>CM064424.1:12418556-14837113 GCA_032690845.1 Eleusine coracana subsp. coracana
TAATACCACGCCGCCTTGTACGCCGCGTCGGCGAGGAAGCACGGGACGACGAAGCAGGCGAGGAGGCGGAACGAGCCGGCGAGGTGGACGATGTACCCCGCGCGGACGTCCTGCGAGTCGTGGGTGAGGTGGTCCAGGTACAGCAGGCGGCGCAGGCCGAGGCGGCGCACGAAGGCGGAGAGCGTGGCGTAGGACAGCGCGGCGGCGAGCGTCAGCGACGCCTGCACCTGCGTGTCGTATGCGCGGCGCGGGAGGGCGAGCCACGCGGCCAAGGGGACGGCCACGGCAAGGAGCGCGAAGACGAGCCGCGAGGCGGCGACGCTGGCGGCGCCGTCGGAGCGGTCGGCCACGCACATCCACCGGAGGCACGAGCGGAAGCTGCGGAGCTCGTCGCGCGCGTGCGACATGCTCCGCGCATACGAGCCACGACGACGCAGCAGCGGCGTCGACGGCACGGTGGCGTCCGTCTCACCGGCGGATGGTGCCGCCGGCGACGCGTCGTCGACGACCATCGCTGCGCCTGCCTGCCTCTCGTGAACGTTCCAGCCGCCGCCTTCTCCTCCTTCCTCGTGTTTTGTTGTCGAATTAAATTAGGCTTTTGTTCTGGCGGTCGTCCTGCTGTTTAGGGAGGCTGGCTGCTGAGGCATGCGCGTGATGATGAGCTGGTCATACTCATACCGGCATATACACCGTGAATGAATTTACGGAGGGCGCGGGAGATTTCGTACGCGACCTGTCTTGTTGGCTGTTGCTAGCTGCGACGAGCAGCTAGCAGCTGACCCACGACTGCCTCGAATCTCGAAATTTGGAAATGTACTTAGCTGTGTGAATTTGGCACGCATTAGTGTATTTCCATGTTCTAAATAACTTCCATGCGCGTGATGAGCTGGTGTATACCGGCATATCGCAAAAGACTGATTATGGTGCTATCAAAGATTCAGGTTTCATTCCAGCACGAGTCTATTTAGAGCGACCACGTAGCCGCGTTCTGTTTGTATATATGCTGCATTTCCAGTTTCAGCGGAAAATAAGTTTTCTTTTTCGGGTTCTCGTGTTCCACATACAGCCATCATCAACCTCAACCAACTTTTCTCATTTCTTTACTGAAATCGAATAACATTAGTCCTTTCCAAAAAAAAAAAACATCAGTAAGAATGTAGGTTTATTTTGGATCGTCATCGACACGAAAATATGTTTCTTTCTTCTTCTTTTTTATTAGGTTGATGGTGTAAATGTATCAGTGTATTTAACAGTACATTACGTTAGCATGGAAGCACAGTTGATGCATGAAACAATATTCTTTATATACTGCCAATGCACTGACAACCGTTTGGTGCAAGGATAGTACTGCAGAGAGAACCGGAGCATCGGCGTCGCTTGTCATGCTTAAGCAGCATTTACCTGTGGGAGGGGGCTTCTAATTTGTACATACAGTAGTATGTAGGACACGTATCCAACTATCCATGGCTGCTGGCCACTTACAATTGCGGTACTGCGTCCAATGTCTTTCACCTGGCTATTGGAGTATACATCACGCAGGTATACATATAAAGCACTGAGATGATACTTACTGCCATGTTCACTAGCTTGTCAGTTTGTCACTGCATGGCATTTGGCACCACGTCACTCGGTCAAGTTCAGAAATGGAATTCTGTTTGCGTAATTGGAAGAGTGAATGTGAAACTGATACATACAAGTGAACCACAAAAATGAATCTGCAACATCATGATGCATGGTTGGTAGGAAGGGTGTGTTTTCTTCCTTCTTCACTTTCTCGGTACCTAGCTATAGCTGCGTATGTTTTAGAGCCTGTGCAGTTGCGTAAACCTTTTAAAGTTCCATGGATGTACATAACAGATTGTGTAAAAAAAAAGTGCAACATACAAAAGTTTTTGTATGTATGCACAGGATGGCTTTCTTGATTTCCTAAAACATTTTCTGTACCACCTATGCATAATAAAATTTCCTGACCTTTTTCAAGTAAATATACTTTTCTACATGCCATACACTTTTGAACTTTGCAATAAGCTTTTCCCCCAATGAAACTGTATATATACATAATATATAGACCAATATATATTTTGTGCATAAGCACCTGCCTGCAATTTGGCATGGTTGGCGGCACACTTCGTAACCAGCTTGCCCGAAAAGGAAACAGGAAAAGAGATGTACACAACACGATAGGAAAGAGGGAGAGGAAGTTACTAAAGCTGTTGACCATGGCCAAGCTTGATGATGCCCACATGACGGCCACTACACCAGCCGAAAGCCTGTTTTTCGCTTTCGGGATTCTTTAGGCTTCTCTGTCTCCGCTTTTGGGATTGATTTGGGGGGAGTGTATCTTTTTTCTTCTTCTCAAGCTAAGGCAACTAAAATTTTTCTTATGATCGAATTGCAAGTTCGAGCTACACATGGGCGCAGCAGCAGCAGTGTTTACTGAGGCAAACTTGTGACACACGCCACTGATTTTTTTTTTCTGCATTTGAAAAATTAGCTGAGAACAAAAGCCATGTGTGTGAGCAAGTACCCAGAGGGACACGTAATCAAAGTAGATAAGTAAATGGTCGGTGTCTGAGCTGGAGACTTGGAGTAGATATATATTCTGCCTTCCTTTCTTCAGAAGCTGATGAAGTCTGAACTCTTCCGTCCTCTGATTAAAGTGTTCGCTGCGTGTCGCTGTAATTATGATGGGTTGGCATTACGCAATGGCGCGACTACGAAACATGATTGACGCCTATGGAGTTTTAATATGCAGCTAATCACGTTTTTAATCTGTGACCTTAATTGAGAACTCAGGATCAAGGGGGGAGAAGAGAAAAGCGGCGTGCTGGCGATGCCAAGTTGCTGGTAGCAAGGAGACAGCATGATCCGGCTACATCCCTAAAGCGAGCTAGCTAGGATCTCTTTCCCGAGGGTTTGAAAACTCGCTCAATCACAATGCAGCTAAAGGCGGGCGGGGCCTTTGATCGCTTTACAATCGTGCAGTGTCCTCTTCTAGTGCACGCCGTGTGCTCGCTGGTCTGCATAAGTACGAGCTGCTGCTATACTTGGACTGCGGGAAGCAGCTGATGCACTGCACAGCCGGGCTCGATCGGTGAGAGGCAAGACCTCAAGAGAGGGCATCATCCATGCAGCTCTTCTCGGGGCGTGGCAAGGAGCACAAGAGCGGTGGTGGTGGCCGCAAGTACCAGGCCGCTGCCACGATGAAGGAGGAGACGATGACGACAACGACGCAGCAGCAGCAGCAGCACAGGGGTGGCAGCAAGTGCCGCGCGCTGTGCTGCGGCGCGTCGCGGCTCAGCGTGTCCTCGTCGGCGTCGTGCTCGTCCGCCGACGCCGCGCCGCGGGACCTGCTCCCGCCGCGCGGCCTCTCCAATAAGCTCGATCACGGTATGGTCCAGGAGAGGCTGCAGTCCATGATGATCGACGCCGGGAGGACGCCTCGTGTGGCGCCGCCTGAAGAGCTCGTCGAGCGGCGGCACCGCCGGCGACCCTCCGCTTGGGGCGCCGCCAGCTGCTACGAGAGCAGCGTTGTTCGGAGCGGGCGCGAGGCGGCGGCTGTCCGCCGGACGACGTGCGTGGTGCTGCTCGCGGAGGACAGGCGGACGCACGACCCGATGGAGGAGTTCCGGCGGTCCATCGCGGAGGTGATCGCGGCGAAGCGGATGGCCGAGCCGGCGGAGCTGCGCGCGCTGCTCAACTGCTACGTCTCCGTGAACGCGCGCGAGCACCGCGCCGCCATACTCGAGGCCTTCCACGAGGTCTGCTCCGGGCTCTTCTCCTCCTGCAAGCAGCTGTGCTGAACAAGAGAATTTGCTTCACCGGCCTTCGTGAGATCCACCGACTGGTGATAATTTTTTCCTTGTATTATTGCATAGTTGTAATAATAAGAGTATTTGTCTCTGTTCTCTAAATAAATTAAGAGTATTTGTCTCCCTCCCCTGTTTTACTGAGAGAATATGGGATCTGCATATATATCTTTGGGCAATTTGCCATACATATACATAATGGATTGAGTTTTGATTTAAATTTCCATTCCGTTTTCGTCCCTAATAGTGTCGATGTTTTGATTCAAGTAACAATTGCCAAAACAGACAAGAGTACAAGTATACTACCGTACAGTTTCCAAGTCAATTTAACCAGTTAATGGTTTGTTTATTTACTACTTACAATCTTTTAACAATAAAAAAATATTAATAATTTTCTTCCATCCTCGACAAATGTCTTAAACTGGACCAAGGTTTGAAAAATTGATCGAACAGTATAAACCGAAGGTCGCTGATTTAGTGAAAACCAGAAAAAAAAAATGACTGGCAAACCGCTCAAAATAAAAATGTTTGAATTGGAAACTGATAAAGCCGTCAGTTTTGGTGGTTTATCGGTCGATAAAGCGGTAGAAATTGAGAATAATTGTGAAAAAAAGAAGAAATTGGAGCAAAAAGATAGAATTTTAGAATAAAATTTGCTAATTATTTACAATAATATTAGACATAATTCACAATATATCATGCACTACACTCAAAACCAGTCACATAGTTATGGAGAACATAGTTTTTTTTATCAAATAATTACAGAAAAATAATAAATGTAGTTATGGAGAAATAATGATAAATAGTTGTCCATTAAAGGAGTATTAGGGCCATTTTTATATTTTTCTTTATTTCATCTTCCTTCAATTTTTTGCGAAAGTGCTATAGCAAAAAACAAAGTAAAAAGAGCTGAATGTGAATTTGACACGTATCATTTCCATGATATACTTAATGATTAAGACTTGCGTTTTGATCAGAAAGGAAGTAACACAAATTAGAGCAGGCTTATAGTTCCATGAATAAATTAGTGTTCCGTCGTGGCGACAAGCTTTATTCCTTGCTTTTGTACTACCTAGTGTTCGAGGACCCTTCATGTTTGGATCAAGCTCCTTGCACCTTGCGTGCGTGGGTGTCAAGTACTGGATTTGTGGTCCAGAGTCCAGACTAGTTTGGGCTTGAATATAACAGGCTGAGCATCTGCCCGGCCCGAATATATGCCACAGATAGTTCAGAGAACGAACAGAAGAGTGTAGCTAATTTCCTTGGATCCGATCATTTATTTTCATCATTTCTCAAGGAGACGAAGTTGTACAACTGACGATATGCCTCTACTTCATCGATCGATCACACGCACACGGCACGCGGCCGGACTAGCATACGCCCTTGGTCTTCCCGCCGGCGAGCGACACGCTCCTGTGCACGGCGACGACGGACTCCCTCTTCACGACCCTTGCCGTGGCCTCCTCTCCGGACCCCCTGGCAGGCGGGCCCAGCTCGATGGTGAACCGCATCCTCGGCACGACCCCGCCCTTGGCCTCGTCGTCCAGCTCCTCCATCGCCATTCCCAGGTTGTTAAGGAACCGCTCCGCCATGGTGCGTCCGAAGTCCTCCCTCACCACGACGCGCAGCACGGCCATGTGCTCCAGGTTGGCCGGCATCGTGTACGCCGGCACGATCCATCCGAACCGGCGCAGCGCCGCCGAGAGCCGGAACGCCAGCGACGTGTCCCGGCCCTTGAACGTGAACGCCACCAGCGGCACGCCCTGGTCCTTGGAGATGACCGTGAACCGGCCCGTGCGCTCCAGCCCGTCGCGCAGCGTCCGGGCGCTCTCCATGCAGTTCTCCATCACGTTGCGGTACCCCTCGAAGCCCAGCCGAAGGAACTGGTAGTACTGCGCGATGATCTGGCTGGACCCTTTGGAGAAGTTGAGCGTGAAGGTTGGCTGGTCGGCGCCGAGGTAGTTGATGTGGAAGATGAGCTCGTCGGGGAGGTCCTCCTTGCTGCGCCAGACCACCCACCCGACGCCGGCGTAGACGAGGCCGTACTTGTGCCCGCTGACGTTGATGCTCTTCACCAGCGGTAAACGGAAGTCCCACTCCAGCTCCGGGTACAGGAACGGCGCGATGAACCCGCCGCTGGCCGCGTCCACGTGGATCGGCGTGTCCCACCCCGTCCGCCTGTTCTTCACGGCAAGCAGGTCGTTGAGGCGCTTCGCGTCCTCGAACTCGCCCGTGAGGGTGGAACCCAGGATGGCCGCCACGCAGATGGTGTTCTCGTCCACCATCCGCACCGCCTCGTCCGGGTCCATCACGTAGCAGCCTTCCCGCAGCTTCACCTCCTTGAGCTCCACCTCGAAGTACCGCGCGAACTTCTCCCAGCACACCTGATTATTATCCAGATCACCACACGTCTTTCTTTCTTGTTGTGTGACAAACATACTTGCAGGAAAGGAAACGTGCTCTGTTTTTTTTTTCTTCTTTCCCTGGACAGGGTTTAATTACCTGCACGTTGGCGCCCGTGACGATGTTGGGCTTGTCGTGTGGCTTCCCCGCCGCCTTCCGCCGGTTCTGCCAGCGCCGCTTGAACGCGAGCCCGGCGAGCATGATCGCCTCCGAGGACCCGACCGTGCCGACGCCGACGGCCGTCTCGCCGGCGCTCAGCGGCGCGTTGAACAGCCGCGCGATGATGTTCACGCACCGGTTCTGGAGCTCGGTGGTGACAGGGTACTCGTCCATGTCGGCGTAGTTCTTGTTGATGGCCTCCAGCATCAGCCTGTCGCACTCGGGCTCCATCCACGTCGTCACGAACGACGCCAGGTTCAGACGCGGGCTGCTGTCCAGAAGCAGCTCGTCGTGGATGATCTGGTACGCCGCGTCCTTGGAGATGGACTTCTCACCGAGCTCATACCTGCATGCACACCTTGCACGGAATCAGTAAAATGCGATCAAGTTTCTTGCTCTTGCATTGCATGGTCCAAACAATGCCAAAGTGTCGTCCGACCTGGGGAGTGGTTCCTGCACGTATCTGGAGGCGAACACGACGGCCGACGCGGCGGCGGCATCGTCGAGCTCCTGAACGTGTGTCAGAACCATACCTCCCTGTCAGAGTGCGTTCTTCCTCCTCTTTTTTTTTTTAATAGATTTCCCCTCGGAGGTCTTGCTGCTGTTCATCGCCAGGATCTATGCGCTTATATACTGCAGAGGAACGGAGAGGAAACTTGAGCGACGTTACTTGTGCTTTGCTTGTCCCACGTCCCAAAGTTTTTGCTGCGAGGCGACTCTGCCTCGCGCCCACGTCTGAATCCGTTGCTTACTTGTCGCTGCAGCTTTACTTGTTAGGCTCACTTGCTTCCTGGGGCTGCTTGGTTATTCGATTATTACCGTGGATGGCAGAGAATCTACCTTTTTTTCTGCAGGCTTGAAAACTTGTCATGCTTCCACTGCAGGCTTTAAAACTTCTTAATAGTTTTTCTTTCTGACGAAATTCGGTATCTAGTTGCTCCCACTGTTTGGTTTTGCTTGATTTTCATAACAGCAAAAGAAAGCTACGTATAACTCACGTTATTTTTTAAGAAGAAAAACATATATTAATAGCATGGAAAAAATATGTATAATCATTCTTACTATATAGTAAAAAAACTTAATTTATGATAGAACACAATCTAGAAAAAAAGAGTCTCTATCACGGCTGACACAACCACCAACAACCTACAAAAAAAAAAAGAACAGAGAATAAATCTAACTCCTCCAGCAACTACACGACAGAGAAGTAGATTTCCGTAGAGAAGAAAATGATGCCAGAGCCGAAGATCATTGCTTCAACAAGGACAATGACGCCCACAGTGGCGGACCTGAGACTAGGGCTAGTGGGCCATGGCCCTAGTCTTAGTCCTTAATTATTGGGCAGAAATTACTAATTTTCTTGTCACCTAAAATAGTTAGCACTCGTTCTCAATGCAATGGTACTGTGTTTGACATCACCTAGGGGGTACTGTGTTTGACATCACCTAGGGGGTACTGTGTTTGGCGTGATTCATACAATCAAACTCTAAAAGCACATGTTCCAGGCTAGACCCTGGTGAAATTTTTTGTTGAGAACGAACACGTGGAAAAATCCAGGACAAACAAGAAAATTGCTGACAGCCTCTTAGAGAAAAAACATGTACGTTGGTGATTGGTGGGATAAATAAAATAAAATCACGGCAGCACCCTATGCTCCGAATGAACGGCGAATCTCATTGGTACCATCAACTATACTGCAAGATTTGCACATGAGTGCGGATTTTGAACATGACTGTTACAAATTTTTTACTACTGCAATGTGACGCCACACCAAGCATTGGTTATTGAGAAACTAAATTAAAGACCGACAGCAACGGACAACGCCTTATTCAATAGGTTTGCTAATTTTCTTTTGTCTACAGCGACAGTGAGCCCGGGGATATCTCTTTCCGGTGCTTATTCTTCTTGGATGTTCATCTCGGCAGGATCGACCGAGGTGAACTCGCCGTCCGGCAAGAACAAGATTTCGAACTGGACGAGCTTCTTCTGCGGGATCTGGCTGATCTTGACCCGGTCTTCCTCGGTCAACTCCCAGTCAAAGATCTCAAGGTTCTGCCTCAGCCTCTCCTTGTTGTGGCTCTTGACAATCGACGTCACGCCCTGCTCGTAGATCCATCTCAAGGACACCTTGAATAACATAACATGAGAAAAAAGTCAAAATACTTGCGCGTCAGAAGTCAGCACAGAGGGATACGGCTACGGCGAACACCACACGTTCACTGAGCTGGCGACTGAAACACAGCGTTCCACGACAGAAAAGAAACGTGTGGATGGATCCGGCCGGGCGGCAAGGCGCCGTGGAGTTCTACCCCACGTCACTAGTCGGAGTAATGACTAATGAAGGACGCGTCAAATCGAGCCGGCAGGTCACGTGGACGACATACATACCTGCGCGACCGTCTTCCCCCTGGCCTGTGCGATCTCGGCGAGCACCGGCGACTCCAGGACGGCGTTGCCCTTGCCGCCCCAGTTCTGCCCGCCCAGCGGCGACCATGCCGCCACGTGGACGCCCCTGGCGGCGCAGTAGTCGCGCAGCGTCCGCTGCTGCCACACCGGGTTCAGCTCCACCTGGTTGACGGCCGGCGGGACCGTGGCCACGGCCAGGAGCTTGTCGAGGTGCCTGGTGGTGAAGTTGCTGACGCCGATGGCCCTGGCGAGCCCCAGGCGGTGGCACTCCTCCATGGCGCGCCACACGCCCTCGAAGTCGAACGGGAGCGCGTTTTCCTTCTTGTTCGGGAACGCCAGCGGGCCGGGCTTCATGCGCACCGGCCAGTGGATCAGGTACAGGTCCACGTACTCCATCTTCAGGTTCCTGGACGTTGGATGGATCGATCGAGAGGGAAAAATCAAGATTAGTTTTTCTTTTTCACAAGTGGGTGAAGATTATAATCCTGGATTTTTGTTTCTTACTGCAGGGTCTCGCGGAGGGAGGGGAGCACGAGCTCCGGGTGGCACTGCGAGCACCACAGCTTGGACGTGACGAACACCTCGTCCCGAGACCGGAGGAGCCCGCGGCGCACCGCCTCGGCCACGGCGTCGCCGAGCGGCTCCTCGGTGCGGTACAGGGCGGCCGTGTCGAAGTGGCGGTAGCCCACCTCGATGGCCGCCAGCACCGCGTTCTTGGTGTCCTCGTGCACCACGGGGAACACCGCCGTGCCCATGCCCACCGCCGGCATCGGCCGCGCGTTCCCCGACTTGAGGGCCACCTCCGGCACCGTACCCTTTGAGGCCATGACGAGACGCTGCGCACCGAGTTGCAGATTGTATTAATTACGCGTGGACGGGATGAGAGCGAGGATGCCGTGCTACAGCCAGATCGCCGCGGGTATATATTTGCGGGCGGCGGACACGGCGGACGTGAACGTTCCTGTCCTAGTGTCCTGGGGGGTCCGTTTCTAGAAGATGGAAAGTTGTTGCGGATGCGGTAGTGTTTGGAGTCCATACGAGTCTGGGGTCTCGGCGTCACGCGTTGCGCTATGCACCCGTCAAAATTTTACCGCTTTTCTACGAGAAAAAGAAAAAAAAAACATGCGATTCATACGTCAGGTTATGCGTAACACATGATAGCAAACTCAAAGACTCCAAGTCCTGTTTTTAGCGGCTTTTGTAGAGACTGCGGATTCTTGATGGAGACTTGATGTTTATAACGCCAGGGCTCAATCTCCTGAAGGTGCTCCAAAACAAGGAGCAGCCATAAAGGCCCAACAGAAACAAAAAGAAAAAGCAAGGAACAATGATCACCTACAAGTGGCGCCATTTTAGGAAGTTTCTTTGTGCGTAGGCCACCATGGCCCCTACAGGATTACCAAGGAAGCAGTTTTAGGACCCGAATTCTCCATCACGGAGGCCACCCGCAGTTGGACAAAAAGCCACCACCAGCAGCAAAACGAAACCTCTGATTTTTTTTTCTCTTTCAAATCGAACGGTGCCAATTTCATTAACTAAAGAAGAATGTACAGGAAGAGCCTTAGGTCTCTATATTACAATGAAAAATTTAAATAATTTATAGATCATTCTCCAGAGATGAGTTGTGCGAGACGTCGAGACCAAGCCAACGTCCAAATCCGTGCCTCTTCCTTGATTATTGCAATGAGCGATGAGGCGGCCAACTCTTTGTGGCGGAAAATTCGTGCGTTCCTTTCATTCCATATTTCCCAGTTCACTAGCAGTATTAGCGTCCGCAAACCTTTCTTTGATACCCCTGTCGTTGTACCAAGTGTTATCCACCATTCATGGACCGATGTTGTTGGTGGCCAGTTATTTGGTTAAATTTGTGTAGTCCCGGTCCATTGCGATATGCCCTCCCAGATTTTTCTTATGTAATTGTATTCTGCCAACATGTGCTTTGTCGTTTCTAGTGTATGTCTACATAAGAGATAGAAGGTGTTATTTTCCCAATCTCTAGATTGTAGTCTGGGCATGCAGTATATAAAATCATTTCTACCAGTCAATTCATCTCAGGCAGATACTCACAAGTCACACATGTCATTTCACGATTCCAACATTTTCTCTTTCTGAGAAAAATACCTTTCACGGTTCAGGCGTATAATGTTCACACAGCAAAATTTCACCATGCAAGAGCCTGTTCCCTCAATCATACAGCAAAACTTTTGGTCAATCAAATTGACAATATTTTTTCTCTCTTAGCTGAGACATGCATAATTTGTGTAACAGGTTGCACTGCCACTTTCCAGTCCACTGTTTCTGCATGGCGACGACAAAAGCTACATTTCGACGATATCAAGCTCTGAAATATCCATGCTAGAGACACCTTCGGGGGAGATGATTCCAAGCACTGTAACCTTCTTATGCTGCAGTATCTGATTAATCTTAACCCGGTCTTCATCAGTCAATTCCCAGTCGAAGATTTCCATGTTCTCCTTAAGTCTCTCCCTTTTCAGGCTCTTGACAACCATGCTTGCACCTTGCTCGTTTATCCACCTTAGTGAAATCTGAAAAAAAAAAAAGAATGCATAATCAGTTATGCTGAATCAGACGGATTGACAATAACAGATTCATCCTGCTAAAATTTTTGGTTTGATTCTGCATAAGATAGTATTCCTGTGATATTCTGCAAGTATTTGCAGGTTTTTGTCCTAAAACGGATTTCATGAATGTACCAGCACATCTTTGCTCTGCAAACTGAAGAAACCTTATAAAGCAAAAGCATACAAGCTGCAGAAACCTTCTCAATTGGTACTACACTAATTTGATGCAACATGATAGAACCCTTGAAAAACTTGAACCGTAACAAAAATCAAGTACATTGTATAATTGTTTTTTTTTCTCGAACACGTAGGAGAGTTGTGAATCATTGCATCAAGAGAAGAAAAACTATCCCTTACAAATAGTCCACCTCACTCCTGGACGAGCTTTGAGGGGGCTTGAAATACATAGAAAAGAAACCTTAAAAAACAAACACTCAAGGGTGAGACCTGACCAAGGAAGACCTAGATCACTAGGCACTAGCCCTCACCGTGACCACAATTGTTAAATTCTTATCAAGATAAATTGAAAGAATAGAGGTGATACCTGAGCCACTGACTTCCCTCTAGCCTTTGCAATCTCTTCCAGAATTGCAGACTGCAATACTTGGTTTATATTGGATATACTTTGGCCTCCTAAGGGAGAATAAGCAGTCACATGAATACCCTTATCTTTACAGAACTCGATTAGTTTTTTCTGCTGCCATGTAGGATTCAATTCAACCTGCAAAGGTTGTTTCATGCAAAAACATCAGAGAATAATGCAAAATCAGATGCTACTTTAGACATGAACACAATGTAGCTACATATATCTTATTTTGTATAATGCAGCTCCTGATTTTGCACAGTTGTGATTTATACAAAAGGGTGCTCACGTTCAATTCAACATAATGTAGCTACATATCTCTTTTTTTTTTTCGTTTCATGCAAAGTATGATATCTTCCTTAGACCAGCAAAAGAGAAAAGGGCGCAAAAATCATGAAAGAGCAAAGACTGACAGTGAGCAGTCACTGAATACCCAGATGATCAATACAGACCTGATTTACCGCTGGGGGAATCTTTGCAACAGCAAGCAGCTCCTGCAGTTTCTTCGTGGTGAAATTGCTAACACCAATCATTCTAGCGAGGCCTAGCCGATGGCATTCCTCCATTGCACGCCATACGCCGCTCAGGTCGATGGGCATTATGTCTTCCCTTTTAATTGGAAAATGAGGCTTGCTGGGCTTTGTAGCCATTGGCCAATGAACCAGGTACAAATCAACATAATCCATTTCAAGGTTCCTACGAACGAAGATGCAACAAATTAGGAATTGAACATTCAACTATAGAATTGTATTTGCCTAAATACCAGTTGTCCACAAATCCTAAAGTTGAAGCCAAAAGTAGAAAACTTACTGCAAGCTCTCCCTGAGGGAAGGGAGCACGAGCTCCGGGTGGCACTGCGTGCACCACACCTTGGTCGTCACGAACACTTCCTCCCTGGACGCCACGACCCCGCGCCGCGCCGCCTCGGCAACGGCCTCGCCGACGGCCCGCTCGGAGCCGTAGAGCGCGGCGGTGTCCAGGTGGCGGTAGCCGAGCTCGAGCGCGGCGAGCACCGCGTCCCTGACGACGTCCTCCGCCACGGGCGGGTACGTAGAGGTACCAAGACCCATCGCCGGCACCGGCCTTCCATCGGCGCCAACCGGGAAATCCGGGATCTTCGAGGAAGAGTGGGTGCCGGTCGTCACTGCTGCGGATGCCATGGCCGGGCGGTCGCTTTGTGCTGTTCAGTTTAACAACTCCTGTAGTGCTGTTGACTCGCAGAGTCACACGCTTTGTGCCGTGAGGCCATTTTAATTTGTGCTGTCAGCCGCCTAATACCAGATTCTAGCCTTGCATTGTGCTGATAAAATGGACAACCCATCAAATGGACAACCGATGGGTGCTGCGGCTCATCATGCAAAGAACGTCAAAATGACGAAATATTTTTAGGGAAAAACAATTTATTCTTAATAAAAAGTAGTATTTTATTTGTAATTTTTACAAGGTTAACAAATCAGTGTTGTGTTTTCTTCTGACTTATCTAAAGCCCGTGTTAGCCGATCTATCTGTAGACTGCAGATGATCTTCTCCATAGCAGAACAAAAGAGAGGAGAATTCTTGTTGACTGTAAGATGGTTCTTTGATACTCCCTTCATTCTAAAATTATTATTATTATTAATTTTTTAGTTAATTTTAACCATTTATTTTATTCAGAAAATTTTAAATATATTATATATGTTTTTATAGTTTATTTTATTATCAAATAAAATTAAAACATAACTTAAAATTAGCATATTTAAAATAATATTTCAAATAAGATGAATGATTAAAGTTAACTAAAAAATCAATAGTGATAATAATTTTAAAACAAAGAGAGTGCAAAATTAGACACACACTTGATCTAGTCTAGAATAGTTCTGCTGTTAATCACAGCTTCAGTAATTCAATGCATAGGCGCACCTTGAGGCGTTGTGCGGCCCTGCTTCCGCCCGTTGTTGTGGCGTGGTGACGATGGCATTTACTCAAGGACGATGCAGGATCAAGGGCGGTTTCCTACAAAAGCTTCCCAGCCCGGCAAGTGGAGCCAGGCAAGTGGAGCCATCCCATTTGTCCGATATTAAGGTTTATATAACCGAACCGACCGGTAAAACCGGTAGGGACCAATTCATCAGTTAATCAAAAAAAAAAAGATAAAAATGATAGTTAACCAAGGACCGGGGTAACCGGTCCAGACTGGTTTACCGTTAACCGACAGTCCGTAGTTTTGTTAACCCTACCCGCCACAAGGGAAGGCAGATTCATATGTGCACCAGGGTAAAAATGGATTTGCCTTCTGGATAAAACATATTTAACTGAATATTACTTGAAAACGTATATAAAACATAGAGTGTGGTATCAGAATAATTTCTATGTTGGCTTCGCCACCGTTAGCAGGCACACCCGCGTACGAGGTCCTGCTGAGGGCAACTTGTAACGGGGTGGTACACGCGTGACGCGTCTCTATCCATACGACTTGCGGCTCGCAAAGGCACTAGATGAGTTTAGAATCTTTAGATCCTCTATTGTTACACATTAGTATTAATAGTGACTGACATGTGAGTCCACTATCTAGCTGATTCACATACTGATTCACATATAAGTCATCGTTAATGTTAGCACAACTGTAGAGGGTAATGCACAACACGTAAGTCACTACCTAGCTGATTCCGCACAGGGAAACTCTCTCTTTCTCTCTCTCTCTCTCTCTCTCTTTTCTTGGTTGCTTTATCCTTTCTTCTTAGGTTGGCCCGTTGCCGCACGCTCCTAGCCCAACCATTGAACCATGGCTTTAGGAATTCACTGTCCAAAGTAGTGAATAGGGACCCCGGTTCTCAGTACACCCAACAATCATTTTCGGTGTTCAGGTGTTTAAGATTCACACGGTAAATAGTCTATCATGCAACATATACTCTCTCTCTCTCTAGAGTAAGCAATCATTTTCGGTGTTCAGGTGTTTAAGATTCACACGGTAAATAGTCTATCATGCAAGGAAGAGTTTGTTTCATATGATAAAACTCCGTTCACTTTTTCTTTCCTAGTTGAGACGTTTTAGCATACTTCTCCAGTATTCTGACAATACAAAGCAGTAATTTGCTTGTTGAAATTCCTACCTCCCTGCTTCCAATATGACACGTTGTACTACCACTTTCATCCACTGTTTCTCATGGCCACAAATGAAAGCTACATTTCGACGATATCAATCTCAGAAATATCCATGCTAGAGATGCCGTCGGGGGAGAGGATTCCAAGCACAGTAACCTTCTTGTGCTGCGGTAACTGACTAATCATAACCCGGTCTTCGTCGTTCAATTCCCAATCAAAGATCTCCATGTTCTCCTTAAGCCTGTCTCTTTTCAGGCTTTTGAAAACCATGCTTGCACCTTGCTCGTAGATCCACCTCAGTGAAATCTAAAGGAAGAATGGAAACTCATTATTATGCTGAATCACACAGAATGACAGTAACAGATTCAACGAATTGACTTTTTTTATTTGATTTTGTACAAGATGGTTTTACTGGAATGTTCTGCAAATCCTAGCATGTTTTCCTTGGGCTTCTATCATGTCCGAGAAGAATTCAAGCTGCACAAACCTTGTCAATTGGTAGTACACTGATTTCCATTGCCAAAGAAAAGGTACTACACTGATTTCCATTGCCAAAGAAAAGGTACTACACTGATTTGACTAAACATGTCAAAAGCTTAGAAAATCTTATGACAAAAATCAAATACAAATGCTAAATTGTGATCAAGATAAACTGAAAGAACAGAGATAGTATCTGAGCCACTGTCTTCCCTCTAGCGTTCGCAATCTCTTCCAGAACCTCAGAATGCAGTACTCGGCTACTTTTGGATATATTTTGGCCTCCTAAGGGAGAATAAGCAGTCACATGAATACCCTTATCTTTACAGAACTCGATCAGTTTTTTCTGTTGCCAAGTTGGATTCAATTCAACCTGCAATGGTTTTGTCATGCAAAATCATCGGAGGATACAGTAAAATGTCAGGTTCTAGTGTGCACATGAAGGCATGAAGCTATATACCGGATGAAAGCTACTCCCTGAAAGAGAATGGACACAAATAAGATCATGAAAGCAAAAAAGAGACTGGATAGTCACCGAATATCCAGATGATCAACACAGACCTGATTTACAGCTGGTGGGATTTTTGCAACAGCAAGCAGCTCCTGCAGCTTCTTCGTGGTGAAATTGCTAACACCAATCATTCTAGCGAGGCCTAGCCGGTGACATTCCTCCAGTGCACGCCAGACGCCGCTCAGGTCCATGGGTACGATGTCCTCCCTTTTAATTGGGCAATGAGGCTTGCTGGGCTTCGTAGCCATTGGCCAACGAACCAGGTACAAATCAACATAATTCATTTGAAGGTTCCTAGGAACAAAAAGGTAAACAATGTTGGCCACCATCAAGGAGAACGAAACATTGGTGTATTTGATGCAGAAAATTACTCTTTTTAACGGTAGCTACTGCAAAATTGGTTGCAATACGACAGTTTAGTTTTAAAAGTTTCAAATTCTCGTTTCCATTTTTTTTTAAGATCTGAACATTCAACCGCACAATCAGTGTTTGCAAAATACCAGCTGGCTGCAGATCCTAAAAACAGAGTAAAGTGATCAGGAAGCTTACTGCAAGCTCTCCCTGAGGGAAGGGAGCACGAGCTCCGGGTGGCACTGCGAGCACCACACCTTGGTTGTCACGAACACCTCCTTCCTCGACGCCACGATCTCGCGCCGAGTCGCTTCGGCCACGGCCTCACCGACGGCCCGCTCGGAGCCGTAGAGCGCGGCGGTGTCGAAGTGGCGGTAGCCGAGCTCCAGCGCGGAGAGCACCGATGCCGCGACGATGTCCTCCGTCACGGTCCGGTACATCGAGGTGCCGAGACCCATCGCCGGCACCGCCCACCCATCGGCGCCCGCCGGAAAATCTGGGATCTTCGAAGAGGGTGTGCCGGTCGATGCCATGGCCGGGAGGGTGGTGCCGCCCGGCGCTGCTCGTTTTTTTTTTTTAACAAATAAATCCTGTTGACTCGCGGATTGTATTGTAGCCTTGTAGGTGGTGCTGGTAGCTCAGGATTTTTTTTTTTTGGAACTGACTGATTTATTATTATTATTATTATTATTTTGGAACTGGCTGGTGCTTATTTGGGTTCACCATTGACCAGTTTTTAGATGGGAGCCGCCAATTTTAAGGTCAGCCTAAAAACTTACTACTTTTATTCTCAAACGTCAGGATACATTTTAACTACTAGTGGACGATGGACATGGTGGTGATTACTGTAAAACAAGGAAGAAGCAAATTGGAAATGGAGGCCGCGTAGCTCGTAGAAAGCAAAGGGGCTCCTAGATCTTTGCTTTCTACGAGCTTCTCATGTTGAAGTTTAAGTTGCCACACTGTAGGTGTATTCGTTTGGTGTCCTCGTCTGAGGATCATGCGTCAGGCATTGATCGTGGCCTCAGGTGTCTAAAATCAGACATCTGAGGAGGGTGCCTGAGTCAGGCGTGTTTCTTCAGGTGCTAACCAAACTAGCTCTATGTGCGCCTTCCTACGAGCAGACCACTGAATGAGAACGTGTGTGGTAAAGTGCTTCACACGTGTACATAATATATTTTAAGCACGTATGCACAATTTATAAGCAGTTGTAAGATCTGATCTCGATTATTTCTTAGACGTCCAGATGTAATCCCATGCCTCTGAACACGTTTGTGCACATGTGCCTCTGATATTTCTCCAAAATGCGACAACCAAGTAGCTTGAAACGGGATCTGAGCTGAAACACATGAATTTATTCCCAGTGCTAACACGACAACAGAACACTGTAAGAATTCTGCGTGAGAACAAAGTATTCAAGCATCACGATGCATCTCGACTACTAGTACTAGTGGACGATGGTACAGGGCGGTGATTGTAAACGGGAAATGAAGGCGGCGTGGCTCTAAAACTGGTAAACAAGGCAGGCTCCTAGGAGCTCTTGAAGTTGTAGTTGCCGCAATTCGTGCGGCGCCCTAGGAGCAGCCCACTGAATCCGAACGTGTTCTTCTCCAGGTCGAACTGCACCAGGTTATCCTGCATCTGGTGTGTTCCAAAGATAATCGCGGGCGCGTCGGGCGCCTGCGACGCGGGCGACCCCATGCTCTGGAACGCGAAGCAGAGCCTTCCGGCGACCGGCACGAGCGAGCTGGCGCCCGGAAGCGTCCAGTTCCGGCCGTTGTCGAGCATGAGGTCAATGTTGGCCACGCCGGGTCCGAGCAGGGTGGATCCGAACGCCGACTCCGGGAAGCACCTGAAGAAGGGCGGCGGCGGCTTCACCCACTGCACGCCGCCGGTGGCCTTCTCGAACGCCTCGAGCACCTTGCCGTAGATGTCGTCCCGCAGGGTGGTGTACTGCGTCAAGGTGCTGAACACGGCGCCGCCCCTGCCCGTGCGCGGGTCGAGGTCCAGCACGCCGGCCGGGAGGGACACGGCCTGCTGGTTCACCGCGATGCCGTGCACGCGGAAGTAGTATGCGGAGTTCTTGGGGTTCTTCACCAGCGGCAGGGAACCCGCCAGACTCTGGGTCAAATCCTCGGGTTTTTGCGACTGGAGCACGAACGGGCCGCCGCCGAAGATGGCCGCGCCGGGCTGGCCGCCGCCGCTCGGGAGGCAGAGCGCGAACTTCTTGGCCACCTTGAGCTTGGACGCGACCTGGTTAGGCAGCGACAGAAGCTGCCTGGAGAGCCCCGCCATGCCGACGGCGCCGGAAGGGAGGGAGTCCAGGACGAAGTCGTCAGGCGCGCAGGTCTGGTACGCGTTGAACGAGACCGGGAAGAGCGGGTGGTCGCCGTTGGTGGCGTTGGCGGAGAGCGGCAGGACGGCGAGCTGGCCGTTGCCGCACCTGCCGCTGATCAGGTTGACGGCGTAAGAGATACAGGTGCAGCGTGGGTCCGGGTTGCCGACGCCGACGGGCGGGCCGCAGGGCTCGCGGTTCCGGTTCGCGACCTTGCACACGCTGGACTTGCAGGGGACGGTGCGGAGCCCCTGTTGATTATTGCACGAGGACCAGACCAGGTTGCCGGCGAGGTCGAGCACCAGCGCGGCGCCGTTACTCTTGATGGGGACGGTGTACAGGCCAGTTAAAGGGTCCTTGGTGATGGGGGTCACGATGGGCTTGCCGCCATCAGCTAACGTGCTGCTTGGCAGCGACGACAGAAGCAGCAGGGAGAGCACCAAGAGAGGAGAACTAGTACTGCTTGGCAGCGACATGCTTGCTTGCTTCAGACGTGGTTCAAGTGGCAGTGAATTGCTGTGAGTTGGTCGACGTCGCCGTGCCCATTTTATAGTAGAGTTCATGCTGGTGATCCATGGGTTTTGTGGATAGAATAATGCACTGGAAGTGGATATGGAATTTAATCTGGTCAATCGCCTTGCTTTATTTTCGTGCCAGGGGCATCCAACTTGATGTAGCTCAAACTTCGATCGCATTGATCAGACCACGTGACTCGTATCTAGGGCCAATCGCCATTACCACATCCCAAAGCTCCCTTGGACACGCGAGCTTGCAAGTTGCAACACCAAAACACGTGCTTCTTGCGATGCCTGCATGCACTGATCCAAAGCATCTGAAACTTTGATGCTGGCCGGCAGTGCACTGCGTGCCTCCGACGCACCATCCTCAGGGGGGCTCGTGATTTCCGTGGCCCTTATTAAAGAAATAGTCGCGGTGATCGAGATATGGAAACGCACGCGCGAAAGACGGTCTGTAGGAGCACGTGCGCGTGCCATATGAGCTCGTTTGAGATCTGTGCAGCATGGGCAATGGAGCAACTTGGCGCGCGTCGTGTAGCCAAAACTGGAGGCAGAGGGTAAGGTCGACTCGTCGTTTCCTCTCGCCGATCGACGCCCGCCATGGGAGCTTGGAGCACCGACGCCCTGGTGTCCGCGCCGCAAAGATTCACTGTATAAATAGAGTTTTCTACTCGTCCACTTGCTGAGCATAGTGGCCATATTTTTAGTGCCCATGTGTGCTTTGCAGACGTCGAGATGTTACAAGCTCATAGTAATTGAGATGCTACATTTCACGCTGTTCAGCAGGGGAAAAGGCTGCGCAACTTTGAGCTGTACCATTAATAAACCGCACATATAGCTAACGTATTTACTAGCTCAACTGACTGAAATTGTGGATCCATTTCAATGTCTTCTCTGTCTAAACCTGATCCAGTTCCAACGGCCGGTCTCACAAAATATGCAGAACAAAGTCATGTCAATCACGTATATTACCTGCCTGCTTCCAACATATCAAACCAGCTGCGCACCAAAGTTTGGTCCGTGGCAGTATTATCTACATTTCAAGAACATCGACATCCGAAATATCCACACTGGAGACACCTTCAGGGCAGAGGAGATTCTTTACGGTGATCAACTTGCGCTGTGGTATATGACTAATCTTAAACCGATCTTCATCGCTCAATTCCCAATCAAAGAGTTTAATGTTCTCCTCAAGTCTCTCCTTATTTAAGCTCTTCACCACCATGCTTACGCCTTGTTCGTAGATCCATCTCAATGAAATCTGGGTGGAAATGGAAAGTCAATTGTGCATATGTTCTGCTAAAATGTAAGCAACAGAATAAGACAGATTGCCGGTAGGAAATTCATAATTCTGACACTTTTTTGTTTGATAACACACTATATTGTTTTGTTTTTCTGTTGCTCAAATTTCAATGTTTAGCTTACGTCTTCTATGCTCACCCAACTACAACTTTGCTAAACTGGGGCACGGGCACATTCAGTGCTCTTCTACCAAGAAATGCACAAAATCTTTTCACCAGGACACGCACAAATCCTCATAAGGCCAATAGAACTACATTGATTCAGAACATATGAGGAGTTGCCTTCAAAGATCTTGAAATCATGTAAATTCATATACTTAGACTAAGATGACTTGAGAGGAAACAGTTCATACCTGAGCCACTGACTTCCCTCTAGCCTTCGCAATTTCTTCCAGAACATCAGAATGTCGAACAGGATTCATATCAGTTATTCTTTGGCCTCCCAGGGGAGAATAAGCAGCCACATGGATGCCCTTATTTTTGCAGAACTCAATTAGTTTTTTCTGCTGCCAACTGGGATTTAGTTCAACCTGCAGTTTATCACATGCATGACTAAGAGCATTGATGCTACTTTTGAGATGACATTGTAGTTTATCGGCTACATATAGAAATGAGCTTTCATTAAATCGGCTTCATGTGGCTATCTAGTTGACTAACATATTCACGAAATGAATGCACAAGCAACCAGCTTTTTTTTTTTTTTTTGCAAAAAGAAAACAACTGACATGTACTCAGTTCATAAAAATCCAGAAAGTTATTGACTTATTGTCATCAGTCGTTACCCAGTTGATCAACACAAACCTGATTTATTGCTGGGGAAATTTTTGCAATGGCAAGCAGCTCCTGCAGCTTCTTTGTTGTGAAATTGCTAACACCAATCATTTTAGCAAGACCTAGCCGATGGCATTCCTCCATTGCCTGCCATACACCATGCAAGTCCATCGGCACAATGTCCTCCCTTCTCATTGGGAAGTGGGGCTTGCTAGGTTTTACGGCCATGGGCCAATGAACCAGGTACAAATCAACATATTCCAGTTGAAGGTTCCTACAGATAAAGCGATTAGTATATTGCTTATACCATTAACGGACAGTAATTCAATTGCATTCAAAGCCAGCTACTGCAGAATTGATCAATATATGAATTCATTCTTAACTTCCATTTCGTTTACAATTTCAAACATGTTATTATATTCTAGTTAACTTTTATGTTCCCAGGTTCATGAACTAACATTCAAAGTTGCACATATTCACATATAAAACTTAAACATTAGAAATGCAGTATTTTTATTTTAAATAGGATTTTCATTTTCCAAAAAGACTGGAGGGAATTGCCTGCAACAGATTATAAAGATCAGTGAAATAGTGTGTGGACAAACAAAACGGAAAAGAAAGGAAAATAAAACTAAATCTAAAAATAATTCAGGGTCAAGAGACTAGCCATTTTGAGATTCTGGGAAAAGAACTAGCATTCACACTATGGACAACATATGGAAAAGTTTGGACTGGTGGGCTTGTGTTGTTAGTGCTGTATTGTTGAAAAATCCATTATTTTGTACTGTTCAGATGCTGCTACTCATCAACATTATGATCTCTATGAAGCACCAAACAGCTAGATAAGTCTCGGGGGGGGGGGGGGGGGGGTCGATTATGTCCATTAATATAGGAGGTCAGGAGGTGTTTGGAATCCAATGAGAACGAAGAATGGAAAAGCTGCAAGCATATAATATAGGAAGAGATCTTCCAAGTTTCCTGATGCCATAAGCATCGACCACAAGTATGGGAAGCATATTGCAGTTTTCCTATGACAACTTTTTATGCTATGGCGGAGGAATATAAGTGACTGCCGATGTCGCATTTATCAGCAGCTTCACTGAAACTGATATTGAGTGTAACTCTATGAACAATTAGCAATTCACAAAAGCTTGTCCTGACAATGGTAAGTGAAACAAGTTCCAAACATGTTCAAAGCTTAAGGCGCAAGTAGTAGAGCTCAGGAACTCAGGATATGATAAGGCAGGGTTTCCCCCGGCCTAAATATCTGCCGTAAGTAAAGATGTTGCTACCATCACTACTAGAGCTCAGGAATTCAGGATATGATAAGGCAGGGTTTTCCCCGGCCTAAATATCTGCCGTAAGTAAAGATGTTGCTACCATCACCATTTCTGCCACCAACAGATCCTTCTGATTTTTTCCTTTAAAAAAAAAAAGACATTTCTGTTCAGTGAGACTTATAATATCCCTTAAGACAATTTCTGCCATCGACAGATCCTTCTGATTTTTCCCTCCAAAAAAACAGACCTTTGTTTTCAGTGAGACTTGCAAAAAGAGTCTATAATATCCCTTATGATGTCTCCCTAGTAGTAAGAGTCCCTTTTCTTAACCCTGACAACTGACCGTTGGCATAATGATTTTGATGCATAGCTTAAACACTCAGAGACCTAGCTCTTCATTAAAGAATTCATGTAGGTTTTTGAATAGCTGTTAGCACTCAAGGGTTGAAAATGTTCAAAGAGGATTTCATGTTACAAATTGTTAAAAGGTTTACAGAATAACCTTAAACCCAATAAGTACATAGGATTTGTTTTTCTCGAATATGCAGGAGAGTTGTGTATCATTTATTAAGGAGAGTAAATCTCCCCTCAACACATGCCAAACACACACACATACTCCAGTGTTAATTTAAACTTCTAGTTATAAACAGTTCCAACTTTCAAATTCCATGATACATTGAGTTTTAACCCATTATCTTAACAATTGGCAAGAAGAAAATGCCCTACACTCACTCTCAAGCCCTAGAAATTATCATATAATCTGATAAAAAAGAAGCACAAAAATTGCCCACCACCACTGCCATCATAAAAAAAATAAACTAAAATATCCACAACTAGATGAGCATCAAATTTTATGTATAAATTACCAACAACTTCCATTATGGATTTATGGTAAGCCTCTCCAAGCACCAATGCCCTTTTGGAATCTAATAGCAAGCGTTCTGGATGCGGAGGCTTGTAACATTTGATTCAAACAATCACTATAAGATTAAGAAAAAAAAGGAAGCAAAAGTAAATTCAAGCTCAAGAAACTTACAACAAGCTCTCCCTGAGGGATGGGAGCACGAGCTCAGGGTGGCACTGCGTGCACCACACCTTACTCGTCACAAACAACTCCTCCATAGATGCCACAATGCCGTGCTGGACTGCTTCGGCCATGGCCTCACCGACAAATCGCTCAGAAGCATAGAGCGCTGCTGTGTCAATGTGGCGGTAGCCAATCTCTAGTGCGGAAAGCACACCTGCCCTGACATCTTCCGCCACAAATGGATGCGACGCTGTGCCAAGCCCCACTGCAGGCATTGGCTGTCCGGTAGGACCTACCAGGAAATCTGGAATCCTGGAGTGGCAGATGCTGCTTCTCTCTTTTGGTGATGCCATGGCCAGCTGTTTGTGTGTTTCTCTTTGCTTTATTGGTGTGACGCAGGAGGTGTAGGCAGCATAAACAGGACAAAAATTTAGGACACGCATGGAGCCTACATAAAATTGCCTTGTTCAAAAACCTATTTATACATAAAAAGCAACAATAGCCTACCCCAACTTGCTTGGGATTAAAGGCTTAGCTGTTGTTGTTGTCGTTGTTGTGGTGGTGGTGCATAAAAAGGAACAAAATCAAAGTGATATATAATGAAAAACTGCTGCTAATAATAATATTCTATTAAAGGATGAGGATGTCTACTAAATATGGATGGCCCACAATTTAGATCAAACTTAGCAAATTCAATGATATAATCATCACGTTTAAGTAAGATTAAATAAGAACATAGAAATAGTATAAAATTTATGCAGTAGCTAGAAGTTTGTCTATAGTAAAACAACATTCTAGGACATTTATCCTTCAAAACGTATCCCATTTTAAGGATTATAAATACACTTCAGAAAAAAGCATATCCCATTTCAGAGGTAATGTTACCAAAAGCAGAGACAGACCAGCTTACATTGGAAACAATGTAGGATAGGAAAATCATAGTCCACTGAATTCTTCATTTAGCTTAGCCGCAATCATGCACCAGACTCAGCAGTCAAAACTTATCGATTGGGGATCAGTAGGAGTATGTACCTGCTCAATGGACACTTTGGCCTCGTGGTAGTGGGGCGCCGCCCGCTTGCTGCAGTTGCTTGTTAAACCCAGAGTGCCGCTTCTGGTTGCAGAAGCCCTGGCCTCCTCGTCCGGCCGACACGAGGGGAGGTGCCTCGCCGACCGCCGCTGCCACGCGCTTCCTAGGGCGGCGCTTCCTCACCTGTCTGTCGATGCGTTTGGGAAGAAAGAAACAAGACAAGCCTTGCGGAGTTGCGGTTGCGGACAGAGGCAACGAGAAAGGCCGATATTGGGTTTGTACTTTGTGACCCAGCAGCCAGTAAGGCCCATTTCTACGGCTTTTAATAGGTCAGAAGCCGGTAAGGCCCATCCGTATGGCTAGGTTCTATGGAGCAGTATTACGGCCCATCTCGACGTGCACGCGTCAGCAAATATTGGGGTATGAGCTCAAAAAAAATATATTGGGGTCGCATGCGCATCTTCGGGTTGTGTCTCTCGTCTACCTTTGATGTCGAAACACTCGTTACCGAACGGATTGGGAAACGCTGTATACTGATGGGCACAAAAATTGAAAAAAATGAGCAATTTGGCAGGACCTAATGCCGGCGGTTTGATGCGGTGGGCCTCCAGTACGAGCTGGTCATTGCCTGCCGTCATGCATACGTGACGGATTCAGAGAGGAGAAATGGCTCCACGAGCGAAGAAATATCGCGCCGAGCAGGGAAGGGAAGCAGGGAGCATCCGTCCGCACTTGAGCTGCCTGCCATGGCCAGTTCGCCAGCTGCGCCAGTGGGAATGTGATCCATCTACCCGCGCGGGTTTTCGCTGGCTGACCCGACGGACCAACCTGGTGGCCTCACCTCACATCACAGTGTCTGCTCCGCCGCGCGAACCGGCTTCTTTTTTGCTCCTCTTTCTTCGTTCGTACGAGCGGATGGCGGGACACGTCGCTCGCGTGCCTCCGTTCCTCCTCTTATAAAACGGCTTCGCCACTGCTGCTCCGATTCCGCCCCATCTCTCTCTATTTATGTCGGACGAATTGAACGGCACTTGGACAGGGAGATCCTAATTAACCGC
Source organism: Eleusine coracana subsp. coracana (assembly GCA_032690845.1). Lineage (NCBI taxonomy): Eukaryota > Viridiplantae > Streptophyta > Magnoliopsida > Poales > Poaceae > Eleusine > Eleusine coracana. The sequence continues at coordinate 12,444,239 of CM064424.1, forward strand.
TGAAACCGGAGAGAGAGAGAGAGAGAGAGAAAGAGAAAAGCATGGCGCTGTCGAGGGCGCAGACGAGCACCGGCGAGTCGGTGCACTGCTCCACCTTCGCGTCGCGCTACGTGCGCACCGCTCTGCCGCGGTTCCGCATGCCGGAGCAGTCGATCCCCAAGGAGGCGGCGTACCAGATCATCAACGACGAGCTGATGCTGGACGGGAACCCAAGGCTGAACCTGGCGTCGTTCGTCACCACGTGGATGGAGCCCGAGTGCGACAAGCTCATCCAGGCCTCCATCAACAAGAACTACGTCGACATGGACGAGTACCCCGTCACCACCGAGCTCCAGGTAGGTACACCAACACCGACGATCTCGCGCGTCATATATACGTATGTTCGTGTCCGCCATTTCCATCTCAAATGATCTGGTGGAACTAATTTATGGGACGTACGTGACAAAAACAACAACAACACAGAACCGGTGCGTCAACATGATCGCGCATCTGTTCAACGCCCCGATCGGCGACGACGAGACGGCGGTCGGGGTGGGGACCGTGGGTTCCTCCGAGGCCATCATGCTGGCCGGGCTGGCGTTCAAGAGGAAGTGGCAGAACAGGATGAGAGCAGCGGGCAAGCCCTTCGACAAGCCCAACATCGTCACCGGTGCAAACGTTCAGGTACAGCCGTGAAACACGTACTACAATCACGCTGATGACCTCGTGATTCATGACTACTTGTACTGCCACCTGATCACACTTTGACATTCGCGCAGGTGTGCTGGGAGAAGTTCGCGCGCTACTTCGAGGTGGAGCTCAAGGAGGTGAAGCTGAGTGAAGGCTACTACGTGATGGACCCCGCCAAGGCCGTGGAGATGGTGGACGAGAACACCATCTGCGTGGCGGCCATCCTGGGTTCCACCCTCACGGGCGAGTTCGAGGACGCGAAGCGCCTCAACGACCTGCTTGCCGTGAAGAACAGGCGGACGGGGTGGGACACGCCGATCCACGTGGACGCGGCCAGCGGCGGGTTCATCGCGCCGTTCCTGTACCCGGAGCTGGAGTGGGACTTCCGTTTACCGCTGGTGAAGAGCATCAACGTCAGCGGGCACAAGTACGGCCTCGTCTACGCCGGCGTCGGGTGGGTGGTCTGGCGCAGCAAGGAGGACCTCCCCGACGAGCTCATCTTCCACATCAACTACCTCGGCGCCGACCAGCCAACCTTCACGCTCAACTTCTCCAAAGGTTGACGCGCTCTTACCTTGTTTTATCTGTTCCTGGCTTTTTCAGCGCGGGGCAGTCAGTTTAATTGGTGCTTTCTCTTTTGGATAGGTTCGAGCCAGATAATTGCACAGTATTACCAGCTCATCCGTCTTGGGTTCGAGGTAATTATTGCAACTTACTCTTGTCTGGTGCCAATTCTAGTTCTGCTGTTTGCTACTATTTGCAAGGGTTGTGGTTCTTCTAGTTCTACTAGGAATCACGGAGACTGACGAATGCGTTCAGGAAAAATAGAGCCACTGACGAATATTGCTCACGTAGCGTAGGCTATGACTGCCAATACCTATGCCTTGATTATTGTTGCTTCTGTTTGCACGGAAAGCAAACACGCGCACGATTTATGCGTTTTCAGGTTGTTGTGATGTTTGTTGGGATTCTTCTGTACGTTAGTTCGTCACGCCATCCGAACGAGTGTTCTTCACGTGACATGCAAAAGAGTTTAAAGTTTAGAAATTTTCGATCCATGCACAAATCAAATCAGGACACACAGCACTAGTTGGAGCGAAATGAAGAAACAAAACATTTCAACAACCGAGATTATCCACGGGTTCTGCAATTAATTGATCTGTTCTGCTCGGGGGGCGCGTTGCAGGGTTACAAGGACGTGATGGAGAACTGCCGTGACAACGCGGCGGTACTGCGCGAGGGCATCGAGAAGATGGGCCGCTTCGACGTGGTGTCCAAGGACTCCGGCGTGCCGCTGGTGGCGTTCGCGCTCAAGGACTCGTCACGGTACACGGTGTTCGAGGTGGCCGAGAGCCTGCGCCGCTTCGGCTGGATCGTGCCGGCCTACACCATGCCCGCCGACGCGGAGCACGTGGCCGTGATGCGCGTCGTCATCCGCGAGGACTTCAGCCGGGGCCTCGCCGAGCGCCTCATCGCCGACCTCGGCAAGACCGTGGCGGAGATGGACGCGCACGCCGCCAAGCACCACGCCGCCGGCGGGGAGCACCACAAGAAGACGGAGCGCGAGATCGAGCAGGAGGTCACCACATTCTGGCGTAGGATGGTCGCCAAGAAGAAGAGCAGCCTCGTATGCTGATCAGACGCTTAATTATTAGCGTCCACGGCGATGGAAATAAAATGGTTCTTTGATCCGAGCTCGGCTTCTTGTGAGCTCTGTTCTTCTTCTTCTTCTTTTACTCTTTTGTGTCTGCATATGTGTGATTTATATATCTTGATTGATGAACACTCGTTTGCCCTGGTTGAAACTGTGTGTGGTTGATCGAGGAGCCGATTGACGATGTTACAGCTCTCTGAAGACGTCAGCTCGTAGATTAATTGGAATTTTTGGTTGCTCGCCAAGTGGAGGGAAATCCAGCTGGACCAATCCCTTTGATTCCATCAGGGATTCAGGGCCATTTGCCCGTGTTCATCAGAGCAATTCCCTTCCAGCCCGGCTACCGGAAGCGGCCTGATCAGATTTGGGCCTAAAACAAACCGGGCTAAAACATCCCAAAAAGGCCGAAACCAGGAGAGGGCTAATCTCGTAAATGCAAGGCCATTAGGGTTGCATCCCCCCGCCGCCAATCGCTCTATATATAAACACGCACCTGGGCATCTCAGGTTACTCCTCCCTCGCCCGCCGCCGTTCCTTTTTCTCCTTCATGTCGCGGATTTTGTTTCTTTTTCATCTCTCTCCTTGTTCATGTCGCTGATTTTGTTTCTTTTTCGCATCTTGTTTTGCTTTCTTTTGTTCCTTCTTAGTAATATCTTCGGTGCTTTAAATTTTTGCGTTAGGCGATGATGATTTGCTCATATACCATCAAACTCTGAATCAATCATACTATGTGTTGATTGCACAAAGCTTTCGTGAGTCTAATGCGAGTTTTCCAGTCGCCGATTCAGTTCTTTTTAATCAATCTTTCTGTGTTTTCTGTTCTCGTTTTTGAGGCAATAAATTAGAGTCTCTGATGCGCTTCTTCTGTAGCGTTTTCAGCGCTGTACGTTGCCGAGATTGACCGGGCTAAGATTCTGGCACATGCCATTCTTTTATGGTTTGTGCATTCAACTTGTCCCTACAGCTCTTTAATCTGCTACATTAAGATGTCGGTTTTTGATTGCTTCGGTCGATTTTATTTATGCATATTCGATAATAGTAAGCTTACGGAGAGCTATAACAGATTAGAACGGTAAAGCAAACTGATCTCGGACGTTCTGTTATTATAAATTGGTAATCAGACATCCTCTAAAATCTTCGCATTCTAGATGAACTCACTACATATGCTCAGTAGTCTTGAGGCAATAAATTAGAGTCTCTGATGCGCTTTTCATTAGCGTTTTCAGCGCTGTACGTTGCCGAGAGTAACCGGGTGAAGATTCTGTCACTCTCCATCCCCTTGTATGGGTTGTGCATTCAACTTTTCCGTACAGTTCTCTAACTGCAATGATATATCGATCTCTAAAATTGATTTGTTGGTTTACATTGATGTTTCTTCGATATCAGAACAGAACTGATCTATGCGTTGTATGGACACATTGGACCTTTTGTGTATGGAATTAACGGTGTCACATTGTCAAACTAATAACGGTGACACGTTGTCAACTTGTACGAAATCCGAACAGTATGATGCTTAATTTTATCCTTGAACTTTGAAACGCCTCAATATAGTCCTTAACTTTGTTTTAAGCATAAATTCAACCCTGATCCAAGGTGACAGTCTTTGGCATAATGGCATGTTCAGTAACAACATTGGCTTCTAATTATTTATTTACACAAAGATTTGAGGTTACTCTACGTGGCAACATGGACCACCTCAGCTTATAGCTTACTACACAGCTTATATTTGGACTAAATTGACCCCTTTCAAAATTTAAGGATGAAGTTGAACTTTTGCTCAAAGATGAGGAACAAATTTGGCTATTTGGACTAATGCAGCGTGGAGGAAAAAAAAACCCTACAGCCTACAGTTTTATGTGCTACATTTTTTCTTTGAAGATTAAGCAACATATGCTCAGCGCTTCAAGATTATAAAACTATTCCTTTTTCAATTCTGTTTTGTAGTTTTAAGTGTTATCTTATCTGCAAAGCTATTTTGTTCCTCGGAAAACACACCATGGTTTCATGATTTTTTTTAAAAAAATTGATGCTTCTTATTACGATACTATATTGAAGGGAAGGCATATCAGAACAAAACGGATCTCTGCTTTTAATAAAGTATACATTGACACATTAGATTTTTTTTTGCCTCAGGATTGTGTATGAAATAATGGTGTCTCCTTCTCAAACTAATAACGGTGTGTGTCATCTTTTCAAATAGTGTTACTGCATTCATTTAAAAAAAAAATTGTGTTACTGCAGACAAACATCACATTGTGTATGAAACCTGACGGCATAAGCCTGCACTTAATATTAAACGTTACTATAACAATGTCATGATTTTGAACTGTAATAAATGTCTATACCCATTGGTGTTTGTACAAGTTATTTACACCCATTTTACATTATCACCTCCTCTTGTCATGTCAAAAACCAAGTTGAATGATCCTATTTGGGCCCAAATCAATGGCAATTCTGCGACGGGAAGAACCAAAGCAAAAGCCATTTCGGCGTTTGCTCAGAATTAGGCATCCCCGGCCTAATGCACCGTAAAAAGGAAATAATAATAATAATAATCTAGGTATATCTAGCCATGTCGTCGGACTGACACTCTAAATGGTGACGCTGTTGGGCACGCCGCGGCATGTGATGCCCGGCCCGGACGACGGCGCCATGAGCTCGTACGGCAGCACGCCCGCGCCGCACCGGTTTCTCCTCGCGGTGTCGGCGTTCCGGCGCTGGATCTCCTCCTCGGCTCGGCGCACCTCGTGGGCGAACTCCCTTGCGGCCGCCAGCGCGTCCGGGTCGGCCGTCCACGCCTCGTCGGGCCTCTCGCCGAGGTACTCCTCGTCGGCGGAGTGCGTGGACAGCGTGTCGATCACCGTCATGAAGGTGGTGGTCTGCGTGAGGCTGGGCAGCGCCGACAGGAAGAATCGGTGCGGGTCGGCCACCAGGTGCGCGTGCTCCGGGTCGCCCTCGGCGGGCACCAGGCGCCGCATCAGAGGGGGGCGGTTCGGGATGTACCCGCCCAGCGGGTACTGCCCGAAGTTGAGCGCCGCGTGCTGCGCGGAGGTGAGCCACACCAGCGTGGTGAGCAGCGAGGCCAGGTCGGCTGGAGTGGATAGGCGTGGCCACCAGGGGGCGTCGCGCTTGTCGGCGTGCCCCGTTTGCACCGCCTCCGCGTACCAGGACTGCAGCTCCGTGTCGTTGCGCACGGACTCGTCGGAGGCGTAGTAGACGGCGACGTACGCCTCGCACCACCGCGAGATGGCTGACCAGAGGAGGAGGCCGTCGCTGGCGTACGGGTAGTCGTCGATGAGCAACCGGAGACCGTGCGGCTGGGTCGGGTCCTCCACGGCCATTCCCCTGCGTGTGACGAAGCAATCGAATGAATTAAGCGACCGAAGCCTTTTTTTTTTTCTTTCGAAAGATCCACGTCTGGTAGTGGTGGTGCATTGCGTTGGGGGAACAGAGGAATGTGTGTTCTAGTACCTTCTGATGAGATCGGCGGGGAGGCCTTCCTGGTCGATCCGCCAGAGCTCCCGGTACGCGAAGGAGCTCATCTCCATGCAGTAGCGGCCGGGGGTGAACCCGGACTCGATGACGCCGTCGCCGTTGATGAGGATCTGCCGCGCCAGCGCGTTGATCTTGAGCGTGTACCGCATGTGCGGCTTGAGCAGCTTGAAGATGGGGTGCATCGCGCTCATCTGCCGGTGCGCCGAGATGATGAACGGCTCCATGCACGCGTGCGTCCTCAGCCTGCAAGAACACCACGATCATCACGTCAGTCCCTCCCTTCCTTCCTCTCTGCATCAACGGATAGCTTATTATACTGCACGAGCTTATATATTATATTATACCAGTGGTTGACGAGCTGGTGGACCCCGGCGTCGTTGGAGCAGACGTGCGCCTTGGCGAGCTGCCACAGCCAGTTGCTGGTGGCGTCGGCGGGCGGCGTGAACACGCGCTTGGCGCGCTTGCACCCCTCCGTCACGGGCGGCAGGCACAGCTCGATGGCGATGGGCTTCAGAGTGCCCGCGGACGTGAGGAAGAAGAGCGTGCGCGTGCCGTACGCCTTGCGCCCGTCCTGCGCGTTGATCCGGTCCAGGAAAGGCATGAACATGTCGTGGAAGTCCAGCATGTACAGACGGTTGTCCTCCAGCGCCTGCTGCACCGACATGCCGTCCAGCTGCCCGATGATGTGATCCTCCGTGATGGCCGACTCCGGCGGGCCGTACACGGCCGGGTCCAGCTTGCTCGTCGGCGGGAACGCCTGCACGAAATTCAAAAACGGGCTCAGCAGTTTGCAACAGTTGGGTTGGGTTGGGGCCGCCGACCGAGCTCTGGTTCGGCAGTTTTCAGAGCCGTGGCGGTGACGGCGACGGGTTACCTGAAGACGCTCGATGTTGACGGGGTTGATGCCAGCCAGCGTCTGCCGCGCGAACTCGTCATCGCGGAGCCACGCAAACTTGTCCTCTGCCACAAACAAGGAGAACAGAAATAAAAAAGAATAAGACGACAGGCAGCAGCGTCAATACACAGCACAAGTCGCCGTATCTCATCATATCACCATGAAGGAATATGAACCGTGTGAACTAAGGGGAGCTTACTCTTGATGATGTCGGGCGTGTCGTAGCGGAGCAGTCCCTCGCTGTTCTCCTGGATCTTGCGCACGAAGGGGATCTTCTGGAACAGCTGGTCCTGCAGCGCCTGCTTCAGCCGGAGCCCCTCCTTGAAGAGGTTGTCCACGTCGTGGAACCCGGCGAAGTCGCTGATGTCCGGCGACACGGAGCTGACCAGCAGCGGCATGAAGTTGTGGAGCAGCGCCTTGATCGCGCCCTCCGACAGCATCTCGTTCTTGCCCTCCTCGAACTCCTCGTCACGCGACACGTAGATGGGCTCCGGGTACTCCACCCTGCTCTCGGCCCGCTCGTCTGCACATAGACATAGGTCGCCGCGGCGGGACCGTTAGTCAACGTCGCCGTGATCCGGTGGTTCCGATACGACAGCAACCGCTCCCTCTCTCTCCTCTCACCTCTCTCCTCTCTCCCGCGCGCCGGCGTCATGTCAGGAAGAGGAAGGGCACTGTTGCTGTCGGGGGAATTGATGAACAGAACATTGAAAGGGAGTAGGGCTTGCCTGTGACGGTCTTGGGCCGGCCCGTCCGCATCCGGCGCGGGTACGGCATCTGCTCGCCGCCCAGGACGGGCCGCGCGAACTCGGCGCCCTTGTCGGGATGCCCGAGGTCGTTGTACACGTCGTAGTCGTACACGCGGTCGGTGGTCGCGCGCTCGCCTTCGCCGTCGCCGCGCAGGTCGCCGAGCTCCTGCCGCCGCAGCTCGCGCAGCCCCGGCGGCGTCTCGGAGGGGAGGAACGGCTTGTTGGTGAAGAACACGCGCGGGCCGCGGGCCACGTGGGTGGGCTGGACCCACGAGTGGCAGGTGACGTGCGCGGGGCCCGAGGGGAAGCCCTCCACCACGATGCTCTCGACGAAGAACTCGCGGGTGTGCCGGTTCAGCACCGTCACCGCGCCGGGCTCGCCGAAGGACGCGTCCACGGTGAACTCCGCCGTGTACACAACCTTCTCCGCCTTCATGTCCTTCTTGTCGAACCAGCCCACCAGCGCCGACGGCTTGCTCCGCTTCGGCGCGCCTTTTCCTGGCAGCGTAGCAGATTCAGTCAGATGAATGTGCTGCTTTTTTTTTTTTGTTTTGCGCATAATATGAACTCCTGTGCGTCCGTGCGACGAGGCTGGTGAGTGATACGGTAATAAATCGTAATACTATGCAGCTTGAACAAATCGAAGGGGAGCAAAAAAATTGAAGAATTGGGAGACGACAGAGGTGCTCCACGTGACGGTACATTTGGAAAATGATGACTCGAATCGGGACAAGCCGCCGAGGTCAAGGCGCACCAGCTGGAATATTCTCTCGCCCTGGCTTCCATGAAGCTGAAGCCGCGAATGGAAGGAAAAGCGTGGGTGGGGGAGAAGGGAAAGGGAAAGAGGAAAACTGGCAAGCAAATTGTTGTGGCACAATTCAACACAGCGGCCGTGGAATTCCAAGGCCGTCGTGAAGCTTCGGCTCGACGAAGGCAAAAGGACGTGGGGGTTCTTACTTGGGTCGGTCTCGGTGCTGACGAGCTCGAGGAGGACGCTCCGGCCGAGCCTGTCGGCGTACGCGTCCAGCTGCTCCACCACCCGCTGCTTGGCGTCCTCCTTCCGCCGCCGCCGCACGGTCACCACGGCCCGCGCCGCCACGCTCTGCGGGTGCGGCTCCGGCGCCGCGGCACCCAGCCTCTCCGCCGGCGCCGGCGTCACCACGACCCGCTCGGCGAGGGCGGCCACCGGCGCCGTCGACCTCAGCGACCGCCGCCGGCTCCTCCTCCCCACCGCGAGGCTCGCCGCGGAGCAGAGCCCGCCGCCTCCCCGGTCCCGGCCACCCGCCGCCGACGGCAAGAAAGACCTCCCCAGCAGCTGCGTCGACGACGCCATCTGACACCCGCACCTCGCCCTCGGATCAACCGATCGATCGTGACGGTTAAGGTTCCGCACAGGGAAAGGATGAATCAATCCCTCCTCTCCGGTCAAAAGAAATGGTGGAAACTAACTGGAGAAGAGAGAAGAAATTTTTGTTTCGGGCCCTGCTCGCTCGCTCACACCTAGTCCGCGGCTCTATGGACCGCTGCTGCTACCTTTCTCGCTCGCAGTGGGGGTGATATATAGGCGCGCGCGCGCACAGACACCGGGTGAGGAGAGGAGTAAGTAAAGACTGACCAGGACCTACCCGGGAAGGACGGAGGAGGTCAGCTGCTGAGCTCGGCTGGGGCAGATCCATCGATCGGGTGATGTGGATTCCCCAACCAGCCACACGTGTTGCATGCGTCCGATGCGCGGGAAGGATAGAGGCTTCGGCGCAGGTGAGTAACCCGCGGCTTGTCACTTGTGTGGCTGGTGATTCGGACAGCGATGCCCTCCCTCCCCCGGGGTTGTGGTGCGCTTCAATAAAGTCGCGCGCGCCGGCCGCCGGGTAGCTCGGCTCGGCCCCGACCCAACTGTGACACTTCAGAGCACAAGGACGGAGGTGAAACTTAAAGAGTTCTTTTCACCATCTGGGACGGAATTTTCACACTCCTCGTCAAGTGCGATAGACGTCACCCTCTGGATTCTGGAGGGACAACGCAACCAGGGCAAAAACTCGATAACCTGCACTACAAATTGCCACGCTAGAAAAAGAGGTCCTTGCGCTGAACAAGTAAAGAGCACAGGAGAATTAATAGTAATTGATTAATCTCTTTGACAACCAAACCAGGTAGCCATGGAATGTACCTTTCGTTCTTTCCCCATGACCTTATAAAATCAACAACGGAAGCTATATTTACCAAACACAGGACGGATCCAGTGGCTGGATCGCTTAACGACCGTGCACAGGATTAGGTTGGCACGATGTGCACTCCACCCTGATCTACAATGGATATGCTAATTAAGCTTCGCGCCTCCACATTCCAAAATAGTAATAACCCAGGCAGCTCAACAGGAAAAGAAGCTGAACCCCCTTTCCTCCCTGAAATACGAGGGCATTTCCTTGGTCAGGAGTGTGCCACCTCAAATAGTTTATCCATCGTTTTCGTCAACCTAAAGCATGGAACATTTGATCCTCAAAAACTTCGGATGGATTACTATTACAAGATAAATGAGAGGAACGGCGCCAGTACAGCTCAATTCATTGAGGATTGTTTTCACAACGAACCACATCCATATATCATATATGCCGTTCAAAAAAGTTGCCACTTGTTTTTTCTTCTCTTGCTGAGCACCTAACTTATTATTCATAGGATTTTACATCCCCTACTATTGGAAGATACTAGTACTAGACATCAACAATATTAGTACGTCGGTGTGACTTGTGAGGAGATACTAGGATTACTGTGCACATGTTGGCACCAACGAATATCGTCAGCTGGAATACCACCGGTGCGGTGAGCGACACTGGTTTGTGGCGCATTAGGTTGCCAAGAGATTGAGTCTGTATCAGCACACCTCGGAGGAATAATAGATCAACACAGCCAGAGTTACACCCACTATGAAAAATACCTTATTTGATTTTCTCTTGCATAAAAGAAAAAAAAACACGTTATTACTAATAGCATTTTAAGCTGTAAAATTCATGTGAAAATATTTATGACTATTTCCTCTCGAAGGTTGAAGGATGCTAAATAAATAAGAAAACAAATTGTCTTTTCTTGCCATGTAGAATGGACATGTGTTTATTATAAAGCACCGGCAAATCATGATATGTAACAATAAATGTAAGGTCGTTGCAAAACCTCTGTATCCCTCCTTATTTCCTAACACAAAACAATTTATCACTTCAAAGCCAACAAGTTACATATTCAACATTCAAACACGTGAAAAGACTTGTCTAAATTTAATAGGTTTTCCCACATGAAAACCACTACTAATCCTAGTCAATAGAATGTGGAATATCAGCTATGTAATTACTAGGCGACTATAAAGAGTTGCTTTATTTTTTTTTTCTCAAACACGCATGAGAGCTGCTTTATTTGCACCAGAGACGGAGTGCATTTATATTGTGGCTGTGTGGTTTTATATTTTCATCAAGTTCAAAGCCCATATACCTTATGTTTCAGAAGTCAGGACTAAATGCTACAATATATGAACACTTAATCACAATTATCAAGGAAATCAAGCTAACAACCACCACCACATGCATGTGTGAGGGACGAGCAAAATGCCAAGTTTTGGCCGGCCGCATGTCGCACGGTTTCCCTGTCATATGTAGGTATGCAAGTGTACAATAATTGAGTTACTTGTATGCGCCTCGCAGTTAGGTCTATGAAAATGGTACCCGTTTAATCTGCAAGTGGGATGATATGGCGAGTTTGAAATAGCGCGTGGTCGATCCGGTAAGTTAATTAAGATGCTTCTTGCTTTGAGATAGAACAAAAATGCTAGCTCAGCTCTTCATTATGCACTAATAATATATACAACCTATAATAACGTGGCTAGTGTCAGTCCGCATCTTTGAGGATTATAAATATCTTAGATTAGACAATGCAACGACAACAATCAAATATGGATCCTGAAACAAAACGAACGGGAACTTAATATGTTTTCCCATGTCAGCAATGAGAAGAATGAAAACTTGATCTGTTGATGGACAGTCGTGACCATTTTATTCCTAGACGTTTGCAATCACACTAGCTATGATGATAACGATAACCGCCCATTCAAAAGGGATGATCTATATACGTACGGCCCAAGGCTACAGACGTGTATCAACCAAAAAGATGTCAAATACTCGAAGCACCATCTGATCGGCAAGGTTGCAAATCACAGGCGTGCGAATTCTTCTTTGCCGGCATGCCAGCTCCGGCGGCATGCATATCATCTATGTTCACGTTGAATCGACTCCCTTTTCCTGTTTTCCATGCCGACATGATGGTGAAAAAAGGCACCCGGTGACAATAAAAAGATAGTGCTCAAAGAAAAAGGCATTAGAAAGCTCGGATGCGTATATGCGTGTGGGGGGTATGGCCACGTATACTGATGCTACGTACGGCCTCGCTTGGAGAGGCCGTGCCGTATGTCCAATGATCACATTTAAGCGCGGTCTATGAGGTAGCTCGCCGGGGACTGAGACGTTGCTTTCGACGGCGATTCCGTGATCTCCGGCGGTGGCAATAACAAGATCGACCAGACGATATCCTTCTAGAAAATATTTTGCTTATCATTGTGTACCACAGGTTCTCTAGGAACTGATACGGGTGATAGAACTCGGAATTATATATTCGGATACGCTGACATGCGTATCGCTGATGCTTTAAATTGATTCGTACGACCAGGCCGGCCAAGAAAATGATCGATTCAGCTAGCACCGACCTTCCGGATAACTGTTTGGCCATCCCCGGGCATTGATCGGGCCGGGTGACAGCATGATGGGAGCATCGTTATTAGAGCGAACAACAGAGTGCGCAGCAACAATGCTGATCACTCGGAGACGACAGTGTTCTACTAGAACAAGCTGGACATGAGTGGGCGTGGCCTCTCGCAAAGCCTTTAAATATTAAATGCAAACTTTCAAACAATTGATATAGGATTCTAAGGACTAAACAAACTCGCTTCTCAGCGCGGCGTCGGGTCAAACGGCGGCGTCACAGTCACAGCTGCACCCATCGATCACACAGTCACGGCCGGATTGTGAAAACCGTGTCCCTGGCCACCGCCCACCGGGACCCCGGCGTGTCGCCGCCGTGGCACGGAGATAGATAGTACTGCTCTCGGACCACCACACTGTTTCAATGTTTCATGATTTTCTCTCTTTTGATAAATTGAGGACCACATGGAAAAATCTATACAGGAACCACTAAAATGTGCGGACCTTTTTACAAAGTGCAGTCTTCTCTCAAAGGTTCATCAGTGTAATCAACTTTTGTTTACAGACTTTAATTTGCTGGTCCCCGCTCTCTGGTCGTCCCCCACACACTCAGTTGTGCTGAATCTTTGTTGGCCAGAAATGTGGGCGGCGGCATTCTCATCGTGCAGCTTATTGATGCGCCATGTCCTTTTCCTGTGCTAGTTAATTGTATTAAGGAGTGGAAGCCAAAAGTGCCCGCCTGCTCCATGTTTTTCAATTTTTTGGTGCCCTGGTCTGGACATGTTTTAGACGTGGACATTTTAAAAAAAGAGTAAAGTGCATGACCAATCTTTAAACTTATAGTCTGGCTATGTCACTTAAGTTCTCATACTCTCAAATTATACTTCTAACTCTCTAAATTTAGACTCGGATGTTATTTATATTTTTTTTACTCTTAGAACGCAAAATATGTTGCTTCCTCAGTTGTTATATATATGGTGCTGCTGTTTGCTACCACTACTTCATTAAACAATACGTTTGTTGGGCAATCATCTCTGGGTTTTCATTTAAACTATATGTTGAGAAAAATAATAGTACTTTTTTGTGTTATGGATATATATATATATATATATATATATATATATATATAATCTTCTTCTACTATTTTTATTTCATGATATAATATAGTGCTACCAGAATAATTGTGCTCACAAAAGTTCTCGTCTCGTCCCACAAAATGTATGGATTAATAATTTGTTTGGTTATATTTTTATAAGAGTAAAATTCATCAGCATGTTTTATGAACTTGTCTCTTGTTTCTCATCTAGGATCCATCTCACAAACTGCTAACTGCTCATATATAAAACTTTGCATATTTGACATATGGATTTCCAGCCACTAGTAATGTTGCCAACACAGCCGAGACACGACTTAGTCTATATAACTTATTAATTGAGGTGAGGTCGTCTAGACTACTTTTTTCGTGTCTAGATATATGCATAACATTGTCGTATTTAGTTTGTATCCTACAATGATTCACCAATCAATTCGAGTTATTTTTAAACCATTTTCTAATCCTTTGTTGAATTGGACTTTGATTTCAATTTGATATTTCATACTACAACAATTAATCATCTATTAATATTATATTTTGGATGGAGAAAATTGTGGTCTTTGTTCGATCCTTCTTATGTTAATACCATGCAGAAAAATGGAGGGGAAAAAATAAAAGGGTTAGGTTGAACAAACCTCGGACAGTCGTGCTAGCCCGTGTGGAACGAAAGTCAGAGAGCACAAGACCAAGCACGCAGCGGGTACACGTAGGAGGAGCATGCATGTGCATGTGCATGTACACACATATATACACGATCCAGACCCGGCTCGGCTTTGACACCCCAGAGTCCGACACGACCAGGTAAGGTAAGCTATAGATATTCACTGTCGTCCATTCCCTGCATCCGTCTCCGGTTCGAGTTCCAAACCGTTGACGACGCTCCTACAAGCTAAATTAAACGAATCGAAAGACCAGGCAGCAACCGGCCTCCTCCTGCTGTAGACTACATCAGTGCGCCCCGGCCGGTTCCCTAATCCAGTGACCAAATAAACCTCATCTCGATTCGTCCATATTATATATTTAAAGGACGGTACCGTGAATTAAGAATTCCAGAGTCGCGATGACCGCATGGACGGAGCAGCAACCGTAGCAGCCGCACGGGTGGGACGACGGAACGGGCTCGCGAATACTATACTGCCGGCACATGCATGGTTTGTTGGTGGCGAGCGCACCGGATCAGGTGCACTGAACGGCGGCAGCGATTTGAGTATCTGACGGGACGAGGTCTCCGGTTTCGTAATCATCGGGAAGGGCCCCGGAACGTGCTTCTCCCACCGCGGCCGCCGGTTCACAGCGTACGGACTGACGCCGGACCGGACAGCGGGCAGCCCCCTTCCGCGTGTCCACGACTCGCGCGCGGGATCGCCGTCGGCTCTGAATTCTGAATCCGGCAAGCAGCCAGCCTTCCAATCCGCCAGTTTCGGTATCCGGCAAGCCAAGCAGCTGGCATATCCCGTCTCGTCATCTGTTTGACATTGGGGACATGGAAGCACGTAGTTTGTCGGCGGCGTGAATATATTTTTCTCAATTTTTTTTTGACCGAAGAATATATTTTTCTCATTGTTCTGCCCGTTTTTTTTTTTTTGTCCTCCCGGGAAGCCGTGCCCGTTGGATCACGTAGGTCGTGCTTTTTCTGGATGATCTTTTCGTTTAGAAACGACGTTGCGTCCCGAAAGCATGTTCCCAAGTTCGACCAAGTCAGTGAGTTTCGCTTGAATCCGTTCACCACCAACGCACAGACGCAACAAACTGGAAGTGACGTCTGTGTTCATGCAAGGTAGTAAAAACAAAGAGCTCGTTCTAGCCAGCGCTGCGTAAGTCGTTTACACGGAAAGTCGATGATGTCTCTTGCAACTGTACTCTACTAGTAGTAGCAAAGAGCAAGGTGAACCATTTTTTTTTTAAAGGGTAGAACAGGGTGTACAACAGGTTCTGAGATCTCCGTGTACTCGGCCAGCAGTCCGAGCGGTACATCTTGACCTGCCCAGGGTGTAAGCTGTCTCCCAATCTTGACTCTTGAGCTGAACGGGACAGTCTCCGATGACCTGGCGATATCTTCTAATCTAGCTGTCCTCGAGTGCTCCAAATTTGTCAATCTTGTGGCAGAGACTGTGTTTCAGGGGATTGGAGCCGGGACCAACAACTAGAGGACAGATAGATCTCAGCACCACAGCACACAGGTGGTAGTAGTATCAGCCATACTGGTGTTTTGATGTAGTTTTATACTGCTACACCTACAAATATTGGCTAACTGTGTAGGAAATGTTAAGTTCCGAAGCCGATGTACAGATCACAAACCTGACTCTGACTCCAGTAGGTACTCCAAATACTTCTAGAAGCTTGCTTTAAAGGGACAATGCTTCATGAATGCAGGAGCATTAACCAGGTTCAGTTGTCGGATGGAGATGCAATGCTTCTTTCTTCTCCGCGCAACTTGCCGGAAGCGCCGAGCGTAGTTTAGTGATTAGCGAAAGGAAAAAAGGGGGGAATAGATCAAAGGAAGCCCGGTTGACTGACCGACTGGGACGATCATCGGTCGACGTCGACTGGGACGTACGGACACTAGTGCAACTCCTGCTCCGTCCATTGACAATCTGCTTTGCGCGCGCAATGAATACGACCCGGCCCCGCCGCGGCGCGCGACGCACTAGTACTAGTAAACAAAGATTATTCGCGCGGCGCGAACACGACGACGACGCGGCTGCTCCGGCCACGCCAAACGCCGTCGAGAAAGCGGCGGCACCGCGGGAGTTATGAGGCGGCGAGGTCACGTCGCTCGCCTCGCCTCTCTCTGTTTCTCTCCTCCATATGCATACGGCATACGGCGCACGGACAGCGACGTGACGGGCTGGCCCCCGCCGCATTCAAGCGCGACGAGCCTGCCTGCACGATACACGGTCAAGTGGAATCCCAACGAACGAGAGGCTTGGACGACGTGGCCGGATGTGTGCAGATGGATCACGCACCATCTTTTTGTGACCACGCACGAGATCCGACGCGCTGGTGTTATTACGACCCTTTGATGACCTGCCGTTGACGGGAGGTTAGGTTAGCCATCTCCGCTGCCGATCAAGGGCATTGACCCAGTAGTAGCATTAGTTGCGTCCCTGATGAAGTCACGGATGACATACACCATCAGGAACAAGTTTTAACTGCTCCACCAACAAGAAACTTCGCTCTGGACTAAAGTTTTACCACTACAGTACGACCCAAACTTGGACACAATAACCGTCCAGTCAACGTACCGAAAGGGGACTCAACCACCTCCAAAAGGTGTCGCATCTTCAGAGACCACACACGGCTGGCGGGCACCCAATTTCTGCGTGCGGATCGACCCAAAGTCTCATGGAGCACCGCACCGGCCACGCGCGCCGTCGTCCACATCCATGTGCTCGCGTTGACGGCCTCCGATTATCTCAGCGAACGAGCGAACGGTGCCTCACCTGCAGCGCACAGTATGGATACCTGCCGGGCAAACCGGAGACGAAAACGACGCCGCCGCTTCATCGGCAGGTCGTTCCAACGTTCTCATTCGGCCTTTCCTGCGATCCGGTCAGAGGGGAAAATTTCCGAATCTCGTTGATGTGCACGCGCGGCCACTTTGATCGGGGACTACCCGGGTGCTTTGCCTTTTGTCACGTCCGGACTCAGTACATTACACACCAGCGCAGCGCAGGAATCAGAAGCTCCAGAAGGTTAGATGACTGGTGTTAAGAGTTGGAAAACTAAGGTGTATGTATCAGTACTAATCTGTGGTCACGGTGGATCTTTTTGCATGGTTTTTGAATTCTATACTTCTTCCGAAAAAAAACGCATCGACACTCGAAAGTTGGGTCAGAGGCACGTGCACGAGAACACGAGATACTGGAATGACGTGAACGCCAATGGGCTCGTGCGGATGCACGATCTAGTCCCGCTCCGACACCCACGGTATAACTCGCACAATACCACGAGCAGTGTGAGGATCAAAGCATATAGTAGAAGTAATTTAAGTACCACGTAACATCACGGCAATGATCTACTATTCATGCTAACCATGCCAGGAGGCAGGAGAGCTCCATGCTGACAGTGACACACGCTGCACTAACAAATTTGTCAAAATGTACAGCAGCTACAGTTCTTTTTCCTAGATGCTAGTACCACTACTTGCAGGCCAACAGCTTAGAGTCGCACGCAACGCCGACAGGCTGAAAAGGCGTTGGTTGTAGTGTGTACCTGACAGGCACAAAGTGCAGTCAACAGAGAGCACGTCATCACCAACGTTCCAGGAACAGCGTGACGCGGTACAGCGACCTAAAACCAAGACAGTAACAACAGTAGAATCAGCTCGAAGAACAATCAATTTTCTGAGGCGGTCACCAAATGTGAAACGAGCGGCAGTTCCACGCTGACCCAGGGAATGTCAATACCGAACGAAGGAACTGGCTTGACCAAAACCAAACAACGGTTGTCAAACGAGACCTGGGAACTCGCTCCGGCCAGCCACGGTGAAAGGCAGTTCAGCACGCAAGCACATCTATCGTGCTTTGCGTGTAGAGCAGCTGTAATGAGAAGATTAAGATAGCCAGTCAAATCGCTTTTTGAGTCTGGTGGACACCGGTTTAGAGAAAAGAAGAGCACGGCGAGCACGCAGAAGCAGAGCCCAGTCCAACATCGCAACTGCTTTTGCTGAATGAAAGTAAAATGGTCCATAAATCGGTCCGCAGACAAGCAAAGTAAAGCTAACTGGAGAAAAAGACCAGATGGTATTGTTACGTGGTTGTGCTGCAGCACGTCTGAACCTTTCGAAATCCGTTAAACAGAACCTTCATTGCTAACAAAAGGGATAGCGACAGAGAAGGCACTTTTTTTATCACAAATTGCGATGGTTAGGATGATTTTCTTTAACTGTTTGAATAAAATCAAATATGGTCTTACCTTCCAACTAGAGCCCATCAGTGAGTTCTTCAGACCTTGAGATTCGTTACCAACTAGTAACAATACATGAATCATATGCAGGTAAACTGTAAAACAAACAAAAGTTTAGAAAATGCAGCAGCTTACATATAACTTGAACATGGAAAAGTGTTACACATAGAAGCTACATATTCAAGGTCAAGGTCTGCAAGTTGAACATGGAAAATTCATCAGGCTTTAAGCATCATGCAAGATTCAAGGTCTGCAAGTTGAGATACTATTACTACCTCTGTTTCTTGCCAGGGCCTCTGTAGGTGTAGAACTCTGAATCGATAGGAAGTCCTGTAATTCTGGGCCTTACAGATATGATTGAAGATTCCTCTAAAAGTGAAATTAAGCAATTAGAGATGGACTTTGCGTGCAGGCAAGTAAATCAAAGCACACCAGCATTTGAGCCGTAGACAAAGGTCACGGAGAGTTAAAATCAGCTATTGTGCTACGACATCTAAAAGTAACTTCAGTGAACTATATAAGAAGTATTATTCAAATTCAATACAACAAAATTCATCATCAATGAGACAAGGATAAAGCAATCAAATAGCACACATGCGGAAGTGATCAATTGTTGCAGGAATTATCCACAATGAGAATCAGCTCCCTAAAAAGGTAAAACCTGAGCAACTTACAACTTTGTAATAGTTTGAAAGCTTGAGACAGCAAGTAGCTTGCCACAAGCAGTAGAAGTTCTAGAGATGGAATTAGAACAACATAACTTTAGTATAAATCAGAGTAAAAGATACTTCAATGACTGGGACAGTTGGCCAATTTGAAAATTTGAGACAGCAAGTTCTAGAGCTGGAACAAGCACGACATAACTGCAATGTGAATGATTAAAAGATGCTGACTGCAACAGCCTTAAACAGGTGCCCAATTTGAACTGAGCCAAACATGCATATGATTGCAAACAAAATACATAGTAATGAAGAACAAGGCAATACCAATGAGTGAAACATGGAGGTAACGAAAATGATAGCTGTAGATGAAGGTTAAATGTGATGAAGACTTACGAGTGTTGAATTGTCCATACAAGAAGCAATAGAGAGAAAAGAAAAGGGTGATTTAACCCTAAATTCAGCCTACCTTCCAGGACGCCAGACAAAAGCAGTCACCAGACTGACATACTGAATTGGATATGAACTTATTTGAAACAAGAATTTAGGAACATTGGTAGACAGATAACTTAGCAGTTCTAGCCTAAATGGTTCAACAAAACTCTTTACCAATGAGCAAAGGAAACCAGTCTAAGTATATTAGATAATGATCATCAATTAACACATTAAACTGGGAGCAGTTAGGAACCATTGGGTGTTGACAACAATTAAATAAGATTATTGGCCCATGCAATATTGATATCAAAGTGCTTCTATAACTTGATTCCAGTCTTTTATTTTAATTATTCCAGACATATTAGCTGCTCTGTCCCAAGTCCTAACTGCAGCAACCAAAAAGAGCCATTACGCAGCACAGATACAGTTTCCCTAAGACAGTGCGATGAGGTTAATATAACTGGTGTAGTGTGCAACTTACTCCAATGTAATTGTAATAGACTAAGCTCGAACCACAGAGCAGATTATCTTGAAATAGCATTACCCCAGTCTAAGTCTACAAGATAAATACTGCTGCCCATTCAGAAAAAAAGTTTAGAGCAGGCAAAGGGGCAATTGTTCTTCAAACTCGGTTAAATTATCAAAAGAATAGCAAAACATAATTAGCAAACGGTCAATGTTAAAGCCCAACATGTTCAGTCAACAAGTACCAACAAAGAATTGATATACTGCTCTCAAAGGTGCAGTAGATATCTTTACATACCAGGTCACTGTGAAACACATCCAAAAAAAACATTTAAACGCTAGGCATTCTAGGCAAATATACTTAATGCTGAAGTACATTATTCATAAGATGTGCATCCAGAAAGTCTACATCTGATCATGTCAACATTCAAACATGATCATAATCCATAAATATCCACAAAAAAGGTGGAGCTACAATAAGCCAAATATGCAGGATACTGAACTAGTTACAAAAAGAACTACGAGGAGGGAGAGGTAAGCTCTAATCTACAACATATCTGAAGTGAAGAGAACTTACAATCAAAATTGAAGTAATGGGTAAGTGTTAACCTACTCCACTGCTTATATGATGAAGCTAATGGTGGTGCAAGCCATTCATCATAACTCAATAGGCGTGAATACTATTCTAATCTAACAACAAAGCTTCATTCTTGATCAAACTGTTACGAAGAATATCTCTAGAGCATAAATTGCTTAGCAGTTCTCTTGCCTCCTTCAAATAACCCTCATAAGCCAAACCTTCAATGAGTATAATGTAGGTCGATTCGTCAGGCATGCAACCACAAGACACCATATAATCAAGCAAATCAATCGCATGATCTGTTTTCCCACTTCTGCAAAGCCCTGAGAGCACGATATTGTATAGAACAGTGTTGGGTGGTGTGCCTGCATCTTGCAATTTATGAACAATCTGAACCGCTTCTTCAATTTTAACCTCTTCATTCAGACACTCGGTTAACAACTGATAAACTTTATCGGAGTTGAATCCTTTGCTAACCATTTCATTGAACATCTCAAGGGCTTGCCTGATCTTACCAGACTTAGCTAGCCCATTTATTATTGTACTGTAATTGATAGAATTAGGACTGCAACCTTTCTTAGACATTTGCCGAAAGACTTCAAAAGCTTGCACTGACAATCCTTTTTGACACAAGAAACCAATTATTGTATTGAATGTCACATTATCTGGGGGGCAATCATTTTGCGTCATCTTGGCCATTAGCTCCTCAGCATCCTCCCATCGCTCAGCACTACACAAGCCCTTAAGCACAGTGTTGTAGGTGATGATATCCGGTTTACAGCCAAAAGATTGCATGCCACTTAGTAACTCCAAGGCACTATCCACATGCCCTTGCTCACAGAACCCATTGATGATTGAATTGTAGGCTACAACATTTGCCGTGCAACCATGCTTTGACAACTTCTCTAGAAGTTGAATCACCTTCTGCAGCAGTCCTTTCCGACTCAAGGCATTCATGATCACGTTGAGTGTCGCTTCACTCGGCTGACAATTCTCTTGGATCATCTCAGTTAGAATGCCATCGGCATCCTCCCATCGCTCAGCACCACAAAATCCCTTCAAGACGGTGTTGTAATTGACAGTGTTCGGCTTGCAGCCTTTGGAACGCAAGCTGTTGAGGAACTCGCGCGCTTCATCCACTTCTCCTTCTCTGCACATGGCGTCGATGATGACATTGTACGTCACATTGTTGGGCTCACACCCCTCGGAGCGCATGAAATCGATCAGCTCCATGGCCTGCCGGTAGCCCCTCGCCCTGCACGCCGCCTCGAGGAGGATGTTGTAGGTGACCACGTCGGGCGCGCACCCGCGGCAGAGCATGTCGTCGAGCACCGCGAGCGCGTCCCTGACCCGGCCCCGGTCGCAGAGCGCGTGGATGAGCGGGTTGAAGGCGTACGCGGTGGGCTCCACCCGCGCGGGCATGCCATCCACGACGCGGCGCGCGTCCTCGAGTAGTCCCGCGCGGCAGTACCCGTCGGCGAGCGCGCCGTAGGTCGCCGCGGTGGCGGTCGGCCCGCACGCCTCGACGACGCGCGCGGCGTCGGCGGGGCGGCCCCGGCGGCAGAGGTCGCGGACGAGCCTGTTGGCGAGGGGCACGTCGGGCGGGCGCGGAGAGGAGCCCACGAGGCGGAGCGCCGCGTCGAGCTCGCCCCGGTGGACGAGCGCGCTGAGGCGGCGGTCCGTCCCGTGCAGCCGGCGCGGCGGCGGAGGGGATCTGGCGCTGGTGCTAGGCGTCGGAAGGCTCGACGAGTTGGCCTTCGAGCTGCGGAGGCAGTGGAGGTAGTGGGACGGATGCTGGCGCGGGTGGCCGGAGGAGGGGAAGGGGAGGTGGAGAGCGCACACGGTGGGTGGCGGTGGTGGCGATGGCATTGTGTTTGGATTTCGGCGCTAGGGAAGCGATGGGCCGTGGCTGTCTGTGGCCGCTTGGGCGCCGGGCGCGTCGCTGGAGTGCCACTGATCGTGTAGCAGGACTGCAGTTCAGGAGTCGAGTCCGTGAACCCGCGCACAACGGGCGTCACAGGACGCACAGAAGATTTCTTTTTTTTCTTCTTTTGCTGCTACAACACAGGCGATGCTTTGGCCAATGGCGCACGCGCAAGCGACAACGATAAGAGTTTCAAACGTTGCTGTGTGTCCTCAAGCGCAAAACCGTGCCAGAAGATTCGACTCTCATTTCGTTTGAGACCAAAGATTATACTAATGCAATCAGATGTGGCATAACCAATACATTTTCCACAGTTTCAAATTAAACAAATTCAGGCTCTCACAAACCAAATTCCAGTTAGCAACGTGATCAGAGCATAAGTAAT
This sequence comes from Eleusine coracana subsp. coracana, assembly GCA_032690845.1. Taxonomy (NCBI): domain Eukaryota; kingdom Viridiplantae; phylum Streptophyta; class Magnoliopsida; order Poales; family Poaceae; genus Eleusine; species Eleusine coracana. Next base: position 12,466,886 of record CM064424.1, read on the forward strand.
AATAACTGAAAGAACGTGCAACCACTATTCGCAAAAGGTGAGAATAATCATTTCATCCATATAGGAGTGTCAAAATGAAACATAAGGAATCACGATGAATAAGCGAGTGTTGCGACCCAGAAATTAGCCTGGATGGCACTAGTTTAAAAGCCGAACGACGACATAGAATTCACTAAACATGTTAATATGCTATGGAATAGCATGACAGAAGGAAAATGCCATGCTCCAAAACTTGCAAAACTTCTCATGGATCTTCAAGCGAGCTGGTCCTCACTTCATCTCACATTCACTAGTTCAACATCAAAGAAGAGCGTTGAGTTCTGAGGTATCGGCCCTATTTTCTTGTTCCCGTACCTATCACAGAAGGAAAACCAATAAAGATCGGGGTGGAATAAATTGGGATATAAAGGAACATGACAGTTTATCTTACCCCATTGATGGCGGGATGGTGAGTCTTCTTTTATCCCCAATGCGCATACCTGTTACACGGTATGGAGAAGTATGAGAATCAATTACCACATTTAAGCACCAAATATGGATCACCAATAAATGGTGCTTGAGAGCAAGATGATTGTTTATATACCATCGACACCGACATCCCAGCCTTTGATAACCTCCCCAACACCTGCAGGCAAGGCATTGTAAAAATCATCATGGATAAAACTCATGAGGATCCTTGAGTGAATGACACCAGCAGGAAGAAAACCTACCTAGCCTAAATTCAAATGGTCTTCCACCAACATTGGAGTCAAATATCTTGCCATTCTTTAGCTTGCCAATATATCTAACAGAAACCTAAAGAAGAAGATTATTATTAGTGAAAGCCAGTATACCAACAATAAGTTAGATAAAATCAATGGCGACACCACAAAATCATCCTAATGTTCATAAGAGATTAAAACTTGAGCATGCAAATGTCAGCATTCAGGAGGCAGTAAAAAATTGCAGAACTAGTAGCTTGCTTAAAGGGGATTTGGAGATTATCCCTTCAAGCTTGTCTTAAGTAATACCTTCTTCCCCCTAGTGGCTCTTTTACCATCAGGTTTGCCCATCTCCAGCTCCTCAATTATCATACCATTGCCAAACGTTCTGGTTTGAAGCGGCTTCTTCTTGCTCCCTGGCTCAGTAATTCCAGTTTGTGACTGATTTTCACTTTTGTTTGCTTCCTGTGCCTTCTGTTTCTTGCTCTTCTTACTAGACTCCTGCTCAGTTACTTCCTTATCCTCTTTGTGACTGGAAAACGCGAAAGATGTGCCAAACAATGGAGGGTCATGTGAGTAGCATTGCTTCGTGAAAAGAAAACAATGCAGCACTTTCAGATACTTACATCTGGTTTTTCTTAGCAGATTGTTGATCTGTAACCTCAGAACTTGAGTTCTTGTTTTTCTTTTTCTTCTGCTTTGCATCAACAGGATCAGCTGAGGAATCTTGTTGCTTAACATCCTTTTCTTCGTCCTTCACTTTTCCATTGCCCACATCAGCACCTTTGTCCTTATTCTTTTTCTTCTTCTTTAATGCTCCATCATTTCCAGCCTTTAATTCCCTGAAATAAAACCACAGAGAAGGATCAAAGAACATTATAACATGTTACAATACAGCAAATCAACAGATATTTTGTGATAAAATACAGATAGCACGTACCCTGAGGAGTCACAACAATTGCTAACAGCTTCACTTTTCCTTTTCCGGTCTTCATTGCTTTTCTTTGATTCAGCAGCCGATACAGGAAAACCGTCTTCATCCTCACTTTCCATGAATTCAGCAGGTGGGGTTCTGACAGCAAGCTGAAGTTGAGACTTATCACTATTTTCACTGGTGTGCTTCTTGTTTGACGCCTTCTGCATTTCACCCGCAGCAGACTTGTCATCATCTTGAATTTCCTCAATAACAACTGCAAAATTCAGTCACAGGGAAGAACACCCATGAAATGATGTTGGCTGAGGCATGAGGCCATTAATGTCCCTTATATTTCATGAAAGCTCAATACCAACAAGAAATACAATTTCAAGGAAACAAATGGTAACCACATTCTTCCACTTATTTTATATGTACAGAAACATAGGTATATAACTATAAGGTACTATGTTAATCCCACATAAGCTTCTACATGAAAACACCATGAAATATGTTTCTAGAGTCCAAGCACATATCTGCCAGCAGCAAGTAAGCTAAACATATCGCTTCAGGTACAGAAGAGCATCAAGTTCCTCATTTAAGGACCACAGTATCGTACCGAACATAATGCTTCTACTAAGTTTGATGTGAAAAAGGTTTAAATAATATAAGATCCAATACTTTCTGCAATTGCACCATTTTTATATATTAACTATTTTAGAGAATTAAATGGAGGCGTTAGACATATATGCAAGAGTCCAAAAATTCCACAACCATCTTTCATAGAAAATATTGTAAGAGATGTATGTATCTGTAGATATGTCCCAATGAAAGTTATAGACCAAAATTACATGTTCATTAATTATTCACTGGACCTCTGCATTTCAAATTCCAATCACTACCAGCTTATGCATTACTTCAGTCCAATCACTCTTCATTCAGTTTCAAAATGTGATTCTACACTAGTGGGGGTGTGCAAGAACATAGAAAAACACGCCTACAGAAACATATCATACAGTCGTAACTAGAAGTCAGAAGGGTCATTCACACATATTTCCACTGATCATATGACAGGAAATAGAACAAGATGTAAAAGCATTACCTGAACTTTTTCCCCTACGCTGATTGTATGCCATATCATCAGACTCTGAATCATAGTTTGAACCATCATCTTCACTGTCTGAACATCCCATTGCTTTTCAGTAACTTAGTAACAGGTATTGTGCAAACCATGAGAGGATAAAAACTGGATATTACCTGTTGACATATTGTCAAGCATAACCATGTTACCATCATCATCATCTGATCCTTCAAGAGAGTCACTCCCAGCATCACTGTCACTCATATCATCCTCATATTCCTCACTGCAAAGAAATAATTAAGGAAATAACAAAGGAACTCCATGGAAGTAATTCTCGAAAAGAAAGCATTCCAAAGCAAAGGTAAGCAAGTAACGTTAATGCAGCAGAGGATACGGGATATAGTATCCAGCAAGGTGGATGCTCCTCTGCCCAATGACCGAGAAACTGACATCCTCCTCGTCAAATTCAAGCTCCAGGTGGCACGTCTCTGACTTCTCTGGAACCAGGGCACAGAGGTATACAGGGTCCTTGTTCTCCACAGAGCACTGTAACACGCATTTCTTCCCACCGGCGCCGTTCTCCCCTTTACCGACCACCTCTCCAAGTGTTGCCTGTGTTGCACATCCATCAAAATTTCACCTTCGTCACACAACATTCACATGCCTAGGCGGCAAAAAGAAACCGCATCAACTGTTCTCTTGTCGTTGACACGAAAAGATAGGATCAAAATCGTAAGAGTAAGAGCAATCGAGACGGGGGGACCTGGGTGAGACGAAGGCGGCCAAGGCTGTCGCCCTGGGTGAGAGTGTAGGGCTTCCCAGGTTTCACCTCCACACCTGAGATGCAGGAAGCAATTCGATCAGGACGCGCCAAGGGATAAAAATATAAAGGGAATCAACCATGGCATCAGTGGCGGCGGAATTGATTTCTTACCCCAAAACGACGACATGGTGGCGGCGGTTCCACGGGTGCGTCGCACGGCGGCTCGGTGGGGTGGAGATGGGAGCGCGGCTAGGGTTGATATGGCTGGGGCGGTGGAAGCTTCGAGAGGGTGGTGGAAACGGCGGGGAGGAGAGGGGAGGAGAAGGGGGTCGCGCCGCAGCGAGAAACCCTAGAGCGAGGGTTTAGGAGCGGCGGCGGAGGGAAATGATGCTGAGTGCGCTTTTTTGTTAAACCCTTCAGCTTGTCTGATTTTTCGTTCTCTACTACAGAACGATGAAAATTTCCCAAATTAGACAGGGTTCGTATGAAAATCATCCTTGGACCCTTGAACATAATTGACTGTGACTGATGGAGAAATATTTCCTCATGAGTTGATTGGTACAAGTATTCAATTGATTGACCATTCCATGACATGTTTATTTGGGTTGAAGCTTTTGAGTTTTCTTATGAGAAAACTTTTCTCTTATTTTTTATGGTTAGATTTTGATATGATTTTTATAACAAATATTTAGCTCTCAATACACAAAAAAAGCAGCCATCAATGAGATTTTTATGTTTCAAATCATTTTTCTAAAAAGTTGGCCTTTTAATTTTAAAAAAGCCAGATTTCTGCTAACTTCTTGCTTTTTCAGCTAGTGAAACTAAAAAGAATACATTACCTAGGAAAAAAAATAGGCTGCAAAATAAACTGAAAAGAATGATTAAGAAGTCAATCGTAGAAAATATAGAAAAATAGTTGTTTAGGTCACTATCTATTCTACTTGGATAAAAGTCACTTTCTAAGAGGAGAAAAAGTCTTCGTTGCCTACAACGATCCCTTTTTTGTTTATCAATCGAGCTACTACTTGGATACACAGAAAATTTTGTAATGAATTTTTAGTGGTATTTTAATATGAGATTCTAACTAGAAAATTCGTATGCTATAATTTCGGTTGAACGACGTTGTCATACATCCACGCGCATTTGTGTTGTGATGTGTCCCGCTCGCGTATAGCCGTGTTCCTCCCGGTACATGACGTAACTTGCAAGTTGCAACAGCTCAGCGGGCCGCACCGAAGCCAGCAAGGCATGTGCCAACCTCCCACCGAACGCCTAAAGAAACTGGGCAGTGAGAAACCGAACCACGCGTCCAGCTCCGACCCGCCTCGCACCAGCTCAGCTCAAGCTCAGCCCATTCCTCCGGCCTCGCCTCCACTTCTCTTTCTCTCCTCCGCCACCCGCCACCACCACCAGATTCGCCTCGTCCCCCTCAGCTTTATGCCGCTTCCCCTCCCATGGCGCCGCGCCCGCGCCACGCCCCGCCACCCCGAGCCGCGACGCTGACCCTCCTCCTCCCGCTGCTCCTGCTCTCCTCCCCGTCCCTCTCCGCGGCCACCCCCACGCCGCCGCCGTCGGTCCCCGCGCCGCTGCGGCTGGTATCGTCGGCATCCCTCCCAGCCTCTCCCCCGCGGCCGCCGACGCCCCCGCCGCGACGCCCGCGGCGGCACCGCCACAAACGCCACCGGCCGCCGCTCCCGCCACCGCCGCCGAAGCGGCGGCGACTCAACTTCGGGGAGAAGCTCGGGATCGCCTTCGCCGGCGTGGCCGTCGCAATGCAGGTGGTGCTCGGCACCTTCCTGGCGCTGCGGGCGTGGCAGCTGCGGCGGCTGGACCGGGCCGAGGTCTCCTCCTCCACGCCCCTCACCTAACTACCAGCTCCCCCGTCGCCGTCTCGCCGAACTCTCTTGTCTACGAGGGTCAGGTCCGTGATTTATTTGTGATCTGATCTGATGTTTGTGCTGTAAAGGAATCCATGGTGTAGTAGCTACGTTTCTTCGCGTTCGACGCGGTTCATTTTCTTCTCATGTGCCGTGTACAATCCGCTTATGCTAGAGAGGTTGTGTTATACGAGAGATGTGCTTTTTCTTTGATAATTATATAGTGTGTCTGACTGATCTGGATTGTGAGATGATGCTGTGCTGTTCCTGGGTTTGGTTATGTGGGGGTTATAATTGCATTGCTTACTCAGGTTTGGTGGTATGTACAAAATATTTCAATTATTGAGCTTAATTAACTGACATGATCTAATCCTACTTGTGGAATAAGAATAACCAAGTACATGTTCAGGCATTTAATTAGCACACTTGGTGCTCGATTCCACGCCATATCTTACTAGTACTCTTTCCATCGACTGTGCTCATAGTCTCCGCTGAACAAGTTGAGTATCGCCAGCTTCCCAAATATATCTACTGGTATCTAGAATCTGTTGATCCTTGAACATAAAGTTTTGTGGCTTTGATCAATGCAGAAAAAGAAACTGTTGTCAAGTCCCAAAAATCAAAATATAGACAGTGTGGATGCTTCTGACTTCTGTTCTTCAAATGACATCTAAGCGTTGTGAAATTGTCAAATATTACATAGAACATAGATATCTTATGTAACAAATGAAATCTCTAACAAGATGAAAGCCTTTATGTGGTTGTATAATGCAAGAAACCAGATGAATTGCAAAGATTATAAGCAGTCTCAAATGCTTGTTCCGTTGTTCGATTTGGCTGTCTATGATAACTTTATCCCATGTTTTGTGGATGTTTTATGTTGAGAATGTATCAAACGTATTTGCTCATAAGTGCGAATTACTTTGTGATCAACGGCTTTTAATTTTATCCTGAGTTGTATGCATCTATTCAAAGTGGACATGAATAAAAAAAACTTATGCATCTTGCTTTCGAGGAGAAAGAGCAGACATCAAGATCCAATCCTTTATGAACAGGAAATGATATGAGAACCAATGGACTTGCATGTGAAATCCAGTCAGTCAGTAGCTGTTGGCTCGTATATTCTGGCTTGCATCTGAGGCAGATCGACAAATGTGATTTTATTTTAGTGCTTAGATCCAAACTCCGAAGGGCTTGGCATTAGAAATGGGCAAAGTCCAAGAAGCAGCTGTCTACTGAATGCCAAAATGTGGAATGTTCTTCACTTGATATTTGAATTGTAACTGCTCTGTGTGTCTTTCGAGGTATATGTATTTTTTTTCTTTTAATTAAAGAGTATTGTTTTCAAGTAATGAGTTTATCGAGGGACCAGTGCAGTGTTTACGACTGTGTTGTCTAGCCTTCGACGGTACTCAGCCTGCAGGACAATCCTTAAGTGTGTGTTCGTTTTTTGGGTCTAAATTTTAGTGGGTTATATCAATTATTAAAATGTTACATATAATTATTAAATATAAAACTAATTACAGAGTTAAATACGTATCAGCGTGATAAATTCATTAAATTTAATTAAATCATTATTAAAAGATATAATATCATATTATCTAATCATGTCCTAATTAATCTTAATAGATTTGTCTCGTTATTCAGAGAGAGTGTTATGGACTAGGTTTTGTTAATAATCTATATTTAATATTACTAATTAGTATTACAATATTCGATATGACAGATCTAAAAATCAGAGGGGTGAAAACGAACACACCTAAGACTTAGTTTGGCTCTATGGGAAAATGCACCCAGGGACAGCAACCCCAGGCGGGGCAATCCCTGCACGCCCCGAGCCCCGGGTGCATGCGTGTTGCAGTGGGATGGAATCCCCGTGTCCGTTTGGGGCTGCAGCAACGCAAGTCGACGACGAGGCGATGTGGCGGATTCACGAGATGAGGCAGCGATGCGAGGCGGCGGCGGTGGCCGGTGGAGTAGCAAGACGAGGTGAGGCGACGGAGTCGCAAGAGGAGGCAGTGATGCGAGTATGCGACACGAGGCGGAGGCGGCGAGCGGAGTTGCGAGACGAGGCGGCGGCGGCGACGAATAAAGTCACGAGACGTAGGCGTTTGGCGAGGATTTCCTTCTCTACGTTGATAGGCGATTATTTCTGGCCCAGAAAAAAGGCCTTTTCCGTGACAGGCCGTCCCGCATATATGGGCTTACAAACGTCATGATGGGCTCCCCGGGCCTCCTTCCCCGTGGGAGGCCTTCCTCGGAATTGGGCCGGGATCCCCACGGGGATTGGTGCTCCAAATGAGGCCTAATAGCTTGAGCTTCATTGTTGGTGTCTGCAGAACAATCCCTAATAGCTCTCAATCATATAGTCGCCAGCGACAACGCCGATTTCTCTTATGCTCTCAATCATGTACGTACACAAGCAATGTTGTCAATCATTTTTAGTTTTCCCCTATTTCTTCCTTCTCCATCCTTTCAATTGCGTTGAGGTTTCTTTCATTTTTTTTCAAAGGATTGTGATGTCAAACAGCAAAATATCTTTCGTGCTCCCTCTTTTGAGATTGTTTATTAAACTACTTCAAATGCATTTTGTCGGACATTGGATTGGAGATAATTCAAATCTTTCTGTTTCGCTAACTGCCCACAAGCTATCTCATGGCAAGGCTGAGCTATACATATTGCTATGAGTGGAGAAATTTCCCTTATCAGTCTCAACATCTTAGAAACCTAGCATGCTATAGTCATCATTGATGTTTACAGTTGACAAGAATCAAGACAGGAAGATAACTTGTACTTTTTTGTATAAGCACAACTCTTCGCAAAAGAGTCACACATGTTCACATATATAAACATATTATTATGATTACGAGTCCAGAACAAATATATGGTGGGTTAGCCGGGGGCTGTATAGACCGAAGGCCCCTCGGACAGGCTAGAATGGGAGTGAACAAGACTGATCAACAACACAATATCAAGGGACCCGAGCTGGCACCCTTCGGCTAACGAACTTTATATTATCTGGTCAGAACAATACAAGAAGGTTCTGGTGGCAGAGGCCTGTCGCCTCGCTCGAGGTGCAGATAAGCATTTATAGATCCATGTTTACCTACCATCCAGGTGTGTTTACAGATTCGCCCCGGACCTTACATTACATATCTTACTACTTGACCTAAGGGTATTCTAGTATTTCAATGTTTATTTGGTACATGCCCCCAGCTGTCATTCTCTGATGCCTGCGCCTGGGGCCATGCCACGCCGTACGGCCTGTACTGGGCCGAAGGTCCTTTGGACCGTTGGTCCAGCTGGATCTTGTTTCTTGTTGCTGGGCTGTTTCCTGGTCTTAGGGAGACTAAGGGATGGACTTTCCCTCAACACACATCTTTATCGCAAATAGGTGTAATATAACATGATATTTAACTTTTTGTTATTTTTAGAATGGATAATTCATTCTACTTAATTTTCAAATACCTTATGACAGCTTTGATCCATCACCATGACACTTGTATGTACTTAAACAATGTTCTAGATATTTTGAGATAGCATAATTACCATTTGCTGGGTATTGCACAACCAAGTTTCGCCTCATTAGCACTAAGGACACAAAAATCTGGCAATGACACTATGAGCAAGATAGAGGAGAAGAAGGTTTGGACATTATGAGATATTCCATCCGTTTTTAAATTGTTATCGCAAGACAACAAGTAAAGTTCATTTTTGAACAAGAAAATTTTAGAAAAAAAGAGTATACATTATTCATACTATATGAAAGACTATTTTGACCTAAAGTGGAAGTCGGTCATGAGCCTAATTGATAATTCAAAGTTGTTAGAGAGTAATATAATTTAAAAATTAAATAGAACTTACAAGTGCTACAATATAGAATACAACAACAGATTTTATAGATGGTTATTTAAAAGGAAATATATCATATGAGAACTTAACTTCTATGAGAACTTCAATCAACATTATATGATACTAAATCGATGATCAGGAATAGATGTAGATTAGTTTAGCATTTAACCCTCTCCACTAATCTTACCCTAGTGGAGGGGGTTAAGTGCTAAACTAATGTGTATCTACCCCTATAGTTATTGATTTAGGATCATGAGATGTTGATTGAAGTTTTTATAGGAATCCAGTTTTTATAGAATATGTTCACTATTTAAAAACCCACTCAAATGCAAATGGAGGTGGGTTTTTGCAGTTTTTTCAAATTGCAATGGTGACATGGTGCTCAAGTGACGCGGTCCTGGTCTCTCATTGGTCCGAGCTCTATTCGCGTGTCCGGACCCTGCCCACCTGTTCGATGACGTGTTACGGAGTAGCCATATCTTTCACTGATTAGTGGGGTCCTTCATTACCGCTCCCACCCGTCAGTTACTCATCACGCTCACGCATATACCCAAACCCAACAGGCCCGGCCCGCTCCGTCTCACTCCACCACTACCCGCATCTCCTCCCCACCTTGACGATCTCGCTAACGGCGCCGATGGCGAGCGACGGCGCGGCGGCGACACCGGCGAAGGTGACCCCGAAGAAGGCCAACCTTCTGGACCCACACTCCATCAAGCACCTCCTCGACGAGACCATCTCCGACGTACTACGCTACACCCTAAACCCTACCCCACCTCCCTTTCCTCCCTACTCGCGCCTTCCACCAGGTACCTCTAGATTTGCCTCTGACGATGTATTTCCGTGGTTCGATCAGGTTGTCAAGAGCAAGGGCTACACGGAGGACACGCGACTGAGCAACTTGAAGCTGGGAATCGGGGCGGCCGTGATCGCCGTCGCTCTCCTCGCGCAGTTTTACCCGAAGAAGTTCCCGCAGAACCGCGAGTTCCTCCTCGGCTGCATCGCACTATATCCTTTATTCCCTGGGTTTAATTAATTTTTCTCCTCCATTGGTTCTGCTGAGTTAGGCTAGATCTGATTTAGACCAGGTATTGTTGAATTGTTGTTTGTTCCTGTTGGTCCTTGACGTGTCGATACGTATGTGGTGTTGAATGTGGTGCTGTTGATCCTTAGCTACACCAAGGAAAAGGATGCCATCCTCTTCACACACCCTCCTGCGGTGAGTGTTCATCTGGACGATTAGTTAACAAATTTAAATTTCTGACTGTAGTGTGAATATGCGATTGACCCCTTCCCAGTTTGTGCATAACTGCATACCAATTAACAACGGTTGGGGATTATTTGTTAGTGGTACTTATGACAGTGACAGTAGAAGTGTATATTTCTGCTATACTCCCTCCGTTCTTTTTTTCTTGTCGTTAGGACAAGCAAACCAGTGTAAATTTGAACTAAGAAGTTTGTCCTAACGACAAGAAAAAGAAAACAGAGGAGTATATGTTTTTATCTTAAATTATGACTAAACTGTTGTTTTCCAATCAACATTCATCTATTGAAGACGCTCTCAAATGTTAGAGTAATGCTTAGAAATTTGAACCAATCGTCATGTTTCACTCAGATACTCTGCATTAATAAAATATCGATTTAGTGAAGTTGTTTTCCAATATCGAACAAATCAATGTAATTCTCCTATTGCAAATTATAATGGCCGACATCATTTTGGGTTGCCTTGGAAACTTTTTATTTCCAGAACTTGTAATATGTGTCCTATTTCTACATTACAACATTATATCACAAACAAGTTTCGTTCTGCTTCATTTAATTAATTTCTTATCCTGTCAGTCAGCTAGCAGTTGAACTATTATGCATCATGCATCGGTGCACATCTAGAATGTTAAGTAGCGAATGTGTTTTACAGTGATACACTATGTGAGTTAGCTATGGTGTGGAGTCTGGAGTCTGGAGTGTGAACGATACTCTACATTGATTGTTTGTGACACTGTATGGTTTAATGACTAGTCTCTGTAGCAAATTAGAAATGTGATCACTGATAGAAGAATTGAAGCCTCATAAGATCGTATTGAGTCCTCTGACTTTTAAAAGTAATACTTGTATTACCCGTCCAACAATCCCTTTGCTGATCATAGATAACTAACTTTTCTGTGGTGATGGCTGGCTCATTGATGCCCTTCAGGCACTGAGTGTAACCTATCTGGGACTATGGAAAACAGAAAATTTGGTGGTTAAAATCTGTCTGATTTCTATTCTTGTTTCATTTATTTGGTGAGCATTGTTACTTATGTTTTTTTTTTTTTTTTTTACCCAGGGTGCTTTCAACAGCACAGGTCTTGTTATTTCTTCTAAGTTGCCAAGATTCTCAGACATGTATACCCTCACAATAGCCAGTGCTGATCCACAGTCTATCTCTGCCAACAAGCCAGTTCAGTTCACTAAGAGCGTTACAAAGTGGTATGTACTGTCAGTCCTCATCATGTAGTTAATGCTATTTTCATATCCCTCAAATATGGTAATTCATGCGGCTTGCAATAAACTGAGGCTTGTGTTCTACTATAAAGCTGTGTGAAATGGTATTTGCATGGTATCCACAACCAGTTTGAGGATACTTTGTGTTTCAAAACTCCCCATCTTTTTCTCTGTAAGTGTATTATCTATCTAATTGGAAAATACTGGACACACATGGTGAATCTACAAAATTTATATTCTCCCGGATAGCATTTTTTCCACTTTTGCTGTATTTTGGTGTGTTAGAGGGCATATTCATAGCATCCTGTATTTTCTCTTACTCATCTTCACTAGCCATCTTCTTATATAAAAAAAAAATTCTTGGGCAGGTTTACCAAGGAAGGAGTTCTTGTGGAAGGCCTATTCTGGAAGGATGTTCAGAAGCTGATTGATGACTACAACAGTGAACGCAAGAGCAAATGAACTGGTAGCTTGTGTCTCGATCTGGAGGCACTAGTTGTCTAGGGAAATCCTTTATGTGGAACAGATCGTAATCTAATCAAAAGTAGACATTTTTTGAGATGCTTTGCTGGTTGACAATGACTAGTGACCAAATGTTGCTCGAGGCATATACCATTTCAGTTTAAATTCATCTATCATCTAATGGTGCTCCACTCAAACAAATATATGAAGTTTAGGACATCTGTCATCAATTATGGTCTAAAACAGCTGTCCGAAATAAAGACCATAAATTTGAGTATGTTGGGATTACAGCTTCGCTCGAGGTATCTGCGTGCTTAGGCGCTACGAGAATGATGTTTTTTGGCGGGCTGGCAGGGGCTTGGCAGGCCCGTTGTATATTCAATTGACTTCTGGCAGAGTAGTGTCAGTTGTACAAACTACCACATCGGCTGGTCAAGGTTGATGCGTAAATTCAATCTGAAATCCGATGGTTGGAATGGGGTGATTTGATCTGCTTCTCTTGTCGCAAGGCCATTATTCAACAGCACTGAAATAGCTGGTCAAGCCTCCGAGCTGCTCCCACGCCCTTCCTATCCAATATAGGATAAATTTGTGCCAAATTCTGTAAATTCCTAGAAAAAAAAAAGGCCGTACCCAGTGCTGAGAGCTCCCGCACTGTGCGGGGTCTGGGGAAGGGTTTCAGCAGCAGGCCCTATCCAATATAGGATAAATTTGTGCCAAATTCTGTAAATTCCTAGAACATACCCTAATTTGTTCAGATTCAAGCACACAGGATTTGCAGGTGGCAACTCACAACGCTACCGGTTGTGAAACCAAATAGGAGCAGCAAGATCATTATTGTGTTATCCGAAACAAGAAATGCTGCACAAGGGTTTGTAGAGACTTGAAAAATACCCCTCAAGTTTTCCTAAATGAAAGATTAACAGCTCGCTAACTGCTGTACATCATTTACAAAGCCTGAAATTTACTGTAAGGAATCATGGGATTTGAGTGATAATTTGAGATGGTTGCCATCGAAAAATTCCCAGTTGCTTTTTTATCACCAATACAGGATATCAATATCGATCCGACTGAGTAACTATAGCTTCAACCCGATCTATAGATGCTTGCAGTCGCCCGTAGTTCATGCTAAAGGCAGGTTCTCCTGTGCCAACAGCCCTACATGGAGCAAAGATGACTTGTTCAATAGTCGTTCTTGCATTGTTTGTTAGTTCAAATTGTTTTCTGTAAGTGGGTCTTGGGTCTCCTTTCTATATTTAGTGTCTACTCACAAGAATTTAAAGAGTAAAATCAGACTTACCCATGAATCTCAGGAAGCACATATTCAGCTTTCCATCCAATCCTCAAATCAAACCCTGGGAACAAGCCGAATTTTGATTTGTTTCTTATCTGAGACACACCATCTCCTCCTAGGCAAGTTGAAAGCTTCCACTTCCATCCAGTTGCATTCAGATGAAAATTGTGACCAATACCTACCTGTATTACCATTGTTGTTAAACTTTATAAATGCATTGCCAATGACGTAAACCAAACTTGTTTAATCAAACTGAATTTTCTAGAACATTTTTTTCGAGCCACATTCCTGATACACATCTGAAGAATTGATTTATGGTTGTGGACCATTTTTCATCACCAATCTGCCACTGCGTTTGAAAACTGAGAAGACATTAACCTTTATCATGAATCAATCACTGCAGCACAGCGATCCTCTAGCATACTACAGAGGCTGTATTTTAAATCCTCCCATTTACTCTTCATTTAGCTCTAGCTCCCTATTTTACATAATCAAAGAGATTACCATGGATGACAAGGAGCAAGTTCTAAAGAATTTGTAATGGAAAAAGTATGCATACACTGTGTTCAATGAAAAGTTGGTGCATTGTCAGCAAGCAGGTTCTACAAAACATAGTTGTCCCTAATTCAGGTATAACAGATACTTTTCTGCAATGTTACACAAATCATGACAAGAAATACATATGGGTATCTCGATAAGTTCTTTTAGGGTTCAATCCTGAAGTCTGAACCACCTCAGTTCTTCAAAATTTTAATCACATCAATTCCAAGCATTCCAGTACAAATCAAATGCACAAACATATTGACATATTAAATCAAGAGTAACTATCAAATGCATAATTGCATTGTAGATAGAATATAATTTGATTATCTAGCAGACCAACACGAAAACAGAGTGGAAATAGCTTAATTTGGGCCATTAGGTAAGAAAGGAACCTGCAGATTGAGAAACTTTGTAACTGGTATCTTCTTGGACAGCAGCTGTATGTCCCCGCTGATTGGCTTGTACTGGAATTTCCACTTCCGGTCATAGTCCAGGGGCTTCAAAACTACCTTTGCCTCAAAATCATTTACCTCAAGATTATAGAACTGAAACAAATACATCCTCCCATTTAGAGATCAACATAGGAAAAAGTTTCATTTCACAGGGCAGACTTACAGACAGAATAAGAAAGCTGACAACTGACAACATTAACCTAGAATTCAACAATGGTAAATTTCACAGGGCAGAGACTTACAGACACAGTAAGAAAGCTGACAATTGACAACATTAACCTAAAATTCAACAATGGTAATATTGTGATCAGATGGATCTTTCGTCCTATGAACAGTAGGGACAGCAACTTCAGGAAGAGTAATCTACTTCCAGTGCAAATCTGTACCAGTGTGCTAGAATTCCCAAACTCAAGGAAACCTCTGTAAAGCTCATTTTACCATATGGGAAATGAACAAACAAATCTACGATTGACCGCAATTCATATCCAGCACTAAACGTTCAGGGTTTATAATTACTTTCAGAAGTTAGCAGGGGCAGAGATGAGACCTCGAAGTTGAGGCCGACACGGAGGCCCTGGAGCTCCTTGCGGAACTTGAAGTGCAGCTCGGCCGGCACCACGTTGATCTGGTACAGCTCATCCAACGTCGTCGGCCCCTCCCCTACGCCGCCCTCTACCCCTCTGCCGCCGCCTGAGCTCGAAGCCATCGATGGGAGATGGAGAGTGAGAGGAGAATAGGCCCCCTTCTCGCGTTGGATTTGGGCGGCGGAGCGGCAGAACGGGGTGGAAGGAACGGAGCGGCCGGCCCGCGCCACGCCGCCACCCGGCCGTAATCTAGAATCATGGCGGTTTTGCGCTGTACCCCCTCACGACTATGGATACTGTGCAAGTGAATCCCCAGAAATTACGGATTGATTTTACGAAAATGAACTAATAATAGGCTATGATTATCAAAATACCATCATGATTTTTTTTATATATAAAGGATTTAGGACTTCTTAAAAAAGCAGCTTCTCTAAAAACAATTCTACAAACTAAAATTTTTAAAAATAGTTTCTCTAAAAAAATCATTTGATAAAACAACTTCTCTTATACTAATTTGTTCCAAAATTATTGTTCCAAAACAGCTTTAAAAATAGTTTCTCTACAAACTTTTTTATTTATAAAGTTATGTTTGACTTTTTTATTTCTATAAATAAAATTTTTCTAAATTATAATAATTATAAGTTATATTTAGATTTTTTAGTAATAAGACAAACCATGAAAAAATATATGATAGTTTTTAAAAACTTTAAATAAGAAAATTAAGAAATGACAATAAAATTTTAAAATAGAGAAAATATGTGTCCAATACAAAGATGGGTGAGAAGCTATAAAAAAATTATATATTTGTGTGCCCTTCAATTTTAATATTAACTTAACAAGTGTTTTTTGTGCTTCTAAGAAAAAACAAAGCATTCCTAGTACCGAACAAGTACCAAATGCGTAAGGTGATCTTAATGGATATGGAAAGGTGATCGTTGGAGTATTAAGATGTTTGGATTAAAATCAAGAGAAAGTTGAACGTCATAGGTAAATCATGTAAAAAAGCAAATAATTGAAAGAGTGTCTACGACTACGGTTGTAGGAATTCTTAATTTGTCATTTGAAGTGCGAAGCCAACTATGTATAACAATTTACAGTATTTATACATTTCTATTATGAACTGTCTATGTTTCATTTCAATCATCTAAAGATTAATAACAACAAACCTTCAAGAACTCTGCATTTTTTGAATCTAGCTCATCCCCTGGTCGTTTTTCCACCCTGCCCCCGAAACCCTGCTCTCCGGCCCTCTCCCTCCCACGCGCATCACTGGTGTCTATGTCCCAGAGTCCATGACCGCCGCCGCCGCCTCCAGCTCCTCCTCGCATAAGCTCCGCTGCCCCCGTTTCTGCATTCTCCCATGCCCCTCCGCCACCGCACCTTCCGTGGCTTTCGCCTCCCTCGTCGCCGCCGCATCCTGCTCCGCCTTCACTCTTACAGCTCGAAAGTCCACCCGCCGCTGCAGCACCCGGCCCCGCTCCAGTTACACGCCGCCGAGCTCTGGATCGCCAAGGGAATCGCTGTGGCCGTCGTCCTCCGCGCCCACTGTCTCCGCCCCTTCCACGGCCTCGCGCCCTCCCCGCTCGCCGCCGCCGCCGCGCTCCGCTTCGCGCCGTGCGCTGACTCCGCGCTTCGCATCTTCGGCGTCCTGCACTCCCCACCGATATCCGTTCCACCGTCCGAGCACTCGTACCGCCACATCATTGCGTTGCTGTGCCGAGCGGGCCGCCACCACGACGCCCTCAAGCTGTTCGACAGAATGACGGACCAGTCGGGGTGCATTCCCGATGCGGGGTTCCTCTCATATACGGTTGGTTCCTGTGCAAGTGCTGGCTTTCTTGACGGTGCTGCGGCTTTGCTCTCGAAGGCATCCCGTTATGGTTGCCACATCGAGCCATATACATATAACAGGCTCATGAACTCATTCATTGATCGTGGCCGGGCACAGGATGCTGTTGTGTTATTTGAGGGCTGGATTCAGGACGGGTCATACACTCCTGATGTCTGGAGTTTTAATGTTGTCATTAAGGGTGTGTGTCGGGTGGGGGACGTCCAAAAGGCACTCGAGCTGGTCGAACGGATGAATGAGTTTGGCTCTTCACCAGATACTATCACCCACAATATTCTTGTCGATGGGCTATGCAGAGTGAATGAGGTGAACAAGGGTCATGAAGTGTTGAGGAGGCTCCAGAGAGATGGTGTCTGCATGCCTAATGTTGTGACATACACCTCAGTTATCTCAGGTTATTGTAAGGCTGGAAAGATGGAGGATGCGATAGCAGTGTTCAATGATATGATTGATTTTGGGACAACACCCAATGCAGTCACATACAATGTGCTTATTAATGGATATGGAAAGGTTGGAGATATGGAATCTGCAGAGCGAGTGTATCAGCAAATGATGATACGTCGCTGCCCTCCTGATGTTGTAACATTTAGTTCATTGATTGATGGATATTGTCGACGTGGACAACTTGATGGTGCAATGAGGGTTTGGAAGAAGATGGCTCAGTTTCATATCCATCCAAATGTGTACACCTTCTCCATCATGATACACTCACTTTGCAGGCAGAATAGATCACAGGAAGCTCTTGGTCTTCTGAGAGAATTAAACATGCGGGTAGACATAGCACCACAAGCCTTTATATACAACCCCGTGATTGATATACTGTGCAAGGGTGGTAAGCTCGATGAAGCAAACTTGATTGTAATGGATATGCAGGATAAAGGGTGTCATCCTGACAAGTATACATATACTATTCTAATAATTGGGCACTGCATGAAGGGTAGGATTCCAGAAGCAGTCTCCCTTTTCCACAAAATGATGCAGACTGGGTGTTACCCTGATAACCTTACAGTTAATTCTTTCATTAGTTGTCTTTTGAAGGCTGGGATGCCTAATGAGGTGGATCACATAATGCATATGGCTTCAGGGCGTGCATCATCTAATCAGAAAGTTTCTTCTCACATGAGCCAAAGCCAAGACATTTCAGTAGCTGTATAATTGAATTGTGCTAAAATAGACCAAATATAGGGAAGAGGACAATAACTGTCTCGAGTGCTCATTGCTACGCAATTGGCAGCTGTTGAGACAAGAAGAACAGACCCTGGTGAGTCTATTGTGTTCTGGTCTTTGAACTACTGCCTCCTTTCAGCTCATAATTATCTACTCTTTTGCATTAGCTTTACAGCCTGCATAATTACCTCTCTACAGTCTAGAAATAGAACATAGCAGATATGATAACATGTTTAATCTGAGAGAAAGGATAGGTTGTACAGCCTGTTCGATTGTGCACAAACTATGCACAATATTTTGATGCATTGGTACTATGTGGTTCTTTCAAAATTACCCAATTGACATAGTTATTAATATTTTGTTAACATGCATTGTCATGTGAATTGCACTTTGGTTATTTGATAAAACACAATCGATGATTGAAATGCATTATAACTATCTTTCTTGTTGTTATGCAGGGCATTCAGCTCAAAGCAGCTCGGATGTAAATACTGAATTCTTGGTTGCACCAAGGCTATGTATCTGTCAAGAAGAACTCGATCAAACCAACACGCCATGCTGAGCGAGAACAAATGGTTAGCTATTTGGTGCTCAATTTATTCAGTGAAATAATTTGGTGAACTTCATGTGGAGGTGTGGAACAAGAGTCATTGTGAGCTCGTAAATCTTACATATGATCCCATCACTTTCCTGGGCTTCACACAAAAGTTCCTTCAGTTGCTCTGCCACGATTCAAGAATTGGTATGCTTGAGAGATTGTTAACTGAATAAGATTGAATTAGGTGTTGACGGTTGCTTGACAGCTTCAAGAACTGGATAGGGGGGCAATTTACTCTCTAGCAGAGGTACTTCATTTGTATTTTTTTTTGTGTACTGTTCATCCTCATATAGAATATTCTTTTGGGAAAGAATATGCACAGCACTGTTGTGCATTTTCCAAGTCCCAGTAGGGCAGTAGCTATATACTACACCAGCTTGAGTGTACATCTTCTTGCTGTGCAATTTTAAACGTGCCATTAAGAGCAGAGTATATTTTCTCGGCCTCTCTAACCACGGTAAGGCTAAATTTCGTGATGACAGTTTCATATTAGCCTATCTTGTAGACCTGTGTAATAACGCAGTTTTTGGAGATCTTAAGCTTGTTGGACCATTAAAGTTAAGGAGGTTCAGTTGGTAACAGCGCTAGTAATGTCAATTACTAAGTTGAAACATTTGTCATCCTTTGAATACATTTAGCTACTTTGCTGGTTACTTAAGAAGAATTGTAATTGTGTTTTTAATTATAATTCAGTGTTGAGTGATCATATTTAGTTATCTACTGAATATATATGAGTCGAAAAAGTTGATATCCTTAAAACAACTTCAGAATATACAAGCTACACATGTTAGGTACATTGTTAATGATTCAAGAAAAAATGTATTAGTTGTATATTTAATATTATTAATTGATGTTGAACTACATATTTTATTATCTGTTAAATATACATAGCATGTTGATAACAGTGGATCAGGAATGTTCTTTTCTTTTGTGTACTTAGTCATTTGTCTTTATTTTCACTTTTCATGTGTCTCTCTTTTTATAAAATAACAAATGGAGTGGCAGCTCAGGCTAGGCTCATATCATCAGTTCGTGAAATGATATACACTGCATATGATACAATGGGACAGTGTGCATACATTGGTTTCTGAATTCAAGAGGAAAGTAGGCTACAAGATCAGTGCTATTGAAAATAAATTCACTTCTTTAAACGAGAGAGTTCGCTACTCATGCTATCAGCATCTGGTGGATTCCCCATTGATGTTATCAAGAATGGCCATCACCCCGATGATGAAAGCCTGATCACAGCCTGCCTGCACTTCCACATGGTAGAAGTCTTTGCCTCCAATTAGGTCTTTCTTACCCATCTGCAGAACAGATATCACGTGTTATATTTCACTCCTCTGGATGCTTAAATGTTTGTGGTATTCATGCAAATGCACGTACACTTCTAAACCTACCATAAGTGCAAACAATATCTCTGGAATGATTAAACAGTTCAATTAGCTAGTAATGCACCAGGACAGGACATGGTTTCATGGAATAGTTCTTGTTAATCATGACCTAGACCTCTAGTTTCATAATTTGTGTACATGGAAATGTGTGCATGCCTGATCAATTTAGTGACTGGAGAAAAAAAATTCTGCAAATGAGTATAATTTGTGACAAATGAACAAGTGAAAATATTTGTGCTTGTAGGATATTGTGAAGGTACATCTCGTTTACCTGGGCTACTGTTTTTCCAGTGCAGTCAATTATTCTACAGTCTCTATCTGCAAAAGATCCACCAATTTCGTAATCCCAGTTTGTGCAGTGCCTCATGGGTTCAATATGAATCCTCATTGGGGTACTTGTTGCTATGCATGATTTCGGATCAGTTAGGCTAAAGACCAGCTTGTCTTTTCCTTGGTAATCCATTGAGTACCCATTCCATTTGTTCCGTGTGCTTAGAGCCTGGACAATTCCTACCTGCAGTGGAGAGCCTCGATATGATGAATGCCATAGAAATAAGGGAATTTAGGGCATTGGATACTAAATATCTGTGCTTGTTTTGTTTCTTTAAGCGTTAGTCTCCATATATTTTGTGGGAACAAGAACAGAAAAAAGTTACAGCTTCTCCATAAAATTTATAGGCTGGCCTGTGCAAGTGAAGTATGAAAAAAATGAAGTTCACAGGAATCAGACATAGTTTTGGGACCTATCAATTAAACTTTGCTCAGTTGAAACACTAAAAAAAAAGGAACTAGAGAAAAACTGCATAATGTCTGAGTCACTATTTTTTGAGTGATGATCCATTACCTTTCTAGAAACGAATAGTATTGGTTCTCCTTCACCATCTTTGACCATAAGCTCTCTCTTAGATCCAAGTATTCCACAACCATCTATGACGAAAATAACATTGTGATTGAGGTCAGTAACAACAAAACCACCACCATTCACGACAATGGGTCTCCTCCTGATCATAAGCATTGTTGGGGTGCTTGAGCAAAAAATCTTGCTAACTACAGGAATGCTGTTGTTCATCTTGCTTGATGCTACTTATATGAAATAAAGAGAGATATCTCTACTAGTTAGATCTGAATCCCTGTTTCAGTGTGTGTACCTTGCCTTCTGTTTCCTGCAGGTGAGTACTTATATTGTGGCAGAAGACTACTGCTTTAAAGACGGCAGTCTCCCAAGCTAAGAAGCAACGAAGAATTCAATATAGGTTGGTGTGGTTCAAGAGTGTCTACTATGTAAAGTCCTAGCAAGTTGGATAAAAGCCCTGCATAAAGCAAACCCAGAAAACTGCTCTGGTTGAATATAGTTCATCTAATTTTCGTATGGCAGCATCTTTCTGTTGATGATGTTGCTTGGAAGTTTCGGCCTGCTCATTTCTATGCATCAGTGAGTGAGCACTTCAGATGTACATTATAACACATTTCATTTGCATTTGTTCTGAATAGTCTCAAATCTTGAGAGGGATATAACACAACTAGATGGTCTTACCTAAAAGCTTTACTACTCACTTCATGTGCAAGTATTGTGTACTGCATCGACTAGACTGCAGAATATCGGTCATGGACACCCCTTTTTACTACACATGCTTTTGCCTTCATGTACATGGAAAACAGGAAAAGTAGCTCTGGCCTTGGCCTCCAAGCCCTTTGGTACATGCTCTCCATGTTCTACTAGTGCTTGTAATTCCAGGTGACCAGTGATTATTCTTTCTCGTTTAACTATTCAAATTTCCTATTGATCATGAATTAATAATTTGTTTTTGTTCAGTAAGTAAACCATCCGTCTTGAAACTTGGCAATCAAAATATTATGTCTATAAACATGTGGATCAACATTTACATGTTGAGTGGTGAGCAGAACAAAGACTTTAGAGCAAAGGTAATGAGAAATGCCACCTAATTTTCTGAGCTAACAAATTGACAAAAGTTTGGGTGATCAAGCATTGAAGCTAAGCCAAACTACCATATCGAGCTTGTGGATGATAGCGTAGCAAACAATAAAATAAACTCTTTGCATTGTGTTATATTATCATATGGTAGTACACTGCCCATCATAGATCATTACTTTGGGCATTTTAACAGAGTTTGCCTCTTTTAAGGTTAAGTCTCATGAGTGCAACTGCTAGAATTAAAAATACAGACAGTTGAATTCTTAATTTTCCACTGTACCTAGATTTATTTTATGCAAAGCTGTCCCCAGTCTGCAGGTGAATTTGATATGCCTAGGCTTTGTTTATTTGTTGCTGAGAGTTCCTTTTGTTTTGTTTGAAGGGCATCTCTTGATGGTCCCTTGGATGCAGTCAATCATGTTGACAGGCGCTGTTTGAAACTCGGGATCCTTCATTTCTGAGGCACATAACAAAAATTGCCCTACAGGTTGTATTCTTAGTGCAGATCTCAATTGGAATAAAAGCGATTGACCATTTTCTGCCACTGATGTTTTCTGGTAGCCTGTATATGTGTAATCTATGAAGCTACTTTCCTCTTCGTGGCCTTTTGATTGACAAAAGTATTATAATATCTGGAGATTCTAGAATTGATGTATTCCTTCTGAGTCTCTAGAATAAAAAAAGAGATAAGGCTTGATATTCCTATGTTCAAACCTGTCACTATTAGCAATCAGTTAACTAGTCTTGGGAGTTTGGAAAAGAAGGTCTTTACTCTCTTTTTTCCCGTAAATCTGATTATATTGACTACTTACTTTTGGTAATCCTGTTGTGTCAAAAAGCATGGCATCTGTATTTTAACCTTGTTCGCAGAATATGTTATAGAACAATAGTACAAGTATTACCTATAGCAGTGACCTTCTGAGGAACTTCCGTGTGTAGCTTTGGTATAAAGTGCCCAACCTAAAGGATTCTCTTGCCTAACCCTACTATTTTGCTTGTTGGAAACAGCTGATGGTGGAACATCGTGAAGTATTTCTGGCAAGCAAAGCTGTAGTCAGTTAATGCCGGTGTGTAGACATCTCAAGGCATCGCAAGAAGAATTGCTGGTGAACCCTTCCGACTGAACCTTTGGGCCTAAGCAACCACCCGCTAAAGGAAACTTGAAGAAACTCTGGTCCTGTTGATGCACCGGCCATGTCTCTGCTGGAAGCTTGTTAGTCTGGGAACGGAGGTCACATGCCAATTGACTAGAGAAGGCCACAAGAGCAATATATTCATCATCCTTTATTCCCTTTTGACTTAGATCGAGCTACCATTCGTGACCTTAAAATTTTTTGTCCAATAATTGGTTGCTTCGGCAAAGTGTGGAAGAAGATTCAAAGATTTAGTGGAGACGGGAGTTTACACCTTTTAGCTGTTTCATGCTTCCAAACTTTTTTGATTAATCTTGTGTAGTAATGATTGGTGAGGCCTGTTCTTGGGGTTACCGTACAGGCAAGAATTTTATTAGCCGGCTGGGTACCGTGCACGTCCATGTGAGTTATCTTTGTTGTGCATCTCATTCAGTTTTGTAGGAGAGTACTTGGTGAACTAGTAATGCTGTTTTTGTTTTGGACTCTGAACTCGGAACTGTGAAACGGTACATGGTGAGCTTTTTCTGTCTATACGAGTACTTGCTTACTAACAACTGCACTCGCATGTTAAGCGTGTAGCGTCCACCAACGTGTACGAACTGGCATCGTGCCATGCCCGACACGTCAGGAACGAAGAGGGCAGGGGTTACGCCGAGCTCAAAGGTCATCCTACCTCCTATCGTGCTACTCGCGTGTGCTGCCGGAGCACCGACCTATCACAACCAGCGCGGCGATATACTCCTGTGCTATACTGGCAGTGATGATATCTGTGGACTTGTGGTTGTGGCTTGTCCCCGGCCAGCGGCAATCCGCCCACCACCGCCCTCCATGAATCGAAAGGAACCTAACATTAGCAGAAACGGGCGCCGGTGGTTTCCCCTTCCGTCCCGCTGCTCGCTTGTTGTTCCCAGAAGAGCGAAAGCGCGCTAGATCGAGGCCGGAACGAACGTGCCGCGAGCGCACGCGTCATCGCGGGTTACTGCTCCGCGTCCGGCACCGCTGTCCACCGCTCGCGTAGTGGCCTTACTGTTGCCAGCTGCTGCAGTGCTGCCCCTGCCGCCACGCTCCCCTCCCATTCCGCTATGCTCATCACCACACGCTGCTCATCATCCTATGGGGCTGCGCCGAAACCGCGCACGAGAAACCCCCCGTGCCGCACGTCTGAAATGGCCCGCCCGCCGGCCCGGGGGAGCCTTCGGGTGCAGCGGGCCGCCAGTTTCGGCAGCCTTCCTATCCATTTCCAATCATTCGGGTCTTCTCGATCGTCATTACCTGGGCCGGGGTGGGAGCTAAAACGACGTGACGTGACAGCGAGTGTTGGGCAAAATGCTTCGTCACGTCCAATCCCGCTCGGGGCAAGACACCTCGAGGTCCGGCCTTCCCCGACCTCGGTGCCACCACCGATCGAAACGCCAGAGCAACGGACAAAGTGAGGACGGCATCGGTTTACTCACACCGCGGCGGCCTCCCTCCGTGTGATCCCAGGAACGTTTTTGTCCCGTGGTTGCCAGTCAGTACTACTTTCCTTGACACTAAGCCATAAAAGTCCGTACATACAAACACGACTTCACGTGATCACATCAATTTACATTTCTGTTGCATCCGCCGCTCCTTCCTGGAGGCTGGAGCCCATAAAAAAGGCTCTCAAAATACTGATAACACCTCAGGCTCAGACGGACCCCGTCGGTGCGTTTCTCCATAAAAAGCAAAGCACCGTTCTTTCCGCGTACCAGAACCGGCCGGAGAATCTCACGGACCGATGAGCCAGTGCACAGCTGGAAACGTCAAGACCTTAGGAAGAAAACCCAGACGAGTCCGGCAACCGAACAGACTTTCCGATGCGACTTGTGATTACTGATCCGTCAACACATTTGGCCGGACGGCGCGACCCCGTAACCATCGGCGCTGCCTAAAGTCCATCCACGCAGCAAATGCGCTCTGTGCCCCAGTGTGATATCATTATCCACGGCTCACAGGCCTCCAACGTTCACGATTGGCTAGATGTGTGTGACACGCAATAGTTTTTCTGTGTTTATGTTGGCACCAACTGCCAGTGCTAATATCGCCTGGGGTCGCCCATTTATTTCCGTCTTACTTACTGATGGAGACAACACCGTTTTGGCCCAACTGACGAATCAGTAGGCATAAATTTCATGACTAGGACGAATCAGTAGATTGTTTTGCAGGGGATTGAGATCCTGGGGGGGGGGGGGGGGGGGGGGGGGGGTCTGGTCTCAGATGTGGTGTGAGCAAACTCAGGCTTAGTCGTAGTGCTTGCAGGTGACGTAAAAAATTGTGTGACAGCCAAAAAAGGAACTGAGATATGACTTGGTTATATCATTAATAACGAAAAAGAAAAGGTGAGTGAGTAGTACGTCCACATGCATGGTCCTCGTCTGCAATTCCCTTTTCATTTACTTCATTCATGCAGCTTCTTTTTCTCCCTCCCTTTCTTGTGTTCTTCTTTTATTTCACCAACCGTGAGCATAAATGCATAATGCATAACCTGTCTGATAAACGTGTTTCAACTACCCATGATATGCTAAGCTTCCGTGGACGTTCGCTTAAAGCGTACGTGTACTGAAATCTGTACTCCGCGAGACTGAAAATCTTCAGAACAACCCACCTGATTGCTTTTGTAGAAAATGCTATTATCCTCCGCTTTGGATCAGCTGAGAATTTCAGAAAGGACGATCCTCTGAGTTGTACCGGTTTGTCCTCTCCAAGTTCTAATTAGTCTGCTAGAAACTCGCTGCACTCTCGATTTCCCGTGGGACAAAAAAAAAAAAAACCAAACTCAGTTGCGTACGTACGTGCTTCATAGCTGCGTACGAGTACCTAGTTGTGATGCCTCCGTGTCAGCCATTCTGTGGTTGGTGATAATCTGAAGTGCCATTTCTCTTTAAACAATGGGAATGACACCCTCCAAATCGAAAGATATGTCCGTTTCTGCATTTGCCAACCAGCTAGCTTGCCCAACCAAAATATAATGTCTCCTTTACTACTTTTCCCCCCTCTCCTTTTCTATTTTGTTTTCGTCGTTTAAAATGCCAATATGCGCTGAACCGTGCCCCACCCATCAGAGAAGCGTGTCCCTTCCCGCTTTATATACACAGACACACACAGGAGCACGAGAACGCAGCAGAGAGAGAAGAAGAAGAAGAGCACTGCTAGCTACGAACGAAGGCCGCGAGAGGCAGGGGAGGGAGGCGCTGCACTGCCGCAGAGCGAGCAGAGCAGAGTAAGGAGGCGGCGCGGCAAGAGGAAGGAAGCACAGCAAGGAATGGGAGAAGCGCCGTGCATCCCCGCGCCACGCCGTGCCGCCGCGGCGCCGCACTGTTTCCGGCTGGCTCGCCACGGCCGCCGGAAGGTCCACGTCGTCCGGCTCGGCGGCGGCGGGAGAGTCCAGGCTCGCGGGCGCGGCGGGCTCCGGCTCCGTCGGTGGCTCAGCCGCGCGGTGTGGCGCCTCGCGGAGCTCTGCGTCGCGGCGCTGTCGAGCGGGCCCCCCAGCGGCGGCGGCCGCGTGGCCAGCGCCAAGACGGCGCCGTGGGCGGGCATCGAGCCCTGCTTCGCCGCGCCCTTCGTCCCCGTCGCGCTGATGAAGCGCGCCGAAGCAGAGCGCTAGCTGCTCCGGCACGGCCGGCCCTGGCCGCCGCCGCATGCGGCAACGGCGGTGCTCCGACGCGTGGTGATCTCTGAATATCGGAACCGTGATACTAATACTATGCTGCAAGCGATGATGCGGGTCGCAGCAGTTAAAAACCACGTACAAACTATCCGACGAGGAAGTTGTGGAGATTCTTCTCGATCGATTGCAAAATTAGTAGTAGCTAATTAGGAAAGAAAATTGTAGCTCGGTTACGGCATATTGTTTGTACTGCTACTGATTTATTAATGCAAAAATACATATATATACACAACTGTCAACACTGGCGTCCGATCATCTCTGATGATTCTTCTTCTTTGATAATCTCATTATCTCAGCTGAGTCCTCTCGTTCCACCAGTCCACTCTTCATTTCCATGTTCACTGTGCACGGTTTTGTATCTCGGTCTTGACACACCACCCAAGATTTTCAGTTGGAACCTGCCGAGTACAGTAAGAGCTGCCATGCCGTTTGCGTTCGCCAACAGAACAGTAATGTTGGGGCTGATCGCACGTGAACCCAATCACGCCGCCATTAACTGGTGGTTTCGGCCGGGGACCAACCCTTTGCTTACTACAATACTACTACCCGTTGGAGTTGGAGCCGAGACCACCCACATGGCCGGTGCCACCGTCGATGGGGGGCCGGCTCGGCCAGCCGGCGGATAAGGAGTTAACGCGGTGCCCCGCTCAGGCGTCCTGCCCGCCACGCACCGCCATGTGACCCTGCCATGCTGCCGGGCAGCTTGCCCAACCGGCACTAATCAATGGCGGCGCCAAACCTACCGCGCGTGCGCGCAACGTGGCTAGCTAGCCTTCGGAGACCGGCGGGAAGGAATCTGCCGACTCCTCGCGCTGCGGATCAACGGAAATGTCTGTTCGTCTCCAATGTCCTGTTCATGTCACGGATAAGGAGCTGGATTCTTGGAAGCATGAGCGAACGATACCAACGGGCTCGTGCCATTAATGGTTGTTAGGTAGCAGCAATGCTTTACCCATCTGTGTTCGGTAAACATCACTGCCGAGTCGTCGATCGCTAATCTGTTTGTAAATTGTGACGGGGAAAGCAGCGGCAGCCGGCGATATCAGACACAGTGTTGTTGGAACATGGATACCAAAGCTGTTTGGGACGGGAGAAAACAAAAGAAAGAGACACATTCAGCGTGACCGTGTTAACGAAGGCAGAGGGCAACTTGACAGATACAGCGGAACGAGGAACGGGATGGCGAACTGGGGACAGAGACACTCCGACAGCAGCAGCAAGAGCAAACAGCTCACAGACTATGTGAGGCAGCGGCACCAGACTGGAGAAATTATTGTTGCAAGACAAGGCTTGTCAAGCAGCTTAATGCAGCATTAGCTTAATGGTCTAGCTTAACGATCCTGCAAGGCAAAGCACAGAATCCAATCAAGTATTCATGTGCCGATGCTTAAACGCGGAGACACCTCACTCGCCAATCAGAAAGTACAACACTGCCATAAAAAGACGAATCTGTTGGCTCAAATCAACTCTTTCCAACACAAAGCGGTTAAACAAGAACTACGAAACTGGGATACGATGATGCAATCAGGATTTGGCTTTCTTGTTTGCCCGCACATATAGCACAAGGCCGCCACTAAAAACCAGCGGCCACAATGGGAGCAGCGACTACAGGGAGGATCAATGGGTGCTAATCGAAGTCCAGGAACTCCATCCTTTTCCTCATCGTGCCCTTCAGATCTCTTGCCTCCTTTTCTGCCTTCTCAGCCTGGGTGGAAACACAAGGGAGAATACTGTCAGTTGCAAATATGAATAAGGGAAACACATTGCAAGCTTGCAAAGTTTGGGCTGCTGTTGTAAACACAACTGTTTGATGATCAGGTTGCAGGAAGTGAAAAAAAATCATGTAAATGTCATTTTTGCCGCCAAGTCTGAGGATCTGAGGACAAACGAGTCTTCTTGTGTCTTAAGTAAACAAACACACATAACATGGTATCACAGAACATAGAGCAAAGAAGGAAAATCCTAATTGTAACCATATTTGCATCCACAGTTTTTCCATGACATATCTTGTAGAACTGTTCAAGTTGGATAATTTTCATAACTGTTGCTAGTTTTCTATTAAGCTCAAATGGTGGGCCTCAACCACACTGACGCTCAAATGGTGGGCCTCAACCACACGTCAGTGAAACACCCAGTAGAAATACAAAGTGAACAAAACTTTTAATTCATTATAAAGTAGTCGTTCAGAGCAAAGAAAAAAACACATTAATGGACAATAAGTACCATAAGGATATCAACATTGAATGTTCTTGTATATGCATACAGAATAGAGACTAAAGGCAGTAAGGCACTCCCTATATTTCTGAGACGGATCATAGTTATAGCTCAATATTACCAGGCACAAATGTATATAGGATAAACATGTAAGGGGAAGGATATAACTAAATTGCGCGTAAGATGTACTCCCTCCGTCCCAAAATATTTGACACTTTAGCCAACTTCAAATGTCCCAAAATAATTGTCATTCTCACTTCCCGATGCAACTTTCTCTCTTTCCAATACATCCCTATCTCTATCTCTCTCCTTCTCGTTTCCTGCACCAACCTTTTATACTTCTCCTTAAATCTCGTGCCCAAACCCAGCACGCCAATTATTTTGGGACGGATGGAGTAAAAAATTTCAGGCATGCCAGAAAGCACATCAAAAAATAATAAGATCCAGTAGAACTATGTACCTTTCTTATATCTGCTTCTGAAACACAGGTCATGTGAGCAGGGAGTTCGTCCTTCTCACGATCCTGCTCAATGCAAATACAAGATCTATAATATGAATACAAAGATAATGTTTTGACCATGGTCATTTCTTATAACCATTTAATGCCACTGAGATCATTACCAATTCTCCAATTAAAACAACATTCTCTCCCCGGATCACGTATAGACCAAGAGGAACATCACAATACTGTTCCCCTACAATTACTCTTTCGCAGGCACCCTGAAGAACAACATTTGCTGCATAGTACAAGAAATAAAAGAAATGCTTAATGGCAGAAAACATAGTCCAAAATAATGTTAAAAAGTGGGTATAAAAGTCGCATACCAAACTGATCAAATGAGCAGAGGGTGCCAAGCAGCTTTCTTCCATCTCTTAGCAGGACAATAAGTTTCTCTGGTTCAGGATATGCTAGTGGTTAGTATTGAGTATGAGTGTATGATAAAAAAGTGTACTCCTGATGTGAAGCAAGTCACAGGAAGCAAGCAATGATTGCACAACGTTGAGTTCCAATTGTTCACCTTTGGATTGGAGAAAAAAAATATGGTGACATGACTTAGGTCACCACTTAAGTATTTTAACTATTGGGTCAATATCAATTATTGCAGCTAAAACCACTTGTTATCTGTTTCCTCCCCTAATTTCCTTACAAGGTGATGCCAAGTAACTAATTTATCTAGACATTTGTCCAAGGCACCTACTTGTTTACGTTGATTAGGATGAATGATGAAATGAAACCAGTTTTGCGCTCTATGGTATGCCATAGGAACAAGAATGTAAGCCTAGTGTCCTTTGCATATAGGCATACTGCAACGAATATTGACTCATGAGTCATGATTAACAATGATGCCAAGAAACTAACACACAAAGTGGATTGCTTAAAAAATCATTGGTATTAGCTCAAGTAATGATTCAGATAATTGTATAACTAAATCCTTGCATAGCCTTCAGGTAGTCCTGACAGCATAAGTTACCACTCTCATTATCTCATGTACAGTAATGAAGTATCAAACAATTACAATTCAAACCTGAGCATTTACCACCACATGGCAAACAAAGCAGATGGTGGCATGAGACCTATCAACTAATTCCGAGGAGCCCATGCTCATCATTTTCCCTCCACCACAGGCAATGACAAAGATTGAGTCTCTCTCTTCACTATCTCATAAACACTATTAAGTATCCCATCCGCAAGCTTCTATTGTCGCAAAGCAGACAATATCAACCAACTCGAGACATGGATCCCGCCAGTAAATTCAGAGGAACAGTTGGATCGGTTGTCCTCTACAACAGGCAATAACAAAGGTGGATTCGGCAAATGATTAACATTAATTAACTTCATAGCCAACAGAAGAACAGTCTGGTAAGGTGCAAATCTACACTTGATCAACCAACATAGTGACACCAAGAGGTTAAAGATAAAAGAAGGCCTTCCACCTTTCAGTTACAGCTAATCAATAAATAGTTAATATAAACTCAAATATGCAATATTTCACAATCTGGCCTATCAAACTAATAAAGCACCCTTTTTTGCGCAAACGATTGCTACTAAACTAGATAGTAGAGCACCAGGTACAATTTTAGATTTTTGAACACAACAAATTACTTCAGTAAGCCACAGTTTCGTACTTGTCATTAAGTTAGCACAAGGGATTAGCACAATTCCAACATAATATTCCAACTGAACAAACTGTGGAACTTAGTAACCTCTTAGAACGCAGTACGATGCACAGGTGTCTAGATGAGCACGGTTATTGTAAGACCATCAGAGCTCCACCTTCACATGCCACAACCAGCTCCATATAATGTTTCAAGTAACATAAGCACTCATATGCAGTGCAGAAGCATAGTAAGATACAGACATTGGCCAGAAATATGTATCCTACCCATAACAACATATTGAAAGCACCCACCATCTCAACACATTTACACATATTCGGAGCAACAGATCGATAAACTTTTGCAATAGCTACTCGCATCGCAAGTCACAAAGATTAATAGATTATCAACGTCAGCAAAACCCATTTGATCCTTCTATTAACAAAATGTTACACATATGCACAAATTCTGAGCGACTCACAGAACTCAATCGTTGGCACAGAATTCACCTACATAACCCGGAAACTACTCCAATCAGATCTAAGGAACCCCTTACAAAAATCAAATCTTGGCGCATCGGTTTCCAGTAACTCCACAATATCAGCATAAAAACAACTAAGGATCAACAGAGGATTCCAGTAACTCACTGTCTAAGAAGCCCGCCAAGGAGGTGGAGAGGAGGATCTCGTCAGGGCCGGCCCAAGACATCGTGTCGATCCCAAATCAAGCACCAAAAACCGCAGCGAGCGGCCCCAATCTGCACCGGGTGGGATCGGAATAGCTCCGACGGCTTGGACCAAGCCGCTTCTAGGGTTCGAGTGGGAGCGGAGTCCTCCCCCGTGGACGGAACGGAAGCAGGGAGGAAGGAGTAGAGCTTGGTGCTTGATGCGCGGACAAAGGAAGAAAGGAAGAAGGGGTTTGGTACCTGATAAGAGGCGCGACGAGCAACTGACTAGTGGGGACACCGTGATTCAGAACGTTAAGGAATCGAAGTTCTTGCTTAGTAGTGTATGCACAAGATCAGGTTTATTATATATACGGATTTGCTAATTTTTAGCTGATTGAAAATTTAGAATAATTTTGAATCATTTTTTTAATTATTAGATTTAAATCTAATAGTTTATAATTATTATATAAATAATCTTATAAAAGAAAAATTAAAAATCAAAAGAATAAATTGTTGATTAAAAATTTTCAATAGCTAAAAGCTAGAAAACATGTCATATATATGATCATGATAGAACAAAGTTCTCATAGCACGATTCGATTCCAACGTATGAAGCTGGTGCTGAACAATTTTGTCTAGCCCGCCGGTTCTCACCTAATTTTGTACGTGGATTCACATTTTGTAAGATGTGATTTCTTCAATGCATTTATGACTAATATTAATATTCATCTATTCGATAAATATGAGTATATGAACTACGAATAGCCTTTTATACGCCACATTGAAACTAGATAGAATGGTTGATATTTTGTGTGCAACATTTTTATTTTTGCGATGAATTGTGTGCGACATTTCATTGCTATGAAGGCTATTTAAAAAGGTTGATGATGAGTTACTTTGTATTTTAATTTTTCTTTTCTAAAATTATTATCTATATATCATTAAATTTAGATCCGATGGTTTAGAGAGTTGATTGAAAGGAACACTAACTTTCAGTCAGCTAAAAATTATTAAGTGTCTTTGAAATAAAATATGATTGTATAAAAAATTTACTTTAGTTTGGATGTGTCTTGTGCATACATAGTACTAGCTCGATTTTTTTTTCTATGAGACCATGACATCTAGCTTTCCTTGACAAAGATGTGGTTATATATAGGACCCATAAAGCTATGGTTTCATAAAAAAAATTTCTTATTTTGCCAATGCGTCTTACATTAAAAAATGCTAAGAAACTAGATCAAACTTTTTCTACTATCTGGAATAGCAATATGCCACCCGTACATTGAACTTATTTTATTTTATTGAGATTTGAGAATTGCATGAAGCTTTTGGCAATAACTTTTTATTTGATCTGAAATAATTCTCTTATATGGTGGGCATGTGGTTTATACCAAACTTCGATGTTTCATGTCCCTCAGTCTCCAAGCATTATGATATATTGTGAATTACAATAGTTGTGGGAAGAACAAACTCAAGCAATACTGTAATGCATCACAATAGTTGTGTGAAGAACAAACTCAAGCACACACGCGACCTCAAACAATCTCATATACGCAAGCTTCTCGCTATGATACATTGTGCATTACAGTATTGCTTTAAGGGAGCAAGCAATGATAAAACACACAAAATGTGCATCCAACATCAACGGAGGCACACATGCACGACTTCAATCAAAGGAAGAAGAGAAGAAAAGGATAGCGGAAATGAAACCTAGTAGGCTTCATGATGTTTCTAGACTCCCTTAAAGTGGAGTCATCTTAAAAATGTCTTTTTTTTTATACATGATCTTAAAATGTGTTATGGATGTGTGGAGCGTAACTGAAGTTCAAAGAAATGTGCGAAGTTAGAAAGCGACAACAGTGTCCGCCAAGTGCCTACACCGTACACACACAGCAGGTTCCCTCACTAGGTCCAATCCAATCCACAAGTCTTTTCTCCCTCCAAAACCCATCCCAATTCCCATCCACCCTCCACTGCGCGCGCGGGCACTGCCACCCTCTCCGCACTGCACGGCGCCTCCCTCCTCCTCCGCCGCCGCCGCTGAGGCGTCTACTCTATTTAACCGCCAACCTCCATCTCCTGCCTCGCTCGCCACATTCCCCGGCCGCAATTCCGATTCCCACACCATGCAACAAGCGCCCGCCCACACCCTCGGGCTCCGCCTGCCCCCGCCGCCCCTCCTCTCCCCGCGCCGCCGCGCTCGCCAGCAACCGCGCCCGGCCGTCCGCGCCGCGGCGGCGGCCACTCAGGCGGCGCCGCAGCGGGAGACGGACCCGAGGAAGCGGGTGGTGATCACGGGGATGGGGCTGGTGTCAGTGTTCGGGAGCGACGTGGGCGCCTTCTACGACCGGCTCCTGGCCGGCGAGAGCGGGGTGGGCCCCATCGACCGCTTCGACGCCGCCAACTTCCCCACCAGGTTCGCCGCGCAGATCAGGGGGTTCACGTCGGAGGGGTACATCGACGGCAAGAACGACCGGAGGCTCGACGACTGCCTCCGCTACTGCATCGTCAGCGGCAGGAAGGCGCTCGAGAACGCCGGCCTCGGCAAGGGCTCCGACGCGCACGCCAAGGTGAGGTTGCGTGTGTGTATCCGCGCGCGCGTACTTGCCGATGAACGAGGCCACTTCTTTTCGGCAACGCGGAATGCGTGAAATGATATGGAACACGTAACTCTGCATACAATGCAATTCATCACTTCAGATAACAATAGCGGTTCGACTTTCCACTCATATTTTCCGAATTCAGTTCACGCCACGTGCTATAGTTTCACTTGCATTTGGGTGGCAATATCGCTTTCTGTGATTCCAGATTGAATTATGTGTTACTTGGGTAACTCTGTTCAGATGAGTAGCGATGGTTGATGACAGAAAGCATAGCGATTTTAAGGGAATTAGGGAAGTATTCTTGAATGCGACAATTTTTTTTTTTTTTTTGCTCAGCAGATGTGTTTTACGGAGAAGTTAGATCGTGTGTGGCTCAATAATAATACTTGCTGTGACTAAGTCTGATCTACATGTAGTTTTACTTAATTCAGTGAGTATGGATTGCTATAGGCTATTAAAACTGCTTTGAAGTTTGAAAAAAAAAATGTGCACAATAGATGAAGTATCGAGGAGGAACTTGTGTCTAACTGGATGTGAACGAGAGAAAACTTTGCTTCATTTGATCATGTTATGATAAAAAAAAATATCATATTCTGTTTTTTTTTAAAATAATCTTGTTTTATACTCTGTTCCGTTTCTCTTGTTGTTAGGACAGTCTCATTAGTGAAAATTTGCATTAGCTTATCTTGTGATATTTGGAACGGAGGGAGTATTAAAAAAATGGTGTCCTATGTTGTGTTGCTTTACATTACGTTCTACTTGCTCTGTATGCATGTTGTTGCATAGGTTTCATATTGTTCTGCTCTTATTTTTTTTTCCTCTTTCATCAAAATCATATTTTTTTTGAAAAAAAAGTATTTTATTTTTAAACAAATATGATTCAGATGACTACTCACTCCTTCTCAAATTGATGTTGTTGGGACATCAAATCTTGTTCAAAATCGAACTAAAATTACTGCCCTAACGATAACAATTTAGGAACAGAGGGAGTGTATGTCTGTCCTTGGTAATTTTACTTTACAGTACAGTACATTTTCCCTGTATGCATATTGCTGTATATGTTTCATGCTGTTCTACGCCTGTTTTCCCTCTTTTGCAAATTAATTTCCCTAATTACTTTTTTCCTTTAACAGCTTGACAAAGTGCGAGCTGGAGTTCTTGTGGGCACTGGCATGGGTGGCCTGACTGTATTTTCTGACGGTGTTCAAAATCTCATTGAGAAGGGACATAGAAAAATATCACCTTTCTTTATTCCATATGCTATAACCAACATGGGCTCAGCCTTGCTTGCGATGGATGTTGGTTTCATGGGTCCCAATTACTCAATTTCAACTGCGTGTGCAACCTCCAACTACTGCTTTTATGCTGCTGCTAACCATATACGACGTGGTGAGGCTGATATTATCATTGCTGGGGGTACTGAAGCTGCAATTATTCCCATTGGTCTCGGAGGTTTTGTAGCCTGTAGAGCACTGTCACAGAGGAATGATGACCCAACTACTGCATCTAGGCCATGGGACAAAGAGAGAGACGGCTTTGTTATGGGTGAAGGTTCTGGTGTACTGGTATGCATTATTGATATCGTGTTTTTGAATACAGAAATATGCAATACATGTTATTTTGAATCTTTACATGGTTAATAATTCTATACTTTCCTGGGTAATTTTCTACCTATTAAGGTTTTTCCTTTCTGTGTTATTTATCGTCATGAATTTTAGTAATTACTTTGCGCATGCTACTAGGATTTTCTATTTAGTGACATCAAGTGATGTATGCGTTTATCAATGATAATCTGATTGAACAATAGGTTATGGAGAGTCTGGAGCATGCAATGAAGCGAGATGCACCAATAATTGCAGAATACTTGGGAGGAGCGGTGAATTGCGATGCTTACCATATGACTGATCCTAGATCAGATGGACTGGGTGTATCATCCTGTATCAGTAAGAGCCTCGAAGATGCAGGTGTTGCACCTGAGGAGGTATCTGTATCTATCTTAAATATGAGTTTACAAGTGCCTTAATTGAAAATGTGTACACACATCCTAGAATCTGAACTGGTTGAAAAGTAAATCCAATATTTTGTATCTAGGGTATCCTTATAGGTTGTGGTAGTCAGTAAAATGCAGTAGTGGAAATGGGTTCTCTTGGAAGTTACATGAACCTCTACTACACTCAGCTGTAGTTCCAAATTGTAATTTGTAGCTTTAAATTATTCTTATTACTGATGCATTCTGCACCACTTACTTTGATCCCATGACTTACAGGTGAACTACATTAACGCTCATGCAACTTCCACTCTTGCTGGTGATTTGGCTGAAGTAAGAGCCATCAAGCAAGTTTTCAGTAATACATCTGAGATAAAAATTAACTCAACAAAGGTTTGCACACCTCTATATGGAACTTTGTACTTCAATGCGAAGGATTCATTTTTTAGGTCGTTTCCTAATGTCAGTTTCCTCCTTTCTTGCCAGTCTATGATAGGTCATTGTCTAGGTGCAGCTGGTGGATTAGAAGCTATTGCCACAGTACAAGCCATAACTACTGGATGGGTGCATCCTACCATTAATCAATTTGTAAGTAATCATTACAAAAATTTTAAGATTTTTGTGTTAAAAAATGGTTCATAAAAACCGGTAAAGTTATGCCGGCAGCAGTTTACCTATTCTGAATTACTTTTGTGGTTAAGTAATGAAATAATTATAACAATACAAGTTTAATATTTGCTTGCAATGTCAAAGAGAAATCAAAAGTGCTATTAATTCTTTGAATTTATCAGTTCACTTAGTGTCAAAATGGAAGATACTAAGTTTAGTTTCAAACTTTAAGGTCCTTCGATTATTAGAAAAAAAGTGCCTTTTGTCCCGAGGCTTTCTCATGTTTCTGTTATTATCATGCAGAATCCAGAGCCTGAAGTTGAATTTGATACAGTAGCCAATGAGAAGAAGCAACATGAAGTGAATGTTGGTAAGTTTTTTCATTGCCTAATAGTATCACCATGACCAGAGAACACGGTGCTGGCCCCTTATTTCTTGGAGTCTCATGTGATTAGAGGAATAACAATTTTTTTTTTCTGTTCATACTGATTGGAGCAAGAACATTATCGAATTTACCAGAAGCCTAAAACACTTGATGATATATATATATAAAATATTTTCCATCCCTTATAAAATAGACAATTTCCTTCTAAAATCTGCCTTATGTATATTTGTTGTCTCCAAATGCAGCCATCTCTAATTCATTTGGGTTTGGAGGACACAATTCAGTGGTGGTATTTGCTCCATTCAAACCTTGATTCATTCTTGCTAGTTCCCACAGATGTATACAACCTGCAGAATCTTTTTACTACCGGTAATTTGGTGAGGAATTTGTTAGATGTAGCCTATGGATTTTCCTTTTTCTGTTTCCGGCTTCAAAGAAACAAGTCTTGATTGCTGAGTGATGCTGCCGTAACCATGGACTATGTCTTTTTACATGCAACTGCTTTGGTTGCAGTTGATGTAGACATATTGTACGAAATATGGATGAATGTAAAACATACATTAGTTTATAGTCCAGCTGGTTCTTGGCCTCGTAGTTTGTTGTCTTTAAATCCCAGATCCCTGTATTCAGAATCTTTAATATAGTACTGTGTTATAAAATAATCAGATCTCGGTACAGATGCAAAGAAGCTGAATTCCAATTGCGTATTTTATATGGCTCGTCTACCTCAATTTTATTTTAAAGAAAATTATGGCAAGATTCATGAGACTTGAATTTGGCGATCTTCTGTTTGAGTTCAGAAAAAAATTTGTGTTTTAAGGTCTCATAACAGCTGAACTTATGTACCATTTACAATTACACTGTGTTTGGAAGTTGTCATTCCGGGATGGAATTCAAAATTGGCATTCGGGTAGCTCCAATACTAATGTTTGGATGCACATGGCATTGGCACACGGAATCGGCTCCAATTCCGAACCGTTTTCTTCCGTGTGCTCGTAGTTCTTGGATGATTCCGAGCCCGCACCCTCTGAATTGAGCGGAATTGTTTTCCTCCCCCACGCTCGTACCTTGCTTCCGTCGCGCCCGCCCGCCTCCCGGAGTCGAGCTCGAGCGCCTGCACCCCCCCCCCCCCCCCCCCTTTGCATCGAGGAGGAACTAGAGGCGGGGAAGACATAGTCTGCCTTCAGCTACCGCCTGAGCTTTAGCGGCATGCGTCAAGGGGGAACTGGAGGTGGGCGCCGAGCTGGGACGAATCCAGGTATTATCGTACGACCTCCCTCCCATCCTTGCCTCTCTCTGTCAGCGGGCTCGGTCGTCATTCTTCTCGAGGTCCGACCACCCTCCCTTCTGATTTCTAATTCTTCATATTTTGTATCCAAACATCAAATTGAATTGATTTGATCCGGTTTTCATTTCCAACGAATTCCTTTGACAACCAAACAAAAACATTGAATTGGTGCTCAATTTCATTTCTACACAGATTTGGTATTGGATGCCAATTTAATTCCACCCTTCCAATATCTACTTCCAAACACATTTTTAGTTTATTCAGTGTGACTTTTAAGAAATGATGTTATAATAAATGCTTGAGTATTAGAGATACAACAGAGGTTGGAGCTAAAGCTTCCTCCTATGTCTCTCCGTTTTCAGTCATGTTCCTTGGTTTTATCACGGCCACCATTCACTGGCTCTCGTGTGGTAGGCTATTTTAGTAACACAACTCACTATAAAAGATCAAATTTATCGAACTTAGGTATACATTTTGATGCTCTATCCAAGAATACCATCCAATTTATATGTGTTTCGGTACAAGCAATGATTTTTTTCTTGGTCTCTCGTAGAAGTTCATAAAGGTTGAGTGTATGCGCATGTGTTTTGATTACTTGTATCTGGGTGTACACATCTGTATTATATATGAGAAGAAAACAATTTTTTTGGAAATGTTTAAATTTTAATATAAATTCACTATAGGCAATGTATAGAATTACCCGAAATGATCTTGATGCAAATTATAAAGATTTGATCAGGACTACACTGCCACATCGTCATTGTGTTGAATAATAAAACTTTTTTGGTAAAGAAACACGTGGTGCTTGCTTCCTCTCGCCCGTGACATCGTTGCCAAATAGAGTCCATAATTGATTTTTCGCGGGCAAGTACCAGTGGACTTTAAGCAAGTTGTATCGTACCATGGGTGGAACGTGGAAACCGGTCTTCCTGCCGGCCGTCCGACGCGTCGGGATCCAACCGCAGCCGGCCGACCTGACCGGACCTGACCCACCCCGTCGCCGGCCCATCCTTCCGGCCTGGCCCAAGCTAGCGCGCTCCGCGGTTGCCGTGCCGGATCCCCCACAAAGCACGACACCCCCACGCCGCCGGCACCGCCGCACCACCGAACCCAAAGACCAACCCTAACCGGATCCAATCCGTTCCCCTTCCCCTCCCTCCCTCCTCCAATTCGCCGCCCCCGATCTGCGGCCATGGACGACGACGACGACGTCTCCGCCTCCCCTTCGCCGGCCTCTTCCCCGGCGGCATCGGCGCTCCCCGTGGCCGACCCCGTCACGGTCGCCGCCGCGCCCCCCGGGAGCGCCTTCGCGGTCGCGCTCCCGATCCAGAGGACCTTCGCGTCCCTGTACGTCAACTCCTCCCCCGCGGCCGGCAGCGGTGTCGGCGGGAGGGAGGACGCGTGGAGCGAGGGCGCCACCTCCGCGCTCATCGACGCCTGGGGTGAGCGGTTCGTCGCGCTCGGCCGCGGCAGCCTCCGCCACCCGCAGTGGCAGGAGGTCGCTGACGCCGTCTCCTCCCGCGACGGCTACTCCAAGGCCCCCAAGTCCGACGTCCAGTGCAAGAACCGCATCGACACGCTCAAGAAGAAGTACAAGGTTGAGAGGGTCAAGCCCGTCTCCTCGTGGCAGTTCTTCGACCGCCTCGAC
Source organism: Eleusine coracana subsp. coracana (assembly GCA_032690845.1). Taxonomy (NCBI): domain Eukaryota; kingdom Viridiplantae; phylum Streptophyta; class Magnoliopsida; order Poales; family Poaceae; genus Eleusine; species Eleusine coracana. Next base: position 12,507,149 of record CM064424.1, read on the forward strand.
GTGCTCCTCGCCCCAACCTACGCCCCAAAGCCTAGCGGCGGCGGCGGCGGGGGGCACACCCCTAACGGCCGCAGCCCGGTGCCCGCGGCGCTGCGCGTGAGCTTCCCGCAGCGCAGCCGCACGCCGCTGATGCCCGCCGCGGTCAAGCGGAGGGAGCCGTCGCCGGAACCGTCGGCGTCGTCCGAGTCATCCGACGGCTTCCCTCCGCCAGCCTTCCCGGTGGTGCCCAACGGGAAGAGGAGGAGGACGGAAGAAGACCGTGGCGACGGTGGCAGCGACCGCGCGCAGGGCCTTCGGGAGCTGGGGCTGGCGATACGGCGCCTCGGCGAGGCCTACGAGCGCGTGGAGACCGCGAAGCTGGAGCAGGCCGCCGAGATGGAGCGACGGCGCATGGAATTCGCTCGGGAGCTCGAGTCGCAGCGCGTGCAGTTCTTCCTCAACACTCAGATGGAGCTCTCGCAATCAAAGAATCACTCTTCCCCTGCCAGGGCCAACGTCCCATCCAGCGCCACCACTGTTGGTGGTGGTGGCTCAAGGAGAATGTCAATGGCTGCTGATGCCGGGGGCAGCAGCAATCACCATAGCCGGTACCGAATCAGCCACGGTGACCGGCATCGCCACGCCCCACGCCAACATTATCGGTACCATGACAATAGTCACGCTGCAAATGTAGCTGTGAACCAGGGTGAGCAGACTGATGATGAGGAGGACGAAGAGGAGAGTCAATGATGATACTCAGAGTAATCTACTTAATGGGCTGGTGATTCACCATGTTTGAGAATTTGTATCGGCATTGCTATAGATTGCATTGCTCCAATTTAACTTGCATGTGATTGCAAGAAGACAGGATAACTTGGGAGTAGTTGAAAATTTCATTTCAGTAAGTATTAGTGGTATTAGAATTAGATAGTTGATCTCCCTACGTGTACCACTTGTTAGTGAATTCCTTTCTTGTTTCTCCACTCCATTTGCATTAATAACATCTGCTGTCGTCTCATCTGTTCCAAGAATTGGTGAAGTACTTGCATCAATGCTTGTTATTGGAAAAAAAGGAAATCTCATTAATGGAACTGATCCACAGTCAAAGTTATATGAAAAGTGGGCAGTGTAATTCTTTTCCTTCTATGGAATGGATGGGACCTGAAGGCTGGATTGAGATTATGCATGTCTGATGTGCTCTTCCAGTTTCAGGCTATCTTGCTTCTGCTTTTGTGCTGGCCAAGTGGCCATATAGACACATGTCAAAACTTATGCAAGTGAAGCCAATCATATAGAAGGGAAAGTTCTGCTGCGGTCAGTTGGAAGAAATTTACCGAGCAATCTAACTTTTCTGCAGGATGAAGGGTCTGATTATCTGAAGATACTGTGAGATGAAGCTTCTGTCTGAACAACAACAGAGCGCATATGGCGCTGCAGGGCGGAGGATTTGAACTTGTCACTATCTACCAGGTGAAGGAAAGTATTACTAGGGAACACCATACGTGTCTTCTATGACGCTACACACAGAACCTATATACTTCCTTAGGTTTTTCATGGGCAACTTTATAATAACTTTTTAGCTCAAAAGGGTCCGTCATCAGTAAAAAACTAGAGTAAAGAATTGGATATAAAGCACACTGTCGGTATAAGGTCACACTAATGGAGGGAAAGCATACATTTTACCAACAATGGAACGAGTCAAAACTTGAAAGAAAGAATATACGCATCATAAAAAAAAATGGAGACGCGGGGAATCGAACCCCGTGCCTCTCGCATGCGAAGCGAGCGCTCTACCATATGAGCTACGTCCCCTTTAGGGTAACTGGCATATTATAGAAAGTATAATTGTCAAATGTTAACCAGCCTCTGTTTTTGCGTGCGGGGCAGATCAACACTGCAATATACGTCTGAATTTCTGACGATGCCAAGAGGATTTGGTATCTGGTGAATGGTGTCTTAGTAGCATCTTTTAGTTTTTGGGTTCAATTTTTATTAGAAGCGAATTTTTCAGATTAGATTAAAAAAAATTTCTTGTCTTTCATCTAAGTCAAAGCATGTGTAAGACTCTGTCTGGAGTCAATCCGTGCGAGCTTTACTCCCGATTTAAAGGCTGGTGCACTATGAATCTCTCACACAGGTTAAAAAAGGGATTACCATGTTAGGGGGGAGAGGGGTTCGAGAATTTTCTAGATCTACGTGAGAAGATCCTCTTTTCTTAATGCAATACCGTTGGGACGGTATTATCCTAATAGGTCTATTTTTTTTTTAGAATTTGGTATCTGATGAATCCGTTTATCGACGCGTTCCGTCAATATACGGCTGGGCCCAGTGGACACATAATTTAGTATTGGAATCCGGGGCGGGTGCCTGCATCTATATATATGGTGATGAAGTAATGATCCTAGGAGAACAATGTTGCTGCGTACGCGGCAAAAGTGAGATGGAAAGCGATGATACGGAGATTGCCATTGCAGGCAAGAAATTTAGATAGATACGGCTGCATTCAGGAGATTGATTACCTAATTGAATGACATGTATACATGCGTTGGGCTGCATCCAAGATTCGTGACAGGAAAGCCGTCGTCGATCCCTGCCATGGTCGACCTGCACCCTGATGGCCGTAGCGGCCGGCCCTTGACAAGGTCCCGGTCCCTGCCTCCAATCACCGGAGACGACGACTACGTGCTCGACACATCCGCCTGGACCACTGACGCAGCCGCGTCGACGGCTTCCGAGATCCGGCCGGGACGGCGATGATCACTACGAGCTCTCTGTCTACAAGAGCTGATTCCGGTTCCGGCTCCCAGTGAGCAGCGGGACCAGTCTCTCCTGCCTCCTGCTGCTAGCTGTTCGTCGTGCTCACGCTCTGCTTCCTGTGGCTCCGCGGCATCCACGAGCCGGTGCCAGTTGCCTCCTCGATCTTCCTCGGCGCGTGGGCGCTGAGGGTGTCGTGCACCTACGCCCCAGCCCACACGGTGGCGGCGCTCCAGGAGTTCCTCAAAGCGACCGGCGTGTCGCTCTTCTCGTCGACGTGTTTCCTGCACGTCTCCCTTCATCAGACCGTCCTGTCGTTCCAAGCATGTTTCGCGTTCCTCAGCTGGCTCGCCGCGATGGCGGCGGCGGGATTCCTCGGGTACTAGATCGCCATTTGCGACGGCTCCAAGAAGGGCCCGCTGCCGGGGATGACCAGGCCTTTTGGTACAGAGCCTGTCTTGGAGCTGAAGAGAGTAACGAGCAGCGTCTCGACTCTCGAGAGTGGACTCGTTGAAGACGGAACATGAGAAGGAGAGGATCTGTAGCTTGTAGCAGGAGGTACATGTAAACGTCCTTCTTTTGTATGCTCTTTTTCTTTAAGAAAAATGTTTTCTAATGTATACTTGTGCTGAGAGGATAACACATGAAGGAAAAAAGTGTTTACTCAAATGTACCTATGCTAAGCACAACATTTTCTTACTGGCTTACATTCAGCTGCTTATATGTGCACCAGTAAAATGTGGCGAAGACACGTCTGTTGCAGAAGTTCAGTAATCAGAACCCAATAATTATGCCGTTATTATGGTATGAGAGCAAGCAGTGGCAGAGCTTGAGCTCATATCAGGACACGCACGGCGGCCATGTCGCTGCCTCGCCGGCCGCTCGGCCCCGAGCCTTCTACGAAAAGCGCCCTGGCCTGTCTCCAAGCAGGTGCTTCGTGCGCATCCCAGCAACAAGACGGGACGAGGTCATTCCATCTTGACAACAGCACTGTATGTACAGACCGACCACAAGCATATCATTCTGAAAACAACATGAGAGTATGGAATTACAAAATTTGTACATTGGATGTGAGTTGCAAATTTAAATATGGATGATACAACTCGAAATAGCTCAACTCATATAACAAAGCAAATGCTCAAGCTTAACTATGATGTGTACCATGTCACAAAGCTATATATAAATTATACAAACACAGTAATCTGCTGCATTCACGTTGGTGCGAGGCCTACCATCCACAGCAGCATAACAATGGCAGCACTAAATCTTTTTCCAGAGCTCGTTGCAAATCTCAACTGGCGACGCTGTCCTCTCAAACATGAATATCTCTATCTTCTTCTTATTCTTGTCAATAATACCTGATCAATGCTAAGGAATTCCAGAAGGCCATAACTTCTGTTGTCCGGAAGACAATACAGGTACAAGTGCAAAGACAACAGCAAAAATAGTATCACAGTTTCTTTCATGTAATATATGGGTTCAAAATTGCTTCTTCGAAAAGCAAAAACAGTAACGAACTGAAAGGATACAGCCAGAAATCTTATCCTGGTCTTCCAAATTTGGCATGATTTTCGTAACAGACACACACATGGAGACCGTCTTTCTGCATGAAACATTTAGTCAGACACTCACTTGAACCAACAAACAGGGTAGGAAATCGAGAAAAAGCTGCACAATGTTCAACTTCATTATGAGGCAAAATTCAATTTTATTTGAACAAGAACTATACAATAAATTGTGAGCAGTGAAAGCTAATGCAATCATAATTCACAATGTCCTAGGCACCAAAAGATGAGGTAGGAGCCAGAAGACGAGGCAGGAGATAGCGCTGGCAGGCAGTGGTGTTGTAAAATATCAATACTGAGCAGTAGAAAAAAGATATATCAAGTTAAAGCTTATGTTATGGATAAAAATTCTCTACTATTGCTGTTGCACCATTAGTTGTTAGTACAGCTACTTACTGTGTCTGTGGGATAGTCTCCAAACAATTTCAACATCCTCATGGTTCTCAAACTGAGCGTGGTTATAAAAGATAAGTGTGAGATTTCGTCAGTAATGTATTGGACAATTTTCAACTTACTCAGTCTTTCGCATGTCTTTCTCCTTCTTCTTGATAGCAGCCATGCTTTCTTCTATGGAAACATTTTGATGTTCCAGTTTATCAATTTCATCACGTACTTCTGTGTTCAGAGCCATAGTGTTTATTAGTAACTCTAATTCTTAATTCCTAATACAAAACATTTTTTATGATACAATGCTAAAGAAAGAACTTATCTTAAATCCTGGCGAAGTTGTTTCTCTTCCTGTAATTTTTCTTCCATCTTGCCCCGTAGTTCTTTCAGTTCATCGTCAGATACGGTTTCGGTTTTTGCTTTCTCTATCTTTTCCTTGCAGGAACGAATCTTTTCCTGGTAATCTGATTATGCAAAAGGAACATGACATTAAGATGGCAACAGTGTGGCACTCATTGGTCCAAAGTAGGTTCCAGGTGTCATCAAAGATTTATTGTTAATTTTAACCAATGGTTATACTCTGATGCCTCAGTTCTGTTTTCATAAACATACAGATACAGACTGCACCTATACTAAAAAGCATGGCCCCCATCAGCAGTTCACCACAAACAAAACATCGTATACTACCATGAACTTGTAGGTTTGTCTATCAATGAAATGAGCCTGGAGAAGAACGCCCACTTCCAAAGGTAGTAAACATTCAGAAGAGGGCAGCAGGTTAGTGAGGGATTGCTATATATACTACAATTTAGTAGCAGAAATATAATATTAGTGCTGAATAGATCGATGTTGATTTGTAAACTTCTCAAGCGATCTATCACTGAGACAATTACATCTAGAGCTTGGTATTAACATACTGGTTCTGATTTTCGATAATGGGTCAGCAAAAATTGTCCAGTCTTGGCCACAACAGACTACAGCCGTTTATTACAACTAGGAAGCTCCTCCATCTGCCGACTCACATAGCAATGTACATGAAAGCGAAAACAAGCACGACAAAAGTTTGATGGAAGCCCTTATTCAATCCTATTACGAAACCTCCATCCATGATTTGTGAAGACATGCATAGCCAATACTCATGACTTGCATTATTCAGTGCTTGTTGGTCTTCGGATAAGTGATAACTTACTTCTGAGTCCTTATTATGGCATACAGGTATTGAAATGCAGGCATTCTTCATGAAAAAAAACCCTTGATAAACCGAAATGTTTACATCAGTGGATACCTAACAAAACTGATGATATGCTATGTCCCTTTGCAGAGAAGATGCCCTTTTATGCTGATTACAAGTGCATCCCTAACAAAATTGATAATAGCCTATGTCCCTTGGCAGAAAAGATGACCTTTAATGCTGGCATAAACCTTTAAACCCCAACATTTAGATGTGGAATTCGTCAAAATCTCTCTCTCTCTTCCGCACCACTGGAGCAGACGCTCATATCAACCCAACCATAAAAGATGCACAGGAGAGCACGGGACGAATTGAAACAAACATCAGCGGGGCATCAGCGAATCAGACCTTTAATCTGCAGCTCGAGGTCATTGAAGTCGGAGACGCAGAGGGACTGCAGCATCCGCGCGGCCGCGTCAGCCTGCGCGACGGCCTCGCCGTACTTGCTGCCGTCGACCAAGGGCAGGAGGTCGTCGGCGTATGAGAAGATCTCGTCCACCCCCATACGCTTGTCCGCCACCGCCGCCATCGGAACTGCCGTCCCCGCACCGGCGCCGTCCGGAACCGTAGCCACCACTCCCTCCCCTCTCCCTCTCCTCTCCCCCGCGCACCGGTGAAGAGAAGCGCCGACCGCCGAGGGGCTCTATAGGTCCGGGGATGGATATATACCGCGGATGGCTGCGGCAAGAGCAAGACTCACTTCGCCACAGGAATCGCCGGTGCTGGGGGCGCCGCCAACGCTCCGGGCACGGTGCGGAGGCAAGGGTCAGTGGATTCGAATTGTGAGTGGCGGCTCTCGAAGTGCGGCCGTTCGCCGTTTGGGGAAGGGTCAGGCAGGACTCAGGACTAGGAGAGGGGGAGGGCCAAAATACTAGGCCCCTCGGCCTGTATACGGGGCAAATTGAAGCCGGCCTTCATTCCGACTCGGCCTTTTGGGGCCTTTTCCTTGAAAATTCATCATCTTCTTCTCTACCAATCACAGTGTTCCACTTCACTTTTCAAGCCGGAATATCACATATCTTTAACTCCACCGTGTTTTTGGACGGGCTTTTATTATTACTATTACTTTGTGCTTTTTTAATATAAAAATACTAGCTGAATGATATTTAGATGCTCTATTGTGGAGGCCAAAGACGAGAAATGTTCATACGAATGCAGCCGCATCGGATGCGTCTCTATCATCAACAGAACGCTTGTGTTGCGTGCATTTGCTCTTAATGCTTGGTGCGCAATACTAGGAGCGTGTAAGTAAGCTCAGATTCGAGATGAAACAGCCGGACATGTTGCACAAAAACCCAATCACGTTTCGTGAGCGCTTAGATGAAAGTATTCTCTCTTATATTCAGCACACTTGTATATTGTTAACCGTAAGAACGGAAGACAACACTTTGATTCATTAATAATAAACCAGTAAGCCCTTGTTCGGTTTTAGCGGATTGAGCCACAACACAGCCCAATTTGACCGGAATAAAATAGGCTAGAATAAAATCTCTTTTATTAGAAAATTATTGTTCAGTTAAGGCTAGTCACAAAATAAAATTAAGTCCGTTTTAATCATTTCATACAGCTAGGGAAACACATTATCGTTTTTCATTTATTCTCCCAACGACGTAACGATCAGCATGGCCACGTTGGTGAGGTTGATGGCGTCCTCGTCCACCTTCCGCATCGGCGACGACTCCCCGCCGCCGTCCGCCTCCTTCCCCGTCGTCGTCCCGGCCCGGAACGCCTCGTCGCAGTCGGCGGCGGCGTCCGCGACGACGGTCATGTCGGCCACGTAGTCCCGGGCCCGCCGCGTGGCCAGCGCGTGGACGGCGCTGTGCACGACGTTGAGCGCCTCGATGTACCGCGTCCGGCACGTGGCCAGCGCGGCGCGCTGGGCCGGAGACCACCCGCCGCGGAGCTGCAGGGCCTTGACGGTGGCCACGGCGGCCGTGTAGTTGGCCAGCGTCAGGTTGGTGGCGATCGCCGCCAGCCCGCGCGCGTCGGCGCCGTCGCTGCCGGGAGCCGCCTCGAGCGACGACACGCAGAACGGCGTCAGACCCTCGTGCTGCCCGCCCGCCATCGCCTTGGCGCACGTGTCCTTCACCGTCGTGGAGGCGAGCGCGGCGCGAGAGCCTGCCGCCAGCACGACGATAAGGAGGAGGAGGTGCAGGAAGAGAAGCCTGGTCGCCATTGTTGCCGCTTGGCAGTTGGGGCTGGGGGAAGGAAACCGTGTGTAGTGTGTTACCTACCACGCTGGTGATGCCGCCGGCTTTAAGCTGTAGACTGCTGTGCACTTGTGCGCACGGCCGGGACTGCGCTCTGCTCTGGCTTTTCACTCTCCTTCAGTATTGCTCTCTACCATGAAGGTGCTGGATTCACTTCCTTTTATTACTACAGAAGACACAGAGATTGCTGTGCCATGAAGGCGCATCCTCAAGTCCGCTGAAAATACAAACAGCAACGCACGCGGTGCATTGATTGGCAGCTAAAATTTTTGAGCCAGTGACGTGGTGATCGGAAGTCATGGTGTTCGCTTCAATTCAGTACACCACCCGTCTCTCTCTCTAAAAAAAAGATATTTGCTATTTTACCCATAGAAAGAGTGGGCTTTGATATAATGCTCATTTAATAATAAAGTTCGCTAAATGTTCATAAAAATATTAACATACTGTTATTTTGTCCACGTCTTTTTTTTTGGACGAAATTACTCTTAACTTCCTTCTTCCTCCTCCGGCTTTGACTCTACCTGCTCCTCACTAACGGAGCCCTGCCCGCGCGTGCTCTGTGCTTGCCGCCACGGCCTCCCGCATTCGCCCACCCGCAAATGCTGGTCGCCGCGGCCATGCCTCCCCACGCCCCTGCGAGCCTCGCCTGCCCGCGCTCGTTGGCCGCCATGGCCTTGCCTCTCTGTGGCGCCGTGAGCTCCAATGTGCGAGCTTCGCCTGGATCTCACACCCACACGACGAACAAAGGGGCGATGGGCGAGCGCGGGCCAATGGGAGGGCGACAGGCAAGCTCGGGCCGATGGCGGGCGGAGGGGCGAAGGGCGGGCACTGGATGATATCGCGCGGAGGGGTGAGGGGCGGGCGCTGGGTCGAGCTCGAGCTTGTTCATGCGAGCGGGTGAGGAGCAGCAGAGACGGATGAGAGGAGGAGGAAGAAAGCTAGGGGTAATTTCGTTAAAAAAAGTATGTAAAATAGCAGTGTGTCAATATTTTTATTGACATTTTAAATAAAACCCATTATTAAATGGACATTATATCAAAACCCACTCTTTGGGTAGGTAAAATAGCAAATACTATCTCCCCATCCGTAACGTAGCGCTCCGCCCCGCTAAACCTGGGCAATTGATTCCGTCTCGAAAAATTGTGATCACGGCATCTTGAATTGCATGTTCCTGTTCTGCTACTTTCTTGAGCACGTCATGACTCATGACACACGTGCAATTCACATCGCGTCCGCTCGGCTCGTCGAGACGCAAGTACTCACGAGTTGAGAGCAGGGTTCAAATAACCGAGTTAATTGGTTAGTTTAATTTGGAGGAAAATTGACCGGTTAATTGATTTGTTATAGTAATAAAATTGATTATTGGTAGTTAACTAGCTGGTTAAAGTAACTGAAACCAGACCGGTTATATAGTTAACTGGAAAAATTGGCCAATTAACTATGATTATTTAAACCCTCGAGAGACCCTGTCAATTTCACCGGTGAAAGAAACAAAATTCACGAGTCGCTACGACCGCTGCGGAAAGGATAAGCAACGAGTGGGCCTCGATTTTCCGTCCAATTTCCCCCTTCGCAACGACGAGAAACCTGGGCCACTGATCGCCTCAGCTTCGGGAACCCTCCTTTCGCCTCGGCTTCGCTACGCTACACGCACAAAGGCCCAATCCAAGGACAGCTAAGCTCTCTACTTGAAGAAATGGCGAGCCCAATGGTGGCCACCCCAGTCCAGCTCCGCACCACCGGCCGCCTCAGCTTCTGCGCCGCTTCCCAGAGACCCAGGGCCGGGCGGCGATTCGCGGCGGTGCGGGCGTCGGCGGAGGCGATGGCGACGGAGAAGCTGGGCATCAGGGTGGAGCGTAACCCGCCGGAATCGCGCCTCTCCGAGCTCGGCGTCCGCCAGTGGCCCAAGTAAGCTACCCTCTCTCCCGCCCTCGCTGGTTGCATCGATCTGGGAGTCTCGATTCGCATTGCCGGCCTTCGATTGACCGTGTGAGTGGAACGAATTCAGGTGGGGGTGCGAGAAGAGCAAGTTCCCGTGGACGTACTCGGCCAAGGAGACGTGCTACCTGCTGCAGGGGAAGGTGAAGGTGTACCCGGAGGGCCACGGCGAGGAGTTCGTCGAGATCGCCGCGGGGGACCTCGTCGTCTTCCCCAAGGGCATGAGCTGCACCTGGGACGTCGCCGAGGCCGTCGACAAGCACTACAACTTCGAGTAGCCAGCCGCCTACCTTGCTCGGCCTAGCTCGCAGCAGACATGCATGGTACGCAGTAGCAGCTGGCAATCGCCGTATATGCTTGGAGTTTATCCTTGTAGCAAGATGTGATGTGTTGTGTGATGCTCCAGACCGATGTCGACAGATCATCTCTCTTGCAGCGTAATAAAGCTTCAGATTAGTGGAATTGCACTACAGTCAATTGCCCCCCTCTTGCTTTTTTGAATCCACTTCTATTTGCGTACCCCCTCTTGTTTGCGCGAGCGTTTCTTAGTTGTGCTGTCTTCGTCATTCTGGGATGATACGTTTGGCATCTTCAGATATCTGTGGTGCTAATCTTAATTACTTCTTTCACATTCGACGCCTGTTCAAGGTTGGAGCAAAGTGTTTCTGCATATACTGCATCTGCTACAGTCTCAACTCTCATAGTTGCATAAAAGTAGATGACTTTATTGTAAGTTCTCTATTGGTAGACTATGGATATAATACAATGTCCTTGTGCTTTAGAAGTTGAGAACCGGCAAATATTAGCAAGGAGACTGTTAATTGTCAGTCTGCCGATCTCAAATAAATTTTTACTGCTAGTCGTAAACACTGTTTGCCCCGTTCATCATACAAAACTTGAATTTAGAAATTCATATCTTAAACTACAGACATTAATATCATAAGCAACATAAATATAACTTGTGTGAAAATACTTCCATCCTCTGCAGAGGGTTTTATTTATTTGTGAAATGTGATATGCATGCACAACTGGATACATGAAAGATTAGGTGAAGATGGTAAAACCTACCACTATATCTCTAACTCCATCTGTTACAGTAGAATTAAGGAGATATTATCTTCTGATTTTTGCCTTCTATAGTCATACATGAAATTATGTACTACTAACATGTCAACTCTCAACCTTTTCTCTTTTATTTCTTATAGCCTCTAGTGTCTCATATTTTGTAAGTGATTTACCATGGTCACTAATTTCATATAGTATGATATGTCCGTACCAGATGATCCAATAGTTGAAATGAAATTTTAGAATGGTTAAATAGGGGCTAATTACTAGTCACTTAGGGAAAAAATCTGATTGATTTCATTTCCCATTGTACTATTAAATTATAAAAAATCAAACACTTCTCTGTTTGCTACAGATATTGTGTTATTCTCTTTGCTCTTTTGTTCCTTTGAAGTTCCTGTTGAAGTTGAGTGCAATAATTCTAAAATTTTAGAATTATCAAGGGTATTTTTTCATCACTTCTCCCTATCTTATATTATTTATTATTGTGCAGCGATCCATTATTGCTGCAATAAATCTCATACAACGTATTATTGGTGGTGAATATTCTGGGTTTTATCTCAGTCCATGTTTTTTATGGCTTGAAGTTTTTACTCTCTTCCTACTTTCAGCATAAACTTACACGATGAAAATTCAACCCCCAATTTCAATGTACAAATCATAATAAGCCCATTGCAATTTTGTTGCTAAACATATTGCTATAGAGGAATTTGTTTTAAACTGACGAGTTTGCTTGTGTCAGGAGATTTGCTGCTAAAAGCAAATGACACATTTTTACAGGATATTATGTCAGGAGTAGTTGACTCTGTTACCATTTCCTATACTTGTCATCTACCATTTTCTAAATCCAGTGCCATCAAACTTCTGTGTTGTCCAGTGCTAGAAGGGTGGTAGTTCAAAGTGTAATCAGGCAAATATTCAGTTTCATTGCTAACATGCTCAATCAGTTGTTCTCGCCAGGTTCTTCTTATATATCTTAACCTTTCAGACACTTCTATCATCAATGGTCGTTCTTCCCCATTCATACTCAAGCAACACTTTGCGAGTTGAGCAACTTCTTGGAGCAGCTCTATTCTGACACTTAGTATATTCCTATCCAAGATGGAGTGAAGCTTGTTCTCTTTCAGTGCCATAAGAAAGGATGATGCAAGGCTTTTCTTTTCTTCAGTACTTTCTGAATAAATTGCTGTCTTCCTTGTGATTAGCTCTAGAAGCACGACTCCGAAGCTATAAACATCACTTTTCTCTGTTAATCGACGCTCTTGTAAGTATTCCGGATCTAGATAACCTAGAGTTCCCTGTACCATTGTTATGAATTGTATTTCATCCTTGGCAAGTATTCTTGATGCTCCAAAATCAGTAACTTTTGCAACATAGTTGTCGCCTAGGAGAATATTTGGAGATTTTACATCTCCATGAACTATGGGAGGAGACGCAGACAAATGCAGATATGCTAATGCTTCTGCAGATTCCTGGGCAATCTTGAGACGAGTATCCAATGAAATCGGTGATCCTCCGTATGTGCCATGTATCAGATCAAATAAAGTGCCGTTTGGGATAAATTCATAGACCAACATCGGAACTTCCACCTCTAAGCAACAACCAAGAAGCCTTACAATATTTCTATGGTTGATTTGTGAAAGTATGATCATTTCTTGCACAAAGTCATCTTTCTGAACTTATATTCATGATCTTTGAGCGCTTTATGGCTACTACTCTGTTGTCTTTGAGAGTTCCCTTGTAAACAGTGCCATAACCGCCTTTCCCTACTTCTCCGCTCAAGTCAAAATTGTTTGTTGCATGCTTTAGTTCTTCTAATGTAAATATTCTCACAGTATCAATTTGCTTCGATCTGATTTGCTCATATAACAGGATACCACCATTTTGTTGGAAGAATATATCCTTTTCTCTTTTCAATTTTGTCTTCTGGCACTCAATCAAAAGTGCAAAGCTGCAGATAAGCAGAATTATAGCACATGACGAAATACCTGCCACAAAGAAGGGGAAAAAAAACTCTCCCAGTTATTTGATATGCCAAGAAGGGTTTTGTCCAGTTAATATAACCTCTTTGTGAGGTTCAATTGTCAACATAAAAAATAGCCAATACTACTTTTGAGCAAAAGTATATTTTCATTTCATATTACTTTGATACCTTCAACCAACAACACATAAATCCATCCCTTTTTCAAAGTGCGATTGGTGATCTAAGGAGGATATGCATGTATGGTCAATAGCACATCTGCAAGTTACCTGATTTTTACATGTCCAAGCTGTGCCTATGATTTTGCATTGATTTGAGAACTTTGTTACCTCTATCTTTACACTTTGGTTGATTTCTCCAATATTTTATTAGACTACCCCTTTGGGTTGGTTTGAGGAAAATCATACCAACCATTCACACCTTAGATTTGTCTTGCATAAAGTGCATATCCTAGGAACATAATACACCCCCTCTGATTTGTTTTGCAGCATTGCAGCTACGACACCATTGTGCTCACTTCCTATAATGCAGTTTAATTGAAGTAACTAATTTTGATTGGACCCCATATTAATGTGGAAATAAGATGAAACATATGCTTATGCAAATTATATGAAACGACCGGTATCTTTTATGAGTTAATACAGAGGTGAAGGACCGCCAGAGTTCATTTTGTTTTTACAAGGAGTCAAAGGGCCATATATTGCTCGTATTGGATTGAGTAGTGAGTTTTAGAAGGAATGCTTGAAGTGTTCTTCATTCTTCTGTCTACCTATTTGGCTTTTGCTCACACATTGGAAGAGGTGAATTTTCTCTCATCCTTTATGATTCTATTCAGGTATGGTTTCATGTCAGTAACGTGTCTATATATTCACTGCGTCAGTGTGACCTACCCGTGCTATTCTGATAACAATACTAAAACCTTTTAAGTTGAGGAAAATACCTATAAACATTTTTGTCAATTTAGCTCTTTCTGAAGCTCCATCTGGTCTGCAGATTTCTCTTTTTGGATCTATGCTTTGAGTCCCTGAAGGACAGGAACATTGGTAATCTCCTTTTGTGTTAGTGCACCTTCCATGGCACTGATACTGATCTTTAATTTCTCATTCGTTAATATCTGACAACATCATAGAGCAGTAGAGACTAGAGATTAACTGAAGATTAAAAAAAAAGGTAGCTCGGGATGAATTTTGAAAAGCAGGGCAGATAGTTGCTTACCTTGACACCCATCTTTCAGATAAGGGTTGCCTGAAAATCCCTTCTTGCAGCTACATAGATACCCTGTGGCATTTGGTGACTTGATGCACTGGCTATTTTCGCTAATGCAGGCATATGATGACATGTTCTTGACCGCTTCATCACAGGATGTACGCCCAGCAACCCAATCAAGCACAGCTGGAACTCCATCCTTGTACTTCTCTATTAACTTGTTATCCTCAAGATATGAAGCCTCAAACTTGAACCAGTCCTGCTCAGCAACGAAGGCATAGCTGCATTGGTTGAACTCGTGTACCTCAGAATTGTTGTATCTCTCATCGAAGGTTATGTTGAAGGAAGTAAGGTTTGGCGCAATGGATGTCTGGCAACAGCCCATGCCGGAGCATTGGCCGCTGTGATCCACGCTTTGCTTGTTCAAGCACATGGAGAAGCACCCAGTTTCAGCCCGGTATTCGTTGTAGCCTCCCAAGAATGCAAGTGTGTTGCATCCAACGCTGTTAGCTTGTTTGCCTTGCCAGACAGAGTAAATAATTGAGCAGTCTGTGTTGAAGCCCATCCGCTTGTGTCGCTGCCGTAGCACTTGGAGGCAATCAAGGTGTTGACTCGAGCCTGCCCTCCGAGCAGACTGATGTTGTAGATCTCCACTCGGCTGCTTGAGTTATGCATGAAGGTTCGGTTATCCTCGCATGAAATATCGAACCCTGGACCATAGAAGCAACCAGGACCAATGCCGAAGGGGTAAGGAATGCTGAGGTCGCCACATGTTTCTCTGCAACCAGGCTTCGCCATTGTTGACGAGTTACTGCTCTTGATGGATGCTATCAGCAGGGCGAATGCAAATGTTGTACACGGTAACACTCTAGCCATCTCGAATGCCAAGTTTCTGATGTGTTTGTCCTTGGATCTGGTCCCCCTTTTCTTACCGAGCTAATGCTTTATATAATGATGATCCAGGGGGGGGGGGGGGGGGGGGGGGGGTTGGCCGTTGGCTTGTCGCTGTACTAGGGACCGTGTCGCATCCAGCTGATATATAGACTGGGTCAGAAGAAGTGGTCTCGGGGTGTATTAAACGCGGCTGTTTGGCAATACAAGGAGTTATCCCTTGGCAATAATCCAATCATGGCAAAGGTTATATCTGGAAGATTAATTTTCTGTAACTTTTTGCATTGACCAAGCTTGATTTTCCTTTGTGATGTACTTCCTCATCTAGGACGGTCTAACTTTTCAATTGGCACCTCTTTTTTTTTTTGGGTGATGTACATGCGTCTTTTCCTTGAAACACATGGCCACCTACCACAAGACCTGGTGTTTGGAAACACCATATAACGTCAAATAAATGCAGCTTGGCTGCTTCTTTCAATCCGAGTCACGTCTACACTGATATGGACAATATGACGATTAAGGAGAAAATCACCTTTTCAAATCTCATTTGTCATGCGCCCAGGGCCCGCCAGAGGAAAGACAATGCGTGTTGCCTGTTGCGTGCAGAAGTTTCGGTGGAAGTGGCTAACAGTGATGAGGTTCCTCTGTGGCGTCTACGCAAGATCAAATGATGCAATGGAATACAAACGGTTTGAAGCGAGGTGTTATGTAGGGCTCTTTTACGGTGGTCCCTGACCCCTTGCACCCCAGGGTGCAAGAGAAAAAATGAATCTGTGCCCTTCAATTTTAATAAAGAATTAATTAAAATATTAATTTTATTAATCCTCCATTTTCAATGCCGCAAACATCGTGCACTCCTTCAGCTAATTCCGATATCCTCCTCACTGTGTAGCTTGTCAAATCTACTCTCACCATGATCTCCTTCTTCCCCACAGAGATGGATTGGGTTGGTTCGAAGTTCCATCGTTGGGCACCACTAGGTCCTCTCTCCCCGAGCGACATGGATTGGATTACTTCTCCGATTCCGTTCCCAACGATCTCAGCGAATTTTCCGTTGCCTTCATCGGTTCCTGAAATACCGGGCGGGATTTGCTTCGTCGGTGGTTCGGCAAATGACGGCTTCGTTGGTTGGCGAAGTGGAGGGGCGGAGGTGTTCTCTAGGTGTACTGGGCTGCGGCACCGAGGAGACGGCAGTGGGCGGACTCGGTGACAGCCACGCGGGCGGGTTGAAGCCTGCCTCAGGTGGCGGCGGCGCGGCCAGGTTGAGGGGTCCGGCAGCAAGCGTCGCGTCGCTGCTTCAGGTGCACTGGCCATCACCATTTCCCCGCCGTTGGCTACTACATCTGGTGGCCGGTATTTCTGTCGCCATCCTCCGTTTGAATAAGGTACACCTGAATCAGTCGCACGTACATGTGAATACATAGCAGTTTCAGTTTAACATTTGTGTCATTAAAATTTAGTCATAACTTTTGTGCCTTTCAATAGATGAATCCTGAAGTAGAGGCAACAACCTGTTTTACTTTCCCCTGAAATTCTGGAAGCCATGGCCTGTGCGATACACTTTGATTTCTAACGCAAAGAGTGTAATCGTAGATTATTCTGAAACATTAAGCTATCAGCGCATGAACAGATGATGACTGCACAAATTTCACTAAATGAATAAATACCTTGGCTAATTTGGTTCTTGAGCGTGATAAATTATATGAATAAATTTTCAGCAGTATAAATCATAGGGTGATTATTTTGCATGAGATTATTTATTCATTCTTTGCTGGTGTTATCGACAGTAGCTTGAGTTCTGAAACTTTGAGCAATCCATGGTACTGAAGTTGTTTTCATGTGGATTACTAATTTTTAGGTATAATTGAAATTTAAAATTTAGTTTTGCAGAGAGACTACAGTGTTGTCTTTTTATAAGGTACTGACAAACAAGTGAAGCCTGGGAATTCAAAATATGGTATTTCCTTGATTATCTCACATGGGGTGCATTTCCTTGATTATCTCACGTGGGGTGCATCTTCTTGACAGGAGTATTGGTATTTGAAATAAACACTTATGTTCAAATGCCTTGCGCTTTTTTTTTTTTTACATTTGTATCCAGGTGAAAAGTCCTTGTATGCCCGGAAAATTTGCTGCACTGTGCAGCAAATTGAATGATGAAAAAAAAAGAGTTGTTGATGAACTAGGATTTGGAAGCTTGCTTAGTATACCATCGATGTGCATTCACCTTATGCTCCTCGAGAGACTTGCAGGAGTTTGTTACAATGCTGTTAGTAGGAGCTTTACGATACATGGTCACGTGGTAGAAATTTCTACTTGGGATGTGGATTGTATATTTCCATGGTAACTGACTAGCTTGTGATTTAATAAAGTTAAATATTCAAAATATTAAACAAACTTTATATGTCACTATGGTTTGAGCCTTTATTATGTAGCAAATTTGAATAATAAATAAATAAATGCACATATCAAAATTATGTAAACTGGAGATTTCACTGACATGTGGTCCTGTAGTTCAATATTTCCTCCGACCGATATGTTTTGTTTTTTGGTTCAATGTGGCGGCATATATACACTACCGAAAATCGGTTGTTTAACTAGTGCTCGGTGGTTTGCCGAGTACAATCTATCGACTATTCGGCAAATAACTCTTTGCTGAGTGCTACAAAAAAACACTCGATAAATAAGGTCTTTTAGGAGTAAACACTCAGTAATAATAATTTAAAATCATATTTTGAAGTAGTAAATTAATTCAGAATAAAATTTTTTAACTACAAAGTTGTATAATTTCTCAAGATATATAACTTTTATTTTAATCATTTTTTCATTCGACAAAATGATGATAACATTGTTCACAAAATCTATATCTCTCATATAGTTTCACGAAACTAGAAGAGAGATATATAAGATTTTTGAACAATGTTATTATTACTATGTTGGATGAAGAAATGATCAAAATAAATGTTACTATTACAACTTTGTAGTTGAATACTTTTAAATTTGAATTAATTTTGACAATGAAAAGTATGTTTGAATTTCCCAAATTTAAAATTTGAATTTTCAAATGACCTCGAATAGAGAAACAATCAAAATAGAAGTTATAGATCTCTAAAAATTATGAGAATTTGTAGTTGACAATGGTTTTATTTGAAATCATATTGCCAACAAAAAACTAAGTTTGAATTTTTCAAATTTGAAATTCAAATTTTGTAAACTACCTCGGATGGAGAAAGTCCTAAAAGGAAAGTTGTAGACGTTTAAAAGTTATGAAACTTTGTAACCGATAATTTTTTAATTTGAATTCGTTTAGGGTCTCAAAAGAAAATCACATGTTTTTTATTCACATTCATATATGATCTAGTCATATTTTTCTCTTATAAAAGCCAATCGCCCTACAGGAGAACAAATCAACATGAGATTTTGTTTCCCTATATATTTATGTCACGTTACATATGCATCTGGTAAATATGTTGTCATGTTACATATGCACATCTGAAACATTGTCACGTTAATTACCTTTCGTCATGTTCACTAATGATGCGGCCTCGCCTAACTCACGTACAGTCGCACACACACGTTTTGTTTAACAAACGGTCACGTTGCCACGTTCTAAATATTTTTTCCCTCACAAAGTATAACTAATAGATCCATAAAATCTGATTTTATTTTTAAAATAATAATAAATGATGTATTACATCCTAGGTACAAGAGATCATCAAGATCTACTCAAATGAACGACTCATATTATTTAAAACTACCGTAAAAACTCCCCATTACATAATGATATGTTTTCCGTGGACAGTAGAAGTCTTTTGTGCCTGGCCATGCTAATTGCCAATACGGCAACTTGATCACATCAACTGACAATTCGTTTTTTTATCCGACTAAAACAGGAAGTATTGTTTGGGAAGTTATGCTGAGGTACATGCAATTGAGTAATTTTAATCACTAGCTCATGCGACTGTGAACAGTAGATCGATTCCTGCAGCAGTTACGTCGCGTGGGTAATGAAAGAAATAAGATGACCTGACTTGACCCGTGCTTACATCAGTGGAACGTTGACCTGACCTGACTTGGTTAGCAGGGCTATTGTTCATCAACCTAGAAAGAAATAAGATGACCTGATAATGGAAACACTGAGGTAATGAAAGAAAACCTGAGCTTATGAGGCATCTACACTGTTCTTTGTTTGCTCTCCTCTCTTGCTCGTTGTGTCACTATGTTGCTGCATTTGGTCGTGGGGGCACATCTTTTTTTGATACAAGTAATTCTATGTGTTTTTAATGTTACCAAAATTCTTAATTTACCACTGAAAATTTCGATCTCTTCCTAGCTACATGTTGGAACTTCTTGCTCAGCCTGTTACTTAGCTTTTGGTTCAGGAAGATCAGCAACTTCCCCTTTCCGAAAGCAGTGGTACTTTATTCCTCTGTTAATTCGCACACTTTACATGACACATCACACTCCCGATGTTCTGCAGTACCAAAACACAACGACACGCATTACTAATTTAACAGGCACTCAGACACAAGCACCACCTCGGGCAGTTCAGAGCTCGACCCTCTTAGCCTGTGCCTCGCCCCCGGTACCGGCGCCCACTCCAATGGTCTTCTTCTCCGCACCATCACCCTCTCCACCGGCAATTCCAACCACGCGCGGGCCCTTGATCTGTTCAGGCGCCAGCTTCTTGAACCTTACAGTGAGCACGCCATTGTCGAGACTGGCCGCAACAGTATCAAGGTCGGCGTTGTGGGGCAGGCGGAACTGGCGCCAGAACCTCCCGTAGGAGCGCTCCTCCCGGTGCCAGTGGTCGCCCTTTTGCTCCTCCTCGCGCCGCCGCTCGCCGCTGATCCGCAGCACCCGGTTCTCCTCGACCTCGATCTTGAGGTCCTCCCGCCGCATCCCGGGCACGTCCACCACGATCTCGTGGGCGTCGGGGGTCTCGCGCCAGTCCACGCGGGCCATGGCCACCATCGCCACGTCGTCGCGGTCGAAGCCGAAGGGGACCTGCTCCAGGATGCGGAACGGGTCGGCGAGGAGGCCAACCTCCGACAGCGGCGACATTGCCGCCGCCGCCGATGCGGCGTCGTCGCGCCCGCTGCGGCCGAACCACGGGATCAGCGCGCCGTCCGCCAGCGCCGCCGTCACGGCGAGGCAAGCAAGGAAAATTGCAGCTCTCCTCATCATCGTTGTTGATGTGTGTGTGTGTGTGCGCGCGCGCGCGCGCGAACACTCTACTTGATCAAGAGCAGCAGATGGATCAACCGATTAAGATTGCTTTGAGATCTCGAGTTTCCTCGTTTGTGTGTCTTTGCTTGGTGTGACGCGACGGTGACGGGGATATCAGCAGGTGGATTTATAGGGTGGCGGTGAGGAATGGAGAGCGGTGGCGCACGAGAAGTTTCGCGAGCTCGAGAGGTTTCGAGCGTCTTGCAGAGGTTGCGGCACGGCTCCTACCAGAATGATGGTGGCGGGAGATATCCCGAAGCATCTCTGGTTAGTGTCCCACATGGGCCGAGGCGCAAAGGCCCAATGAACCTTAAACAAAAGGCTGGGCTTCATACCAAAATTATTGTCATCCACGCTGACGATAAATGGGCCACCGGCGGCGTGATGAGATGACGAAACAAAAGTAGGTTAGCTTGTTACATTCTCACACACACACAAAAAAAAAACATGAAACGGAGGTCGCGCAGAATCAGAAGAAAGTGAGCTTACATTCTCACACACAAAAAAGTTAACTTGTTACTGGTATATTGTAGGCCCTCTTCTGACGAGAAGCAGCAGGCAGGAACGTTTAGAATAAAGGAATTTTAGTTGGAGGATTGTTCACGGCGTTCTATTGATTTTTTTTTTGTTTCAGTTACTTCTAGAGTTTCGCTGAAATTCACACTTTCTCATGAATCCCGAGTGCGCTGGAGAAAAAAAAAACATAGCGGCTGGCCATATTCCTCAATTAAGAAGAGCAAGGCCCGTAATAGATTACTCCCTTCGGATTTAAATTATTGACGCAGTTGACTTTTTTAGTTATATTTGATTATTCGTCTAATTCAAAAAATTTATGATATATTTTATTATAATTTATTTTATTATTAAAGAAAGTTGAAATCTATTATATAATTTTTTATATTTGAATAAATCTCTACAATCTATTAATTAAGGTGCGGTCGTCCACTTCGTGTCCACAAAGTTAGAGATTGAATCCAAATCGATTTCGTACCTTTTATATCAAGTACCAAATTTCAAAAATCATAACTCTCTCATCCGGAGCTCAAATTAAGCAAACTTGGACTCTATATCGTAGCTCTCAAAAAGTTCTACAACTTTGATATTCAATATAAGTACAGATCCTGCCGTTTAGGTTTTTAAATATGCGATGCAAAAGTATTTGTTCTGATTCGGACTTCTCTGCGCAGGTCTCTATGCGAGGCCTATATCTTCTAGCTCTGAAGTCCAAATAATATGATCCACATATGTTTTGAAAAGGCCTCGACGAGATTTATAACTTTTGTGTTTTAACGTTTTCCATTGAAGCAAGGTTTCAAGTTTGAAGATGCATTAAGACCCCTAATTTTATTTTGATGATTGACGCCAATATAATTAAGAATGGACTAATGTTTTAATGAGCATGTGTGTAGAAGATGGTTCAATTATTGATGACAAAATACATAGAAGCTCAAATACTCAAAGAAAAGGAGAAAACAAAGTGGCTAAGAAATTACAAGATGATACTAAAAAATTTGCTCAAATATGAAGCTCATGGAGTTTTTACTTTATTTTTGAGTATAGAAAAAACCGTACTATTAAGAGGGACACAAAAGTGTGAAGCAATGATGAACTAAGAGCAAAATTCAAAATTCTACAGCCAAAACATTTTTTTCCAGGGCAAAATCATCGGACTTGTCCGACCCATCGGACAAGTCCATCGGACTCCAGAACCTTTGCCACAAGTCCGACGATCATCGGACATGTCCGATGACCAGCAAGTCCGACCCATCGGACTTCACTGTCGGACTCCAGTACCAGTGTCAAACCCTAGCCATCGGACTTGTCCGATGGTCAACTTGTCCGACGCATCGGGCAAGTCCCTCGGACTCCAGAACCGACGCCAACTTGTTCCATCGGACTTGTCCGATGGTCAACTTGTCCGAGACATCGGGCAAGTCCCTCGGACTCCAGAACCGACGCCAACTTGTTCCATCGGACATTTTCGATGACCATCGGACTTGTCCGATGGAGATCTGAGAAATACCCATCCAAATGGCTCCTTCTCTTCTTGAGCTATAAATAGACCCCCACTTCGTCCCTTGTCTGGTTGGTCACTCATTCCACTCAAAAACACTCTCAAGCTCACTTTGCTCTCCAAATCTCTCCTCCCTTACTTCCAATCTTGATTTGTGAAGGGATTGAGAGAAAATTCAAGAGCTCCATTGACTTCAAGCTTCCATTGTCTCAAGCTCTTGGTTCATCCTCACCACCGACCACGTTTGTGTTTGTTACTCTTGAGGATTCATCCCCTAAACGGTTAGAGGTACCCGTAGAGCTCCCAACTTGTGTGGTGACGTATCGGGAAGTTTGTATTGATCCCTCCTTTGTGGAGTTTGCTAGTGGAAAGCCAAGTTTGATATTTGTGGTCACTTAGAGAGGTTAGGGTTGAAAGAAACCCGGTCCTTTGTGGATCCCTCAACGGAGACGTAGACTTCTTTGTGGAGCTGAACTTCGGTGAACAAATCTTGTGTCTCCCATTGTCTTCTTTTGCATACTTGTTATTTACTTGCTCTTGCTCATATCTCGCTAGCTAGGGTTTGCCTCGTTTCTCTTAAATTAACTTGTGTAGGTTGCTTGCTAGTTGTTTCTCTTATTTCTACAACTTCCTCTAGCTTATAATTGCTAGATCCTAGCTTGCCTTGCACTAATATAAAATTTTAATCGGCCGATCTACTTTTCTAACTCGTGCCATCGGACAAGTCCATCGAACTTTCCTCACCATCGTCGGACAAGTCCGACACTGCGCATTTGACTTTTATTATTAAGTGATTTTTAGGGATAATTGCCTATTCACCCCCCTTTAGGCACTTTCAAATTGGTATCAGAGCGAGGATCTTCTAAAAGGCTTAACCGCTTGAAGATTAAAGATGTCAAATCCGGGAGAAGAACCAACTACTGCTCTCCCAATCAAAGATGGTGCTAGTGGCAGTCATGATGGAGATAATACAGTTGGAAAATATGATGCTCAACCAAGAACCTACAATAATGTCATGTTTGATTATGAAGATCTCAAAGAGGATCATATTGGGCAAGGGTCCGGTAGGCTTCCATACTTTGATGGACAATTCTATAACCATTGGAAATGCAAGATAATGATGTACTTGGAATCAATGAGTCCGCATGTTGCAAGCATAACCGAGAATGGTTTCTTGTGGGAAAATAGAGATAATCCAACTCGAAAGGATCAACTCAACATCCATCGCAATGCCGTGGCGGCTAGTGCAATTGTTTCCGCACTTAGTGCCACCGAATATGATAAAGTAGCCGGAATCAAGAATGCCAATCAATTATGGAGAAAGCTTGAGGTTATCTATGAGGGTATTGATTCCGTGAAAGATGCAAGGCTTGAAGAATTGCAAAATGAGTTCAACTTGTTCATCATGGGTCCGGGAGAAGGTCCAAAAGAAGTTCATGATAGACTCATGAGAATTGTAAATCAAAAAAGAGCACTTGGAGCTAGAATGTTCGACTTGGATATCAACAAGAGACTATTACAAACATTGAGACCATGGGATTGCAACATTTGCTCAAACATTAGAGAGAAGGACAATTTC
Organism: Eleusine coracana subsp. coracana; assembly: GCA_032690845.1. NCBI lineage: Eukaryota > Viridiplantae > Streptophyta > Magnoliopsida > Poales > Poaceae > Eleusine > Eleusine coracana. Next base: position 12,531,178 of record CM064424.1, read on the forward strand.
AAAACCTTCTCCACCGATGAGGTACTTGGAAAGCTTCTATACCAAAAACAACAAAACGATCAAGCCAACAAGATAAATGCGTTGATCAAGCAAATTGCAGAAGCCAATGGTGATAAGAATGATATGACACTCAATGCCACAAGTGAAAAGAAGCAAGAGAAGAAGAAGAACAAAGTAGTTGATTCTAGTAGTGAAAATAGTGACGATGAGATGGCCTTGCTTGTAAGGAGGTTCAAGTCATTCCTCAAGAAGGATTGGTACAAGAGGAAAAGCTTCGACAAGGACAAATCAAGAAGGTCAAAAAGGACTTGCTATGAATGTGACGATGAAGGACACTTTATTACGGAGTGTCCAAAGAAGAAGAACAAGGATGAAAGAGAAAAGACAAGCATCACAAGAAATACAAGACATACAAGAAGCATAGGAAAGGTGAAGCTCATATTGGTCAAGAATGGAACTTCGATGACTCATCCTCCTTATCATCTTCCTCCTCCAAATCTGACTCGGATGATGGTGGCATTGCTTCACTTGCCATCGGCGTTACTCCCACCAACACCTTACTATTTGGGAGCTTGAGTGATGATGATGACAACACTCACAAGTGTCTAATGGCAAGAGGATTGAAGGTAACAAAATCTAAACACAAGTGTTCCTCTGATGCTAGTAGTAGTGATGATGATGATGATGATGTTGAAAATGCTTCACTTCCTAAAATGCTTGAATTCATACAATTGCTTGAGAAACAAAAGGAAGAAAATAATAGACAAGAGGAGCTTCTTGAAAAACAAGAAGACTTGCTTATTCTTGAAAAGAAAAGAAACCTTGAACTAGAGAAGCTTCTAGAAGTTGAAAGAAATAAAAATAAAGAATTAACCTTGTCTATCACTAAAATTGAGAATACTTGTGAAAATGTTAAAAGTGATAAAGATAAACTTCAAGAGAAATATGAGGATTTAGAAAAGACTCACAAGTCCCTTGAAGAACAATACAAAATTCTTTCAACTTTCACATCCACTTCCATCAACAATTCTCATGCTTCCAATAGCAAAGGATGTGATAGGTGCTATAACATTGATGTTGATGCTTGTGCTACTAATATGAAATTGATTGATGATTTGAACAAGCAAGTGAGGGCTCTCGAAAGCAAGATACAACATGGGAAGAATGTTGTTGACAATGAAAAGGCAAAGTATGCAAGAAGTGCATACGTATACACTAGAATGCCCCATGTCATGGATGGCATTGGCTATGTTGAGGGTGCCAAGCACAATACACGGGAAAACAAGAATGGGAAGGAATTCCTTAAGTTCACCAAGGAAGGATCTTATCAAAAGAAGCAAGCTAACAACATGAGCACTAACCATACTTCTTCTACTAATGATTCTCATGTTAATGTGCCTAACTCTATATGTGCACTATTTCATGATTTTGATGCTTCATATGTGCTTATGAGAAACATGCATGGTCGTATATATGCCAAATATGTTGGGCCATGCAACAAAAGACCAAAGGCTTGTGTGTGGGTGCCCAAAGTACTTGTGACTAATGTGAAAGGGCCCAAGCAAATTTGGGTACCTAAAAACAAAGCTTAACTTGTTTTGTAGGACTATATCTCCGGAGGGTCAAGTTGGGTAATTGATAGTGGATGCACTAATCATATGACCGAAGACAAAAAGATGTTCAAGTCATTTGAGCCAAGCCACAACAACAATGAATATATTACATTTGGTGACAATGGAACGGGACAAGTCCTAGGTTATGGTAAAGTCCCTCTCACTCCCTCGTATTCTTTTTCCAAGGTTATGCTCGTTGATCATGTTGACTTCAATCTTTTGTCCATCTCACAATTTTGTAAAATGGGCTATGATTGCTTGTTCAACGAATATGGTGTGACCGTCTATAAGAGGAGTGATGGCTCGGTTGCTTTTAAGGGTGTGCTCAAAGGAAAGCTTTATGTTGTGGATTTCTCCACGGACGAAGCTAGACTTGGTACATGCTTATTAGCAAAGTCCAACATGGGGTGGTTGTGGCATAGAAGACTTGCCCATGTTGGTATGAGAAATCTTCACAAACTCCAAAAGGGTGGCCACATCATAGGACTAACTGATGTTTGTTTTAAGAAAAATAGAATTTATAGTACGTGTCAAGCGGGAAAGCAAGTTGGAGCATCACACCCCACGAAGAATGTGATGACCACCACAAGGCCATTGGAGATGTTGCACATGGACCTCTTCGGACCCGTCTCCTACATAAGTATTGGTGGTAACAAATATGGTCTTGTTATTATTGATGATTTTTCTCGCTTCACGTGGGTGTTCTTTTTACATGATAAAGGTGAAGTGAAAGATATACTCAAGACATTCATGAGAAGAGCACAAAATGAATATGAAGTGAAGATCAAGAAAATAAGAAGTGACAACGGCACCGAGTTCAAGAACACTCAAGTTGAAGAGTACCTTGATGAGGAAGGCATCAAGCATGAATTTTCAGCACCCTACTCCCCTCAACAAAATGGGGTGACCGAAAAAAAGAACCGTACACTCATTGAGATGGCAAGAACAATGCTTGATGAATACAAGACGTCCGACCGTTTTTGGGCCGAAGCCGTCAACACCGCATGCCATGCCTCCAACCGGTTGTATCTCCACCGAATCTTGAAGAAAACCCCATATGAGCTACTAACCGGTAACAAGCCCAATATTTCATACTTTCGTGTTTTTGGGAACAAATGTTTTATGCTAAACAAGAAACCCAAGACTTCAAAGTTTGCTCCAAAAGTTGATGAAGGTTTCTTGCTTGGTTATGGATCAAATGTTCATGCCTATCGTGTGTTCAACAAAACCACCGATTGTGTTGAAATTTCACGTGACGTGACATTTGATGAATCTAATGGCTCTCAAGAGGAGCAAGTTGCTATTGATGATATAGATAATGAAGCTTCTATAAATGCAATAAAAAGGATGGCCATTGGTGATGTGAGATCACAAGAAACATCAAGTGCTGAAAGTCAACCCTCTCCCTCAAGACAAAATCAACATCATGAAAATAAAGAAATTAATCATACAAGTGGTCAAGATCAAGATGTTGGGGATCATGAGCAAGTATCAAGTGATGATTCTCAAGGACATGATCAAGAGGTTGATAAAGATGGTGGTCAAGAAAGCTTACATCCATCACATCCAAGAGTACATCAAAGTGTACAACCTGATCACCCCGTCGAGCAAATTCTTGGAGATATTGACAAGGGGGTAATCACTAGATCCCGAGTTAGTAATTTTTGTGAACACTACTCCTTTGTCTCTTCTATGTAGCCATTTAAGGTAGAACAAGCACTTGAGGATTCGGATTGGGTTATGGCCATGCAAGAAGAATTGAACAACTTCACAAGAAATGAAGTATGGACATTGGAGGAAAGGCCAAATAACAAGAATGTTGTGGGCACCAAGTGGGTGTTCCGCAACAAACAAAATGAAGATGGTGTTGTGACAAGAAATAAGGCAAGGCTTGTGGCAAAGGGATACTCACAAGTGGAAGGTTTGGATTTTGATGAAACCTATGCCCCCGTAGCAAGGCTTGAATCTATTAGAATATAACTTGCTTTTGCTACTCACCATAATTTTAAGTTGTACCAAATGGACGTGAAAAGTGCATTCCTAAATGGACCAATTAAGGAAGAAGTGTATGTGGAGCAACCACCGGGATTTGAAGACCCAAAGTATCCTAACCGTGTTTTCAAGCTCCATAAGACGCTCTATGGGATTAAGCAAGCTCCAAGAGCATGGTATGAATGCCTTAGAGATTTTCTTGTTAAAAAGGGTTTTGTCATTGGCAAGGCCGATGCAACCCTCTTCACCAAGCATTTTGGTAATGATATCTTTGTGAGGCAAATATATGTTGATGACATTATATTTGGTTCTACTAACCAAAACTTTTGTGATGAGTTTAGCAAGATAATGACCAAGAGGTTTGAGATGTCCATGATGGGAGAATTAACATACTTTCTAGGCTTCCAAGTGAAGCAACTCAAGGAGGGCACCTTCATATGTCAAGCCAAGTACACTCAAGACTTATTGAAGAAGTTTGACATGGACAAGGCCAAGCCCATCAAAACACCCATGCCAACAAATGGACACATCGACCTCAACAAAAAGGACAAGCCCGTTGATCAAAAGGTATATCGCTCTATGATAGGATCCTTGCTTTATCTTTGTGCATCTAGGCCCGATATCATGCTTAGTGTGTGTATGTGTGCACGTTTTCAAGCCGCTCCTATGGAGTGTCACATGATAGCCGTTAAAAGAATCTTGAGATATTTGGTTCACACACCCAACCTAGGGCTTTGGTATCCCAAGGGTTCAAAGTTCAACCTTTTAGGCTATTCCAATGCGGATTATACCGGGGATAAGGTAGATAGAAAGAGCACCTCTGGGACGTGCCAATTCTTGGGTAGGTCCCTAGTGTCATGGTCATCCAAGAAACAAAATTCCGTTGCACTTTCCACCGCCAAAGCGGAGTATGTTGCAGCCGGTAGTTGTTGTGCACAACTACTTTGGATGAGACAAACTCTAAGGGACTACGGTTACAAGTTGAATCGTGTTCCATTCCTATGTGACAATGAGAGTGCCATAAAGCTTGCTTATAACCCCGTTGAGCATTCGTGCATAAAGCACATAGATATCCGCCATCACTTTTTGAGAGATCATTCTATCAAGGGGGATATAGAAGTGAGTCATGTGCGAACTGAAGATCAATTAGCCGATATATTCACTAAGCCACTAGATGAGAAAAGATTTTGCTATCTTAGGAGTGAACTAAATATTCTTGACTCTAGCAATGTGATGTAGAGGATGTGCACATCTGAGTGTTGATTGCTCAATTATTGCAAAAAACCATGGTTTTATGTCAAAACTTGTTTGTTTTTGCTTGTTCCTTGATTCTTGATCTCTTGATCAATCTTGTCAAAATATGATCATAGTTTTGAATGTTGGTTGATTGACTGACCATAGGCTAGCAAGAATCCTTTTTGTCCATCCTCATTTACACTTATTTGCTTCAAACTATCCCCAGCCCCACTTACCCCTTCGGTCAACACCCCCTCATTCACATCTCTCACGTTCTCTCTCCTCAAGAACTCCCCCAAAGGTGGCCCCAAGGAGATCTCTCCCTCCCACCATCCATTGGAGCAAGTTTGGAGGCCAAGAGGTCCTCCTCCATCGGCAAAGTCAGATCCCCCATCACTTTTGCATGGTTTCCCCTCTTTCCCTCTCTCTCCCTTAGGGTTAGGGTTCTAGGGCAATGCTAGTTTCCAATCCTTTTTCCCTTGCACTTTTGATCCATGGAGATAGCTTCTAGCATGTTGTGGTAGGAGTATACAAAGTTTGGTCACTAGTGGTAGGTGGATTTATGGAGGATCTAGGTTTTTGGAGAAACTGCGAGTTATCGGACAAGTCCGATAGTCCGATGGGCATCGGACAAGTCCGACGCGTCGGACAAGTCCGACGGCATGTAGTTCCTCCAAAAGTCTAAGTCCCTCACTGATTCTCCTCACTCCTTTTTCCTCTCTTTTGTCTATCTTCTGACTTGTGTTATTCTTGTTGTCAGCATGTCGGATGTGGAAGCATCCCCCTTAAGGGAGAAGAGGGCCAAAGCTAGTGATGATCAAGGTCAAAGCCAACCAAAGAGAAAGAAAGTCACCGCCAAGTGTGTTCGGCGCACCTATCTCCAACAACCAACTGAAAGGGAGGAGCCAGCTGAGTCCGAAGAGCTGAACAGAGTCATGCATCCTCCCTCCGAAATGCTCAACTCCAACCGAGAGAGGGTGGACTTCTTTCACGCGTCCCTTGAGAAATGCACTGAAGCAAGGTTGGTCAACTATTATGCTCATGATAAGGAGGCTGTTGATCCTCTCTTTCATGCTCATTTTCATGCAGATTGGTACCGCTTCACCTACCTCCGCATGAAGAACCCTGTAGTTGAGAGCAAGTGGCTAGATTGGAATTATATGAAGTCCAAGAAGCACCCTCTGTTCAACCAAATTCTAGCTGCTTTTGAGTATCATGGTCTTAAGACCTTCTTGACTTTCAACTACTCATGGAACAAGGAAATCATCTCTTAGTTCTTTTCAACTGTGTTCTTTGAGAATGACAAGTCTATGGTCTAGATGACAAATGGCACTAAGTACAGCTGCACCTTGAATCAATTTGCTTCCATGATAGGACTCAAGAGCTCACGTAAGGAGAAGCATAAGATTCACTCGGGCAGCTACATGGGCGATGAGGCTATGAGGCATATGTACATGGATCCGGAGAACAGTATCCCTCCTAACTCAAATGGCTTGCTACCCTTTTTCTCAGTCTTATTCAGGATCTGCAGTAGCACTTTGGCTCCAAGGGGTGGCAACTCTGACCGTATTTCCTGCATATCAGAGGGACATCTTGCACTAGGTTCATAAGGATCAGAAATTTGATGTGTTTGACTATGTCTATCAAGAGATATGGAACATCTCCATCTCTTCCAAGCGTGGCTGTGGATATGCCCCGCACATCATGTATATGATCGAGAAGGTCTCAGGCTTGACTTTCACAAAGGACATGAAGCATCTGAATCTCAAACCTCAGATTCCTTCTAATTGGACTCCTGACACCACCTCTGGTCAGTTCTTTGGTGCAGCTCAGCCACCATCCTCTGCTCCGGCTCCTCAGGTTCGCAGAGCTCCTTCTAGGGCCACCGGTTCTTCTCGTGCTGTCCCACCTTCTCGTGGTAAGAGGAGTGGAGTTATGAAGATGTACAAATCCCTCCTTGGTATGTGCAGGAGCATTAACCAAAGGATGGATGTGATTGAGAGGAACCAGAAGATCATCATGGAGAAGATGCAATGTGAAGTTCCTCCTCCTCCATCACCTCCGGCAGAAGATTCCTACCCACCTGCTTTTCAGGACCCCACTCCCAACTTCTCTACAGAGGAGTTGAACTATTTTGGGTACTATCCTCCACCCTCTCAGTTTCACACAGGAGCCGGCTCTAGTGGACAACATGTCCACTTTGATGAGGAAGAAGAGGACGTAGAAGAGCAAGAAGAAGATCCCGCTGCCTATGATCTTCGCCAACGCAAGGGAAAAGCTCCCGCTCAAGATGACGAAGACGAAGAAGAAGAAGGCGATAAGGATGATGAAGACTATGAAGACTCTGAGGAGTAGAGATCTCATCACCATCCATCCGTATTTTTCTCCTTTTTGGTGTCTTGATGCCAAAGGGGGAGAAGTGTAATCTATCTTTCATTTGCTTAGTTTGTGAGTTGTGAGTGTGATGAAGTTGGACAATTTGGTTCTTTTTGGCTTGGTTTGTAAAACTACTTATTTGTGTTGTTTGTGTTTTGTAAGACTATATGCTTGTGGTACTTATATCTCTTTATTTGTGTCCTTTGTGCATGCCTCTTTGTGATGATGTATTGTTTTATCTCCTTCTACTAGATGCATTTGTGTGATAATATTTGTCATATGCAATGTCTTATATTCATATGCTTAACTATTGCAAATCATCATGTATGCATTGTGTTAGGGGGAGCTCTCACTCTCTCTCTTTAAATATGTGCATTTGTTATACTATCTCCAATCTTTTAGTTATGCACACATTCAGGGGGAGCTTCTCACAAATTGTTCCGTTTCTATATCGCTTTATGATAAATTAGTTGTATTATCATCAATCACCAAAAAGGGGGAGATTGAAGGTGCATCTAGGCCCCTAATTTTATTTTGGTAATTGGCGCCAATACAATTAAGAATGGACTAATATTTCAATGAGCATGTGTGTAGAAGATGGTTCAATTATTGATGAAAAAATGCATAGAAGCTCAAATACTCAAAGAAAAGGAGAAAATGAAGTGGCCAAGAAATTTCAAGATGATACTCAAAAATTTGCTCAAATATGAAGCTCATGGAGTTTTTACTTTATTTTTGAGTATAGGAAAAACCGTACTATTAAGAGGGACACAAAAGTGTGAAGCAATGATGAACTAAGAGCAAAATCCAAAATTCCACAGCCAAAACATTTTTTTTCCAGTGCAAAATCATCGGACTTGTCTGACCTATCGGACAAGTCCATCAGACTCCAGAACATTTGCCACTCTGGGTCATCGGACTTGTCCGATGGTCATCGGACATGTTCGATGACCAGCAAGTCTGACCTATCGGACTTCACTGTCGGACTCCAGTACCAGTGTCACACCCTAGACATCGGACTTGTCCGATGGTCAACTTGTCCGAGGCATCGGGCAAGTCCCTCGGACTCTAGAACCAACGCCAACTTGTTCCATCGGACTTGTCCAAGTCCGATGGTCAACTTGTCCGAAGCATCGGGCAAGTCCCTCGGACTTCAGAACCGACACCAGCTTGTTCCATCGGACATGTCCGATGACCATCGGACTTGTTCGATGGAGATCTGAGAAATACCCATCCAAACGGTTCCTTCTCTTCTTGAGCTATAAATAGACCCCCACTTCATCCCTTGTCTGGTTGGTCACTCATTCCACTCAAAAACACTCTCAAGCTCACTTTGCTCTCCAAATCTCTCCTCTCTTACTTCCAATCTTGATTTGTGAAGGGATTGAGAAAAAAATTCAAGAGCTCCATTGACTTCAAGCTTCCATTGTCTCAAGCTCTTGGTTCATCCTCACCGCTGACCACGTTTGTGTTTGTTACTCTTGGGGATTCATCCTCTAGATGGTTAGAGGTATCCGTAGAGCTCCCAACTTGTGTGGTGACGCCTCTGGAAGTTTGTATTGACCCCTCCTTCGTGGAGTTTGCTAGTGGAAAGCCAAGTTTGATCTTTGTGGTCACTTAGAGAGGTTAGGGTTGAAAGAAACCCGGTCCTTTGTAGATCCCTCAACAGAGACGTAGGCTTCTTTGTGGAGCTGAACTTCGGTGAATAAATCTTGTGTCTCCCCTTGTCTTCTTTTGCATACTTATTATTTACTTGCTCTTGCTCATATCTCGCTAGCTAGGGTTTGCCTCGTTTCTCTTAAATTAACTTGTGTAGGTTGCTTGCTAGTTATTCCTTTTATTTCTACAACTTCCTCTAGCTTATAATTACTAGATCCTAGCTTGCCTTGCACTAATATAAAGTTTTAATCGGCCGATCTACTTTTCTATCTCGTGCCATCGGACAAGTCCATCAGACTTTCCTCACCATCGTCGGACAAGTCTGACACTGCGTATTTGACTTTTATTATTAAGTGATTTTCAGGGACAATTACCTATTCACCCCCCTCTAGGCACTTTCAAAGTTCAAAATCGCGTTGCAATGCAGTGCTATTTTGTAGACTGTGTAAATTGATTTTTCCTTTCAGATAACACTTCTAGAATATGGTAAAAAAAATAGTAAAAAAATGTTATTTTTGATATATAAAATAGTATACTAAGAAGCACCAACAATAATATAAATATGATTTTTCTTATAAAAAATATAAATAATATTATATATATCTAATAATTCTATTATGTAAATAATTTATATTTAAGTTATAAAGAGTGTTTTATTTTTTAAGTCCGTAGCAACGTACGGATACTTTGCTAGTATTTTATATAAGACAAATAGTCAAGCATAGCTAAAAAAATCAACTACATCAATAATTAAAATCCGGAGGAAGTACATAATTGATTCCTGCAAAAGCGTTTATAGCCTAGTGGTTGAGTCTTAGTAACATCTCAGGTCCTAGGTTCAACTCTCCGTGTGAGCGACCGTCGACAGCGATACGTCATTGGTGACTTTGTCAATCTAGAAGATTTGTAGGCTCAGTCTTCAAAGATACTTATAGGGGTAGGGTTTGCATACATGTGTTCATAAGGATGAGTATCCGTATGTTGTAAGTGTCTGAATTGTACTATATAATCATAATTGATTCCTCATTGTTACAAAACGAAAATGAAACAAAGTGTGGATTCCTTTAGGAAATACTAGTAGAGGAATTTTTTGTGGATACTACTTTAGTTTTCCACTTTATATTTTATTCTTTTCAACGTTATTTTTGTGCCTGTGCTCTTTTCTGTACTGAGTCTGAAATAGGAGGCATTCTTTTTAAGTAAATTGTGCGTTCTTTATAGGCATAGAATGTTTGCATCTCGCCTTAATCATTTGCCAAAATGCTTGGATTGAAATGGGCCCGCCACATTTTTCACTAAAAATGAAGGGAGAATCAGATTGTACTTCCTTTTCTTGAGAAAAAAAAGAACTTATATCAGATTACTACGTACTACTACCTCCGGACTGAAATTATTCTTGCCCAGACAGTTGGAGTTGGCCCAATCCAGTCTGATGGAAGTCAATAAAAGAGCTATGGAGGAAGTACATGTAGGACATGCAGTCATTTATGGAATAAAATAAATGTACTGTAAATTTTTTTCTTGCTCATTTATATATCTGAGAATTTTTAAAAAATAGAAAGCTTAATGGAATTTATCTATAGCGCAACTGCTACCATTGAAACAGTTTGAAGTTTAAACCGACTATCAAAGCCCTCATGCACTGCACTTCGGTGCACCGCCGATTAGTTTATCACCCAACCAAGTTTCCAGTAGCGCAAGCAAAACAATAGCATTATCATGCTGCATACACATAAACATATTCATAAAAGGAAAGGAACAAATTAAAGCAGGTCGAGTCAGGTCAGTGTCGGATGCACTACATACACCGTCTTCGTCCTAATCCAAACTTGTGTCTGTACCAAACCACAGCTTAAAAGCTGATCCCCATCAAACACCTCACTAATTTTGCTAATACCATTGGCACTCATTAGTGGAACAATCGTCCATGGCCATCCATCTCTCCTCCCACCACCTTTTCCTTTAAATGTCCTCTGTTTTCTTCAGCTAATGCAGCTAGTTTATGCATGTAAGACGCTGGTGCACATAAAAAGACTCCAAATTGCACTAATTTGTTTGCATTTGTATTAAGTGTGCATATTTTGCTGGATCCTTATTGTGCAGCAACCACGAAGAATAATTCCCGTTTGTGTCTTATCTGAATCTGTTTAATTTGCCTTACATGGAAATGCTGACCAGCTAGATTTAGCATTTTGTAATCTGGTATGATTGTTTATGACTACTCATGGTTATGTTTAATGACCATGCATTAGAGGCCACGATAATGTTTGGTACAGGATTATTTTGATGAAAGGTATTCTGACTGTAATATTTAATGCTTTTCTGAAGAGTAGGGACAAAGAACGGTGATAAAAAGCCAACACTGCTGCAAGTAAAAGACCTATAAGCCGAAGTCGCATATACAATTTTGGAGCAACCTTGAAAGGGAAAGCTCAAGCTAAGTCAGCCTTGTAATTTGATATTCATGTCAACGTAAAAGCTAGAGGGTAGTGAAAGCACTCCGTTAATCCGCTCATGCTAGCGTCACTGCTCATTACCGCCTTTGACCTACTCCGGCCCGGATCTTCTGTGGCGAGAGAAAACTCGGCAGCCCCACCAAGCAGTACTCCTGATTGCGACTGACGACGACACGCACGTACGTACGATACTCTCTAGCCAGAGACTCCAGACAGTGACAGACCTGCCCTGTGAGCCCTTGACCAGGTTTTATTACCGGCAACGGCTTAGATGCTGAATCGGGTCTCGAAATCTGGTTGGAGCTTTATTGCCAGTGTAAGGTTCGCGTCCAATGATTTCTGCCGAATTCCCGAAACCTAGCCGCACTTTACAGTTTGGAACAAATATTAGGCACCAAGTCACCCACTTCAAATAAATTTGGTGGGAGCCAAACTTTTTCCGTGGTTCACGTTCACATTGAAGAATTGCCGAATCTTTGGCCACAGTTCATGTGTGTCTAGTCCTTGATTTCCAGACTGCATGATGAGAATGGAAGTTTGCGAAGACAACTGCAGTGTTGCAGTAATAATTACTTAATTACTATCATGGCAGCAGGCACATTGCTTAACTACTCCAAAGTGAATGAGTGATGCATACACTACCGAGGCCAACTCGATGTTTTCCTGCGCTGCAACTTGAAGTACGTCAGTTTGTAAAACGACGATCGTCCCTTTCACCAAACTGCCGGAAACTAAAACTGCGTGGAGGAGAAGAAAAGACAGCTGCCGGTTTGCTCGAGTGGGTGCACCATGCCATTGCCAAGCGCTGCAGGTTTTCTAAAGTCAAGGTGATGGCAACATGTGTTCCAACTAGAACTGAACTCACCGCCCATACATCTCATCCCCAGTTGAGCCTACAACAACCCCTTATGTGGAATGCTAGTGCCGTCTGTGCGGTGTCCAACTGCCAATTGTTCATTAATTGGCAACCAAAAGTGGCAGGGCCACTTAAACGTTCTCATATATATACGCACGGTCTGTGTAACATCCTGAACCTGCATGCCACTGCACAAAGGAATGCAGAAGTGGTGAGAGTCTGAGAGACTAGAGACGAAATAATAGGAGGCGGCATGGACGGAGAGACTGCTGCAGAGTACGAGCTCAACGAGATAGATGACACCTTGCATGGCTCTGTGGGGAGCAGGCTCTCCCTGTTTGCGAGGGAGCTCAAGTCACAGAGCAGCAGTGCTCTGAGGCTGCCAATGAATTGGTATGACAGCTTTGTCATACACCCTAATGGGAGGTAAGTATATCCATACTTTTAATCCTCATCAGTTCAGTTTATGCTAGCCTCGCTCTGGCAGATCTTCTGTCAAATAGTATCTTAAAAAAAGGAATCGAAGCTACCAGTACCAGTGCATGCAAAAGGAAGTCTTTGCACGTGTGACTTTCATGATATATGAGTAGCCAATGAGACTCGTCCTGATTTCCTTACAACACGCACGTATCATTATATTACATTCACATTCAGACATCACACAATGATGTCATGATCGACACTAAATGCTCTTGATCTGCCTGCTGCAGGTGTTACAGGTTCTGGGCAAACGCGATGTTCCTGTGGTCTATCTACTCCACGTTCTTCACTCCCTTCGAATTCGGTTTCTTCCGCGGCCTGCCGGAGCACATGCTGGACCTCGAGTGCGTGCAGCTCGTCTTCCTTGCAGACGTCGCCGCCCACTTCTTCCTGGCCTACAGGGACGCTCACACTTACAGGATGGTCTACGACAAGCAAAAGATCGCGCTGCGGTGAGGCTCTGGCCTGAACAGTGAAGACCATTATTCCTTTGTCCAAGCAGACGACGAGAGCAGTTCTATCTGACAATAACGTCTCTGAATGTTCTTGCAGATATATCAAAGGCAGCTTCGCTCTCGACGTCCTCGGTTGCTTCCCTTGGGATTACATCTACAAGGTGACATATCAAAACTTACAACTGCGTATCAACCATTTTTGCATCAGAGAGAAGGAGTGTTTATTTGTTGATCATAAAAACAAGAGTGTTCGTTCATCCAGGCCACAGGGAGGACGGAGATGGTGAGGTACCTGTTATGGCTCCGGCTGTACAGGGCGCGGAAGATCATGGCCTTCTTCAAGAAGATGGAGAAGGACATCCGCGTCAGCTACCTCTTCACGCGGATCGTGAAGCTCATCACCGTCGAGCTCTACTACACGCACACCGCCGCCTGCGTCTTCTACTACCTCGCCACCACGCTGCCGCCGGCTCGCGAGAGCGGCACCTGGATCGGGAGCCTCGCCATGGGAGACACCAGGTACATCAACTTCAGGGAGGTGGACCTGCTCACTCGCTACGTCACCTCGCTGTACCACGCCGTCGTCACATTGGCGACTGTCGGTATGCCCATGTTCTTATCACCACCATGTCCTTAGTTAAGTGCTGGCAAAAAAATGCAGTTTTTGATGATCTTGTCAGACTAAGAGAAAATTTGCTGCAAACATGCAGGTTATGGTGATATCCACGCTGTGAACTCGAGAGAGATGGCGTTCATCGTGGTGTACATCTCCTTCAGCATCCTCCTCAGCGCCTACCTCATCGGCAATATGACCGCGCTGATCGTGAAAGGGTCAAGGACCGAGAGGTTCCGGGACAAGATGACCGACCTCAGCAGATACATGAACAGGAACAAGCTGGACGCCGACATCAGGTCCCAGGTGAAGGCTCACCTGCTGCTGCACTACGATATCAGCTACACCAAGGACAGAGTTGTCGACGACATCCCGGTCGCGGTCCGGTCGAAGGTGCCGCTTTTCTCATAACGGTAAAAAGGATCAAGACAAGTGTGCGGTTTTAAGCATGAGTTTCTGTTTTGTTTTGCAGATGTCCCAGACACTGTACCTGGACATGGTTTCCAGAGTGCACCTGTTCAAAGGATGCTCAGAGGACTTCCTGAGCCAGATTGTAGGATTTTGATGGATTAATGTTTCTTCCATTAATCAATAGGGTTAGTTAAAAAAATATAATACAACGCAATCAATTTTTCTGCTGATTCTTTCAGGTGGTAAAGTTACATGAAGAATTCTTCCTTCCTGGGGAGGTTATCTTAGAGCAAGGCACTGTGGTCGACCAAATTTATATCGTGGCACGCGGATGCCTGGTATTAATTTTCAACAGCAATTTACGAACACGATTTAATTTTTGGAAAAAAACTACATAGTTGTGCGAAAAACAGCTCTGAATTGTATCACTGTATGAGCACGACTTATATTCAGTCTTCGTATTCTGTTTGTACTCACAGGAAGAGGTAGCTACTGGGGAAGGTGGATCTGAGGAAATCATCTCAGAGCTGTTGCCTTATGACATCGTCGGCGATGTAGCTGTAGTTTGCAACATTCCACAGCCGTATACAGTGAGAGTCTCTGAACTTTGCAGCCTTCTGAGGATCGACAAGCAGTCTCTGACTAGTATCCTGCAAATTTACGTCAAGGATAGCCGTCAGATATTAAGCAATCTATTGGAGGTACATCTCGAACAGAAGCATGTTGTGTACATATGGTGGAACTTGGAACCGAAATTTAGCAGTGTATCTTTCGACTTTTGTTCTGCAGGGGAAAGAAACAGGGTCAAGAGGGAAGGAACTGGAATCAGATATCACTTATCTGATAGCAAGGCAGGAAGCAGAGTTAGTCCTCGGAGTGAACAATGCTGCTTACCATGGAGATTTGTTCCGTTTGAAAGGATTGATCAGTGCAGGAGCGGATCCAAGTAAACCCGATTATGATGGAAGGACCGCACTGGTATGTGAACTGTCGTATATAGTTATTAATCCAACTACGTGTAGTCCAATTTAACTGAAGCAAATGCAACATGAACCATTGTTTCTATCTAAAAATAATAGCACTGTTCATTAACTGAGCAAAATGTAATACTTATTGAACTCTTTTCGTATCACCTTCCAGCATGTCGCCGCATCAAGAGGATTTGAAGATATCGTCAGGTTTCTTATCCAACGAGGAGCAAACGTCAACAGCATAGGTACTTAAGAGAAATAGTCATCATGAGCAGAAACATATACGCAGAAAGAACACTTTTACCCATATCTCTTGATCCTAACCTGCAGATAAGTTTGGAAATTCGCCGTTGTTGCAAGCAATTAAATCAGGGCATGACAGGATCACCTCACATCTTGTTGTGCATGGTGCGGTCCTGAACCTAGAAGAACCTGGAAGTTACCTCTGTAGAGTCGTCACCGATGGTAAGATCGACCTGCTGAAGAGGCTTCTTCACTTTGGCGTCGACCCGAACTGCAAGAACTACGATCAGAGGACGCCGCTACACGTTGCCGCTGCTGAGGGCCTGCACTTTGTCGCCAACATGCTGATAGAGTTCGGCGCAGATGTTCAGGCCAAAGACAGGTGCGTCGTAGGCATGAATTCAGATTCCATGCTGCCTTAAAAGTTCCTCCGGTGCCCAGCGCCAGGATGTATAGCTCTGTAAAGTGTAAACTGATTTATTTGATGCAACAAAATGCTGCAGATGGGGAAACACGCCCCTGGACGAAGCGCGAAGGTGCAGCAGCAAGCTACTTGTCAGGATTCTAGAGCAGGCTAGAACAGTTGTAGTCACCCAGTGATCAAGTTCATTCACTGATCAGGAAATCTCTGTTCTGTATTCATGTTGTAATTACTGGTAATGAAAATTATTCATTCCGAATTAACAAGAGCATCTGTCACAAATGAACGTCTCAAAATTTCTGCAGCTTGAGCAAGCAGCGGAATGAATGTCATCCAATGAAATCATGGCCGGCAGATGCAAAAACTCGCCCCTGCAAAGTAGGAATGTGGTTTTGTTTGTTTTCAAGCCAATAGGACACATGCACACGGCATTCATAACAGAACAGCATAAAAGCTGATTAAATTCTGACTTATAGGATGGAGTTAAGAATAAAGCACCAAGAGAGCGATTTTTGTGCGCATAGCGCCACATGCACCCCCAGTGCCTGTCCACGTGTTTGCCCCGTTACAACAGAGCCGTAACACGGGAGATAATCAAAGCGCCTCCACTGTAATTATGGCTGCAATTATGCCTGCAAGTTGGCGGATGAGCAAACAATGAACCTGGTTAAAATGCTCCAACTGATCAGAAAAGGCCCCCTCAAACATTTTGTTTGCAAAAAGAAAGGCAAACATTCTGTTTGTAGAAAGAAAGACAAAAGTTCTTGCAATGGGAGGTTGACGTGGTAGGAATTCGAGCATGCGCTCGCCTACCTCTTCTAACTTCATGGCTGGAGCTCGTCCTCCCTCACTCCCAGCCATGACAGCCGGCTCACCCTCTATTGTCTCCCTCACTTTCAGCCATGGCACACATGTATTAAAGACTCTGCCATCTTGATATTACTCTTGTGCATATGCTGCTCTCCGGCGCATTAGATGTTCTCTGACCATTTCGTAATTACTCTTCCACCATACGCGTGCGGATACTGTGGGCCAAGCTCAGTTTCAATCAATGCATGTATTAATTCAATCAGCACAGTCATGTGTTATAGCATCGTGATGGCAGCATCAGCACGGGTAACCTATTCCGTTCTCCGTTACAGTGATATTGTTTGACTAGAAACTTAAGTATGCAACCCACTGATCTTCCTCCAGTGGATGACACAATGCTACAAAAAGAACCAGAATGCAGTAATTTGGTCATAGGCGTCTCATATCAGAAAGGGTGTTGGTCGCAGTTGCAACAAGTTGCTAGCATCAAAAAAATCTTGTTACACTCTGGAACATTGGTCAGTTCAGCACAACTGGCTGAATTAATTGGAAATGGAACAATGCCAGCCGCAAACAAAAATTTCTATTAGCATTCAATCCAAACGGAACCACTTTGCGTTGATATGAACATGGGTTTCCTAATCACCTGCTCCAAGCACTGGATGGCATCACCTACCTGGAAATCATCACAATCCTGTGTCACCACTCCACAGTCGTTACCCTTGTGACCTTGTCTACTGTCTCTGCATCCTGCTTCTCCCGCTTCAGGGACGCACATGGACCCTCAAAGACTTTCTCCACTTCTCAACAGTCTCATGGTCCCAGATTTGCTGAAGTGGCCATTAGTAATGCGGCAGTCAACAATTTTAATGTCTGGTCCTTTTGACTTGCTGCACCCTTTAAGTTCAAATATGTTCAGAACCTCAGCCTCTCCTGAAATCTGAGTTTCAGCAGTCCCAGGTGCCTTCTTGACAATAAGTCTTCTCATTTTCTCCAGGAGATGATAGATAATCTTATGCTGCAAAATCTAAAGAAAAACAATATCGAGTCAGCTATCAATTGACAATATTCATGGTGAAGGATACTTTGGGAAGTTGAGATAGAATGTGTCATATATCATAACGCTCAATATAATAACTCTGATGTGACCAACAATGGCAAACCAATTTTGCAATACTTCAACAAAGATACAATTGCTTCATTATGTATTGGACATATTCAGGGGAAGAGTCAAGTTTAATGTTTGAACTAGTGCAAATGAGCTGTTGAAGCAATGAAAAAAGAACCTTAGAGCATCTCCAATAGATAGCCTAAAAGTGAAGACCTAAATTTTGTTTTAGGTCTAAGAGAGAGAAGATTTAGGTATTCATTTTGTCTTTGTCTCCAGCAGATTACCTAAAAACTGGATACCTATAAGTTATTTAAAAATAATTTTAAGATCAGGGGGTGTTTCATTAAAAAGTCAAGACACAGAATAATTGTAAATAATTACAACATTTATTCAGGGCTTATTTGAAAAAACGTCATGGCCTTATCCATCCCTATGGCCACAACGAGATGCCGAGATCCAATCTTCTGCTCGTCTTCCAGCCCGGCGTGGCCCTCCTCCTCAAGCTCTCGACGCCGCTCGCCGCGTCGCCTCGCCCCGCTGCCTGGAAACATCCAGAGTGGAGCGGTTTGGCTTTCACGCGCGTGGATGGAGTTTTTGGGTCACGACTTGTTGACTTGGTATATTTGGGTCATGAAGGGAGACATTTAGGTTGTAGCCTAAAAATTTTACGGATAGGTAACCACTTAGGCTATCTGCTGGAGGAGTTTTTTTGATCATTTTGTTAGTTTTTATGGATAGGTCATGGTTTTAGGCTATCTATTGGAGATGCTCTTACCAAGCAATTGCCATAAGGACTGAAGTTATGTCACAACAGAAAGGGTAAATATCAACTTTTCTTTTTTGAGGTAAAGGTAAATATCAATTTCATATCCCACAAGGGAACAAGCTGTCATACATCCACAAATCAATTATGTGGCATATGACGTACTTCATTATTGTCAATCTACAGATAGCACTACCATATATTGAATCCAACCAAATACAATGGTAGTCATATCCACAATTCCTCCCAGAACCAAAATATCTTAATAGCATGCTCTTGAATGATTCCAAACAACTGGATGAATTAAGACTCAACATTTCTGCACATACTCAAAATGGAAAGTTCATACAGCAATGCTTTTTAAACTCTCTACTAGCATGAAAATCCAAGAAAGAAGATCTCTAAAGTAATGTTCATGGCTGAAACTAAAGCAATACCAATTCATAGAAATGGTACCTTTAAGTTGGCCTTTGTTGCTGCTTGAGTGATTGCAATAGGTGGAGTGCGAATGTCCTCCCTTTTCCGACTCCATGCTAACATATAAACACCTGCATAAAAATTCCTATAAAAAAGACGGTATAGTCACCAGACATATAAGGCCTAAAAAAAGTAATAGTGACATGGATCATGGCAAAACAATACATAAACTTCAAGGCCACAACAAAAACTATTTCAAAAGACAGGAAAAAGGAAACATTTAAAAAGCACGCCCATAGAATGCGATGAGATAACCTGAGAAATATGAATTTTATTTGTGTTGTTGCATAAACTCTCTATGAGTATACAGAGGTAAGGATATGCTACATTGTTTTGTCATCCATAAGTTAGTCAATGGGATCAACGATTTGTAAGTTGGAACTTGGACATGATTGTTTTCTGTCTCCTTATATCTATAAACCAGAATGTGGATCATCAGAAGACAGTATCAGAAACTATTCGTGTCTAATGAAATATCCTATGTAAGCCACCCCAGCCAAAATACAATCATATCATTGTGGTCAACCTCTACACTGCTTTTGAGGGATATTAAATTCAACCCATAAGGTGATCTTCAACATCTATTTCCCATTAAAAGCAACAGATCCAAAATACTGATCAGTACACATCTATGTGGCCATTAGTTACATATATGATTTGTAGGAATTACTGATAAATCCAAATATGAAAATTAAATGTACCATCATCAAACATTCAGAATAAAGAGTGGTGGAACTCAACTCTCTCAAATATTTACATGACCATCTGGCACCAATTATGAAATCACTAGGTGCATAATGTTTCAAATAGTGTCTCAAGAAACAGGTAATAAATATCATATGTATGTACCGACAGTCAAATTTGCAAATAAAAGAGTATTATCCACTGACGGGTTTCAAGTTACTTTCCTTCGTAGCATCCGCCATGCCATTCCTCTGGCACCGGCGGTCGCGCCTCCACTCCACCACCGACCAGATTCAAACACGCGAGGGTGGCGCTTGGTCGCGTGGCCCAAGTTCCCCGAGGTATCAGGACCGAGTAGACGCAGTTCGTTGTCTGGATTTGAGGCAAAGGTGGCCGCTCGTCGAGGAGCCATGGGGCTGCGGCGGCGGATAGGGAGAAGAATAGCAACCGGAGATTTTTGATATTTTTACCAGACTTCTACAAAATGACAATGAAAACAATGACTTCATTAAAATGATCACGTAATTATTGTCTAAAATGACCACGACCGATTTTTTGAACCAAAATGCCCATATCCTTCTTCTTCCTCCCTCCCCCTCTCTTCTTCTCTCTCCCGAACACTCTCTCTCTTCCACCCACTGCTCCCCCGCCCCCGCGCTGCCTCCCCCGCACGCCCGCAGCCGCGCGCCGCTCGCCAGAGGGCGGCCAATTTTGGCGAAGAGAGGAAGAGAGGAGGAGGGAGGAAGAAGAAGAACACGGATATTTTGGTCAAAAGTGGTCATTTTACAGAGAAGACAATGGTTACGTGGTCATTTTAATGAAGCTATTTTTTCTAATCATTTTGTAGAAACCTGTTAGTTTTATTATCAAAATAATAAAAATCCCGTCTGAACTCTCGATAATCTATACATGGGGGAAAATGAAAACAAATGAGAGAATGATCAGGATCTTTTACGGCCAAGAATGGAGGTGTGGGATTAGTGGATTGATATTCTCTTTGCAGGGTGGGTCTGGATGGACACAAACTTAACCAAGATATTTACACATATGAACGGTCCTGAGTGAATCAATTTCATTGACACCTTAAGATTAAGATATAGTTACGTTTTCTAAGAACAAGTGACCCAAATTACTCATCTCTTCAGATTTTTTTCAGACCGCATATTCTGGATATTACAATTGCTTTCTTATGATGTGTTGTGTTTATCCTAAAGAATCTAGTTTTAGGAAAATTTATTTATGTTTAATGCAATTAGTATAGTAACAGATTTTAAATAATGCTCTCCAATAAAACTAATAACCTAAATCTGTATCTGCTTCCTTATACTCCTTAATAATCAGGGTGAAAGTCCATACCATCTGCTAACCATGTTTTGATATTTCACGAATCTAGACTTCCATTTTGGTGTTTCCCTGCCACCCTCTCCTTCCTTTCAGTCCCGTATAAGTTTGTTTGGTTGTTGTTCTTCCCACGCTTCCAATTCTATCATGCGCTCTCTTTATATGGTGCCTCCCCGACGCAAGCGGGACTCTCTTTTACATCAGAATCGCAATCATCCGCTGTTGCAGGAGCTGCCGCAATCGAATTTATTGGAACTGCACAATCAAAACGCATCTTTCATTTTGAGACAGAGGGAGTACCAACCTCCGGAAGTTGATTTTCTTTCTGATCTAACCGAACATCTGTACAAACTTTTCCGACTAAAATAGATAAGCATAGCATCTGAAGAAAACATAGAACACCCAAATCTGAGATTTACAGCAAGGGTGATAATGACACGCAAGAAAAAGGGTAAATACCACACACTAAGAAACCATTTCTCGAGGATTGACGCTTGGCGATCCAGTAATACTAGCTCACTACAGTACTGACTACTATGTCCAGGATTGAGGTAAAAGTAATCTGACAACCGGAGAGCACCAGTGCTGCCAAAACAGCAGGAAGATAGAACCACCCGGTTGAAGCTTTACATCCTAGCTGCTAGGAGTGCTCCATGATTACTCTCTGCTTCTCTTGGTGCTGCAACTGGGGCACTTGTACTGCTTGATGTACTCTGCCTTTGCAGCAGTGATGCGGACACACTCGCCATGGAACCACTTCTCACAAACATCGCAACCAATCCAGAATTCACCATTTGCATAGCGCCCTTCACAAACACCGCACAGGTAATCCTCATCCTCATCACCTTCGTCTTTACTGATCTGTTCCTCATGTTTTGGTGGGGGATGCTTTGCTGGCTTGCTATTTGAATTGGGATGCTTAGATGGCTGGAATTTAAGGAAATTATCAGAAACCAGTATATATGAGGAAGAGGTAAGACGTGTTTGGTTGAGCTCATGCAACTTACTTTAGAGCTAGACTTGTTTTTGCTGTTGCCGTTGGGAGTCTTGGGTTTCTTCTTCCCACTTCCTGTCACAACTTCAAATACAGTGGGAAGACCACTGATCATCATAAAGAGTTGCCTCCTGCAATCCAAATTTACCCCAACAATAATAAAACTTTTAGCAAACAAACCAAGGTAAGCTTGATGTGCCTAGATTGACATGAGCGCAGCTCCCTAGATCATAGAGCAAGCTCCATTCGGAAAGCAAGATTCAGATTATTAGTGATGTTCTGGGATACATATACCGTCTCAGGATAATTGCCAGATTTTGACAATGATGTATAATCTTTTTGAATTGTTCTGAGCGTAGATTTTGAGAAGCAGTTATTGAACTAGGCAAGTCAGATGTCGATTCTACAAATATTATCACTCCTTCTATCTCTCCAGCTTAACAATGTCTGGACTATCCCCGTTATTCTTGGTGTATTTTATGATTGTTTTTAGGCATGTAGTCTTGTCTGAATGAGAATCACACAAAACATGACTGTCAGCTGGTTGTGCAGTTCACGCTGCCCCGGAATAAGACATGGATTTTTCTCAATTTTCATCCCCCTTTCAACTCTTTCCATTTACGTGTCTTTCAACTTGACTCGCATGGCTCCTGTATTTAGTGTTTCCTGGCCCAACCAGGAAACATCATCAAATACAGTTAGCCAAATGCCAAGCCTAGCACCAGAAACTCTTGCGGGAACGTGAATCAATTTAGGACACATACAGATATTGTTGGGTCTATAAGAAAGACAAACCTAGTATATAAGTTGGTTAAGAACCTACACTACGTTTGGACCAACATAAGAGTACAAACATGCTTCCAATCAAGAAGCATCACAGCAAGCGATGCGACAATTATTTGAAACAATGATATTGTGCATGCAAATAATCTACTTGAAAAAAGTTATGCAAGGATAAGAACATAAAGAAACTGCAGAACAGTATGACTGACCTGGCTTCTTTATCAAATCCAAAGCGAGTCCCATAGTAAAATGCCACAGCCAGCAACCATGAATCACTATGAGCAGCTACAAGCGAGAGCCACTCTTTCTGAGCGATTCCATCACGAGCAAAGTTTATTCCTAATACTGGTTCTGGAAGTTCAGAAGGAACTTCCTCAGCTGGAAGGGTTACTTCCCAGGTTTCATTAGGTAAACCGTAGAGGCACAAGTTCTCCTTCTCTGGCAAAATGAGACAATGATACATCAGCATTGTGAACATGGAAAAGACAACATCAGTTGATTAGCCAAAGGAACAGATAGACTTAAATAGTGAATGAATGTTGCCAAAGAGAATGGCATTGAGTATAATTTTTGCATCCGGACTCCGATCAACAAATTGAAAATAATTGGGACAAGTTTATGGTAAGTATGAAAGCTTGTGTGTCATCACTCCCAATTTTTTTCTTCTTCTGAGTTTCAGCATGATGGAATAAGTTTGTGCAGCTTAAATGTTTTATCAGTAGCTTCCAACTCAGATTAATGATAAACATAGCTCATGTGTTTACACATTTCCTGAACCCTGCATGAGGCCCAAATTTGCAATTCCTCCCATAGTCGTAAGTTAGAACTTCCTCCACTTACAGAGTACAGTAGACCTAATTCGCAATAGGCGGCATCCATGACACAGGGAAAGAACAATCCGATAAAGAAATTCTACCACAACAGCACGCACATATGAGCAATCCAATACCGTAAAAGAACGACGGCTAGTATCCCTACAGCGGTTAAACAGCAGGGAACCACAGCATCCCGTAAAAATTCTCTGCGCCCCCCCCCCCCCCCCCCCCCCAAAAAAAAAACATCAGAACAAGAGTCGGCACCTGGGTCGCACAGCTTGTAGAACTTCTCCACATCTTCGCACCATGAAACAGCCAAGCAAGCAAAACCGTAAGCCACGAGTTCCCCTCAAAATATCCACATTAAAAGGACGACGAGAGATAGAGATACCGGTTGTGAGGGCATTGACGATGCCGGCACGTGCGGATTGGCGGGGACCTCGTCCATTGCCCGGCACTCGACCGCACCACCACGATCGCTTGTCAGAAACGGCGGTAGGCCGCAGCTCTAGGGTTCGGGCGAAAGGGCCGACGACGACCGGCGGCGAGGGGTGGGGGGGGTGGGGGCTTTGGTGTAATTTTTTTTATTAACTTCGGTGACGTTTTTTCTTTTATGCGGAGGATTGGGCTAGGCTTATTGTTAGTGCATGTTTGACAGAGCTCCAAACAGCTTTAGATTTTATAGCTTAGTTTCAAAATTTTTAATTCATTTTCATGAAATTCCTTAGGGAATGCTCTGAAAACTCTTTTTTTTATGGGTCATGAAGTTGGGTGAACTATCCACCTTTGCCATCCATTACACAGCATACGGATCATTTTTTTTCCCCGATCCTGTGTGCGTCTCCTCCTTTCTCCATCACGACGCTGGCGTCTCCGCCTTTCTCCATCGTGACGTGAAGGCTTGCGCCAGGCAGTGCCGCCGTCTCCTTTAATCCACCGTCGACTCCTCCGATCATCGACGGCATGAGCTGTCCGCCGCTGCCTCCCCCTCCTACGAATCCTTCGTCCCGCCGGGTTGGGCTCTCTCGTCCTCCTGGAACCCTAGGCGGGGGTTTCAGCGATGGGGGCTATTGCCAGGATGCGGCCGGGCTCGGCGCTGCCGGCCTGGGCACAGTGGCCAGCCAGGATGCGCCTATGCTGGGGTCGGTGAGACAGGCCACCTCGGCTGCGATGGGAGCAGCGGGACAGGCCAATGCATTTGTGTAGGGCGCGGTCAGGCAGAGCGGTCCAGGCTAGGGCACGGCAGGGCGCAGTCGGGCTGGCAAAAGGAGCACAGATGAGGTATAAACAAACAACAACAACAACAAAGCCTTTTTATCTCAAGCAAGTTAGGGTAGGTTAGAGATGAAACCCATGAGAATCCAAAAAAGAAGAGATAAAGAAACAAAAGCCAAAAGAAAGAGAGAGAGAGAAAAAGGATAAAAACAAAAATAACAAAAGCCAAAAACGAGTAAGCAAGAAGGAAGAAAAAAAGATCACAGTTCCGGCACGTCTATTGCTAGTCTCCAAGCGCTCCTATCCATAGCTAGCTCCTTAGGGAATCCCACGCCTTCAGGTCTCTCTTAACCGACTCATCCCAAGTCAAGTTAGGTCGGCCTCTACCTCTCTTAACATTAGCATCTCTCTTTAGAACCCCACTACGTACCGGCGCCTCCGGAGGTCTCCGTTGGACATGTCCGAACCATCTCAACCGATGTTGAACCAATTTCTCCTCGATAGGTGCCACTTCTATCCTGTCCCGGATATCTTCATTCCGTATTCGGTCTCTTCTTGTATGCCCGCAAAACCAACGCAACATACGCATCTCTACTACACTTAGTTGTTGAACATGTCGTCTTTTTGTAGGCCAGCACTCAACACCGTATAACATCATCGGACGAATTACCGTCCTATAGAATTTACCTTTTAGCTTTTGTGACACCCTCTTGTCGCATAAGACGTTGGATGCTTGACGCCATTTCAACCAGCCGGCTAAAATTCTATGCCTAACATCTTTATCGATGTCAGCGTCCTTTTGCAGCATCGATCCTAAATAACGAAATATATCCTTCTTGGCCACCAATTGTCCATCAAGGCTAACGTCTCCATCCTCATATCTAGTCACGCTAAACTCACACATCATATACTCGGTCTTGACTCTACTAAGTCTGAAACCCTTGCACTCTAATGTGTGTCTTCACAGCTCCAACTTCCTATTAACCACATCCCTACTTTCGTCAACTAACACCACATCATTAGCAAAGAGCATACACCAAGGGACATCACTCTGTATTTCTCGTGTGACCTCATCCATCACTAAAGCAAATAAATAAGGGCTCAATGCTGATCCTTGGTGTAATCCTATTTTAATCGGAAAGTCATTGGTGTCGCCATCATATATCCGAACGCACGTCCTCGCGTCCCTGTAGATATCCTTGATGAGGGTAATGTACTTACTTGGGATTTTGTGCTTCTCCAAGGCCCACCACATGACACTTCTTGGCACTTTGTCATATGCCTTCTCGAGGTCAATAAAGACCATGTGTAAGTCCTTCTTTTGCTCCCGATATCTCTCCATCAATTATCGCATTAAGAAAATCGCCTCCATGGTCGATCTTTCAGGCATGAACCCAAACTGGTTTTGCGTCACACTTGTCACTCTTCTTAGGCGATGCTCGATGACTCTCTCCCAGAGCTTCAACGTATGGCTCATTAACTTAATACCATGATAGTTAGTATAACTTTGAACATCTCCCTTGTTCTTGAAGATTGGTATTACTATATTCCTCCCCCATTCTTCTGGCATCTTGTTTGACCGAAAGATGAGGTTAAAAAGCTTAGTTAATCATACTATGGCTCTGGCACCTAAGCATCTCCATACTTCGATGGGGATACCATCAGGGTCCATCGCTTTACCACTCTTCATCCTCTTCAAAGCTTCCTCTATCTTTGTCTCCTGAATTCTCCTCACAAAGCGTCTGTTGTTATCATCAAATGAGTCATCCAACTCAAGTATAGGACCTTCCTCCTCTCCGTTAAATAACTTATCAAAGTACTCTCGCCATCTGTCCTTGATCTCCTCATCTCTCAGCAGGAGTCGGTCTACCCCATCCTTGATACATTCGATTTGGTTGATGTTCCTCGTCTTCTGCTCACGGATCCTAGCCATCCGATAGATGTCCTTCTCCTCTTCCTTCGTGCCTAGTCACTGATAAAGGTTATCATATGTCTGACCCTTTGCTACACTCACTGCTCGCTTTGCAGCCCTCTTGGCTATTTTGTAGCCTTCTATGTTGGTTGCACTCTTGTCAAGATGTAGGCGCTTGAAACACTCCTTCTTCTCCTTGATAGCTCTTTGCACCTCATCATTCCACCACCAGGTGTCTTTTGCTTCTTGTTTGCCTCCTCTACTCACACCAAATACTTCTGAAGCTACCTTCCGAACACATGTTACCATTTTTAACCACATGTCATCTGGTCCTTCTCCTTCCTCCCAGGGTCCCTCTCCTAGCATCCTCTCCTTAAAAGTTTACGCCAGCTCCCCTATAAATTTCCACCACTTCATTCTTGCGGTCTTGGTACGTTTGTCCCTGTATACACGTACCCGAAAAAAAAAATCCGCCATCACAAGCTTATGTTGGGTGACGACACACTCCCCAGGTATCACCCTACAGTCCAAGCAAGCACGCCTGTCCTCCCTCCTGGCAAGGATAAAGTCGATTTGGCTCGAGTGTTGTGCACTTCTAAAGGTCATAAGATGGGATTCCCTCTTTCTAAATAGGGTATTCACTACCAACAAGTCATAAGCTAGCGCCCAATTAAGTATATCCTCCCCTCCTGATTCCTACTACCATACCCGAACTCATCATGGACCCGCTCGAACCCTATATTAGACGTCCTCACATGGCCGTTAAGGTCTCCTCCTATGAAAAGCTTCTCACTGATAGGTATGGCACTAACCATGCTATCTAGATCTTCCCAAAACTGACTCTTGATGCTCTCACTAAGACCTACCTGAGGGGCATATGCACTAATTATATTTAAAGCCAAATCTCCAACTATTAGCCGAACAAGGATAATCCGGTCCCCGTGCCTCCTAACATTTACGACTCCATCCTTTAGGCTCCTGTCGATCAAGATGCCTACACCATTTCTATCCGATGTTGTACCCGTGTACCAAAGCTTGTAGCCAGTATTCTCCACCTCCTTCGCCTTCTGTCCCTTCCATTTAGTCTCTTGAACGCATAGGATATTTACACGCCTCCTAGTTACCACATCGACTAGCTCTCATAACTTGTCTGTTAGGGACCCTATGTTCCAACTCCCTAGACGAATCCTAGTTGGCTCGGCTAACTTTCTTACCCTTCGCACCCGTCGAGGAAAGTACGAAGACCCTTGCTCATTTTTCACCACACCTGGGCGTAGATGTAGCGCGCCACTAAGGTTGCGACGACCCGACCCTTACTCACTATTCATCGTACCCAGGTCATGATACGACGCGCCATTAAGGTTGTGACGACCCGGCCCTTACCCATTTGACACCACACCCGGGTTCCGATGTAGCGCGTCGCTAAGAGGGTTACGCCCCCAACGAATTTATTATGGGTTTAAACAATGAAAATCTTTCCACTATTTACAAACTTTGTGAATTATAGATATTGAACAATTTTTTTAGGAATCATGCATAGGGAGATGCTATTGATTGGAATGATCAGCATACTACTCTTGTTTGCTGAACAAGTTAGAAAAGGAAATAGACCAAACACACACTTGAATAATATGGGGGTATATTGAGGTGTCCGAGAGGTTTTTCCAATGTATCGGTATCATGTTGAAAAAAGTCAACTTAAGAATAAATGGGACAAGTTGAAAAATGATTTGACTATTTGGAGAAATTGATGAGAAAACAAACCGGGCTCGGTTGGAATTGGGACAACGGAACTATCAACATGGATGCCGAGTGGTGGAAAAAAACAAAAGCTGTGAGCATCTAATATTCTTTTTCATTAAAACTTTTTTAAATGTATAATACTTGCACAACGGAACTATCAACATGGATGCCGAGTGATGGAAAAAAACGAAAGCTGTGAGCATCTAATATTCTTTTTTATTAAAACATTTTTAAATATATAACACTTGCTCATTTTAGCCTAACTATGTAAGAGATATCTGGTGTTGGAAAATTAAAGAATATGTCTCTCCAAATTGAAGATGACATGAATGTGATGTTTGGGAGCATCATAAATGAAGAGATAGATCATTGGAATCCTATATCTTCCAACATGATCATACCACCTACTGTAGATATCCCAGCATATCAATTTGGAAAATGATGAAGATATTGGTGAAGAAAAAGATGAAAATATTGGTGATAACACTTTGGAAGTCTCTCCTACATGTGGCAAAGCTAAGAGAAAACCTCAAATTATTCTAGAAGAATCCAATAAGAAACTCAAGACTAGCACTGCACTTGTTATTCAGAAGAATATTTCAAAGATATCAAAGAGTACACAGCCTTTTGTATCTTCTAGAGTAGCAGGGATCAGTATTGATGAAGTCATGAGTCATGTCATTGCATGTGGGGCTAACCTTGGTAGTGATGAGCACTTTATGGCAACTGAGTTATTTATGAAGAAAGAACAGAGGGAAATATTTATGACTATGCCTACTAAAGAGGCTAGTTTGAATTGGCTAAAGAGGAAGTTTGACATGATGTTCAGAAAGTGATCAGTCTAGTATCGTTTATCTATGTCATGTAGACATATTATTTATTTACGTGTACTGTGGACAAATTGTTATTTGTGTCTTGTAGACAAATTGTTATTTGTGTCTTGTGGACAATTTTTTTTATCTATGTGATGTGGACCATTTTTTTATCTATATCATGTGGATAAATATTTTTATCTATGTCATGTGGAAATTTTTTTTATCTATGTATTATGTATACTTTTTTTTTATCTATGTCTTATGTATAAATTTTGTATATATGTGATATGGACAAATTTGTTATTTTTTGCAGTTATGTAGCGATGATTCTGATGATGATAATGAGCAATTTTTCAATATGATCTTAGAAGGTGCTATGTTGGGACAAATATATGTTGACATGTTTCTTACTAAAAACCCAACAAAGATGTCTACAACAAGTGGAATGGGGTTTATGTTAGAGCTTTTCAACATTCCAGGAGAATGCCATAAGCAACTACGCATGAGCACAAAAATTTACTTTGACCTCCATGGGTTATTGGTTCAAAGGTACGGGTTGAAATCATCACTACACATGTCAAATATAAAAAGTCTAGGAATGCTGTTGTTCACTTGTGCGGGAAATGAGTCAAATAGCAGAGTTCAAAATAGATTCAAGCACTCTGGTGAAACTATTAGTAGAAAATTTGAAGAGGTTTTATTCAGTTTGATGGCCATGAAAAAAGATTTTATTAGGCCAAAAGATCCAAATTTTTATAGGATCCATAGGAGGATAAGGGATGATAAGCGAGCCTATCCATATTTTAAAGATTGCATTAGAGCACTTGATGGAACATATATTCATGTATCACTTTCACCGGATGAGCAAGTGAGGTACATTGGAAAGACAGAGATAGCCACCCAAAATGTGTTAGCAGATTGTGATTTTGACATGAGATTCACATATGTCTCAACGGGTCAACCGGGATCTATGCATGACACAAGTGTGCTATACAATGCATTGAGTGTCGACAAAGAATTCTTTCCACATCCTCCACAAGGTAAAAAAAAATGTCAAGAATTAATTTAATTGTATTTACTATACATATTTGTTAATTAACCCTATTTGTATCATGTGTAGGTAAATTTTATGTTGTTGATGCGGATTATCCTAATCACCCCGATTATTTAGCTCCGTACAAGGGTGAGAGGTATCATATGTCTGAGTGACATAGAGGTATCATATGTCCGTACAAGAGTGAAAAATTTAATCGCAAACATTCATCTATTCGCAATGTGATTGAGAGATCTTTTGGGTTACTGAAAATAAAGTGAGAAATTCTGTATAGGATAAAGAAATACCCCAAGTGGAAGCAAAAAATGATAGTTGTTGCTTGTATGGTCCTCCACAATTTCATCCATGAGCATAATAGTGAAGATGCAGACTTTGCTCGGTTTGATCGTGATCCAAATTTTGTGCCTATAATACCAACTCGGTATAAACGATTTGTCATTCTAGCAAATGCATCAGATACATCTACTACGGAAGTTAGTGCAAATTGCATGGATACTTTTTGGGATGAACTTGCCACAGCTCTCGCTCTTGGTTGGAACTTGTAATCAAATTTTGTAATTTTTAATTTTTAGCGTTTGAATAATTTGTGAATTTTGTAATTTTTAATTTCTAGCGTTTGAATAATTTGTGGCTCAACATATTTTGCTGATCAAAGTTATTAATTGCATGGCTCGTTCATTTGATAATTAGAAAATAAATAATACCAACGCCATGAACCATACGTACAGGAGAAATAACGCAAGAGAAAAAAAATAGCACTGTTTCCTGAGGGCAAAAGAGGGCAATCCATTCAAATTCTCTATTTCTAGAGTTGGAGCTGTTATCTCTGCCAAACATATTTCTGATCTTCAAATTAATGGAGCTGCTCCACGTTTGGAGCTGCTCTATGGTGGAGCAGCAGCTCTAGAGTCGGTTTGATAGAGCCGGAGCTCCCCTAAAGTCTTGTTTGGATCCACCTTTTAAATTTTATTTGACTAAATTTAAGTCACTTTTATTTCAAACATGTCCTCTAAAATCTCCTAAACTTTAACCAGCTCACCTTCTAAACTTTAGTTTTCTAGTCACTTCAACCCTTCTAAAATCTTCTAAACTTGAGAAAAAGCAACTAAAGTCAAAACTACCCCTCCTCAGATGTGATATTTTTCTTCAACCCATATATATATCTACTTTTTAGTTAGTTAATAAAGGATAGACATGTCTATTTTTTATTTAGTCAAAAATTTTAGTTATAGATCCAAACATGTATGTAACTCCTAAAATTTAGTTGGCTAAACTTTAGGAGGTTAAAATTTAGCCAACTAGAAGATTCAAATAGGGTCTAAGTATATATAGTTTGTAATTGGTCAAGCCTCGAAAGATATATAGTACATTAAAATGATGTGAAAATTCAAGATGAAAAAGAAGTCCATAGGATTCAAACCTTGAAACTCCTGCCTGTGAACAAATTGTCTTATCACTCCACCAGCCATGCTTTGTTGCTTACAAGTTAAACATATATTCTATTTACTTATAAGTTATACAGATATTCTATTTAACTTATACTAGTTGGACCGTGTCTAAATGGATCTATTTTGTGTTTCACCGGACTGATAGTTAATCAGGTCGTGCTCGTGCTATCAGTTAGGTTGGACCTTTGACCCAAGCATGACCCGTAGCCTCGAGTCGGGTTGACCTGACACGAAAATAAACGGGTCGTGGAGTACTTGGGCCAATAAAAAAAATTTGTGTTTCGGACTGATCCGCCTAACACGATCCATTTGGACAACACTATTTCAAACCAAAGACTACGACAGGTGTCGATGTGGCAATCACCGACTGAGAATGCTTACAAACTGAATGTCGATGGATCGTTCCTTTCAGTGTCGGGTCGTGGTGGAGGGGTTACGTGGCTAGATTGTGGGTTTTTTCTTAGGGACCGTTTATCCCCAAACAGCTTATTGGTACTGTGTCTTATGCGAAAATAACTCATTGTTATAGTAATTTTATTATTGCTACAGTATTATAGGTCAAAATAATAAACTGCTTATAAGCCATACTAAACAGACCCTTAGATGAAGGTGCTGGAAATCTGATCAAAACCAGCTCGGCCTTTTGCAAGCTGAAGCAAATTAAAAGCAGCATTCCTAGCTCTAGTACGTGCGGCTGAGTTGGGCATGACGCGAGTTTTGGTGGAGACAGATGCTGCTACTCTAGGACGGGCATTGACATCGGATGAGATGGACCCTACTCCCTGAGTCCGGAGGGCTTGTTCCGGAAGATTAGATTTTTTATTATGGCCTCTCATTTTGTTTCATGTAATGTTTCTGTGTCCTCTCGAAGCTGTAACAAAGTAGCAGATTGTTTCGACCCATGGTGCAAGTGCGCCGCCTGATGGCGCTAATGTTTTCTGGTGCTTGGCACCAGACTTTGTAACTGAACTGGTTTCTGGCGATTTGCCTGCGCCTAGAGCTTAATGCAAAGTCGATTGTCTAAAAAAAAAAGATTTGAGATGAACACACTGTAGAACAACTCCACTGGGTAAACGCAAAGCCAAGCAAAAATTCCACGCACTTACACACGTATCTTCAGTTGATGCATTTACGTTCATGGTTTCTATGATTCAGGCATATAATACATTCGTACGGATATACAGGCTCCCGTATATCGGCAGGCTAGCTAGATCGCTGTACAGCGTAATTTACAGTATACATGTGGCTCCACATCGTATGCGTCGATGAACGTGTGTCGTTTACAGGTCGAAACTGTGGCTGTTGAAGTGGAAGACGGCGCGGCTGGCGCTCTTGGCCATCCCTGCGCCGCGTCGGAGATTCCGCGCCCTGCACTCCCTGGCCACGCTGGTCTGCAGACCCTGCGGCCCGCACACCAGCACGCCCACGTCCGCCGCGTCCCCGGCACGCTCCGCGAATGCCGCGAACTCAGCTGCAATCCACAAACAAACCGAACAATTTAAAACGATCACTCACTATACGTACATCACTCACGTTCCAGCCTCCGCGTGCACTGAGAAATGTTTACCTTCGAAGTTTGGCCGGCACCCGTACCGGGTAGTCCGAAGCCCGGCCACTGTGGCGCTCGGGGCGGCGTCGTCGTCGTCACCGGCCGCGGCGCGCGGTGATGACTGGGAAGCTGCGGCGGCGTCCCACCTGTCGTCCTCGAGCCTCCGCTTCTCCGACAGGTGCCACAAGAGCACGACGAGCCCGCCGGGGAGGGCGACGCCGGCGACCATGCACAGCACGAACAGGAGGCCCAGGTACCACCACGCCACCACGTTGTACGGCTTCACGTAGTAAGCCTGCACCAGGGCGTACGACAGGAGGAACCCGAGCGTGGACGCCAGGAAGTACATGGCCGCCCAGAAGTTGTCCCCGGTGCCGACGAGACCGGACATGGTCGTCCCGTTCTTGACGAACATGCCTGGGACTTTCTGGTCGTCCCCAGCAATGCCGTCCTCCTTCCAAATACCAAACCAGCGCCATGGAAACTATGAGTTTACTTGTTCATGCGGTAGTGGACAAAAAGGAGAAGAAGATTAGTCTTACCAATGGTGGCACGGATTCTCGTGTCACAAAAGCCTGGATATCCAGACGCAGTTTGTTAGAGACAGACGAGCTGATGGTCTGTGCATCGACGGCGGACAGCAGAGAAAGCTCCTTGGACTGCTTAACTGACCACAGGACCAGCACGTTCTTGGGCATGCATGGCTTGCCTTCATCAATCCTGTGGATGATGTCGCTCAGGATCGCCAAAAACGGGGATATGCCGATGCCTCCTGCCACCAGGATGAGATTCTCATACCTGAAAGCACATCAAACAGAAATTGCCATTTAAAGTTCAGTGATAAGCATCAGTTAGGCTCTGGTACGGTGAACTGAATTGAAGCTCACATCAAGTGGTAGGGTGATTCATGCCCATATGGCCCTTCCACGCAGGCTGTTATTCGGCCCGACTGCGACTCAGAATCACCCCTGTTCTGTTCTTGAACATCAGTGATGATGCTCCTAAGCTTGTCAGTCCATGTGCCAAGTACTTTTATGAGAACCGACATGTGGTATCTCCCGTCCATCGGACTCGAAGATACACTGAATGGATGCCACTGCAAGAAAGACAACTCCCGCGCTTGTATGAAGATAAAACTGAGAGCATTGTAGCGGAGACCTGTCAAACAAGAAGCAGTTGGTCAGGCAACTGTGACAGCAGTCATGAAACAGTTATTAATAGAGCACAAGGAAGTAGGCTTTTTACTTGCTGGTTTTGAGAAGACTAACTCCACGGTCCCACATGGGCGGCAGGCAGCAGCGATGATGTCAACTTTGGCCCTTGACTGCCAGAACCTCAGGAAGCGGTCGAGCATGAAGAGGAAAACGGCCCCGGCTGAAATGCTGAAGACAAAGTCGCCGACATGGAGTGCCAAGAACACAACAAAGACCACGTAGAGTTGGTGGGTGTAGAAGAAGAGCTCAAAGAACCTCTTCCTCACCGGGTGAAGTGATGTGACCCACATAAGCAGCCCAGCTACCAAGCTGATCACTCCGGGGAGGTTTGCCACTCCAATTTTCTTCCATTCTACCATCTAAAAAGAAGGTACCAATACTTGTCAATTTACACAAGTTCAGACATCTAGTTTCCTTTTCTTTTGCAAAGAAATTGATCCAGTTATTTTCAATAGGTCTACTCTATTGTATGTTTCAAAATAAGTTTTGTATTCAGTGTTAATTAATTCACAATTTTTTATAAATCAAAACAAGGTAATAGGAAATAGGAAAGGCATTGGCCATGGCAAATCATAAAGCCTGGACAAGTCTAAACATATCAGCACTTACTTTTTCAATTAGACAACCCTCCATGGACCATGCGATTACATAGAACAAACCATGCAATGTAAACAGAGCCATTGTGAGATGCCCCAGCCAGACATGGTATCTAGTAGCATGCTCAAATGGAATATCAATAAGCCGTAGAAGAACGGAGCCCCTCGCAACTGGCAGGAATAGGAAGAGCATGCAGAACAAGCCAACAGACCCTAAACGGAGGCCAATAACTTCCAGTATCAACTCACTGCAAGGCAAAACTTGTATGATCTTAAAAAAATGTTGACAAGACATCAATTAATCTACGCCAAACAAAAAATCTATTTGCAACATCAGTATGACTAGTGCCCTGCAGCTAAAGAAGAGCATGATTGCCTGTCCTCAGACTCACTAAATCATAATAGAAAAATAGCACAGATTTTGCAGTGAATTGCGTTTTACCAAGCTCTTCCTACTGTTCTTTCACTGATGACAAAAGTAGTACTATGTATTGCCATTAGGTTAAAAGTTCAAACACTCCAAACATAAAAGAGCTGCATGTTATATAAACCATTAGAAGTTATGTAAATGAGATATCATAGTATCAGTGGCTTCAGGAAAAAAATCACATACATCAACTGGTGCATGTCAACATGCGTAAGATCCACAAAATAAATTAGCAATTCTGAAGCAAATGTATAGTCATCCACCATGATCAACAATCTTATGTGAAAATCATGAACTTAATTAATAGCATTATTGACTTTAGTGGGCGTTAAATGGGTCAAGAACTAAAAGAAATGGGAAATGGCTTCCCATCAAACAATCCTCAATTATAGTACATACCTCTCAAAACTTGCAGGTACATGGATTTCTGAGACAAGACTCACGGTCTCCACAGCATAATAGGTCATGGAGTAGACAACGTAAACTATAAACAGGATAATTCCAATAAATTCAACTGCAGAGACAACTCCAAAAGGGCCATCGACGAGGACAGGAAAAGTCCAGAGACGAAAACTCAGTGACCTCAGCTTTTTGTTCCTGGTATACAAAAACAAAAGAAAAAAAGTAATGATAAGTATGCATGAAGCAGAAAGAAGCGCATATGCCACTTTCTCATAAATAAATCCATGTCGATATTGTGTAGTGTTGAGTTCTGAACTTAAATGGTATTGAAATCTCTAAGCTTAAACAGTTTAGGATTCAGATGGATCCCATATCGCTAGTTGTATTTCAAAGTGGTCACAATGATTTAACTTTATGTGATGCCAGTTAGCGTGCCAACTTTTTGTGAAGTTGTTCACAGGATTCAGGCACGAAAATAACAAACACTGGCGACTCTGAATTTTCAGTTCCAGTTCTTCAGACTTGACTGACAGTGTTTCTATACTG
The DNA here is from genome assembly GCA_032690845.1 of Eleusine coracana subsp. coracana. Taxonomy (NCBI): domain Eukaryota; kingdom Viridiplantae; phylum Streptophyta; class Magnoliopsida; order Poales; family Poaceae; genus Eleusine; species Eleusine coracana. The sequence continues at coordinate 12,567,659 of CM064424.1, forward strand.
AAACTCCACTTCCCACAATTTAGTAAATAACTCGTGAACTTCCAGAGTGTCAACAAAAATAGTCGAAACACTAAAATCCACAACGAAATTCTCAGAACTACATCATCAAAAAAGAAAGGTACTTACTCCACATGATCAGTGGGGAAGAAGGATATGTACACATACGCCAGGACTGCGATGATTAGAATCGGGGCGCTGAAGGCAAGGAAAATGCTTCCTACAACAATTGAGGAAGGGGGGAAAAAGGAAAATGATACAGAAAAGCAATCAATTCTTGAGCTTACTTTCCTCTACTTCCGCAGGAAAAAATTAAAGACGCAGAGCAGATATTATCTGAGGGACACGCTGCGTACCGGTGATGCCGAGCGGGGAATCCCTAACGAGCCCGATCAAGTTCCTGAACACCGCCTGGGCCGGCTTGGTTGGGAAGAGGAAGATCCCTGCGGCCCAGGTGAGGAACACCGCCCACATCAAGAACTTGAGCACGGTCCTGGCCAGCGACGGCAGCGCGCCGCCGGACGAGGAGCCCTTGGCCGCCACATTGGCGCCGTTCTGCTGCCGCAGGAGCGGCTCCCTTTCTTGGGCCATGGCGAGGGGAGCAGGGCGATCAGTGGTGGAATGAGAACCGTGGGGGAATCAACAGTAGCACTTCTGCTCCCGTTGGCTTCGCTGGCTTTATACGGACCAGTACGAGGCGGTGGTGGAGGTGGAGGCCGGGTGCTTCGCGCGCAGGAAACGCCGCGTGGGCCCGGGCCCCAGGTGTCGGCGAGGGGCAGTACGGCAGGGGAGCCCCGTCCGCCATTTACAGGTGGTTCCGGCGGTGCGGATGAGGCGAACCGAACGACGCAGTGAGCCACACAATCAACGTGTGCTCCGGAAGGCCCGCCCGTGTGTGCGTCAGCAGCTTTGTGTTTTCATTTTCCTACTAGCTCATTTAAAAGCGAAAAATCGTACAAGTACCTCACAAATGCAAGTGAATCAGTGTTTTCAAAATCGGCTGGTTCCGGTCCAGTCTGGTTTTATCAATAAACAGTTTTTAAATAAAAATCAAGTCTGTATTCACTAGCGGTTTTCTCAATTAACCAGTCGATTTTTGTTGATTAAAAAACTAGACCGGTTCCGGTTATGTAAACCCTACAGGTGATACCAAAAGATGTAAAAATAACTTATGTACACGTCCTAGATGTAAAATCCCTTTCATCTCATTGTACTAGTTCTTGAATTATTTTGATGAACATTCAATAGTTGGATGCTGTTGTATTTGTCACGCTTGTAAAATCTTTTTCATATCATTGTACTAGTTCTTGAATTATTTTGAGGAACACTCAACTCAACACCTGCATGTTGTTGCATTTATCACACCAATAACAGTTCTGTTGGTCGAGTACAGAAAATCCATTTCACCCGGCAACTTCACATTCACTCCAGCGATAAACCCTCACTATTTCCTCGGCCAGTGGATTTATCCGTGGCTGCCATTGCCGGGGGAGACAACGCGGTGGCCGCTGCTTGTCCGTTCGGTTACCTGTAGCCCTCAGCCCCTCGTCAATGGGGAATCTCCTAGCTATATTTTGGCGATAATCCACCTGAAAAACTCCTAGGAGAAGAAACTGCAACCGTGAAGCAGATGGCAGTACAAGTGTTCAGTGTCTGTGCAAGTGGATGGGGATAGATCAGAGGAGATGGTCCTTTCGCCGGAAAGGGACGATGAGCGCGGGCCCGGGCCGTAACTCTCACGACCCTGCCAAATGTACATCAGTGCGGTGGGCCCGTATGTAGCTCAGCCACAAGTCTTGCCGGGCTCTCCTGCGTCACTAGTCTCGTCTCGTGTTCGTGCACTCGCCCGCGATAGTTGTGTCAAAAAGACTTGACGGGCCGCAGGTACGTGAACAGCACGTCAACTGATGCTGAATAAGCTGGTTTACGGACTGGGCTAGCCCATGGGAACGCTGTTGGAGATCAGCCCATGTTTTTTCTCTTCTCGTGTGTTTGTTTCTTAGATCTAAATTTTAGTGGATCATATCTATTATTAAAATATTATATATAATTATTAAATATATATTAAATATAAAACTAATTATAGAGTTGAATGCGTATTAGTATGATAAATTTATTAAGCTTAATTAAATCATTATTAAGAGATATTTATTATAACATCATATTTTTTAATTACGACCTAATTAGTCTTAATAGATTTATCTTATTATTCAGAAGGAGAGTTATGGACTGGGTTCTATCAGTAACCTATATTTATTACTCCTAATTAGTATCATAATATTTGATGAGACAAGTCTAAAAATTAAAGAAGTAAAAACAAACACACTCTATTATTCATCTAAACTCCCTCCTTTGTAGTACGTACTGGAACGTCAGCCTGCTCAAACTGTAGCATGCGCTTAACCTCGGGCCCTCGGAGCGGGGCTAACACCCGCACGTGCACGCCACAGGCAATCTGCTCGCACACCAAAATCGGAAAGCGACACGGTGCAAAGGCGCGCATCATTCCTGCTAACACAAATTTGCTTCCACCGTTTATTTTTTCATGTTTTTTAGTTTTCTGATTGAAAGTTTTTAATTAATAATTTGTTATTTTGAGTTTTAATTTTTTTAAGATTATTTATATAATAATTATAAATCATTGAATCTAGATTTAATAGTTTAAAACAGTAATTAAAAGTTGTCCAATTTTCAATCAGTTCAAAATTAGCAAGTCCCTTGTTTTTTCTTCTCCAAGCTGCTTTTTACTTAGCGTGCTGCCACAACTCACAACTCATAACCGGTGTTGCATCACCTGATGGGCCGACGGATGGCTGAAGGAGCTCGGAGAACTAGGAAAAGACAAATGCGTGAAGAAGCTCGTGGAACGTTTAAACCTGTGAGCCCAAGCGGCTGGGCTCGGCCCATGTAACGGTTGCGGTGGACGGAAAGGATAAGAGAGAGTTGATATGTGGAGAGGGGAAACGAATATGTTGTAAGATATCTTCAAGAGATTTTGTATTATATTATCCAAATTAGATTATTTTATCTTATGTAAAAATAGGAAAGGTACTAAAACCACGGCATAAAATCAACAGACTAGCTATCTTACCTCTTCATTTTTAAAAACTTTCACGTCATCTTCTCTTGTTGATTTTTTCTACTCGCGATCATACGCGACGCCTCGGCTCGATGAACGAGGTGTAGCCTTGAGTCCTGGACATTGCGGATGCGCGGATGTGGTGCCTGACGCCAGATGTGTGTGTGGACGCTGGTGTTTTCCTGGACGCGCTCTGCTAGTAAAGCCAAGCCCTACTACCTAAATTCCATAGTACCTCCAAAGTGAAGCAAGACAACTGTGGCAGTGGTACAGGGACTGTAAAATAGCGCGCACAACTAAAGCAAGGCCGCGCCGGAGGCAGTGACGGAGCCAGGTTTCAAAACTTGGGTATTCCCTAATGAAGGAGCATAAAAATTTTATTTGACTCATATCATAATAGGCATGCACATAAAATATAAATTGTTCATATATTAATCAAACTAACTGAAATTACAAAATAACAAAAAAAATTACAGTTTAATTATGTGCTTCTCATAATATGAAATTGATCAATGATGTCTTTATCCTTAACTTGTAAAAAATTACTACTATATATAAATTTCTTTTGCTTAAGAGTTGGGTATTCCTGGGAATACCCTTAGCTCTGTCAGTGGCCGGAGGGGGAAATTGGAGTGGGAAAGGGGTGGGCATGTGAGCGAGGTGGGATGCCGAGAGTGTCGAACTCGGTAAAAATGCTGAGCGGAGGAGGATAGATACCAAGCGAAGATTTTTACCAGGCCATTTAGAGAGTCTGTTGGATTGAATTTTTCCTTTCTTTTTTATAAGTATAGCTAATATCTTTGATTTAAAGAGTCTTTTGGAGATGCTCTAACTCGATAAATTCTAAACCTCGCTATCAATCCCTCTCTATTCTTCCTCGACATAATCTGATTTCACTCCTAAATTCCCTGATATTGGTTGTTGTTTGCGATTCTTGTTACACGTGTATGTGAGCCTCAAAACAGTATCATTGATATCACACAAAAAACAATCAGGCAAAAGAAAAAAACGTACTATAGCATGGACATCATCACACAAAAAAATCATATACAACAAAAAAGTATTACAAAAGTCTGATTTCAGGTTTGCCTTCCATGATAGGTCGTTTGAGACGTCCAAAAATCACATAATGAAAAAGTAAAAGTTATACAACAATTCCGATATATACATGCTAAAAAATTGATATCTCAACCTTCACCTTGTGCTGCAGTGTTGCTTGACAAAAATATAGCTAAACCTGAAAAATGTGTGTCATTATGCCAATGTGAAAAAAAATATGGCCTTACTTGTGTATCTATAGTGGAATTGATGTAAAAAGTTTCACATAATTAGTTATTCTTGTAGATAAATAAAAACATTTCAAATGATCTGTGGGATATACATACCAGGGATACCTCACCACTCGGATATATTGCCGAGTGGGTCGGGGTCCAATAAAGATAAAGCTCATAAAAATAACTATTTGGATTATTACTTGGAGTAGACGACAAGTCAATACTAGAGATAGAAAGTTAGAGATAGAATCCTAATCGAAAATCATGTTGTAACCGACTAGGACACTTGCCAGTAACTCTGCTCTCCAGATATATAAGGAGTGGTAGGGACTCTCTCATAGACAATCAGATCATATTATGCAATACACTATAGAACATAGGATGTAGGGTTGTTATTCTTTGGGAGATCTGAACCTGTCTAAACCTCGCATCTTGTATGTTCATCGACTCTCGGTCTTATGCATGCCTTTATCGATAAATAAGGATGATGGATAGTCCTATAATCTACTACTGATATTAGTATTGACAGTTGACGTACCAGATAGGAGCAGTATGTTGATCGGCTTATCAAATTCGATGGCCAAGTTTTTTGTTTGGAGATTATGAATCTTCGTCGGCGACAATTGAGGCAACAATTCCATCTAGCGAGGCAGATCGCTACTCGCCGAGTCCTCGCGTTGGTTGGCGCTGCTCTCAGAACGCATGCATCCGTGCCGAAGGCCAGCGTCTGTATGTTGCATTGATTGCATGATCATCATGTCAAGCACAGAGTTAACATGTGATCAATGTCGGCGGCATAATACGGCTTAGCTTTGCCGACGACGGTGTTGCGGTCAAAAGTCAATTCATCTGACTCGAAACAACCCTCATTTCATCAATTGAGTCCGACTCGTGCATAAGGAAGGGAAGATTTTTTTCTTTCTTATTTTATTCTGCCCTTTTATAGATACTATATATTATCACTTTTTGCTACTGTTGCACCTGTGTGAATTGCATGAAGCCCATAGTTGCGAAAGCTAGTCTGAGTCGAATACTCATACGTGTACTGCTGGTTTGACTTTGACATTGATGGCTACATCCAAAGTTCGTCGAGTGTTGTTTGTATCAGACTACACATATCAGACAGCAGTACACATACTCAACCAGTGACTCGATCATCTTACCAGTCGGCTTCCTCAACCACAACTGCATGATTATATGGCGGCTCCATAGAAAGAAATACAACAAGCTTGTGCATGTGTCAAACAGGGCAGGCAAAGCCAACACTAGACAATCTCCATGGCGGTGCAAATCAGCCAGGCAATCCGCGTGTGGCAGGGCCCATCCTGCATGATTATATGGCGGCTCCATAGAAAGAAATACAACAAACCTGTGCATGTGCCAAACAGAGCAGGCAAAGCCAACACTAGACAATCTCCATGGCGGTGCAAATCAGCCAGGCAATCCGCGTGTGGCAGGGCCCATCGGCACGACTTCACACCTTGATCGGTTGCATGGAAACAAAAGGCCAAATCGTCATTGGAGATTCAGTTTCGTATGTGCCGAATCATGCGGGCATCAAGCAACGAGTGGTCAGATTGATCCTGATGAGATTGAACGAAGCGGTCGCCATTTGCTTACATATCGATGACTCATCTAGTTGATGAAGAATTTTCCATAGTTTGGAAAACAATAATGACTCCAAGGCACGCGTCACGGGAGGCTTATTTTGCACGCGATTTTTTTATTATTTTTATCATATTATTTATTTTATATTTACTAATCAATCTACGTGTTGCAAGCATGTATGACAGTACGAGTAGTTCATCGACACGGTGGATAGTCTGGTGTGCATGCATGTCACCTCTTATCTATAGATAATGCTGAGTGTGAACTCAAGACAAGCTGATTCGGACAGCTCGACTACGTGATGACCCGATGGTTATTCGACAACTCGGCAACTCAACATATCACTCGGTGAGGCAACACGGTGATGGAGCTACTCGTATTGATAATCAAACCGCATACTCGGGGGCTTGTCTATGGTTCATTTTTGACTCGTCTATTATCATAAAGCTAAGTAAACTTTATAGTATTTTTATTATTCATATTATTTCAATTTGAAGGCCGTATGTTCTTAATCTTGCGGTCATGATTTTGAGTTTTTTTTGACTCATTTTTTTGTCGTGACAATATTAGTCAATATTTTTTCTCGGTTGATTTCGACTTGTACATGTTTGGCCGAATGAGTTTTAGCAGTATATAATTGGTATTAGGAGGAGTTCAGCTGTTCTGCTTAGTTGCCCGTCTGACTCCCATTACCTAAATTGATCAGTCTAGCTCTATGGCTCATATCATTTGTCAAAATCGTCGTGCATATTGTTTTTTTAATGAACCTTATTTAGTTTTTATGTCTATTAGTTGAATGATCAGTACTCTAAGCAAACATAATTCTTAGATGAATAATAGAAATTCAACAGACTTAGATATTAAAAACGTTATTTCATTAATGTTTTATATTAATTTTATATATAACTACATTATTTGTGTTCTTGTATTATAGTTATCTCATCGATATCACTCAGTCATGGAGCGTCGAGTCATTAGATCACTCGGTCACGGAGCGCCGAGTCATTGGATCACTCGACCATGATCAACTACTCATAGTTTCTAAAATTTTGATCCCTCGAACTTTTTGAGCTGTTATGTCGAGCACTCGTCTTTAGCTTGATGAATATTAAGCAACTCTCGCTATATCAACTGGAGCTACTTTATTGACATCACTCGATTTTGTTATCCCGAGTTATTAGATCATTCAGCTTCATTATTGGATCACTCGACCTTCTTGTCCCGAATCGTTATATCATTCGGCTATATTATTGGATCACTCGGCCATTATTGATTACTTATGATTTTACTCAATATTGGATAACCCTGTATGGGTTGATATTTTTTACTCGGAATCATGCCCGGGGCTGCTATACTTGTTATATTTAATCAAGTATTGCTTGAATATTTTTGATGGCTCTTATACTTGTTATATTGGATCAAGTATCATTCGGATATTTTGATAACTGCTATGCTTGATATATCTGATCAAGTATCACTCGGATTCATTAGTCCCAATGGTTCCTTTTGTTAGTTGGGGGAATGGTAGAATCAATCTTGGGAGCTACCATATTAAAACTCCTCATTGAATCAATCGGGGACAGTGGTAGATCAAGATTTATATATGATTATTTTTGATTTACAAGATATTTTATGATCTAAATACCTTCTGAGTCGGGGGCTATACCTACACCTAGTAGGTGGATTTATTCGTCACATCTGAATATTATTTGGCATATTAATTAATTGAGGATTCTTTAAGATTTATGGAGATCTTTACAAGTTCATTGCCATATTTAATGAAGAAGTTCAATCATATTTATGGCGAAGTACTAGTCAAGCAACTGAAGATCAACAACTAACTTGCAAAGCTCTCGGGGGCTACCGTGGGATATATATACCAGGGATACCTCACCACTCAGATATATTGCCGAGTGGGTCAGGGTCCAATAAAAATAAAGTTCATGAAGATAACTACTTGGATTATTACTTGGAATAGACGACAAGTCAATACTAAAGATAGAAAGTTAGATATAGAATCTTAGTCAAAAATCATGTTGTAACTGACTAGGACACTTGCCATGTAACCCTGCCCCCCGGATATATAAGGAGGGGCAGGGACTCTCTCATAGATAACCATATCATACCATGTAATATACCACAGAACACAGGACATAGGGTTGTTATCTTTCGGGAGGCCCGAACCTATCTAAATCTCGCGTCTTGTGTGTCCATTGAATTTCGGTCTCGCGCATGACTTTACCGATAAATAAGGGTCATAGGTAACCCTATGATCCACTATCGATATTAGTATCGACATGATCTTATTGTTATTAGCTTTTACAAAAATCAGATAAGTAAAACCACAAAATGTTGTAGAAGCAGAATATGTTTAAAGTTACTTTTCACAAATACTAGATATGGTTTTTGAATATAGCAGTTATGTTGTTTACACATATTAGATTTGCATATACCAGATGTAGTTTTATCATTTAACATATATTATTTTTACTGGCAATAGATATGTCTTCTATAAATTCATGATTTGCCTTTTAGAAATTTCAATTATGATATGACACAAATCAAATATACTTTCGAAAAGAAATGGCAGGATGCATGCGTTCATGCTTTTTATGTATTGCTAGCAAAGTTTTTTTTAAAAAATAGCCAATAAAACATGCACACCACATGTAAGAAACAAAATAAGTAAAATAGCACCAAAGCTTTCATTTTGCATCAGAGGGGACCTTACAATGGTGAGGAAGAGAGACTTCACACCTAGCTATCACTCCTTGATCAGCAACATGATCTTCACTACCATCTATTCTACATTGCAACAAGAGACCTTACAATGGTGAGAAAGAGAGACTTCACACCTAGCTATTACTCCTTGATCAGCAACATGATCTTCACTACCATCTGTTCTACATTACAACAAGACACAAGTCATTACAAAAACTACTGTGTATATGCTCAACCTTAAGTTGTTGACAAAATGGTCATTTAGAAAAATAGGTGAAAGATAGGCAATGTAAGTAGAAATTATAAATTTGAAATTAAAGAAAAAACAACTTAATCATGTTTAAAGTACAAAGAGCGAGTAAACACAAACAAAAAAGCAAGACAGTAGTACCATTCATGCAAGTAGAATGATTGGAGAAGTAATGGGGATGTGTGAAAATATATTATGATACATTTGATAACCACCAGGGCACAATTGGGATAAAACAAAAACACCAACAAGACTAGATGCAGGTATGAAGGTGCATCTAGGCTCCTAATTTTGTTTTGGTGATTGGCGCCAATACAATTAAGAATGGACTAATGTTTCAATGAGTATGTGTGTAGAAGATGGTTCAATTATTGATGATAAAACACATAGAAGCTCAAATACTCAAAGAAAAGGAGAAAAAAATGGCTAAGAAATTTCAAGATGAAACTCAAAAATATGCTCAAGTATGAGGCTCATGGAGTTTTTACTTTATTTTTGAGTATAGGAAAAGTCGTACTATTAAGAGGGACACAAAAGTGTAAAGCAATGATGAACTAAGAGCAAAAACCAAAATTCCATAGCCAAAACACTTTTTTAGGGCAAAATCATCGGACTTGTCCGATCCATCGGACTCCAGAACCTTTGCCACTCTGTGTCATCGGACTTGTCCGATGACCAGCAAGTCCGACCCATCGGACTTCACTGTCAGACTCCAGTACCTGTGTCAAACCCTAGCCATCGGAGTTGTCCGATGGTCAACTTGTCCTAGGCATCGGGCAACTCCCTCGGACTCCAGAACCTGCACCAACTTGTTCCATCGGACATGTCCGATAACCATCGGACTTATCCGATGAAGATCTAAGAAATACCCATCCAAACGACTCTTTTTCTTCTTGAGCTATAAATAGAATCCCACTTCGTCCCTTGGCTGGTTGGTCACTCATTCCACTCAAAAACACTCTCAAGCTCACTTTGCTCTCCAAATCTCTCCTCCCTTACTTCCAATCTTGATTTGTGAAGGGATTGAGAGAAGATTCAAGAGCTCCATCGATTTCAAGCTTCCATTCTCTCAAGCTCTTGGTTCATCCTCACCGCCGACCATGTTTGTGTTTGTTACTCTTGGGGATTCATCCCCTAGACGGTTAGAGGTATCCGTAGAGCTCCCAACTTGTGTGGTGACGCCTCGGGAAGTTTGTATTGATCCCTCCTTCATGGAGTTTGCTAGTGGAAAGCCAAGTTTGATCTTTATGGTCACTTGGAGAGGTTAGGGTTGAAAGAAACCCGGTCCTTTGTGGATCCCTCAACGGAGACGTAGGCTTCTTTGTGGAGCTGAACTTTGGTGAACAAATCTTGTGTCTCCCCTTATCTTCTTTTGCATACTTGTTATTTACTTGCTCTTGCTCCAAACTCGCTAGCTAGGGTTTGCCTTGTTTCTCTTAAATTAACTTGTATAGGTTGCTTGCTAGTTGTTCCTCTTATTTCTACAACTTCCTCTAGCTTATAATTACTAGATCCTAGCTTGCCTTGCACTAATATAAAGTTTTAATCGGCCGATCTACTTTTCTAACTCGTACCATCGGACAAGTCCATCGGACTTTCCTCACTATCATCGGACAAGTCCGACCCTGCGCATTTGACTTTTATTATTAAGTGATTTTCAGGGACAATTGACTATTCACCCCCTCCCCCTCTAGGCACTTTCAAGGTACACAATCTGCAAGACCAGATGTAGGGGTAAAGTCCCTTCTGATTGACACCTAGGACTTATTCCTCATCATTGTTTTACTATTGCAAAACAAAGACCCAATGTCATTACAAATTCTATTGGTCTCCTGGCCTAAAAAAGCTCCACAAATTTGTTACAGAATATTATATCCTAATTTTTGTTTCATATATTATGATCATTGTTTTGTTGTAAATCATATTACCACAAAACAATGCAGAAGACATTGTACAAGCCTAATAAGCACATATTCTACATGTTTCTTGTGTAAACTTGAATGTCATTTCTTGCATAATGTCTCTTAATACCTTTTATTGTATATTTGCAAGCAAAGCACACACTATCTAAAGACAACATCCTACGATTTCAAAAAGCATATATCAAGACATGAAGCTAATACCACCAATCCTATGATCAATTCCAATGTTCTAGTTAGAACACCAAAATAAAGAGACAAATTGTCTCACACTGAGATGCTCATGGCCATAACATATCACTGTACCCAAATTGTCTGTATCAAAATAGCAATGGATGAAACACCTATACACAAATCTATTTCACCTTAGATTCACTTATATTCCTCCCTTCTGATTTCTCCAAATCAGCAACATCAAAATAGCAACAATAAAACATAGAATCCCCCAATTCAATTCGTTTTAGAAGGGAAACAAGGGAGAAATGTAGATGAACGCACCTTGAGACCTTCTCCATACTTCAATTCCATTCCCAAAATCTGGATCAAACACAATATTAGGACGCTAACAAATACAAATTCGAGCATGAGCAATCCAAATCTGTAGAGGAGAAAGAGACATATGAACTCACCAAACAGAGCCACCTCAATCATCGATCTTACCAAATGTGTACTTGTGTAGCCACCACGCGCGCCATAGGGAGGAGGTATCCTTGAATCATCGTGGCCCATTGCATCGTAGGGGGGAGGCCGTTGTCTGGCGCCGCTACCTCCGCACACGTTGCTGCCCCATGCACCAAAGGGAGGAACGAGGACACGAGCTCACACCACCACCTTGCGCATTGTAGGGAGGACAAGGCACCCTCACATAGTCGTTGTAAAGATGCATCTAGGATACCCTAGTGGATTTGGTGAATGATGACTAAAGATTATAAATGTACTAACATATGTATGAAGTAATTATGTAGAATATCAAAAGATTATTAATGATCTATTATGGAATGGTTCACCCCTCAAACAAGGAACAGAAGAATAGACTCAAAAGAAGCTTTGATTAATAGTTTTTCTTTATTTTTTTAGTCATAAGAATGTCGAACTACTAAGAGGGGTAAACAATCTTGCTACTAGAGAATCATTGTGCTCAAGCAAAACCAAAGATTTAAATAAATAACTTAGCCACAATAAGTAACCAAAAGAGCTGACTCTTCTGATCCATAGAAGGAGTAACGAAAGTTCTATCAACCTTTGATGGAAGTTTTGTCACTAGAAATCCCAGTGACCTCACAACCCAAGGGTTGTAGAAGTTCCATTATCCCCTGGTATAGTGAAATCCTAGCCCGCACAACGACTATTTTGAAATGATGGAAGTTATGTGGTTCTTCACAGAAGTTACGTCGGTGCCAGGATTACACTCCAACGTCTAGTTTTTGGAGCTCTTCTATATATACCTTTCTAGTTATCTGTTGGAAAAGTTACACATTCTAGCACTTCACTCTACTTTTAGCTTTAGCTACTCTCTCTCACTCTTGCATTTGTTCTTGAGATTCATATCTTTTCTTAGAGATATCCAACCAAGAAAAGCTTCAATCCATCCACTCAAAACCTTGAGCATATTTTTTCCCTCCCCATACAAGATTTGCATTACTTGTCTCTTAGAGACTTGGTCTCCTAGACGGCTAGGTGTCGCTCTTGAGCTCTCAAGTATTGTAATGGGACGGGGACATTTGTAAAGGATTGATTCACCTCAGGACAAAACGAATCAAGTGAAGAAAAAAAATCCAAGCTCAATCTTAGTGATTGCTTGATGAGGACAACAATTGAGAGAGATCTGGCTACTTAGCGTGACCCCTCAATGGGGAAGTAGGAGCTACTTAGTGTGGCTACCGAACCTCGATAAAAATCTTTGTGTCTCTCTTATTATTCTTGCACTTATCCTTATTATTGAGCTTGCTTGCTTCATAGTATCAATTGTGCTTGATCCACTTATACGTTGTATTGGTTACTAAATCCTATAGGATTTGAGAGCTACACTGAGCTAACAAACAACTCCTCTACTCATGTAGATTCCTTGTCCCCTTTTAATTTCCGCATTTCAATTAGTTATCAACTTCAAAAGGAGAAATTTTTGTGGATTGACAAAACTTTCATGGTGACGAAAGTTCTGTTGAAAACTGACAGAGGTTCTGTCGTTGTCTTTTTTATTCTGTTTTGAAGTGTTGGTTTTAGGTAAATTTTTAGATTTCCTATTCACCTCCCCTCTAGTCAACTTTCACATCGCCTAGCATGCCATAGACAGGAATCAGGCCAACACCGCCATTGCACAAGCCGGAGGGAGGAACGGGAGGCAGGATCGCACTATTGCCCCCATTACAATATCTATGGTTAACTATATATACTGAATAGTTATTCAACTAAACATTGTAAAAGTGCAATATAACTTTCAAAATTTGAGGGACCAGTCAATCACTTACAAGTTTTGCATCATTAAGTTTGTGTATGTCAAGCTCCACACTAGATTCTAATATCTCAATGCTTCTCTGATTTGCAGGAACTACATTATTGACCTTGTGATTTCCCTGAGTCATGGAATGTTCATTGTTCTGGCCTCTCCAAAAGAGGATGTGGTATCATGGTCATTTGCGCCATCACTGTCTAACAATGATGTCAGCCCGTGATATCACATCACTGCATTTGCACCATTCTTCCTCTTGTTCCTCTTCCTTTTGGAATCCATCCCAAGTAACAGTTAAGTTACTCTGCGTGCGTTACCTAATAAGACCAGAAAAAGAAATTGTGTTCAACTATATTAGGTGAAGAACACATCTAATCAGTTAAATTAGCAGCTAAATGTAACCCCTAATCTAGTATATGGAGGTTGAAAAGACAGTTTGCATGCACAGTTCTTTGCTCTTCCCAGTCGTAACAATTAAAACATATATATCTAAGTACCCGTTTGGTTCATTTGAATTGGGACGAATTGAATCCAATTCCAGAAACTCGGTTGTTTGGCGATCCATCAAATCTAATTGAACATTTCTATCCTTTTTCAGGCGCCGAAAATCTAGCCCATTACTATTTCCGACCCAAAAAACATGGAACCCTTGGAATTTCGGTTCACTCTTCCCTATAGATAGTCAATCGGGCGGCCTGGCCCGAGCCTTAAAAGGCCCGTCATGACACACGAGCCTTTTAGGGTCATGCCTTGTCGACCTACATGCCCAGCTTTCAGCCCATGATCCAACACGAATTTGACTACACATGTCGGACTGGCCTATTAAGCCCATTAACACAAGGAACCAGTAGCGATTTTCAACCCATCAATTGTATAAATGGTGAAAATTAGGAGAAAAGGGGGACAAAACAGGGTTTGAACTTTTGACCTCTTGGAATCAAAGTAGTAGCTTTACCCTAGACCACTTAACTCTTATTAAGGAGATATGAAATATGAAATTTATTTAAAAATTATTTTGTACTGTGTCCGTGCTGCCCACCGGGCCGCACCTCTGACCCAAGCACGGCGCCATGCTGGCCCGGGCACAAAATGATTCAGGTCAATGCCGTAACTGGGCCGGAGAAAAAATACTCCTCCCCTCGTATTGTGTTCCGGGCTGGCCCAGTAGACACGGCCCATTTAACCATCTATACTCCTCCCCTCGTGCCCTCGCGTCCCGCCACCGACTCCACGCTGCCGCCGCCAGCAAGAGAGAGAGCCCCGCGGTAGAGGAGCTCAGACGCCGCCGCCTCCGCGATAGGGGAGCCGACGCTGCCGCGACGCCATCCTCGACCGCACTCGCGCGCCGTCGTCGACCGCGGGAGGGAGCCGCACGCGCCGTCGTCGACGCGCCGGTGGGAGACCGCGCGCCGTCGTCGAACGCGGGAGGGAGCCACACGCGCCGTCCTCGATCCGCAGCGAAGCATGCCTCCGGCGGACACCGGCGGCGGCGAGCAGCCGCACAAGGCTCACCGGCAGAGCAAGTCTGGCGCCAAGGCTCGGAAGAAGAAGGGCAAAGGAAAGGGCGATGAAGCGGGAGGCGACCAGAAGAATCCCAAGGTATGGCACGAATCGCAGTTGGCTCTTGTTGGTGTGGCCGCCCATGGATCGGGATAGGGGCGTTTCGGAGTGTCTTTGAGAGGATGTTTAATGATGAGCATTAGAGCCTCTTAACAGCCTTAGTTTTTCGTTAACGGGGAGGGGGTCGAAACGAAAGCAATGATTCGGTTTATTGTAAGCTCACAGCTTAATGATTGCTTCACAAAGAGTAATAGACATTCTGGTAATCTCGTTAAGTCCAGAGTTTTTTATTTCCTCTACTGTCCAAAGTTGTTGTTCCAGTAATCAGCTCAACTTTTTAGGTACTTCAACCATTCTGGCTACAGCAATTAGCTTAAAATCCAGAATTATTGATGACCTTGGGCAACTTCTCATAATAGAAACCTATTGTACTCAAATGATTATGGAGAGTTCGCCAACACTGAGTATGATTCATGCTATTGAAAGAATATGATACTTTTTATCCATGGTAAAGTGGCCCTTTAAGAATTCAATTAGTGGAAATGCTTATATTTCTTAATGTGTATAAATGATTCGAAGTAAAGCCCTTTTGGTTCTCAATATTTTTTGCTATCTGATGTTTGGAAGCCTTGTTGTAATTAGATGTCCCTGCTGTTTTTTCAGGCTTTTGCTTTTAAGTCAGCAGTTAAGGCTAAGCGTCTACAATCTCGAGCAGCAGAGATTGAACAACGCCGCCTTCATGTGCCAATTATGGACCGTTCAATTGGTGAACCTCCTCCTTTTGTTGTTGTTGTTCAAGGACCTCCACAGGTATACTCTTGAATTTTTACAAATGATAGTTGGGTCTTGTCTCTTATCATTGATTCATTTCAAAATTCCCAGGTTGGGAAGTCTTTGTTGATAAAATGTCTAGTAAAGCGCTACACCAAACAAAATCTGTCCGAAGTCCGTGGTCCCATTACTGTTGTGTCGGGTAATCTACCTTTTACATCTTGTTATCTTGTACATTGAACATATCGAGAATATCTCTCGACACATATTATCATTATTATTTGTTATTGTATATTTATGTATATGCAGGTAAAAGCAGGAGAGTACAGTTCCTGGAATGTCCAAATGATATTAATGGAATGATTGATGCAGCTAAAATAGCTGATCTCGCGTTATTGCTCATTGATGGAAGCTATGGATTTGAAATGGTATGTTGTCAGTTCCACTTTTTTCTTGAACTCTTACTGGTTTAATTTGCATCTCTGTTAAGTTGGTCAGCAAACATGAGCAAGAACTGTCCACAATATTGTTTTTTTTTTAAATGCATAATGAAAGGTCATCCTGTGTTTCCTATACATTTGACTTAACTAGCCTTTTGGACTTCTATTGTGTTGGTCTGCTTGTTATTTTTTTTTGTCACAGCCTACTGTTCAACATTGTTTTTGTTAATTGATAGCAGTGGCATATGTTAACATGATCACTTTCCATTGTTTATGCATGACAATTTGTTAATTCTTTTCTTTCTTGGAGTAATTGGTACCTAACAAGCCCTTGTTGCCAGGATACGTTTGAGTTTCTCAATATCATGCAAGTGCATGGATTTCCCAGGGTGATGGGAGTGCTTACACATATTGATAATTTTAAAGATCCTAAAAAGCTAAGGAAAACTAAGCAGCGTCTTAAGCATCGGTTCTGGGCTGAGATAAAGGAGGGAGCAAAACTATTCTACATGTCTGGTCTTGAAAATGGAAAGTAAGTTGCTATCTTTGAGACTTTCTGGTTTGAAAACTGTAACATCATTCCATAACCTATATGCTTGTGTCCGCACTGGTCCAATCTCACTTGGTTACAAATGAATGCATTTGGCTCCTTGCATGGTGGTGTGGCAAATGATGCATATATAAATCTGCTGAGGCATTGTTTTTTATGAAAAAAAAACTTAAAATATTGTTTTGGTTTCTAATTTTTTGGCATATGATTTCTAGCAGATACAATAAAAGGGATGTCAACAATCTTGCAAGGTTCATCTCTGTTATGAAGCCTGTCCCACTGAGTTGGCGGATGGCTCATCCTTATTTGTTAGTTGATAGATTTGAAGATGTAACCCCTTCGGAAAGTGTGCGCCTGAACAGAAAGTGTGACAGAAAAATAACATTATATGGTTATCTTCGTGGTTGTAATATGAAAAGAGGGACCAAGGTAAACATTTATGGTTCCTTCAATCACTGGAAAGTTGAGCTAGTATCTCACTTCTTTGTGATTGGAAGTGCCAACAAATGGTAGTATTTCTTTTCCGCACAAATGCACTTATGTGATCGTAAGATTTGTATTAAATGGTGCAGGTGCATATCACAGGTGCAGGTGATTTCAGCTTGTCTGGGGTGACTGGATTGGCTGATCCTTGCCCTTTGCCATCAGCTGCAAAGAAGAGAGGATTGCGTGACAAGGAAAAGCTGTTCTATGCACCAATGTCTGGTCTCGGGGATCTACTTTATGACAAGGATGCAGTTTATATCAATATTAATGATCATCTTGTTCAGTTTTCAAAGAATGATGACAATGATGCACCTAAAAAGCAAGGTCTGGCTAGAGTATAAGTTGTAGCTAGCCAATAGCTGAACACCAAGCCCCTCTCATTCATCCATTTGGTTGCTTGTTTTCAGAGTTTCTCCATATATGCTTATTTATAGTGACATATCCTGTTAAAGGTGTCATGCATAAACATTCTTTAATCAACAAGATTCGCTTTGCTTTGAATTGTTTCTGATGCTGGCTAATATTCTAGTAACAAAAAGTTTTTTTTTTCTGGTAGACCTACATCTTGAAATGGTTAGTTTGTGTCTTTGTCCATGTGAATCAGAATGGCCATAGTTTGTGATGCTTTAAAGCATGTATGCTACGCCTGAACTGGATTAACTTCAGTTTTTCATCAAAATCAAAAGTCCTTACTCTCAGTTGTTAACTTCATTCAGTTTGCACGTATACCTTTCTAAATTATTATGGTCTGGACTGCTGGCCTTTCACTTTACAGGAAAAGGTAATGATGTTGGTGTGGCCCTGGTAAAAAACCTTCAAAATACAAGATACTCCGTTGATGAGAAGTTGGAGCAGAGTTTTATTAATTTCTTTGGGAGACGTCCTGCTGCTCAGTCAATGGAGAGTAATGTAGAAGACAATGTCATTTCTGCAAGCCAGCAAGACAAGAAAGATGCAAACTTTAGAAATACGGGCACCATGGAGAGCAATGGACATTCTGAATGTTCTAGTGATAGTGAAGAGGAGAATGATGATGCCACTCAAATAAATGACCGTGATGTTGACTTGAGGGAGGAAGTGGTATTCCATAATGGAAGGTTGAGACGAAGAGCTGTATCAACTAATTTTGAAGATGTCGATGAGGAGGTTCATCATTTTTCCCTTGTTTCCTATCAGTGAATGGTCGTTTTTTACTTTTAATTACTGTTGCACTATAATTTATGATGGCCTTCAGAGGATGGGTATATGTTTAGGGAATATGCATTTTCCTTTTACAAAAGTCCTTTTACAAAAGTACTTTTCCTTTAATAAGTCTAAGTCAGGAAATGTGTCGTTTGTTATAGCTGTGACTCTGCTGGTCCAGACGAGGAACATTTGGTCTTAAGGGCGAAAGTGGAGATCATTTTTAGAACTAATTGTTTAGTATTTACATAGAACTATAGATTTTCAGGTTATATAAGTATTTCGATGTTTTGCTTACATAATAGGGTACTGATGAAGACGAAGACGAGGACGAAGATGAAGATGAAGATGACAGTAATAAAGAAGATTCTGGCGATGGCCAGTTCTCTGGAGGTTCTGTATCATCAGATGATAGTGGAGAAGCTAGTGATTCAGGTACTATCTTCAGATCTTCACATAGATTCATGGACATCTTGCTCGCATCACTGACCCGTGCCACACTTACAGATCATTGTTTCAGGATTATTTTCTTTGCAAATATTTCAGATCATTATTATAGGGTTCTTTGCAAATATATACACTATATAGATCATTATTGACAGTACTTCTTCTTTCCATTTTGCTATTTTAGATGGAGAAAGTGAAAATGCATCTAAGTGGAAGGAATCCTTGCTTGCAAGAACATTGTCCAGCCACAGTGCTAATCTAATGCAACTTGTGTATGGACAACAATCTTCAAAGCTAGAAGGCATGGTATCTAAAGACAACAGTGGTGAAACTGATAGCTCAGATGAAGAATTTTTTGTTCCAAAAGGACAGAAGAAGGTAACTATGTTGCATTTGGCTAATATATCAAAGAAGTTATCTCGTGGCCTTTGCATGATTGCTCACATTAGTTGAACATTGTATTTCTTCTAGATTTATTAGTTAAGAAAGAGATGGTTCGGGGTGGAAAGTTCATAAAAGCCTCTTAACCCAACACTACACCATCTTTCTAAGTGTTGGTGGCAAGGAAAGTTTCAGTGGTCAAGTGCATTAATGGCTTTTGGATACTACTTACTTCTATCTTGAAACTTACCTCATATTGCTTTTTGGGTGAAGGAATCAATATTTTCCCTTTTCTTCTGTATGACATAATACGGTTGGACAAGGTGCTGCTATATATCAATTTAAATTTTAAAATATAAACTCACAGTTTTTATTTTGTAGCAAGCAAAGAATGAATTACCAAGCTTTGATGATATCGATGCCGAGGATTGCTCGAAGTTTATCAAGGCAGATCAAAGAGATTGGTCTAATGAACAACTCATCAATAGCATCCGTGATCGTTTTGTGACTGGAAATTGGTCAAAAGCTGCTCTTAGAGGGAAGGAGTTAAATGAAAATGGGGAGGAGGATGAAGAAGTTTATGGTGATTTTGAAGACCTTGAAACTGGTGAGGTACATAAGAGTCAGGCAGGGAAAGATGGTGAAGGAAATGATGGTGTTCACAAAGATGATGACCTAGAAGTTGAAGAAAGAAGACTCAAGAAGCTTGCACTTAAAGCAAAATTTGATGCACAATATCCTTAATACATGGTCAAAGTTTTTATTCATCTTTTTATTTCATCCTCCACTAATGTACATAAAATATTTTCACATACTCTATTTACTTATTAGGATTGCTTAAACCTTTTATTGTTTCATTTTGAAAGTTTCTTTTCTTACATATCACCTTTGATTCTCCTTGACTGAAACCTACGTACGATGGATCTGCCTCTGATGAGGAAACTGATAACGACAAGAAGAAATTCAAAAGAGAACAGCCTATTGAAGGGGGCTATTTTGACAAAGTATATTTGGATGCTCTTAGCTTGTTGATTCATTGAGGCTTTTCGCTTTATTCCTGGGTACTGATGAGCTTCCATACATTTTTTGTAGTTAAAAGAGGAAATGGAAATTCGCAAGCAGCTGAATATATCTGAACTCAACGAACTTGATGAAGACACTCGGGTTGAAATTGAAGGATTCAGAACTGGCACTTATGTCAGATTAGAAGTACACGATGTGCCATTTGAGCTGGTTGAGCATTTTGATCCTCGTCACCCCATTCTAGTTGGGGGTATTGGCCTTGGTGAGGATAATACTGGATACATGCAGGTCAGTTAAATCTCTAATTTCTTGTCCTATTTCCAGTGTTCCATTCCATAGTTCAAGGAAATAGTTGACCTGTACATCGATAATACATTGTCCATGTTTATGTGAAACTATAGAAATATTTTATGTTCCTTCTTGCCATAGTATGCATCTTTCTGCTTTCACCAGTCAGGGCTAGATTTTCATTCAATACACTGAGTTTTTTTTTTTGAACTCTTCAATACACTGAGTTTTTTTTTTGAACTCTTCAACACACTTGAGTTGGGATAATATTGTATCAAGAAATAAATGATGATGCAGTTTGTTGATGTCAGCATACCTATAAAATATTTATTTGGATCCTCCATGGTGTGTACTCTCCAAGAAAGGGGAAATATCTGGACTGCTTATTTGATGGACTCTGATTATAGCGGTGCAGTGAACAGCCATATGGATGTTCATAGTTTTGATGACTTATGAATATAACTAGTACATTTTTTTGACCGAAGTATAATACAATTGTATGCTGGGTTCTTAGTTTTTATCACACATAACTAACAGTCATTCTCGTAAAGATGTGTACCCTACACCTGGCTGCAAATTGTATTTAAGTAATATGATTGGTATAATATGGGACAGGGAATTTCTGAATTGTGCAATCAGTCATATAGCTGTTTTCTATTTGTTTGTTTTTCACATATACCTTTTTCACCTGTAATGTAGGCTAGTTTGAAGCGTCATAGGTGGCACAGGAAAGTACTGAAAACAAGGGATCCAATCATTGTATCAATTGGATGGAGGCGATTCCAAACAACTCCTGTATATGCAATAGAGGATAGGAATGGTCGGCATCGCATGCTCAAATATACACCGGAACATATGCATTGCTTTGCTATGTTTTGGGGCCCACTTGCTCCTCCAAAAACTGGTGTTTTAGCTGTCCAGAATCTTTCCAACCATCAGGTAGATTTCAGTGATTTGTGTGCCCAGACTATTATGCTTTGTTACAGTGCTGACGGTCTGCTTGTAACAATGCTTACCTCTGCCCAGGTGCCATTTAGGATAACAGCCACAGGCTGGATTCAAGAATTCAACAATTCTGCTCGAATTGTGAAGAAAATCAAGCTCACAGGCGAACCATGCAAGATATTTAAGAAAACTGCTCTTATTAGAGGGATGTTCACATCTGCTTTGGAGGTTGCTAGGTTTGAAGGTGCTGCCATTAGGACTGTAAGTGGAATTCGAGGACAAGTTAAAAAGGTAACCAGATGTTTTACTTGAATTTTATACCACAATATGATTCACACTCGATTATTGTGTTGTACTAGCATCTTAAGAGGTTCTTAAATGTAAGGATACAATTTATACCTGTTTAGTTTCTGGATCTTTTTTTTTGTATTATTGTAATTTTCTCTTCTGCTTAGCTGTGCTGACCAGTACATGGGCAGGTATGTCAATAGTAATAGAAGAAAGATTTTTTACTTTTGGGGTCCAGTGTACCGTTTGATACCCTTAGGTAAATAATAACATCAGGACTAAGGATTAAGATTTTAAGTTATTTTATAATAAGGAATCTGGTCTTATACCTAGCTGGGTGACGGTCTTATCTCTGGCTTGGTGACAGCAGCTCACGCCGTGATGAGGGCGCCCGCCTAGGCGGGCCCCGAACAATTACCAATGCGCATAAGTGCCATTTTTTTTCCAATTGGGTGTTATGAAGAGGAACTTCACCCATATTCGCATTTGTATGGCAACAACCTATGGTATATATCATGAATGTTGGGCTAACCAACTGTTAACATTTACATAGTACAAATTATATTTGTTGATTACAGGCTGCAAAGATCGAACTGGGTGATATGCTGAAAAGAAAAGGGGAAAATACTGAAGGAATTGCAAGGTGCACTTTTGAGGACAAAATTCTTATGAGTGACATTGTCTTCCTGCGCGCCTGGGTCAATGTTGATGTTCCAACATACTGTAACCTTGTCACTACTGCTTTGCAACCCCGGGAGCAGGCGTGGCAAGGCATGAGAACAACTGCTGAGCTGCGGAGGGCACACAATATACCTATTCCATACAATAAGGACTCGGTTTACAAGGTTTTGATCCTTTATTTGTTTTCTTGTAGCATTGTTTTATTCATTTTTATTTCTTTTCATCTCATGTTCATTTCATTCTGCAGCCTATTGAGCGGAAAACAAGGAAGTTCAATCCTCTAGAGATTCCTGCAAAGCTGCAGCATTTACTTCCTTTTAAGTCTAAGCCAAAGGATACACCTAAGCAGAAGAAAGTACCGATTGAAAAGAGAGTACCAGTAGTTATGGACCCCATTGAGAGGAGGAAACACGCGGCTCTACAACAGCTAATGCTGTTAAAACATGAGAAGGTGATATATCTTTTTTGCGCAGCAACTGATTTTATTCTCAGGCGTTGATCTGATTCGTGGTCGTTCTGTTTCTTTGATTGTTGCAGGCAAGGAAGAAGAGGATTAAGGAAGAGAAGAAGAAGAAAGCGTATGAAGCAGAGAAAGCCAAGACTGAACTACTAACAAAGAAACGACAGAGGGAAGAGAGGCGTGAGAGATATCGGGAAGAAGATAAACGGCAGAAACGTGCACGGAGATAAGTGCAAACGGCAGAAGAAAGGGGGGATACACAACGAACCCCAGGAAGCTCTGGCGCGTGAATACTGTTCTATTTTACATGACCTCCAGACTGTCAGTTTATAGCTATCGATGGGTTCCGGCATCCATCTTGTTGGAGACGCATAACAATATTTTAGCCAGGGTTAAACTCAGCTAGGAACGCTACTAGGCTTTGACCGTATGCAGGTGAACCAGGCAACTCATTTTATTTTCTGCTGCTCTAAGTGGGATTATGTCACCGCACGATCACAAATCTGAATGAATTAGGAACATGTAGACCGAACAGTACCTAGGCCAATTTTGATAAGTAAGAATGTTGTAATGGGGCTACGTGATATTGGGATTTCTTTTAAATTGCTTCCTTGATAATGACGTGACTTCGATTATGATGTACGACATACTAGGGCCAAATCAAACCATCCTGTAGGATGTTGCAATTTCGCCGCAAAGGACATGAGTTAGCGCACGGGCACTATTTATAAGCTACGCTTATGTGTAGCTATGGTTCGGCTTGGCAACTATAAATAGAATTGGCGACTTGTCAAACAGTGGTGCTCTTATTTCACAGTATGCTTCGATCATCGGATCGAATTCGATGCACGTTTTTTACACGTTTTTTATGTGCTGTCGATTCGTCGTGATCAGAACAACGGTGAATCGTCACAACCTTCAGTGCTGCCCCTGAGCTTAATGATGTGTAGATAAAAGATAAAGACGGTTATGCCTTGCTTAGTGATAAAGTAGGGCCAACGAACAGCTTGGCACACTCCAGGTCAAAGCGATCGCGAGAATGTATCCACTGTGTTATCAAATGCAATAGCATCTTTAAATATGCATCTAAAATTTAAACAAAAATATGAATAGATGAAGTATATAATCATCTATCATCATGCAAAGTTTCAAGTGCATATGTAAGGAGAAATTAAAAAAAAAAAGAAATCAGCCTGTAAACAGTAGCAGGTTGCGGGATTGATATGAATAGTTGCAACCGAACTGCTTACAGACCAGTTTTATATTTTTGTTTTTCTTTTGTATAAGAATTTGTTGCATCTGAAATTTTACAAGATAATAGATGATTACATTCTCTATCTATTTATGTTTTTATTAGAATTTAGATGCAATCATTAAGGTATTATTATGATTAGTAATACAATAACACCTAAAACAATGATAACACTAGATACATTCTCAACCGACTGCGCCTTATCACTTTGCCAGAGGAGATGACACGAGACGAGAAAGAGGGTGGTTTTTTGAGAAAAGAGAAAGAGGGTGGTGACTAGTGAGCGACTCAACCAGTGGTGAGCCAACAAGTACTACAGGGGTGCTGATCCCTTGCTATATTGAACTTCTCAATGAATTGTTTATATGGATTTTTTCAATTTACATAAAATTTAAGCACCCCCTATGGCTCCGCCCCTGGGCACAGCATTGGTCGTCACGATCAAAAACACCCCTACATGTTAGTAGGCCCCATACATGCCGTTCTAAAAAAACATGGGCCCCATGATTTTGCGTTGCTCCCTTGTTTCAACAACCTTGATCGTGCAAACCAAGCGTCAATGTATCATTTTGTTAAGGGTTAATTGTAAAAATTACCTTATAATTTATTTAGAATTTGAGATTTCTATCCATAAGTTATTTTATTGTAAATTTCCACCCTTTGAACGAGTTTTGTTTCAAAAACTACCCCAATATACACATGTTATATTTATTAACATATTTTTGTTTATTTAAAGTAACCAATGATATTCTTATCAAACATACAAAAAGTTGAAAGTATAATCTTCATATTTTTTCTATAGAGAATGTGTAGTAAAAATGTTAATTAAAGTTCGATCAATGTTTTATAAAATTTGAAATTTGAATATATTTTTTGTGAAAACAAAAGAAATTACACACTAAAAATCTTAACAACATTAAACTTATCTAATATAGTTTATTTTTAAATTTATATCCATAAAAATATATATGATCAATAAAACATGTGTCAACCGAGTCGGGGAAAGAGGAGGCTAGAGGCGGAGGCGGTCAGACGTGCGAATTAGGGTTTGGGAGGGGACGAGGGTTATTCAGTGCAGTGGGGGAGAACTGTGGGTGGGACTCACCTATCGGCACCAATTTTCCATAGTGGTTGCTTGATCTTCTGTCAACCGTTAGATATAGATCGGACAAGCTATAGAAGGGCGACGAGTTAAGGATTGGTAAATAAGCGGAGGAGGGACAACGGGTTTTCTAACAGTGAGTCCGGTCTTACGGGTCTTATGGTCTCATTAGGATAATTAGATTGGTATAAATATATTATCTTATTACGCTTGTCGTCAATAGAGCATCCATTTTTCATCTCGCACCAGGCCACCAAATCCTTTGGGCCGGCCCCCCGACTGCAGCGGCGCGTCGGTGAAGGGCAACGACACCGACAGATGCCTCTCAGACGAGGACACCGGCTCCAAGTACCTGCCGCCCACGCTCGCCTCCGTCGCAGAACCCGCAGGTGCCCTACCTTCCACTTCTACCCGGCCAACTACACCGACCGTGACGCCGCCGACGCGCTCTTCTCAGTCTCCGTCGCCGTCCCCGGCGGCAAGGTCACGTTCTGATCCTCTCCAACTTCAGCGCCCTCCAGACCGCCACCGCGCTCAACTACGACTACCTCGTCCGGGAGTTCTCCGTCAACGTCACCTCCCAGACGCTCGACCTCACCTTCACCGCTTAACCTCGGAGAAGGACCACCCCAACGCCTTCACCTTCGCCTTCGTCATGGCATTGAGGTTATCTCCTCCCCCGACCTCTTCAACATCTCCACCCCCAACTTGATCACTGGGGACGGCAACAACCAGCAGTTCCCCATTTTGCTCGGGCCCGGCACTGCTATGCAGACTATGTACCAGCTGATCAACGTCGGAGGCCAGGCGATCTCCCTGTCCAAGGACACCGACGGGTACCGGTTCCTGGGATGACAACTGCCCTACAACTTCGGTGCAGGGTTTTGTGGTGGCCTACCCGAATGACATGGATGTCTACGTATCCGAACAATGTTCCGGAGTATGCGGCTTCGGGCTCCCCTGGATGTCTACTCTACTGCGCGCTCAATGGGGCAGGACAAGAATGTTAACAGGAACTCCAAACTCCAAAAAATGGATGATGCAGGTGGATGCTGGCCTTCCAGTACTTTTGCAAGGCTGCATTTCTGTGAGATTCAAGATCCGATCACTAAGGTGCATCAGCGGGTGTTCAACATTGACATCAACAACCAGACTGCCTTTAACGGTGCTGATGTGATTGCTTGGGCGATCACGGCTGGTGCTGCCAGCGGTAGTGGCACTCCGGTGTTTCAGGATTTTGCAAGCGATAACAAAAGATGCTCAAAAGCTCATGTACACGCCTCTATATGGAAAATCCTTTTC
This sequence comes from Eleusine coracana subsp. coracana, assembly GCA_032690845.1. NCBI lineage: Eukaryota > Viridiplantae > Streptophyta > Magnoliopsida > Poales > Poaceae > Eleusine > Eleusine coracana. The sequence goes on from CM064424.1 coordinate 12,594,114, forward strand.
ATCTCAATGCACTCCACCACCGCGCGCAGCCATCGCTGAGGCCCGCCTCCTCCACCCTTGCGCGAGCTCCCCGCCTCCACCACGCGCGCCGCTGCCGAGGCCCTCCTCCTCCTCCCTCGCGCGCAGGCCGATCCTGTGTATTTTGGGGTCCGGGGCAAAGTTAAAATGTAGAATCCTTCATATATATAAGTACTCAAATTTTGCTGATGCATTAAAAATATTATTACTAATCTAAACAAATAATAATATAAAGTTAAATTTATACTCAATGATTGTATATATTACCTTAAAAGTTTCTTCGAATATTTCTAGTTGCAAACTCATCCTTTATAATGGAGTACAATTAAGAATAATAGATAAATATTTGACATCTTTTACAACATTTATAATGGACTTGGTAATATCTAAGATCAAAAGCGAAATCAACTCATCTTGAATTTTATGACTTAGGTAGTGCTACTGAATTTTATTGGACATATATACATACATTCTATAGGTTGGGGCCCCTGAGTTTCGGGGGCCCAGGGCGGCTGCCCCCTTTACCCTCCCCCAGGACCGGCACTGCCCGCGCGTAGGCCTGGACGCTGAGCTAGCTCGGCTCAGCTCGGCTCGGCTCAGTCCAGCTTGATAGAGAATCGAGCTGGCTTGGCTCGGCTTGAAATTCATACAAGCTGGAATGCTAGCTCGGCTCGACTTGGTATGGAATCGAGCCAGCTCGTTTAGCTCACGAGTTTGATATGTAATATAACATATAGATTCATAAATACAGTTTAAATATCTATAATCTTTAAAGTTTTAAGGTTTAATACCATAATATTTATATAAGATAACAATTTGATATTTAAATACTTAAATAAATAACTAAGCTACACTAGACTTCAAGTCATCATCACTTGGGAGGGAGATGCTCCAGCAGCGGGCGTCCTACGACGGCGGTGGCTTGACTCTTCGTCCACGTGTCACGTGGTTCGCTATTCACCCTAAACTAGACGATCGTAACTTTCAAATACATATGCTAGAAATACAATCGATTATTGTTTGACTTCCACTTTTGAATACATATGATAGGAATACGATCGACTGGTGTTTGACTTTGCCATAAGATACTCTTCGGTAAAAATTTTATAGACTAAATTATGACTCTTTATTGAAGTTAGTTCAAGCCTTTAACTTTATAAAGCTTGTATGTCTCGCGAGCCAGCTCGCAAACCAGTTCGAGTTGGCTCGTTAAAAAACCGAGCTGAAACATGAGCTCAGTTTAGCTTGAAAGTCCAGCAAGCCAAGTCGAGCCGAGTCGAGCTACGATCGAGCCGAGCGAGCTCGCGAGTTTCGAGCCAAACGTCCATGCCTACCCGCGCGCCACCGCTGAGGCCCTCCTCCTCACCGACACGCCGGCCTCTTTCTACGACTAGGTGACTAGGGTCGCCAAGGGGTCGCTGAGGATGACGACGAGCTCCGGCCAGCGAGGACACCGGCCACCCATCACCTCTTTTTATTCATCTAAAAAAAAATCCAAAGTTCTCTCTCTTTCTTCATCGTACGTACTGAACGTCAGCCTGCTCAACGGTGGAGTGCGCTTGGATGAACCTCTGCTACTTCAATCCGAAAATACTCTGCTTCAGGGTGGTCAGTCAGACAGTCACGCTGTAAACAATAGTGGGTTTACTCGCTCAACTTTTCTTCTTCGGTCATACGGTCAGGCCGCAGACCATCCTTTTTCCGTGTCATTACCCGCAACAATGGCAGAACCCGCTTTTCAGGCCGCAGACCACTGCCCGAGAGGGCTCTTGACACTCGCAGACACGTCGGCCCAGATCATACAGACACAGCTCGCGCCCCGACGAAATAGCTGTGTACAGCAGCACTGGTAGCTAGTAGCGCGAGCAAGAAGTAGTGGCTCTGGCTCCTGACTTGCGACGCAAAACTGCTTCCTTTTTTTCATCTCAAAGCAACCGCCCACGGTGAAGGGAGCGCCGAAGTGTAATCTGTAATCCACGCACACATGTCCAAAGTCAAACGCGTAGCACATCTGGAAAGTCTCCCAGTTTGATCGATCTGTAGCAGGAAACGCCATTTCACATGTCAACAATTGACCGGCAAATTAAATGGTGAACTGATCCGGCGCAGTCGATCGCTGCCAGCCACAGTAGTCGCCGGTTGCCGGCGCGCTTGTACGTACAAAGAAGGTGGCTAGCTAGCCATGTACGCGGCCAAGCACCGGGGCCATTCATCTCCGCGGCATCACGTGGACGTGGCGATGGGCGCCGCCGCGGCGGACGTGCCCCGGCCGCCGCGTCCGGCGCCTCGGCACGCCAAGCTGAAGATCCTCCTCGTGGTGATCGCCACCAACCTCGTCTCCGTCTACCTCTTCTCCGGCGCGTCGCTGTCCGTTCACCTCCCGGCTTCCGCGCCGCGGATCCACCTCTGGGACTCGACCGCGCTGCTGCGCGACCTCGACGCCACCCGCGCCGCGCTGGCCGGGACCCGCGCGGAGCTCGCGGAGCTCCGTGCCCAGTGCAACACGTCGTCGCTCCTCCTCGAGTCCGTGCTCGCCGGGCTGGGCTCCGTGCACGGCGACGCGCCCGCGGCCCAGGACTTCGGGGGCTGGCCCGAGGAGCCCAAGGGGGAGCTGAAGCTGGCCGTGGAGCCCCACCGCCTCCCGCTGGGCTACAACGTCAACTTCGGCACCGACGAGCTGTTCCCGGGCCTGGGCTTCGCGTGCCGCAACTTCCAGGACGAGCTGGCCCAGTACATGTCCTACGCCGTCGGCGGCGAGTGCCCCGACGACGACGCCCTCGCGCTGCAGCTCATGGTCAAGGGGTGCGAGCCGCTGCCGCGGCGCCGGTGCAGGCCGCGTTCCCCAGCCCGGTACGCGCAGCCCGTCCCGCTGCCGGCGAGCCTGTGGGCCATCCCGCCGGACACCACCGTGCGGTGGGCCCCCTACACGTGCAAGAACTACACGTGCCTCGTGAACCGCGGGCGCGGCAGGGGTGGTGGCGGGCCCCCCACCTTCTGCAAGGACTGCTTCGACCTGGAGGGCAAGGAGCGGCGGCGGTGGCTGGCCGACAACGGCGGGCCCGGGTTCAGCATCGACGGCGTGCTGCGGTCGCGCCCGCCCGGGACGGTGCGTGTCGGGCTCGACATCGGCGGCGGCACGGGCACGTTCGCGGCGCGGATGGCGGAGCGCAACGTCACGGTGGTCACCACCACGCTGGATCTGGACGCGCCATTCAACCGGTTCGTCGCCTCGCGTGGGCTCGTGCCGCTGCAGATCAGCCTCATGCAGCGGCTGCCCTTCGCCGACGGCGTGCTGGACATCGTGCACTCCCTGAACGCGCTCAGCAACGGGGTGCCCGACGCCGTGCTCGAGGCAGCGCTCTTCGACATCTACCGGGTGCTCAGGCCAGGCGGCGTCTTCTGGCTCGACCACTTCTTCTGCCTGGGGCCGCAGCTCAACGCCACCTACGTGCCCATCTTCGACCGCGTCGGATTCCACAGGCTGCGCTGGAGCGCCGGACGGAAGCTTGACCTTGGTGCAGAGAGGAACGAGTGGTACGTCTCGGCGTTGCTCGAGAAACCCATGACTTGACAAATTCACGGTGTTTCTTCTCTTGCTTTTTCCTGTCCTGCTCTCCTTGAGGCGGCTCAAGGCTTGAGCGGTAACCATAATTTCTCAGGGTCCAAAAGGTTTACCATTTGTAGGGAAGCAACGATGCTGAAACGGTCAAAGATTTAGATTGATTCAGACACATTTTGCTATAAATAATTCAGTTCAATTTTTATACACAACACTGCCTGCACCTACTATTCAGTTTAATTGTTATCGGATTCGTTCGTTCCAGAGCACTCAAGCTAATCGATTTCCTGTATTTACATATCACATGAGTCGTCAGCTAAAGGAAGGCAGAGTTCATACGCTGTGCATCAGCAATGCATGTATATTTCGACAACGATTTAGAGTCAACGGAAATGCTAATATTAGACTGACTCTGCACACTAATATGAATGAAAAAGTAAATCATGTAAAACATCGCTTGTTCATACGAGTAATGCTATAGTTGACCGCTCTCAGTAGTTATCACAAGGAAGAACTAAAATTGGAAAACCGTAACAAAGATAGGTGGTAGCAATTGTTCATCATACTTCCACCACTCAGAAACAACAATGCCTTGTTAACTTCCACCACTCAGAGACCAACATGCTGAAAAAAAAATGTCAAATTGCAGGACTAAATGTTTGAGGACAACAGCTGAACTGAAACACCATAAACTCAAAGCCAGAAGTTAAAGCTAGCACATGACTAGCTGCTTTCAAGCCATGATCTTGGCCGACCTCATGTAAAGACTATCCACTACCTTCCCAACGTTCGATATGGTCTCGAGTGTAGCAGGGAATATTTCCTCAGTCTTGGGGTCTTCAAATATAATGAGGCAACCAGCACCTTGATCCAGAGTCCCAGCAAATTTCTTGTCCAGGATCATTTGTGACAACTTCTTCTCAACATGATCTACTGGCAATTCAATCATCTCTGCTATATGTGCAATCTCCACCCTTGAATACGGTTCAATCAACCTGCAGAGATTCTGCTCCAGGAGCGTGTCATACAGAGATGAAAGATGCCTGTGGACAATAGGGTCCTCCTCCAGCTGAGCTTTATAATCACGAAGAGCAGTTTCAAAGTACTTGAGAGACCTTTTAGAGTAGGCCTCAGCAACTGCTTTCATAGCATCAACATCAGGACCCAGGTAATTGAGGCCAGCCTTAGATGAGATTATTCCAGCAACATCATCAGCTTGGTTAACCATTATCTTGCACAAGAGCATGTACTTCAAGCTGAAGATGGCCCTCGGCTCTTCCAGTGCATTGAAGGCTTCAAAAGCCTCAAAGAAGTAGCTGTAAGCAGTCTTGTAATCTTTCTCTTCAGCATGGAGGATTCCACTCTGGAGATCAATAGTGCCTTGCTGAGCTGGTGGAACATAGATGGCATTTGCTGCTGTTCTAGCAGCAGTCAAGGACGCTTTGGCTTTTGGTAGATTCCTCAGGGAGAAGTGGAGTTTGCTTTCCAGAAGGTCAATGTCAACAAGCAGTAACTTGTCATCAAGCCTCCTTACTTCCTTGATAAGGCTAGTAAGAAGAGTGAGGGCTTCAGTGTATTCTTGATTCTCTAACAGGAGCGCTGCCAACCTTGCCTCCACACGCTGCCGGAGGAATGTACGCTTTTCTGCACGTGTCCACTCCACCATCTCCTTGCAGAGTGAAATCTGAAGATCAGAAGTTCCAGGTATCTTGGAGACAGCATCAATTATTCCACGAACAATTTTTGCAGTCTTGGCCTTCGGAATCAATGCAAAAAATGGCCTGAGCTGGGTCAATAGGTTCCTCAGATCCTCAGCTCGGTTCTCTTTAGTGAGGTAGTTTGTAAGATTTGTAATTGCAAGTTCTTTCGTCCTCAGGGCATCAGCAGAAGAAGATGGGTCCTGAAGCACACGGTAGAGGATCGAAATGGACTCTGAAGCATCCTTAGCCTCCTGCGCCTTTGCTAACGATTCAGTGGTAGCAGGAAGATACAATGATTCCATGGACGAAGACATGGTTACTCCCTACACACCAACAGAATAAATTAAGGAACCAGCTGTTAGAAAACGAAGTACAAAATAATGCAAAGTTTAGCGTGTACACCTATAGCTTTCTTTACATCTTTCAATTCATATGAAAACAATAGTGATATGCTCATGAGACTACAAAACACATCACTTCTAACCACACCATGAAAACATATCATTTTGCAAGCTAAGTCATATAAGTTCTTTTGATAGCAAATGAGTGGAAATCCACAAAAACAACATCATACTTTTAGGAAGAGGAAAAACACCATTTGCTTCCATAATAACATACAACATTCAGCAGCAATGAAACGAACATTCACGAGGAGAAGAGCACATACATGCACTAAATTGTTCATGGGAGAAAATACTGTTGCAGGAGGAATTATTGTAAGTGTAAGATATAATAACTAAATTATAAGACTCAACCACGTTTATGAACCTCATATAATGCTCTAAGTGTGATAACTATATTATTTAAACTCTAAGAGATAATACCTAGAAATTAACAGTGGGCAAAATAACTATGTTTAGCAATCGGAGCTCATGGAAGTCAAATGCATGCACAATTGAGAAACCTCATTTGGATCTTATGAATCTGGTTGCTGAATTTCCATGCTACTTGCACATTTTATGAAACAATTCAGACAACTAACCCTAAACAGATGACGTAGTTAATCAATAGCCAATGCAAGAGTTGATACAATACAATAAACCCTTATGGTAAAGTTACATGCTATTAGCACATTTTATGAATCCGTGTGCAAGACAGCCACCCGTAACAAGCGTAGGGAGATAACAGACCCTTAATCAGTGCACACAAGAGACAACTCTTACTTTGAGCTAGGTTTTCACAGAAATCCCTAACCTACCAACCAAAATCAAACACCCCAAGCCCAAATCTAGTCAAACCTAGCAACACACAGCCACGAACCACAAGTGAATTGTCAAATCCACTGACAGCGAGATCCAATCTACTACTCCGTCAAACCACAAACTAATCCGTCATAGATTAGGTCTCTATGGGAGAACCAAGGACCCGTCCCAACCATCGCTCGCAGCGCAAAGGAACGAAACTGCGGGACTAGCCGAGCGATTACTTACCGATGAGCTGACCGGGAGATGTGGCGCCACGTGCTTCGGCGGAAGGGGGAGGACGCCTGGATCGACGTAGCCGTGCTCCGCGGGAGGCTTCAGCGGCGGGCTAGGAAAGACGACGAGAGGTCGGCGTCGATGGAGAGTGTCGCGTAGCCGCCGGACTCGCCGCAGCCAGCTTGTGCAAGGGGAAAGAAACGTGTTCGTTTCGAGTGGGCTGGGGACTGACTGGGGTACGGGTTAATTGTGGGCTACATCATCTACTTTTGGGCTGGGCTTGAAGGCGAATTAAATGGCAACATTTTGGCCTCCACATAAAGCATCTCCAAAAGGCCTTCAAAAAACAGATCTCAATTCTCAAAACAGTATTTTAAGTACATCACAAAAATTATTAGAGAAAAAATATGTTGTCTTCTTTAATAGTTCGCTTTAAAAATGGATCAAGAAAAAAAATTAATTGAGCCTACGTCAGCATCTGGAGCAACAACCATATTAATTCTTTTAGAAAAAACAATTGAGCCTCCCAACTTTTCTCTTATTTCTAGCAACAAATAAGGTGAATTTTAAAGGGAGAATAAATATGTGAGAGCATATCCAAAAGAGTCCCATAAACTCTCTCTAAATCAAATTAATAAGGTTTAATTTTAAAAACGATCTCCAACTGCTTTTTAAAACAACTTACATATTTATTCTTTCCTAAATTCACCTTCTTTGTAGCTAGAAATGAGAAAAAAGTTGAGGGTTCAATCATTATATTTTCAAGAGAATTAATGTTATTATGGCCTCACATGCTCACGTGGATCAATAAAAAGTTTTCTTGTCCATTTTTAGAGAGAACTATTAGAGAAAACAAGAAAAATTATCCCCAATAATTTTTTGGGCTGCTTTAAAAACACTCTTTTGAGGTTTCTTTTTTAGGAAGCTTTTAGAGATGCTCTGAGTTGTTTCGATGAGCTGTTAGAGATCGTTTTTCAAATTAAACCTCATTAATTTTATTTCGAAAGAGTTTATAGGACTCTTGTATCCTAAATCTTGGCCCAATAAACTCCTTATCATTGCCCTTTCTTTGGGCCAACCGCAACCTATTCAAACTAGTTTCAGATCAAAAAGAAATTCAAACAAGTTTAACTCTACGTGGGTGGCGATTGGATTCAAATCCAAGAGATGAGTTTACACTTCCTACTCCAGACTCTAGTGAACAACAGCTTAGGTTCTGACAGAGTAACAATGTTGGTGATGTACAATATATACTTCAGCAAGGGATCCAAATCCTCTGCATTACTTAAGTCAATGCAAAGAAGTTACAATGATCTGAGTCTGCTACAGTGATTCAATGTTAAAAACAGTGCCCAAATTTCTGTAGCTATGGTATTCTATTTTACTATTGTTCCGATTTATTTTTTTACACATAATTGTAATAATAAATCTGATCCATTTGTGTCAGATCGAATAGTTGACATTCAAACTAATGTCGGCTATAGTAGCCCTCTGCATTAGCTAGTAGCTAATGCAGATGATTCCAATCCTTCAACAAGACTAGCTAATGCAGATGATTTCAATCCTCAGTAAGAGTTTTAGTCCCAAGGATTCAGTGCCATGAAAACAACAACATTCTTATCTATATACCTTATTAATTTAGGTCAATTCGTTTACCCCGTGTTTTGGTATTGGTCCGAATATTATCCGGTTGAATTTCTATTCCTATTAAAAAAAATCTGCCGTATGCCTACAAAGTTAGAGATTAAATCCAAATCAGTTTCATACCTTTCATATCAAGCACCAAATTTAAAAAATAATGAATCCCTCGTCCGGAGTTCAAACGAGGCAAATTCGTACTCTGTCGTGTAGCCCTCGAAAAATTCTACAACTGTGATATTCAATGGAAGTCAAGATTCAATCATTTTGGGTTGTAAATTTATGATGTAAAAATATTTGTTCTGATTTGGACTCATATATGCAGGTCTCTGTACGGGGCTCATATCTCCTACCTCCAAAATTCAAATAATATGGTCCACATATGTTCCGAAAGAGGGTCGACGAGATCTACCACTTTCGTGTTTTAACTTTTCTCATTAGATCATGTTTTTAAGTCCAAAATCGTGTCGCAATGCAGTGTTGTTTCTATTATGTGTGAATTGATTTTTTCTATCGGATAAACCTTCTAGAAATCTTTAGACATTGGGTCATGACCTTGATCTTGCATGTTGGGCTTCATATAGATCCAGTGATACCTTATAAGCGTCATAAACTTATGAGAATCCCTTTTTTTATGATGTATTGGGCTTCATACTACTCATATTTGAGTATTTTTTAATGTTATTTTACTTAATTTTGTAACATAGCATTCAAACGATATTACATGTGAAAATCGCTAACATTAGAGGTAAAAAAATATTTATGATAAAAATACGATAAAAAATGATAAAAAATTTGTTACTTATGACATATAAAATGGTACACTAAGAAGCACCAACAATAATATAAATATTATTTTTTATGTAAAAAATATCAACAATTATATTATGTAAATAATTTATATTTAAATTATAAAAAGTGTATTTTTAACCCATAGCAACGCACGGACAATTTACTAGTTTCTTCTAATATATATCGATGCATGGAACAATTTGAGTACACATCATTTTTTTTTTTACAAATTTATAGTATTCTATCGATGCATGGATTTTGCAGATCTCTTCGATGCTTTTTGGAGGTGGTATATAAGAATATAAAAACAGCTGACATGCATAATCCATTTCTAATAAAGTGAAGCACACAAGACCTTTGCACTAGTAAAGAGGTTAATTGTTTTCTTCAATAAGCACCCGATACCCCGCAGCGGAGGAAAAAGATGATCCATCGTCGCCTTGCTTGCATGGCAGCCTTGCACAGTAAGTAATCGTTAGTGGCATGCAACCCAGGCCTTTGTGCGTCAACGGATATAATTGAAAAACCAGGTGTGTTTCATGTAAATCTAAAGAAACATCCACACAGCTGCATACGTATCTTAAAATCCTTTCCAGGATGCTGCTTTTCAATCTTTATTCGGGTGCTGTTTAAAATACTGTACAGGGCATACTGATACACCGAAAAAAGGAATGTAAAACGAGCGCTTTTTTCCTCGCCCTTCCATCAGAAATGAAAAAGGCCACGCCAGCTTGTTGAGGATCAGAATTCATTAGGCTCGGCTGCTTAAGAATTTATACTGGCCACCTGACCTTGCCCTGCTGCAAGCAAGGGCTCTGAGCTCGGCTACCAGTACCACTAGTGACAAAGTGTGTGATCGGAGCTGGAGATCACGCACCCGTTGCCGTCATCGGCAATGTCGGCGGAGGCAACGCTCGAGGACACGCCGACATGGATCGTCGCGTCGGTGTGCTCCGTCATCGTCCTCATCTCCTTCGGCTTCGAGCGCGCCCTCCATCTCCTCGGCAAGGTGAGAGTGAGACCGATCATATATATTGCTGATTATTCGTGTAGCTTATGGGCTGGCTTATGGCAAGCTTACAATTATGTTTATGCACGTGCATCTCGATCACAAGCACAGGCACTGGAGCGGCGCCGGAGGGAGACCCTGTACGAGGCGTTGCTGAAGCTCAAAGAAGGTTAGCTGCGTGCCACCAACACAGTCAGCCTGTCACAGGCTCACACGTACAACAGTACGTAGTGTCCACGGTGCATCTAACGAATCAATTAATGTTACATCACTGATCACTCTGCAGAGTTGATGCTGCTCGGGTTCATCTCGCTGCTGCTCGTCGTGTTCCAGGAGTCGATTCAGAGGATCTGCATCGACGAGAGCCTCATGGAGCGCTGGCAGCCGTGCCGTGGACGGGGCGGGAACGCCCCCGCGCATTACGGCGTCGCCTCCACCGTCGGTGCCGGCGGGAGACGGCTGCTGAGCGGAGGCGCAGCCTCGGAGCGTTGCCCAGAGGTAAGTGTTACATGATGTTTTTATGCATCATCCATATCATTGTCACTCGAAACCCGATCATTCCTTTTTATTTGTTTCAGGGGAAGGTCTCGTTGCTGTCGCTTCACGCCTTGGAACAGATACACATCTTCATCTTCGTCCTTGCCATCACGCATGTTGTTCTCAGCGCTGTCACCGTGCTCCTCGGACTGCTGCAGGTAGATCTCGTTTGTGTAGGCCGTGCTAAGTCCGTCCGTGTATGCAACGATCTCGTTTTGAAACATGAACGTTACTCTTACACTTCACACGGCGGTATTTTTAATCTCCAGATGCGGAAATGGATGCATTGGGAGAACTCCATCCGGGAAGGGTGCGGCAGCGGTAGGAGGGAACGAACACTGTAATTACTTCCTTATTGCGTGACGCTGTCAGGCTAATCGATTGCCATCAAATGCACTGCAGCTCCCAAGATGATCACTCGAGTGCAGAAAATCAAGTTTATCCAGAATCAGTGTAAGGGGCACGAGAGATTAGCCAGGACCAGAATATTGATGGTCAGCAACCAGTACTAAACTCTCTCTCTCTCTCTCTCTCTCTCTCTCTCTCTCTCTCTCTCTGATTCTTTCGAGATCAACACGGGATATTGTTTATTTGAACATCTGAAGTTCAGCAAGCTAAGGGATATTATTATTTTTGCTTTCAGCGTTCGTTCTTCAAGCAGTTCTACGGATCAGTAAACATGGATGATTACGTCGCACTGAGGCTCGGTTTTGTCACTGTAAGATAACAGTACTTGGAATTCACACTGTCCATGCTTGTGTTCTAGTATGTGGTTTACATCCTCCTTTGTTTTTTGGTGGCAGGAACACTTCAGATGGCACCCAAAATTCAACTTTTATAACTATATGATCAGAGCTCTCGAGAAAGATTTTAAGAGAGTAGTTGGCATAAAGTAAGTCTCTGATTTTAATTAAAAGACTGCACTTTGTCTGGTAATAATCTTACACCGGCAGATTAGTAATAACTGCCTTTGTTCTAATGCAGATGGTATTATTGGATTTTTGTGATGATCTTCTTGCTACTCAATATAGCAGGTATGTTTTTCTTTTTAAAAAAATCCATCATTTTGTAAATGTGTTATATCAGTCTAGTATTCCTATATTTTTAGGAAAATGACAAGGACCAGGACTTATTGTCATTTTCTTGTTTCAGGGTGGCACTCTTACTTCTGGATCTCATTAGTACCTCTGACAGTAAGTACTATTTCTGTGCTACTACGAATCTACAAATTTTTTTCGTAAACAAAAGCATGGTGCTGGAAGATTTTTCTTAAAAAAAAACACTGTGCTTTATTATGTTATATATCCTGCATTGCAGCTGCTGCTTGTGATCGGAGCGAAGCTGGAGCACATCATAAATAAGCTAGCTTACGAGGTGGCCACGAAGCACGCAGCCGTGGAGGAGGGGAACCTGGTCATGAACCCCTCAGACGAGCTGTTCTGGTTCCGCAGCCCCCGGCTGGTGCTCATCGTCATCCACTTCATCCTGTTCCAGAACGCGTTCGAGTTCGCCTTCTTCATCTGGACGCTGGTAATCATCAGCACAAGCATCACGTATCTCTTACTGTAAAACGCAGCACACAGCGGGATGCTTTTATTTAATTTTTGGTGATGTGAAAAATAGCTCTTAATTAATCCACTGTCTGTTCGTTTATGCAGGCGACGTTCGGTGTCAAGTCCTGCATGATGGACGGTCTGGGTTACAGCGTATCAAAAATCGTCATATGGTAGGGAGCGAGACCCTCTGTGTTTCTTGATTTCAGATCATCTAATACTAATATCCGAAATTCTGAGGTTGACGTACAACGATCTAACGCTTACCTTTGTGTACATCGTTGTTCCTCTGTTTTTCAGTGTGTTCGTTCAGTTCCTGTGCAGCTACAGCACGCTCCCTCTCTACGCCATCGTCACTCATGTCAGTATGCGGGCCCGAACAACCTCGTCTGTCTTCACTTGTACTGCTGATTATTTGTGTCACTGCACGTAGGCTCAAATAATTGTGGATGGTTTGTTTATGCGTTTGCAGATGGGGAGCTCGTTCAAGAGCGCCGTCTTCGCAGACGACGTCGCTGAGAACCTCAGAGGCTGGGCCAACGCCGCTCGGGTGCGCAACAGGATGGCGGCCACGGCCGGCGACGTTGGCTGCTTGGGCGCGTCGACGGTGGGGAAGACCGACGCAGCCAGCGAGCTTCGGAGCCTTTCTTTACCTTGATTGATTGGATGGATTGAATAACTGGGGCCAAGCCAAACATCCAGTCTCGTTCCGGGATCGATGACTTAGGATAATTTCACATGAAGTGATGAACTGATGATTGATTGTGAATTGGAAAAGCCCCAATGAAAGAAGGGGCTTATCGTGTGTGATTCGGTTTTTTGCTCATCTTCGTGCCGTGACATGTGAGCGTGCGAAACGTCAGCGGTGGGGGTGCGGTTTGAGCCGCGTCACGTTGGATTTTTGTGTTTAAAAAGCTGGAGGAAATTGTTGAATTGTTGGTGACGTAGCTGCCACGCTGGAATGATAAGCCTGAGACAACTACTGACATGTGGTCCATCGATGCATTTGTGTCACTCTAAAACACATTTTCCACCTTGGTTCCACGTCATCAAGACAAAAGAAAAGGTAAAGAGTGTGATCCATTCCTACCCTCTAAACTTTAACACTATCATATTAAAGAGAATCTTGCTATTTAGCAATATTTTGATAAATCTAGTGACAAAATCTATTTGATAGATGAGTGCTGATTTTCGAATGAATCTAATTAGCTTAATTAATCTATGTGTTCACTAAAGTGATATTACAGTGGCCATATGTTAATTATGGCTTAATTATTCTTATTAGATTCATCTTATAAATTAGCCTAGAGGTTCTATAATTAATTTGTAATTAGACTTTATTTAATCACTTGTTTTTTTTTTCAAACTTATTTAATCACTTGTTGGAAGCAGTTGTTCTAGTCTCGTCATTGCCATGACAAAAGATGACACGGCCACACGAGCAACAAAGCCAGTACAAGTTAAAAGAGAAATTAACTTAAAAACTCATAAATATCCCTTCACCATTTTCATAAATGTGTATTTGATGTCCATGTTTATATGAGATGATAAAATGCACCTTTTCTATTCTTTTCTCCTACTCAAGATTTCTTAATAAATCATCCAGAATATGATAGATCTAAATTTTTGGACGACACATGTTTGATTGAACTTTATAATAAAATATATTTGCAATAATCTCCTTTTATGTTCTCTTTTTTTTTTGCGAGTAACCTCATTTTATGTTCTCATGGAAGACTTAATATAACATGGGTTGGAGTACGAGTGGTAGGCTGCATCCACTCCTAGTCTCATGTAATCCAATTTTTATAGTCGAGGGAAGAAATAAGAAGTCTAAAAATCATAACCATAAACTCTATCCTCGACCTACGGAACTCCTTCATTACCTATGAAGGGCTTAGTTGGCGGTAACATAAAGAGATCAATTGAAAAGAGAGATATATGTTTGAAAAAAATAAACTGGACAAGTTAATATAAGATGTGGAGATAGTCTACCTGATCATTGGATTAAGATATCCAACTGCAATAGTCATTTTTTTTATCATATGACACACGTTAATAGGGACAAGAATACATATCAATAATCGTGCTTAGCTATTTTGATACCATCATGCTTTCCTCTTTTTATAACCAAAATAAAATCACCCTTCCATGATATTTTGACATTTGTGATACAAATGCTAATAAGAGATTTTAATGTCCCGTTCATGGACGAACGAAGATATACATTATTCGCTTGCACGGATCACGACACCGAATACGGAGAAACCTCTCGTTTTCCATCTGACTATGGACTGGCATGATTTTCCACAAGCCGGCGGCGGTGCGGCCAGAGAGTCTAGCATCGTTCGTATTTCAGCCCAACCATCTCCCACGAGAACCTTCCTCTGGCGCCAGTCAGCCACTCAGCCGTACACCCATCCCAGAAAAACCCTATCGGGATATTCACCAAAATGCCCTCGCTTGCGCCATCCCCGGTGGTGCCGAACCCGGCCCTCCCCTCGCTGGGGCGCGCCCTGCCTCGCCGCAGGACGCTCTTTCACGTCTGCGCGATGCGCGCGGCGCCGCGGCCGCCGAGCCAGTGGATGGTGGGGAGCTGGCGGGACTGCCCGGCGATGCAGCAACCGGAGTACCCGGACAAGGCGGAGCTGGATGAGGTTCTGCGGACGGTGGAGTCCTTCTCGCCCATCATGTTCGCCGGGGAGGCACGCAGGCTAGAGGAGCGGCTCGCGGAGGCGGCCGTCGGGTGGGCGTTCCTTCTTCAGGGTGGCGACTGCGCCGAAAGTTTCGAGGAGTTCAATGCCAACAACATCCAGGTCACCTTCCGCGTCCTCCTGCAGATGTCTATCGTGCTCATGTTCGGAGGCCAGGTGCCTGTCGTCAAGGTATAAAATCGCTCCTCAAAGGCATAGCGGTTGGTCCAATTATTTAGATAGCGTGGAGTTCCAGATTGAATCAAAAACCTATCCCATTTTGCAAATAAGATCATTATATTTCCCGAGTAATTGCAAGTTCTCCCGACAATAAAGGGGTGGATTGATGAAAGGATGAACAATTTTCCTTCCAGCAATTGTAATGTAATTATATGCTTCTGTGTTATGCATGTTTAGTATGTATATTTTGTTGTTGACATCAGGAATCATGATATTTTGGGGGGACAAGGAACAATATTCCATGCACTTATAGTGGCTGTTAACCGTTAAACATATGAATGTGTTACTTACCACGGGATGGACATGTAGGTCGGAAGAATGGCCGGTCAGTTTGCAAAACCAAGGTCAGATGGCTTCGAGGAGCATGATGGAGTGAAGTTGCCAAGCTACAGAGGGGACAATATCAATGGTGACATCTAGAGTGCCAGACCGACACCGCATGATAAGGGCATACTCACAGTCTGCAGCAACACTGAATTTGTTGCGGGCATTTGCTACTGGAGGTTATGCTGCAATGCAGAGGGTGACACAGTGGAACCTTGACTTCACGCAGCATAGTGAACAGGGTGATAGGTGGATACCTTGAAATACTTTCTGTCCAATTGTTAATGTTCATTGAGGGATTTATATCTTTTATTTCTTTGCAATAATCATTATTTATGCAAAGCTTTAGATATGATTTCCAGTGAAGTGATGGCAACACACTTTATGCCAGTCATTCAATTATTTTGATTTATGGTTACTTGTGCACAATGTAAATAGGTACATGGAGTTGGTTCACTGAGTTGATGAGGCTTTGGGGTTCATGGCAGCTTGTGGACTCACTCTAGATCACCCAATAATGACGCAAACAGAATTCTGGACATCGCATGAGTGCCTTCTTCTTCCATATGAGCAGGCGCTTACTCGTGAAGACTCCACCACTGGCCTCTTTTATGACTGCTCCGCCCACTTCTTATGGGTTGGTGAGCGTACACGCCAGCTTGATTGTGCCCATGTAGAGTTCCTCCGAGGCATCGCCAACCCTCTTGGTATCAAGGTAAATACAATATTTTAGCACTTATGAACTCATGATGTACCATTTGTACTCTGCATTTGGAAAATAAAATTGCATATTTTCTTAAAGAATTTTGACCTCTTAATGTAATAAAATACAGGTCAGTGACAAGATGGACCAGCAGAGCTTGTGCGGTTGATTGATATATTAGACCCCGAAAACAGGGCAGGAAGAATAACTATCATCACAAGAATGGGACCAGAAAACATGAGAGTGAAACTTCCTCACCTGATATATGTCGTTCGAGGGGCTGGCCAGATAGTAACATGGGTCACTGACCCAATACATGGAAATACCATGAAGGCCCCCTGTGGACTCAAAACTCGCTCCTTTGACATAATTTTGGTAATTTCCTTTACTTACAATCTTAAATAGTTTTTGCCTATTTGTTCATGCAGTTTATAACTGCTATTTACAACTTAGAAATCCTAGCAACATAGTTTCATCGAAAGGATAGTTCCATTCTCTAATGAAAATAGTACAAATAAAACATGGATATATACAAGTGAAACAGTAAGCCCTTGAAGGTGACTGATAAAGAACTATACCCTAATCAACTGCTCATTTAGGGATATTTGGTTCTTCCTAAAATATTTGAGATTATCCCTACAATTGGTTGGACGAAGGTGTTTAATCTTTAAGTTTCTACTATTTTATAGAACTTGTCAGTTAACAACTAAAGTATATGAAAGGCCAAGTGACCGAGAGGGGGGGGGGGGGATGAATCGGGAACTCGCACTATGTACCAAATTCGTCAAATCCTAAAATCGATCACTCAAAACAACTCCTATACAATCCTAGTGGTGATCATACTAGCAAGATAATGATCCTATGAAAAGAACAACAAGCTAAGCATACTAATGGATCACACAAACGCAATACAACTCCTATGCAAGCTAGTTAACAAAGATACGCGGAAGCAAACAACTAGCTAGTAAGGAGTTCTACTCAAGTAAAGTTACTAGATCAACAAGCATATAGAAAACATAAAAGCATGAGTAGCACAATACATACTAGGATGATCAATCAAGCCAAAGCAACTCCTATACGTGCTAGTGATCAAGTATGAAGGCTAAGCACTACTAGCAAATAAAAAAGCCTATTCATGCAAGTCTATAAAGTAGTCAACTAGAGCAAGGTAAGTACACAAGCATGAATAGCACGGTATATAAATGCGGAAAGTAAAGCATCATAGTAAGGAGTAGAGTAAGGATTGACTCATGATTTTTTCTGAGGTTTCGGAAGGATGGCGCCTTCCCTAATCCTCGTTGGACCACTTCCGCCAGAGTCCCGGTCCCTCCCACCACCAAGTGGAGTTCTCGCCCACGAGCCCGCAATCACTCCTCGAGTGAAGACACGACGTGCATCACAGTTGCACAAAACACAAGCTCGCCTCCCTCGAGAACTTGCCGGACTCTCCAAGCCGGCACGGACGCTCATTAGCGATGCCCCTTCTAACGGCGGGCTCAAACCGTGTACAAACGTATGACGGCCTTCACAACCGATCACGATAGGCTCGATCACCGACACCTAACCGGTCTAGATCTCACCATAAATCAAGAGTAATAATCTAGATCACACCCTCAAGGACACCCTAGACTTCGATGTGCAAGATGCTCATACTCTTCCCTAGCACTCTCAAGATATGCAATATCTCCTCCTAGTGTTCTCCTCTCTTTCTCTTGGACCTTATCAAATGCTCTCAAGTATTCCACTGGCCAAGAGAGATCTCCAAGACCCTAGCAACAACGTTATATAGGTTCCAAATCTCAAACTAGCCATTGCTCCACAAAATCAGCTTCCTGGGCACACTGACCGGACAGTCCGGTCAGTGCAACTCGGTGCACAACTGGCTCTGCCCCTGCTGAAACTCCAACAGATCGGACAGTCCGGTCACTAGATCAGACCGTTCGGTCTACTTTCTCTCTCTATTCCAGGAGCCTCTGTGAAATGCACCTCTTCTGTCTCCCTGCACTCCTACTGACAGAGTCCTGCTCCTCGCGCTAAGTCCTGGATAACTCCCCATAGTGACCATACAGTCCGGTCTCCACTGACCCCTCTGTCTAGTTTCTATGTCTAGAAGTTGAAACTTGTCATCCTCGCTTGACTTGGTTTTCCGGTTTCTCCGAACAGCTCCTTGACTTCTCCACTGTCACCTAGTGCTTATGATTTCACCGAGCAACCTTACACATCACCGACTAGACATGACCTAACAGAATGACATAGACCCCCTTGATAGTCCGGTTTTTCTTATGAACTCAAAGCCTTAACAACTACTCAAGTGTTTCAAATACTTGCACCATAGTTTGTTTTCCTCTTTGATCCATCTCCATCAACCCTTGGACTCCATCAAGTTCACAAGCCTCCATGCTTGCGGTCATTATCATCAATCGCCAAGGATGCTGTAGACAATTATCATAAGATAGAAATGATTTTCTACACGAACAACACTCGTGTAGATATTAGTCATATTTCATGTTTGTCATGCATCACCAAAACTCCATACCTCAGGGTGACCTCAATGGTCATGATCCTTACAATATAGGATGAGAATTTGAGTATTCATTACTATCATGTAACATTTAGCGAAAGTGCCAGATCAACTTATATGCATCTGGTGTCATACTGGAGAATGAATGAATGAACTGAATTTGGTTGATGTGTTTTCCAATCTAGACTGAGGTGCGTGCATTCTTTGATGTTCATGAACAAGAAGGTAGCCACCCGGGAGGAGTGCATTTGGAGATGACTGGACAAAATGTGACGGAGTGCATTGGTGGGTCACGTACAGTGACATTTGATGATCTAGGCTCACACTACCACACGCATTATGACCCAAGGCTCAATGCCTCTTAATCTCTGGAAATGACATTCATCATTGCTAAGCGCTTTAGGAAAAGGAGGATTGCTTCATGGCCCTCTAGTATGAACCTGCTTGGAACCATTCCATCAATGGGACTGTAAGAGTCGGTGCATACTTTGATAAGAGAAGGTCGCTATCAGGGACTTGCCGTTCAATTTTCCTTGGTGTGTTCATTTTCATGTCATGTACTACAGTACTGTAAATCAAACAAATAATTTTTTTTGTTATATAAATAAACAGTCCAATTTCCCTGCAGAAGTTCCCCTAATGTTTTAAATCAGCAAATTTACTTGAATTCAGAGCAAAGTATATATAGGAGCTATTGGTTTAGTTATGCATTGTTTGGTTGATGATCATTGAACATGAATATCTTATGATTGAATCCTTTCTTTTACCACTACATATTGATTCAGGCAGTGGATTCGGACGTTTTAAGCAGCAACGTTACAAGAGTGCAGAAGTTCCCCTAATGTTTTAAATCAGCAAATTTACTTGAATTCAGAGCAAAGTATATATAGGAGCTATTGGTTTAGTTATGCATTGTTTGGTTGATGATCATTGAACATGAATATCTTATGATTGAATCCTTTCTTTTACCACTACATATTGATTCAGGCAGTGGATTCGGACGTTTTAAGCAGCAACGTTACAAGAGCCAGTGGGCCATAATACCTGGCACTTCTCTTCCAGATTGCATCCAATTCTCTTCTTTTTTTTTTCTTCAGAAGCCTGGAGAATTTATTTAAAATAATAGATATCCAATGCATAAAATCAACAAAGAAAAACAAACAAAAAACCAAAGAAAAAGAGGATGTTCAAGATTTAACTGCGATCCATGCTTGTATTCTCTTTGCAGTTGCCAATTACTTGAAGAATCTCATGTTGCAGTTGTGAACGGTTGGGGCTTGATTGTAAAAAATCCATCCATTTCAGGTTGTCCTGATATCAACACATTAATATGATCACATCCATATGGAAGGTGACTGGTAATTTGTTTTTCAGCCAACCAATGGTCAAAATTTTGGAAGTTGGATGTATATGGAGTTCAATATTGCTTGGCAAAGTTACACCTTATAAATAAGGATCTGTTTGGAATGTAGGAATGAAAACATAGGAATAGAAAAAAAATATAGGAATTAAGAAAACACAGAAATCTAAAAAAGTATGAAAACCATAGGAATTTAAAACAAAGAAGTAGAAAACTTAAGGTGTTTGGAATGCAGAAATATTATTATAACTAAACATCATGTAGGAATATAGAAATAAAAATATTATTATAACTCAACACCATGTATCATAACTAACTAAAATATTTAATAAGCATGTTATTTTTTTTATATTTCAAAATAAATTAATCATATTAACTACTAATTTTTTTCTTAAAATAAATTCTTCTTATATTATGTTAGTAAATTTTATTGTGTGTGAAGCAACTGTTGTGCTAAACAAAACAAAGGATTTTTTTCTTAGCTCTAATCTCATGTTATCTTTCCTACGCTTTGTGAAGAAAATCATTCCTATCGTAAGGAAAGGAATTCAGCATTCATCCATTCTAAACACCAAGTGATATATAGTTAATCATAATAATATTGAGTGATATTTACATTTTTAATAAAAAACATTATTTTTTAATTAGAAATATTAACAATACTAATTATATTCCATAATGTATATTAACTACGATAGTTCTCAGAAACATAATTATGTTGTTTGAAATTGATTGTAGAGACGAAAAGGTCATTTGAAAAGTTCTCTCTTGTCTATATATAGTAATCACTATTTTAATAATTTAAGTATCTATTAATCAATTACCACATTTTAATAGTGTCCATAGCAAATATAATATTGAGTATAGTGTTTTAGAGCAAACAATAATATTGAGTAGTGTCTATAGCAAATTTTGTCTTTTTTTTACTCAATCCAGTCGTTTTGTGGACCCAAATGATCACAACTCGACCATCAATTTTCCCCTAAGGCCAGTCTCAATGGGATCTTTCATTGCACAGTTTTCAATAGTGACACATCAGATTTGAGATTTTATACTATGACATGAAACTATGTCTCTCAGTACTTAGTTTCATATCACAATTTTATATACTTATCAAAATATTAAATTGTTGTTAGATTGTTTTCAATGATTAGTTGTGGTTGGTTGTGATGAAAGAAAATACTCTAAATGCACTTTCATTTTGTTGGAAAAAGTGCATATAGTCTTTCATTAAGATGAAAGACATTTACTCTCTTTTATAATAAATTCTCTACCATATCACTACTTTTACTTATATGACAATTAATTAAACGCAAATAAAAGACCCACTAAGACTGGCCTAACTAATTGGCGCCAACACATAACACATGTTTAAGGGGCTCTCGCGTTAAGAAAAAAGAACAGAGCCCTTTCATAAACCCTAAACTCTCGCTGCTGCCATGGCGCCGCCGCCGCCGCCAAAGAAGCTGGTGCTCGCGGCCTCCTCCGCGGACGCCGGCGTGGCCGCGTGGGATCTCCGCACCGGCGCAGAGGATATCCGGCTCCGCCCCTGTGCCTCACGCCCCCGCGCGCTCGCCTCAGTCGGCGACCGATTTCTCGCTGCCGCTCAGGCCCCTCCCCCTGGCGGCAACTCTGGCACCATTCACTTCTACCATTGGGACAAGGTATGCGCGCTCCGCGCAAGACACCAAATGACGCGCTGAAACCCTGACCCAGTCTATTCTTGTTTGAATTGCAGCCGCAGGTGGCCGTCAAGAGCTTCCCGGCCGAGCCGATCCACGTGCTCATCGCGGATCCGGAGGGAACCTACCTCATTGGTGGCGGTGGCAAGGGCAATATATACTTGTGGGAGGTATGTGCGTTGTGGGTTCACATGTTTAGTTATTATTAATTGCTCTGTTTTTTTTTTGGGGTGGGTGGGGTGGGGGTCAAATTTGTGGAATGTTCTTGGTTTATTAGAATGCGAGGTTGGCATGAATGGTTGTTGTGTGGATGAGTAGTGACTACTCCAAATTGAACTGGGGCTAGTGTTCCAGTTGGTCTTGGAAGAAAAAAGAGAATTGGGTTATTGATCTTAAATATCCGAGGGAACTAGTTTGAATGGAGTGTTTTATAGTTTGTCGCATCACATGCTTTACTATGCTTATTACTGGAGGAGTTTGCGTTTTGGGTGCTAAAGTTTTGAACTCTTTGGATTGGTCCAGCAGCATGATATTACTGTATATTTATTAATGAAGGAGTCTGTGTTTTGGGCGCTAAAGTTTTGAACTGCTACTTAATGAATATGAGCGTTAAACAGTTTTCATTGTACTGAACAAATAATACAATAGAGAGAATCAAAAAGACGTTGTACATGACCAATGGGTGAGAAAAACATTTATGTACCATTCATTTAAAAAATATTTTTTAAAGTAATGTATGATTCTATTTACATCGGAAAATTGTATGAATATAGAAGGAATTTGCAAAATGACATGTTTTGTTTTTTAAAACATTTATGCTTTCCAGTTATTACTTCAAACAAGCTAAAATAGAACCCATGCTTCTCTTTCCAAGTTTGTGGAATGTTTGGCTCCTTTTTATCTGTTTATTTTCACAGGTACCAGGTAGTTGAGTATATTGCTCCCCTATTGCCTGTTGTGTTGTTTCCTCTTTGTTAGGTTCTGTTTGCAGGTTATGCAACCCCTGATCCATACAGCAGCATTGTTGTCAAAACTGGAACTGTCTATGCTATTTTTCTGATCCACTAAGCATCTTCGATCTTGCATGATGTTTTTTCATGGTGGTGTATAGGTGGCTAGTGGAGAGCTTCTCTACACATGGCATGCACACTATCGAACTGTTAGATGCCTCGCCCTCTATGACTATTTGCTTGTCTCAGGATCAGAAGATGGGAGCATTAGAGTTTGGGATCTCATCACGTAAGTTGGTTTTTGTGTTAACATAGTGTTATCTATGTTTATATGTGGCTTAATTGGGTTTGGTTGTGCTGATTGCAGGATGCTTGATGAACAATCAAGATTGGAGGCCAATACATCATACTTGTATAGCTTCAGTCAGCATGCACTGCCTGTAACTGATATTGCTTGCTTCCTCGGAGGAATTGTTGTCTCATCTTCAGAGGATCGAACCTGTAAAGTGCGTATGCAACTTTATTCTGCCTTGAATTCAGCCCTATGTGGAAGTGTAGAATTACATTTGTTCCTATGCCTTGTTAGTCATTTATAGCATTTACAGGTAGCACCTTTGGGCTACATATGCTAAATATATTTCTTCTTTTTCACCAGATTTGGAGTTTGTCTGAGGGTAGGATTCTAAGAAGCGTTTTGTTTCCTGCTATCATTGATTCAGTTGCACTAGACCCAAGAAGTCATATCTTCTATGCTGGTGGTAGAGATGGAAAAATATATGTCACTGCTATGGGTGTTGATGTCAACTCCCACAGTAGTGATGACTCGTCTATTCTTGGTGCCTTGGATGACCATAGGTGTCACAACTGACCTAGTTTTTTATCTGTAGTTCTTTCCTCTCTTGTATCCTAATCAAGTTTAACAAGTATGCTTAAAGTTCGCTTACATCTTTTAAGGGTTATACTCGTTAGAATTTCTCTCATGTACCATATGTGTAGGCTAAAGTGAATGTGGTAGCAGCTTCTGAAGTAAGGCAATGATGGAAGCGGCACTCTTTTATATAGGATTTCAGAAATAAGCATAATTCAGTAGATATAAAGGATATTCTCCAATTTAGAGCTAAAGGATTGAAATCTTGGGAATCATATTTTGCTTATAGTCATTAATACTCCCTCCGGACTTTATTTGTTGATGTTGGCCAGTGCAAATTTGCACTAGCCAACATCGACAAAAGAAAACCGGAGGGAGTAGTAAACTGTCAAAAGGAATAACTAAAATTCAAAAACCTTTATATTGTACCATCACAAAAAATTAATTGGAGACTCTGAACAGTCCTTGCATTTCTGCATCTGGCTATCTGCATCTATATTCTGTAGTGTCCATTGAAAGAAATAGTTTACAATTTTTACACATGTTATTACTAAAGATGTGAATGTATCTTCATTATCATTTTTAAGCAAATTGTGAAAGTCATGTTTGTGTAACTTTTAACTGAAGTAGCCCCGCTCATCTTTGTGTTTCTATTTTTCTCCAATACTTGGAATATACAGGTAGGTTGAATGTCTTATCGATCTGCATTCTGTATATAGTAATATAAAAAGTGAATACTTTGTTGAAACAAATATGTCAGAAAGTCCTGCTCTGTTCACTTTTAAGTGGCTTCAATGTTAGTTTCTTATTATTTGTGTGGCAAGATTTCTTGAATTTATCTCTTAAATTTGTATAATGTGTGCAGCAAGGCAGTAACCAGTTTAGCAGCAAGCTCAGATGGACTACTACTGGTGTCTGGTTCAGAGGATGGTAATGTTCGGGTTTGGGATACTAGAAGTCAGCAAGTAACCCGAAAATTCAAGCATTCCCAAGGTTTTGCTCTGAATGTTATGTAAAAAGCTATTTTCATGCTGGAAATCACCTTTAATTTTTAATTGTACCTGATGTTGTGCAAGTCAATTTTAATTTTTTATTTACTTTGTACACCACCTTCTAGCATTGCTAAGTTTTTTTTAGCAGGGGAAGCCCCTGCTGTGGTAGATATTTATTATATATAAAGAAAGGAACTAAAATTAGTTACTACATGTTATGGCGCCGCCGAGGACAGGCAGCCTCCGACCCCTCTGGTACTGCTGGCCTACAGAGGCGTTGATAACAGTACAACACCTTGGTCAAATCCAGGCCAGCTACACCTGCTAACATTGCTAAGTTATCATGAGTTGACACCATTCTGCATTGACTTCTATACTAGGGAAAAAAAAACGATAGCCACATTTTTGCTGGCATGGGCAATATAGATCAACAGTTTCTGTCCAATTTCATAGGATAGAAACTTTGGGAGTTTGGGTTTTGCTTACAATGTTCAACGTTTGCTGATAGGCTTTTAATTCCATCAATCCATTGTATGGACTTATCAAGCTCAGAACTCTTAGCTGAGAAACTCTGTTTACAAAACATTGATAGAACAAAACAACTATTAGCCCTCTGGATGTCTCTATTATAGTTTGTTGGGGGAATATTTTGACTAAGAAACAACTATTAGCCCTCTGTAAGGTTTCAATTATAATTGAGACATGAAGTTTGTCTGTGTCTAAATGGGTTGATACATTGAGTTTCTGGTGCCCTTGTAAAACTTTAATTTAATCGCACTCCTGTTGATTGTATTTCTGAATCATGTTTCATAAGATGACTCACTGTACTGGTTTGGCAGGTCCAGTAACCAATGTTCTGATAGTGACACCAAAACGAATAAATCTGCCACCCCTACAATCATTACGTAAAGTTTGCTCGGCACATGGAGAAGGTGAGGTGCGTGCTGTAATTCTGCCTCGGCCTGAAAGCGATGTTCCTGTTGCTGGAAATTCAAGTTCTATTTTTCTTGAGCGCTGCTTGGATGCACTTCAGGTTGGGTGATCTTGTTTCATCTTTCATTCGATGCCATACTTTCAACTTTTTCCATGATTTTTCGCTTATCATTTTGCTTTGGTCCAGAAGCATGGTGATTCTTCTAGGCCTTTTGAGTCTGGGTTGAGCACTCTTTATAGCGCACCAAACCAACAAGGAGCAGAATGGAGAAGTAGATACTTAGAGTTGCAGGATTTATTTGTGCATGAAGTTCTTGATCAGATGCCATCAAGGGGCGCATGATATCATGCAACGATCGTAGGTGATCCTTGTTAATTAGGTGAATATTACATATATATTTACTTTTCTGGTTAACTATAGATGGCATTAAGGAGGCTTTTTTTTTTGCATTGTGGTAAATACACAAGTATGTTGCTCTTTTAATATTTCCTGTACTCTTTTCGTTTCAGCCATTGAAATTCGTGCTGTTTGGAACATGTGCGAATGCCGGAGTTATTTTGGAAGCGGGAAGTCCCAGTTGAAGCCACAGATGAGGCCACTGAAGCAATGAAACTGATGTGTGTTGACATGAGTCAGAATATTATAACACCAGGGATAGGATTGTCTTTACATTTGTGGAAGATATAAGGAAATTGTTTGTACTGTTGGTCCACAACTACTTCAGTTACAAGCAGCTAGTTTAAGTGGTTCTGTGCTTCCCTGATCTGGATGCGCTACAAAAAATTATATGAAAAACTGACGAAAATCTTGTTGGATTGTGATTGTCATCTACTCTAGTGCAGAATTTGATGTGTGAAAAAAACTTGTAACTATAAAAAAAAAAAAAGAAGAGAAATCAGTGTTTGAATTGTAGTAGATTGACCCTTTGGGGGGCTATAATGAACAATTGTGGATTGAAACTCAAGCTGATTTTAACTTTTCTTTATTGCTAATTAATTAGCTATTATATGAGAAAACATATTTTCTAGCTTTCAGTTGATGGTTTGTTAGTTTATATTTTGATTTTTTAAGATTATTTATATAATAATTATAAATCATTGAATCGAGATCTGATTGAATCGAGATCCGATGTCTTAAAGCGGTGATTGAAAGTTGTCCAAATTTTCAGTTAGCTGAAAATTAGCAAGTCCCAAAAAAATGATATGATAAGAAATTTAATAGGAGAAAGATGTCTTTCAAAGGCTACGAGCTCCATTTCCTGGTCTGTAAAAGACGAGCGAAAGTGCATAAGTCTTTTTTTCATCTCTACAAAAGTGTAATATATTTGATCACTATACTATGCAGTAATTTAAGATCCTGTGAAATTAAACTGAGTATTGAGAAAGACAATTCCATTCAAAAATCTAATATGACAGTCTTGTAACTGTGAGATGAACGTAAAAATTGAGACTGGCATAGGACTCCATCATCTATTCTGGAATTTGGATTTTGTGGGAATATATGCACGTGCTAATTTTTATGTTGGCATTTTGGACTGTAGGCCACAACGAAGTTTGCTTCTAGGCGGGTAAGAGGTCACCTGTACTTGGCACCCCCGAACCCACGCCGCACCCACGAAATCCAGCGGCATCTCAAGCATGTTAGCCTCGCGAAGCCCCGTCTCGCTCCACCACCGCGTCGTCGCCGGTTGCCAGAGGCGGCGGTATATCGCTGATAAGCGTGGTCGCGCTCAGCGCCGCCTCTTTACGCAATCACTCGAGAGCCTCTGGAGCCACATTCCCGAATCCTCTTCTCCTCCTACCACCGCCGCTGCCCGTTTCGAGGCCAAGCCTCGGGTGTGTTTGTTTTGAGGGCAAGATTGGATTGGATAGGGTCATCCACATTTTTTTAGATGGGATGATCCAAGTTATGTGTTTAATTGGGTGAATTGGATGATCCAGTTTCGTGTTTGGTTGGATGGATAAGAATAGATAGGATAAGGTGAAATAATTAAATTATATATCTTATTATTAAAAATAATAATTAATTATACACTAATTAATATAATCTAATATTTATTGGTCTTAATCATATTTTAATAATTTTTAATCAATAATAAAAATATTAATTATCATTAATTCTAGTATGATTGAACTCTCATCATGTACTAATCAACATTTTATTGGTTATTAATAATAATATCATAGTAAATCATACTAATAATATTTAATTATGTTAGTAATCATCATCGTTACATAAGTTGGATAGCCTTATCCGGCCATTTTTGCCGGACAGGCTCATCCAGGATCTTAGAGGAATATTCTCATTCCAATCCATCCCTGTCCACCCTAACGGTGAATCAAACACTGGACTGGATGGTCCTATCCAATCCAATCCAGCGAAACAAACACACCCTAAGTGGCAGCCGCCACCCCTCGAGAACGCTGCCTTCGAAGAATATTATAAGGTGAAATATTCGTTTCAATCACCCGTGACCTACAGCCTACTGTTCTTATGCTTTTAGTTCGATTTTGAGTTAGTTAAGCTGCTGTTGTTGGGGTGATTCGATATTGACAATTTGAGTGCTTGTTGTTGGGCTGTGTAATGTGTTATAGAATTCATGAACTAATTGTATTGTTAGTCCATAATTAACTGATTCCACTGAATGGGATTGCTCTAAGAATTTCAATCCCCATCTTGCCAAAGTGATAATTAGTTTAGCAGTGTTTCTCAGAAAAAAAATGCAAACATTATTCTGCTGGATGTGCATTTGATTGTTTTGTCCTGCAGATGCAGAGAATTGTTGGTGAGGAGGAGTGGTATGCCTTCATGAGTGTGCTCTGAACGCCATTACCAGCAACATTTAGGATCAACGCCTGGTAATTCTGGTTTCTCCGAATAGTCTATTATGTTTTGCCTCTTCTTCATTCCATAGCGTCCAAGCACCAAGTGACACGATCGAATCCAGTCCTCTTCGCATTGTGCTGCTTACCAACATGTCAAGCTGGCTCCACCATTCATCAAAGTTTATGTCCATAGGTTGTGGTGTGAAGGCAGCCATCTCAATCCTTTGTAGAAGCACATGCCAGAACTGGCGTGCAAACACACAACCAACAAGGAGAATGTCAATAGTTTCATCAGCTTGATCACATAGAGGCCAGCGTGTTGGATGAGGGAGACTTCATCGCGCGAGTCTGTCAGTCGTCCAGCAACGTTTGTGCGCAGCTAACCATAGGAAGAATCAGCATTTGCCAGGCACCCACGTTTTCCATATGCAGATTTTGCTGAATACTGACCAGATGTAGATAGGTGCTAAATATGCACATCAGACACGTCCATATGAAGAACCACTTCGTTTATAAGGTCCCACAACTTGAGGAATTCATATGTGACGTCAACTGAGGCTTCAGCCACTATTTTTCTATTGGCAATTCTTCTAAGCACCAAACTAGATATCAATGGGGAGAGATCTTCTATGCGTTGCCCCAAGATCCATCTATCACACCAGAACAGGGTGTTGGTCCCATCTCTGACCTCCGTAGCAACTGCCATCGAGAAGAAAGCTCGAGTACATCCACTCATTTGTATCGGTAGGATGTCCATGGTTTGCTTGGTTCAGTCTTCTTGAGCCAGAGCCAACATACCAGCAGAGCAATACCAAGATTTCTCAGGTCAGAGTCCAAGGCCTCCTAGCTCTTTCGGCTGTGTTACCTTAAGGCCATGCAATCAGGCAGTGGTCGCCGTTGGCCTCTTTACGTCCTTGCCACATGTAACTTCTCCTAATTTTATCTATAGCTTTAAGCATCCAAGGAGGGTGGTCAAGTACCTTAGGCCATGCAATCCTTTTGGACTTGATGCTTGTTGATCCTTCTCTTCCTGTGCTCCATATTTCTTACAGCATTCAAGTATCAGTGTGGTTATCAGTGATGACTACCACATTACTTTTGTCTCTGCCTTAGTTGCCATTCAACTAGCCTGAAGGATTCATCCAATGCCTTATTGAAACCAATGGTCTGTAATATTCAAATAAGAGACCTGTATTTCTGAAATCTGAATTACTACTAGTTATATGTGCAACTCGTTTTATTCATTACTCTAAGATCCATGTAATTCTAGGCAAAAAATATGTTTTATTCAACGTTTTCAAGCTTCATAGTATTAGTATTTCAGAATGCATCAAACAAACTCGACAACAAACATTAAAGCACAAGCTTATTATATTAGACAATACCCTACTATTCTCATAAAAACTAATAGTTTTGTATATATGGTAGAACATTCATTATCTTCCTTTTACTGTTGGTGATTCCTAACAGCTAAGTGAGTTTTACTTTGCTTCCAGCCGCCGTTTTTTTGAAGATATTCGCTCGAAGTTTGAAAGTGTCTTCAGGAGATATTTGGAGTGCGAGGTTGACTTTCTGTCATGTATTCATATTTAAACCTAATCTGCAGCATATTCTAATTTACAAATAAACTCACACCAAAGGTCAGTAATGAGTACAAAGAAGATGCTATTAGGCCCCTGGTTTGGTATCCAGACAATCTTGCATGGCATTTAAACTTCTCACGGAAGGATCTGAGAAAAAATCAGTCACTTGAGAGGTAATGAATAACTATGTTATATTTATTCTTAAGATTCTTACCCGTCGCATTATTTTGGCCAATCTTTTTTAAGAATGTTGCAGTCAAAGCTCCTTATACTGGAAAGTATTTTATTTGAAGTTTTGGTGGATCTAGACAGCCATAAACATAATCGTGTGTCAAATCCATCAAATAATATCCAAATGATGCCTATATGTGCAACACTTAGGCATACCGGTTCGCTTGGAACTTGCTTTTTCTTTAGAATGTTTATACCGGTTAGGGTGTTGAAGGAGTTCCACTTGGCAATGGTGTGTAGTCTGTAACAACAAGCTTTGTTTTGTGTTCTGTTCACATATGAGTTTTGTATTTCAAATTTATTCCTTCCTAATTCAAGGGCACAGAGCTCTCCATAGCATTAGTGTTGCATTTTATGAATAACTAAGTAATTCAATAGAGTAAATTCAAATCATCATACTCTGAAGCATTACACCTTTCTTTACTGAGTTATAGAAGTTAAACAAAGCTTAGTTGCATCACTTGAATTCACGATGCTAATGCTCCCGCCTGATCAGTAGTGAAAGGGACTTTCAATAATATTCTTTCAACTTCCAATTACTATCTCCTTAACTGTCTTGTGTCACAACCTTGATGTACTCTTGTTGAGATACTATGTTGATTCAATCTTTTGTGCCTTCCAGTTTTCATGAGTTTTTGAAGCACAAAAGTGAGGTTGGTAACATAACTAGGCAAGAGGCTGTTAGCATGGTGGGCATCTTGTACCATTTTCTATGTTATTTTTACCTCAACTATCAAGTACTTTAGTCTTCCTTAATTTGCTTTCTTTAAGCCTTGATTCAATATTTAAATTCATTCCTGCAGGTACCACCATTGTTTTTGAATGTACAACATGAACACCATATCCTTGACAGTATGTTTGTATATTATTCTTGTGCATTATCTTAAATTCTCTATGCTTCTTGTAGAAGTTGACTGCCACTTTCCACTGGGTGTTTGAACTCTTGGGTTTGATTGCACGGCGCAAAATGCTCCTACAATATAGCCTCACAATTATTGTTTTGGTCTCTTTTGTAGTGTGTGATGCTCCAGGCTCTAAAACCTTCCAGTTACTTGAGATGATAAACCAATCACTAGAACCAGGGTTACTTCCAGGAGCATTGGTACAATTCTCACCTTAAAATGTCTAACTGATTTGTGGAAAGAAATCTTAGGTACAATATAAATCAGTATCTAATTGTTACTAGAAGCCCCAGAGATTTCAGAAAATAGTACTTTTGTTATATATTTACTTTGGTGAGACTCTGATTAGGTGATTGCTAATGATGTCAATGTGGAAAGATGTGATATCCTTATCCATAATACAAAGAGAATATGCACTGCCAACCTGGTAATAACAAATCATGAAGCACAAAAGTTCCCTGCCTGCTCTCTTGCAAAGGACTGTTAAGAAGCTTTTAACCATACGTACAAACCTCAAAGGTTACAATTTGACCGTGTACTTTGTGATGTTCCCTGTTGTGGTGATGGGACTATTCGCAAAGGTCATAGCATATGGAGAAAATGGTAAACATTTGATCCTTATTCCATCTGCTTCTTTAGTTTTTCCTCAGGTCACAGTCTGTTTTCGTTGTTCAGGAACTCTGGAATGGGGAATGAACGTCATCGTCTGCAAGTAGATATTGCTATGCGTGGTAAGGACTTATTATATGGTTCATTGAGACACTGACACTGTCTAGTTCATCAAATCGAGATTGTACCTACAGTCCTGTATGCATCAGGCAGCCTGAGAATCCGACGAGCTTAGTTTATTATTATATGCGGAATATAAACCATCCAATTATAAATACCAAAGTTGCTGCATATGGTTTGAATCTGTTTTGTAGACCAAATGGTTCTTTGATTGATAATCTATTGTGTCATTTTTTAATTTTATTCCAATCACATTGTATATGGTTTCTTTTCTGTAGACCAAATGAATTCATCAAGGTTCTGTGATTAATAATCTGTAGTGTTACTTTTTAAAATTTTATTGCTAAAGGTATTGAGTTACTAAAAGTGGGTGGAAGGATGGTCTACTCAACATGTTCTATGAATCCTGTTGAAAATGAAGCTGTTGTGGCTGAGGTACTTATAATAGCTACAATTTTAAATCTATTTTGCATTAGAGCTTCTACCTTCAACTGGTGGATTTAAAGCTGTTATCACCTATCAACAAAAAGGCAAGGTAGTTTATATAATCCTAAGCGAGGTTAAGCTCAGCCTGCATGACAAGTTCACGCAAGTGGATTTGAGTCGCCTCATAAGAGCTCAGAGCTTTGTCTGTTTTCGTAATCTATACTTTTTTTAAAACTGAAATCTATACTTTTATTGCTTTATGCTGTTTTAAAAAGTTACCTATGTACGGAGCCTTCTGCACATTCTGTTTTTATGTGTCTTCTTAATTTACTTTTGGTAACTTCTACTCCATTCTGCAAGCTGTTCATATGTCATAATTGATGTAGCTTCTTCGAAGAAATGGAAACTGTATCGAACTTCTTGATGTTTCTAATGAGTTACCTGAATTGGTACGTCGTCTTGGGCTTATTACTTGGAAGGTTAGTGCATGTATAATCTCTTGATTACATTTCATCTTATGTTGATTTTAGCCAAGATGGGATATCGTTATTCTTAATTTTATCTTTCCCCTAGTGCTCATGTTTGTGTGAAATGTGAAGTCAGGATTTGGGCATTATAAAATTCTTGTCTGGATCAAGTGGACCTTGCTGTCAAAATTTTCCCACTCGGCATTGATTAGATTGTAGTGTGAGACCATGTTTGGATAAGGGTGTTCAGGATACATCCTTAGGATACCTACTTAGGATTTTGTTCTACTAAATTCCAAAGAAATCCTAGAGCAATTCCCCTCACTCAAACTGGAGTTCAGCGAGAATCAATTTTAACATGGAATTAGTAGTAAACTAAGTATGTGAATAAGCGTTGAGAATGTTTTTTTTTCTCGAGAATGCAGAACAAGCGTCTCATCTTATTATTTCTTACTCTTGCAGGTGCAAGATAGAGGATCCTGGTTTGAGACTTATGAAGATCTTCCAAATGACAGGAAGAATGGTATACTGCCAAGCATGTTTCCTCCAAATACCAAGGAAAGCCATACCATATGTGGTAAGGTTGAACAAGAACATTCTTCATCGGTGCAACATTTATGATATGGCTTAAAAGCTTTTCTAATTCTAACATTTGGAAACAAGCAACATCTATGATATGGCTAAAAGCTTTTCTAATTCGGACACTGCATATTCAGATTTTCCTCTTCATCGGTGCATGAGAATAGTACCTCATGACCAAAACAGTGGGGCGTTCTTCATCACTGTTCTTCATAAAGTGCCCCCCTTGAATGGTAATCTCATGCCTTAGTTTTTGAACAAATCCATTCTATAATCTGAGTACATAGATATTTGTAATTATTACTATCACTGATTTGCTTGATGCACTCATCTTTTTTTCAGTCAGCCAGATTGTAGATATGTTAAAGCTGCAGCAGTCACTTGAGAAAGATGAGATTATGCAACTTTAAAAAGAACTTGAGATATAATTAGGACCATCTGGAAATATTTTGATGCATCAGCAGCTCACTGAAGTTGCTGATGATGTTGAACTGCTAGGTAGGCAGCAGAATTTAAGCATAGACCAAAACCTCAAAGATATGAACTTGACTAAAGCTAGCATTTAATGATATAGGAAGTGATCAGATGGAATTAGATGATATATGAAGAAGCCGCAAAACCAAAGCAAGTGGAAGGGGGTTGACCCTGTGTTATTTTTTGAAGATGAAGTGGTGATGAAAAGTTTAGTATCATTTTTCGGTATCAAGAAATCATTTCCCCTCAGAGGTCATCTGGTGACTAGAAGTATTCAAGCTATTGATATAAGGAGAATATACTACATATCAAAATCAGTTCAAGAAATTTTGCAATTGAATGTAGAAGTTGGTGAGCAGCTTAAGATTGCTTCTCTTGGTCTAAGGATGTTTGTAAGTGCTCCAATGAGGCAGACTTTCTTTAGATTGAATTTTGGTTAAAAAAAAGTATACATTTTCACTTTAACAACTTTGTGCTCTAATTCTTCTCTCTTTCAGGAAACGCATAGATCGAAGGATGGTTGTTCTTGTGCATATAGATTGTCTTATGAGGGACTGCCATTGCTACTTCCATACATCACCAAACGGGTACTACATGCATCTCCAGTTGACTTCCACCGTCTTCTACAGTACAGGACCATCAAATTTGCACATTTTGTTGATACTGGACTTGGGGAGGAAGCTGCAGATCTAACACCTGGTTGCTGTGTTGTAGTGCTGCGTGAAGGTAATGGTATGCCTGCCAAGACAAAAATAAATCATGACTTGAGGATAATGTAAATTTCTATAATGTTTCAGGGTATGAGAATGAAGATCCCCTTTCTATTGATTCCTCTATGGTTGCCATGGTTTGCTGGAGAGGGAAGGGGACTATGATGAATGTTATGCTTTCTCCACCGGATAGGAAGGATCTGCTTGAAAGGATGGAATATCAGTTCGGGCTACATCAGTTGATTCATGCATGTGAACTAATCCATTTCAGATACTATTAAGGATATATGCTATGTTTTGATACTGCTACTTTTTTTAGATGTGCTACGTCAAACGTTGTCCTGCAAAACCTGCATGCTATTAAGGATCAATTGGCTGAATATGATAGGAATTGTGGCATGTAGCGGGATCTTTGGAGTCGATCTTAGCATTTAAAGATGTGAACTACAATTGCTGAAAAAATTCTTATGAAAAATTGACGTTAATCACAAGTAGGTGTAAGATAAGAAATCAATCTCAGCCATTAATATTTAGGAGAGATAATTAAATAAAAATGATTTTAATTGATTTATAGTTTTGATTTTTTTAGGGAGAATTTTGATTGTTAATCTGACTCCATAAAATCCGCCCATCTCCTTAACTCCTTTGCTGGGTTAAATGGGTTGTGATCTTTGTTGGTGGGCCATCATGCTCCTGATCATCAGAATGGGCCTCCGTTCGCCTACCGCAGTCCATAGCGGTATGGCAAATCCGACAGCCTGTTCCCGTGGGATTCTGGGAGGCTTGACCGGTTCATCGACAAGCAAGGGAAAATAGAGGTTTCTGCGTTCACAACAAAAAATCATGAGCCTTAGGGTGTGATTGGTTGGCTGCTTATGAGCCAACCAGGCCCGGTGGATGCAGTCACGTCGTGTTTTGATGGCTGGGCGTGGTGTTGGGCTAGGCCCGTGGTTTTCTTTCCTCTTTTGATTCAGTACCGGTAGGCATTATTGTTGATTTTGATTTAGTTCTAGGCACTGACTGGATCTAACCTAACCCTTTTTTTTTCTTGATTTTGTCATGTGTGCAGGCACCGACTGGATCTCTTCCGTCTTTGGATTTAGTACCAGTAGCATTAGCCTTTCCTTTCTTTTTCTTGGTCCAAGGTAAGGCCGAATAGATCTTTTTCCCTATCTGTACCTCCATTGCTGCTTGTCTGAATATGTTGCTCTGAGCATGTGTCAATGTCGATGATGTTGATTGTCACTGTTATGATGTATCTAGGCTTATGCTGAGCATGTTTGCCTAAATGCCAATGATGTTACTACTCTGTTATGATCTGTATCTAGCATATTTGCTCAAATGCCTATGATGTTCTTGCTTTGTTATGATGTATGTAGCATTGTTGCCCAAATGCCAATGATGTTCTTGCTGTGTTATGATCTGTTTCTAGCAATTTTGCCCATATGCCAATGATGTACCCTATTTTGCTGGTTTGTTAACATGATGCTGCACTCTGAGCATATAAGCATGTCCCTAAGGCTGTATCTATTATGTCTTTTATTTAGATGTCCCCTGAAGAACAGAGAAACAGGCTCATCATTCATGCACCTGCTCTAGTCACTGCTATGTATGCTTTTCTGTTTAGTAGGTTGAATGCCTCTACTGAGGAAGCTAGGCCTAGAATTACATATGCCCCAATGAGTGCAATGGATGAAGAAAGATAAAAGAACTTGAATAAAATATATAACTGTGATGATGTGGAGTGTATTAGCATGCTTAGAATGAGAAGAGCACCCTTTTTCCACTTTATAACTTGCTTAGGGACAGAAACCTGCTTAGGGACAGCATACATAGTAGTGTAGAGGAGCGGGTTGCCATGTTTCTCCATGTAGTTGGCCACAACCAACGCTTTAGAGTGATTCATAACACTTGGAGGCGATCTGTTGAGACAATGATGATCAGATTCTATCTAATTTACTTGAGACCATTGGCATTATGCAGTGATGATCAGATTCTATCTTATTTACTTGAGACCATTGACATTATGCAGTGATGATCAGTTTCTATCTTATTTACTTGAGACCATTGGCATTATGCAATGATGTGTAATTTCTATCTTATTTACTTGAGATCAATGGACATGTTGCATATCTGTTTATCTCTTTTATTTACTTGAGTTGGGTCATTGGCAATAGGACATGGACATGGCTACTGACCCTTTGCTACCAACTGGTGCTCAGCTTGAGGCAGTGCCTGATGGTGCTATAGCTGATGCTGCCGCTGGTCAGCAAGCTAGGCAGGCCATGAGGTGGACAACTGTAATGTCCTCTTTTGTGCTTCGCCGCTTCTACCACCTTATCTCAACTGGGGTTAGAACTGACAAGGGCTTCAAGGAAGTGCACCTTAACCAAGTTGCAAAGGACCTACAAGAGTTTTTTAGGGCTGAGGTCACAGGAACACAAGTGTACAACCACCTTCGCAAGTGGAGGCAGAGGTGGATTAAGGTGACCAAGTTCCGGGAACTTAGTGGGGCTTTGTGGGATGAGGACAACTTCATGATAACCTTAGAGGATGAGCACTACAAGGGCCATGTGAAGGTAGCATTAGTCTGCATTTCAATTTTTTGTAAGTCTGATTCAAGCACTTCCATTTCACTCATACCTTCCCACTTTCATTTAGGCACACCCTAAGGATGCTGAATTCCTTAACAAGCCCATAGAGAACTACTAGCAGATGGAGATCATATGTGCCAATGGCCTTGCCACAAGAAAGTTTGCCATGGGGTCTAGTGAGGCATTGGGGTCCCCTTCTAATTTTGCTGAGAGCTCACTTAAGAGTGAGGATGCCAAATTGCCTACTGAGCCATTCACCAAAGCTTAGGTTGTAGCTGGGGTAGGGGCAAGAGGAAGAGGTCCATGCTAACTGATGATGATGTCATTGTCATGGATGGCATGACTGCTACAATGAACAATGTGGCTCAAGCAATTAGAGAGACTAAGGTTGATGACTTCCATCCTGACCTCTATGGTGTTGTCATGTTCATGCCTCGGGTTCACAGAGGAGGCTTTGATGGCAGCTTACTCTCACCTTTTTGACAACAAGGCTCATGGTTCTGCTTTTGTGACCATGTCTGACTCTCACCGTGTGCTATGGTTGAGGACTTACTTGGCCAAGCACTACTACATGTGAGTTGGTAATGCTGTCAGCCTGCTGTTTCTTTTGGTGGTTTTATGGTGGCTTTCTTTTCTAGAATGGGCAGTGAGGTGAATGGTTTAGGTGGTTCTAGGGTGGTGTTCTTTTGTGCAGTTGATCTGATCCTGCCTTCTTGTGCAGTTGATTAGATAATCTTTTGTGCAGCTAACACTAATCGTAGGTTGTAGTCACTGATGTCCTTATGCCAATGATGCAACTGGGAACTTATGCTTGTATTTGTGTCCATGACCAATGATGTCATTAGACTTCTATTACTATTATCTGAGCATGTCTACATGGCCAATGATGTGTACTCTTCTATTTCCCATATCTTTACTTTCATTTGAGCATATGCCAATAATCAATGATGTCTTCTCTTCTATTTCATGTATAGTAACTTTAATCTGAGCATATGCCAATGGTCAATGATATGTTATCTTCTATTTTTTATATACTTAATTTGATTTGAGCATATGACAATGGCCAATGATATTGGGACTATTGTAATTTTTATCCTCTTGTTGATTTGATATCTAAGATCTGGTCGGCTGGCATTTTTGGGTGGTAACCTCACCATTGTGTGCAAGAGGTGAACTAACCCACCTATATGCATTTAACCAAACACAGACCGTTTGCATCTAGTTTTTAAATGATTACATGCAACCAGCCAACCAATCACCATCTATATTGGACCTGGCTGGTTCAAACCAGGTAACCAATCACACACTTCTTATATCTCCTCAGCCTGGCTCCTGAGGGCCTGGTCAAGTGATGCAAGCCAGGCTCACACCCTTAGCGTAGGGAAAACAAATGGACTTTCTCCAAAGAAAAGGTAGACAGAAATGGCCATATGCGCTGACGCTAGCCTCATTCCCGTCGCGGCCATCACAGATATTACCGATGTTTTCAATTTTTTTTTTTTACGCAACGCAACGCCTATCCATCTCTTTTATCTTAACGATGAAGGATTCTCCTCGGTGGAGAAAGCGCCGCCGGCCGCGGAGACGTAGCAGTAGCAGCCCGGTATGTTCATGTGGGAGGGGCCAGTGCCCGCCAAGGCCCGCAGCAAGCGCCCCCGCGACGCGCCGGTGAACTGGACATCGTGCCTGCTTGTCCTCGCCGCCGTCCCCGGCATCCATGGCCATCTTGCCGGCGGTGGAATCGGACGAGTCGGCGCACACGTTCCCCGCTAAGAAGTCGTCGAAGCCGTCCAAGAAGAAAGACCCAGCACCACACCAGCAGGCGTAGTCCTCGGCGGCATCCGCGGAGGGGTGGCGTTGCCTGCACTGCGAGACGGACCATGGACAAGACACCGCAGTGGAGGACGGGGCCCCACACGTTGTGCAACGCGTGCGGGGTGCGGTACAGGTCTGGCCGGTTGGTGCTAGAATACCGCCCGGCGGCGAGCCCAGGGGCAGATCCAACGTGTGGCGAGCTCGGGCGGCCCTCAGACCTGCTCGTTGGTAGGGCCCTTCACCCTCACTCTTGTCCATTGCCTGTTACCGTTGGTGTCATGAAGTCCAGATGGGCGAGCTGCAGAACGTTTGCCTATAGAAAAAGGAGGCTAGCAAACAAATCAATATTTGTCTAATGAGACTTTAGTGGGCTTTTTCTCATAATAACAACTAAACCAGTAACTAATCTAGACATTATGCTTTGTCTATGGCCCACTTGCTCATGAAGCTGCCTTCGATTGATTTTACGCCTTCATTGTTTGCTATGCGTACAATCACACCATCAGCATTAGGCCACAAACGAACAATGGCAAGTGCAAGAAAGGGTACATGGATCAGCAGCACGAGATAGAGCGTGGAAGGCGCAGCTCACCAGCAACTTCATCGCAGCCGCAAAGAATTTCAGCTTAATGTGAGAAAACATCCTTTTTAAGGTAACTCTTAGTAACAAAATGTCATTTTTTGATAAAAAATGTCATCTTATTACTGTATCATGTTTGTTTTAATAGTTAGTAGTGATATGTTTGTCATAGCTGAATTTCAATCCTGGATCCGCTATTGTGCGAGCCCCACGTTTGTGATGTCCAAGCACTCTAGCTAGAATTGATCTCGCACAACAATAATTAATCCACCTAAAGCTAGCTCTAAAAACACAAGACCCGGAAACAGTCTGGGAGAACTACTAATCTTTTTTTCCAGTCTCCGCCAGGGGCAACAGGGGCCATGCGCCCCCTGAAACGCCAGTGCAAAGTCTCTAAGTCCCTATAACAGAGCATATAATGGGTAAAAAAAACTAATTAGTATAATATATCATAATTTTCATTAGTGGTTTCCATTAGTTATTATTTTAGGACTACACACCATGGTGATTCGACCGAGTTAAGAAGCTGACGCGATATCCGTGGGAGCAAGAGACTTCTAATGAGGAGATGAAGGCATCACTCATCGGATCATTATCATCAAGTATGTGCCATGAAGTAGAACACGAATGTTAGCCTGACGGATTCAACGTACTTGGTAGTACAGTCTGCACGAAAGTGTAATTTTTTTGTCACTTCTCTAAATTATTAATAAAACATAAAATATTAATATTCTAATGAAGGATTCTATGTGATTTCACTATGATCTTTGCTGGATTAAATGGGATGTGATCTTCGGCCATCATGCTCCTAATCATCAGAATGGGCCTCCGTTCGCCTACCGCGTAGTCTACAGCGTTATGGCAAATCCGGCAGCCCGGATTATAGGAAGCTTGACGGTTCGTCGATGAGCAAGGGGAAACAGAGGTTTCTGTGTTCACAAGAAAAAACTATGAATCTTAGCGTAGGGAAAAGAAATGATCTTTCTCTAGACAGAAATGACGATA
This sequence comes from Eleusine coracana subsp. coracana, assembly GCA_032690845.1. Classification (NCBI taxonomy): domain Eukaryota; kingdom Viridiplantae; phylum Streptophyta; class Magnoliopsida; order Poales; family Poaceae; genus Eleusine; species Eleusine coracana. The sequence goes on from CM064424.1 coordinate 12,634,525, forward strand.
TGTGCTGACGCTCGCCCATCATTCCTGTCGTGGTCATCGCAGACATTTAGTAACGTTTTCAGTTTTTTACGCAACGCAACGCAACACCTATTCATCTCTTTTATCTTCACGGCGAAGGTCACAGCACGAGTCCACCCACCGAGACGACTTTGCATTGCGTATTGCCAGCGAGACGAGATGATTACTGCGCGCTGTTCCATGGTCGCGCACGCACACACGGAGTGCGGCGCGACGGAACGCAGAGACAGAAACCACTAGCCAACCACGTGCAAGCAACCGCGGCCCACTGATACGTACGACGGATTTTCTCCTCGGGTACAGCCTGTGTAGGCTGTGGTGTGGCCTTGCAGTTTTGCATCTTGCTAGACTTTTAGACGGATCAGGGATCAACATCTCCCTATTATGTTTCTGTTCTTATTAAGCACTTGATTTCGCCCCCAAATGAATACTGTAAAGAGTAAAAAAACTTTGCACTCTCCGGGACTTCATTATCTCAAGTCAGTTTTGTAATAACCAATCTGATTTGTTAGTTTTCGAAACTTTTGTGCTAGACTAAAAAAAAAAAAATAGAATTAGTGCACAAAAGGGCAAAGACTGTTAAAACTCTCCTAGTATATGCACAAAAAGGCAAAGGCGTTACATGTTTTTTCTTGTGTACAGAATTAGTGCACGCAACCACTGCTACTATCCATATCTACCTCTTTTCCTTTCAAAAAGCAGTGAGCTAGCGTCATAATCGTCGTAGTCGTCATCATGATAATCCATGTCCACCGTCAGTTCAGGGCCAAGGTGAAGGCGCACCGGCCACTCTGAAATCCTCGGGGAGATCCGTCTCTTCCAAAATTGCAAAACCTGAAAGAAGCAGAATATATAGCTCCGTGTCATCCGACGGTGGTTTCAAACTTGCACATTGCGCCAACGAATCGTACGTTCTGTGGGGAGTAGACTAGTGATGTGTGTGAGATGATGAGCACCTGGGAGGGACGGGATGGGGATGTCGTTGAAGTAGGTCGACGGCCGGCCCTGGTCCTCGGAGTAGGGCGGCGTGAGCACGTCGAGGATGGCGCACGGCGTGACGGCGGTGAAGGCGTGCATGTTGCCGCCGCTCCGCGGGAACAGCACCGACGCCTCGCGCGGCGCGCGCAGCACCTCGTCGGCGGCCACCACCCTGGCCAGACCACCTGCAGTATCATCGACGGCCACGGACCGTTAGAAAGCAGAGCAACGAGCATAGCATAATCAGCAGCGTGATTTTTTTTTTTTAGAAAATGGATCAGCAGCGTGATGGAGTGGTGGTCTTACGTTTTCTCTAGCCGGAGCGCGGCGGCGCGTCGGCGACCCAGTCGTAGGACCGCTTCCGCACGGTGCCGTACAGGAGCTTGCTGAGGACGACCATCTCCGGGTGGTCGTGCAGCGGCAGCGCCGCGCCGGCCGGGAAGCAGAACACGCCCATCTGCAGGAAATTAAACCAGAACGCTGCGACTGTGAGCATCCACAACCAGAGCAGAGAACCAACCGAAACTGAGTCGTCGTAAACCAGCGCGGCGTACCGAGAAGTCGTCGCACTGGTGGATGTGCACGTAGGTGATCCGCTCGAATGCCAGCGCCCGGAGGAGCCGGGCGGCGCTCTTGGGGCTCAGCTCGTCGTCCGACGACGAGGATGAAGACGAAGACGACGACTTCTCCCTGTCGTCGATCCCGACGTCCGCCGCTTCGATGCCATCTATAAATAAAAGCCAATTAAAGAAGTTAGTAAGTACACAGCAATCTGAGCTCAAAAACGTTCCAGCACGAACGCGCGAGAAACAGAGCACAATCACTGCTTACCGAGGAGCTGGCGCAGCCATTCGATCTCGGCGAGAGATGGCGCCGCCTGCGCCGGCGACGAGAACAGCAGGTCGCACGCGTCGTAGAGCCGCTGCACCTTGCTCAGCTTCATGATGCGCCAAGGGAACGCCACGGCCATAGATCGTGAGCGTGACGTGTGAGCTCCTCCGTGAGAAGGTGTCGGACTTTGGGAATTGGGAATTGGGGGCCACGCAGAGAAGAAATATATATACTGGAGTTCGTGGTGCGTCGCGGGTGGCCGATCCCGCCGCGACCTGGGTTCACGATTTACCGGCTGACCAAACCGTGGGCCTCGCCACTCGCCCGACGCGTGCTGGCTTTCCGCGGGAAGGGGCCATCCTGCCCTGCCGTCCCGGCGCCCGCAACCACGGGTGCTTAACCAGGAGCTGAGAGGCCGTCTCCTGCTGTTTTCGGGTTCTGATTCTGACGGCGGTGCGTTCGCGGAATCGCTGTCGCACGCACAGGCACCGCCGGTTCTTCTGCCCATAAAGTAAAACAATTTGCTGGCTGGGTGTGCCGGTTGTTTGGTCGCTTGGGATCTCGACAGACTCCGTTTTGGGCATGAGGTTTTGTACTTGTAACGCCCACTTGATCGTGCCATTTCGAGTACCGTGAAGGATTTGATGCTTGATAGCAAAGTTTATTACAGACTAAGTCTAATCGCCTGTCAGGTTGCGGAATAAAAATCATCCACGGTGTTAGTAGTTCAGTACTTTCCGGGTTGTGACGTCGTTGACGCGAATAACGTGTCATGTGGATTACCAGCTGAGCTTAATCGGTTGATTAAGTTCTATATAATCCACCTCCTCGCAAAAAAAAAGTCCATGTAATTAACCTATGTATTATTAGTCTCTAATACGACTTTTTTAGCCATAAGATATATTTAACATATTTTCTAACTTTCAATCAACTAAAAGATTTCATTTAATGATTTAGTACTTTATGTTTTAATTTTTTTTAGAATTATTTATATAATAATTATAAGCTATTAGATCTGACTCAAGGAGATCCAAACTTTTAGTCAGCTAAAAATTGTGCCTCCTTGGTGCCTCCCCGGCCCCCGCTGCTGCTGCGCGTGAAACTTGTTAGTCCAGTCCGTGGGACCAACACGTAGAGTTTGTGGCAGAGTCGATCGGCGGTCCAAAGTGGCGAGACGCAACGCTGTCACGCTGCGGAAACCCGACGTCCCGGCGGAATCTGGTGGCACCACACACGTCGCGCATGGATTCCACCGAGGTAAAAAGTAAGATGGGCTCTGTTGGATTTTACCGCACAATGGCTACCAACTAGGCCACCGCAGTACGGTACAGCCTCAAGCCCTCAACCGCCGGCCTATTTTGGAAAACTCCTTGGACCGCCTCAGTAGTCACTCTGGGCACAAAACCCGAGCCCAAAGCTCGAATCCGAACCCAAAATACCTGAAGCTCGAAATTTCGGGTGCGTTATCGGGTACCAAAGATGGATTGCCGAAATAGCCCAAACAGCCCGAACTATAACTGGCCTAGTAGTGTGTGTCTTCACTTTCAGCCAAGTCAATATTCGCTCCACGACTTCCAGGCCTCAATCAAGTGGTTTCCCCGAAATAAAACCTGGCCCACAAAGGCAACAACCCCGCTGTCGTCTAGCTCGCTCACGCGGCTGCGTTCGCCATATCTCGGGTCTCGGCTCCTCTCCTCGCTCGGCCGGCGTCAACAACGCATCGCAGGCCTCATGAGCGACCATGGCAGATCGCTGCCGCAGGCCGACCTCACAGCCCTGGCGCGGTCGTACGCCTGCAGGCCACAGCCTTCGTCGACGGTGGTAACGGTCATGAAATCGGGCGAATCGGGATTACCCGATCCCGAACCCAATAAACTGCCGGGAACCCGAACTATCGGGTGTTAGATTGTTTAAGGCAAATCTTGGGTTATGATTTTGAAAACCCGATTTACCCGACCTGAATTTTCGGGTAAACCCGAATGTCCAGATTGCTCAGTCAGTAGTCAGAACCAGTACTCCAGTAGCATGCGGCATGCCATCGTGTTCTTTGCGCTCGCGTCGCATTTTGAACTGATCTCGCGTGAACATATTGTATTTCCTTCATCTTAAAATATAAGTATTTGAGGGATTAATTTAGATTTATAGTATCTCTAATGAATCTAGACACAAAGCTGTCTAGATACATAAAAAATATTATAAATTTGAACACTCTCTCCTACCCTCAAATGCTTATATTCTAGGATAGAGGGAGTAATGTTTGTTTCACGCTGGGACAGTGACGGCCGACGCACAACGCTTACATGTTCTCTCTTCACGCGTACCGGGCAAGTGCGTATATTTCTGTGCCCGCACCGTGTATATAACCGCGTGAAAATATGTTTGTGACGCAGAGGGGAGCTACCCCTTATCCTGCTGCCCTTATTCCTTCAAGATTTGTGCTAATTCTATCCATGTGGACATCATTATCCTAGTCAGCTTGTAATTATTATATTTAATCACCGTTGTTTGACGGCATGTTAGGTGGTTCCCCTTCTCCTCTACCTAACTTCTGACAAATACAGATTGTTGGTAGTTGGCTAGTAGGTCGTTTCCGTTGACTTTCTATTATCTTCTTATTATTTATGTTGCATTAAGTTATTGCTTTTTTATCTATTCTATCTTATCGTTGCTCCTAAAGGAGAACTAAGAAAATGTACCAGTCAGCATTGTCTTTGGAGCCTTGCCTCCCATGATCCCAACGAAAGTAGTGAACGCCCATTCGAAATCTTCTGTTTTTTCACTTGTGAGCAGAACACCACCAAATATAATACTCTGGAAGTGGTTATTAACCCCCACAAATAGTCCAAATGGCAGGTTGTACAGGTTTGTTCTATAAGTTGTGTCGAAAGTAACAACGTCTCCAAATTCGGCATAATCATGACGGTTCTTTCCTGTGCACCACAGCATAGATTTGATCCTTCCTTCATTGTCCACTTGAAACTTAACCTCCATTCCTGGATCCTTTTCCTTCATTTTATCCAGCAGCGATAGGGTCTTTCCTATGTCATCTTTTATATTTTCTTGTGCTAGTTTTGCACATACTGAGCGCACCGACTCCCTTGATATAGGGAGGTTTGACGATCCATCATACACTCCTAATACACTGCACACACGCCTATGGAGACGTTGTTCTCTCTCAGTTTTTTAATATAGTTCAATGGCACTGCATCTATGTGTCCATGTGAACCTCAGTTCTTCTTCTCACTGCACCCTTCTGACAAGGGGTGGTTGTGATCATCAACAATTCTGCTCACATACCAGCCATCGTCATCTATCCTCAGAAGGCGGATGTGAGCTTTGCAGCCGGTTCGACATGACCGTGTATTTCCATTTCTGTCAAAACCCTGCATAAAATATTTCCAATTTTAATTAATTGAAATAGGAATCATTAAATTGCCAAGTTTTATTCAGAATGAATCCATTTTCATGCTACCTCTGCTGAACAAACAATGTCCTGCTTTCTCTTGTACATATTGTCATTGTTTCGCCCTCTTCCAAACCTGACACCAAATCCTCTCTCCCAGGAAAAAAGGTTGTAGAAGTCTTTTGCCTCCTCTCTTGAGCTGAATATTGTTTCTACATGAGGATAAAAGATGGGCTGCTCTTTTCTTGTTTTAGAATCTCTAATAGCCTTTGATATTGCGCTCTCAATCCCTGGTGCCATCCTTGCATCAGGGCCTTTTCCCCCTTTTCCTGCACAATGTACAATAACATGAATGAATGTCGTATAAATTTCTTCAATTACCAACTGAATCTGTCATGCAAGTTTTCCCATACTAGCAATGTCAATAACTGAAGAATGCAGGCTCATTTTTTCGCATACTTAAAAATCTGTCAGCATGCTTGATCTTAATTGTCTGAATATCCTACAGTTGCAAGCTTTTTCATGTTATTGCTTAATGCACACTCGTTGTTACCTAAAGCTTTCATTGTAAATTCTGCACTTTTGCAATCAAAAAAATTGAAGATAGAAAGCTCAAATTTCTACACTAATTCTGTCATCTGTTGACCACCTACCAAATTAACGCAACTATAGTAACTGAAGACATTAATCTATGACAGTAACATGATGTACAACTGAACGGAGAAACTACCTAATTACATTCTTAGCCGCACCTTCTTACTGTACTAGGAAATAAAGACACAAACTGAAACTACGAGTTCATGAAGTTCCCCCTTCTTCTCCGACTTGTCATGGTGAGGATGAGTTACCTTGTTTTGTAGATAGCGGAGCCAACGACCTGATTCTTCATCGCTGTGTCCTTAAGCAGTTTTTCATCCCGTTGCCACTCCCTACCTCACAGCAACGGTGGTACTGTTCAGATGCAAGAGTAAAATACCTGGACTCATAAATAGTTTCAACGGAGCATACCTTGCATCCATGGCTGCTACTGACGGAGAACTTGAATCGCCTTCTTCAGCATCCAAGCTGTCGCAAATACTGCCCCCCTGACGTGTCATCCTCTGAACTCTCTCCCTCTCCTCACTTCTCTCTATTGCCTCACACGCTTAGAGCAGAGCTACCATGGCTGCACTGCTGGCCATGGCTGCTGCTCAGATTGATGACCTTTGCTTCCCGTCGACTACAGCGTCGAGTGTTATTTAACCCCCGAAGTAAATGTCTCTGACAACCAAATTAAATCCAGCCGGCTTAAACGAAATTTGGTTTGAACGAAAACTTTCCCGCCGGCGGCAAAAGTTCCACGCTGGCGTGTTTAACGCCGTAACCCGTCACTCCTCGATAGCAGCTGCAGCGCAGCAGAGGAATTGGACGCCGGCGACGCCATGGAACGAGGCCTGCACTCTCCGCGGCTGTCTGAGGTACAGGTACGTATGCGAAGGCAACTGTGTCTACTTCACGAGCTCATCTCTCAGCTCTCTAATAACTTGTAGTACGTACTGTTTGTGGATTATGATACACCCATGCAATACCTAGATGATTGCTGCTACCGATTTTGGCTTGCAAGGGCGTTTAGGGACCCCGTCTTCCTAGTTCCATGGAAAATCAAAGTGCACACATGGTTTCCAAAAGAATTATAAGAAAAAGCATGAGCCATGAGAACAATGACCTTAACTTGTTTGGTGGCTTATCCCGCTGGTGTAAAGTCGTCGAAAAGACATCAGCAGCTACAGAGAAAGCTGTTAGTAGATCTATACGTTGGACCCAACGGCCCAACTCCCAGACCGCACCCTGATCGGGGGCGCCCCAATCCTCCTCTGGTTGGTGGGCCCCCGTCACCCTGCGCCAAATAAAAGGAGGGGTGGAGCCGGCGGCTCACATCACGAGGTTGACCTAAGCCGCACAGCCACCCCACAAAACCCTACCCGATCCAAAGGAGGGCGTAGCCAGTGACGGAATTCCCCATCGCTGCCGCCATGCTGTTTCCTCAGCACCTCTCCAACGCCCTCGACAAGATCCTCGCCGTCGAAGACATGACGGAGACCGCCGCCGTCGTGGCCTCTGCCTCGACTCTGGCCCTCCTCGCGACGGCACCCGCTCCTCTTCCTCACAACCCAGGTACTCCTCTCTCTCTCTCTCTCTCTCTCTCTCTCTCTCTCTCTCTCTCTCTCTCTCTCTCTCCTTTTCTCCTAGATCCTCTACTCAGAGACTCTCGCACACATGAATCCCTCACTAGATGTTAGCCTAGGATTTAAAAGATTCATACAAAAGCTACCGCGCGTGTCAAGTAACCGATGTTTAGTCGTGTATAGTTTCACCAGTCACGTCACTAGCTTGATTACTAGCTTGATTAATTCCCGTATCAAGGCGCGCGCAACATAAGTATGGCGGCGTTGACTGTGTCATTTTTCCGCACGTACTCCTGGATTGGTGGCGTTGGGAGATGGGAGCTACTAGCCTACTACACCTCTTCCCTCTAGACCAGGTCTCCATGTATATGAGTGCACAATTAATTCCTAAAAGCCAGGGAAATGATAGCGCCATGCATCCATGATGCCTCTGTTAGAACTAATTAACACTTAATTAACATGATCAACTAGTCAATCTAGATCACATCTAGTAACAACTAACACTGATGCGGAATATGGGTTCGGATCTGTTACTGACGCTGGTGGAGGAGTCCATTGGCGTCGGTGCAGAGGTGGTGGAGTCGGTGACGAGGGCGTCGTCGGCGTTGTAGCAAAGACGCTCCTTGAGGGTCTTGTTGCGAGGACGAAGACCTTCAGGGCGGTAGCAGCGATGCCCCTTAGCTGGATGTAGAGCTGCCATGACTTCCAGTGCCTTAGCGATTGGATTTGGGTGGAATTAGATCAGATGGGCGTCCTGGGGAAAGACCCTCTATTTATATGCATTGTAGCCACGGGGCCTAATCCATTTCTATCTTTAAGGTTTTCTTCCAATCAAAGGCAAAAAAAGGAAATAAAATCTGTTGACCAGATCCGAAATCCATAAGGGATTTAATTTCCTATTTTCGGATCTGTTATTGACCTAACGGTCAACAGAAACTAAACCAACATTCTCCCCCTGACCAAAAGGTCAACAACTTAAACTTATTCTTAACATAAGCTCTTCCTCAGAAAATCAGCAAGTACCAGATCAATGCGTCATCAGCAGCACCACGCCATACTGGGACAACATTACCAATAGTCTCACTGAGAAACTTTATCAGAACTGTTACTCTTATTTAGGGAAATAAAAATGGCCCTAAAATCAGGACTGATCAAAAGGTATTTATCAGGCCCATGTCTAGGACATGTTTCTGAAAGAGGGTTGGTGGTAAACCTTTTATGAGCGGATCCGCTATATTATCCTTAGTACTTATATATTTAATCTTGTCGATACTAATATCAGCAGTGGATTATAGGGCTACCCATGATCCTTGTTTATAGATAAAGGCATGTGCGAGATCGAGAGTCGATGGACACACAAGACGCAAGGTAGAGACAGGTTCGGGCCTCCCGAAGGATAATAACCATATGTCCTGTGTTCTGTGGTATATTGTATATGATAATACGATGTCTATGAGAGAGCCCCTATCCCTCCTTATATATCTGGGGGGAAGGGTTACAATATGATCTCCAAGTGGGATTCTACCTCTAACTTTTTATCTCTAGTATTGACTTGTTGTATACTCCAAGTAATAATCCGAGTAGTTATCTTCATAGGCTTTATCTTTATTGGACCCCGGCCCACTCGGTAATATATCCGAGTGGTGAGGTATCCCTGGTATATATATCCCACAGTAGCTCCTGAGAGATTTGCAAGTTAGTTATTGATCTTCAGTTGATTGACTAATGCTTCGCTATGAATATAATTAAGCTTTTTCATGTACAATAACAAACTTATAAAGGTCTCCAATAATCTTCAAAAAGGATTATGTACCAAATAATATCCATATGCGGGAAAAAATCCACCTACTAGGTATAGGTATAGCCCCCGACTCAGAAGGTATTTAGATCATAAAATATCTTGTGAGTAAAAGATAATCATATATAAATCTTGATCTACCACTGTCCCCGACTGATTCGATGAGGAGTTTTAATACGGTAGCTCTCAAGATTGGTTCTACCACTTCCCCCAACTAACAAAAGGAACTATTGGTACTAATGAATCCGAGTGATACTTGATCAGATATATTAAGCATAGCAGTCATCAAAATATCCGGATGATACATGATCCAATATAACAAGTATAAGAGCCATAAAAATATCCAAGCAATACTTGATTAAATATAACAAGATATAGCAGCCTCCGGGCATGATTTCGAGTGAAAAATAATAACTCTTACAGGGCTCTCTAATATTGAGTAAAATCATAAGTAATCAATAATATCCAAATGATCCAATAATACAGTCGAATGATATAACGACCCGAGACAAGAAAACCGAGTGATCTAATAATAATGTTGTATGATCCTATAACTCGGGATAACAAAACCAAGTGATATCAATGAAGTAACTCAGTTGATATAGCTACTATAATCCATAAAAATAATATATTTAATAAATAATATATTAATAAAATAAATAATATATTCAATAAGTAATACATATATAAAACAAACAATATACTCAAAAGATAATACATTGATAAAACAAACAATGTATTCAATAGGTAGTACACTGATAAATCAAATAATGTATTCAATATGTGATACATATATAAAATAACAATATTGATCCATTACCAAAAATGCAATAGATGCTTGGGTTGTATTGGGTGATTAAGTACTATATGAACTCGAGTCTAACTCTCACAACCAGTAAATATCAGGTACCAATACTACTAAACGACTTTCTTAACATTCAATATGAAGCATGAAGACTAAGAACTCACTCTATCAAGCATATGCGAGTTAAGGTAATATCGAGAGTCTAATGTATTGTGGTTACAAGTCCAGAACAAACAAGTGATGGGCTAGCCGAGGGCTGGACTGGCCGAAGGTCCCTCGGACAGGCTACGACAGGAAGAAATAAAGCCAAGCTACGACACTTATGCCGAAGGGCTCAAACTGGTGCCCTTCGGCTAACGAACTCTTTATTATCTGGTCAGAATCGTACAGGAAGGTTCTGGTGACAGGGGCACGTCCTGTCTCGCTCAGAGGTGCTGAGCATTTATAGATCTATGCTCACCTACCCTCCGGGCATGTTTACAGATTTACCCCGGACCTTATATTACATATCTTACTACTTGACCTAAGGGTATTCTAGTACTTCAATTTTCATCTGGTACACGCCCCCCGGCTGTCATCCTTTAGCGTCTGCACCCGGGGCCAGCCACGCCGTACGGCCTTCGGCCATACTGGCCTTTGGACGCCTGCTAGGCCGAAGGCCTTCTGGGCCGCCAGTCCAGCTGGACCTTGCTTTTTGTTGCTGTGTTGTCTTCTGGGCTTGGGGAGACAAAGGAATGGGCATTCCCCCAACATAATGCATCAAGATTATGCAGAAAGAAATCATCTCTAAGGTAAAGAACCTACGACCTTTAATTAGATAAATAAAACTGAAATTATAAAAATACTTAGCTGCTTAATATCCATTGAGCTAAAGACGAGCCCCCAACATAACAGCTCAAAAGGTCCGAGGGATCAAAATTCTAGAAACCATGAGTAGTTGATCGTGGCCGAGTGATCCAATGACTCGGCGCTCCATGACTGAGTGATCCAATGACTCGGCGCTCCATGACTGAGTGATATCAGTGAGATAACTGTAATACAAGAACATAAATAATATAGTTATATATAAAATTAATATAAAGTATTGATAAAACAAGACCTTTAATATCTACATCTGTTGGATTTCTGTTATTCATCTAAGGCTTATGTTTGCTTAGAGTATTGGCAGAAATAACCGATCATTCAATCAACAGACATAAAAACAAACAAGGTTCATTAGAAGAACGATGTGTATGATGATTTTGACAAACAACATAAGTCATAGAGCTAGACTGACCAATTTGGGTAATGGGAGTCAGATGGGCAACTAAGCAAAATAACTGAACTCCCCCTAATACCATTTATGTACTGCTAAAACTCATTCGGCTAAACATGTATGAGTTAAAATCAACCGAGAAAAATTATTGACCAATATTATCAAGCCTAAAAGAAGAGTTCAAAAGAAACTCAAAACTATCACCGTAAGATAAAGAATCTACGGCCTTCAAATTAAGTTTATACGAATAAAAAATTATAAAAATAACTTAGCTTTTCAATTGCCGATGATAGGTAGATGAGCCATATGCAAGCCCCCGAGTGTGTGGCATGATTGTTAATGCGAGTATCCCAGTCGCCACGTTGCCTTGCCGAGTCATTAATCACGTCGTCGAGTGGCTTCGAGTGCCCGAGTGATTCAATGTGTCATCAATTTGCTTGTGCCACTGACCGTGTTGACGAACCATTGCATCGTCAAATTACCGAGCCATCGGCCTAATGACGACTTGACTCGCCATCTTTATCATCAATCTTTTCACAGCAACAAGCACGCGAACACAAACACCATACAACCAACCATAGCGTGGATCATCCGTCTTGTGTGACATGAAGCCGAGTCGGAGCCAAGTCATATTCGATCCAAACTCGTGATTCTGAATATTGGCAGTATTGTCGAGTCGTCGTGACGTCTAGTTGCTGAGCCGCTGAGAGATTTGCGACTGAATGGATCGAACCCAAAAGCAATCCTCTTGGTTCGGCGGCTGGTAAGAAACCTCATTGAGTCAACGACATGCATGCAACCCGATGCCGCCTTGCATGGTGATGAACTCGTTGATCACAATCCAACCAGCGGCATGGTGGTCCTGTGTAACTCTTTCATGTAGAGCTAAAAGCAAGAGTCTAAAACATTACGGAATGAGTAGTCAGCTAATCAAAATAATCATCATAGTCCAGGAATCAACTAATTGTAAAAATATTAAAGAAAGAATTTTCCTGTTCTCCAGAGCATGTGCAGCTCGGATTAGACTTCTAAACTCGGTGAATTGTCTTCATGATCGACTCGCCGGCATCGTGCGCCCATCACCATGATCAAACAACAATTATGCACCATCCAGCAACGTTGTAGTGCATACCCTACTAATGGCGATCCTCACGTCTGGATAACCATGCCGAGCCGCTGTGTGTCATCCGGCTGCCGTGCCGCCGAGTCGTCAAGTCAGATGGCTAAGAAGTTTAGTAACCGACTCATCGCCAAGGTGGATGAGTCACAGTGACATGTGTGGACACGAGCTCAAGCAGCGTATGTAGAAAATAATTCGTACATGCAAAGAGTCATCACGTAATGAGTAGTATACTAATCAGATTGATTAGGAAATAAAATAGTGTGGAAGGAAATAATCAAGGAAAATAGCCTTTCCTGATACGACATATGCAAGCTTCAAACACAGACTTGCTTGCGAAGTTGTGATCGAATAATCTTGCTTCGACGGCACCCTATCTGAATCTATCTGACCTCTCCACCAATCACCATGCAGCTCCGAGTCACCCATGGCAACCTCGCCTGTCCAGACAGTGCACGACTTGGACTCGGCGATACTTGCCGAGTCGGACGAAACCAGGCGAGATTAACTCGGGGAATCGACGAAAGCAGCAGAGATACGCCTCAACGCCGGCCTGCTTGTAAGTGGATTTGATCTGATGCAGACGAGTAATCCTCTTGGTTTCATGGCAGGGATTGACACGGATTCAGCTTCCACGAAAGCCGATGCCGCCTTGTCTGATCATGAACCATTGATCACGATCTGACCAGCAGGCATGCTGCCTTGCTCCATGCACCTCGATCGTGTCCATGCAGCAGAGTATCACGTCAGCCATGGCCGATTCATAGCAGATTGATTAGTGTATCAATAAAACAATGCAGAAGAAATAAATTAGAAAAAAAAACTTTCCTCTTAGGCACGTGAACACCTTAATTTGGGCTTGGTTTCCAAATACAGTGGTACGTGTCCGACCAGAACTCGAGGAGACTTTTGTCGCTTCATCTAGATGATCGACTCGCCGACTTCTTATCTTGCTTCGACGATTGAGTCACGGACAACAAACAACAATCCCATCTGCTCAATTTGACAAGACACAAATAACTAATGCGTCCTCGCCGTCACGTGTATATGCATGACGCCTTGTCGGACGAAATTGCTGGCTCTGCTCCATCGCTGCTGAGAAGATCCATCTTTTGCAAAAGCTTGGCCATCGAACTCGACAAGCCGATCATCGCGCTACCCCTTCCTGGCACGTCAACTGTCAATACTAATATTGGCAGTGGATCATAGGGCTACCCATGATTCTTGTTTATAGGTAAAGGCATGCGTGAGACCGAGAGTTGATAAACACACAAGACGTAAGGTTTAGACAGGTTCGGGCCTCCCAAAGGATAATAACCCTATGTCCTGTGTTCTGTGGTATATTGTATATGATAATGCGATGTCTATGAGAGAGCCCCTGCCCCTCCTTATATATCCGGGGGGCAGGGTTACAACATGATCTCCAAGTGAGATTCTATCTCTAACTTTCTATCTCTAGTATTGACTTGTCGTGTACTTCAAGTAATAATCCGAGTAGTTATCTTCATGGGCTTTATCTTTATTGGACCCCGACCCACTCGACAATATATCCGAGTGGTGAGGTATCCCTGGTATATATCCCACAAATCTTAAGCGTATTGTCTTGATTCCTTTCTTTCATGACATGATATTTAAGATCTATGTGCTTAGAAGCACCACTTAATTTATTGTTTGCGCAAAAGAAAAATACGGATTGATTATCGTAGTATATTATGATAGGTCTCGAGATACTATTAATAACTCTTAATCCCAGAATAAAACTCTTAAGTCATACTATCTGTCCCGTAGCATGATAACATGACACAAATTCTGCTTGCATCGTTGATGCAGCAGTTACACTCTTCTTGCAACTTCTCCATGAAATTGCTCCCCTTGCTAGCGTGAAGACATACCCAGAAGTTGACTTCCTTTTGTCTTCATCACCAACAAAGTCAGCATCAGTGTAGCACTCAATCTCAAGATTATCTGATCTCTTATATATGAGCATGTAATCTTTGGTGCCTTGGCAATATCTTAATGCCTTCTTGATACCTACCTAGTGAGCACATCCTGGATTAGACTGTTATCTGCTAAGTACTCCGGTTACAAATACCAAGTCTGGACGCGTACAGACTTGTGCATACATCAAGCTTCCTATAGCTGATGCATAGGGAACGTTCCCCATTTTCTTTCTTTCTAAGTCATTCTTAGGTCACTGACTTCCATTTAACTTATCGCCCTTTTAAATCGGAACAGGTGATGTGTTGCACTTATCTAACTTATATCTCTTAAACATTTTCTCAATGTAAGCTTTCTGAGATAATCCCAGTACTCCTTGGGCTCTATCTCGGTATATCTCAATACCAAGTACATACGAGGGTTCACCAAGATCTTTCATATCAAAATGTGATGACAGGAAATTCTTAGTCTTATACAACATGTTCTTATCGTTGCATACTAACAATATGTCATCCACAATAGTACTACAATTATCAATTTTCCACTCTTTTCCTTAATGTAGATGCATTTATCTGCATCATTCTCCCTAAATCTGAATTTCTTAATGACTTTATCGAATTTAAGGTTCCACTGTCTGGACACTTACTTAAGTCCATAAATGGATTTCCATAATCTGCATCACATATGTTCTTTACCCTTAATGGAAAAACCTTTCCGTTGAGCCATATAAATAGTCTCATCTAAATCTCCATTAAAGAATGTAGTCTTAACATCCATCTGATGTAACTCCATATCAAAATGAGCTATAAGTGCCATGACTATTCTTAAAGAATCTTTAGTAGACACAGGAGAAAAGGTCTCATTGTAATCAACCCCCTCTCTCTATGTAAACCCTTTAGCTACGAGTCTAGCTTTGAAACTTTCGACCTTCCCTTTGGAATCATGTTTAGTATTGTAGACCCATTTACAGCCTACTGTTTTGACTTTGTTAGGAATTTCTACTAAATCCCAAACCTGATTAGAACTCATACACTTAAGCTCTTCTTCCATGGCTTCAATCCATTTAGTGGAATTCTCACTTTCAACTGCCTCTCTAAAATTTGCAGGGTCATTTATTTTCCTAACATCATACTGATCCTCACTTAAATATGTCTCATAAATGTCAGGAATTGCTCATCTCCTTTCCTGATGTGAGCGTCTTAATAGTTCGTTCACAGCCGGTTCAGGATGAGGCTGAGGCTGATCTTCTGGCGCAGGTTCCTCCTGAGCTGGAACTTGTGCATCAATGTCTGGTGCATGAGCCCCAGTAGGCGGCGCCTGTTCCTGAGTGGTTGCCATAGTGCTGCTAGGTTGAGGAATAATTGGCGGTACAAACTGATATACCTCCATAAGATCTAGAAAATCCAGAGTTGGAAGATCAACCCGTAATTCTTCGAGACTTATATCCCTCTTATCAGAACTTCCACTAGATCCTGAGTCCTCTAGAAACACAGCCTGTCTTGTCTCAACGAACTTAGTAGAGCGACCAGGACAGTAGAATCGGTATCCCTTTGACTTATCTGGGTATCCGATAAAATGATAGCTCATTGTCTTAGAATCCAGTTTCTTATGTTGTGGATCAAATAGCTTAGCCTCAGCGGGACAATCCCACACTTTCAAATAACTTAGTGACGGTTTCCTCCCATTCCACAACTCAAAAGGTGTCTTGGGAACTGACTTAGATGGAACCCGATGAAGAATATAAGTAGCTGTTTTTAATGCTTTCATCTATAGCTCAACATGCAAATTAGAATGACTGAGCATGCTACGCATCATATCTAATAATGAGCGATTACGTCGCTCAGCAACTCTATTTTGTTGTGGTTCTCCTGGCATGGAGTATTGTGCTCTTATGCCATTTTCTTCTAAATACTTAGCAAACGGTCCCTTAATTTGACCATATGTTGCATGTTTCTCGTAATATTCTCCCCCATGATCTGATCTTACTATTTTAATGGAAGTGTTATGTTGTTTCTCAACTTCCAACTTATAAATCTTAAATATTTCTAGCGCATCTGAACGCTTCTTAATGGGGTAAATATGTCCATAACGAGAATAATCATCGGTAAATATTATAAATGAATCATATCCATCTACAGATGCTACTGAGAGCGGGCCACAGATATCTATGTGTATTATTTCTAACACGCCCGTACTTCTAGTAGCTCCTTTCTTAATTGTCTTAGCGTATTTTCCCTTAATGCAGTCAATACACTGCTCTGAATTGGATAAGTCTAATTGATATAGTATTTCATCTTTAATGAGACGTTCTATTCTCCCCCTCAAAATGTGGCCGAGATGACAATGTCACAATTTCGAAGAAGTCTCATCATCACGCTTACGCTTATGTGAAATACTAGCAACAGTCATCACAAAATCATCAAGAGAGAGCATATAAAGCTTACCTTACCTAACTGCAAGATCAACATTTATTGAATTAAACTTAATCATACACTTATTGTTGCCAAACTCACAAACATGTCCCGAATCATCTAAGGCTGATATAGAAATCAAATTTCTCTTTAAAGTAGGAACATAAAGAACATCCTCTAAATTAAGCTGGAAGTCACCTGGCAACTCTAAGTGGAAGCTCCCAACGCCTTCAACTTGGACGACGTTCCCATCAGCCACTCTTAGGCTTTGCTCCCTCCTTCTTATAGCTCGGATTGAACAGAATACCTGTAATGAATTGGAGATGTGCACAGTGGCACCTGAGTCAATCCACCAAGTATTAGGGGGAAAATCTTCTAAGAATAACTCCAATAAAAGAAACAACATCAAACTTATTACCTTGCTCCTGCAACCACTCCTTAATCATGAACAAGCCTTCTGAAGGTGCTTGGGTGAGCTACAGAAAGAGCATGACTTACCACCCTTAGGCTGGTGGTTCTTGAAGTTGTTGTTGTTCTTGGGTCCATTCTTGTTCCCATTCTTCTTATTCCTTTAGCCTTGCGTGCTGCTGCTTGCCTCATGCTGATTCTTAGGAGTATTGTTGAGACTGGGGTTATCAACCATGTTCACAACATTATCCTTTATCTTCTCAGTTTTCAACCTCTCTTCTTCTTCAACACAATAACTTATAAGGTCAGTGATAGACCAAGTATTCTTGTTGATGTTGTAGCTGATTTTAAATGGACCATACTGAGGCGGGAGTGAGGTCATGATGAAATAAACAAGGAAACCATCAGAGATCTCCATCTTCATATCCTTAAGCTTATTGATCATGTCACACATATGAAGAATGTGCTCCCTTATGCCAGTCTAACCATTATACTTACAACTCACCAACTTCATGATGAGTGTACTAGCATAAGTCTTAGAGGAGCTCTTAAAGTTCTACTCAATCATGGCCAGTAGCTCCCTAGCAGTCAGATCAACTCCATCTGCATTCTTAGTTGGGATGGCACCCTTAATACCAGGACTTATGGTCTGAAGAATAACCATGGTAGCCATTCAATCAGATCTCTCCCACTTCTCAAAAGCGGGAGAAGGTGCAGCTCCATCAGTAGGGGGGGGGGGCAGGCTTATCCACCCTCAATGCAACATCAAGATCATTCCATGCCAAGCATGTAATGACCTTACCCCTCCAATCCGGATAGTTGGCTCCGTTGAGCGGCTTGATGTTGTTGAGGTAGGAAGCAACAACATGAACATTACTCACTGAAAAGCAAAGCAAGAAAACTCAACTTAGTAATCATATACATTGAAATGCAATTAAGTGCATGAAAATAACCCTACGGTGATCTGATTATAAACATGCGATTAAATTTCAATTTGCATCACCGGTGGGGAAAACAAATAAAATTCATCTTAATACTCATGATTAAACAACGGTGGTCAGTTATAATCACAAGTTTAGTCTAAATAAACTTCTCGGTGGTTCCATTTATTTAGAGGCATCTCAAGGTATATTGGTGGATTAATACTTAAATTAATATATAAATGCTTAAAACACCAACACTTAAATAATTAAACTTAAATTAAATTACTTAGCTAAAATAAAAAAGTAATTAAGTCATTAACTAAATAAAATACTTAAAACTTAATGAATAAATTGAATTAAAATTCGGCCTCTAACTTAAGCTAATTTGGCCCGTGGCCTTATTTCGCGAGCGCGGCTCAGCTAATGCACAGTGGGCCCAAACTGCGTGTGCGGCCCAGCTAATTCACGTACGCGGCTCGGGCGGGGTCGGCTCAGCAGGTGGGCTCGACGCGCAAGCGACTCATCCCGCTACTCAGCTCGCGCGGCAGCGGCTGATGCGGTCGGCTCGCGCGGGCGACTGACAGCCCAGCAGCTAATGGGCCAAGCCAACCCACGAGCAGGCCGCCAATGTGGCCGAGTCGTGGCGCGCACGCGGAGGCACGCTCGATCTGAGCCGTTGAGCGAGATGGACGACTGTGAGTAGTCGGTGAGGAAACAAAAACCAGCGCAGGGGCAAAAACCCAAGCCATTCGCTCCCCACTTTCTCCAGTCGCGCCTCGCTCTCTCTTCTCTCTCGCCTCACTCCTCTACCACCCCGCAGCCGGCGAAAATGAGAAAACGCCGACCGGCCGCCATGGCACCATAGGGAGTTGCTCACCGATGTGCGCGTGCAAGAGATCGCGCACGGCTCCGTCGAGCTCCTTCGCTGTGGTGCCCTTAAGGCGAGCCCGTTGCACACACGGAGGTGACAACAACGGCGACCCGGAGGTGGCTCGGGTACGGCGACAATGGCGCGAGGCCGAGGCGCGTACCGGCGCACGCATGTGGCATCTGATACCGCGCGACCGGATATGATGCTGACGAGTTGCACGCATGCAAGATCTGACGCTGTGCGGCCTCGTTGGCGAGTGGGGACGTGGTGGCGCCGTCATCCACACGTACGGGATCTGAGTGCACGGCACCTAGTGACGGCGACGAGAGGTGAGTACTCTCTGAACTTAGGGTTACGGTTAGGGATCAGCTATGTGTGTTTGATTTGATTCGGTGTTTTCGCAAATCCCTTCCCCTGTTCTAATTTCTTTTCGTGACATGGCCTAATTTTTCTTAACCAAAACCCTAACTTGATTAAAGACTAAAACATGAACATTAACTTACTGATATAATTAATCTAGGCATGAGCATTATACTGATGAATTAAAACTTAGCTAAACATGACTAGATCAAAATAAATCAGCTCTAATAATAGTAACCGAACCATGCTAACTTAGGCTAGTGGATCTAATCGATTAGATTAAGGTTAACTGATACCAATTATTAGAACTAATTAACACTTAATTAACAGGATTAACTAGTCAATCTAGATCACATCTAGTAACAACTAAAACTGATGCGAAATATGGGTTCGGATCTGTTACCGACGCTGGTGGAGGAGTCCATTGGTGTCGGTGGAGAGGTGGCGGAGTCGGTGACGAGGGCGTCGGGGTTGTAGCGAAGACGCTCCCTGAGGGTCTTGTTGCGAGGGCGAAGACCTTCAGGGCGGTAGCGGCGATGCCCCTCAGCTGGACATAGAGCTTCCATGACTTCCAGTGCCTTAGCGATTGGATTTGAGTGGAGTTAGATCAGATGGGCGTCCTGGGAAAAGCCCCTTTATTTATATACACTGTAGCCATGGGACCTAGTCCATTTCTATCTATAAGATTTCCTTCCAATCAAAGGCCAAAAAGGAAAACAAAATTTGTTGGCCAGATCCAAAATCCACAAAGGATTTAATTCCCTATTTTCGGATCTTTTGTTGACCTGACGGTCAATAGAAACTAAACCAACAGCCTCTCCACACCCAAGGTTTACTTTAAACATCTGAAGCACTACTTTCATATATGTTTGTGACACAAAACGGTATTGTTCTTTCATTGAAACATACGTTATACTTCCTCCGGATTCAAATTATTGACACAATTAACTTTTTAGTTTTGTATGATCATTCATCTTATTTAAAAAAATTAAAAAAATTATTAAATATTTTGTTATAATTTATTTTATTACTAAAGAAAGTTGAAAGTTACCATATATTTTTATATATTTAAATAAATATTTTAAATAAGATGAATGATCAAACGTAGCTAAAAAATTCAACTGCGTCAATAATTAAAATCTGAAGTCACAGTCTACAATACAAACATACTATATGCATAGACGAGGTCGAGTTCATCTTTGTGACAGTGGGTGTGTTCGTTTCCACCCCTCTGATTTTTAGATTTGTCCCATCGAATATTATGATACTAATTAGGAGTATTAAATATAGATTACTGATAAAACCCAGTCCATAACCCTCCTGACAAATCTATTAAAACTAATTATATCATAATTAGATAATATGATGCTATAGTAAACATCTCTTAATGATGACTTAATTAAGTTTAATGAATTTATCACGTTGATACGCATACAACTCTGTAATTAGTTTTATATTTAATATATATTTTATAATTATATATAGCATTTTAATGATCAATATGACCCCACTAAAATTTAGATCCCATAAAACGAACACACCCAGTTTGCACAAATCTACAAACTTTGCATGCAGATCCGGAGCTCCAAGGTCGAGGACGGCGAAAGGCGGCTCACTCACGGTGCCGCTGATTGAAAACAAGAAAAGTGGAAGCAAAGCGCCTGCTATAGTCCTAGCCTTCGAATGCCTGGAGAGCACGGCGTTCAACGGCATCGGCACGAACTTGGTGATGTACCTGGAGACCGTCCTCCACGGCAGCAGCGTGGTGAGCGCGTCCAGTGTGACGACGTGGATGGGCACGACCTTCCTGACCCGGTCCTCGGCGCCTTCCTGGCCGACACGTTCTGGGGCAACTACAACACCATCGTCGTCTCACTCTTCGTCTACGTTCTTGTAATAAGAAAGATCCCTTAATTATCACACGTTGAACTGGCGGTCGTGCTTATACAAACTGAAGTAGTGAAGTGAAGGTCGATTTTAATACGTGTGTGCTATCCTCCGATTTCTGCGGCGTGGGCACGTCGTGCCAGTCCCTATTCGGCGCAAAGAACGTCGCGTTCCTGGGGCTCTACCTTTTGTGGCCTCTGGCAGCGGCGGCGTGGACCGTGACCGCAAGGCCGCCTTCTTCAGCTGGTACTACATGTGCGTGGACTTCGGGATGATCGTGTCCGGCGTGCTCATCGTGTGGGTGCAGACCAACGTGAGCTGGGCCCTGGGCTTCGGCGTCGCCACGGCCTGCCTCGCGCTGGGCTTCGCCGGCTTCGTGCTCGCCACGCCCACGTACAAGCGCCGCGTGCCCACGGGCTCCCCGCTCCGCAGCCTGGCCCAGGTCGTCGTCGCGGCCTGCCGCAAGCTCCGCCTCCGCGTCCCCCTCGACGCCTCCCTCCTCCACGAGGCCATCATCACCACCGACAAGCAGGTGGAGAAGGACCAGCAGGTCCCCCGGATCGCGCACACCGACGAGTTCGCGTTCCTCGACAAGGCCGCCGTGGTGGAGGATGCAATGATGGGATTGTCGTCGTCGTCGTCGTGGAGGCTGTGCACGGTGACGCAGGTGGAGGAGCTCAAGATCCTGCTGCGGCTGCTGCCCATCTGGGCCACCAGCATCGTGCTCTCCGCCGCGTACGCGCAGCTCAACACCACGTTCGTGCAGCAGGGCGGCGCCATGGACGCGCGCGTGCTGTCGCTGCACGTCCCCGCCGCGTCCATGCATGGTCTCCTTCGAGGTGCTCTGCGTGCCGGCCTGGGTGCTCGTCTACGACTTCCTCATCGTCCCGGCGCTGAAGAAGAGCGCGTCGTCATCACCCGCCGCGCCGTCGCAGCTGCTCATGGCGCTCGCGATGGCCGTGGCGGCGATGGTGGAGACGCGGCCGGACGAGGGGAGTCCATCAGCATCGCGTGGCAGATGCCGCAGTACTTCGTGCTCGCTGGCGGGGAGGTGTTCAGCTACATCGCGCCGCTGGAGTTCTTCTACAACGAGGCGCCCGGCGCGATGAAGAGCACGTGCACGTCGCTCGCGCTGCTCACCGTCGCGATGGGGAGCTACATGAGCTCCTTCGTCTTCGCCGTCGACGGCCGGCAAGGGTGGATCTACGACGACCTCAAAGCCGGCCACCTCGACTACTTCTTCTGGCTCATGCATGGCCGCGCTATGCACGCTCAACTTCGTCGTCTACAGCGCGTTCGCCAGGAACTACAAGGTCAAGACCGTCGTGTCGTGATTCGGCTCTGCTTTCTCTGCTTGCATTGCATGCTTGCTTTGGGTCGTTCAGTATGTTCGGCATTGCTGTGTCGCGCAATTGCGCATATAGTGACGTGCTACAGTCTTACGTGGCAGCCATGGGGTCTTTGGATTTCTTTTCTTTTTGTTTCCTTTTTTTTTTGCCTTTTTATATGTGAAAAAACGTGAAAGGGTAATAAAGGTACAAAAGAAAAACTTGGTATAAGCCCGGCAACATTATTCCCAGCACTATACAAGCATAGTCAGCGAAAAAATAGATCAATTGCAGAGGCGCTTCATGATGACCGGTGGGTGGCTGACATAGTACATGGTACTAGTGGGTTGCGGCGCGCCCTTGCGCGCCCTTTTAAAAAATAAAGTATTTGAATTTGCTGTGTTATTAAATGTGTTGGTATTTCAGTATTTTATTATATACACATAAAGAGTGAGCTGATTCATAAAATATTAGTATGTACATAACATTTGTTATAATATAAATATATATATGTATATATTACAGACCAGATGTTCTTGAACCTTTGGTAAGCTACCTAGATTATACACATAGCTAGATATGTTTTTAGCATATTTTTTACAATATATATTCTGAAATAGTAAATTACGGAATACGACTATACATCTTGGTTGTGATGTCTTTTATGGCATCATATCTTTCAATAATTTCCATAGCTGCATTATAACTTTCATTCAGGTAGAAGAGGATGTTGTTGGTTGAGTCCATGATAGTAGCTAGAACGTCAGTGATTTCTTGTGTAGATAAAAAATAAAGTATTTAAATTTGCTGTGTTATTAAATGTGTTGGTATTTCGGTATTTTATTATATACACATAAAGAGTGAGCTGATTCATAAAATATTAGTATATACATAACATTTGTTATAATATAAATTTGCTTAAGGTTCTTGCAACTTTGGTAAACTACCTAGATTATACACATAGCTAGATATGTCTTTAGCATATTTTTTACAATATATATTCTGAAGTAGTAAATTACGGAATACGACTATACATTTTGGTTGTGATCTCCTTTATGGCATCATATCTTTCAATAATTTCCATAGCTGCATTATAACTTTCATTCAGGTAGAAGAGGATGTTGTTGGTTGAGTCCATGATAGTAGCTAGAACGTCAGTGATTTCTTGTGTAGAATCTGCGGGCAGAGCTATATCAATAATCTCCTGTGTTGCATCAATTGCTGAGCACAACTTGTAGGTTGACTGACAGCGCCAAAAATTATAAGTATCTATCATTGCCATGGTCAACCTTTTCTTCATACTTAGAAGTGTTCTGTTGCTGTCTATCTCACGCTCTTTTGATTCATAATTGTAGTCGATAAGATGCATATGGAATTCAGTGTCCATGTGAGCCAACGCCATTGAAGCTGCACTTTCATTAGCATCATGATTGTCCAAAGATGGAGAGCCGTATACTGTCTCTGAGCATAAATGTGTCAATGCAGTTTCTGATGCATAAAATACACATGCTGCAATAATCTTGTTGTCATGACATCTAGTAAGTTCATATTCCGGTAAGGGAAGACGAATTGCTGATAGTAATTCTTGTAGCATTCTGGAAGCAGGAATAGGCACAGTAACAACATTTTGGTGAACTACTGCTACATATAAAAAGAGTGTTGTTATAGAGTTTAGTAATAAATATATAAACAATACACACAACAGGAAAAAAAATTTATTTGATGGGTTAATATTTATACCTGTGTTGGGGTGTTGGATATGTTTATCAGATGACAACAGCTTGTCTAGTAAATCATGGACTGGATGCCTTAAATTGCGAATGAGTTTCATATTTTCTTCATGGCAGCGGAATAATTTCTCAGCCATTCTACCAATCTTCTGCAGCAGATGGTTAATAGTAGATCTATTGTTGCCAATAAATTCATGAGTACCATGTATGACAGCAAGTTTTCCCAAGTTTTCAGCTGCATTCTGCATACTATTGCTCATAGCTGACCAAGCAAGGAGTAAACTCTGTTGTTTTTGCCATTTCAGAGCAGCGGGCTGATAGATAATGGTTCTGTTTTGTTAAGTTTTCCAGGACTTTGTGGCTGTAATCTTGGACAATGAATTTGGCATTCTTTTGTAATTCTAGAAGAGTATTTGTTGCCGCGCTTTCACGTGCGTGTTCAATGGTACTAAACCAATTGCCAGTAATGCTATGAACATTACCACTGTCCACCTCATCAGGATTTTTGTCTGAACTGAATTGAACTTGGGCTCTGAAGATGTTACTTTCATTGGATTCATATTTGTATGTTAACGATCCAAAATTAAGTTGGTGGAGAACAGCTTCGAGAACAATGCACTGTGATAATGCTGGATGTTGCATCTGTATGTAGAAAGATGGTGAATTTATAATAGTTTTTAATAAACAACATGCTATTATGTGAACTATAAACAAAGACATTGTATAATGGGTATTAAAATCTTAGTATAGTATTCATACATGTAGGTATAAAGAGTGTCATGTCTATTGGTCTACTATTAGAAGTATATCGCCAAATGGTTGAAAATTTATTTAACAGAATAAGCAATAATTGTTTATGTAAATTAAATGTTAAAAAGTTTTAGGTTGTGGAGGTAACAATCGAGCATAATAGTCTATATGGTGATTGACCATGTGATAATAAAATTGGTAAATATTGCAACAATAATAGGTTCGGCTGAAGTATATTTTGTTAGGAAGGATTACTTGCCTTGAATAGTGAACTACGATAGAAGATTGGAACAGTCAAACATCAAAGGAATGAAGTGTCTTCGGGTTGCAGGCACCAGATGCCTTCGTGATCTGGATTGCACTATTCTCTAGGAGGGATGAACGCTAGGGGAGAGAGTCGCGGAACAAACGTGGTAGCCAAGGCGGCATTACTGTGGCTGTGTCTGGTGGAAGAAGAAGATAAGGGTCTTCTTCTTGTGGTGATAGATTTTTACTTCAGGAGAGAAGATTCACGAGAGCAGAACGACTACTGTTGAAATGGGCCTTTCGTACGACAGTTGACCAATTCTGGCCTGTTAACATTAAGTGTTTAATACATGTATGCCAATTCTTTTAGTGGACATATCCGTGTAGAAAGCTAAAATATACAGTAATAAAGGAAGGAGTTTCTGAAGGAAGAGTAGTGAATTTTTTAAAATTTTTATTTGGTATCTAAATATATATATTTTTTAAACGGTGCATTAGAATATAAACGGCCAATTTTAAAACCAATTTCTCTTTGTTTCCAATACCTATGTGTTTCATTCCATGTAAATCTATTAGGAAAATCACAATAAGTTAAATCATATATCTGGGTGAGGAGTCGATGTCTGATAACAGCTAATAGAATGATCTAAGTCTTTGATTCTATAGTTGGACTTATTTTTGTTTTGACTGACGGTGAGTAAAGAGTATATCACAATTGTTGTTGTAAGTATTAATCTGTGATATTCACATTGAATAGATTGTAATCATTAGATAAGATGAAGCATAATAGATATGTATCAGTAACAACTAACTTGGACATACAAAAAGAAAACTACTAATATTAAAGTAGATTGATATTTGTCCAACTTACTACATAGCAAGGGGACACTGGGTACATCCACCTTTAACAAGGTACATCATCAGCGAAATACTTATCTAAAGATGCCTAGTAAGCCATCAGATAAGATACTGCAACTACTAAATTATTCTAGAGGTGTCTTAGCTATGTCGCATAGATCGGTAGCATAGAGTGATATTATAATATTTACACAGACGACACAACTTTGGAGTATCAAAATACATGCAAACATATAAAGGGGCCAACATAAAGTGGTCCTATCTTCTGACTCCTGAGTACAGTTATAGTAAAACAGTAGTGCCAGAAGTCTTCAGAAATATTAGCAGGAGCTCCATGATGATATAGTTGATGCAGCGTCATCCAAAAGAAGTGTTAACAGCAAAAAACAGCAACCATTCACACGATGAGCTGCCATAGGAATATTGACAACATATTTCATTACTAATAGGTAAGCACATAAAGAAGACAGATATGCACAAGGCTTTAATGTATTTACCTTAATTCTTTTTGGGCTTTTTGCTTGAGGCTATTTTCTTAGAGGATCCACGCCGAAGTTTGTCTGAGTCGCTGAGATGGCCAGACCTAGGAATGGGAAATTACAAAGCAAGCGTTAAAAGGAGAAATAAAAGGAAGTATTTGGAAAGTATCAACCTAAGTTATCATAAGCATATGATTAGAGAAGATAACTTGTCAATATCAGCATCCTCATCCTCTAAGGTTGGATCAACATCCTCTACTTCCTGTCAAGTAATTAGAAATAAAGATCCTAATTATAGAATACAAGAAGTATATAGCATCCTTCAAAATAGACAGATTAGGAACCTTCAAGTTTGATGTATCATTCTTAAAAAGCCGCTTTCGAGCAGTTGATTCTATAACATCATCTTTTGTTTTTTCACTGAAGTCAAACAGAGGTAGATACATGAATATGGAACAATAACATATATGTGCAAATTTGATGCAAAATGGAAATAAGGAGAACAGAAAAATTCACGTTGATAACTTGGAGGTGATAGTAGTAAGAGTTGTTGGAGAAATAGTTGGTGGAGGTGTGACAACGTTTTGAATCTGGAAAAAGAATAAGGACAAAGGAGAGGAAATTAATATTTTAACCTCAAATAATTATAGCACAACTGACAGATAGCAATCATCTTATTAGTATTGTCCATAAAACGAGTTTAATTACATTAAAACTATAGGGGTAAAATACCTCAACACATTGAGTTTCTGGAGATTGCAAAACATCATGTAAAGCACTTGTGTTGTTTGCATTTTCTAAGCTTGGGTTGTCAGAGGATGATTCTGATGCATCATTCACTTTATCTTGACGAGCGGCTGTATTTTGATATGCAGGATTAATGGCTGGAATCACTGGTTGCCGACCATATGCACAATCGATCCTTTTGACATCATAAGAGAATTTAGAACTTTTGAATGCTTTGGTGGTGACATTGATGGTGAACTGGTATTTTTGTCCTATTTGTGCAGCTATATCCTTAGGAACACCATCTGAACCATCAGAGGACTTTATCAGCTGTTTCACGTCTTTTCCAATTAGACGCCGACCTATATCATCAAAGAACACAAACTCTGCTTCTGTTGTACCATCAGTTCCAAGGAAGCACGGTTTGTACCTTGCACAATAGTTGAAATATAATTTAGATAAGTGAAAAAATACATAGATGACAGAGTGAAGCATTGGAGGACTGATAAAAGATTTACGGTACTAAAACAAAGAGGAATACTTGAACTTGCAGCCTGTGCATTGATCTCGTGGACATTTGTAACCATTGCCAAATGGAAGACATGTCTTGCTGCACCTATTGCATGAAGGAAACCACCATGACTGGGTATCATTGTATTTAGAGAGAGTCACAGTGCAGCGGAATCCTTGAGGCTGTATACACACACACACACACAAACATATATATATGTATGAGTTAAGGATTAATCATATATCACTAACAGTAGCAGTAATAATATCAATGCATTAGAATCGCAAAGAAATATCAACCGGAAAGTCATATGGGTTTATTTCCTTTATCTCTGCCAGAGTTCTAATTTCAGGCTCAGGAATAGGTTCTCGTCTTGGAACAGGAGTTGGTGGTGTAACACGTTGAACCGGCTGGACATCGCTTTTTAGGCTAAACAATAAGATTAGAATGTAGTAAGAGAACTAATCTAAAAGAGAGTTCAACAAATTACTTTTTTTTGTGTCACATGAACTAACCTATTCAGAAACATTTGTGTTTCAGGAATGTCAGGATTAATGTACCATCTACAAGATGCATTGCCACTCAGGAAAACTTGTCCTGGAAAAAGAACTTAATGTAAAACAATGTCATATTTATGAATGACAGTATAAAGCTTCTACTAAGCATGGAAAATACCTTT
This sequence comes from Eleusine coracana subsp. coracana, assembly GCA_032690845.1. NCBI lineage: Eukaryota > Viridiplantae > Streptophyta > Magnoliopsida > Poales > Poaceae > Eleusine > Eleusine coracana. Next base: position 12,663,003 of record CM064424.1, read on the forward strand.
GAAAGTTTTTGCAAGAGTTCCAACAAATATAGCGACAACCGGTTTTTTTTCACTTATGGCACAAACTTCATCAGCATCAAACTCAATAGCTCGTTGGCCCCAAAGAGTTACTTTTAACTCAGAGTCCCTAAATAAAAAAAAAATTTATTGAATTAGCAATAAATTCAAATATGAAAGAAAGAATGAACCATCACATCACTCATAGTCATAATATAATTGTTGTGCATTGAATCCAAGATAGGTAAAGAATATACTTTGAATCTTTAAGGATTATCTCTCGTTTTCGAGTTGGCCTTGGTTGATTTTGAACCTGAACCATCTGTGCTTCACCAACTGCAGTAATCAGTCCAATGACATCTACAATGGTAAATATGACCATCAGGGGAAAGTCACCATTAATTAATCAACTAAAAGAGAAATGATAACTAACCAACAAAGAATTTAATTTCACCAACAAGACCCGGCACGTCCATGAATTTTTTCAGGTTGAAAACATACAATGGAATCTCAGGCTTAGGTTCAGAGGACTTGTCTATGATCGTATGGCATGTGATGTTGATCATATACTCAGAACTGATAGGCATATAGGAGAACTTAGATCTAGACACCGTGAATCTTTTTAAAATAAACACCTCTCCTTCAGCAAAAAAGGGTTTCTTAGCCTCTACATTGTCAGCGCCAATCTCAGCATACATTGCAGTCCCCTAAAGAGTATGTTGAACAGATAATGATAAGAAAATTAATTAGTAAGGAAATGCAAATATTTAATAGTAAAACAGCAGCACCTCGTCATCAATCAGAACCAAGTCAACATGTTGTATGTTCCCACCATCTGTGTTACCACGATAGTCCCAGATACGAGATACCCTTGCCAAAATGGAACCTTGCCTGAAGCTTGGATTTAGCTGTCTGAAACGGAGGTGTGACATCTGTAGGTATTTTACTTTTTTATCAATAAGCAATAAAGAAGCACATATAATTGCAGCATGGACAACACACATTTATATTAAATGTTTTGTGAATCAAAGAGGGAGATAGCACATATGCAATAGAACAACAGTAAAAGCTGTGAACCAGCATACACAATACATTGTGTTGTTGACCGTGCATGAATATAAAATCACCATGCGAAAAAACACAACTCCTAAAGATTTAGAGTAAGCATCTCACCACTAAGAAGTAGAAAGTATCTACATTAGTTAAATATATTCCCAAAACTGATAATTATAGACAAGCTTCACATAGTACAAACAAACGAGGCAACAAAAAAACATACATCAACATCATAAAAATCTAACCAGTAAACATAGATGACGTAAACATAGAAAACCACGATGAAATAACAGAAACACATGTATACACATATAGTGTTGTACATAGGCCAAGGTAAGCAACCTCCTATAACTTATTTGACAAAGGACAATATTTCTCTATATACAATGTTTCTGGTTTTTGAACCACAAGAACCATCTTCATTCTCAATAAGTATTTTAAGCCCCTTACTTGAAGTAACTCGAGAAACAGCCACATATAACTGCCCATGAGTAAAAATCGGCCTATTTAAGTAGACACCAACGTTGTCAAGTGTTTGACCTTGTCTTTTATTTATGGTCATTGCATAGCAAACCTTAATAGGGAACTGTCGACGTTGTAGAACAAATGGCATTTTACTTTTCTGAGAAGATAAAACAATGCGAGGAATGTAAACAACGTGACCAATATTTTTTCCAGTCATAATCATAGCCTCAATAACAAATTTAGCAAGATTAGTCACAATCAATCTTGTCCCATTACACAGACCTTCACTCTGACTGAGATTACGGAGCAGCATTATGGGAACACCCTTTTTAAGAACCAAACGATGTTGTGGGAAATTATTTAACTTGATAGAATTTAAGAACTCAATAGGATATAGCAGATCAGCATCACCTACAGTGTCACTTGATTTGGAAATGCTATCATAACTCAAATATTCCTTATCAATACCAGGAACAACGGACAACATATATGAGTTAACATCATCTGCACTATCATTAGTGGGTGTTAGTATTGCTCGTTTACATAAGTACTTAGGATCAAAGAAACTATTTTCAAAGTCTGTATAGACACACGCAATAATACAAGCAATTTTATCACCTTTGGTTTTAACCAAATACTCGTTAGGAATATCTATCCATGTTGGCTCGGCCTCATCATCACTTACCTTTTCAGTAGGCAGTTTCCCTTCACCAAGATCAAGAACCCATCAACTAAATGTAGCAATTTCAGTTTGCACATGTGGATTCATATTGGGCGAGGCTAGTCTCATGTTTGTAGTAAGCTTTAAAACTTTTACATGGTACCAAAGGGATGAGTTTGTAACAGAAGCATTAATAATGTCAGACTTAGTGCCTCCTTCAATAACGGGAAGTATTTGTCTTAAATCGCCACCAAGAACTACAACTTTTCCACCAAATACAATATTTTTTGCATCTGGATTAGCTGCCGATAAAATATCACGCAAAGTTCTATCTAGAGCTTCAAAACATTTTCTATGTGTCATCAAGGCCTCATCCCAAATGATAAGCGATGTCTGAATAAGCAAATCAGCAAGCATTGTACCTCTTTTAATATCACACACTGTAGTTTCATCTGTGTTTAAAGGGATTTTAAAACGAGAATGAGCAGTCCTACCACCAGGCAAAAGTAAAGCAGCCACACCGGAGGAAGCAACAGTAAGGACTATTTTTTTTCTTGCTCTTAGAAAAGAAACAATAGCATTCCATAAAAATGTTTTTCCAGTGCCACCATAACTAGACACAAAATAGAAACCTGGTTGATTGTTACAAACAGAGCTAACAATATCATTGAAAGATTGAATTTGTTCAGAATTTAAGCGACTGCACAGTGAGGTTGCTTCAGCTTGCATATCATCTACATTATATGCCATTTCATCATCAATAAGTCTATTGGACATCACATTTGATGAGTAAACACTTTTTGAAGGCAAATTGAATTTTTTTATATCTAATCCATGTTTGTTAAGTAACAAAGCAATCTCATCAAGCACCATGTCTTTTAATTCAAATGGGGATAGAATAAAACTTTGATTACGCAAGCAAATTTGTAAACGATGCTGTATATCATCTCCTAATAAACACCAAACTTTTTCAAAGAATGCAAATTCATCCTTGACATCACAAAGCAATAAAATTGTGACAAAAAGTTGTCTGAGTCTTACAGATGAACCCCAAGCAGCAGCTTCATTAAATGCAGAAAGCCATTCATTATCATCTCCTAAAAGACCACGTGCAACACATGCTTGTTTAAATGTGTCATAAACAGTTCCATTGTATGTACGCAAATCAGTATAGCTTTTAGCACCTTTAACAATCATGAGTAACATTCTTAAGAAGTAACGTTCACCAGCACTTGGATGTACAAAATATAAACGGCCAATTTTAAAACCAATTTCTCTTTGTTTCCAATACCTATGTGTTTCATTCCATGTAAATCTATTAGGAAAATCAGAATAAGTTAAATCATGTCCTGAAGTATACAATTGATTAGCAACAAACCATTCAGTACGCATAGACTTCCTTAGACGCTCATCAGTCACTACTCTAGTTAATCTTTCGGTTTCATCCCAAGTCACAAAGTTCTCACCAGGCAAATGGATAGGCATCCTCTCAACAGGTGGATGATGAACATGGATTTCATACCCATACACCCTCCAACAAGCATCTGGATCACATATATATCGAACATCTAAATACTCCTTAACCTCGTTGATAGTAGAAGTTTCAGGATCATGAGCCGTATCCTGTCCCTTCTTAATACGCTCAAGAAAGACTTTTGCAGAATCAGGACCTTTGGTTACATATTTGAAAAGATACTTTAAAAGATGACCTTTGTTGCAAAACTCAACATTAATATGCGCTTGGAATTTTTTTAGTAGAGGCAGGTTATGTGGAACCACATATCTATTATCAAGATTAACATCTTTTTTTCTAACAAACCTTCCATTATTAGGACGTTTATACAATGGAAACCCTTGAGCATCAAGTTTGGTCTCTTCATTAAACGGTTTTGGAAATCCTTTGGAACAAACTCCATCTTTCATGCAAGCACAGTTTTTATCATGGGGGCCACAAGGACCATGCATCATGTGTTCTGCGACTAAAGCATAACCAAGAGGATCAACCTCCGGATCTGGAAGTTCCGCACTTATAAACAAATCTATGCAAGCCGATGTTGGTTCAGTGCTCGCAGCCAGCCATATGAGCATATGCGCATGAGGTAGACCACGTTTTTGGAACTCAATTGTGTGCAGAACTGGGCAAAGCACCAACATAACACATAGAATGAAACTAATCAGAAAATAAGAAACAATAATTTCAAAAAAAAGATATAAAATAAAACACAGTAAAAAAGGAAACACCCAAAACCAACCTGCATTTATAGGGCCAAAAAATGTACCATCTTTAATATCCGTTAACATTTCTTCTAACTTCATATGGTACACCCTTACAACAAGCTCAGACCTATCAGTATACTTCTGGCCAGGTTCAAATTTTAATGCCTCATTAATCTCAGGCCATTTTGGATTAGATGTGAATGTCAAAAAAAGATCTGTTGGACCATACACCCTAGTTATTGCAACCGCATCATGAAAATTTTGCAATATATAACGCCTACCACCAGTATGACTTGCAGGAAGATATGTTCGCTTTCCAATAGCATCACCATCTAAACAACCACCAGCAATAGCATCAAGCACACCCTGATAATGATGTACTCTAAGTTTTTTTTGGTTATCAAGCACCCATTGCAAATTGTGTTCATCAATTAGAGCCCGAGCATCAACTCTAGCTTGCATAGAAAGACGACCACAACACAAATAAGGATTTGGCTGATTTTTTCTATAATGGAATTGGTAACGGTAGAAATCTTGCATGGTCATCTTATTTCTGTTTTTTCGCTTAGTAGGATCAATCCCGATGTATGGAATACCCACTTGGAAACCACGGTCACCATATGGGAAAAGCAAAGGGTACTGTAGAGCCATTAGAGCTGGATGCAAGGATGATATTCGTTGAAGTCTATCGTCGGCACAATGCACAATGATGTCACGTTTAAAGGTATCAAGCGAGAAATCACCAACCACTAAAAGAGCCAAATCATCACAGGTTGGCAAGTGGTACTGAACAGGATCACCTTCACGAGCACCAACTATTCTAATACCAACATTCTCTCCGTCACCCTCTTTCAAACGATCCCTTGCCATTCTAAATTTTTGAACCAAAGGATTACACTCATTTAACATATGGAGTAAACCATCAATAACATCTCGATCTAGATCATCCTCTATTTGTTCAGTTGGGTCCAAAGCTTGAATTCGATTATTGACTTCATTATCCGTGTCATAAATATAAAGCTCAACAAAACGAGGTGGCACACCTTCTGGTGGAAGTAAAGAACCAATACGATGACAAGTTTGCCCATTTATACGAAACACATAGACACCTCCTCCTTTGTTGATATCATGATCTATTCTAGCTCCCATGGAGATAAAGTTAAACAAGCAATTATATTGACGTATATGTCTCAAGAATTTATTAGAACGAGCATCACCATCAAATCTAATAAGAGACCGAAGGAATGGGGGTGGTTCTTTATAAGGTGGAATATAAATTTTACCACCCTTGCAACAAGAGTAGTACTCAGGACGTGAACCCCTAGCATGACCAGTGCCACTCGTCCTTTCAGCATACCAAAAAATTGCACCACAGTGTTCGCACTCAAAGTCAGGAGAACCATGATAAGATCTTCCAGGATAGGATTCTAGGGAAAAAGAATACAAAATAACAAAACAAACCAATAAGCAAACCTATGATAACAAACAACATCCCAAGGAAAAAAAAGGACCAAACAAGGTAACTAAGACACAGAACCTACCTTTTAAAAAGTTAACATACTCTTGTGTAAAATGAGCAAACCTGCTTGTAACAATACACCCCTGAGGAGGGCCTATTCGAAATTACGAAAATGCCTTAAGTCATGGTTTCATAAGAACATATAAGAGGACCTATTTATGTGGGACTATACAATAATCTACCTGTCACTTTCCCACGTTTACGATCAAGGCGTCTTTTTCTAGCTATTCGATTATCCGCGGCATCAGAAGCAAGTAAAGTAGGACACAACAACTCTCCTAATGAGTTATGAGAATCAAACAATGGAATATGGGATCAGCAAGCAGTCTATAGGCTAAACTAAGAAAAAGTATAAAGCAATCAAAATAAGGGAATACATACTCTTTTCTTTGCGGCCCATCACTGCAGTACAAATAACCTATCTGTAGTACGAACCACCATAAACAAAGTAACACAGAATCTCTAAGTAAAAAGGCCTATCAACTTACAGGCATGAAAAAATAAGATTAATATCATGAACAACATCTTAACATTACAATTATATTTTGATAAACAGGCCAATTAAACTGAACCACATGTAAACAGACCAAAAAAGGTAAATGGAACCTGATCCACATGCCAGTAAACGAGCACAAGATATAAGGGAAAGAGTAAGAGAAAAGAATACCTTCGGCAGAAGAGTTTGTTGTGGCAGTGGTGAATGTAACAAAGAACATAACAATAGGACGAAGAAACCCCACCCAAGCAACGGATAAGGCACAATGCCTTGTGCGGGGAAAAAAAGCAATAGGAGAGGTATAAGTTATACCGTCACATAATTAGAAATGAAAAAAAAACACTGAGAAAGAAATTCCCTAAAAAATAGAAAACAGAAGAAGACAATACATATGGGTAATAATCAGACGCAACGAATCAGGATACGAAGGAAACATAAATCAATATATGAGGAACGGGTTAAAAACAGGTATATGAGGGAATTAAAGAGCAGTAATGCATGTTGATTAAGAATAAGTAACTGATTATAAGTCTGTAGCATGGACTGATATAGATGTAAAAAGAGGACTCAACACGTGGGACGCCTATAAAATATATCTAATCAAGTTACACACTAAACAAATAAATGACACATATATCACCAGTTAGCTATTCTTAAAGAATGGCACAACACATAGACAAATATAACAAGGAAAACAGACCTTAAGCAACCGAAGTTGTAGTAATGATGATGTATACCACGAAGCACTGAACAACTGGCCAAATAGAATCCTCTAAGCAATGGACGGGGAAAACATAGCCATGAAATAAGAACAAAGGGAATTAGCGACACTATCACATAAGCAGTAGCTGGCAGCAATGTTAAATAACAAATCTGGACAGAGTATTAGTTCGCGACATATAACAAGGGTGAAAAACAAAGAACATCAATACGTCAATAGAACTTACAAAATAGGAGCACAAAGAAATAAATAGAGCAAGCAACGCTAGTTTTAGACAAGCAGCAATAGGTAATAATACTAAACCATGAACCCAACACAATTTAAAATAAGACAATGAAATGCATATTGCATCTGTAAAATACACATGTAAATCAACAGGTAAAAGAAGCATTCTATCACCTGAAGAACACTGAAGAAGTAATGCAGAAAAGGAACCTAACCATAGATATTAGTCACACGAACAGAAACACACCTAGAAGCGAAGGAGGAAGAAGGACGTTGGAGGACAAATCACACAAATAACCTAATAGCAAAATTCCATAAGATCTCAAGAGGCAAGTTAACAAATAGGAATCAGAGATTAAATATGAGAAATGCACCTGACAAGCTCATCCAACTCCCTCCATCGTGAGAAGCAGTCACTTCTGATTGGTACTTGCACACCTGACTCGTACTTGATGCAGCCGAAAGATGAGCAACCTACAAATCTAAAATTGGTCACAATGTAACCAAGAGGGAAAAAATAAAAATAAAAAGATATAAAGGCAACAAGAAGAACCAAAAGGACCATCGAAGAATAATGAATTCCAAATCTCGGAGACCAATTAAATATGGAGTTGAACCCCATATACAATAGCACGGTATACAACATCGACCAACCAAAAGGAAATCAATCTGGCAAGTACGAAACCAAACCAAACCATATGAAATACAAAACGATGAGAGAGAGGCAAAGGATAGAGGAACATAGATCATAACGGTAACCTCAGCAACAGGAGAGGAGAACAAACTTTCGAATAAAGGCAAATAAGTAACCAAGACGAATAGAGGGAAGAACAGAAATAAAAGCGAGACGAAGAACATGAACAGGAATGAACAAGCACAAGACGTTCTCCTTAGATCCCGCCACATGGACCAGAGTCCCCATGCCCGCACCGATGACCGACGGAGTCCTCTAGGTACCATGCGGCGTGGTCTGAGGAGACCGACGGCGCGATGGAGCATGCGAGGCCGTGGAGAGATCTTCGGCGCCCGCGGCGCCACAGACTGCTGTCACAGTGGACGCGGCGGCGAGAGATGGGACCACGGTTGCCGCGGCGGCGCGGCGACGACGGATGAACCCCAGGGGCCTCGAAGACTCAGGCACATAAAAAGAAGGAAGAACGATGAAACAATCAAAGGAAAAAAATGTTGGAGCGATCTGCTCCAGGAAGCCGATCAAGCGGCAGCGCGAGACCGAGGGCAAGGAAAGAAAAAGAAACAAAAAGCAAGCATATCAAATCAAAAGGAAGGATCGAAAGGAAAAAAGACTGGGATCCCACCTTGTTCTGTTGCCTGACGTCGACACGAAGACGCGAAGAGACGAAGGGACTCAGGCAACTCGGAGAGCAGAAAAGGAGGAGGAAACGAAGAGACACAGGAGAGTGGAGGAAAGTGGAGCAAAGACCGACAAGGCGTTTTAACTCATCGGCATCAACTGCAGGCATGTAAAACAATACGCCAATGAAAATTTAGACCGTACAAAGGAAAAATTTTCACCGGATCAACAAGAACCCACTTTAATCTACTCTCCACAGATCACAATCGGACGATGAAAAATTTTAAAGGCGACGTGGACGTAGTGTTTGGCGCAGGCGAAACTCCTGACCAGAGGAGAAAATTACAGTTGATCTACTCAGGGATTATTTTCAGTTGTGGGAACTTACAGAAGATGCCAGCAGTTTGCACCTAGCAGCAAATGCAGACATGGAAGATGAAATCACTTGGACCATGACGACGAACGGGGAGTACACGGCACAACCGGCATACAACCTACAATTTGAAGGAGGTACCCAATCTTTTTCTTTTCAAATTTAATTTGGCACAATTGGGCTCCTCCTCGTTGCAAATTCCTCCTTTGGTTGCTACTACAATACCGAATTTGGACATGTGATCGACTACAACGTGGGCAATGGCCGAACTCGTACTTCTGTCAAATGTGTGAAAGAAACTGGAGATGGCAAACCACCTATTCATTGAGTGCCCTGCGGTGAAACAGATATGGCATGACCTAGCACAATGGGCCAAATGTCCTACTCTCAATCCCAATGGTTGGAATGCGGATGTGAGCTTGCAGATGTGGTTCTCATCCTTGGCAGTAGGGTGCTCTGATATCACAAGAGGAACTGGATCCCTAACAATGTTATGCATATGGACAATTTGGAAAGACAGAAATAATCGTGTTTTCCGACAAGAGTTCACATCAAGGGACCGTATCATCTCAGTGATTCAAGACGAGTCATCGAACTGGATCATGGCTGGTGCAAAGCATTCGACGCTCGTCGTAGGTAGAACAATAGTGAGTAGTCCATTTATTTGTTCATACCCGTGTGATCAGTCTGATCATCATGAGAGGATGTAGCAAACGCTTCTTGCGCTTGTAAAACTCTGTTCTTCTTATTAATATATGCCGGTACAATGTACCAGGTCTTTTGAAAAAAGAGGAGCAAAGAGGAGAATCTGAAAAAGAAAAACTCTTCATAAAACAATTATACTCTAACATTTACTAACCTTTAGATGAGATAAGACTCGACGACTCTATCATTGGACATGCTCTGAATCAACCTACGCCGCATCAAGTTATGTGTCGTCATTATCTACAAACAAATCAAGTTATGTGTCTTTTTTTTTGAACTCAAGTTATGTGTCATTGGATGACACCTATGAATGTCGAGCCGTATCACACTCGTAGTGCATTGTTGAGGCGTTGAGCATAAAAAATATGTTAAAAAATATATAAATGATATTACTGCTTTATGCATCTGTCGCTTGCAAATTCTCAAATGCAAACTCAAACCTGCCATCCCACCAAAAAAGTGTGTGTGTGTGTGTGTGTGTGTGTGTGTGTATGTGTGTGTGTGAGGGAGAGAGAGAGAGAGAGAGAGAGAGGTCAGCTATACCTTTTGTTGTTACCTCTCTGACCCGTTACTAATTATATGGTCTTTCTTTTTGTTACCAGATCTTGAGAAATAGAGTTTTGATGATTAGATTTGCGGTGAGGCAGATGTACACCATGCTGACATAAGGGTTCTATTTTATTTTTTGTGAAACATAATAAAGTGTTTAATGGATCTTTTTTTTCATACAGCTTATGGTTTTTGCAACCATGCGCCAAGAGCACTATGCAGTATAGGGGACAGTGCGTGTACTCAAGCACCTCACTGTACAGGCGCAGATTGAGTTTGTTTGCGAGTCAGCATCAATCTGTTTTGTATTTCCATCGAAAAAGGAAAAAAAAAATGGAGTGATATATATAGGAATTGATAAAGTGATATCTTGGAAAGAACGTACTTCTGATTAATTAGTATATCTAGCACTCCATTCCGCTCTTTCATTTTGGTGTAACCATGGATAGTCCCCCAACTCCCATTATCCGGTTGAACTTATCCAATAATGCTGACTATTTATAGCATCTCAAAATACAGTTAAGAGACATATATATTCTATAGCCTCCCTACTATACATTCGTCTAACCGTCATGATATCACTGTACATGAAATTATTTCGCATGCTTTACTTAGTATTACAGCTAACTAGCTAGGTAACATATAGACAACTGATTCATATTGTTATGATATGCATCGATAGTGATGAAAAAGAAAGAAGCAATAGTTTCACTTTCAATATAAGCAGACAAACTAATTAAAAAGATGATGCAAATTAAATTTAATTAGCACATTTTCCTATATAAAGACCAAAGTTAGTCGAACAGTGACAATATAAGATTGAGAGAAGTTTTGCCAGAAAAGAATGAGAAGGTCAATCGCTAAAGGACCTTAAATTGCTGATCCATGTAAGACGTACCCCTCTACCACAAAATCCAAGTGAAAGGGGAAAAACCAAGAAAAATGATGTGATTATTTATATTTACAAGTAGGTGGGGTTTGTCGTGCCGCCCGACGTCGGCATGAACGCCAGAACCAGCAGCACCAGCAGCATTGCCACGGGTACGAGCATGAGCATCGACGGCGGCGGCGGGAGCGGCGGGAGGACGAGCGGCAGGATCACCAGCGATGCCGTGACGCCCAGGAGCAGCAGGAACGGCACCGAGAAGCACTGGGCCCAGAAGCCAGCAGAGTGCTCTTTCTCATCCTGATCTGTGTGGACTCTCAGCTGGTTGGATGTTGAGGTGCGCGACGTTGACACGCTTCCGCCGCCATCTCTACAGCTTTCCATGTCTGTGCTGGGTGTGGTAGATGGTTCGCAGTTGGGATGGCTAATCAGTTCTTGGATGTCCTCCTCCTCTGGAGGGCTCCTCATTTCTTGGGGTTAAGAACATGAGGTTCGTTGATCAACTGATGCCGCGCCTTTGCCCTTTGCGTATGTCTTCTCCTTGAAGTGCCCAGGATGCATATACAGTCAGCAGTGTACTCTTCTAGCTGCTAGAATCTTGGACTTGAAGCAGGTCTCAATCTCTCACCGAATCGGGGTGAGAGATCAGATCTATTTATCCTGCGATTTAGCCAAAAAAGAAAAAGATCTGATGATCAGGCCTTGAAGCGATCCTAGCTAGATCAGTCGTTCCTCAGGTCGATGCGTAATCTATACAGTACGTGTTTAGATTATTTATTTTATCCGCAAGAAAGAAAAGCTGGTATTAAAGCCATAGATAAAGGGAAGCTAGGAGCCTATAGGAGGCAAAAGACATGCAATTCCTTGTTCTTTCAGAAAAGAGAGCGACTCGTTGGCTGGAAGAATATCCGAGAAAGAGATCGGGTGTGGCTAGTATTGCAGTGACCAATCCAACAAATTAATTTGACCAATGAACTAAGAAGCACACACGCACAACATGAAGCAGATATTAGATGTAGCAACCATCAGCGGACAGATCATCCAAACTGTATATTGAAAGAAAAGGGAACTCCGTCCTTTAATCACCCACACACAAGTACACGATCGTTCAGACTGCCAAAGTTCGAAGCCAAGAAAGTCTATGTACGCATATACGTACAATAAATAATCACATGCAAACCTCTTCATCCGTCGAGCGAACAAATTAAAGGAAGAGAGACGCGAGAGGGCTGAGCATACCTGCAGGGTGAGAGCGAGACCGATGGCAGGAGCATCATGTTTCCATGCCGTCCAAGCTTTGTCGTTGTTGCGATTGCTGCTGACAGACGCAGCGACGCTGACAACAGACAGGTAGACGAGGGAGAGAAAGAGAGAGAGGCAGAGGGGAGGGGGGAGGCGCCGATGCAATGCATCTGGCGCAACTAGTCGTTGCCCGGCATGCAAGTTGTGGCGTTGGTGGGGGAATATTATACAGGGGAGGGGCGGGGCTTTCCGAAGGGATCCAGGCAGGGTTGGGGGGTTCGTCTCCCCTGGCCGCCCTCGTACATAACAGATGCGGCCTTGCTTTGCTTAGGTTTGTTTGCTTTGCTTGGCTGCCTTTTTTCCTTGGTTTTTCTATGCGCGCCTGCCTGCCTGCCTGTCTGCCTGCCGCAGAGAAAGCTAAGCTTAACACACGTACGCCGTACGGGTGACTGCAGCCACCAGCTAGCCAGAGTCAGCTCCTCCGGGCCTCCGGCCAGCCATATGCGATTAGGGAGAGAAGGGGTTTATTTGTTAATCGCGCCGGAAATCTAGGGGCGCCGTCCGGGGCGTACGTGCGCTTCGGATTACTTTATCGTTTCAGGGGTGTTTGACAAGTCCGTCTTGGGCTCCCCTGCTGGCCTGCTTTGTCTTACCTAGGGAGTTAGGAAAATCGCCAATAAGTTAAGCGTTAATTAGTGGCGTGGCGATGCAGATTCTTGATTTATCACTGACCAAATGGATGGCTGCGTCTTACCTAGCTAATCCTTTCGTTGTACTTAGGTTTGGTGGATGGTGGCACTGCCTCCGGTCCAAAATATATCACCCCAGCTAGCTCAGGGTTCGCATCTATATAGCTGAGAATGTAGCTAGAGACTCTCACTTGGTCCAAGTTATCATGCTCTCTGAATCTGCGTAAGATTGCGTGTTTCTACCACCCGGAACAAGTCCAAAACTAATCAAATCGTGCTTCACGTTTTCTAAAAATAAGGATAGATATCATGTTTCATGTGATTGATGTCATACTGGACGTAGTTTGAAGAGCTCAGATTTACTCGGATGGCACTCACACATATTATTTGATTGATATTCCCCACTTGTACCAAGCCTTATTAAGCTACGTCAAAGTAGTTCTTCTTAGTAAACGACCCATGAGCAATGGCGCACGACGAAACACCTTTTGTATTATTGATTATGACACCATTCGAGATGGTTGATAGAGAGCAACTTGATCATCATATCCCGGCAAATAATATCTATGAAGATATTCACTATGATTAGTAATGCAACTACTATATATATGCATAAAGAAAAAACCAACAGGAAATTCAAAATGTCATTGTACTAACTTTATACACTGCACATTGAGCTTCTAGAAGATTTGCGAACCCTTTCAAAGTTATATCATGAACGGATCCTGAATTTTTTTGATTTTGTGACAAGGACTTCTTTTGAACGTTCTTTGAGAACGTCAATCGGGCGTGTAGGAGACAACCAGCCACTTTCCAGAAGCTTCGATTTTCATGTATTCCACCTGACGCACACGGAAAACACTAATGATTAGTAACACAATGGATATGCCCGGTGAATGTGCACATCGCCGTCAAATGTCACGTACAGTTCTCAGCGTGCAAAGGAGTTTGAAAAGTCTGATACTGATGTCCAGCACGCACTGACAGAACCTGAACCTCTGGACATTCTTCCATTTAGGCCGTTTCTTTGCCTCCATTACTTAGGTCCTTTTTGAAGCCTCAGACAAGTATATTTCACAGTTAATTGGAAATGTTGTCTGAAGATTAACCAGACATACATCACACTATCAAAAATTTACAAGTGAGCATCAAACAGCTATACAAACAACATGAGTTCATACGTAAAAGTGGGATTTTAATTATTGTCCTCCCGTATGAATGGAACTATTTTGCAAAAGTACGTTACAACATCGCAGTGTCTGCTAGACCTGCATAAAAAAGCTGCATCAGCTAGTCTTCCAGCTCAACAAGCTGAGCTCTTCTTTCAGCCGCTTTCCTCCTGACGAAGATGCCCCACCGCATAGCGGCCTTAATCTTAAGCCACCCAACAACAGCTCTACCGGATGGGCGAGTGCGGTCATCCTCAAAATTGAAGGCTGGGGCAGGAGTCTGCATGTAGGAAGGAAATCCATCTAAATTATTAAAGCTGGTTGACGGTCCACCATTGCTCAAAATGCGCAACATTTGTTGCATCTCGTCATTCTCAAGTATCTCGTGGCTCCTCGCCCTTATCTCCTCCATCAAATAGTCATCAACGCCTCCACGGTTCTCCTGCAGCCGGGACCAGTCATCAAAAGGGTTGAGACCTGAAGGTTGCATGGACTGACCAAGTCCGGGGAACTCGAAGTTTTGGTGCTGCTGGCTAGGTCTTAATGCTAGCGAGCTGGAGCTTCTTGAAGCTTGTGTCAGGATGGAGGAACCATTGAACTGGGTTTCAGGGGTTATTGAACTCATGTCATATTGCATGGTCATACTTGGTGCGATGTCCTGAGAATTGGTTGCATATCCTTTTGCAACCTGGTTCCCGATGGCTGTGACTCTAGTTCCACCTGCAGAACAGAGAAAGCAAGCTTATTGATTCAAGCTGGCTGTTGTTAGAACTGCTAAGTGATCACATAATGCAGAATCACTGTCACCGGGTAAATAGATAAACACAGAAAATTAGTAACAGGATAAACAGTGTTTTTCTAAGAATTGACTTAAATTCACCAATCAAATCACCATTATGAACAACCAGTATCCATCAATAATACAATTGGCAATATTGTCAGAAAAAAAAAACATGTTTATTTGAAGACTCACAAAAAGGTATAAAGAGAAAATGGAGGAAACTTCCTCGATGAAACTGGGTAGATGGTAGAATAAGGATAATTCTTTTTTTTTCACCGTAAACAATGACAGGTCAAGAAGTATTGGTAAACAAAGAGTGCACACAAAACATACAGAAAAAGAATGTTAAGCTATAAGGGTCCAAATTCATCAGATACCTTCACGCATATTGCCAGGGGAAGATTGTTCTGCATTTACAGGTTCTCCTATCAATTGTTTCTGTGACTGTGAGTGTGCTGAACCATATGATACAGGATAGCTCGTCGCAGCTTTTGCTGCTTCACTTCTAGTTGTAACAGATGTCGTTTTCTGCTTGAATCTCAATAGTGCCTTCCCATCATATTCAACTACACTGATCCAGTCATCGTATGCTTGTTTCACTAATGTATCGGCAAACACCTGTAATTAAGAAAATGATCTTGTGAGTTTAGCAATAGAAAGTGAGCTTGTGTCTGTAGCTATATAGCAACAAATGGTTTCAATATAGTTTATCATGTAACGATTGGCATCTTCTAACGAAACAATTATGCGAGAGAATGGTGATAATAGAGCAGAACTGAAAATTTCAGGCCGCGTGAAAAAAAACTTGATGTATTATTATGTAACTGAAAGATTTTTGGCGAGAATACAATGTTAACTTATTTTTTTATTTGGTATGCCATATTCCAGCTTTCTGAAGGATATGTCTTAAGAAAGTATCTTTTCACACAAGAATGATGCCATCTCAAGTGTTCAGCCATCCTTTTTAACAAAAAACTGACTCCTAATGCAGCATCCCTGGTATGGCATTCACTTCTAAAGCATGGGGTTTTTGCCCTTCAGCTGGGAGCTGACCACTCACCCACTAAGTAATCAATTGCCCAGCTCATTGCTACACGCCAATCAAGGCGATTTTTACTGCCCATGGAGAAAAACGGCCAACTAAGAGCAAATACGCACATCAATTGTGGAATTTATGGTTTTGCTAATGCGCACATCAAAAGGGGAGGGAGGGAGTATGTTTTGAAGAAGTCCTTGTTTGGAGATATTCTTCGGTTAGACATCTTATAATAAAACTAAACTGTACAAAATGATTACAATGGTGAGATTACGATTAGATAAGATTCTTTAGTTAAGTATACATTTCTCATGAAAGGGCTCCAATCGTGTAGATTATGTACAAATTATAAATGATTTCAATTGCTAAAAGGTAAGCGGACAATCAAAGTGTGGACCACTAAGGTCCTTCAATTTCTCGTAAAATGTTTCTGTATTGCTGTGTCATTGCTTACTGTAACAGCCATCGTGATGCAGCTTATTTAGACAACAGCGAAACAGGAATGCAGAAAATGGAGCAGTTTGTTTTCAACGCTCTGCCTAGATCAAATAAGCATAACAGATCACTCTAGGCAGAGAGTGACAACAGAAGTTCGTGGGCCATGAAAAGCAAAATACATCAATAACAGTATATGTGACATGGTCTAAGGATGCAATGAAAATGAAAACTACACAGAGATCAGCAACAATTCTTGTGGTATTAGAGAAATGAAATTGTAAGCTCAAGAACATCAATCAATATGTTAATTAGTGCCAACAAGATATCAGACCAGCATCAAAATTCAAAATAGGCAGTTAAAAGACGTTTACCCTCTGATTTTCAGTAAGATTTTCAGCTGAAATGAATTGATCATCAGCAATTAAACCAGTAAACTCATATATGTTGTTGAATATGGCACCAACACTTGGTGTGTCCCTCGAGTAATATATATAATGCTTGCCACTCAAAACACATGTCTTCGCATGCTCAACAAGACTTTCCCACATCCTATTTGACATGTTACTCCCGAGAATCTGCCAGAGGAACCAAGAAAGAAAATAATCAAAACTTGTTTATATCAACAAAGTGGATAAACCATAGGTCAATAGACATGCTATAACTTACATTTCTTAACTTCTGTTGGTCTCTAACAAGGAGTTGAAGAAAGTGTTCAACTGTATATATTCCATTTGAGTTTAATTTCTTATGGAACGCACCATCCTTTCCAATTTTTTCTAATCTCCACACATCATCCTTTAGTGCAGGAGGATAATGTTTCTTGTACACTAAAAAAAACAAGTGGACTAATTATGTTTACAAACTATTACTCCCTCCGTATTTTTATTGATGTCGTCCGGTAGTGCAAATTTGAACTGACCGGCAACATCAATTAAAATACGGAGGGGGTACATGTTAGATATTTTAACAATGGCAGCACAGTAAAGAAACATACATTCTCCTCTGTGATCTTTGACGGTAAATGCCTCAGTTTTTGCCTCCATAATTCGAATTCCTTCACAAAAGCCCGAAGAGACTCTTAACCCAAGTCTAAATTTCCGGCTTCTTATCCAGCTGGAATTGTCAGTGAAGATAAGCTCTCCTATGGTGCCAACACCTTCTTTAAGGGTCACCTGGAGGTCACCAGTTAAAAGGGGTCTCTTTCCTTCACGTTCTTTAACAATATGATTCTCAAAGTCCTCTTCAGTCCAACCCTCATCCTCCTCTTTATTAAAATCACCCTCAAGTACTAGAATATCTAATTTTGCAAATGACTCAGGTCCAGAGGTAATGACATGTCCAGTATTTGCATCCAGGAGCACAACATGTATCGCTGCTCCCTGCTCTCCTTCTACTTTCCCTCCAGTAAAGAGTGGGAGGGATAGCCTAGTCCTAAACTGAAGTTGGAGATTTCTACCACCAGGGCCTTCAATGCGTTTGGGAGAACTCCTGTTTTGTTTGGTATGCAAAGTTCATATCTTAATGCAGAGTGTCAAGGTAAAACTACAGAAATAACCGTGAAGATCAAGTTCCAATGCTTGTACCTTCCTTGTATCCTAGGTGGACCTGCAGGACCCAACTTGACTAGAGCACGTTCTACCTCTTCACTGACCTATACAGCAAAAAAATGGGTGGCTAGCGATCAGGAATGCTGCCAGATAGTCATATGAACAGTACTGGGGCTGGAACTCACAACTCTGCGGAGTATAGGCTCCAGTGACGAGCAAAGCTTTTGCAAACTGTCCACCTTAAGGGCTTCCACAATGACACTGTAATTATCAGGAAACTGGTATTAAAGAACGGTTGAGATTAAGCATCAATGTTCATGGCATCAGACAAGGTGAAGGGAGCAGATATGATTCTACTGTATCAACATTTCGAAGGAAACTGGGACTATGGGACTAATTTCTAAGCTGTGACCCATTACACTAATGTCATATGGTCACATGATGGTGGAAACTACAGCATTCAGCTCGTACACATCCTTGTAACTTGTAAGAACTTAATTCAGCTAAACTAACCAATCTACGATCAGCTCCTACTTTTCTCAAACGAACTCTGTTCTTAGTCCATTCTGCATTTTCAGAACAAAAGTCGACAACATACCATTATAGTAAACTAGTCCATTCGATTGTATTTGGTCTGCAAAAACTGTATCCCATTAACTATCAATTTGACTTTTGCTATTTACAAACCAAAGTTTTCTCCAAACGGAGCTAGTAAGTGCAAGCTAGCTGGTAGGTACTACTCTTCCTAGACACTGACATAATCACTAAGCAGCAGCCGCACATCTTACGGACCAAACTACTAACGACTAATAACAGCTGCTTACAAACCTCGCGAGAGCGGGAACGCGCGGGCGCTTAGGCGCACGCTCGTCGTCATCGTCGCCGCCGGCGCCGCTGTGGTTGAGCGCTCGCTTCGAGCCCGACCGCTCCAGGTGCCTCCCCTGCCGCTGCATCGCCGCCGCGCCTCACTTTAGTCGCTCAGACGCCTCCGCCGACGTTCAGCCAGATCTGCACCCAACGCCCCAAACCCACGAATCAAACCACTACAATAAAATAAGAGCAAAATCCATCACCAGAAGCACGATCGAAGGGACCAACCACCGACGAGCCCAAGCTGCCGAGGCAGAACAAAAAATCCGAAGCAAATCGCGACACGCCGAGGCCGGAGCGCGGAATGGAGACGCGAGCTCGCTCTGCTCTCGTCCAAGCGGAGCGGCGACCGGGAGAAGACTTGTGCAAGCACGAGCGACGGCGACAGCGACCGAGGGAGGGAAGATCTGTGGGGGTGGGTGTGAGTGCCCGCCTTTCGCCTTTGGCCACCACCAGTTTGATTATTTTTGGTCCGGGTACGACGTATCGGTGACTGTGCATGTCTCTGACAAGACTGGTCCACGAGAGCGGCGGGGCCCTCCCTGGGAGATGTGGCCATGCTGCTGAGGTGGCAGACTGTGGTGACAAGTGGGGTAGAAGCAGTATTGGACCAGTTGTCAGTGGGAGAAGGTGAATGAAGCGAGGCTTTGGTGCGGTACTGCTGTGGCGGCTAAGTTTGGATTTTTTTTTTCCGCTAAGATATTCTGGCTTCTGTTTTCGGCCACGGAGACAGCGGCGCACTCACCCCTTAAGCTGCGCCAGTCACTGACAAGTGGGTTGAAGAACTTACGGTCCACGCGTCAGTAGACTAACTCAGGAATAGGTGGTCTCTCTAACGAGTGGGTCTGCATGTGGGCAGCAGTATGCTTGTGATTGGTTGTATTGTACTCCGTATACTTTTGCCTAAAGCACCGTAGAGAGAGTGTGTGTTTGATACTTTGATCTGATCTGCTGTTAAATTATAAAATTCGCCAATAATGCTGTGCCATGCATGTGGTCGGGCCATTATGGTCTCATCATGTCAATTTTCTTTCCTTTTCTTAAGTATTGTAAATTCCTTAATCTGAGCTACCTCTACATTGCATGTTACTCCATACTGTTTTTAGTTTTTATTATCAAAATATTTTTATTATTTATTAAAACATAAAAGTGTTATTCAAACATCGTTAGTTTATAATCAAGAAGAAAAGATATTTAAAATTTAGTATTTTGCTCTCTTTTGTTGGCGTCGGGTATCTCAATTTTTAGCTACATGATAGATTTATTAAAACATTAAAGGATCAACATATTTTTTAGAATGTAGCCCCTGCTTTTTATAGAAAGCATATAGACAGTGTTTTGCTGGGTTCCAGCTTACATGAGAGCACAAAGTATTAGCATTTGACTGTTGCCACACGATTACAACTTAGCATCTACTAGCTCTAGAAACATAAGCAAAAGACCGCTCTGCCAGAAAGGCAGAGGCAGAGACAATAAAACTAGATTATCCTACTCTGGTATTGGGGATAGCGTTGTTGGTCTCTATCAGCTTCTTCCTTATGCTTGAGATTACATTAGCTATCTTGTGTTGTTCTATTCTCTTACTAAGTATACTCTATCTCTGCAACATAGAAACTGTCTTGTAAGCAATCTCAGCAGGGTTTGATGGTATTTGGTTGTGAAAGATCAGATTGTTTCTTGAGGTCCAGAGGGACCAAGTGATTGCTGCAAGATAAATGGTTAGAATGTTTTTTTTATTTCTTATTGCCATTTCGGTAAGTTATGAATTGATTGAGATTGAGCGGGGATTTCTCCCAGTCATGAAAGAGGCTATTGGGCATTTGAACATAATATGATTTGATGTTTCTATTGCGCCACACATTTTGCAGTGTATGTCTCCTTTCCATTTTTTTTTACAGCAAGTTGGTCACAAGACTGTATTCTGTCTCTAAACAATTGACAGAGGAAAATCTTTATCTTTGTGGGGATTTTCTTTTCCAAATCTCTATCATTGTGATGTCAGTTTCCCTCGGGTGAAGTATTGCTTTGTAATGCGAGGAGGTTGTGAATTTTCCTGATTTGTCCAACGCCCATGTTACCATGTCCGACTCAGATGTTAGTTTGAGGATAGCCAATAAGCTTGTAAGTTGTAGCCATTCCTGGAGCTCGTCTTCTTTTAAGCTTCTTTTGAACTCTATGTTTGGGGAGCCATCCATCAAAACTTGACTCATAAGCTAGTTGGGGTATCTGCATTTTTTGTGGAGATAATGATAGATGAATTTTAGGGGGCATTCACCTAACCAGCAATCAGACCAGAAATGCGTTTTGAGGCCATTTCCAACTCTATACTTTAGGCCTCGATATAGAAAAAAATCTTATCTTCTACCTAACCAGCTTTTGACTGCATGTAATCCTTTCTAGAATTGTGAGGAATTCGTTACTTTGCTATAGAAAAAAATCTTATCTTCTAGGTATTTGTTTCTCAATAGATCACAACACATATCTCTCTTGCTGCTTTCCAGCTTGAAAATCCACTTGTTAAGTAAGCAGATGTTCATTGTCCTGGTTTCTGTGAAACCCAGACCTCTGTATTCCTTGGGTGTTACCATAGTCTCCCATTTGACTATGTGATATTTCTTTTTGTTATGTGGACCATGCCAGAAAAAATCAGCTCTATATGTGTCCATTTTGTGATGAACTCCCTCAAACAGGTGATAGACTCTCATCGAGTAATTTGGGACCGAGCTTAGGCATGATTCAATTAGTATGGCCTTATTACCTTGAGACATCATTTGACCTTGCCAAGCAGGGAGTTGTTTTTGAATTTTGGTATTAACATATCTGAAATCAGTGACTCGGAGTTGATTATCGCTGACCAACAAACCCAAATATTTCATGGGGAAAGTTCTCATGTTACAATTAAATTTCTTAGCTATTTTCTCAGCTTCATCCTCCTCAGCTCCAATCATAAAAATTTCACTCTTCTAGTAATTTATCTTTAAGTCCTGACATGTTTTCAAAGCAGCAAAGAAGAAATTTAGTGTGGGCAAAAGTATCTTCGTCATTGTTCATGAAAATTATTGTGTTGTCTGCATATTATAGATGGGAAAGGCTTCCTGGAATTTGATAGGGAATCAGTATTGATGAATCTTGCTTCTCTTGCTTTATTTAATATAGTGTCCAACGCATCTCTAACTAGGTTGAAAAGGAGAGGGGATAGTGGGTCCCCCTATCTCACTCCTTTATAGGTCTTGAAATAAGGACCTACAACTCCATTAATGTTAATGCCAACTCTACCATCTTTTACTACTTGTTCTATCCAATTAATCCATTTTTTTGGGAAAGATTTCATTTGAAGTACATCCATAAGTAAACTCCAACAAACTTTATGGTAGGCTTTTGCGAAATCTAGTTCTAGGATCACCCCTTTTTGTTTCTTTGCCCGTACCTCATATAGGGTTTTGTGTAGGATGGCAACTCCATCCAAGATGTTACGGCCTGGCATGAAAGCTGTTTGATTAGGGCTGATGATAGACCCAACCACTTTAGTTGCTCTCAAGGTCAAAATCTTTGTAAAAATCATGTAGTCTACATTTAGCATACAAAGTGGTCTGAACTGTTTGATAGTATTGGCCTCTTTTGACTTTGGGATGAGGGTAATGACACCATAGTTTGATCTGCTGATATTGGAAACTCCATCTTGAAATTTGTTTAGCATCTCCAAGAAGGGTTCCTTTATTTGATCCCAAAATCATTTATAAAATTCTATAGTTGATCGATCTGGGCCTGGAGTAGTGTTAGTCTTCATGTCATCAATGGCATGTTTTAGTTCTTCCATTGAGAATGGTTTGATTAGTTCTTCAGCCTGGATATCTGTTATAAATCTGTTGTCTCTCTAAACTCCTTCCTATATGGTGATATTTGGATTGATCTCTTGTCCAAAGAGATGTTTGTAGAAATAATTTATATGTTCTCTTAACTCTATATCATCACTAATTATTTTGTCACCATTTTATAAAGAGAAAATGGTGCATTTCCTCTTTCTACCATTTGCTATACCTTGGAAGTATCCAATATTTAGATCCCCTGGTAAAATCCATTTTTCGCCACTTCTTTCCTGCCAAATTAACTCCTCATAATTGTAAATTTGTTCAATCTTTTTCTCTAGGTCATATCTCATTTTCCATTCTTTTGGAGTTAAATCTATAGTTTCTGACTTTGTTTCCATGTTTTGGATATGTTTTCTTAGCTCTATTTTCTTCTTCCTCATATCTCCATTAATGTTTGACCCCCACCTTTGCATCTCTTTCTTATAGTTGTCTTCATGTATTTCCAGTAGTCTTGGATTCCCTTGGATCCTCTTTCAGGCTAAGTTGCCTTTTTCAGGGCTTTGAATTCTAGAATGGTCAGCCAAGCATTCTCAAATCTAAAGATTGGTGTTCTCTTATCAGGGTGGTCTCCTGTATTAATGAGAATTGCAGTATGATAAGATCCTATTGTGAGAAGGCTTCTGGCAGTTACTCTTGGGTAGTGTATTTTCCAGCTGTTAGTCACAAAAACTCTATCCAAGACTAAGCAAACCAGGTTTTCTTGTTTGTTTGTCCAGGTAATCTGGCTTCCACTTCTTCTGATCTTCTGTATAGCACAATCTCTATTGAAGCCATTAAAAGTTTCCATTCATTTGAAATCCAGGTTTTGTGAGGACTTCTCATAATTATACCTTATGAGATTAAAATCACCTCCTATGATCATAGGGAGATTTGTGTTCTGAAGCTTGCCATATAGTTCTAGTAAAAAGTCAAGTTTTCTTTCATCTTGGACTGGATCGTACATGTTTACCACTTTCCATTCAAAATTGTCTTTTCGATTGACAATTGTGATGCTCGAGTAAAATTCACCGTTGTCCATCTCTATTGCGTCCAAATCTCATTGTTTAACTCCAATCAGGGTTCCTCCTAAATGTCCTTTATCTTCTGTCCAGTTCCAGGCAGAAGGTTTACCGTTCAAAAGTGATGCAAGATCTTTAATATTGTATTCTCTCTTGATTGTTTCTTGAATGCATACTATCTCTATGTTATGATGTGTGATCATTTCTTTGAGTTGGCCTCTCCTTCCTTTACCCTCCAAGCCTCTGATATTCCAAAATAGGATATTTATTTAGTCTTCTTGGTTTAGGGAGGTCTTCTAATTTTCTTGACAGCTCACCTGGGCCTATTCTTTACAACTCTATCACCAGACTCAGGAGAGGAACATATCTCTATTTCCATTTCACCAATGTTGCTTGACATATTCAACTCCATAATATCTTCCATGAAATCATTATAGTTGTTCACATAGTCATTGTCATGATTACATCTCTTAAATTCTGCTTCGTTAGATGTGTTGGGAGCGTTAATGTTAGAGGGTTTGTTGCGAAGCAAGTTTATTTTAGCAGCAGCTAGAGTAGCTTGCGCAAGTTTTTGTGCTTTCAGGGTTGAAATTGAGGCTACTTCCTCATCATTTGAGCCTAAATTGATTCCACTGTCTCTACCTACTCTAATAAGATGGAAAGGATCAAGATCACTAAAGAGTGTGAAGGGGGCAGTACCTTGATAAGTGTCTCTAGATTCTTTAAAAGAGGCTGCTTTACTCTCTATCTTCATATCTTTGTTCTTAACTCTGTTGTAGGTTCTTGTTGCCACAGCTGGGACATTCACCTTGTCCACCTAGAGTTGATAATCTTCATCAATCACCTGAGCTTCTGTGTCTGCCTCTGAATTCTGAGTGGTCTCCCAAGGTTTGTTTGTTTCTGAGGGCAGGTTTATCACTTTGGATAGCTTTGCAGTTCTCACATCAAATTCTGCATCTATTCTCTTCATCTCTTCCTTTTCCTTAGTTGTTGGATCTTCTTCATAGTCCACCATTTCCTCTTCTTGGCTGTCTTCAATAGCCACTCTTTCATTTCTAAGGATATCTTCAAAGGATTCCTCAGTTATTTCATTTTGATGGCCTGACATTGCTGTTATAGTTAAGGTTTTTGGGGGGTCAGTCTCAACCTCACCACAATTTCTTTTGCTCAAGTTTTCAGGCGCAGGACCATTATGAACATGTTTAGTGCTTTGAGGAGTGTTGCTTCTTGAGAGGTCAATGTTGTACTCCTTAGCCAATTTAATAAACCCAGCAATGTGCTGAGTTTTGTCATTTCTAGCCTCATCATCATCATTTCCCGGACTTGGGTCTTGGTGTCTATCACTTTTCCCCTGATGACCTATATTAGCTCGTGGTTCAGTTTCTCCCTTAATTCCTTCGACAACTCTCACAGCCACTTTAACCCTTACTGGGCCATTTTTAGACAGACTTGAGATGTCCGCTTCTTCTGGGCTCCCACAATTTGTGCCACAGCTCAAACCACTTCCTCAGTTCCTGCTTTTGGGTGCCAGTTATATGCTTTCACCCATATTGTGTCTAGTACTACCGTATTGCCTAGGTCTTTCTCTATAGCTTCCACTAAGACAACCATTTGCTTTGTTACAAAGCCAAAGTTCCTGAACCTGGTCATTTGGTTTCTCATGTCTTCATCTGGGAAAGTTATCAGATACTCTGAGTTTGATATCATTCTGATTTTTCACTGCTTCTTGTCTGGATATAGATATCAGAGCTTTGTATCGATGTCATCTGTTGTTCCTTCCCCTTGAAGAACATGCATTATTCCTAACACCTCTTTCTTTGCATCATCTTTTTGCTCTGGGAAATGAATATTGTAGAAACCCATACCGGGCATGCCATATCCACATAACTTGAGACCCTTTTTAGTAGGACATAACATGGCCTTATGTCCTTCCATCTTGCAGTTGAAGCACATGGGAGGGTAAGTACATTGTCCTTGGTGATGTCCCTCCCTGTTGTAGTTGTAGCAGATAAGATACTTGGATCCTTTACCTTGTCCCATCTGCATGTTTGCTTCTTTATTCTTTAACAACTTCTATCTGAGGTCTTGCTCCAGGGTACCACCATTGTTTAAAGGATCAACATGTTATTATAAATTATATGTAATTAGGGTTTATTTAGGTGATGACTACAATTTGCATTAACTTATAGGCATGAGTTACAACTTTGACATGACTAAATTTCATATAAAATAGTTATTTGTAACATACTACTTGATCTATGAAATTTGACTTTTCACAAAAAAATATGGTTTAAAGCGGTAAGAGGAAAGGAGGAAGGGAGCAAAAACAAAGGGGTGAGGAGGGGTTGATTAGATTGTTGGAGGGGGGGGGGGGGGGAGAAAAGCAGGTGTGTGTGTGTGTGTGTGTGTGAGAGAGAGAGAGAGAGAGAGAGAGAGGTGGGGGGGGGGGGGGGGGTTGGGTTGGGGAAGGAGCCAAGGACGGGGAGGAAAAGGAGAAAAAGGAGAATTGCAGCAGCAGCAGCAGCAGAGGAGCAAAAGAGGCGGAGAGGAGAAAGAGGAAGAGGTTGGGGAGATGGTAGTGGCCAGGTGCACCAATCACAACAGTGGGAGACACCAGCTGGCAAGTGGCTCCCTCACTTTCTCTTTGTTGTGGGCCCTCCCTCCTTTGGTTTTAACATGACAAGTGGACCTTCACAATGATTACTGTGTATCATCTTTATGGTGAAACGTGTCAAGTAGGGAAAGCTTTTAGCTCTACCATCGTACCACAAAACAGGACAGAGCATGGAGTTATCTGTGGCAGTAACATCGATCTATAACCAAGCAGTGGGACATGCTTAATCTATGAATAAAAATCCTTCTTTTCCCCAGAAAATTAGTTCAATTTAGTTTAGCAACACGTCGATGAAAGATTGTTTTTAGAGATAAAATCATATTTACCATAAAAAATTAACTAGGTTCCTTATTTACCATTACAAATTTTGCTTTTCCCTATTTTCCATTGCGTTAATTTATGCCTTTTTTTGTTTTTGTAATCGAGCTGCATTTCTACAATCAAAATGAAAACTCTTTCACTTATTGTGATCTCTATCTTATAGTGCAAAGTTCATTGCCATGAAAGGAAATGATGAACATTTGATCCATGTTGTTTTAGGTGTAGGTGTTGTTTGTTCCCGCTTAAAAGCGGCTTATCGGTGAAAAATAAGCGATACTTCCGCCAAACGCCCTGCTTATTCTCGCTTCTGTTGGCCAGTCTCTTCACAGTTTTGTACTACTAGAACCGAAAAGCAAGAAACGAGAAAATCTTTGCTTTGCTTATAATCTAAGCGTTACCCAAAAAATCATAAATAAACATGGGCGTAGATGTGTCTTTTTAAGTACCATCAATATTATAGGAAAATATACGACAATAGTAAATAAGACATTAAAATTTACCTTAATGGTAAACAGAGGAACATAACTTTTTTTTAATGGCAAACAAGGAACCAAGTTGTTTTTTAATGACAAATAAGAAATTATCTTGGCTCGTGTCTCTTCCTCCTCTAGCACTTCTTGACGTGCAAGCTCACTTAGTCCTCTATGGTAATAAAACTGTGAACTCTAGTCATTTCTCTCTCCTCTGGTCATTACATATCCCTGTCACCAAATCACAATTGTTTCCCTTGTCATGCCAACCTTTTATTTTGAGCTCCTCCCTAGACCCGTCTAACACTTGTCTCTATTGTTCATTGCCTCACCACCCCATTGTCTCTCTGCGATTGGCACCCATCAATCCTTTGCCTCATCAACATCGCCCTCCTTAAAGTCCACCACCAATACTAACATGTAACGGTTTTTTATGCCATTGACGACTATAACGTAAACCCTGAATATGTCACTGTCAGAAAATATGATGGGCTCTATATATATGTTATAGACATATCAGGGACAAATAAGATATTAGAAGTTTTTCCAATGGCATACAAAGGAAATCCCTGGTAATAATAATCCTTCTCACTATGCTTCGAGTACTACATGTAAGTTGTAGTCACAGAATAAACTGATTTTCTCAGATCGTCATCTAGCAGGCATTGAGAGGCATACCTGTATTTCAAATCTTTAGGCTTTGTTTCGAACATCAAAAGAGCAAGTGTTAATTACAGAGGTTAGAATAAAATTTCATATTCTAGAAAAAGAGAGAACAAGTTAAAGTGTTGAAAATTATTAGGGCAGGGACAAACACGAAACATCGTTGCTGCTGATGTTCATTCGTCATAGTTGTTCTCTGTCTGTTAGATATGGATATGCGGCAATTTGTGCGGGGATGATACTGAAGAGATGCATACAAACATACTCGCTCTGTTGTTATATTGTTATCGTCGTTAACTTTTTTTAATAACTTTGATCATTCATTTCAAATATGTAAAATTATGAGTTTTGCTTCAATTTTAATTGATTATAAAATAAACCATGATAATATATATGATATTGTATAATTTTTTTAATAAGACGAATTGTCAAAGTTAACAAAAAAAGTCAATATTGACAACATTTTAAGAACGGAAGAAGTACAGTGCAATGTTTTCTTTCACCTGGATGTCGTGTCGTGTTGCACTTCATCCATATGTCTTCAGGAGTGAATAAGATCAAACTATATCCTTGCATAGTTGCATGTATAGGCTCGCACATATCATCGTGCAAGGATATAGTTCTTCCTTTTCTTTAGGAAATAATCAGAGGATATGCTCCTACTAGAGTGTAGTTTGTCTTAAACATTGTTCAGGTAATCAAGTCTGAGCAAATAGGCATGATTCACGTACTCTCAAGAAGTTTATATTATGACACAAATTGATCACACTGCGAACGGACTAATATAGAGAAGACAGACATAGATGGTAACAGGTGCAGTTAACTGAAACCAGAAATAAAAGTTGAAGGCAATATGGACGCTTGCAGTGCGACAGCTACTAGTACAAATAACAAAGGAGGAGTTCACTCAAAGGCTTCTGATGAGTTCAACTACATACTTGATCCGCGTGCGTGATTCCTGAATACTGAGAACCCCATAAGCTTGGCCGGAGACGACAAGGAATAACTCGATGGATCTAACAAGAAATGACGTGAAGAAAGAACTAAACAAACTAGTGGGGAAGGGAACAGGCAGGCTCATGCATCATCAGCTCTTCATAGCTTCAGGGACAGGTCGATCATCTCCTCTTTGTTGTTACCCTCTCCGGCACCCCTCGCCCCGGACGACGAGGCTGACGACGACGCACCGTCGCCTGCCGCGCCCTGATGGAGATAACGACGGTGGTGGTACCTCCCTTCTCCCCACGCATCGACGCCAAGCTCCGCCGTGGAGCGCAGCGGCGGCGCGCTCTCGCTGCCGGCGGCCACCTGCTTGTTGCTACCTTGATCGGCAGCTACCGCCGCTAGTGGAGCCGGGGGCGCGGACGAGGCCTCCCTGCCGCGCCTGGCCAGGTTGCGCTGCAGCTTGTGCGCGTTCTGGTGGCCGCCGAGCGCCTGCGAGCTCCTGAACTTCCTGGGGCAGTAGCAGCAGGCGAAGACGGCTTGGAACCTCGGCGGCGACGTCGGCGAGCGCTGCAGCGAAAGGCTGAGGTCCAGCCCCTCCTCCTCCCTGTCCACCATCTCCATGCCCGGTATACAGGAGCCAAGGACCCTGTCCATTTGGACAGCAGCTTGCGGCGCGCGGCCACCTAACCTACTATGCCTCAGGGGGGGGGGGGGGGGGGGGGGGAGTTGTACACGAAACAGGAGGAGCTCAGAAGGAGCTGGTGAATCCGGTGATGAAATGTGGCGGCTCGCTACTGGAGGAGCGCGGCCGGGGCGCCATGATATCATGTGTGTGTCCACGCACGGCGCGCGCGGCTCTGCAGTGTGTGTGGGGTTCGGCTCGGCCTGTCCCTGTCCGCCGGGGAACTGAACACGCTGAACACACCCCAACACAGTCTATACGGCGGTCACCACACGAAACATTTGCAGTAAAATCGAGGTGAGAGGCCCAGGGAATCGTCAATCGATCGCGGCGCACATGCCTAGGACGAGACACGGTTCGGTTAACTCGCGGCGGGCCTTTCTTTTCCAGCCCCGGTCGATCATATCTCATCACCGGGTACGTGGAGTGGACAGGGCTGGGCTCTGGTCATCTCGATCGACTCGTGCCGTCTGTCTGCGCGCTTTCTCGCCTCTCGACTGTTGACGCGTATGTGCATGGCACTGTGCGCTGCTCGCACACGGGGACGGGGAAGGACCACGCCAACTTGGTCTAGGGTTCGTAGCCAGGACATGGGCGATGTCCTCATTGGGAACGCGCTGGAAATCGATCCACTCATCTACCTATACCGGGGCTTGGAAGCCTTGGATCGCGTACACTGATTAATTATTGCATATGTGACCTGAGTCTCTCTTCAATTCGTCGTCGTCTATTTGGACATGTGTTATCGATCTCCTTATCCTCTAGCTAATAAAGCCATCATCCATCTATCTGACTGATTATCTGGGGAGTTCAGTTCGATTTGTCCGGAACAGCGACATTTGAACCACTATCTAGCCAAGTTCATTGAATCGTTCACTGCCTTCGCTACCGATTTGACCAACACGTACGGCCCTGTTTAATCTTCAGTTTCTCACTAAATGCATTATTATCTTGGAGAAAACAATAAAAGTACATAGGAATAATGCAATTACATGTAATCACATTTTATGCAGCTCTGTCCAGTGTCTAGTACTCTAGTAGTCGAGTGAAGAGAGATGTTAAACCTATGAAATGAGCTCATCTGGGGAGTGGAGGCAGAGCCATAAGAGGGCCGGGCGGAAACCGGATAGGACAGTTCAAAAGACTGTCGGTACGTGGTGCACGGGCACAGTAGGGAGGGAGGGGGGGTACTATGAGGAAGTTAAGGTTACCCAAGAGGGTGGTCCAGTGAGTTGCCTGAACGAATCAGAGTCGAGGCACTGTCTCATGAACAGGACGCTTCACCAGCAGCCCATGGAATCCATCGACGGGCTAATTATGGAGAAGAACATGGGCTGGTCTCATCTCATCTCTCATGACTCCGATGCTTGCAGCTGCTAGCAAGCATAGGGGCATCGGCAAAGTTAAGGTAGAGCCAGATGCAGCAGTACATTTTTTCAGACTTGAGCTTCTCTAGCTGGAGTAGGTCCTATACTGATGCATGCGTTCCTCTGTACATATGGCTGTATCGGAGATACAGAATCCTGAAAAGTATACAAATTTGTCTGCTCGCAAGGACACATATACAGTAGCGGTCATGAGTCACGCATGGACAACAACCTAGGAGAGATCGTTGGGATGCAAACATAGGCCGATCCATTTCCAACCGTTTATCTCTCAGTAAAACCTTAAATTACTCAAAAGATACTGCCTATGTAGCTGCATGCCCTACTGTTCCTCGCGGCTCGCTGTACCTGTACACATATCTTTGGCCGTCTCTCTCGCATGCATCATCATCGGCGCCACACACTTCGTACGGTGGCGCAGCCTGGTTCGTTCAGTCCCGTCACTCGTTCACAGTAGCCAGTGCTGTGCCGCTACAATGCTCGATCCATGCATGGCACACGGTCGCAGGCATGGCCGGCCGGCGCATGCAGATGCGCGAGAGAGCGGCACTGCGGCAGCGTCACACGGCGATGTCGGAGCTGAGCCGATCGAGCTGCGTGCTAGGGCAGAGGACTTGTACGTGCCTATGCTACGATTGCCGCTAAAGAGTAGGATCCAGGTTTGGGCGATGGTGCCGAGCGAAAGTTGATCGGATCGTGTGTCACTTGTGAGCGCTTATATGACTGTTCATCCCCACAGTGGCGATGTTTCGTCAGGCCCGGCACACGAGTTAACTACTGTCCGAGAAAAGGACGGGACCCGCGCCTCATGCAAAGCAATGGAAATGCTGTGAGAAGCTTTATCGTCTGGGCTAATTAATTTCTTATGTATTTTTTAATTAACTGATGAAGTTAGAATTAGTATTATTAACGTGTCATCAACTAAAACCTGACGGACAAAATCCCATCTAAATTTGCTCACCGTTATCAAGCTCCAAAAAACGTGGTCACTCGGTAGCAACTACCGCTGATAGCAAACATGCACTAGCTGGGGCCTGGGAGCATCATCATGTTGATCCAATAATTCGAAAAGTTCGCATGGCAGTACATCTGGTTCCTTTTCTTGCTTTCCTTGGTAAAAATGCCTTTTCTTCTTCGTGCTCACACCAACACAATTTTCCGTTATCTCAGCTGTCACTGTTGTAGGTATAGTTTGTTTTTTAGCCAACTGTTGTAGATAGTTGTACTACCCGATTTGAAGCTAAATAGCTCAGGCAATGCTAGCTTTTGTGTTCTCATGTCTGTCTCCTCACTAGACCGCGGTAGCTATAGCCAAGCTTGTGCGTTTGATCTGATGAGCTATATGCCTGTATATATAGCAGTTGAATGAAACTTGAAACGAACAGGCTGTCGAATTTGTCTACGCAAATTCATGAAGGGAAGTTAAAATTCCAGCGTAAAAGCGATGGTGATTGGTGGCGAACCCAGATCCCACCAGAGGAATGCCGAATGCAGAACGGGAAAAGCACCTCGCGGACTGGAATTCCGCGGCGCCTTGACGTGTGGACGAGGGGCGAGCTTTCATGGATTCTAGCCCAAACGTTTTCACAATACTGCCCCAGCCCATTCAAACTCACTAGTACCAGCTTCAGTTGCCGAAAAGGGCCATCCAGGCCTGCCGATCTCAAGTCCATTTGCTCTGTTTCGGCCGTGGCCATGAGGCTGCTGTGGTCATCACTCATCACAGAGCGCGCCGTTTGACACAGACGGGGTCAGCTGCGGCTCCGTCTGTGCCGATGGCCCAAGCCGAAGTCAGCGCGAGTACAGACATACAGACACAAACACATTTCCAACTCCAGGATGCAGGATATGTACAAAAGAAAGAGAGTTGGCAGACAATGGAACGAGTTTCTTCCTTTTTTTCAAACAAGCGAGAGCACGTTTCGGGTTTACACCATAGTTTCACCTACGTGATGTTCCAAATGTCCAACGTCGACGTCAGTGCTTGCTCCGTGCGATCACCACCCGCACCGCAGTGGGGCGCGGCGGCAGGAGCGGGAGCTGCTGGCGCCCGTGTCCTGTTGCCTCCCTCTGTTCCACAGCCGCCTGAGCGAGCTCAGCCTCGCCAACCCCATCGGCTTCCCCGCGCCGCCGTCTCCCGGTCCCGGACCTCGATGACCAGCGCGGCCGGTGCTCCACCCGACGACCTCGCGCCGCCGACCACGCTTTGTGATCCCCAGAACAGGACGTTCGTGGGTAGGTTCGTCCTCGGGTAGTTCGCGGGCTCCGGCAGCGCCGGTTGGAGGACCAGCCCCAAAGGCAGCGGCGGCGGCGGCGCGTCCGTCTTGGCCACGTCGACGCAGCCACAGGTCGACGCATTCGGTGTAGAACCCGTGCCCGCACCGCAGCAGGAACCTGGCCGTCTCGCCGTTATGAAGACCCCGCGACGACCGTGCCGCGCCCCCTGATGGCCGCTCGATGGCACGCGCACACCGACGGCGGCCACTGACCGTGAAGTAGTGGTACAGGACGAACGCGAAGGCGACGGCCATGAAGAGGAGCACGGCGCCTGATAGGACGACGTCGCCGCCCACCGTCTAGGCCGCGTTCACCACGGGACCGACGACGGCACGCCGCTGCCCGCCTGGTCGTCCTGCGATGACATGGTGATTGTGATATATTATGGGAAATTATTATAGCTTTCTCACAAAGAGGTTCTGGTGGTGGGCTTGGGTTGGAGTTGGTGCGATGATGGCGTTGTTGGCCTGTTGGGGGATCGGTGTTTGGGTTCAGGAGCTACCTTGAGCCGATGATGATGTATGTATGGTCCCAACTTAGTATCATGGTCTACTGTAGAAGTGCATTTGGTATGGGGTTTGCAATTGAAGTGTTCCAACACTTTCACCGACTCCGCGGCGGCGTTAATTGATCACGCAAGGGGCTGGAGAAACTTGAGGTGCAGCAACTCAGCCTAGAATAGAAGGTGCTTGGATGTGGGCTAGAACTGTGTTTGAGTGGATACGTACTTGTGTTTCCCAACATTTTCCATCATTCAATAAGTTTTTCAATTTTTTAAATAAAATAAATAATCAAACATACCTAAAAAAAAAAACAACTGCATCAACAATTTAAATCCAAAGAGAGTAGGTAATAGAGGTTTCGAAATCCAAGTTTATGTAAACTCAAAACATACGGTCAGCCTAATCAAGGTTAATAATATCAATTCACCCTCAAAATATTTTTCTTTTTTGGAGCTGAGGACAACTCGTTGCAACCAGACACTTCACAGATAGTTCTAACTCCATAGTGGAGCTGCTCCAGAATAGAGTTTTAAAGTGGGCGTCCAAAGTAGATGTTGTATATGATATGACCAAATAATAAATCAACAATAGTAACTGAAAGTGTTGTACATGTGCGTAAAAATTGTCTGTAAGATTAAGACCATCAAATATATTTTATTGCTGCCACAGGTCCATGACTCAAGAATATAGACTAGCTAAGTTCGTAATGTGTTGGACCCGGAAAGCAATGAGGCAAAGTAGACCAAGTCACCTTCACTGAGATTAAAGAAAAATTAGTCTTTATATATTGAATGTCATGCCCATGCGTTCTTGCCTTGAAGCAACAACGATATTGGTCGGAAATGGATAACAGTGTACCTACTTTGAACTTCAATTCCATCAAAGAATTCCTCACAACAGCAACCACAGATCTCTTTAAGCCACGTGACTCAGAGATGTCACCATCAAAGACTCGGATTTCCTCATCCAACCCACTCGCTAAACAACAGAGAGACAAACTGAATCTGCTTTGCACTTCTGATACGAGAACTTCTAAAGTTGCCTCAACAGCATAATTAACACGTGAAAAATTTATGTCAATCACACCACAATCACCAGGGATGCGCATAGTGCGTGGCTCATTCCACCCCCCAATGTCGCCTATGATTGATACACCATCTATCAGTTGTAGATCATCTTTTTCATGTTCCTTTGCCTTGATCCTCATGTCATATTCGATTAAAATAGGGGCCGACATTTCTATCCCTCGCTTAGGGCCAGTCATGGTAATGAGAGAACCCTACAAAAGTATTATATTCAGTAGCTCATCGTATAAAAGAAAGAAATATGTGAAGGTATAATACATTTACTAGTAGCAACATTTACTTAATAGAATATATTACATTTACTAGTAACAACATTTACTTGATGGAATATATTACAACTGATATCTTTCACATATCAGGACAGTGTCCGCCATTATTCATTTGATATTGTTTTAAATTCTGAATATTTATTTTCTTTTTGAAACTGAAATCCTGAATATTTAGGCAAGCCTGTAAAGTGGAAACATAAAAAACTATGGCATCTGTAGTAATGGGACCATAAAATACTAAGAGTCTTCTATGTCTACTAACAAAAGAAAATAACTTCCTGTAGTGTACTAAGTAACAAACCATTAGTCCCAGAACTATTCAGTTCGTTTTGTGTGTAGTAAGTAGCAACCATGAGTCTAAGACTATTCAGTTCATTTTTGTTTGGAATACTTGATACTCCCTTAGTTTCACAATCTGAATCTGCTTTCATAGTAAATCAACATTTCACAATGTCTTATAAAATCTGAAGTGTTATAAAGTTGTTCTGTTACTTCTGTATAGATTAATCACATGGAAACATTTCTCTTTTTGGCAGTTATAAAGATAAAATATTACATGGATCTATCTATAACATAATAAACTAGTCCTATTTCTAGTTAGTACAGAAATCAAGAATGCAAGCCGACTATATAATTCAAGAGCACTGTTAATAAACATTATTATAAAATCTATTCTAACATTGATGATGTAAATGGGATTATGTGGTGCCAGTACCCCACTGTATGTAGCAATCCAATCTCATATGTTCTACAGATGTTACGAGTATATATTGTGAAATGAATTATGTAATTTCAAATTAGGAATACTTAACCCTATCAAGTATCACGGTTCGCCTGATTAACAAACTTAAGTACAAATCTGAGTATTTGACCCCAGAAGTATTCCATACCCTCTGAATCTACCATCTAAATGGTTCTCTTGGACAGTTTTGGTGGTGGTTTTGGAGATACAATTTTGAGAAAAAAAAACAATTCTGAAACTCCAAGGTGTGATTTAGACGGTGTTGTATACTTTGGAGCGAATACCTGGTTTTATACTTGAAGGGTGTTTCACAAACAAACCTCAGTACTAGGGACTGTTATGGGTACACTTATTCCTTCAAAAAATTGGAGATAAGTAAGGGCATGCACCTGCTCCACAATGATGGGATCATCCCTGCTAATATTGACAACATAATTAAGCAATGGATCCAGGTCATCCCGTACTGCAACATATCCATACAACTCCAAAGAGCCCCCATCCATATGAATTTCTGCCAGCTCTAGTGAGAAAATTTGCAGCATTGGGCCAGCAATATGTCTCCTGCAAAATCCATTACCAATTCTGCAATCCGCTGGATCCGATAACATCATTGCCTCCAACCCAGCTTCATAAAAGGTAAAGTTATATTGTTAGTTTGTGACTGAAAATTAAATTAATGCAACTTGTCATTCAAAAAGCAAATATGTTGTTTCAGGATTACATGGCACTAATGGAATTTTCCATTCCATCTAAGTAGAAACTAACTATGTTCTTTTTATTAAGAAATTTGCCCATGTTTAGGAGGAACATATGACTGTTGGATCGGTCTCAGATGTGTTGGGAGATATTCTCAACACAAGTTCTACTCACCATCTAATGCTGCGTTAGCTCCTTGTGTTCAGGAGGAATGCATGCATGTCTGCTACTGCTCTCCACATGGATCATCTGAAGATTCAGCAAGCCTATCCTAGAGCTCACAATCACTCCACATGTCCTAGGGCTCACA
The DNA here is from genome assembly GCA_032690845.1 of Eleusine coracana subsp. coracana. Taxonomy (NCBI): domain Eukaryota; kingdom Viridiplantae; phylum Streptophyta; class Magnoliopsida; order Poales; family Poaceae; genus Eleusine; species Eleusine coracana. The sequence continues at coordinate 12,699,786 of CM064424.1, forward strand.
ATCGCTCTTTGCGCTAGTTTCAGGAAGCCTGTCTCTTCTAGAGGAAAGCAAAGCAGGTCAGAAGAGCTCCTATTTTCAAACTTTGCTTGGATAATCCGCATAAAAAATATTTGAGCCCCTCCTAACACAGCATAAGGCAACCAATCAATTCGGAGTTTAGTAGAACACGCTTTTAGTCTTCCTTTCTTGCACAGAAATATAAGATTCTAGGTGAAAGCTTACTTTATCCAGTTACATAATAATACCAAAATATTCTGATGACATCACTTTCTCTCGCATAAGGGCCACTTGATATCAAACAAAGGTGGGTCCTGCAGATTTTTTTACCCGGTGCGAAATGCAAGTCTTTACAGTGCCCAGGATCGGTCCATAAGGGGTACAGACTAGATTTTTTAAAACTTATAATTGAATATATAAAAATTACTGGTCAAAGCAAAGTTTGATCAACCCTAGATGCAAACTTATTTTGGGACGGAGGGAGTATCATCTAAGTTGTCATTGCTACAGATCATAAGAAACAAAAATGAAAAAAGAGATGTTGATCACTTATTCTCATTACGGTTTGCAATATGATACTCTTCTTTCCACCATGAATCCATATCCCTATATATAGAACCATCCCGGTGTCTGCTTCTTGCAAGCACATTAGTCACAGGATATTCGTTGTCATCACTGACTTCTTTGTCCTCACCGAAGACAATGGTTTCCGCCGTGCTATCCTTGATTGTGCTCCATCCATCATCCCCACAATCAGTGAGGCTCACGTTCTGACCCCTATATGCATCTTTGCCCCTCGTCTCCAAGCTTTTCTTTTTCTCTGAATTTTCTGTGCTTTGGATGACTGCAGAATGCTCGCTGCCCTTGGGAATAATACTTATACTGGCGAAAGAGATGGGTATCCTGTACGATTTACCATACTCATCGCCTTTGAGTTGACTGATGATGGCCATGTTACGATGTCCACAAGAAAATCTATCAGAGGAGAATAAAGAGCCAATCTCAGCATCCGATAAAAATAAGATAGTATCATAAGTAAGGATTCCTCTTGAACATCATGTAAGCCTTAAACTAATTTCTATTTTACCCGTCTCTCCTTTCTCTGTTTGTCATATATGATATTAACAAAAATGAATTTTCCATTTGCAAAAGAATATGACAACGGTAAACCAGATCCAACAACTACAACTAAATTCTAAATGCGCAAATGTCAGCATAGGAACAAGGGAAAGCGGGGAAATTAAAGCCCAAAGTTGCTCATAATCCACATTCAACCCTATAGGAACAATCAAAGACGTAGACTTTAGCATCAGAAAGAAGACTCACGGCGAAACACGACGAACGGTTAGATTGGGGACCGTCATGAGTGGGAAAACTGGTCGCTCAAGCGCTGGTGGCCACCAGCGACGCTGAGCAGATGCCATAAAAGAGAGGAAAGATCGCGAGAAAGATGGAAGGCGATGCATTGGGGGCAAAGCGCTGAGGAGAGGAGATGTGAAACCCTAGAGCGTGGATTTTTTTTTTTTTTGATACTTAGAGCGTGGAATTGTATCTGAGCGCACCGCGGCGGGAGGAACGGGGCGTTTCTAATCTACGTCAGATCGAAGTTGCCCGCGGATCAACCGTCCATTCGGATATCTGACGTAGCTAGTCTGTTGGTTTACTCTTTTGTTTTAGGACGATTTCCATTTTTACAAAGGGGCAAAAGCTTTAAATTTAGCTAGCAATATGCCTAGTCTGTTGGAGATGCTTCGTCGAGATGGCTCCGTTATCCCTTTACTGGAGATAACGGATAGGTATACATTAATCCTGCTGGGTTTGATGAAGAAAGCAAATTCAAACAGATTGGAAATCCGGTACCTCAAGTTTTGTTCCCAATCAATTCATCAGAGGCCATTGATGATGAGGAGGAGGAGAAAAATGAGAGACTGGTAAAGGATGAACACAATGAGGTGGAATTACCAAGAAGAGCTGAGATGGCTAAGAACAAGTTCAGCGCTTAGTTTTCTGGAGCTGATGAGTTTCGTTGCTCCACTACGGTTCAGAATAGCTTCAGTTGGGATCAGAGACCGTCATCCTATGTTGCCTGCGCCTTTGGGCATGCTGACGACTGCCCAAGGAAAAATAACAGGATTCCTTTTCAGATGCCGATGCTTCCCATTTGCAGAGAACATTGAGGATGCTAAAAGTCGTGCATTGGAGGTTTCTGTGATAGCATAATCAGGTTAGTTGTTAGTAGTTTTGTAAAAGGCTAGCAGTTTTTTTTTCTGAGTCAGTGTGGTTAGTACTATGCTAAAAGTAAGGATTTTTTATGAAATTGGAGATGAAGTAGAAAATGTGGTGCAACTGAAACTACTGATCACTTACTGTTTAAGTGCCCAATTGCTTGTTTTTGCGGTGTGCTTTAAGAGAAGCTTTTGGTTGGAAAGACCAACCTGTTTCTGTCTCTAACTTTACATCTGAATAGCTAAAATCAAAAGTTAGTTATCAGTTTGGTTTATTCCTTTTTGCAGGGTTGACATGGGCCTTGTGGAATGCAAGAAACAAGATATCAATGCAATCCGAATTTCCTAACAAGCATATTGATGTATTGTTTGTTGGGATTTCAATTTTACAGAAATGGAAGATTCTGTTGAGAAGAGAGGACAAGCTCAAGGTGGAGCAGATCATGGCGTAGGTCAAAGAATTGTCAAGTCTAAGCCTTTTAACGTGTGCATGTCTGACGTGATAGAATTATCGAGTTTAGACCAGTTGATATTTGAAACGGACAGGCTGTCAAATTTGTATTGTTGTTTTTTGATAGTCATGGGATCAAAATGAAAGAAGTTAAAATGGCAGATACACAATAATGTACACCAGCTGAGATGAAAGAAAGATGGCGAGGTAACCTACTACATCACATTTTTAGAAGTTGTGCATCAGTTAAAATAGAATTGCAAGAGTTGCTCAAACTGACTTAAACAGACAAGCAGAAATAAAAGCTAATTGCTGTTTTATAGGGATTTTTTTTTCTTTTTGTCTTGTGGATGCATTGATTTAGCTTATGGTGGGTGCTTACCAACCATGATCTTTCTGAGTTGATCGTTTTCTTGCAGCATCATATTTCTTGTTTCCTCTTTTTGCGGTAAGAAACAAAGTATATCGACATAAAAATATCACAATTACAAAAAAAGAAGTCTCGTGATCGCAGATCATATAAAAAGGCCAGCGTACTAACATCGTCGGATGATTGTGAGCTTCCAGCATAAGGGCTACCGTGTTGGTTGCGAGCTCATCCAGACTCGGAGTCGAGCACGACCCCCCGGGCCCTGGATGACCTGTCTCAGCGCGAAAAAGCACCTCGCAGAGCGACGTTGTGCCGCTGTCGGTTCGGCATCCGGGGTCGGTTCCGTTCCGTCCTCCAGAGCACTTCGCCAGTTGCCGAAAGGCAGCGCTGGAGGGAGGACCAAGGGACTGGACACCAAGTGTGCACGCTATGTAGGCTTGTAGCCCTAAGCACAGCAAATAAAGGTTAAACTTTGCAATGCTTTGGTGTGCCATAGCACACCTGTAAACCCAACCTCTGAGTCCGCCTAGCTGGTGAAGCAGAGCATCAGAGGCCAACCGCCAAAGTATATATTTCTAGTCGTCCAACTTCGGCCTATGTACAAAAAGACAGAGAATTGGCAGAGAACGGAGCACGTTTTCTTCCTCTTTTCAAACAAGCGAGAGCACGTTTCCCCTTTGCAGCACACGTCACTGACTCGATAATTTCTTTGACCTACGTCTACGTGACATTCCAGATGTCCAACGGCGACGGCAGAGCCCGCTCGGCGCGATCACCACGCGCAGTGGCGCGGCGGCAAGAGCGGGAGCTGCTGGCGCCCGTCTCCTGATGATGACTCCCTCTGTTCCACAGCCGCCTGATCGAGCTCAGCCTCGCAAACCCCATCGGTTTCGCCGCTCCACCGTCGCTCGCCGTCTCCCGGTCCTCCCGGACCTCAATGACCAGCGCGGCCGGTGCTCCACCCAACGACCTCGCGCCGCCGACCACGCCGGTTGCCACCGCGTTCTGTGATCCCCAGAACAGGACATTCGTGGGCAGGTTCGTCCTCGGGTAGTTCGCGGGCTCCGGCAGCGCCGGCGGGAGAGCCAGCCCCATCGGCGCATCCGTCTTGGCCACGTCGACGCGGCACAGCGGGCATGTGGAGTGGCCGCGCAGCCACAGGTCGACGCACTCGGCGTGGAACCCGTGCCCGCATTTAGGCAGGAACCTGGCCGGCTCGCCGTCGGCGACCTCGGTCAGGCACACCGCGCACTCCAGCGCCTCGCGGTCCTTCGCGCTGTACACCGTCAGAGGCAGCGCCCGGAGCACTGCCGAGCTCACGCCGCCGCCCGCGGCGTCACTGACCGTGCCGCGCCGCGCCCGCTGATGGCCGCTCGACGGCACACGCGCAGCGACGCCAGCTCGCTCGCCGCGGCGGCCACTGACCGTGAAGTAGTGGTACAGGACGAACGCGAAGGCGACGGCCATGAAGAGGAGGACGGCGCCGGAGAGGACGACGTCGCCGCCCACCGGCGACGCCGCGTTCCACCACGGGACCGACGGCGGCGCGCCGCTGCCCGCTGTGTCGTCGTACTGGTCCGGCACCGATGACATGGTCGCGCGCCGTCGCAATCGCCTTCCGGCGTGAGGTCGTGTGGTGTGTGTCTCGCGGCTGTGATTTATGCAAAAGTTATGGCGCTATCGAAGAGGGTTTGGTGGTACGCAATTGGATTGGAGCAGTCGGGTTGGAGTTGGTTGCGATAATGGCGTGGTTGGGGATCGCGGTTTGGGTTGAGCAGCTAGCTTTGAGGGAATGATGATGTATGGGGTTTGTAATTGAAGCGTTTAACCCTTTCGCCGACTCCATTCTTCACGGTGTGGATCAATCATGGAAGCGGCTAGAGAAACGCGAGGAGCAGCAACTCAGCAAGGTCTAGAAGATTAGGGGGGGCCTAGAAGGTGCTTGGATGGGCTAGAACTGTGTTTCATCAGTGGGTAACTAACTAAGCACTGTATGCGTGTTTCCCAATTTTTGCAGACTCACATAATAAGCCTTTTAACATAAATATAGACGCGGACTTGGAGTCATACATTACGAGAATTTTTCTCAACATTTGCAGACAACATAATAACGAATTTAATAATGAATTAGAAAGAAGAAATATGACACAATTAAATAGAACAAAAAAAAATGCAACTATACCGTTCATACACTTCTTACATTTTTTTAAAAAAATTACATTATAAGTTTGCCGTGAAAAATATTTTATTATTACCACAGATCCACGACTGTAGATTAGCCAAGTTCGTAATGTGTTGGACCTGGAAAGTGACGAGGCAAAGTTGACCAAGTCACCTTCACTTAGATTAAAAGCAAAAAAAAAATCTCTATAGTTTGAATGTCATGCCTTGAAGCAACAACGATATTAGTCGAAAATAATGGATAACTATGTGCCTACTTTGAACTTCAACTCTATCAAAGAATTCCGCACAACAGCAACCACAAACCTCTTTGACCTACATGACTTAGAGATGGCATCATCAAAGATCCGGATTTCCTCATCCAACCAACTCGTTAAACAATATAGAGACAAACCGAATTGTGAACCTCTATAGTTGCCTCGATAGCATAATAAATAGGGCTGGACAATCAGTTAATGTAGTTATTATAGTTTATTTTTTGAGAAATTTATCTGTAGAACACACTTTAATATTGGTTTTGTCTCCTAAATACTGAATCATTTCTTTTGGTCTCGTGAATACTAAAAAAAATACACTTTTTGTCTGTAAGACACTAAAGCAGAAAAAGTGATTATTTTCAATTTTTTATCTTAATATACAAAATATATTATAACTTGAAATTTAACATAATTTTATAGCACCTCTTCGTGTCTGCTCTGCTTACCAGAAGCTCGAGAAGTAGTGGTCAGCAATAACAGCAACTGGGTCATAAGGTTTCTCAGGACGGCACCTGCGCGGCCACCTGTTCTACAACGGCTACCGAGGAGAAGGAAGGCGGCTGTGAGGAAGAGAAAGCACGGGGTGAGAAAACCGCCAGAGAGATAACAAACTTGACCTGCCAAGGGAAGAAACCCCCTCGACGGTATTTTGTTAAAGAGAAGAGCCCCTCACGCAGGTCAAAAAAAACCCCGAACCCTTTCTCTAACCATACACAGAGACTCAGCTGGCCGTATGAGTTATGATGCGAGTTTTTACCTATGCTTTAATCGAGGAGAGTGAGAAGATTTTTTTTGCGTGATGCACCAAGTCAATACCAGGATCGAACTCAGGCGGGCGAGCTGCCATCCCGGCGCTCTACCATGAGGCACTGGCTCGTTCGCCAAGCCGCCGGAGAGATGGGGCAGCACGAACAGGCGGCGGTCCATTATAACTTTGCACGCTGCTGCTTTGATCTAGTCAAGCGCGTAATCGTAATAAAAAGGCATAGGGATATCTACCTTTATATAGTGAAGCATTTGTCGAGTGGCTGTTCATCTCGTCATATATATGATTATTGTTTTATTCGTCGATGCCGAAGCTGAACACGCTTGTCACTCTGTAAAGTTTTCGGTCCTCCACGTACGCCTCCACGGCAAGCCTCACCTCGGTAATTATACAGATGGCTGCTTGTCCGATGAAGAATTCAGTAGGTAAGGGCCAAAAAACAAAAGAGAGAGCTACGCATGCATGTCGCATGTCCCTTTGCAGTGACCATTTTGAAACCGTTTAGCCTTGGGTTGAATTGCTAAGCATGCAGGCCGCACGCGGTCACCGCTGGAATGCTATGTGGATGTCTTTTCTGAAGAGAAAGGGTGTGTTTGGTAGGGTTTATGTTACTATTTATTGGAAGTGTTTATGCTTTATAAATAGTTTGAAGTGTCAAATAGTAAAATAGCATAAGTGCTTATGAGGTATAAGCACCTATAACCACTTTACTATTTTGTACTACCATAAATAGTTTGGGCAAAGCAGTAAAATATAGCTTTTAGTGCTTATGATGGTTCTCTTTCTCAGTATAAGCAGTTTGGATAAATAAGCATAAGCAGTTTTGTCAAATGGATTGACTGCTTATGCTACAATAAGCGCTATAAGCACTATGAGTAGTTTTAATACAATAAACACTTTTAACACTATAAGCATTTTGAGCATAAGCCCTGCCAAACACACCCTAACATTTAGCATCTTAGCGGCCGTAGATTACTGACTCGAAAGTTTTCTTGTGTTAAGAATATAATAAATTATATGGGTTTTACACCTTCACATTCTCATCCTTGAAGGGTCATCACCATCTCTATATAAACAACTCTTGTGTATGAATCTAAATGTGAAATAAGAAGAGATGATTCTCTACCTATCTCTATGTCTTGTGTGCTTGTTCTTGAGATTTAGGAAAGGGAAACGGGTTCTTCATCATCTCCTCGCATCTCTTTATTAGAATTGGGTATGAGGATGGATTCAGTAAATCCATAATACAGATTATTTCTAACACGTTATCAGCACCATTACTCTACTGACCGGGTGAGTCGTTCCAAATTTACTCGCATCAGATCATTTTTTATTCATGTGATGCTAATCATTGAATTGATCTAATGATTGCAAGGAACTACCAAAGACGATCTGTGCAAGGATACATTTACATCCTAACATGCTGCTGGCTGGTGCTGGTTTGCCATGGTCCTTCGTCCATGCCCGTGGATCTTCCTGGCATCATGTCGGCCGATCAATGGCCTAGCCAAACTATCCTATGCAGCAGACATCGTATCAGTACACAAACAACGGTATGGATTTGTTTAATCCCCTCCCGTTTAGTACTAAAAATCCTGCAGATTATTAGTAGTCAATCTGGTAGATTGATTATATAACTAGCAGTAAATCGGTCTTTTTTTTTCTGTGGGAGCGGTTTGCATGCCTTGCACAAGGAGTGTACAAACCAGACTATGTTGCTGGCTTGAAATAAAATCCGCTGCCTAGTTTTAATCCAGAAGATTAGCACATCGATCATAGATCGATGTAGACAATCTTTGTCTATGTACCCTAGTTGTTAATACAACAATTAGCGGTTGTTGGCCTGCCTGTTCGCATGCATCCTGAGATGTGTGTACTAATAATGAACAAGCGTTACAGCAGCTGTTTTATCTGATCAAATGAATTCGTGCGGCACTGATGTTTCTCCTTCATAATTAATTTGCAAGGCAATGTGGCACGCTCGTCAGACGTTGGATTTCGGACGCCTAGGGCTTCAATTGGTGCCTGACTCAGGCATGTGTTGCTCAGGCTCCAACCAAACTAGCCCTGTGTTTACCTGAATCTGTGCCGCCACACACTCGCCTGAAGTCGCATCGCCAGGCTTTCGTACCCGGAGCCACAAGTGAATGACCAGTCCTGCCACATGAGCCGCGTCTGCCTGAAGCGACGCCACACTCACAATGAGGTACAGTCACCGTTGTGGATCATGTTTTAGTTTCTGCGTTTTGTTGACTACTGCTTGACGCTCCTCCTTTGCAGGAGAATTATTACTCAATTATGTGAGTAATCGGCACTGAGTGCCCTGCTGGCCTGCCATGTGCGTGCGTGTTTTTATGGCATTTGCAGTTTTGTTTAATCCGCACAGGAAATGGGAAGTCACATCTTGCATGCACGACACATGCATGTACAAGTTTCCAGAAGTATTTCTTTATGGCTTTTAATCCGGCAGATTAATCGCATTTTTTGTGTGCATATACGTGCTGCTTGAATTATATACCATATAGTACTATGTTTAGACATGTCACGAACGCTACTTGCATCGTTCTACTTGAAACTTGTAGATTTCTGATAGACAAATCAGTTTTTGATGCAACCAGCCTTGTCGTTATTCCGCGTGAGAAAAAGGCTGGATGCATTTTGCCTCATTGCTTGTAAATATGCCATATCAAGACAAGCAATGCTTCTATTTCAGTGTCATTGCCCGAAGCAATAAGATCGGCATGTTTCTTAGCACGTGATTTCCGTGTAGCTTTATATGACTATAGACTATGTGACACATCCCTATGCATCCATGTTGAAGTTTGCTGTAGCAATTCTTTATAGGATGTTCTCGTGAGTAGAGCATGACACTCTTACCTAATTCACTTACAAATAGTGATGCCTACTAGTATGGTGACACCACACTCATCTGTGCTTGAGCTTGAAGCTAGCATATATCATTAGGGCAACAACCTGTCAGACCTGAAGACTGTTATTTATTTTAGCTCTAGAGTGATTCTGCACCATCGTATTGGAACAACCACTCGACATAGTTAGATGCAACAACCGATCCGAGATATTCTGAGAGCATATTTTTCAATTAGCCCCTAAAATTTATGGCTTTATTCCATACTGTGTTGTTGTGCTTTAGAGTTTGTGATGACTGCTTATGTTGCAATGTGTGGCTATTTACAAGGCCCATGTCTTACAGTTTGTGGAATTTATACATAGGTCCCGAAGCACCTCAATATCTCTTTTGATAGAATTATATTTAATGCTTTAGCTATGTCTTTTATTATAAATGATTATTTTGGATGCGCATTCCATATCTCAGTCTAGAAACTGAATTTTTAGTCTATATGCTTCCATAAATTGTGACAATTTATATTGCACTCCCTTGGAAAGCATCTTATTAAGGGTTCATTTTCTTGTATTGATTGCTTTATGACAATAGATTTTATATGGCTGAAGTATTACCAGAAGACCATTATAAATGCAAGAAAATATAAAAATGCTTGGAGAAAGTCTAGAAAATTAAGTAAAATATATCTAAGGATATAGATAAGACCAATCTTCACTCTTTGTATTTTTCTTCATGCTTCACATTTATTTACCTGAAGTAAATTTTGAATAAAGTACATGAAAAATTTGGACCATTAGACATCAGATGTCAAAATTTTACCTAGACTTACCATCTGTTAAGATGTCACAAGACCTGCAGTCAACATATTTCATCCTACCTTGCTGCTAAAAAGCATGATGAGTTGTATTTTTCGTATATGGTTTCCAATTATATTTTCCAGTAGTAACAAGAAGTTACAATATTTTTATCGAAATACTGATAATATTCTGAGACAATTTTCATGGCTTGCATGAAGATCCAAAGTTTCCTTCATGATGAAGAATCACACTAGCTAGTTGTCCTTGACTAAACTAATATATTCTAGCAGTGGATCACCCTCAGAATCACAAGACCTATAGTCGCTGAAAAGACCATAGGTACAATGAATAGAAATCAAGGAATATATTATTGTAAATTATAAATAAGCCAAAACATGGTAAAATATGTTCATAAAGGACATAAGTGGTCGATCGGAGGTATGTAGTTCCAGCATGGCAATATCCTCCACATCCTTGCACCTAATCATGACTTAATTGCAACCTACCATGAGTTAGGAAGCAATAAGATGGATGGATCCCCTATCGCCATAAAGCCAGAAGCTTGATAATGTATTAACATATTAGTGGGGTCTATTTTTTCTTATTCCTGTTGTAACGAGATATAGATCTTGAAAACAAGACTATTAGTGACAAATCCACCTTATTGTATTTCTTTTTGGAAAGGTTCATGAAAACCTTATGAAGACTTTTAGTAATCTTCTCCACTTTCCAAAGTTAAGATGTTATTCAATAACAAAGGTCACCTTACCATGATAGAGTTTGTCCTCGAAGGATGTTGGTCATTTATGCTCTCTATAAAGAGTTAAAATCTTTTACTTAGTCGAGACTTTGCACTAGATTAATTTTCATAGATAAATGGAACTCTACAACTTACATGTTCTAATCTATCATTTCTCTTCATTCTGAATGATGATTTGAATTGTTTGAACAATATTGTGTCACAACAAATATATGTTAATAACCCAATTTCTGAATGGTATGAGTAATTTGGATCAATCTTGGACAATAATCTAAAATAGATGGATATCCAGCTTAGGGATTTTTACTTGTTATAACAATCCTTTGAGTGACACTTCTCAAGCTTTTCTCAACACACAAGAATGCATAGTCTACCAAGAATTGTATTGAAAGACATGATCCTGAAGGCATTTCCTAATGATCATAATTGATGTGCATTTTTTCCTGAAGGATATATTTTGGTTATGAATGTATTTCATTTTTACTTGCATATTGTATTAGGTCCTGAAGACTAAGAAGCAAATTAATTTCGTAAACTTGTGATAGTAATCCACTACTATTTGTAGACCCTAACCCAAAGTTAAGGATCTCTCTCCTGTAGAAGAGAATATCTAGTTTTTATGACACTCTATTAATATTAAGTATAATCTCACTACATATAAATAATGAAAATCTCCCTCTTGTTGAGGTGCGTAAGATTTTTTAAATACATCACCACCACAACATATATTAGACACCACCAGAAGTGGATGGTCGGGAATATTTAGTATGCTTCTATTTAAATATCTCGGTATTAGGGGGAGAAATACCTAAAATATGGAATGCCTTGATATTTACAATTCAAAACGCACAAAGCAAGCTAAACTTGTAGTTAGCTTATCCTCCTATACACTAGAAGTGTGGAGTTTACCAGAAATATATCTTATTGAGGAAAAATCAAATATAAATTTATTTGAAACATATATACTACTACTACTTGAAGTAGATGTGGATATACCCGGAATTTAATATCATATCCATGTTTGACTTGTTGGCACACTTTGTGGGGACGCCTATAGATCAAAGATTTTAGTGCCATAGTCAAAGCATAATCTATATAGAGAAGTACTCCTCTTACATACTTCTAATGAATTATCACCCTGAAGGTACCTCTAGATGAGTATTATCCTAGCAGATTGCGCGCTTTTCATAATGCTAGGAACTCGGAACAACTATGAATTTTTGGTACTGGGAAATCATGAAGATCACTTTATTATGTCTAAGTGGAGAAGAAATGTGTCGACACTATTTGAGCCTCAATGAATTGCTGAGTTTCTCATAGGGAGAACCGGATCCGGAACAAAGTCCTAGGCACGAGTGCTTGAAGCTCTCATATCAGGTCAAATAAATTGCAATTGAGCCTGAACCAAAAATCACTAAATAAAAGTTATGAACCTATTGTTCGGACATTTATGGGTCACATTATGATTAATGAGGTGGTGAAAAGTGATGGTTCAAAAGGGTTAGAATAGACCAAATCCCACATGAGACATTGTTTTGTTCCATTATATATCTGACAAATATATTTAAATTATAATATGCAGTATAAATGATTATGAAAATAATAGAGATCCTAGAAGGACTCCAAATAAATTGTATGTTGTGACATGTAAATCTCATACCAAAATTTTCTTTCTAAAAGAAATACCTATATTTTTGGCAGAGATAGTTTTTTCTTGGAGAAATTTCCTAGAAGGAACCAAACAATTTATTAGTCTATATACACCAATGATCATATTGTCCAAATGAACAATAACCCTTTTAGACTCGATAATTAATAAATTAAGAAATATAAACACTAGAAGTGTGCCAAACTAACTTGTGCAACTCTTTGTTGGAAGTACTAGAAGTACCTTAACACTCGAAGTACCTTAATACTTATGATATATTTATCTGTCATATGCATACCTACCAAAGTTTGTATTGACGATATCCTCTAGCACCTTGAAGGTATAACTGGTGTTACTGATAATTTTATCCGAATATTAGACTAGATATATTTTTTTTTACTTTATCATGTAGCTAATGAGATAGTCATTTTAAAGAATCACTAGTTGATCCCTGAAGGACACAGGCTAAAGTTTTATGGAAATTAAGTTGCAAATGCGTTAAAGCTTGGAGCTTTACAAAGCATCACTAGAAGGTGCATGCAAGTGCAATTGTATTACACTCCTAGTTCTACGTAAGAACATTAAAATTTGCATTGCATAATTATGTTAGTATTATGGTGTGTGATAGAAATCTAAATGCATTACTCCTAGAGCTTATTTTTCTTAAGGTTCTAAAAGAAGAATAAGATACATGTCTAGAAGACTAAATAATCTGAGAATATATTCTTATGACATGGGATCAAAAGACTAGAATTCAACACATGTTGTCATCAGGGGGAGTATGTGCTTGATGATTGATCATCATTTACTAGACATAAAAGTCTGAGACATATATGGGAGGTATTATATGAACATAATCATAGTTTTTCTTATTATATGGCCTTGAAGGTTTAGTCATGATATATTTAGATCCAGTAGATCAACACCACCAATACACATGAGCTTATTGTTCATGTTATCTTATTACTCTTATATTATCTATCCATATGTAATATGAAGTAAAAACTCTCCAGATGTAATCCTTACGTGAATGTGTCTCTATATTGATACACTTCCAGTAGAAAGTGTTGAAAGATATAATTAAATTATTGTAAGGTTGAGGGGGAGCTTGTTCCAATACATTGGCCCTTGTTCAGAATTGATAATCAAGAGTAATATTTGATCTGGAAGATCATAATTATCAAGAAGACATTAGTTGCACTCTTTTTTCCTTTGTGAGTTTTTTTAAAGTTTCTCATATAAGGTTTTTAATGAGGCAATAATATATACAAACACATTAGCGACAACTATGAACTCTTTCTCCAATTTTTTCCCAATGAGTTTTTTGGAGTTTTAAAGAGACATCAGTTGGTCGTGGTGTATGCCCAAGGGGAAGTGTTAAAAATACAATAAATTATGTGGGCTTTACACCTTCATATTTTCACCCTTGAAGGGTCACCTCTATCTCTATATAACAACCCTTGTGTATAAATCTAAATGTGGAATAAGAAGAGATGACTCTCCACCTATCTCTATGTCTTGTGTGCTTGTTCTTAAGATTTGGAGAAGAGAAAAAGGTTCTTCATCATCTCCTCGCGTCTCTTTCTTAGAATTGGGTATGAGGATGGATTCAGTGAATTCATGATGAAAATTATTTCTAATATCTTGTTCTGGAGTGAGGCCGCGGGCTATTTTTAGTTTTGATGGCAACATATGTCGTGTTTATTGCTATGAGAGGAGTGGAAGATGCCCTGGACACACAATCGGCGTGCTCACACTGTAAGCATTTGATCAAAGATCTGAGTGCACACACAAAGATGGATAAGTACAAAGTTATAAACATGATTTTTAGAAAAGAAAAGCAACAGCTACATTGTTGCAAGCTCCACAGAAAAACCATCAAAATTTCAGTTTAATGAGAAAGCTGCCAGTTTCATGGTTGACTGCGACATGCTGATCAATACTATGATACAATTTCCATTTTTCTCTAGTATAGACACCTACTTATACATATGTGACAAGAACTGAGCAAATCTAATTATCATTATAATTCATTTTTTAGCAGTTCTAAAATCAAGGTGATGTTATTTTTTTTAGAATACATAGTACAATTCAGACACTCACACGCACGCACATTCATCCCTATGAACACACGTACGCAAACTCTACCTCTATGAGCATCTTCAAAGACTGAGCCGACAAATTCTCAAGATTAATGAAGTCACCATTGGCGCCTCGCTGTCGACGGGAGCATTGCCTACTACTCACAATACCGTTAAATCCTAGAAAATTCGCTCTCATGGGGAGTTGAACCTAGGACCTAAGGTGCTACTAAGCCTCTTGTAACCACCAGGCTACAGGCTCTTTCGCAAATCAAGGCGATGTTATTTAGAGAGCAAATAAAATTCTTGGAAGATCTCCCCTTAACTCAGTTATGTTAGATTTAATAGGGCATTTATGCCTTTTTAAATGTATGATTAAATCAAATAAATCCAAGACCCATGTAAATGTCTGGTGTTATGATTCTTTAGTACCATGCAAATGGTAATAGAAGAATAAAATCAACTTAAGGTGTGCATGTCCAAGAAGTTGAAGAGAGAAAATAATAGGAGCATTACATGCATGACGTTACTATTGGATTTAAGAATTAAACCAGCTGTAACGTTGCTCACGTTACTAGTTGTTTTCTGCTACTATATAAGCACGTGCAACCTGAAGGAGCTGAGAACACAAGTCCAAAACCACAAAGTTTCCTTTCTTTGTTGCTGCTGCTCTTATCATCTCCATCTCGGACACCTGTGCGCACAGGCTCCGAGAGAGCAGGCCTCCGGAACCATGCCCTGCTGCGACATCTGCACGGATAGACGGGCGATCAGGTTTTTGGGGAGCACAAGGCGTGACTGCTCGCTGATCGACTATGTCGTCTTAGTCTTCTTCCATTGATCTCTCAACGTGAACGACTACTTCCTGGTGTTCGTTTGGGAGACTGTACTATGAACATCTTCCTGCAGCGGCTTAGTTCGACTACTTCAAGCAGTTCAATATGACTGTTGGGAATGGCGCCGCCGGTGAGGCACCAGTCCCGCCTCTGGGTACACCCTCAACCTTGTCTGGGTATTAGTTTTGTTCTTGCTAATTTGTGAATTTGACATGAACACATATTCTCTTAGCCTTGTCACAAGATCACTTATGCTACACAATATCATGTTATATATAGAATATTTTGGAATCAAAATAAGTCTTAATTTGCCTAAATTTCTAACAAGTTAATGGGGTTGACCATATTGCCCATTTTCTAGCAGTTATCAACATAAGGACATTTTTTTAGGATACAACATAATGCCTGCACACAACTCCGTTATCTCTATGTTTTAGGATCTAACAAATTGAGTCCACGAAGGGCCAAAGATAATGAATAGGCTTAATATAGAAGAAGGATAAAAAAACTGACTATAATCATGTGACTAAGTTTAGCAATCATTTCAACATTTTCTTTACAATGAATTCGTACATTGACCTGCATACAATGAACTGTAATAAGTGTACAACTATGTGGACAAGGATATAAAAGAGCTGATCCTGGTTGCAATCCGCTGCTCGGAGTGACGAGGTAGCACGATCATCCAATCACACCCGATGTGCAGATGCCCACCACTCTCAGCACAAATATTACTCATCCACAAAAATAATAAAATTGAAAAATTTGCTCACCCAAAAACACATCAATGCAAATCAAAAGTATTTAGACCGGAAAAAGACAGCGTTAGAATTGATACATATATACATATCTCACAACACATAACTATCCAAGAGATTAACTGTGCATTAGGAAACTATTTCGACCTGTGTCCATTAAGTTAGCAATAATGAAACACCAATATCGATCACTCAATATTGACACAACAAAAATAAAACAGATGAATGAACAGACATATATGTCTACACCGTGAAGTTATATGCATTACTACACATGATCAGAATCCAGCATTTTTGATATTAATCAATACACTTTACAAGGTGTCTAAAACTCTCATGCCTTCTATTTTACAAATAGAAGTAATCTGGCAGGGGTTTTTTGGCGAATTAATCTGGCAGAGTTTGGCGTAATGCCTTCTGCCATCTCTACTCTAACCTTCTCTATCTCCTATCACTGCATCTTCCAAGTGTCAAAAATCTAAAGGGAGAAAAAAACATTTGATTTCATGGCGTGTTATTTATTCGAGTAGAGAAGACTTATAAGTGCTCTCTGCTCTCTCAATGTACAAATCAACACAATCAAACTGTGATACGGCAAGCAATAATTAGAAGGCCTCCGGTCTAGAATTCACGGGAAGAACTCAAGGGACAAAGTATCTGCAACTTTGCAGCTAATCTTCTCAATCAAGTAGAGAAATAACAGAGCATCTGAAATACTCTATGAAAAAATAGATTTGAAATTGATGCATTACCTATGCATTGCTCTTTGTTACTGATGGAGTGCTCATCCCAAACCTCTGATGCCAGAGCATCAGTCAGATGCTATATCGGAAGTCATGAACCAGGAGAAAGGTAGGCGGTGCCAATCCCTGGCTTGCCTACACCAGATTCTGTAAGGAAGGGCCTTGACTTTGTTGCAGCCACCCTCGATTGTCTTCACTGCAATTCGGCCAACGGCTTTCACAGGCCACAACCAGGATGGAAAGGCGCACAGCCGCAAGGGTGAGGAGCATGCCCGTGGCTTCCAAAACAACCGCCATGATCAGCCACTATGTAGAAAAGGGTCATTAGCGACGCTTTTCAAGACTCATTGGCAACACTTTTAAAAAGCATCTCAAAATTTACGTCGCTAATAAGAATTCATTGGCGACGCATAATTTAAGCGTCGCTAATGACACTATCATTGGTGACGCTTATCAACAGGAAGCGTCGCTTATATCCACCTCATCTGCAACGCCTATATAGAAAAAGTACCGCTTATATCCGCCTCATCTGCGACGCCTATATAGAAAAAGCATCGCTTATATCCACGTCATCTGCGACGCTTGTATAGAAAAAGCGTCGCCCATAGTTTATCAATCAGGGACACAGTATCTGAAGAAGCGTCGCTTACTCCTCAATTATTGGTGACGCATCATTACTAAATGCGTCTTTGATGGCTGTATGATAGGCGACACACATTATAATTAACAGTGTCGCCCATAACTGTTTCTTTTTTATAGATACAAGCATCAACAACACACAACATCATAGGTACAAACATCTCACGGCCAAAACAAGCACAGACAGAGACAAAAGAGATTTGATGTCCACTAACATAAACATCACATTACAAGGTTCACATGCAACATCACATTTCACATGCATAAATGTTACAACTTCATGTTCAGACCGCAGGCCCAAGCTTTTCACATTACCAACACAGGTTTAAGAGTGTTTAAGAGACGTCACAAGTCACCAGAAAACAGCATCGAAGAGGTTTCATGTTCACACCACAGGCCCTAGCTTTTCAAGTGAAATTGTCCTTTCTTATCAATCACCTGGGACATTATGAAGGACTTCTCTTGAATGTTGTTCAGCGCTTCTTGAGCAAGGGGAGTAGTCACAACTTCGAAATCCTATGTAGTTGAAAAAATAAACCAAATTCAGTGTATTACTTAACTGCACTGAAGTTATTATGCCATTAAAAAGAATAACTGAAGTTATGCATTTATGAAATAAACTACATTCTCTAACTGAACTGAAGTGAACTGAACTACTATTTTATACTCTAACTGAACTGAAGTTATTCATTTCTCTGACTAAACTATTTCAATTCACTAACTGAACTGAAGTACACAGTAATAGAGTTGATTCAACTAGTAAAAATTCATGTGGCAGCAACAAGCATTCAATAAATCCCTCAAAGGTAGGATAAACAATCATGAAAATAAGAAAGTTAAAAAGGATTCATGGTAGCACTGATGACACTTTGAAGTTAGTTTTAGTATGGTTTCACCTTATATCAAGGAACTTAAATCAGTTCTCAAGTAACATATTTATCTCAAGTTGATCAGGTTTGCGCTAGCATCATGTGATTAGTCGCGTAGAAGCCACATACACTGCCTCCGCGTTGCTGATGACACTGCAAAAGTTGGATACAAAAAAGAAATACTTAATCCCATGTTTATACTTGACGTGCAATTTTAGTGACAAGGCAGAACAATAAAAATGGAAGGGAAACGTACTGGAAATTTTGTCACATGAACCAGCTTGGTGTTGGGCAAATTGCGGGATGTGGCGTACACAAGAAAAGCCCTAAACACATCAAATTGAGGAAGTTAAAATTCAGTAAAGAACAAACTCATGAAACATCAAGTGGAGAGAGTTAAAGGGATGAACTTACTCATCAATCACCGCCTTCAAATTGCTATGATCACGTTTTGCCGACCTCTGAGAATCCAAATACAAGACCTTATTAGACTTTGGAATGACTATAACAACAACCCGATGATCACAGGGGTTGTGGCCAAACATGATGTAATCCTTCTTAGCGTCACCTATAAGTTACCTCTAAAGGCGACATTTTTTCGTTTACAGGCATCGCCAATGATTTATATATACGCGACACGTTGTAAGAACAAGCGTCGCCTATATTTGGGAGGCATATTGGCAACACTTTTTCTGAAGATGTGTCGCCTTTACAGGACTTTTGCGACGCTTCTTGTCTGGAGAAAATTTTTGGCAATGCTTATAAGTTATTAAAGACACGTTTTAAAAAATCATCGCTAATAAGTGTGTCTTCTTTGATGCTTTTTTACATAGTGAAAACGGCTGGGTTGTGGTTGTGGAGCCACCATGCTAAGGCGAGGAGGGAAGTGAAGAGACGTGGCGGCAGCGCATTATGATGTGAGTAGGGACAATCGTACACGAGGTAGACTTGATTTATGACCAGCGTATATGAGACGAACTCCGGTGAAAACATGTGTAGACATCATGCTGTGTACTGTATGAGCGTGCGTACCCGGACACACGAAAAAACCTATTAGACAACTTCACGTAAATTAGATAGTTTAGATTTAGATAGAAAATCATTTAAATTGCACAACAATCACTCAATAAATACTTCATAATATGAACAATCACCAATTGATCATGATAAAATCATTTAAAATGCACAACAATCACTCAATAAATACTTCATAATATATACAATTCTTTTGAAATTCAAGAAGATGAGAAAAATGGGATTATATATGTGTGGGGTAAGGTAAGCATGGCAACATCACAATCATTTTGCTGTCGAGATCACTGAACCAATATGTACTCCCTCCGGCCACAGGGTGCATGGAGTTCACTTAAAATGTAAGGTTGACCACATTTACGTTTTCATTCCCATTTTACACAAAGTTGATGGTGTTGGATAACCTAAACTTACATATTATCCTTTTCTTTCACTAGCTAGACTAGTAAGGTGAAATTAATTTCGTACCACCCCAATACATACAAGTGTTTATGAGTCACTATGGTCTAATATCAATGGAGTCAGGGTTAGGGGTGGATGTCGAGCTGGCTCGGCTCGGCTCATGTTAGCCCGTTAGAAAATTAGCTCGGCTCGGCTCGTTAAACAATCGAGCTCAAAACTTGGCTCGGCTCGTCTTGATAATTAGCTCGAGCTGGTTTGTTAGGTTCATGAGCCAGGTATATATTATAATTCAAACATTAGATATTAGTAAAATAAAATATTTTAATATAAAATAATTAAGAATATAGTATATAGTTAATAAAAATAACTTATATGTATAACTCAATTTAAAATAGGTCCTAAAATAACTAAATATTAGTTTAATATTTATATATTCTCATGCTCGTAACTCGACTCGACTCGTTGCGCTCGTGAGCTGCTCATGAGCCAGCTCGACTCGGCTCGTAAATTTGATGAGCTAAATTATAAGCTCGGCTTGGCTCGTTAACAAAATGAGTCGAGCCGAACCGAGTTGAGCTTGTCACGAGTGGAGTCGAGTTACGAGTTTCGAGCTTTTCGTCCACCCCTAGTCAGGGTGTTACAATAATCTCACAGCGTTCTTGTTACATATGTTACTAGATTATATGTCCTTTGTTTAACACGCATGTCAGAAATAATTATTTGTTTAACAAGACTGTGTGGGCATCTCAATGGCGTTCATTAGATTATTGTTCCCTGTGCAAAATGTCTAAGCATGAGATTCGAATCTTTCGTTGACATGTCTTGAATAGACCTCGGGAAAAAAGACGTCCAAAAAAATGTACACATTGTAGCACTTGTATGGAACAATAAAAAATGAATTTTGTCAGTAGATCTACGACTACGAGTCACATTGGTTGATCATAAGGCACAACTATTCATCAGTGATCATTGGCTATGCACATTACTAAGTAACAATACATATACAAAAGACAAAAGATTCCAACTTATCTTTCCGCGCTTAAGATAGAGAGAACATCGACCTTTGTGAAATGTAGAAACCGTTACAGACCCCAACAAATGCTGGCGGTTTGCCTCCATCGAGGAGCATATATATTACAAATGGACCTAGCAATAAAAAATGTTGGTGCTATCAAATGGACTAGTCAACTGAAGTTTATGAGATTTTTATTGAAAGCTTGTCTTGGATTTATTTGTCATTGCATTTTGTAATAATTATTTAGCTTATGAACACAATAAAATCTAGAAAAACAACTATAGACAACTTTTTAGTTTCCAGTTCATTTCCATATAATTTCACTTTTCAACTTTCAAACTTCAAGTTCAGCTTCAAAACCAAACCATTATTAGCGGGTGACAACTGTTGCTTCTCAATGAAGCTTTAAAAGCTACCCCTAGGACAGTGTCGAAAGGCTAGAGCTAGCTGCTAGCTTTAAAAGCTTCCCTCTCTTCCTCTTGGTTCTCTCTGGATTTCCCCAACTCTAAAAATGGCCAAGATAGCTCCCAAGAAGCCAAAGAACTACTCTATATAAGAAACTACAACAAAGCTAGCCGCATAATTTTTCCTCTAAAACTTATTGACTGTATCATAGATATGGTGGACTATTACCGTAACATACATGGTGACCTAGAAGTATTCAAACTTACTAACTAGTTGTTGATCAAATTAATGGCAAGGTCATGGTACCATACGATGGTATCCCATCTTTCCATATGGTGACTCCATAATCCAATCAATAGAGCAACCTTCTCTGTTTTGATCCTTCTTCACTCACTGTAATATATGATGACTCCTCACCTTATCATGCGGTGACTCCAGCTCGTCTAGTCCAGAGACTTTCTTTCTCTGTTCCAACTCCTCAGGCACCCACTGTATGTCACATTGACCCCACCGTATCATACGGTCACATCTCTGATCAGCTCCATTGACTCCAAGGCTCTCTATGCTCCTGCCTCATACTCACCATATCTTTTGGTGCTCCACCACTATATCATATATGAGCTCCACTGCCTAATTATGGTGACCTCTAACTCCATAAATATCTTGCCCTCGCCTTGACTTGTCTCCATCTTCAACCAATTGGCATCTACTCTAATTCACTAACATTCTATTGCCAGTAGACTCATTTAGCAACCATACTGTTCTCCAACTAGTGTGGCAAAAGAGAAATGACTCGTACCTCCGTGATAGTTTGATTTTTCCTTTGGATTCAAGCCTATACACTAAGTGATCATACATACTTGGTCCTAGCTCATCTTTATAGCCTTGATCCATTCCAACACTGCAACACCATCAAGATCCTTAATTAAGCCAATGCTTGGAGTCGTTAGCACTCACCGAGGGGGCCAATTATTGAGATCATTTGCTATCCATAAAATGTTAGCACAATGGCACAATCATCAAAACATTCATATCTTGTGGGTTTCATACTCAAACGGCTATGAAGCTTATAAAAGGTAAGGAGGGGTTCAAGGCCGAGGAGAGTTTAGATGGATGCTCGTGTTGGCAACTTGGTCTCATGGTAGAGCTGATGCAGAGTTGGTTTTGCATGCCGTAGGAGATTGAGTTAGAAAAAGTAGCTATGGACACTAGCACCTAGAGAAATACAAGAATTATGGCCATTGAGATCATAGTGTCCATAACTAGTAGGAAACATCTTACAAATTGTAAATGTTAAGAACAACTCGTATCCCTAGCTAGAATGCTCAAGGCATTACTATCTTTTATTACCCCTTCGATGAAATTGGAGTTACAATTAAACCGATGTTTCATGATCGCGTGTACCTGTAGATAGACTGATCCTTGACTATACCAAGCTACCGTAGTACTAAACATTGCGTGTCACGACCCTGAGAAAAAGAAAAAAAACCCCACAAAACACTTGCAGCTGACAGGAAAAGACAGAGAGAAGGCGCACTAATAAAGAAACAAACTCTCAAGGTTTTAATTTGTTCCGCTTTTGGCACGCATATATAGTACAACAAGCATCACGATGCAAAGCACACGTCATGAAGTAGCTAGGTCCAACACTTCATTGCAGATTTTCCAATGAATCTCACGATCTCAGTTTACCAGCACGGCCTCTGCATCCCTCGGCACGAGGCACCCCCGGAGCGGGTGCTTCATGGTGGTGAACAAGAATCCGGGGGACTCGGCCAGGTCGACCTCCTGGCCGTCCACCTCGCGCCATTCGAACTCCCTCACCATGTTCGCCACGAAGTACTCTACGTATAGTATCGCCAACGCGATCCCCGGGCATATGCGCCTTCCGGCGCCGAAAGGCATCATCTTGAGGTCCCTGGTGCAGGTGAGGTCTGCGGCCTCACCTTCTCCGCCGGGCATGAACCGCTCAGGAATGAATGCCATCGGGTCCGACCACACCGCCGGGTCACGGCCGATATCGTCGATGAGGAACTTGACAGTCACGCCGCTGCTGCCCGGAAGAAGCAGGCTGGACACGCCGAACGCTTTTGCGGCCTGGTCTGCCTCCACGTGACGCACCACGAACGACACGGGAGGGTGGCGCCGGAGACTCTCCAGCACGACGGCCTTGAGATAAGGCATGCACGACAGGTCGGGCTCCTCGATGATGATGCGGTCTGCACTAGGGCAGGAGACCACCTCGGCTCGGAGCTTTTGCTGCACTTGGGGGTGTTTGACGAGGTTGGCCATCGTCCACTCCAGCGCATCCGCCGTGGACTCGGTCCCGGCGCCGAGGAACTCCGATATGAGGCTGACGATCTCGCCGTCGGTAACTGCTCGGTCATCGTCTCCTTGGATGCGCAGGCTGAGGAGGGAGGCGACGTAAGATGACGTGGCGTCCCGTTCCCGGGTTTTCATCACCTCGGCGACGAGAGGCAGGAACGTCTCTTCCTGCCGTCGCCGGAGGGCGAGGAGCTGGCGCCACCGCGACGGGTAAAGGATCCTGCCGATTCTTGGGTACCTCACCAACACCCGAAACGAGGGTAACGCGAGTTGGATGTCGCGCTGGATCTGCTTCATGGCTCGGATCCGCGCTTCCCCTAGGCTGGACACAACCTCCTCGCCAAAGCACAGCTCGGCCTGGAGGCGGAAGACGGCCAAGTGCAGACTCTCGCCGATCGGGTCTCCGGCTCTGAGCGCGCGTACGAGTCCACTGAGCGCGCGGGCACGGGCGTCACTGCGCCGGCGGACGCGGGCGGGGAGCAGCACGCCGGCGACCATGTTGCGCCTCGCGGCGCGCCAGTAGGGGCCGTACGGCGCCGAGACGACGTTCCAGTGGCGGTGGCGCGTGAGGATGGAGCTCACCACGGCGCCGCGCGGGCGGTCCAGGAACCCGGCGCTGTGCTGCACCAGGGCGCGGTGGGCCACGGCGCGGTCCGTCACCAGGATGCTGGAACTTGGAGCTCTATCTCTATGCCGGCAAGGGCCACCACCTTTGTCCTCAGTCTGGCCAGCAGTTCCCGCGCGATGGTCGTCCTGCGCTGGCGTTCCACCAGGAGGAGGAACGCGGTGGTTATCAAGAGGAACCATAGGGTGAGGGTGCCGGAGACATGGAAAAGCATTGAGGTGATGGACTCCATTCTAGTACTCCCGTATACTACTAAGACAGAGGATTCATTTGGATGACACTAGCTTAGCTTATTACACACTTTGATCTACTGCACCACTACTACTAATCACAACAACACTAGCTACTTGCATGTACTACTGCCGTGCCGTGCTTCTTGCTTTAATTAATTAGATTATATCCTTGCGGACACGTGCGTTTGAGCATTATATTTTCCCAATCTCAAAAAGTGTGACTCAGCCTTGGTAGACAAATAGTCAAAATAAAGACAATTCGCTGCCACCAGCTGGCCGTTTACCAATAATCACCGACTGTAATATCAGATTAAAAGTATGTGCGTGCATATTTAATAATTCTACTTGCAAAACTGACTGTATCACGTATGATAACAATAAGCTTTCTATATATCATTTCACATTGGAAGTTTTATACGTGCATTGATGTAAGATTAGGACCACAAGCTAAAGATTATGCTACAAGTTAGTTTTGGTGATGAACTGACAACTTGAGGTTTGCTTACCATGCGGGACTAACTAATGCTGGCTCAAGGGCCAAAATATGCTCTTGGTTGCCTTAAAAATATGTGAACATGCATGTCCCCTGTGCGTAGCAAGAGGGTCTATTGTCCTTTTTTTTTCCCCTATTATCAGTGAAAAACTCACAAGACATGCATGCTCAGTAAGAAGTTTCTTTTTTTTTCTTAATTATATATCAGGAATCCTAAGACAGAAGTTTTAAAAAATATGGATATTCTCATATTAGTCGAGAGAGGAAGAATTGTTCAGTGTATATTGGTAAATAATATAGATATTCTCAGTTTTATTATTATTCCCTAGAAGTGTAAAAAAGCGAATATAGCTGAGTGAAGTATGAGTGATTTAACTTAAGCATCAAAAAACCCTTTTATTCAAAATATCTGATCTGCACATATTATTTATACTTGAAGCTAACTTTGGCATATAGTCCATCTGTTTTTGTTATTATTGCAACGGAACTTATTTGCTTGGACAAAAATATGAAGTGCTGTCGTTCTTTATAGCAATTTAAGTAATGACCAAGTGGTAAAGACACCGTACTTATAGTCTTGAACTACTCATGGCTGATATCAAGAGTACAAGAACTCCCATGCATTCTCCACTTCTATTTTTATTTTTTAAAGGTAGAAGTTATTAGTTCGTTCTGCATATTCTCTTTTATACGCCCTTGTGTTTTGCAGAAAACACCGCTAGAAGTCTGATGCATGATATGCACTAAAGGGAGCCACAGTCGTAGTTGTAGTGCCTATACTTCGATCTAAAGAGAACCACCATAACAGCTCTGATAAACATCTTCCTGAACCGTGAAGATGCAGCATTGAGTGACCCAGTGAGAAAAGTTTGCAACGACAGCATTACGATCCTCCACCTCCTCTCCTTCACGTACAGCCTTATCCCCTCATTGACGCTCTTAACCATTTTCTTGTCATCATTAGCTGTGTCGTTGATCCTCTCAGATGACATAGTTTTGGCCAAGCATCTCGCAAGCACGATTGCGTCCTCCAGGCCGCAAGAGCCACCCTGGCCAAGGAAAGGTCCCATCACATGCATGGCATCGCCTGCTACAGTCACCATACCCTCATGGAACTTCTCGAGAATCATATGCCATGGTGCCCGGTAGCAGAGCTGAGTAAAGCTTAGTGAAGTGATGTCACAGCGTCGCACTAGGTCTACCACATCCTCAGGGAATCCCTGCATCATCTGCAAGGTCGCCTGCTGGATGAGGTTCACGTCCTTGCTGCCAATACACTCTATAGAATCCAAGAAAATGAGTAAAAACGACTAGTGACTGTTTACCATCAGACAACAACGGATAATGTAAATGGACATTTCATACCTTTGGGGGGTTGTGACATGTGTGCATTGAAACACACAAGTTTATCATCGATGGGTATAAGCCGGAAATTTATTCCATTGCCGATTAGTATCTGGAAGCGGTTCCCATAGTGGTGGCCGCCCGGATAGGTAGTCAAACTACGAGCTGCCCACGTGGGCAAGTATTTTGTTGCCTTTAAACTCAATAACTTGGCAACCACTGATTTTGCTCCGTCACAACCGATAACGAGCTGCTCACATCACAAATCCAATGCTGTGATTAGCTATACCCCTTCCTTTTCAATTATCGTGTGCTTGTTTTTGGTGTGGAAGGTAAAGACCGAAAGAGAAGAACATTACCTTTGCTTTGATGGTACTGCCATCACTGGTTGAGACGATTGGAAAGCGTGTGATAGGCTCTAGGGAAACGTCCTCAACCTGGCACCCAAAGCGGATATATCCTGCAGGTAATTGTTTCGCCAGAGTTTCCACAAGGTCACTTCTCTTCAGGCACCGTACTTCACTCCTAAACTCAGATGAGGCATATATCATGAAAATTCAGAGAATGGTGCGGTGTCATTTCTTCCACACAAACATGGGTGTTATTCTATTTACAAATGCTACGAACAGTCCTGAAAATAAGGCTAATCAAACTACTATATATTAACATATATATTCTCTGAACTCACCTGTATGGTACCACCACAATTGTTCTGCCACCATGAACTTCCCTCTTATCCATTCTGCACGCATAACTAAAAATGAGAATCACCAGAAAGAGGATCGTAGCAGTAAAGCATGACAATTGCCTATCTAACTGATTGAGAACCCTTCCTCGCAAAAAAAAAAAAAAAGAAAAAGAACGAAAGAAGTAACTGAGAACGCTGAAAGCAAAGACTCTCAGGGATACCCAGAAAGTGGCACCGCTAGCTTCCGCAGCTCGTCTCCAATCT
Organism: Eleusine coracana subsp. coracana; assembly: GCA_032690845.1. NCBI lineage: Eukaryota > Viridiplantae > Streptophyta > Magnoliopsida > Poales > Poaceae > Eleusine > Eleusine coracana. Next base: position 12,726,853 of record CM064424.1, read on the forward strand.
TCAGCTGATCAAGAGCACGCCACCCATTGGCATGTATGCTGATACCCGCCCCTGTTGCCCTCAAGCTCTCAGCCCTCTCAAGAACAAGGCTTCTGATACCTTTTCTGCAATGATTTTTTTATTCGTCTGTAAGCACAGGTTCTAATTAATAAGCTTCCTTTTATTACAATCAGCAAGTGAAGAATAATCATACCTGTGAAGAGCAACCGCGGTTGCAAGGCCACAGATTCCACCGCCGACGATTATAATAATGCCATGGAGTTCCCCCTCCCAAGTTGCCATTTTCTCCCCTTCACAGATCACAGCCTAATCAAGGTAAAAAGAATCAGGACTATGGACAAATCTAATAACACTTTCGTCATCTTCATTCTTCCATTGTTCTTTAGCTACACAGCATAATCCAGATTTAGAGGAGGACATATACCTGTTTGACGAGGCGGCTTCTAGCTGGAAGACGGCACGGCTGCACGGGCCTGGAGGTTGAAGCTTGGAAGAATAGGGCTGAGGTCCTGGAAGTGGTGTCCTATGAAGTTGTTTTGGTGCTGGCCGGGTTGTGCTCGTGCTTGTGCACGTGCTAGTACATTTTGACTCCGTTTTTTTTCTGCTCGATCACAAAACGTTTGGCCGTCAAAAGTTTTTGGGTATCACACTAACATTGTGTCGCGTGCAAACTGTCAGTGTTTCCTACTGGTCTCCTATTTTCTTATTCACCAGATCTCACGTTCGAAGTGCCCTCTACGCGTGGTCCTCAAGGCACTCGGCGCAGGCAACGTGGGTGAGGCTGATAGAATAAGTTTTTGTAATGTTGATCTTGGTCTTGATCTTTGGTCTTTGTTTGTACTGATGGTCCATCTTTAGGACAACGTCTAGAACAATATTTGCTTTAGTATCTATGACAACATCTGTTTTATGCTTTTAGACTAGCATCTTAGACTAAGCTGATAGAAACTAATCTGTGGCCTAGCTAGATGCTAGTGAGGGACATGGCATGTAGTAGAGAGTCTGTGTTCGGATCTAGACGGAGCGGAGAGAGGTGAGGAGTACCTGGGTTGTGTGGAAGCGGAGCGGGAGGCGGTGTCGCGGCTAGGGCCGGAGTCAAGGCAGAGGCAGCGGCGGTGTCGGTCCCCGACATGTCGTCAATGGCAAGGATCTCGTCGAGCACGTCGGCAATATCTTGGGGAAGCGGGGACGGCGGCCGGAGGAGTCGAAACCCTTTGGGTCTGTACCGGCACTGGCCCGGTACGACGGCGGCAAAGAACGGCGTGGTGGCGGCGGAAGGGGAGCCTTCCCGTCACTAGCTGCGCCCTACCTTGAGATCGGGTTAGGGTTTGTCTGTTGGGGTGAACAGTGGCGGCGGTCAACCTCATGAACTGAGCCCCGGCTCCACCCCTCCTATATATGGCGCAGTGTGACAGGGGGCCCACTAGCCAGAGGTGAGTTGGGAGCACCCCGATCAGGGCGCGATCTAGGCTGTTAGGCCCAACTGGAGATCTACTAACATTCTCCCCCTAGATCTCTTTTACCATTGCTTTACATTTTCCATTTCATCATGGATTTACGCATAGAGCGTATTTCATCGTCACAGCTAAAATGCCGATAGATTCAATAGCTACTATACACATCCCCGTTTAGAAATAGATACTTTTCTTTAGGCACTAAGTCCAGAATCATAAGGCTTCTCTTAACCCCATACCGGCTACGTGTTCGTGAGCGGATCCGCAAGCATTCTTTCAGTCCTGATATGCTCGAGACTTATAGTATGATCCTGAACTTTATCTTTCACAACATAATACTTTATATTAATATACTTAACAGCACCACTGGACTGATTGTTGTGAGCACACATTACTACTGGTTCATTATCATAGTATAACTTTAGTGGTTTCTCACTGTCAACCACTCTTAATCCGGGTATAAATTTCTTTAGCCAGTTGACCTGCCCCGTGGCCTCATAACATGCTATAAACTCGACATACATGGTAGACCCTGCCGTGATAGTCTGTTTGGACCTTTTCCATGAAATGGCTCCTCCTGCCAGGGTAAACAGATACCCCGATGTGGATTTCATGTTATCTATTGCAAAGTCTAAATCAGAATACCCCACCACTTGGAGTGAATCTGATCTTCTGTATACCAACATGAGGCCTTTTGTTCCTTACAAATATCACAAGACTTTCTTTATCAACTTCCAGTGCTCAGGGCCTGGATAACTTTGAAATCTGCCAAGTAACCCGGTGACAAACGCTAAATCAGGACGTGTACATACTTGTGCATATTGCAAGCTTCCCACAGCCGAAGCATATAGTTTTGTTTTCATTTCATTGAGCTCATACTTATTCTTAGGTTTTTGCCAATCTCCAAATCTTTTGCCCTTGACTATGGGAGCAGGTGTGGCACTACACTTGTGCATGTTGAATTTCTTCAACACCTTCTCTATATATGTCTTTTAAGACAGTCTCAATACGTACTTTCTTCTATCTCGGTGTATCTCAATGCCCAAAACATATGAAGCTTCACCAAGATCTTTCATGTCAAAGTTTGAGGACAAGAATTTCTTTGTTTCTTGTAGTAGGCTGATATCACTACTGGCAAGTAAAATATCATCCACATATAAAACTAGGAAAATAAATTTTCTATTCTTAAACTTTACATAAATGCAATTGTCCTCAATATTTGCTTCAAATCCATATTTCTTCATTGTTCCATTGAACTTCAAGTACCATTGTCTTGAAGCTTGTTTTAACCCATAAATGGATCTCTTTAAACGACATCCTATCTTTTCTTTTTCTTCCATAACAAAATCTTTTGGTTGTGCCATTTAAACTCTTTCTTCTAAATCCCTATTTAGAAATGCCATTTTTACATCCATCTGATGTAATTCTAAATTATAATGCGCCTCTAGTGATATTATAATTATGAAAGAATCTTTACAAGAGACTGGAGAAAACATCTCGTTGTAATCGATTCCATCTCTTTGTGTAAAGCCTTTTGCCACAAGACGTGCCTTAAACTTTTCTATATTCCCTCTAGAGTCATATTTAATCTTGTAGACCCATTTGCAGCCTACTATTTTGGCTTCTTTAGAAATTTCTTCTAAGTCCCAAACTTCATTGAGACTCATTGAATTCATTTCATCTTTCATGGCCTCCAACCATTTAGATGAGTGGACACTGTTTATGGCTTCTTCATATAAGGTGGGGTCATTCTCCATATGATACTCTTCTGTGTTATACAGTTCATAGTCAGCTGGTATTGCTGACCTTCTAGCTCTTTGAGACCTCCTAGGAGCCTCTTCATTTGGCACAATATCTGGTTGAGGCTCTTGTGGAGCCTGCTCTTCTGGCACATTATCTGTTTGAGGCTGCTCTCCTATATCCGTGACATCATTATCTGTCAGATTCTAACGAGCAGGTTCCTCTTGTACCACAGATGGTGTGACAACAGGTGCTAGCACTGCAACGCCAGGTATCACAGGTGCAACATCAACAGGTAGTGAGAAGAAAGGTTCTTGACTCATAAAATTGGGTACATGTACCCACTTCTCCTCAAGATCAATCTCTCGAGCCACCATGTTCCTCCTTATCATTTCGTCTTCCAAAAAGACGGCATGTCTTGTTTCTACAATCTTCGTATATCTATCTTAGCAGTAGAAATGATAACCTTTGGACTTTTCTGGGTAGCCAATAAAATGGCAACTCACTATCTTGGGATCCAATTTCCCAAGGCTTGGATTAAATATCTTAGCCTCTGCAGGACTCCCCCCCCCCCCCCACATGGAGGTGTGCTAGCGAAGGCACTCGTCCAATCCATAGTTCATACGGTGTTTTGGGCACCGATTTACTTGGAACTCTATTAAGAATATGAATAGCGGTTTTTAAAGCCTCTATCCATAAACTTACTGGCAGTGTGGAGTAGCTCATCATGCTGCGCACCATTTCCATCAAGGTACGGTTACGCCTTTCTGCTACTCCATTCTGTTGTGGTTCGCTCAGCGTAGAATACTGGGCGACTATAACATTTTCTTGTAGGAACTTAGCAAAAGGTCTTGGGACTTGTCCATAAGGCATATGCCGCCCGTAGTATTCCTCCCATGGTCGGATCTTACGACTTTAATCTTTAAATCATGTTGATTTTCTACTTCTGCTTTAAATATCTTGAATTTATCTAATCCTTCTGATCTTTCTTTGATTGGATAAATATAACCATATCGGGAGTGATCGTCTGTGAATGTTATAAATGAGTCATAACCATCCACACTCTTGATAGGAAAAGGACCACAAATATCCGTATGAATGATCTCTAATATTCTTGCACTTCTTTTTGCGTCTTTCTTAATCTTTTTAACATATTTTCCTTTAATGCCATCAATGCATTGTTCTAAGTCTCTGAACTCCAATGAAGGAAGAATGTCATTCTTTACAAGTCTCTCAATTCTCCCCCTCGAAATATGGCCTAAACGACAGTGCCATAATTTCGATGAGACGTTTGGAGTTCTCTTTCTTTTCTTGTTAACTTTAGTTGACGAGGACGTAGGAACATTCATATAATACATATTATCATCATTCACATCGTGTATCGCATTCACATTATCACCAAGTGACAACAAATAAAGCTAATCTTGTAAAGACGCAAAACCAATGCATTCAATATTGAATAAGAGTTCACATTTACCAAAATGACAATCATATCCATCAAAATCAAGACGTGATACACTCATTAAGTTTCTTTGTAACGAAGGTACATAAAAGACATCATGGAGACTAAGAACAAAGCTATCTCTAAGCTCTAGGTGAAGATCCCCTACAGCTTCAACTTTGGCTTCTACTCTATTAGCCACTCCTATCGAACCTTCGCCTCTTTCCATGGTTCTCGTCGTACTGAACCCCTATAAATAATTTGCAACATGAATAGTTGCTCCTGAATCAATCCACCATGTAGATTTAGAATAATTAACATACAAGGATTCATTTACAAATGTAATCATGTTCTCACCTTATCTCTTCATGAACAGCTTGAGCCATTCAAGACAGTTCTTCTTGTAGTGACATCTCTCTTTATAGTGGAGGCATTGGTCCTTGGCCACTACAGGCTGTCCCTCTGGAGGCCTATGCTGCTGCTTGCCAATAGGCTTAGAGTAAAAGACTGGTTTTTTTTGCTACTGCTGCTGCTTGCCCTTGTTCTTGATATCTTTTACATAGTGGACAGAACCACCATGCTTGGCCTTGTATCTGTCCTCCTCTTGAACACTATTGACAATGAGCTGCTCAAAGGTGCATTTATCTGGGTTCATGTTGTAGTTTGAGACAAAATTCTCAAACTCATCTGGTAAGGACAGCAACATAAAATGAACCAGGAGGTCTTCATCAATCTTCAGATTCATAGTCTTTAGCTTTTCAGTAAACTGTTCATCTTCAGAATATGATCTCTTATACCACCACCAATGTACTTTTCATTCACCAGTTGTCTTATCATATGAGTGGCATAAGTCTTGAAAGACCTAGTAAACTGGTTCTCCACCCTATGTAGAAAACCCTTTACTGTGTCTTCATTCTGGATTGAGCCCAGGATAGCGGGCCCAATCATGTTCTTGACAAGTGTTAAGCACTTCTTGTTGTCAAGAACCCATTTTCTGTGCTGTTATTGCTGTCGAGCTATGTTGGCAGCATTGTCCAGCTGCCTGCGTTGCCAAGCAGCATCAGTTTCCACTATGCCCCTGACAAGCTCAGGAGGCTCTATTGGACACGGGGTAGTCACTACCCAGTCCATCTCGCCCATGACAAAGGCAAGATCTATCTTTCTCCTCCATTCCCCATAGTTGTCCCCTTTTAAGATTGGGATATCGGGAAGGAAGGCCATCATGGTTGCTCCTGAAATTAATCATGAAAAGTGAGAACAATAAATAACACACAAAATTCTACCATGTATGCATTAAACCTATATCACCATTGGATAGAAAATAGGCATAATACATTAATATGACATTACAATGAACAACGTTGGTCAGAAAATTACAATGACATATAATCTGAAAATTAATACTCCTAAAATTAAATTCTCCTGTTGGTTTGAAATTTAATTTTACAAAACATCAATTTTAATAATAATCATAAATTCTATAAACTTACAGCGGAAACATAGCATAAATCATGTATGAATAGTAGCAAAACATCTTAATTTACACTCTGGAAAATAATCTCGTTGGTTCATATTTTAAACAGTGATAAATTTCATAATTTCCATCAAATTCTATTCAAAATTTGATGAAAAACAGTCAAAAACTGATAAAAAATGCTACTATACTATACTCTAGAATTTTGGCCCGAAAACTAGCCCAAGACTCTCTTCGCGCGTGGAAAAGACTCAGCGGCCCAGCCCAGCTGGCCGCGTGGGCACGTGTGTTCTCCGCGGCCTTTCGGCCTGGCCCATTCGGCCGCGCAAAATTTGCCGGCCCAACCCGTCATGTGAAAACACTGCATGCTCCCCTGCCGCGCGTGCAAAACATTCGGCCCAGCCCATGCGGGCGCGTGAAAGACGCAGCCCAGCCCACCCGAGTCCCCTTCAGCCACGCCTTGCTGCCAGCCGTCCATCGTGATGGACGACTGTGCACGTATCTCGACCGATCCAAACGGCCAGCACGGTTGAGCCCCAAAACCCTAGCTCACATTTCTCTGCTCTCTCATCTCTCCTCTCTGTTCTCCACCGATGACGAGCGACAGCGAGAGGGGCCTTACGGCCGAGGAGAAGATGGAGAAACATGGCGCCGCCACTGGGCTCTTCGCTGGTGCGCGCGTCGCCGTCGAGCAGCCTCGCGACAGTGTCCCACGAGCCCGCGCGCATAGCCGGCGTCCCAACGACGATGGTGCTCGAGTGATCTTCCACCTCCCGCGAGCCAGTGGCGGCATGATGGCGCACGGGGAGATCCAGGTGCATTCCCCTCGCGTGCCTCGTTTTCTTTTGGGTACGTAACCCTAACCCTAGGGTTAGGGTTTGTTGGATCGGGTGGGGTTCAATCATTCTTCTCTGTTTTCTTTGGACGATTCGATCGACCTCTTTTCTCTCCCGATCTAAAACTGAGATCTGCCTCATCTAGATCTAACCTAGGTAGGCTCTTGATACCATTGATAGAAACTAATATGTGGCCTAGCTAGATGCTAGTGAGGGACATGGCATGTAGTAGAGAGTTTGTGTTTGGATATAGAGGGAGAGTAGAGAGGTGAGGAGTACCTAGGTTGTGTGGAAGTGGAGCGGGAGGCAGTGTCGTGGATAGGGCCGTAGTCGAGGCAGAGGCAGCGGCGGCGGTGGTCCCTGACATGTCGTCGATGGCAAGGATCTCGTCGAGGGCGTCAGCAATGTCTCGGGGTGGGGACGGAGGTCGGAGGAGTCAAAACCCTTCGGTTCTGTACTAGCACTGGCCCGGTACGGCAGCGGCGAAGAACGGCGTGGTGGCGGCGGAAGGGGTGCCTTCCCGTCACTAGCTGCGCCCTACCTTGAGATCGGGTTAGGGTTTGTCTGTTGGGGTGAACAGTGGCGGCGGTCAACCTCATGAACTGAGCCCCGGCTCCACCCCTCCTTTATATGACACAGTGTGACAGGGGGCCCACCAACCAGAGGTGAGTTGGGAGCGCCCCCGATTAGGGCGCGATCTGGGTTGTTGGGCCATTGGGCCCAACTGGAGATCTACAAACATAAGCGTCTTAGATTAGCATCCTAGCATATGTTAGCTATAAATATGTATCCCCAAACTCTCAGGTTGGTATGAAATTATGTGAGAAATAAACCAGAACCAGAAAACTGCCCTAACTCATAGTGCCATCCTCCAGATAAGAGTGAAAGTTCAAATACTAACAACGGATATCAGAGCCGTTTTTATCATGTGGCTTAAACATCTCCTGCTCATCTCTCTCCCAAGCCTCTAGGTCGACAGTAGGAACACCAGGTGCCCTTGATCACCCCTTGTCCCCTGCGTAGACCAGCACCAGCTCATCGGACGCAAGCTCTTCCCCATGCAACAGCCCCTCAATGGTGCGTCATGTACGCTAGACAGTCTTAGTGTTTGGTCACTTGAGCGTGCGGTAGTGATAGGAGGCCGAGCTCGCCGTGGCAGAGGAATGCGAGGGAGCAGCGGTAGAAGCTACTATGACGGTAGCAAGGGTGTCAAGGCTGGTAGCAGCAGAATTGGCAGCAGCGAGGGCAGAAGCGGAAGCAGCAGCGATGGCGGCAGAGCTTGAGGCTCTACACAATAGCAGCAGCAGCATTGGCAGTTTTGTCTCTACAGATGGCAGGGCCGACGAAGAGCCCAGAGAGCTGGAAGCAGCACTAGAGCGGGAGGCACGCTGGGCAGTTGCGCACCCCCATGGGCATGGTGGCGGCAGCCTAGACGAGCGTGGATGTGTCAGCAGCGCCCTTTACGGGAGCACGCGTGAAGGGTCGTGCTCCTAGTGGTAGCTCGGTCAACGGAGATCACGGACTTTACATGCAGTGCGGCTCTCCCTCCCCGGACCGGCCCCATAATCACCACGGGATCCAGGCTGTCATTAGGGAAGTCGACCCCGGTGGGCGGTGCCCTACGCTCACTCAGACCAACTATATTGAGTGGCCCGCGGTAATGAGGTTGAGGCTCCAGGTGTGACATATGTGGAAGGTAGTCCAGTACGACGACATCGACTATTATGATGATCGACGGGTGCTGGATGCCCTCATCGCTATAGTCCCGCCCGAGATGCAGTTCTCTGTTTCCAAGAAGCGGACTGCCAAGGAGGCCTAGGACACCATCACTGCAGCACGCATCGGTAGCGACTGTGTCCGCAGGTCCACACAGCAGGCACTTCGCAAGGAGTGGGAGAGCCTGGCCTTCAAACCAGGTGAGGACATTGATGACTTTGCTCTCCATAACACTTTGTAGCAAAATGTGGTGCAGTTCAGCGATAATGGCTACAACATGGAGAGAGCTATCGAGAAGCTCCTTTGATGCGTCCCTAAGAAGTATAAGTAGATTGCTCGCAAAATCGAGTCTATGCTAGACCTCTCCATGATGTCGATCGAGGCAGCAGTAGGTCATCGACAGCGATGAGCCACGGCCTCACGTGAGTCCTAACACCATTGGTCGGAAGCTCCATCTCCCTCGGGAGCAGTGGGAGGCCTACCAGGGTGATGAGAAGAAGGGGGAGTTTTCCTCCTCGATAGGTGGCCATAAGCACGACAAGGCCCACGAAGGAACCCAGGGTGGCACAACCAACAAGCATAGGCCAGCACGAGATGACGCATGTCACAATTGTGGCAAGCTTGGCCATTGGGCCAAGGACTATCGATAACCACGATGTGGCCAGGTCCACCCTGCATAGGTGGTGGAGGAGGAGACGACTCTGCTCCTAGAACACACAAGCATCGAGGTACCTCCAACAACTTCGGTCGTGGCGGTTCTCCTCCACCTTGATAAGTCGAGAGCACACGCCTTCCTTGGCGATGGCTCCAACAACAACAAAATTGATGGGTGGTGTCTCGACATTGGTGCCACCCATCATATCACTAGTCGGTGGGAGTCTTCACTGAGGTTGACTCCAGCATTTGAGGCTCCGTTAAGTTTTGGGACGCCTCTAGCATGGAAATCAAGGGCGTCGGCTCTATCATATTCACCGTTGAATCAGGCAAACACATGCTACTCACCGGAGTCTACTACATCCCCGCATTAAGGAACTCCATGATCATCTTGGGACAGCTGGATGAGAATGGTTTGCACGTGGAGATCAAGGATGAAATCTTGAGGATTTGGGATCGCCATCATTGCCTTCTTGCTAAGGTAACCATAGGCACAAACCGACTCTACATTCTTATCATACAGGTGGCACAAACCCCGCTGCCTCACTCCTCGTTGAAATGATGAGGCATGGTAGTGGCACAAGCGCTCTAGGCTCCTTCACTCCGAGGCCCTCATGTGGCTCAGTGCCAAGGAGATGGTGCGAGGCCTGCCATGGCTTGATCACGTGGAGCAGTTCTATGATGTCTACATACTCACGAAGTAGAGGTGGCTTCCCTTTCCCTAACAGACAAGATTTTGAGCCAAGGAGCGGCTATTGAGCTCGTGCACGGGGACTTGTGTGGCCCGGTGAAGCATCTAGGCCCGCTTTAGTGTTTTGGTAATTAATGACGACCCTTATTTTTGACTAACTACGTTGTTGAGATAATTGTGGTTGTAGTCATAATAAGGAATGGAATGATGGACGAAGTGGTATACATATGGATGGATCAAGGCAAAGGTATCTTGATAGGGTTTTTCTGTTTTGCCGGTCACAAGGAGATTAGAGTTGAGTGACCGGATTATAGGTTAAATGCCGTACTATCAAGAGGGGTCGATGAGATGACCTTGAGTATCCATGGTTGCCACAAATGCTCAAAGCCTATCGTTGTGAGTGGTTCGTTGAGAGACAGCTAAGGGATATAGAAAGGAGGGCTGGCAGAACGCTCCTGGCGGTCTGACCGTGGGGATCCACGGTCTGACCGTAGGTGCCTCCCAGAGACGGCCAGAGAAATTGGTCCTCGGGTGGCTCGGGTGGTGGCCCGACGGTCTGACCGTCGGGATCCACGGTCAGACCGTGGATGCTCCCCAGAGACGGCCAGAGGATTGAGTTCTCTGGTGGCTCGGGAGATGGCCCGACGGTCTGACCGTCCCAAGCCACGGTCTGACCGCCATCACTTGTCTGGTGTCAACAGAGAATTTGTTCTCGGGTGAAAGTTGAAAGTGTCCCGACGGTCTGACCGTGGGTAATTACGGTCTGACGGTCAGGCTCGTGTCAGAGCAAGTTTGAAAGTCAAACTAGCCGTTGGGTTGTACGACGGTCCGACCGTGTGGAGTCACGGTCAGACCGTCCAGCGCACAGAAAGCTGTAACGGCTAGTTTTCAAAGAATGGGCTATTTATAGCCCCTCTATGCCGTGCATAGTTGAGGTTTTGGCCATTTGAAAAGTATTGTACACCCTTTGGAGCTTATTCCTCTCTCACACAAAGTCCTAGTGGAAAGATTGCAAGTGTGTGAGTGTGAGTGCCCTAAACTTGAGTGAGTTGAGCATTGTGGCACTTGGGATCCTCAAGCAAGCAGCATCGACTTGTTACTCTTGGAGGTTGTCGCCTCCTAGACGGCTTGGAGGAGTCAAATCCGTGAGCCCTTCAAGAAGTGTGTGAAGGAGGCCCGGACTCTTGTGAGAGGTGTGGTGCTCGCCTCGCCGGAGCGGTGAAGAGCAACCCTAGTGGAATCGAGGTTTAGAGAGGTTCAAGGTATTGATTGTGTTATATCTCAAGTTGTTCTTTGTGAGCACTTCTTGGTGGTGGAGAAGTGGATACTTGAGGAGAGTAGCACATCATACGCTTGAATCCACCTCAACGTGGATTTGGGGGTGATCGGCAAATCACCGATACCACGGGAAAATATCCTTTGTCTCTTGTCGTGTTTTTCTTTTGTTGTTTACATACTAGAAGTTGCATGATGTATGTCACCTAAGATTGTCAACCTACTTTAGTTCAAACCTAGGTTTAGTTGTCTTATGCTTGCTTTTATCCAATTGTCTTTAAATTCCGCAATTAGTCGGATAGTTAGCGTTTAATTTTTAATTCGGCTATTCACCCCCCCCCCCCTCTAGCCGGGGTCCTTCGATCCTTCAAGTGGTATCAGAGCAGGTTCTCCCTAAATTGATTGGAATTCATCTTCCGGGAGAAGGATTATGGCTAGTAACACGGTGAACGTTGGTCACGCGCCATTCTTTGATGGTCAAGACTTTGATTATTGGAAGACATGTATGTTGATTCATCTTGAGGCCATGGGGGAGACCGTGTTGAACATTGTGGAAGAAGGTTATGTGGTTCTTGATCCGGCACATCCCACACCCGCCGACAAGGAAAATATCAAGGCCAATGCTCAAGCCAAGAACATTCTCATTCGATCCCTATGCAAGGAGGAATATCATAGAGTGTGCAAGCTCAAGACCGCATATGAGATGTGGAAAACTCTATTGGAAGCTCATGAGGGCACCAAGATGGTCAAGAGTGCCAAGTTGTTTATTTGCAAGGGCAAATTTGAAGGATTTACATTGTTGCCCAATGAAGAGTTGAAGGCCGCCTTTGCAAGATTGAACAACATGGTGAATGATCTCAAGGATCTTGGTCATGAAGTTTCCGATGTTGATATATCTCATAAGTTCCTTAGAGCCTTGCCATCCAAGTATGAAACAATTGTTACCATGCTTGTGAGATCAAATTTGGAAGAAACAACTCCTTCGGAAATCTTGGGTGAAGTTCTCACTCATGATATCTTCAAGCAATCTCAAGTGGGGTCTAGGGATGATCAAGTCGATATGAAGAAGAAGAGTGTTGCTTTCAAGGCTAGAGTCTCTCACGATGATGATGATGAAGAGAGTGGGTCCGATGACGATGATGATGATGAGGATGTTGCCTTGATGGTGAGGAAGTTCAAGAAATTCATGAAGAAAGGCACATATAGGGGATTCAACAAAAATGGCAAGTCATCCAAGAAGAATCCATTTGCAAACAAGAAATGCTATGAGTGTGGAGAATTTGGCCATATCTCTACAAATTGCAAGAAGAAAATCCATAGTGATGATGATAATGATGAGCCAAGAAAGAACAAGAAATTTGTAAAAAGGAAGTTTCTCAAGAAGTTCTCCAAGAAGAAAAATGGCAAGGCTTATTATGTTGAATGGGATTCCAATGCTAGTTCGGATACCGATTCCGATGATGAAGATGACAAGCCTTCCAAGAAGGGTCTTGCCGGCATTGCTATCAAGGAAGCTCCATCCCTATTCGATTCACATTATTGCTTCATGGCAAAAGGTGAAACCAAGGTATGCAATGATGACTATGAGCCTTCTTATGATGAACTAGTTGAAATGCTTAGTGAACTTGATGATGTGTTGGGTGGCATAAAGAGCAAGTACAAGGACTTGAAGAGAAAGCACTCTTCTCTCCAAGAAGCTTATGATGAGCTAAAGTCATCTCATGAGGATCTAAAAGAAACTCATGAGAAGCTTGAGGAAACTCATAAGATTTATGTAGCCCAACACACCAACAAGGTCCAAATTGATGCCGGTGTGTTTTGTAATTTGATTGATGATATGCCTATTGCTCGTGTTACATCTTCTAGCATATCTACTTCATGTGATGATTTACTTACTATACCATGCCCTTCTAAGATTGATACTTGCATGAATAATGTGAATGCTTGTGATCCCTTGCTTATTGTTGAAAATCATGAATTAAGGGATACCGTTGATCACCTTGTTGATGCTCTTGCTAAGTGTCATAAGGGTGAAAATGTTTTTAATGAAATGTGGAAGTGTCAACGGTTCACTCTCAAGCATGAAGGTCTTGGATATATCCCCAAGAAAAACAAAAATGCCTTTGTTGCTAAAAAGTCCACATTTGTTAAAGAAAGTGGCTTGTATTGCTCTATGTGCAAGAATACCGGACATCTTGCAAAAGATTGTATCGGTAAGAGAATTGCTAATGTTGCTATGGATGCTTCTTACATGCTTGTTAAATCATCCAATGGTGTTGTGCATGCTAAGTTTGTTGGTAAAAATAATGTTCATACTAGGACAAACATGAATGGCACATTTGGAAATGGAATGAAGAAAAGGTCCATTTGGGTGCCAAAGGTGTTGGTGACTAATCTACAAGGACCCAAGCAAATTTGGGTACCTAAGAACAACTAAACTTGTTTTGTAGGTGAACTACAAGTCAGGAGGAAGGCATTGGGTGCTCGATAGTGGATGCACTCAACATATGACCGGAAATGGGAAAAGGTTCACCTCAATTGAAGAAGGAAGTTCGGATTATGAAAGGATCACCTTTGGTGATAATAGCAAAGGAAAAGTGAGAGGAATGGGAAAGATTGCTATCTCAAATGACCTCTCAATCTCAAATGTATTGCTAGTTGAATCTTTGAGCTACAACTTGCTATCCGTGGCTCAATTGTGTGATCTTGATCTTATTTGCAAATTCTCATCAAGTGGTGTTGTGATTACAAGTGTGAAGGATGATAGTCTTATCTTCAAGGGATTTCGTCATGGCAATCTTTATCTTGTGGATTTCTCTTCTAGTGATGCAAGTTTGAGCACTTGTTTATTCACCAAGTCATCCAAAGGTTGGTTATGGTATAGAGGACTTGCCCATGTTGGAATGAACCAACTCAAGAAATTAGTGAAGCACAACTTGGTTGTTGGTATAAAGGATGATGTCTTGTTTGAAAAGGATAAATTATGTAGTGCTTGCCAAGCCGGGAAGCAAGTGGCTAATACTCATCCTATCAAGAGTGTCATGTCCACTTCAAGGCCTTTGGAATTGTTGCATATGGATTTATTTGGCCCTACCAAATATCAAAGCATTGGTGGAAATAGCTATTTCCTTGTCATTGTTGATGACTTCTCACGATATACATGGGTGTACTTCCTTAGTGACAAATCAATTGTATTCACCATATTCAAAGGGTTTGCCAAAAGAGCCGAAAATGAATATGAATTCAATATCAAGAAGATTAGAAGTGATAATGGCTCTGAATTCAAGAATACAAGAATTGAAGATTATTGTGATGAAAAGGGAGTCAAACACGAATTCTCAACCAAGTACACCCCGGAGCAAAATGGAGTTGTTGAGAGGAAGAATAGAACTTTGATTGAAATGGCAAGATCAATGCTCTCCGAGTACAATGTATCGGATAGTTTTTGGGCCGAGGCAATCAACACCGCTTGTCATGCATCAAATAGATTATATTGCCACCGGTTGTTGAAAAAGACACCTTATGAATTGCTTATTGGAAGAAAGCCCAACATCTCCTATTTTCGTGTCTTTGGATGCAAATGCTATATCTTGAAGAAAGGAGCAAGATTATCAAAATTCCAAAGCAAGTGTGATGAAGGATTTCTCCTTGGGTATTCCTCAAATAGCAAGGCATATAGAGTGTACAATCAAAATTCGGGACTAGTAGAGGAAGTATATGATGTGGAATTTGATGAAACAAATGGATCACAAGATGAGCAAGAAAATTTGGATGATGTGGGAAATGAAGAATTGAGAAATGCTATGAAGAACATGACAATTGGTGATGTGAGGCCTAAGGATGAAGATGACTCAAATGTGACCTCTTCCCCTCTCTTTCAAGTGAACCAAGATTCATCAACCTCTAGTGCTCAAGCTCAAGCTAGTGATGGTGGTGAGTCAAATCTTCAACCGGAAAATGGCTCAACCTCCACTCCATCACACCATGCTAGAACAATTCACCATGCCATTGCAAAAGATCATCCGGTAGATCAAATTGTTGGTGACCTAAGCAAAGGTGTTCAAACTAGATCAAGACTTGCTTCATTTTGTGAACACTTCTCTCTTGTGTCTTGTGGTGAACCAACTCGGGTAGAAGAAGCTTTGAGAGACCCGGATTGGGTAAATGCTATGCATGAAGAATTGAACAACTTTGCACGAAATGAAGTTTGGGAGTTAGTCAAAAGGCCACAAGATCACAATGTTATTGGCACAAAGTGGATTTACAAGAACAAAGAAGATGAGAATGGAATAGTTGTGAGAAACAAAGCAAGATTGGTTGCACAAGGCTATACTCAAGTTGAGGGATTGGATTTTGATGAAACATTTGCTCCCGTGGCTAGACTTGAGGCAATTAGAATTTTACTTGCATATGCAACTAATCACAAGATCAAGCTATATCAAATGGATGTGAAAAGTGCCTTCTTGAATGGCACAATTAGTGAGCTTGTCTTTGTGGAGCAACCACCGGGTTTCGAAGACCCAAGGAAGCCAAATCATGTTTACAAGTTGTCCAAGGCCTTATATGGACTCAAGCAAGCACCTCGTGCTTGGTATGAGAGATTAAGGGATTTTCTTGTCTCAAAGGGCTTCAAAATTGGAAAGGTGGACACCACTCTATTCACCAAGAAAATTGGCAAAGATTTCTTTATATGTCAAATCTATGTGGATGATATTATCTTTGGATCAACCAATCAAGAATTTTGTGAAGAATTTGGTGAAATGATGTCCCGAGAATTTGAAATGTCCATGATTGGTGAATTGAGTTTCTTCCTTGGTCTACAAGTGAAGCAAATCAATAATGGGACATTCATCTATCAAAGCAAATATACGAATGATCTTCTCAAGAGATTTGGAATGGAAAGTGCAAAATCAATGTCTACTCCTATGGGAAAGAATGCACATCTTGATCTTGATGAAGAAGGCAAACCGGTTGATCAAAAGCTATATAGGTCTATGATTGGAAGCTTGCTATACCTCATCGCATCTAGGCCGGATATTATGTTTAGTGTTTGCATGTGTGCAAGGTTTCAAGCCGCACCTAAAGAAAGCCACATGATTGCCGTCAAGAGAATATTGAGATATTTGAAGCAAACTCAAGATATGGGTTTGTGGTTCCCAAATGATGGTCAATTTATTCTCATTGGATATTCGGATTCGGATTATGCCGGTTGCAAAATTGATAGAAAGAGTACCTCCGGTACTTGTCAATTGCTTGGAACTTCTCTAGTCTCGTGGTCATCCAAGAAGCAAAATTCGGTAGCTTTATCAACCGCCGAGGCCGAATATGTCTCCGCGGGAAATTGTTGTGCCCAATTATTGTGGATGAAGCAAACTCTAATGGACTATGGGGTTAACTTTGATTGCATACCTCTCTTGTGTGATAATGAAAGTGCCGTGAAGATTGCTACAAATCCAGTTCAACACAAGAGGACCAAGCATATTGATATTCGACATCATTTTCTAAGAGATCATGTGAGCAAAGGTGATATTGTCATGGAAAGTGTGAGGACCGATGATCAATTGGCGGATATCTTCACTAAGCCTCTTGAAGAAGCTCGGTTTTGTAAGCTATGGAGTGAGCTAAATATTCTTGACCTCTCACATATCTCCTAGCATCTTGCTTAGTTGCTTTATGTCATACTCTTCATATGTGCATGCCTACCTATTTTGTATATCTTGCCATGCCATTTATGCCATGTTGTTGCATTGAAAGTTAGTTCACACATTTAGGGGGAGCACTATACCACTCATGTGTCTTGCTACCCTCACAATGTGGATAAATCAACAAAGATGCCATACTAGTCTTGCTTTTGCTCATTTTGTTCAAAAAGTCAATTTTTTGGGTTCTATTGGTTGAAAAATGGGTGTTATTGTTCCAAAATACTTTTATGCCTCTTGGTTATGTTTTGGAAGTTTTTTTCTTATCACCAAAATGAGGTTGAGCTCTTTTGAAGATCCTCTTTTGCCTTTTCTCACCTATTCTCTTAATTTCTTATCGAATCTTTTTTGAGAAAAGTACTTTTACAAAACTTGTAGAGATGGTGATCATAAACATAATTGGTATTCACAACTTGTCGAGATGATCCATCGTTTAAGAGAAATTTGGGTTTGAAATTCGTCATGAAAACCTCTTTTGGTCACCTTTTTAACCTAATATGGCGTCTTGTGAGTTTAGCATATTGGATCGTATATCTTCATATATATTGGTTCCAAAATGCTTATGTGACTCATACATTCCCAAAAATATCCTCATTCCATCTTTTTGGACACTTGTGCAAATTATTGCAATTTTACTTGTTTTTATCTTTGTTTCATTCATACATGCATAATTCATATCATGGATGATCAAGAATCGTGGTTATATTTCTTGAAGAGTTGAAGTTATCTTGGATATGATGGAATTCATTAAGCTATCGTTTTGAACAAAGTATGGAATGATTGGAGAAGGTTTGAATTAATTTGGATGAGAAACTTGAAAGCAGCTGTCAACAATCTGAAAGCACCCTCACGGTCAGACCGCCATATGCCACGGTCAGACCGCCAGACAGCCATCTGAGTACCG
Organism: Eleusine coracana subsp. coracana; assembly: GCA_032690845.1. Taxonomy (NCBI): domain Eukaryota; kingdom Viridiplantae; phylum Streptophyta; class Magnoliopsida; order Poales; family Poaceae; genus Eleusine; species Eleusine coracana. The sequence continues at coordinate 12,744,737 of CM064424.1, forward strand.
AAAGGTGGAGATTTTTTCTTCTTGTCCCCGCGGTCAGACCGTCCGCCCACGGTCAGACCGCCAGCGTCGGCCGAGTCAAAACCCACCTATCCCTTGTGACTCTCTTATTTCCTCATACCCCTTCGTCTCCAACTCTTCCAAAACCGAAAGTAGCTCCTCTAAAGGCTCTCTCTTGCCCTCCAAGGACCTCCATTGGAAGAACTCCATCCCTAGGCTCCTCGGTCCAACCGAGAGCGGATCCGATCTCACCGAGGACTTCTCCGCCATGAGTGACCGTAATCGTCGTGCCGTAAGAAAAGTGGTGGCGTCCGTGTTCAAAGCCGGTTCAAGCAAGAAGAGAAGGGCACCCCGTTCTGATGATGATTACTCACCCTCTCAAAGTGCTACTGCCGATGCTTCTGAATTTGGTCAGTCCACTAATGAAGTAGAGATGGATGAGGCACATGGAGATGATCTGTTGTTTGATCCCACAGCATACACTGGAGAGAAGAAGCAGTGGGCATCACATGAGTACTACAGAGCGAGACAGGAGGTAGCTTACTCTCAGGATCCAGATTCACCCACTCCTCAGTTTCACACTCGAGTGCAACATGATGCATTCTATGGTATGTTGATGGACAAAACTGTATTCACTCACAAGTACACAGACTGGTCATACCTTGCACAATTTCCAACTGTTAGTCCTCTACCTGAGAAATTTCAAAACTTGGGATTACATGCTTTTGTGGCACATAAGCAAGATTGGAATGAAACTGTGATCCGACAATTTTATGCCACCGTTGAAGTTGATTTCCCCAACAAAACGTTGACATGGATGACTAACTCAAGGAGGTTCACTGCCACATTTGCAGAGTTTGCTGAGGCAAATGAAATTGACTATAATGTCACTCATGATCAAATTGATGTGCTTGAGCAAGAGCTACTTAAAGAGCCTGAGTGGGTTCAGTACTATGTTGATGATCCTCACATAAGGAAATTGGGCAATGTCAGTGGTATCCTCTATATGCCCAAGGTCATCAACAAGATAGTGAGGATGACCTTTTATCCTCGAGGTGGAAACTCTGATGCTATTCGGGACTACTATTGGAACATAATTGACTATATCATGCAAGGTCAAGTGTTTGATGTGGTCCTCCTGATGATGAAGGAGATAGAGAGCTACAGCATGGCAGTAAGGACTAGTCTTTACTATGCTCCTTATATTATGTCTCTAATTCTCCAGAAGAGCAATTTTCCAACTCGGTATCTTTTTAAGAAACATCCTCGATATCAGCCTTTTAGCTCGGTAAAGCATGAACTCGTAGCACCACCAGCTGCAGAAGGTGAGGAAGAAGAGGAAAATATTCAGCCAGAGGTTCCTCAGGCACCACAGGGTCCTCAGATGCCACCACCTCCCCAGATGGATTGGTCACAGTTTGCTCCTCCGCCTCCGGCATTCTTTGCAGGGATGACCCCTTATCTTGATCAGTACTTTCAGCCTGTGATGCAGAGGTTTGATCAGATACAAGCCTCAAGTATTGAGGCTCGTAATTCCTATGAGGCAGCCAGGTCTTCATATGAGGCAGCTAGAACATCCTATGAGGCAGCAAGGACTTCTATTGATGATCTCACCACTAGGATGCAGGGTTTAGACTCTAACTATGATGCTCTATCTTCACACATTTATAGCTACTTTTCTGCACCAGTGCCACCTCCAGAGTTTTTCCAGCCACCATGGTATGCCCCTTCACCTCCTCCTCAAGATGATTGAAGTCTTGACCATTTTTTGGTCAATTGATGCCAAAGGGGGAGAACATGAAGAAGTGATGCTATGATGAGATGCCAGAGTCAGGGGGAGAAAAGGAAACAAAGATGCAAGCCATGATTCTTGATCTATCTATCTTGCATTTGCATGTGCATCTCATATCTTACTTTCATGCACATTTGAACTTTTTTGAACTTATTTGTGTTTGTTGAACTATGTAACTTTGTTGGATTGTAATTTTTTTATGCACCTTGAACCATTTGCTCTTTTATCTGTGCTCATCTCATCTTAATGGTTCAAATGTGTGGATGATGAGGGTGTTCTTACTTGTAATGTTCAATATTGCTATATATTGGTTATTCTTTGCCTCCTCGCATCCAATGGTACAAGGTAAACTCTACCAATTTGTTCCTTTGAAAATATGCATTGCCATGTTTGATATATCTTGATCAATGCACCAATTTAGGGGGAGTTTTACCATTTGGTGAGTTCATTAACTTTTCCACATGTACATGTATTGAATATTCTATAGCATGTTATCATTATCTTGTGACTCACCTTAGAGTTTTTCTTTATTGTCTTTATCGGCTTTATATCACTTCTTATGTTGTCATCAATTACCAAAAAGGGGGAGATTGAAGCATCTAGGCCCGCTTTAGTGTTTTGGTAATTAATGACGACCCTTATTTTTGACTAACTACGTTGTTGAGATAATTGTGGTTGTAGTCATAATAAGGAATGGAATGATGGACGAAGTGGTATACATATGGATGGCTCAAGGCAAAGGTATCTTGATAGGGTTTTTCTGTTTTGCTGGTCACAAGGAGATTAGAGTTGAGTGACCGGATTATAGGTTAAATGCCGTACTATCAAGAGGGGTCGATGAGATGACCTTGAGTATCCATGGTTGCCACAAATGCTCAAAGCCTATCGTTGTGAGTGGTTCGTTGAGAGACAGCTAAGGGATATAGAAAGGAGGGCTGGCAGAACGCTCCTGGCGGTCTGACCGTGGGGATCCACGGTCTGACCGTAGGTGCCTCCCAGAGACGGCCAGAGAAATTGGTCCTCGGGTGGCTCGGGTGGTGGCCCGACGGTCTGACCGTCGGGATCCACGGTCAGACCGTGGATGCTCCCCAGAGACGGCCAGAGGATTGAGTTCTCTGGTGGCTCGGGAGATGGCCCGACGGTCTGACCGTCCCAAGCCACGGTCTGACCGCCATCACTTGTCTGGTGTCAACAGAGAATTTGTTCTCGGGTGAAAGTTGAAAGTGTCCCGACGGTCTGACCGTGGGTAATTACGGTCTGACCGTCAGGCTCGTGTCAGAGCAAGTTTGAAAATCAAACTAGCCGTTGGGTTGTACGACGGTCCGACCGTGTGGAGTCACGGTCAGACCGTCCAGCGCATAGAAAGCTGTAACGGCTAGTTTTCAAAGAATGGGCTATTTATAGCCCCTCTATGCCGTGCATAGTTGAGGTTTTGGCCATTTGAAAAGTATTGTACACCCTTTGGAGCTTATTCCTCTCTCACACAAAGTCCTAGTGGAAAGATTGCAAGTGTGTGAGTGTGAGTGCCCTAAACTTGAGTGAGTTGAGCATTGTGGCACTTGGGATCCTCAAGCAAGCGGCATCGACTTGTTACTCTTGGAGGTTGTCGCCTCCTAGACGGCTTGGAGGAGTCAAATCCGTGAGCCCTTCAAGAAGTGTGTGAAGGAGGCCCGGACTCTTGTGAGAGGTGCGGTGCTCGCCTCGCCGGAGCGGTGAAGAGCAACCCTAGTGGAATCGAGGTTTGGAGAGGTTCAAGGTATTGATTGTGTTATATCTCAAGTTGTACTTTGTGAGCACTTCTTGGTGGTGGAGAAGTGGATACTTGAGGAGAGTAGCACATCATACGCTTGAATCCACCTCAACGTGGATTAGGGGTGATCGGCAAATCACCGATACCACGGGAAAATATCCTTTGTCTCTTGTCGTGTTTTTCTTTTGTTGTTTACATACTAGAAGTTGCATGATGTATGTCACCTAGGATTGTCAACCTACTTTAGTTCAAACCTAGGTTTAGTTGTCTTATGCTTGCTTTTATCCAATTGTCTTTAAATTCCGCAATTAGTCGGATAGTTAGCGTTTAATTTTTAATTCGGCTATTCACCCCCCCCCCCTCTAGCCGGGGTCCTTCGATCCTTCACCCGGTGACACCAGCCATACTAGGAGGATGGCGTTACTTCCTGCTACTCATCGAGGACTTCTCCCGCTACATGTGGGTGATGGTCCTCGGTAGTAAGGGCAAGGTTGTGGATTCTATCAGATGGGCAGACTGCTACAGAGGTGGAATGTGGCTGCAAGCTATACGTGCTATGCACCGACAACAATGGTTGTATTCGTGTCATACTGCATTGATGAGGGCATTTAGCGCCACTACTTCACACCATACAACATGTAGTAGAATGACTTCGTCGAGCAGTGCAACAAGATGATTCTGGGGATGGCTTAGGCCCTCCTCAAGCAGAGAGGGATGTCGGCTACCTTCTGGGGAGAGGCGATGGTGACAGTGGTCTATATCCTCAACCGCTCGCCTACCAAGGCTCTCAATGGCAGCAAGCCATACGACAAGCCGATGGTCTCCCACCTGTGGACATTTAGCTGCCTTGTGTTCGCCAAGGAGCTTGGACACATCAGGAAGCTTGATGACAGGAGCACTCGAGAAGTGTTAATTGGTTACGGGAAGGTCTCAAAGGCCTACCGTATTCTCGACCTGAAGACATAGCATGTTCGCACAGCGTGTGACGTAGTGTTCAACGAAGGGTGAGGATGGGCATGGGATAAAGGCGATGGATGATGACTCGACTTTGACGTAGGACGACTTTACTATCAAATAGGTTCATTTCGAGGGTGCTAGGGGAGTACGACTATACTATCAAGTAGGTTCACTTTGAGGGTGCTAGGGGAGTACGCTGGTCTCCGTCACCAAGCATTCCTAGCCCAGTTCCCGAGCTTTCACTGACTCTAGCCCCCGCTACTTCGGTAGTTCTATGCTCTCCAGCCATGACTCTGGTTACAACGAGTTTCTTGCTGACACCGCCACAACCGACGACTCCATTCACTCCAGGAACGTCTACTCCAACACCAGCTTGTGTTGACCACAACCTTGTGGAGATCGCTACTCCGCTCTCCCTTGACGATGAGGAGTACATCGAAGCATAAGAGACGATGAGCCATTGTGGTATCGTATGATAGAGGACCTTCTCCATAATCAGTCGATGCTGGGACTAGTGCCTTGTGATCTGGAGGCTCAGTTGCACCTTGCATGTGACAACAATGAGCCTTGATATTTGGTAGAGTCCAAGAGACATATCGCAAGGCATGCAGCGATGAAGTCAAAGATGGAGGCCGTTGGGCATAACCACACCTAGCAGCTTGTTGACCTCCCTTGTGGTGACCGAGTGGTCACCCTTAAGTGGGTATTCAAGCTAAAGAGGGATGAAGTCGGCACTATCGTCAAGCACAAGGCTCTCTTGGTGGCACGCGGCTTTGAGCAACAAAAAGGGGTCGACTTTGACGATGCCTTCGCCCTTGTAGTACGAATAGAGTCTGTGTGTCTCCTCCTTGCACTAGTTGCTCAGAAAGTCTGGCGTGTCCATCACATGGATGTCAAGTCTATGTTTCTTAATGACGACTTGAACGAGGAGGTTTACGTGCACCGACCATCGGGATTCACAATTCCCGGCCAGGAGGGTAAGGTGCTACGCCTGTGCAAGGCCCTCTATGGCTTGCTGCAGGCACCAAGGGCACAAAACACCAAGCTAGACTCCACGCTCAAGGAGATGGGCTTCAAGCAAAGCCTGCACGAGGCGGCTATCTACCAACAGGGCAATGACAAAAGTGCCCTACTGGTGGGTGTCTACATCGATGACTTGATGATCGTCAACACCAAGGATGCAAAGGTGGTGGCATTCAAGGAAGAGATAAAGGCCACCTTTTAGATGAGTGACTTGGGGCCTCTTTCCTTCTACTTGGGGATCGAGGTGCACTAGGACGACTTCGAGATCATGCTTTTACAGACCAACTATGTCAAGTGCATTATTGAGCTGGCTGGACTGACCGACTGCAACCCAACTCTCACTTTGATGGAGGAGAGGCTAAAGCTAAGCTGCGACAACACAACAAAGGAGGTTTACACTATGTAGTACCGACATCTTGTGGGGAGTCTTCGCTACCTCGCCCACACATATATCTGGGCATCCGAGCCCCCCGAAATGGCCCGACACAACACATTTTTGGCACGGTAAGGCACGCGGGTCCATGCAGGCCATGCTACAACATGCTCCAGGCCTGGAGCCGAGCCTGTGGGACAACCCGGTAAGCCATATATCGTGTCATACCGGCTCAGTTGCCCCGATAGCACGGCTGCACGACAGCCCACATCAGCCTGCTATAGCCCGCTTTTATAGCTGCTCCACTGTCGTTGTTGTCCCCGGTGGGATCCATTGACGAGCTCGGTGTCTCGGCCATCAATGAGATCTGGGCGGAGACTAGGAGAGGAGAGCGGTGGGTGGGGAGCCAGGACGGGGAGTGGAGGAGTAAAGCAACGGCGTGGTGAGGTGAGCGGGGGAGCCGGGACGAGGAGCGGGGAAGGAGAGCGATGGCTGGTGAGGCGGGCACCGCCGGGACGGGGAGCGGGAGAGGAGAGCGGCAACATGATGAGGTGGGCGGGGAAGGGCGGGGGAGCCGGGATGGGGAGCGGGGGGAGGAGAGCAGCGGCGTGGTGAGATGGGCGGGTGAGGGAGGGGGAGTCGGGACGTGGAGCGGAAAGGATTGCGGCGGCCAGCGACACGGTTAGGCGGGCGGGCGAGGGCGGGGTGTGGGGGAGGCTATGGCTCGGAGAAGTGATCCCCGCTTATATGGCCACGCGGGTGCTGGCTACTGGGTTGGGCCGCGTCCTGCTCCATGCCTGGCCTATAGGCTATAGTAACACCCACTGGTCTTTTATTGGGCCTATTCCTTTTTTGGGCCAAGCTAGGTGTCGTGCTACGGGCTTGGGGTTAGCCCATGGCATGGCCCGTAACATGCTCTGGGCCGGCACGAGCTCGGTTTAGACCCGGCCGAGCCATGTTTGGGCTGGGCTTAAATATGCGGGCTTCATGCCGGGCCAACTTTCACGGCTCGGATGCCCAGATATACCCACACACGTCCAGACTTGGCATTCTCCATTGGCTATGTTAGCCGCTTCATGCAACGACCAATGATGGAGCACCAACATGCTATGAAGAGGATCATTTGCTATGTTGCGGAGACTCTCAACCATGGCCTCTACTACCTAAGGTGTGCTGGGGAGGCACACTTCGTCGAGTACAACGATAGTGACCACACCGATGACATTAACACAAGCAAGAGTATGTGTGGGATCCTCTTCTTCCTCGCAAGTGTCTGGTTAGCTGACAGTCGGTCAAGCAGCAGGTGGTGGTCGTGTCCAGCTACGAGGCCGAGTACACAGCGGCCTCCACCACCTCAACTCAGACGCTCTGGCTTGCTCGATTGCTTGGTGATCTCCTTGGTACAGACACTCGAGCAATGGAGCTCAGAGTGGACAGCAAGTCCGCTCTAGCCCTAGCAAAGAACTCCATTTTCCATGAATAGAGCAAGCACATCTTGATGAGGTACCACTTCATCTGAGGCTGCCTGGAGGAAGGGAGCATCAAGGTGTGCTACATCAACATCACGGACTAGCTTGCGGACCTGCTCACCTAGCCCCTTGGTAGGATTAAGTTCCTTGAGCTTTGTTCCCACAAGACGACGTATAAGACTTAGGGGGAGAATGATGAAACAATTCTTTATACTGTTGATCTTGGTCTTTGATTTTGGTCTTTATTTGTACTCCTGGTCCATCTTTAGGACAGCCTCTAGGACAACATTTGCTTTAGTATCTAGAACAACATCTAGGATATCATCTGTTTTATGTTTTTAGACTACCATCTTAGACTAAATATCTTAGAATAACATCCTGACATAGCCAACTATAAATATGTATTCCCAATCCCTCAGGTTGGCATGACATCGTGTGAGAAATAAACCAAAAACCATAAATTGCTCTGATTCCTAGTACCATCCTCCCAATAAAAGTAAAGGTTCAGATACTAACAAAGACAGCGGGCGGTGGCGAAATCCTTGACAGAATCCAGGCGCTCGCTGGTGCCGTAATCCTTGATGCGCGCCTCAACAGCCACTGCGATGTGCGGCGTAAATGTCAGCGTGAGGAGAACGGTGATGGAGAGCTTGCTGTCGGCATCGAGGTAATGAGGTAGCCGGCGCCCAGCGACCGGAGGTGGAGCACGGTTTTCTTTGCCAGACTCCAGTCAACAGTTAATTTAGACCACTGATCACACTCTTCCTTACACGTTGGTGCACCATGCACATGCTGCTGAGTGCAACCACTGGAATTTGTACGAAAGCATGCGCGCCTCCAGCCAACGCTGATGGGGCGGGTACATATGCATGTTTTACTATGCAATTAATTAATAATAACTCTATTTATTTTAAAATTATTTACCTCGGTTGACTATTTTAGTTACCTTTAACCATATGTCTTATTAAAAAAACTATCATGTACTGGTTTAAGACTTATTTTATTATTAAAAAATTGAAACATAATTTATAATTTTTTTATATTTATAATAATATTTTAAATAAGACGTAACTAAAGAAGTTAATGATGATAATAATTTTAAAATAGAGAAATATATTTCAAATTACATTGAGGTTTGGTAAATGTGCATGTTAATATGCTACTTTCTTTATTCTAAAATTATTACCATTACTGATTTTTAATTATGTTTAACCATAATCATCTTATTTGAAACTGTGTTGAGCTGTGCCATCTTCTAATAAGCAGCTTCTGGATAGCTGATCTAGGATGATCGTCGGGTTCAAATGCGCTAGCCCTGGCCCTGGCGTATCGGCCATGGTTAATGCTTAGGGCGACACTAGACATAAACGGTGGTAGTGTATCTCATTGACCTCTCGGATAATTAGTGTATCTCATTGACCTCAAACACCGTGTTCAAGGCTTAAGAAGGTGTTGTCCTTTATGTGTGAGCAAAGGAAGGTGTGAAGCACCGAGCAAGGCAACTAGACGGGGAGTGAATAGGCATCTCGGCAAATTTCTTACTAAACAGATGGTGTTTCTTATTTTTCACCTGACATGCCTCTCTTCCAAACTATCATAATCTCGTAGTCATAACATACGTACAAATCATAGGAACAGATTGGGAATTTCACAAAGCAAAGCAAAAACGAAAAACTAGAACACAAGTCGAAAGCCCTCTAAAAATGCTAACAAGATCTTGTAGTAGTTAATCAAAATGACCAAGCCAGACCACTACAGTAGATAAGCTCTAAAAACAAACAAATAAAAAGTTTTAGTGAAGATGCATACGAGGACCAGCTAATCCATTAATTAATAAATATTTTAAACAATAATGCATAGGAACCGAAAGGCCACTTGCTACCACTCTGCTAAAGGAACTACTAAAAGCTGCACTGATCGGCCAAGCCAAATATTTCGCGTGAGTATTCATGCAAGACAATCGGTTGCTATAAAAACCATATCACTGTAGCAAAGAGATAAAAATATAGCAAGAAAATGTTATAGGCAAATAAGCATGCAAGGTACGGCAGCTAGATGGACTACTTGGAGTTTAACTAACCAACCACAGGCGCACCTTATGCAATAAGAATTTCTAGTTATATTTGGTAGAACAAGTAGATTGCACTAGTATTGAAGCACTGACACCTAATGCTCAAGGAAAATAGACAGCTAGCAAAAGTAGCATGATACTTAATTAGCTGCTCTCTGGCCAGACATGCAACTGAGAGCCACTACGCACAAGCACTGAAGAACAGAGTGTCGCATACATCAGATAGAGGAAAAATCATTGCTTTCTAACAACTGTAACCAAGACTGGAGTCATGTTAGTCTGCTGGTTAATCACGACCTGTTTTCCTGTGAGATGGATTGGATGTGCGCCGGCGCCCTGCTGCTTGAATGTTCAGACTGAAGCTGAAGCTCGTTGCGCACTCGTCGTCACCGCTCAGCTGCTTCTTTGGACCTGCACACAAACACTAGAAAGACAGAGGCGAGCTGTTGTTGTAGATGAACGATGCTGCCTAGATTGAGGTGCTCGGCGAAACAAGGATTGATGAAGAGCACAGCTGCCGTCGAACAGCGTCAGTTTGGCATGAGCTCCTCGCGAGCTCGTCGCTTGCCCAGTCATGCTTCTTAATTCAGACCTGCAAGCAGAAGTATATAGACAAGAACAATTGCACTACACGAGCAGGGCGCAGTCGAAATCCAAGTCGATGTTAGCAATGAAAAACAAATATCCAAACTTTTGGCTCATGAAGAACACAACCCAGACTGCTGCTGCTGAAAAACAAGACAATTAAAGGCCGCCAGCTGCTTGCTCTGTCAAGAACAGAGAGCACGAAATAACAGTCTGTTGGACAAAGAAAAATCACGAAAACCCATCAACCCAAGCCTTAAAATCACGAATTTTAATCACAGCCTCACTTCATCACGCGACACCTAGTTCAAGTAAAATCCCCAAAAAAGATTATGATTTGAGCATCACTTTCAGAAACTTCGTGGAACCCTAGCAAATGAGGAAAACATGAGAAATCAGAAATTGAAACCATGCTTGTGAGGAGATTCAATCAATCCATGACCTAGAAATGTTCTCACGAGTGTTAGGAATGAAATCCCCAAAAAAATCCGAGCCAAATCGTTCCCAAATTGACATGCAAGATTTGTATTATTCAATGGTATATATGTGTCAAGTCATTCTCTACCATATCAAAGCAAGGATGATAAAAAACTCAAACAAAAAACACTACTCACTTCCTCTAACACTAGCTCTCTCTCATAATGAAACATTACAAGGCTCATTCAATCACCTTAAGAGAAGGCACCTAACCAGCCCCTCAACTTATCCTTTTGGATATTTTCATACCCTAAAAATGTCTCTCACACTCTAACATTTATATCCCTTTCATAAGGGTATTTTCATCCACCTCTTTTTTCATCACACGGACACCGTCGAGACCTTCACAACATCTCCATAAGGGTATTTTCATCCACCTCTTTCTCCATCACACGGACATCGTCGAGACCACAACATGTCTTCCTCTCCTCGTTAGATTCACGATGGTACCACACACACCACCATTGGTTTTGAGACCAAACCACGAAATCGTCTCACACGCTCCTTAAAGTGTGACTTCCTACTTGTTTATACTGAAACAAGACTTCTCCATCTTGACGCGTGTCACCTCGTTCCACGATCCTCCTTGTCGACAAGTCTCTCCTACTTTTGGTCTATCGGACAACCTTTACACTTGCACTGACATCTGATTGTCTTTGACTTGATCAACCCCATCATCTTGATCAACACCTTAGTTTTGAGGCTCATCCATGAAATCGTCTTGTGCTTCTGGTTATTTCTCATGTATGGTGTGGATCATCCTTGACCTCACCCGGCCTCTCGATCATCTGGCCCCAAGCTCCCATTTGTGTGTGATCCTCCCGTCGTTGATAGCCAAGTTGACTTCACCGACCTACACATTACAAGACAAGAAAACATATTCCTTCTACTCCAACATATCCAACTCACATCACCAACTCCGATTAGTGACAACTGTAATCACGCATAGCTCTACAGAAACATGCAAATGCAATCCACGAAAACTCATATTTCAACTCAAACATCAATTACTCATCACAATGTCAAGTCATGACATATCTCAACATGGCTCTCAAGGTGACATGCCACTTGTCATGGGATATATAGAGATGTTGATAGTCAGGTCAAGCAGTCACTTTATTGATCGTTTGTTTCCATGTAGTCAAATCCTACGGCTTCCACTCTTGCACGAATGACCAATACGACGATTGCCCGCCCAACTGCCAACGTTCTCAATCCCTTGTCGTGATGTTCGGTGTCACTACCCTTATCTAATAAAGCGCCTCAAGATGTGCTTATTTTCAGTTTATTTGATAAAATTCCACTACCCTTATCAAATTGAACAAAAATACCTACATTGTTATCAATGGACCCACCTACTGTGTGATTAAATATGGAGCATTATTGTCTTCTCCCATCTATAACCAATAATCTGAAAAATAATAAGCTAGATAAGTAAATAGTCCTTTCAGATTATATAATCTAAATTATTTAATCTAGCACTAATAATCTAAATTAAACAATCTACTTAGAAAAAACAACCGCTTGATATATGCCTCTTTCGACATCCACCGGTTCTCCAAGGTCACCCACATACTAAACGCACACACTCCATGCCTCCCTCTGTTCAGGAATTTATGTGGTTTGGCGTTTGTACTGGCCACAGATCCGATAAATTTTTTTTTTTTTGATCCGAACACCATTCCTTGAATGGAATAGCATCCTTCCTGTATTGGCCATAGTTCACTAGAATGGCTCAGGAGCCCTTTTTTTTTGAATGATTTTACTCCAAGGTCACCCACATACTAAACGCACATGCTCCATGTCTCCCGCTGTTCAGGAATTTATTTGGTTTGGCGTTTGTACTGGCCACAAGTCAGATAACTTTTTTTTATCCGAACACTATTCCCTGAATGGAATAGCATCCTTCCTTGATTGGCCATAGTTCACTAGAATGGCTCAAGAGCCTTTTTTTTTTTTTGGAATAGCATTCGAAGTCTGATCGGAGCAGAGCAGAGGAGGTCCAAGCGTAGCGCGGTCATTGCATTGCATGTAGAGCTGTGCAAACGGGCGGTTCGGCATGGCATGGTATGGGTCTTAAAAGGCTCGGACATATTTAATATAGGGTCGACATGGTCTACGGACTATTTCGGATCATGTTAAGATAGTCTTAGGACTCAGCTGCTAACTCATGGTATGACACAAAATTACTTGATCGTGTCGGGCTAGCTCACTAAACCTGACGGGCCAAATTAGATTGATGATCATTTAGAATTAAAGTGGCTAAAATGTTAAAAATACTAGCAAAGTGTCCGTGCGTTGTTACAGATTTAAAAAACAAAACACTCTTTATAGCTTAAATATAAATTATTTATATAATAGAATTATTAGATATATATAATATTATTTACATTTTTTACATGAAAGATCATATTTATATTATTATTGGTGCTTCTTAGTATACCATTTTATATATTAAAAATAACATTTTTTTTATATTGTTTACCAGATTCTAGAAGTGTTATCTGAAAGGAAAAATCAATTTACACAGTCTATAAAATAGCACTGCATTGTAACGCGATTTTGAACTTAAAACCTTGCTCCAATGGAAAACGTTAAAACACGAAAGTTGTAAATCTCGTCGATACCTTTTCAAAATATATGTGGATCATATTATTTGGACTTCAGAGCTAGAAGATATGGGCCCCGCACAGAGACCTGCGTAGAGAAGTCTGGATCAGAACAAATACTTTTGCATCGCATATTTGAAAACCTAAACGGCAGGATCTGTATTTCCATTGAATACCAAAGTTGTAAAACTTTTCGAGAGCTATAATATAGAGTCTGAGTTTGCTTAATTTAAGTTTCGGATGAGGGAGTTATGATTTTTAAAATTTGGTACTTGATATGAAAGGTACGAAATCGATTTGGATTCAATTTCTAACTTTGTGGACACGAAGTGATGACCGCACCTCAATTAATAGTTGTAGAGATAATGTTACATTGAAGATTCAAACCTGTTACCTAAAAAAATTAAAGAAGAGATATTCTCACCAAGTTAGAGTGTTTTGTTGTATCAAGATTGAAGTAGTAGTATACTTAAATAGCCCATGGCTAATATGGTCTTATAAAGTTTTAGTAGATCGGCCTGCTAATCGGTCCGGCCGACTGCTAGGCCCAAGTAATTCAATGAACTATGCCAGGCTCGTACCGTACTTTTTTTAGGGCTCTGGGACAGTCCACTAGACCCAGCCCGTGTGGACAGCTCTAATTGCATGGCATCACGCAGGAGGACAAGAGTACAAGACAGGTTCTGAAGAACTATCTGGGCCGTCCTTTACTCTCGCAGTTTGGATAGAGTTTAAGGTCCGGCCCATTTCGCGTGCTCTGAAAAAGGTAGGGCTCCGTAGCGGGCCTTTCTCGGCCCGGCTCCGCCGACGCCGCAGCGACTGCCTCGGCGTCGACGTCCCCGCCACGTTCGTCGTCACGGGCGCCGGAACCCGCTAGATATTTTACTGGGACGCTTTTTGGCGCGACTCAACGGGCATATCTAATCTCCATGCATTTCGCCTTCTCCTGCTTCTTCCCTCGACCGCAGTCTTATCCCTTCCACTCGGTCCACCTGCTTCCAGATTGGGGGAAAGCATGTCACGAATGGCGCCCCCGTCAATGCCTCAATCGATGAAGCCTCCGACCCTGCCCTTCAACCCTAAGAAACCGCAGCCTATGCCGGTGTACAAGGACCTGCACTTCAACCGCGACCTTTCCGCCACCAAGAAGCTTCAGGTAACCTCGTGGCACGACACACTCGGCAATTCAGATTGTGGGTAGGTTGATGAAGTCCCTTGCGATGGCTTGCAGGCTGGTGTGGACTTAGTGGCAAGATTGGTGGGGGTGACCCTGGGACCCAAGGGGAGGAACGTCGTGCTTGGCAACAAATACGGCCCTCCCAAGATTGTCAATGATGGGGAGACCGTCCTTAAGGAGGTTAAAGCTGTTTCTCGCAATGCTCCATTTCAGTGATACTAGAAAGTCAGACATTCTAAAAAAAAATTCTAGTCAGACATTCTAAAAAAAAAGGTTCCTAAATTGGGTGCGTACTGTGCATAATACAAAGTCAGGCATTCTCAAAATGAAAATCAGAAAACTGTTCATTTTGTTACTGTTGTGGGTTTGCTGTTAAGATTGGTTATGTACTTACTCTTCCTATAAGATTGGTTATCTACTTCTCTTCTTTCCTGCACAATTATTTGATATTACACAGTGACTGAACAAAGCAAACCTGCATTGTTGAAGATCGAATTGGAGGACCCGCTAGAAAATCTTGGAGTGAAGCTGGTCAGACAGGCTGGAGCAAGGACTAATGATATTGCTGGCGATGGTTGTACTACTTCCATAATCCTTGCTCGCGGCCTGATTTCTGAAGGAATGAAGGTATGCTCAGGTCTCCCCATGTTCTAGTTTTCTACTGCATTGTGAATTTGTGGTTCCTGGCAAAAGAAAAAACAAGAGATGCTATCATGAGTTCGCTTACTGAAAGTGGCTTTGAATCCTGATCCTGATTGCTCCCTATGATTGTTTTAAAGTAGGTTCTTGCAGCTGGAATTAACCCGGTTCAGGTTGCACGTGGCATTGAGAAGACTGCTGCTTCTTTGGTCTCTGAACTCAAATTGATGTCACGGGAGGTGTGCTTTTCATGTCTTTCCAGAGATAATTCTGTATTTTTTGCATGTATAGATATCTTAGTATTGTGAGCGTGTTTTCTTACAGATTGAGGACCATGAAATTGCACATGTGGCTGCAGTTAGTGCAGGAAACGATTATGATGTTGGAAATATGATTTCTGATGCTTTTCAAAGAGTAGGAAGGAAAGGCATGGTGAGGATTGAAAATGGACGAGGCACTGAAAACAGTCTAGAGATCGTCAAAGGAATGCAATTTGAACGCGGTTACCTCTCACCTTACTTTGTTACCGATCATGCTAATATGTCAGTTGAGTTCACTGACTGTAAGGTGGGGGCTAATTTACCACTTTTAGTATAATTGTTTATCCTGAAACAAATAGAATAATTAGAAGTACTGCATCTTGTTTTTTGTAGATACTGTTGGTTGACAAGAAAATTACTGATGCTAGTGAAATTATAAGGATACTGGACAGCGCTGTCAAAGAAGACTACCCATTGTTAATTGTTGCTGAGGATGTGGAAGAAAAGGCAATGGCTGATTTGATCAAAAACAAGGTGAAAGGGACGATTAAGGTTGCAGCAGTTAAGGCCTTCTCTTTTGGAGAGCAAAAGACTCAATGCTTGGATGATATTGCTGTCATGACAGGAGGTACAAAACTAAACCACCAACCTAAAGAACCTAACAAATGCAATTCCAGTCATCAACATCTTTTTGGTTTTCAGGTACAGTAGTGAGGGATGACATGGGATATACACTAGAAAAGGCAGGAAAAGAGGTTTTGGGTGCTGCTTCAAAGGTGGTAATCCGGAAAGATTCAACACTAATTGTTACTGATGGAAACACCCGTCATGCGGTTGAGAAAAGGGTCGCTCTGATAAAGGGTCAAATTGAGGTATCATCTGACAAATAAGCTGCACAAGTGCCACTGTGAACTTATGTGTTGTTTGCTCATTTTTGTTGTACAGTAGTATTATTGATGTTATGATATACTTCCCAGTATGTTGGTATGTTCAATACCTAAAGGCTGTATGCTATGTTTGTCATGCCTGCATCTGCATCATACTGATTCCTTTAGCATCTCCTAGAACACGACGGAGAGGTACCAGAAGAAGATACTAGGTGAGAGAATAGCAAGGTTATGTGGTGGAATTGCAATCATCCAGGTGCAAATGTTTTAGTTCACGAGCTAGCCAAGACATTGTGGGGATAGAATGTGAGATCTTGAATTTTCAAAGCTAACTTGCAGGTTGGTGCTCAAACAGTCATTGAGATGAAAGATAAGAAGCTGAGAATTGAAGATGCTCTTAATGCAACCATGGTACCTTCATCTATCCAATCATGTGTAGGTTTCAATTACAAGCTTCTATGTTTGAACCAAATTGTTTTGTATAATTAAGGCAGCTATTGAGGAAGGTATTGTAGTCGGCGGTGGATGTAGCCTGCTAAGATTATCAAAGAAGATTGATTTAATCAAGGAATCATCATTGGAAAATCCAGAGCAGAAGGTACGTAATAACTTGTTCTTATTATGATTAAAAGAAGATAATTTACAGAAATATTTGTAGTTTGAGGAGCCTATTAACCAGGACCTACACAACTCCACTTTTATAGTAGTCACTGTCAAGGTTTATTGCTCCATGTCTGATAACAGTGCATATACATTAAATGGACAATCAACTTTTTTTTTGACGTTCAACGCGGGGGGAGGGGGGGGGGGGGGGGGGGGGAGGAGAACTCCCCACCTGAATTCCATTATATTGATAATGGCATCGGCCCCATAATGGCCCAATTACAAGTTACAACACATTTGAATGGGGGTGGGAAGAGATAGATTACATGGGGAGAAATACCAAAACTAGGCGCAAAGGATAGAAAGCAACTACACACACCTAGTTTTGCACCCATGAATCAAGTTGTCGAAATCAACACTAGCAGAGAATCCAAGGCACCATCCTCAAGAGAAATGTGACATTGCCGAGACAATTGTTGCCCCGGTCCAACTGCTCGACAAAGCCTTCAAGAAGGAGAATGATGACGCAGGCGCCATCGATGCCGGCATTGGAAGGCTTATGCCCGGAGCACCGTGCCTACCCATTGCATGTGTTGAGTCCATGGCGCCTGCTGAAAATCACAAACCAGAAGGAGACCGCAACCTGCAAATGGATGAACAAAAACCGCAATCCAACAACGAGGGACAACACACAACACGACCACCATGAGCATGCAATGGTCTTCTCATCGAGTATATCTGAGCATTCGGGCCGCCCGGACCGACCCGACCCGTTCAAAGCACGGCCCGGTTAAGCCCAGCCCGGTTAGGCATGCCGGGTCGACCGGGCCGGGCCGTACCGTGTTTTGGGTCCAAACCTGAACCCGAGGCACGGCCCGTCCAGAAGCAAACGGGTCGTGCCAACCCGTTAAATCGCGACGGCCCGCCAACCCGTTAGCACGAAAGCCCGTTACATAAAATACATCAGTAAAAACTCAAAATTTTGAGAGGAATCCAAATATCCAATATTTCAATCACAAATTCTAAGAATTCAGAGATGATCCATCAGAATTCAGCAAAAATGATCAATAACATGCTAACTTTATTGATTTGGCTGCCTCATTAAAAACCTTGCTATTCAAGGGAAAAAGAGTACAGCCCTAATATAGTGTTCAAAGTGACATTTCACATATTACAGACTCATGCATCAACAACCACAGGAGGCTGGTCATCCAGATACATGTTTTGAAACTTGTCTAGCAGGTCTTTGTCCACTACCCTATGCTGTTGTCTTTTATCTCCTAGCTCCCAGTCCTTCACGCACATCAGTGTCTCCACCGTTTCACTTGCCAGGGAACGCCTCCGCTCCTCAATAACCCTGCCAGATAGACTAAATGCAGATTCCGAGCTAATAGTAGAAACAGGGACAGTCATAACATCCTTTGCTAATATGGATAGAACAAGATAAGTTTGTTTATGTGCATACCACCAAGAAAGAATGTCAAACTCATCATTAAAATCACCAATGGTGTCACTATCAAGATAAGCATTCAGCTCAGAAACATGTACAGTAGAGACTGAAGGGGAAGCACCAGCAGTGAAGGATGGTGAACATTCATCATCACCAAAAATGTCACCCCATACAGTTTTTTTCTTACCTGTGCCACTTGGCTGTTGTGCTGGCCTATGTAATCTAACTGCACCAAACTTTGATTCATACTTGTTAAACATGGAAGTTAGTTCAGCACGAACATTCAAGTAAAATGTTGAGTAATCAGTGCCAACATACATAGATAACCGTTGAAGTAGTTTGTTAAAAATTTTCATCTTACCTCTAGGATCCAAAACAAAAGCAAAGGCATAAAGCATAGGAATATTCTGCCAGTATTTAAGAAACTTTGACTTCATAGGAACAACAGATTCTCTAAGCAATGCATCATTTTCAAACCTGGATAATTGCTTAGCAATCAACAAAATATGATGCAACATAAGAGGAGCAGTAGCATAGTAAACACCAGAAATGGCAACTGTAGATTCATGGAATTGTTCAAGGAATCCTAGAATTCTAGAAGCAATATACCAGTGATCATTTGTCAACAATGGTCTAGCACCAGCAGGAACTTCATATTTAGTTGTAATGTAAACACCAAATTCATCTTTATATGGAACCAAGTGTTTTAGCATTAGGTAGGTAGAGTTCCATCTTACATCCATATCTAAGCCAAATTTACGAGGCCGTTTACCAGATGCAAGACAATACTGTTTAAATGAAGCAATGCGCTGGTTAGAAGAATTTAAAAAAGATATTGCAGTTCTGAAATCTTCTAGATAGGGCTTCAATCTCTTTAAGCCAGCTTTAACTATCAGATTAATAATGTGGCATGCACATCTTTGATGCAACAAAAGAGTACAATCAATATAACCAGAAAGTTTTGGGGTTAAAGATCGCATGGCAGAAGCATTGGCAGATGCATTATCCAAAGTAATAGCAAAAACTTTATCAGTCAACGAATGAGCATCTAAAACAGCAGCAATCCGATCAGCAATATTCTCACCAGAATGAGATACATCAATCAAAGGTAAACCAATGATTTTTTTCTGCAAATACCAATCAGAAGATACAAAATGTATAACCACACTAAGATAATCCTCCTTAGCATTACCAGACCAAATATCGGAAGTAATACAAACAGAAGAGACATCATTACTCAAGATATCTATCAATTTAGCACGCCTAGAATCACAGTATTTGAAAAGATCTCGTGTAGTTGTGCTCCTAGATGTACGAGTAAATTTAGGATTGTGAGCCTTGCGAATATATTCCTCAAAAGCATCAGTTTCACCAATACCTAACGGTAGATCAAGCCTAGCTATCAAGCGAACAAGTTCAACACGAGCAACTTTCGGATCATACACCCAACCACAAACAACACCATCATCAGAAACACCAAGCATGCTTTGGGTCCTACGAGTACGTGCAACTTTACTAGTACATGCCAGTTGATGCCTAGCTAACGTCCCTGTACCTTGATTAGAGGGCGCTTTTAGTTCTTTCTTACAGATTGGGCATCGAGCACCATACCTTTTCTTCACGCCATTTACCTCAGTGCACAACTCCTCGAAGAAAGTCCAAACAGTCGAACTGTTTCCCCGCCCTCTCTTGGTTGCGGCGGTGCTTGAAGAGTCTGTGGGTGTGGGGGTAGTGTTCGTGTCCGCATCAGTGCCAACGTCCGGATCAATACCTTGCATCTCGAAGTCATAGTCGATGGAGGTCGGATCCAGAGAAGAAGATGGCCTCTGAAAAAAAATGGAGGGCTCGAGCTTGACTTGAAGAACAACTAAACATAAAAGCTGAAAAAACTCGAGAAGGGGACCGGAGTTACCTCCATGTCACGGCAAGCCGGCGTCGCGTCGAGTCGGGGAGAGCCGGTGCGTCGCGGATCTGCAGCAGACAGCAGGAGAGGCGGGGTCTTGGGGTCGGGGCGGACTGGCGGCGGCGGACGTCCGGCTTGAGGCTGACTGGCGGCGGCGGATGCCCGGCCCTCGGCTTGAGACGGAGTGGCGGCGCGCCGGCGTCACGTCGAGTCGGTGAGAGCCGGCGCGTCGCGGATCTGGAGCATATACAGCAGGAGAGGCGGGGTCTCGGGGTCGGGGCGGACTGGCGGCGGCGGCGGGGGCTCTGGTAGTCTGGTCTGGTGGCGGGCGCGGCGGCCGTGCGGGTGGGGTGAGGGATGGGGAATGGCCGAATGGGATTAGGGTTGGGTGGGAGCAGTTATATATTCCAGCACTGGACTGTTGTTGGGTTGGGCCAGGCTTGCAATCCGTTACCGGGCTTTTTACCGGGCTTGTCATATCCGGGCCGGTCCGCGGGCCGGGTTACGGGTTTGATGGCCAGCCCGAGGCACGGCCCGCACCGTGCTGCGGGCCGACACGAACCCGGCTACTACCGGGCCGGGCTGTGTCCGGGCCGTTCTTTCTGGGCCGGGCCGCGTTTCAGCCCGAAAAGCCCGGCCCGTATGCTCAGATATATCGTCGAGGAGTAGGTTGACCGACATGACCACCACGCCGGTCTGATGGACATCCAACCAGCAAGAAGGAGAAGGCAAACCGGCACAGCCCCTGGAGGCTGCTAGTGTGCCTACCGAAACCAGGGCGACCACCACGCCTAGCTGCTTGAGCCCTATGCGACTCGCACGTGCAGCAAGGACAGGGAGGCCTTAACGAGGAACAAAACCCTGGTCGCTCCAGATGACCCTGAGCTCAAACAAATCATCGGATTTGCAGCACCACAACAGCGGCACAGGGACACTGATGGCCATGGCTGCGGCGCCCGAAGCACGAGGGGGCCCTGCCTGCGCAACCGCGCCATGTCGCACCACCGTTGAGGACGCGCTCTAGGAGGGATGGGTGGGGGGGGGGGGGCACCCAATAGGTACCCAGGAGCCCGGATCCAGATCGGAGTTGGAGGATCCGGCCTGGATGACGCCTTACCGCCTGCTGCGAGCCCGCCTCTGCGTAGATCCGGGCATGGGGGGTACCGGATCCGGTGACGGGGAGGCCGCGGCCGCGAGGGGTCGACGATGGAGTGGTTGGAGCCGCCAATTGCGCTTGGACTTGGCCGTCAACCCGGTGCCGCCGCCGGAGCCGCCGCGCACCAAGGCGGATTCATGCTAGCTGTCGGCGCACAGGTCCAGGCACGGAGGTACCAGATCCGGCGACGGGGAGGCCACGGCGGCGAGGGGTCGCCGGAGCTGGGAGGGCTGGGATGGGAGGCGAGGCGGGTGAGTGTGCGCGAGAGGATAAGGCCTCGCCGCTGCCTTCCTTGCAGCTGCGTGACATGGGCTGGCAGCCTGCTCGGGCGGCAGCGAGGGCGAGGGGGGCGCGGTGCGGGGCTGTGGGCGGTGGCTAGGGTTCCGTCGTCGCCTCTGAGGAGAGGGGCGCGGGCTTGCCACCAAGATTCAAAACTTCGACAATTAACTAATTGACTACATGCACTTGAGTTTTTCTGGATTGAATTGTAATTTTATTTTACCTGTGTTTAGATTGGTGCTGACATTTTCAAACAAGCCTTGAGTTACCCGAGCTCACTGATAGCAAGCAACGCAGGGATGAATGGCGATTTTGTCATTGAAAAGGTTTATTACTGATATCTTTACTGTTTTTTGTTATATAGACGTTTTTAGATTATGCTATAAAACACATCCCACCATCAGGAGTGCTTGCTAAGCACATTTCTCTGAATTCAATGTCTCTCGCTGACATGTATTTGACTGTTCATGTTCTAAGGTGTTACGAAATAGTGATACAAATTATGGTTACAATGCTGCCAAGAACCGCTACGAGGATTTGATGGCTGCTGGAATACTGGATCCATCGAAGGTGGTATCAAAATAGTCATAGGCATCTCAAACTTCAAAATATCTGCAATCCTTGAAATATAGCAGTACTGGCATACCAATTATTTCCTAACACTCACAAATACTGCCAGGTTGTTAGATGTTGCATTGAGCATGCTGCCGTGGTTGCGAAGTCGTTTCTCACCTCTGATGTGGTGATTGTTGAGGCAAAAGAAGGCAAACCTGTTCGAGTGAGGCCCCCGATGCCTCCCAGGAACTTAATCCCCTCAATGCCTGCTTCTGGTAATTATTATACTTTTATTATATTGCACAGATACATTTTCTTTGAATATCAAACTTATAGCTTAGTTTACTGCTATGTTTTCAGCTTCAGGTATTCGTGTATAGCAAGCTTTCGACAGAATCACATTCAAATACAACAAATGCTTCGAAACAGAATCCTTCTGCAAATCTGCCAAGATAGAAAAGCAAAGAAGGCATCTACTAAAAGATATTGCTGTAGAAATATTGTAGTCTTTTGTATTTCCCAATTGTACAAAACCCCTTATACCATGGGGAAATACGAAAGACTACATATACATCTAACAATCACCTCAAATATTGCTCAAAGAAGCTGTGCGTGTTGTCACATTGATAAAAGCAGCAGAAAGATGGCTGGTGTGTGGAACAGAGAGCAAAATGATAGAAGTTTCAGCATATATTCTTACCTTCCGTCCCACTCTGCGGATGTCTTTTTCTTTTTCGGTTAGATGTGTTAATAGCTCAACTCAGTGTATTTTATTCACAAGTATTGAAGTATAGTGTATGTCCAGAATTATACTCGATTGTAACTATTTGGAGAACCTCAAATCCTCGAATTAACTGATCTTTAATTGTGCACATAGCAGGAGACTGATATCTATTTCACATCCATATCAATGCTATTCTTCTGTTTAAAGAGGTACAGAAACAAATTGTCCCATGTGTTTGTTGTGTGGATCTGGGTGACAACTTTTGTTATGGCTGATGACAACGGGCAACGTACTTGTTTATCGTCATGAGGTTATTTCAGGTCATAGTCTCATGTTATTCGAAGTGTCATCTACTGCTAATGAACGCTTCTCAGATGCTGGACTAATTACCAGTGACACCTGTAGTCATGCATGCGTGCTTTGCCTATCATTTACTGACCGTAGTACTAGAAGCTAAGGACTAGAGTTGCACCTTGAATAATGCTGAATATTATCAGTGCCAATTAGAACGACTATGGGTCACTTCTGTTCTCCTTTATCTTTATTTATCACTATTTTTTATTTTTCTAACCTATATATATTAAAAGCGTAGAACTCCTTCCATTTATATCAAATAAAAAAATTAAAAATAAAACGTGTGTGTCAAAAAGAAAGAAATAGAAAGGGAATAGAGTTGCACTTCAGCTGTTCGGCTTGAGCTTATTGTAATATAAAATTACAGAAGAGAAGGTAACCTTGACATGACTGACGGAGAATTAGCACATCATATTTATTCAGAGAAATTTACGCTGAGCAACAATATTTAAATAAGGATACAATGTTAAGAACTACATATATATCTATATTTGAAGGTAGGAGAAAGGGGACATGAATGAGTTCATAACAACCACAACTTCTGCTCTATACAGTTATGCTATAGACAGCCACAGTATTAGGTCAGTAGTTCCTAAACCAAGAACATTCTACTGCTCCCCCATTTTGTTTGCACTCCATATATTCAAATTAATTTAGTTGATTCATAGATTTTTTGCACCTCTATGTTATACTCCCTTGAACACGTAGTTCACCTCTCGTGTGGTGTATTCTTTTTATTAAGGCGATTAGTGAACGACTTGAGAACACGTAGCATGCACGGATAACAGAGTATGAAAGGGGTGCCGCGCGCATGCATTGCTCAAGAGACTGAACGCTACCCTAGCATCTATAATTCACATGATTGACTTTGTGGGGGAATTAATTATGTTGAACAACTTTGTTCATCTTCAACGGAATCCACTTTAAGACACTTGACAAGAACGCAAACCTTCTTCTATGGATTCTAATGCTACTATCTTATTGTTAGTCGAGTTGAACGTAACGACCTGTCTTAATCGCGGAACAGGGAAATAATAAGTTAATAAATTAAATCTCTTTGAAGATCTTTTTCTCTTTCGTAACTCGGTTTTTTCAATCAAAGCATAGTGATGTATTTTTTTTCTTTAACACCGCGTATACCAACAGATCGATGCCCGTTTTGAAGCATGAAAATCACACTGTTACATTCCTTGTGCTGTAGTGAACATTTGTTGGATTCGCTCCTGGTACGGTACAAGGCCAACCCTCAAGTCTCATGTAGATAAGCAATAAGCTTGTGAGATACTACACGGTAAAATCCTCCGCGACCATGGAAAACGAATTCTTCACAACATGTTCCAGAGCATTGTGCTTCTTCATCAGTAAAAAGCTTTTTTATTGGTCCTTTTTCTTCTGTCTTCACTTACCTTCATTTCAATTTTTTAGAGAGTATGTATCTTCAACACGAGTTCTAGTTGCACCAAGATGCTGCCGTTTACCCCGTACGTAGGAAGCTTGTTGCACCTGAATTATGCACGCCTTCTTAAGACCGGGCGAACAGGCGAGTTTAAAAACCGAGCCTGGAGCCTCTGCTGGAGGCATAAGCTTCCATGCATGGTCAGTACGTTTCACCACGCGCACACGCACAAGGATTACCAGGAGCAGCAAGCAAATGGTACAGGAAGCAAAGCCGAGACCGGCATGAGCTGATCATCAGCAGCTAGCTATAGGTTCCTATCCTAGGTGGTAACAATAACCAGCCGGTTAATTGCAGTAAACTCCAGGTTAGACTCCGCTAATCATTAATTTGCCGAACGCTCGCGCGCGATAGAGAGCAGGTCACTCCACCAGGCCATCGTCGTTCTTTCGATCCCCGAGCTCTCACTCAAAGCGCGCGCGAATGTGAGAGAGCCCGGCCATGATAGATCGAGGTTCCTTCCGCTGGTCGATCGAGTGCTGCGCATGCAACCGAGTGAGCGCGCGCCCCGCGCCCGCACGAGCTCCCTCTTGTCCCCCGGCGCGACTTCGTTGGAGGCGCGTCACGGTGACGGCGGAGCAGTGGATATCACTCAAGGTGCACGCCCTGTGGGCGTGGACGACGACGACTCCCCACGAGTCGTGGCCCGTCACATGGAGCGGCCCTTAACTCATACTTAGAGTAATCATGCTAGCTCGTTGATATTTTGCGAACTAATTTCTGTGGGCAGGTAATCGATGTTCGTCCAAAGAACTTTTCCTTTATTGCGAAGGTCGTTCTACAAACTATACATCTTGTATCCAATCTTAAATTTGAGAGAAGCCTCAGGTTTTGGAGCTAGAAACGTAGTACCTGATCGATGACGTAATGACGTTATGCATCATTTTGCAAGTGGAGGTTGTCAATTTCAGAAAGTTCGACTCGGCTGAATTTTACTGCATGGATGTGTGTTTATTTCCCGAGTTGTTGGTAGACATACTATTTCGGTGCTAGCTTTGAGCCTTTGATCAGTTGTTTTTGAAGCATAATTCAGGTTGCAGTTTAGTGGCTGAGGGCGTAGATGTCAACCAATCCTTCAGTTCTAGTTAAGCTCAGTCCGTTAAGGTTTAGCGGAAACTGTGCCTGCCTGCATGTGTGTGCATGCATCATGGTACTCGATCCCTAGGGAGATTGGTTGGTTTCGGTGGCAGTACCAAGTGTTGGACTGCATAATCTAGTTTAGTTTTAGCCGCTGCTGCCTCCTCCTCCTCCTCCAGTATGCAAGTAATCCCAAACTTGCATGATGCAAGTATCGAGCAGGACAGTACGTAACACCTGACCTGGTGCAACTGAATTCTCTGGTGTTGCTTCACCGATTTCACTTGGTTAATTACATTTCTTTAGCAGTCACCCTTGATTATTGTTACCTAATAGGTAGATATACAAGCTCGTTGCAATTGCATGGATGCCACATAGGCAGCTACATCAATGGGTTAATTTACTAGGTCAGAATCCAAATCATTTATGATTCGTATTGGATCTTGCCCTAGCAATCTATTTTCTTCCCTAGCGGCCCTCAAATCCTGTGCATGAGCATGTTCATGAAAAGGATGTGTGCCATAAAATTTTCTCTCTTGGCCTAGTAATCTCACTCAGCTTCTTAATCTAGACAACTATAATATCGTCATTCTCGACATGCCAAGACCAAAGGAGAGGAGAGAAGATCGAATTAACCATCCCGTTACGGGGAAAACCGCGTACATTTGCATACAGAGAATAAGCTAACTAGAAGATTTAAGAAGTGGTGTGGATGGCAGCTTGTCCAAAGCTAGCATGCACTTGCTTTGAGAGCAATCAAGCGATCCGTAAACAAAGTCCGCTGCGAAGCCTCGGGATAGTTAACCGGTGTAGAATATTGCAGCTGACCGGTGGGCGGGCGAGCTCCTCATGGCTGTGGCTTGCGTCCTACGCGACCAACTTTTATCCCCGTCCAGCGCCGTGGCGGCCGGCGTCAACTCTTCCTCTCCTCGCCCATGCACCACCCCCTGCGGTCTACACAGCTAGTAGCTGCAGCCTGATGTGCTGACGATGCACCTGCTGCAACCCCTGACCGTGGAAAGGCCAACGTGTATATATATTCGCTACAGGCCTCTCCCCTGTCAAAATTGTTGAACGAAGGCTCAGCCGCAGCTCGATCGGAAGCCGATCAAATAATGGCGGCCTTCTCGTCCAGCAACGGCGTGCCGCCGGGGTTCCGGTTCCACCCGACCGACGAGGAGCTGCTGCTCTACTACCTCAAGAAGAAGATCGGCTTCGAGAAGTTCGACCTGGAGGTCATCAGGGAGGTCGACCTCAACAAGATCGAGCCATGGGAGCTGCAAGGTAACTAATAACTGATCAACAAAGCCGATTCATGCATGTCCATGGGAGCTCGCGTGCGTGGTCCAAGCAACATGCATATGGTGTTCGCTCTCTTGTTGTTGATGTATCTCTCTGCTGATTGGCAATTGGGACGCGCGCATGCAGAGAGGTGCCGGATCGGGTCGGCTCCGCAGAACGAGTGGTACTTCTTCAGCCACAAGGACCGCAAGTACCCTACGGGGTCAAGAACGAACCGCGCCACGTCGGCCGGGTTCTGGAAGGCGACGGGCCGTGACAAGTGCATCCGCACCAGCTACCGCAAGATCGGCATGCGCAAGACGCTCGTGTTCTACCGCGGCCGCGCCCCGCACGGCCAGAGACCGACTGGATCATGCACGAGTACCGCCTCGAGGAAGTCGACGACGCACAGGGCGGCACCAGCGTAAGCTCATCTCTTGATCTCCCTCCCTTTAATTTCTGTCGACATGCTGCTTGGCACCTCTGCATGATACATGTCATCAAATTCCCAGCGAGCTAGTGTCCATGATGCGTGTGAACTGTGAATCCATGCAAGTCGTTAGGGTTTCTCACTAGTCCAATTCAGTGCCTCACTGTGCTGATCAATATATATGGTGCGCGTTTCGTACGTGCAGGAGGACGGCTGGGTGGTGTGCCGCGTGTTCAAGAAGAAGTGCTTCTTCAAGATCGGCGGCGGCGGCGGCGAAGGCAGCACGAGCCAGGGCGCCGACGCCGGGGGCCACCTGGCCGTGTCCCCGCCGCTGGGCGGGCACCAGGGCGCCATAGTTCCGCACTACATGCACCCGCACCAGTACTACCACGCGGCCTCCTCCTACTACTCTCAGATGCAGCAGGTCCCGGGGCCCTACTCGCACCACCACGTCCAGGTCCAGGATCTCCTCACCAACCACCGGCCGGGGCCCGACGCCGGCTACGACTTCTCCGGCCTCCCCGTCGACCACGCCGCCGCTGAAGGCGGCCTCGACGTTGGCAGCAGCGACGGCGGCGTCGCAGCCGACGGTGGTGGCCAGATGGGCGAAGCTGGCAGGAACCAGGCCAGCGGTGGTGCCGAGCAGCAGTGGCAGGCCATGGACGGGTTCAGCAACGGCGGGAGCGCGGCCGCGGTGCAGCAGATGACCGGCGCCATGATCTCCGGGCAACGAGGTGGGGAGATGGATTTGTGGGGTTACGGGAGGTAAAACTTGATGCCCACCACTACCATGCATCGATCGAAGACATGATGATGAACAGGTGTGTGTGCATGTATGACGCAAGCATGCTTGAGATTAACGCGGGTTCTTGCATTGGGGAGTTACATATATAACTTGATTTGTTTTGGATTAGTTTTTGTGTTTATTACGGAGTGTACTGTATATGTTGGCGTATTATTATTTGTTGTTGGGTTTGGTGTAATAAGAGATCGAGCCAAGGATATACATATCGGTGTGCGTATAGTACTAGTCGATGACTAAACTGTGTGTATGTATGTGCATGTAGAAAAACAGAAGAATTTAACTTTGGGTTTTTCTTGACACGCATTGAGTACTAATTAAGGTGTATGTACTGTAGAGCCTGTGTTTGGATTGTTGGGAGTGGCGGCAACTTTTGTTCTGCCTGCATGTCCTTCTACTCCTGCCCTCTTTTGTGATGAAACTCTATGATAAAAACAAAGTAAACTTCTATATGTATCTGATATATCTTCGTTGTAACTTTATCTTGTATGATCTATTGCTCTAGCTAGAGGGACTAGAGAGAGTAGAATCCTTCTACGTTTAATATAATATGGTTATTATATTACATGTAAATACGAGTTTATTCAATAATCACTAGTATAGAAAGGGTCTTCCAAGCCGCCACTAAGCTCTTATCATTGGGAGGGACAAAACCCATAATGACGGTGCAGTCAAATCCCCATTGGGATTGAGAGCTCAGTGGCTGTAGAATGACATCATCTTCCACCGCCAATAAGAAGAAATAAAAAAAAAAGCAGCATAGGCCCACCATGACGAGTCCGGCCGGCTCCAATGCTAGCCATCTACACCCAGATCTCTGATGCCGTGCTTGGATCTGCCATCTTCGTCGCTCAACGCCGAGCAGTCTGCCTCGCGCTGGCTTCATCCTCTACGTCGCACCCGCTCACCACGCCACGACACCTCCCCGAGGAAGAGGACTCTGGGGAGAGGCGACTAGATCCAGGCGACAGGGGAGGGGCAAGCTCAGAAGAGGGGCGGAGTAGCTCTTGGGGGAGGGGAACAACGCACACTAGAGGGAGGAGGAGCTCTCCGGGGAGGGGAGCGGTGCACACGTGGAAAGAGGAATGAACGGAGAGGACGGCGCAGAGGAGAAGGAGGTTTTGAGTTGAAACCCTGAGGAGCTGTCTTTTTATATCAGAGCACTTATCTCTCGCTAGTGCCGAGGAGTAGATAGGCCTCACTATACTTGAGTTGCCTATGGAGTTGGGTCGATCATGAGGATTTAATGAATAATAATTATGAGATTTTTATTCAAAGTACAGGTGCCCCTAAATAATTGTATAAGGCTTAAAAACTACCATATTTTGAAAATTTCCCACCAAAAACCTGTTTTTGTCCAGAGCTTAGATTCATTTTCTAAATTTTGTACGCAGCATGGGGAGTCTACTCATATTTTTTAGTTTTTGCAGAACACACTTATAAATAAAGCTATGCAAATAACAAAACCCTGCAGATTGAAATTTTTGAAAAAAATAAACCCCATGGCCCCACATGTCAGCCTGCCCGGTCGGCTTCTCCTTCAGCGGATTGGGCACCCCGGGCGGCCGCCACGCGCTCGCCCAATCCAGCGCCGTGCTCGCCCAGGTCGGCTCCAGGGCTCCAAAACCGGGGTCTGGTCCTCGGTTTTGCACTCCCAACGCCCACCCCCATTCTCCCTCCCTCTCCACCCTACTCTCTCGCACACGGGTAGAGCGCCCGATCGCCATGGCCGCGCTGGCAGAGCTCCGGCGCCCCGTCGCTCTGCCGCTCCTCCCGCCTCGCGATGCCACCCATCCTCTGCGCCTCCTCGCCCTCACCGTCTCCGCGAAACCGCTTCCCTTCCCTCGCACCGAGCCGTCGTGAATCGGCCATTCCTCCCAGCTGCCGAACGCCGCCTCACCGCCGAATCCGAGCCCTCCGGTGAGCGTCATATTGATTCCGCTCACCTGCACGGTCTCCTCCACCTCGCGCACTTTCACCACTAACTCCGAGCCTCCTCGTGCAGCCCCCTCGCCGGAGCATGTCTCGCGGCTGCCGAGATTCGACCCCTTCGTCACCGCCTCCGACCGTTGCTGCCCTGCCGCGCTTGGACGCTCCGGTGAGCTCCACTGCAATTTATCTCGCATGCATGGTCCACTCGACCCTGCACACGGTTTCGGCTAACTCCGCTCACCTACCGTGCAGCACCCTCGCCGGGGCGCCGATCCCGCCACCGTCCGCCGCCACAGCTCTCGCTCGGCGACAACCCCACCCCATGGAGCACCGTCGTGACTCACCTATCCTGGCGCATCCACCTTGGCCTGCTGGTCCTCTCCATGCAGGGCGACGACCACGCCGTCGCCTCGGCTCGCTGCCGCGCTTGCGCCACACCGTTGCGCCCGGGGCGCCGTGGGCACTGGCCATGGCAAGGCTTGGCCAGCTCAGCTGGGCCGAGTGGCCTCGGGCCTCGCTGCACCAGGGCCTACTGGCCTAAGGCCACAACCCACCTGGGCTGAATCTGGCCCAGGGAGCACCCCGCCCATGCATCGGCCAAATGGGCCGGCCTCTCTTGGCCCAGCGGCTAGGTAAGTTCGTGTAAATAGGAATAAAGCAAAACAATTATGTGAAACGTTAAAAAAATGACACAGGAGAATACACTTGGTAGAAAAATGTAAATAAATACTTTTTGAACTCCGTACAATATGTACTATTTTTTCAAAATGCTAAATCCCCCTTACATGTGAATGTTTTTATTGGAATCAAAATAAATAAGTTAAACACTAATAAAATCATAAATAAATCTAGGAGACTAGTAAATTCTTGATATTTGGTTGGCAACTATATTTATCTATGCCAAATCATCCTGCGAAGTTACAAGTGACAGTTCTCTGTATTTTAGTCATAATTGATTTACTATATTTTTTCTTATTTTAATTATTTCTAAATTATTAACCCCATACATGTCAATGAAACTCGGTCAATAAATCATCCATGGCATGTCCTATTTACAGTAAATCCTCCCTATGCATTTGATTTCCAGAACCATGTTCAAATAATCAAATTGATTTATAAGCGTAATAACACACTTAACTATATAGTGATTTAACTCAGGTTTTATATCACATAAAGACATTTCATACTTAGTAACATGCATATGAATATTAAGATCATATTACTTTGTTGAACCATTTACCATGTTCATATACACTTGCTTTCTCAAATTGGCATGTGCACAACATATTAACAAAATAAAGTCAAAAAAGAAAATATGCAAAATGAATTAAGCTAAACTATCAAAAATCATCCCTGGTAGACTACTTGTAGCAGAATGCACATTCTCATTGGTCCTTCAAACCATGCAATTGATTATTTATCCCTTAGATTTAATATTGGCCAAATGACTACCGGATCATCGGTCTACTCTACTTCAATTCACCATTTCGATTTCAATTAATTGTATAATTGTACTTTAAATCTTTATATCATATATATATTTTTATTTCTTATTTAGCAACATTTTTGACGCACTGAAAACATTATTCCGACCATTACCTACTGTCCTTGTGCCTCACACATATTATAGTTAGCGATCGGCACACCCCATACCTTTGTACTCTATTATTCTATTTATTGACTGGTCCATGAAGGAAATTTTCCAACTAAACCCACCCTATGTCTCTAGCTCACATTCACCTAATACATCGACTCAGAATGCACATTATAACCATAAGTCTTATTTTAATAGAGTGTCATGAATCTTCTCTCATATTTATCATTATTCGCATCATATAGATCACGAAGTGAACCACGTAGAGGCCGGAGCCAGAAGGGCAAGGAGGTGACTCCTCTAACCAGGAACAGGCCCCAGGCAAGCCCCGGTGTATCCGATCAGTTTTAAATTTTTATTTTATCACTAGTTAGGGATGTAGGTTTGTTTGTGCATTAAGTTTATAGGAGTTGTTTGAAAATCTAGTATTATAGTAGGTTCCCTTTACCCGATGATAGCCGTAGGACGATAGTTGCTCTGCTTAATTTAGGATGACTATTCATCGAGTGGTATGGAGGCCACTCGTAGATCAGAAAATATTATCACTGGGAATGATATCGACTGAAGGAAAGTTTGGAATGAGATAACAAATGAAGATCGGACAGGTAACTAGGTGAAAAGGGAAGGACAGCTTGTCTTCAAGGAGGTAGCCCCGTTCGAGTCATCTAAGGCTACGCCTCGTGTCCGGACCATAGGATCAAGTTTGAACGTACTGTTTGCATGCTGCAATTATGGGCCCTAATAAACTGATGTAGTTACGACTATAACTTGGTTGGAAGATACCCTACTCCCTTGTTGGCGGAACTAGGAAAAAGAGGAGGGAAGAATCCATCCACGGATGGCGGCACGAGGCGTATCGCGTTGGGGGACCCTTTTCGGGGGAGTCAGGCCCGGAAGACCTTATTGTACCGTAAGCAAAAGGTTGCTCCATGCGGTTTCCAGAAAGCGCATATAGATCGTGCAAACAGGTTTTCTCAATTCGAGTCGCTGCCCCTCACAGTAACGAGTACCACTTGATAACTCTGCCAGAACAGTGTCGGAAGCCATTAATATGATAAAAGGGTTCAATATTGTTGTATGGATTTATTATTAATTGTATTATAATCATGATTGTTATAGTCATAGTGCAAACTAAATTTACTATTTTGCATGTCAACTTAACTTGATGCTAAAACTTAAAAATTAAGGATCTACTCTTAGGCTGGATTTTGGTAACATAAACCTTACCCTTAGTCTGTGCATGTCTAGGAGTCAGTTGTAGATGGTCATTTCGACGGGTCAGCCTTACTGAGTAAATTAGTTACTCAGGGCGATGTTCCATGTGGTTTTCAGATGACCAGGTGGAGACTGTCACTGTGGTAGGAGGTTCCATTGGGAAGGTCCGAGTCCTGACTGTTGGAACATCGAGTGGGAGAGGTGCACCGACGATGAGGAGGAGTAGACCGTTGATTGCCGGTACGCGTTTTGGGCATAACACCTATTATTGCCGGATGTTCTATGTGTATCGTCGTAAGAGGGTGTTGTATCTTATTTTCAGTCGAACTTCTTTCGTACTGCTAATCTATTTCGCTTCCGCACTTTGAGAATTTTAGTTTGTAATTTAAATTCGGATTTATATAAAACTCTGTACTCTATCTTTGATCTTGTTGCAACTATATTATTCTGTCATGTATTCTACTATTGAGCGTCACAGCGTGTGTCGCCACCCGAGAAAGATCCTAGAACAAAATCATCTCCATAATAAGACGGTTCTATTATAGTTTTGTGATATTTACTTATAAATAGATGTACGAACTACCCTTGTGGGAGTGGCTAAGAGGTACAAAGGATAGGTTTTGCCTTCGGGTAAAATCAGGCCCTCACAGTCTGTGTTGATCTTTGTGCATGTTTCCCTTAATTTCAACTAGTAATTTCAAAAGCTTTTGATATGACTGACGCCAGTTTATCGCCCAGATTACTGAAGCATCCTAGAAGTGCCATGTGGATCATCCCATCAAGAAATTCTTTGGCGAATGTACGGATCTTGAAATCAAGCTGGACCGGTGCTCTCAGCAGGAGGAACACGGATCTTTCCCTATGTTAAAAATTGAGAATACATTTTGAGTTACTTGACTCTATCAGAATTGACACAACAAGTTTTCTGCTCCCCTAAATGTGGTGCTACTCTCTTTTTGAAATTCAGAAAGCTTTGAAGGGGAAGGCAATACTTTGAACGGAGGAAGAGATTCATCAAAGTACAGTTGCAGTCCTATAGAAAGGAAATGGCTTAGGAAGATGGAGAATTGTAGCTTGTAATAGAAGGCTCAGACCTGAATTTGAAAATACTTTTGTCGCAATCCAGTGAGTTGTGCATTTCACATAATTTTCTGAGCAAAAAGGTTTATTAATGAACTAGAAGCTGTAACTATAGATATTTCAATTAGGAGTTGAAACTCCGCTGTGTCTATGCTACTATTTCATTCAATTCTTGCAAAAGGACCTCAGGTTTGGTCAGTTCTCAGTGATACTGAGCACTTTATATTGCACAGTAGCAGACGTATGCACAAAAGTGTACTTTGTCTTATACGTTACTATTCTGATGTTCACTCCAGAAACTTGGTATCAAAATGATGTGCACAAAAATGCGTTTTCTCCAGAGAAATCTGGTACCGAGTCCTATCAATGGTCGAACTACAGCATCATGCCCCGAGACATGCTTACGGGGTGTTTGAGGATTGGTGGAGAGATGCAGAATTGGTTGTACACAAGCAACAGCGAGCAGGCCCAATGCACGGAAGATTGTCCAAGACATCACATATGAGGCCAGCATGTGGTGCCTGACCGGTGCGAAAGGATTGAGTGGCATGCGGCCATAGGGAGTTTGAGTAGTGTGATCATTCTAATGTTTTTTTTGAAAGTTTCAAAAACTAAGAGTTTTGGCATATGTTAATATAAGAAAAAGATGTCTTATATTAGAAGAAACGAGACTAAACCATAGAAGACTATCACAACTAAACTTTCTAACTATCATCACCTCAACAAGTCATGCACGACTGGTTGATCGAAGGCAACCAACACAAACCGGTCAAGGAGAATACCACAACCATCAACAATGCAACGCCAACAACCTCTCTAGCTGCGTAGCTCCTCCAGAATTGGCATGTAGAGGCACTTTCATTGTATATTAGAGTCATTATTATTATGTCTTTAAACATATATAGAGATATTTTTTAAAATGCCTCATAAATGCCTTGCCATGAATTGTTTCTGAAAATATAGTAACACTTTATAAATCGTCTTTATGAAATTAGTGACAATTTTATAGAGACATTACATAATATCTCAATAAACATAGAGGTATTATTAATATTAATATAATATTTAATTCTGTGAAAAAAATACAATGTTGGTGTCAAGTTTTGAACTCAAGACCTCATGTTGAAATAACAACAAGTTGAGCCAAGTTAGTGATAACTTTATAGAGACATTACATAATATCTTAATAAACATAGAGGCATTATTAATATTAATATAATATTTAATTCTATAAAAAAAATACAATGTTGGTGTCAAGTTTTGAACTCCAGACCTCATATTGAAATAACAACAAGTTGAGCCTTGCTAGCCAACTCACCTACCAATCATATTATGTATATATTCAGAATTTATCCTTATGAAGTGTTGCAAACTAGTGAAATAATGCCTCTAGAAAAGTAAAATATGTCTCTAACAATATCCCTAGAAGATATAGATATTTCAAAAACATGTCACAAAAATATCTTTATGCTATTTATTTTTAGACACTTTACAAAATGCCTCAAATAATGTCTCTATTGTTAATGTGACACATTCTTTTTCTAAATTTTCACAAATTATGTCTCTACTTTTAAGACAAATTCTTAAGTACCGTAAAAATATGTCTCTATAACATATATAGAGGCATATTAAAAAAGTGGCTCTAACAAAGTGCCAATATGAGAAGTTTTTGTTGTAGCCACCATGAACGACATACATGAACAACCAACGCGGCAAGGAGATCCCAAGGCAATGCCTCCAACGAGGTGACGGCATCTAGGGTGTCGCTATTGCCGAATCCAGTAAGCTGGACCTTAGGATTTCACCTCGGGAAGCCTCATGACATGGCTGGATGAAAACAAGGCCTCCTCAACAATGCCTCCAACGAGAAGACGACACCCAAAGGTGTCGTCGTTATCGGCACCAGCAGAAACACCGCACAAGCTTTTGCCTAAAGACCTATACATCCAAGCCATACATACCGCATTCACATCACCATGTCATAAAAAAAACATCAACAACACCTTTTACTCACCAACCTCCACACTCCTACACTACTGCCACTTCATCCATTGGTAGACAACACCACAACAACGTCGCCTCATCGATGGCCGGCAGCATACCAATGACATCCTCCATCAAAATATTCCCTCCCCGCCATGGCCTCTGCAACTAGCTTCAATGGCCACGCCACCACGGCTTCCGCAACAACCACACCACAAGTGGCCTTCAACATAACCATCACTACCACACCTTTGCACCCCCATCGATGCTTTGCTTCTGCACCTCTAACACCGCCACCTCACATTGCATCATGCAGTCCTCACCGCCGCCTACATCAGACTGTTGTCAACCTCCACCACAACACCACCACCACACATTGGGTTGTGCAGCCTCACTGCCGTGAGCACGTCACACACTCACTAGACTTCACAACAGAGCTAGCCATCACCACAACAACACCATGGCTGGACACTACCTTGTCGCTTCATCATGAGAACTGCGGGTAGTGCCACCTGTAAGCCTCATGACCATTGGAGTTTGGAAATCCAAAGGTATGAAAATTTTGGTGATTGAATAACAACATAAAATAGCATGCACTGACATGGAGGAGGGGCGCGGGCATCCTGGGAGCCGAAGATGGAGGACGACGTTGTGACTCAGCCGCCCCTGACCTCATCTACCGTGCTGTCGCACGCTCGACGCCATGCTCTGCCTCAAGCTCTGCCTCCTGCAGACCCGCCCGACGTCGTGGCTTGGCCACCCCTGACCTCATCTACCGCGCTGCCGCATACCCGACGCCGTGCTCCACCTCCTGCAGGCCCACGGCGGCACAGCGCTGCGCCATGAGTGCCTCCTGCAGTACTACAGAGGACATGACGCAAACACGAACGAGGAGCTGGCCGTTTGCCTCTCCAAACTACCTCTTCTGCTGGAGTCACGGTCCTCTCCAAACTGCCTCTTCTGTTGGAGTCATCCACCGCGTCGATACGCCTCTGCTACTGTTTATGCAAGGCAAAGAGAATTTTGCCTCTCGGAAATGCACTCTCTTGTTGGAGTCAGTTTAAGAGAGTGGTAAATTTTTTAACGAGGAATCTTTTACTGGGATTAAAGTATACTAAAATCTTTCTATGATAAATTTCTAAAATCAAGGTCTTTGAATGTTAACAACTCAATTTTCCTAAGTAGCTTTGCTTGTTTGCTTACTAGTAAAACTGTTAGTAAAATTCATAGTTGTAAGTTCGTGGTTCACCCCTATAGGAAATTGAACATATGTGTTTTTTGAGATAAACGGCACTTTGCCTCTGCCTTCCGGGAGACAAGTGTGAGACGGGGGCTTGAGTGCTCCCATGCGCTTTACTACTAGGCTACAGGCCTGTCCGCTAACATATGTGTTTATTGATGGTTGATCATATGATTGCCCAAAAAAATGAAATGCTTATGGAGTTGATGACCCTAAGGAAGAATAGAAAGATCACATGAAGGTATTCCTATTGGTTTGGATTTTTTTATTTACTTTTGAGTATAGTAGAATCGTACTATAAAGAGGAATATAATGTTAATAGCTTTGGTTATGTCTGGGTGTTCAAAATAATATAACATCTTTATGAGAAATAAACACTTAAATTGGGTGGGATTTGAGTTTGAAAATTTTACTTAATTGAGTCGGATAGCTCTCTGAATAAACTTTTCATAGACTCAATGAACACTTAAATTGAACATTATATTTATACTAGCAAAGTGCTCGTGCGTTGCTACGAGCTTTATAAAATTATAACAACATACTGTAGTTAAGTGTGTTTGGCCGTGAGAGGGTGATCGATGGAGCATTTATCTCGTTTTCATAGAAATCATGTATATGAGGCTATTTAAATGGCAAAGGTATATGTTGGTGTCACGAAGTACAAGCTTTGATGCCACTAACAAGAAAGAAGAGAAACACGAGGTGTGACAGGAAAAGACATCACAGACAGTGAGTCTACTTTGTATATTCCATGAATATTCTCTCTTTTACAAGTAAGTAGGGGTATTCTATTTATAGGCGCGTACCTAAATCATATACAAATGACCATCTTACCTCTAATTATCTACCATATTCTACGAATATTCTTTACAATTTGGTCATAAAGGGTAAACTAGTCATTGGGATCTCCTCTTGTACCCTTCCTTGCTCGTCACGCTACCTCAAGTCCTTGTGTCACGTGTCTTCCATCGTGCACTGTGCCAAGGCTTGTTTCGTGCACTGCTTTAACCTTCGAAAGTGTGATGGCGACCTTCGAAGGGACTCCTTGCCTTTGAGTAGGCGCTCCTTGCCTTCGAGTAGAACCATCGCCCCTGCACTTTGAATCAGAGGGTTTGATTCTCCTGGGATCTCTGTTTGAATACTTGCACTTCGAAGTAAAGGTTAGTAGAGAGGGCTCAATGGTTAGCCTTTGTTCCATGTGCAGCCCAACTTTGTTGAGCCTCAAAAGGTGACCCACAAGGTGATCTCCCAATAGTATAAAATATGTATAGTTGATAAACGTAAGTGTAGTAATATTGTAACATAGATTAGCATACAGATGTTACTTGGACTTTGTTCGTCCTAAGTTTGTCTACAAAATGTATGTGCTTGTATATAAGGATGGTAGAATGTGCAAACCAATCTAATTAAAATTAGGGTTTATTCCTTTCTATGGACTAAAGTGCTAAAACTAAAGTTTAGTCTAAATTTTAGCTTTAAGGAAACGAACGGGTGGGCTAAAAATAGAGTTAAACTTTAATTTTAGAGAAGAAAAAAGTTAAAAAGAGGGCTAAACTTTAGCCTTCCAAGAGGTGTTAATGTTTAGCTTAAATTTTAGGAACTAAACTTTAGCTCCTAATAAAAACGAACACCACCTAAGTAACCCTCAAATCGGCACTTACCTAATGTCCATGACGTCGTTCGGGAAGGGAGGGAACACATCAACCATGACAACCCAACCAGTATTAGAGACGGGCAGACGCGGATGTGCGAACGGTTGGTCCAGCGGAAGGGCATACATCATTAGCACTGATGCGTGCATATTGTAAGAGGAGGGTGGTGTGGATTGGTGATGCTGGCACGGCTAGGGTGTTCATTGTCAACAGCATGAAAGGTCTCACCCTAGAATTTTGTACTTTGTAGACCTCCTCAAGCTCTGGTTTCTCAGCCACTGCCGCCGGATCCACGAGCATCCAACAAATAATACGAAACATGATGGTGGAAGGATGGAAATCTCATAACACAATTTTTTTTTTACCTCAGTGCTATGATGAACGAATAATAAATAATTCACAAATTTTTTTTGACAAATAACAAATAAACATGAGCTTCCTCGCAATGTGACGAGATTTCCGTACTGACAACTGAAGCAACGTAACATACAATGAAAACATACATGTGGAGTTCGAACTCGTATACATCCCGTTGACAGAACCAAGGTGAATTACTAAACCTACAAACAGATCAATCTCCAAGAATTTGAGGCTCTGCAAAATGCAAAATGGGCTCTAAGTCACAACCAGGGTTCACATAACCGAATTAATCAACCGGCTTGGCTCGGTGAAAAACCAGTCGGTTAACCGGGGAAACCAACCGGTTAACCAAATTGCTACAGTACCAGGGTTGATTTCCTCCGGCTAACCGGCTGGTTAGCGCGATCGACCCGGACTGGTTTTTTGATTAACCAGGATAACTGGCCAGTTATCTCCGGTGGCCAGTTATCCCCGGTTATGTAAACCATGGTCACAACCCATTTACCTTATGGCCCAAGGCTTGATCTTCTTCAACGTCTAGCAAAAGCATCATCTCTCTCTCTCTCTCTCTCTCTCTCTCTCTCTCTCTCTCTCTCTCTCTCTCTCTCTCTCTCTCTCTCTCTCTCTCCATTGCTGCCCATGTGAGCCCGTGGCACATAGTTGAAGGGCCGTAACATCAATAGAATAGTAAAATGGAGTGCCTATTGTCACCTCTATTCCCTCCCCTAATTCAAAATTGAAAATCCAACGCATATTTGGTGGTCTAAAATCACAATAGAAGTACCCGTACTTCAGAGGAGGATATTATTAGGGGCTTTCATTTTCTGTAAGGAAACTTATCATTTTGAATTGTACTCTAAATTGGACTGAAACTCCACGGAGGATTGTTGGATAGCGTCAGGTGCGTGGGGGTGGTGGTTGGCAAAATAATCAAATCTTTTTTCCTGATATGGACTCTACGTAACACAAGAAAAAAGTGAGCAACAGATATGCATAGGTACGGACACGGACATGAAATGGACGACCACATCTTTCTTATTAAAGAGTAGAGAAGTTATGTCATTAGATTGATATGACTCAGACCTCCGTCACTCTAACAGGTCACAAGGCCCACAACTTAGCACGACCCCGCGGGCCACATGCAGCTTGGTGCTGGAAACATGGCGGCTTTGAGTAGATAGAGAAGTTATGTCATTGGATTGATGTGACTCAGACCTCCGTCACTCTAACAGGCCACAAGGCCCACAACATAGCACGACCCTGCGGGCCGCATGCAGCTTGGTGCTGGGCAACATGGCAGCTACGAGTAGAGGTGGCCAAACGGGCGGCACGACCTAGCACGGCACTGCCCTAATTAGCCCGGCATGTTTAGTTACGGGCTGGAACGGCACACGGGCTTGGCTGCAACCCACGGCATGGCACGAAAATCATTAAACATTCCAGGACGGTCCGTTTGGCCCACTGGAATGAAGGCCTATTATAGCCCATTTGTCATATTCTGCCTTTAAATGCTAAAATAGAGAGGAAAAAATAATACAGAAGTTGGGATTTAAACTAAAAACCTCATAGAATTGAACCAATAGCCTTACCACCAAGCCATAATAACTTTTTATTTATAGTAGAAATAAAAATCTATTTAATACTTTACTAAACGTGTCATGCTGGGCTCTCTTGCACGGTTCTTAAACTCAATGGGCCATGTCAGGTCCATGCCGTGCTTTTTTTCAGGGCTTCATGCCAGCTCACTAAACCCGCCCCGTTTGGACAGCTCTAGCTATGAGCTTACGAACAACGCTTCTCCTAGAACTCAGCGGCATGACGCAGCGTGTGGTGGGAGTTGGGACCAGGAGCTCCTTTGGTTATGTCTTGGAGCTGCGTTGTACGCGTGTGGAAGAAAATAAGAATTGGGCAGGAGCAAGAAGACGAGTACAATGGTCTTTTCATACCACTAGTATAGTATGTTTGACTTGTCAACGCCTCAATGGTGCGGCTATATAATTTTGTATTCAGATGGATAGTTGAGTCTCAATATGTTGAGTCTATGTTGAGTCTCAATATAGCCAGTCCCAAGCCAGGGTAAAGGAGGAGGGTTGTGTTAGGTTTGGCAAACCAACGTCAAAAACCCAGCCACTCAAATGGATATGAAACCCATAAGAAATTCGTTGGGGCGTAACCCTCTTAGCGACACGCTACATCGGAACCCGGGTGTGGTGTCAAATGGCAAGGGCCGGATCGTCACAACCTTAGTGGTGCGTCGGATCGTGACCTGGGTACGATGAATAGTGAGCAAGGGTCGGATCGTCGCAACCTTAGTGGCGCGCTACATCTACGCCCGGGTGTGGTGAAAAATGAGCAAGGGTCTTCGCACTTTCCTCGACGGGTGCGAAGGGTAAGAAAGTTAGCCG
The DNA here is from genome assembly GCA_032690845.1 of Eleusine coracana subsp. coracana. Lineage (NCBI taxonomy): Eukaryota > Viridiplantae > Streptophyta > Magnoliopsida > Poales > Poaceae > Eleusine > Eleusine coracana. The sequence continues at coordinate 12,786,334 of CM064424.1, forward strand.
AGCCAACTACGATTTGTCTAGGGAGTTGGAACGTAGGGTCCCTAACAGGCAAGTTACGAGAGCTAGTCGATGTGGCAACTAGGAGGCGTGTAAATATCCTATGCGTTCAAGAGACTAAATGAAAGGGCCAGAAGGCGAAGGAGGTGGAGAATACTAGCTACAAGCTTTGGTATACGGGTACAACATCGGGTAGAAATGGTGTAGGCATCTTGATCTACAGGAGCCTTAAGGATGGAGTCGTAGATGTTAGGAGGCACGGGGACCGGATTATCCTTGTTCGGCTGATAGTTGGAGATTCGGCTTTAAATGTAATTAGTGCATATGCCCCTCAGGTAGGTCTTAGTGAGAGCATCAAGAGTCAGTTTTGGGAAGATCTAGATAGCATGGTTAGTGCCATACCTATCAGTGAGAAGCTTTTCATAGGAGGAGACCTTAACGGCCATGTGAGGACGTCTAATATAGGGTTCGAGCGAGTCCATGGGGGGTTCGGGTATGGTAGTAGGAATCAGGAGGAGGAGGATATACTTAATTGGGCGCTAGCTTATGACTTGTTGGTAGCGAATACCCTATTTAGCAAGAGGGAATCCCATCTAGTGACCTTTAGAAGTGCACAACACTCGAGCCAAATCGACTTTATCCTTGCCTGGAGGGAGGATAGGCGTGCTTGCTTGGACTGTAGGGTGATACCTGGGGAGTGTGTCGTCACTCAACATAAGCTTGTGGTGGCGGATTTTCGTTTTCGGGTACGTGTATACAGGGACAAACGTACCAAGACCGCGAGAACGAAGTGGTGGAAGTTTAGAGGGGAGCTGGCGCAAACTTTTAAGGAGAGGATGCTAGGAGAGGGACCCTGGGAGGAAGGAGAAGGACCAGATAACATGTGGTTAAAAATGGCAACATGTGTTCGGAAGGTAGCTTCAGAAGTGTTTGGCGTGAGTAGAGGAGGCAAACAAGAAGCAAAAGACACCTGGTGGTGGAATGATGAGGTGCAAAGGGCTATCAAGGAGAAGAAGAAGTGTTTCAAGCGCCTACATCTTGACAAGAGTGCAACCAATATAGAAGGCTATAAAATAGCCAAGAGGGCTGCAAAGCAAGCAGTGAGTGTAGCAAAGGGTCAGGTATATGATAACCTTTATCAGCGACTAGGCACGAAGGAAGGGGAGAAGGACATCTATCGGATGGCTAGGATCCGTGAGCAGAAGACGAGGGACATCAACCAAATCAAATGTATCAAGGATGGGGTAGACCGACTCCTGGTGAGAGATGAGGAGATCAAGGACAGATGGTGAGAATACTTTGAGAAGTTGTTTAACAGAGAGGAGGAAGGTCCTATACTTGAGTTGAATGACTCATTTGATAATAACAACAGACGCTTTGTGAGGAGAATTCAGGAGACAGAGATAGAGGAAGCTTTGAAGAGGATGAAGAGTGGTAAAGCGATGGGCTCTGATGGTATCCCCATCGAAGTATGGAGAGCTTAGGTGCCAGAGCCATAGTATGGTTAACTAAGCTTTTTAACCTCATCTTACGGTCAAACAAGATGCCGAAAGAATGGAGGAGGAGTATAGTAGTACCGATCTTCAAGAACAAGGGAGATGTTCAAAGTTGTACTAACTATCGTGGGATTAAGTTGATGAGCCATACGATGAAGCTCTGGGAGAGAGTCATCGAGCATCGCCTAAGAAGAGTGAGCATCGCCTAAGAAGAGTGACAAGTGTGACGCAAAACCAGTTTGGGTTCATACCTGGAAGGTCGACCATGGAGGCGATTTTCTTAATGCGATAATTAATGGAGAGATATCGGGAGCAAAAGAAGGACTTACACATGGTCTTTATTGACCTCGAGAAGGCATATGACAAAGTGCCAAGAAGTGTCATGTGGTGGGCCTTGGAGAAGCACAAAGTCCCAACTAAGTACATTACCCTCATCAAGGATATGTACAGGGACGCGAGGACGTGTGTTCGGACATGTGATGGCGACACCAATGACTTTCCGATTAAAATAGGACTACACCAAGGATCAGCATTGAGCCCTTATTTATTTGCTTTAGTGATGGACGAGGTCACACGAGAAATACAGAGTGATGTCCCTTGGTGTATGCTCTTTGCTGATGATGTGGTGTTAGTTGACGAGAGTAGGGATGGGGTTAATAGGAAGTTGGAGCTGTGGAGGCACACATTAGAGTGCAAGGGTTTCATACTTAGTAGGGCCAAGACCGAGTATATGATGTGTGAGTTTAGCGTGACTAGACATGAGGATGAAGACGTTAGGCTTGATGGACAATTGGTGGCCCAGAAGGATACATTTTGTTATTTAGGATTGATGTTGCAAAAGGATGGTGACATCGATGAAAATGTTAGGCATAGAATTTCAGCCGGCTGGTTGAAATGGCGTCAAGCATCCGGCGTCTTATGCGACAAGAGGGTGCCACAAAAGCTAAAAGGTAAATTCTATAGGATGGCAATTTGTCCGGCGATGTTATACGGTGCTGAGTGCTGACCTACAAAAAGACGACATGTTCAACAACTAAGTATAGCAGAGATGCGTATGTTGCGTTGGTTTTGCGGGCATACAAGAAGAGACCGAATACGGAATGAAGATACCCGGGACAGGATAGGAGTGGCACCTATCGAGGAGAAATTGGTTCAATATCGGTTGAGATGGTTCGGACATGTTCAACGGAGACCTCCGGAGGCGCCGGTACGTAGTGGGGTTCTAAAGAGAGATGCTAATGTTAAGAGAGGTAGAGGTCGACCTAACTTGACTTGGGACGAGTCGGTTAAGAGAGACCTGAAGGCGTGGGATATCCCTAAGGAGCTAGCTATGGATAGGAGCGCTTGGAGACTAGCAATAGACGTGCCGGAACCGTGATCTTTTTTCCTTCCTTCTTGCTTACTCGTTTTTGGCTTTTGTTCTTTTTGTTTTTGTCCTTTTTTTTTCTCTCTCTCTCTTTCTTTTGGCTTTTGTTTCTTTGTCTCTTCTTTTTTGGGTTCCCATGGGTTTCATCTCTAGCCTACCCTAACTTGCTTGGGATAAAAAGGCTTTGTTGTTGTTGTTGTATTCAGATGGATAGTATAAGCTATTTTGCGTGAGTACATTCAAAATTAGAGCAAATTATGGTGTCACCGAAGAGATTATGTCTTTCTTTTAATAGACTCCGGGGAACTAGATCCTATTGTCTAGACTCTTTTTTTAGATGAATTGTCTAGACTCTGGAGAAAGCAGAGAGTGCAAGCTGTAATCTGTCATTACAGATGAACCGGCTCCTCACCATGCTGCCTCTTCCTCACGGCCACTTTCCTTCTCGGCAGACGACGTAGAACTACTGGCGGCTGTGTAGCTGCCATCCTGGGAAAGCTTGTGAAGCAGGTGCTGACATATACTCCCTTCATTTTTAAATTGTTGTTGCCGTTGATTTTTTTTATTAACTTTGACTATTTATTTTATTTAAAATATTATTTTAAATATATAAAATTTTAAATTATGTTTTAATTTTATTAATAATAAAATAAATTATGATAACATATATGATATTACTTAAAACTTTTTGAATAAGATGAATGGTCAAAGTCAACTAAAAAAGTCAATAGTGATAATAATTTAAAAATGAAGAGAGTACTCGAGTTTCTGGGTGTGGGCAGTCCATGCAGGTGATGGACTCTCCCTGTCTTAGACCCTTGAGCGCACAAAGCTAAATTGGAATCTTTTGCCTTTTATATCTGTATAATGCTCATAGCCAATGATCACTGATGATCATCCAACGTGATACTCGTAGATCTACTGACAACATTCATTTTTTATCTCTATAACTTATTATTTGAGGTGCGGTCGTCTTCGCTACGAAGTTTGGTGTCCACCCTCCCTCTCCGTCTTTTTCTCGTCGTACGTAATTCAGAGTTAGTTTCTGATCAAGACTCCTCAAAACGTAAAATACGAGCCTGCGTTCAAAACAATAAAATACATAGAGATCTGACGCACCTTATGTGCCATACGGCCGATCATCCACACTGCTGGGTGCCCTCGTCGAGCTCCTTTGATCATTATCGAGCTCCATTGAACATGGCCGACTCCATCATCACGAGCATATCATCAAGTCGTGGACGCCTTTTGTTGAGCCTCCTGGTTAGCGAGCCATGACCCCCTCTCTGTTTCTAACCAGTTTCCATCGATTTAGGAACCTTTTACAGCGTTTTGTGCAGTCTCCAGTGAGCTCGCCACTCAGCCATGGTGTGCTGCCGTGTTTAGTTGCCGGCGGTGATCTTTAGTCATCGATTTTGTACTAAACCGTTGGATCTTCTAAGGAAGGCTTGGATTAGATCAGCTGTATACCCCTTTCGTGTGGTGCACCGTGGACCGTAGGTTGGGCCACCGGATGCAGTTCAGAAGTTTATGAAACTGGTTCACATGTTTCCTTCACAAAAATAAATGCCACAATTCACAAAAAATATACATTTGACTATTAGATGTGGTTCACAAGTTTATGAAGTTGGTTCGTAGGTTTCCTTCACAAAAATAAATGTCACTGTGCACAAGAAATATACATTTGCACCTTAGTCCTTATTTTTTATTGTCATCAACCCGCTGTACATATAAACCTCTTGCTTTATTTAATGTTGGCGCCTTAGCTCTTTATTAATTATATTCCCTTGCTCTTGGTGTCATATTAAGTTTATATTAAACTCCTCTAAGCTTTGTCTATTCATAGTTTAGTCCCTAAAAACAGTAAATACCCATATCCTTTTCTCCGTAACTCTGCAACTCTTACGCCAAAACATTCATTTATTCGTAACGTATCCAACCATGGTGTTTTTATTATTTATATTTTTTATATTTGAGCTATTGTTCTTGGTTTGTACGCGTAGGCATCTAAGAAGCAAGAAAAAAAGATGAGGAGCCATATAATTCAAGGTGACTGAGAAATTATTTGGAAAGGCAAGTGCCCTTAAGCATATTGGCCTTTTTTTATGATGCAATATTTTATAAATTACATTTTTATCCTAAATTAAATTATATATTTATTCAAATAATTTGAATAATATTACAACTTACATTGAATTATTACCTTTTTAATCCTTCCTCTCTTGTTTCTTTATGCAACAAGGATCATAATGGATGTTACTTGCTGTTGTGATTATTTGGCTAGCTGAGACGCTGTGTTAGTTAATTATCATGTATTTTATACCTGTTGTAACGCATGGGCACTTTTTGCTAATTACTTCATATAAGTACGGTTGTGAGGGTACATTTTTTGGGGGTCTTTCCCGAGGTCTAATCAAGACATGTCAACGAAAGATTAGAATCTCATGCTTAGACATTTTGCACAAAGGAAAAAAAATAATATTGAACGCCATTGAGATGGCCGGACAGGCTTGTTAAAAAATAAGTATTACTGACTCGCGTGTTAAATAAAGGGCATATAATCTAGTAACATATATAACACGAACCGTGAGATTATTGTGCCTCACTAAGATTATGAGAGAGTGGAAATAATCTCTGAGATGAGGCTTGCCGTGGAGGCGTGGATCGGGCTGGGGATTGACAAAGATGCTTTCATTTCATCATTATATAAGGTGCTATTCCTAATGACTACTTATGTGCTTGACTTGATCAAAGCAGCGTGCAAAGTTTCAAACCGTAATGGACCGCCTCCTCTTCATGGTGCCCCATCTCTCCGGCGGTTTCCTCACCCCGTGCTTCCTCTTGCTCAGGCCGCCTTCCTTCTCCTCGGCTGCCGCCGTAGAACTGGTGATGGCCGCGCAGCTGCCGTTATGAGAAACCTTGTGACCCAGTTGCTGACCACTACCACTCGAGCTTCCGGCAAGCAGAGCACCCGACGCGGGCTGTCCATCCAGGTGACGGACCGCGCCGTGGCGCACCGCGCGCTGGTGCAGCACAGCGCGTCTTTCCTGGACCGCCCGACGGGCGCCGTGCCCAGCACCATCCTCACCGCGCCGTACGGGCCCTACTGGCGCGCCGTCCGCCGCAACGTGTCCCCCGGCTTGCTGCACCCGTCCCGGCTCCGCCTGCTCGGCGACACCCGCGCCCGCGTCCTCGGCGACCTCGTGCGCGCGCTCGGGACCGGCGCGCCGGCCGGGGAGGCGCTCCACTTCGCCGTGTACTCCGTCCTCGCCGAGATGCGCTTCGGCGAAGACGTCGTCTCCGAGGTGATCGGGGAGACCCGGCTTCGTGCGATGCAGAGGTTCCAGCGTGAGATTCTGCTGGCGTTGCCGTCGTTCGGGGTGTTCGTGCGCTACCCGAGGATCGGCAAACTCATTTACCCGTCGAGGTGGCGAAAACTTCTCGCGCTTCGGCGGCGGCAAGAAGAGTCGTTCCTGCCTCTCGTCGATGAGGTCAGGAAGCGGCGGAACCACGACAGCGAGTTCACGACTTACGTGGAGTCACTCCTCGACCTGCGCGTCCATGAAGAAGACGGTGACAGGGCGGTCACAGACGGTGAGGTCGTCAGCCTCATCTCGGAGTTTCTCGGCGCCGGCACGGAGTCCACGGCGGCCGCGCTGGAGTGGACCATGGCCAACCTCGTCAAACACCCCGAAGTGCAACAGAAGCTTCGCCACGAGGTGGACGCTGTGGTGGACTCATCAGGACTCATCAGGATCCAGGAGGAGGACTTGGCGCGGATGCCGTATCTCAAGGCCGTGGTGCTGGAGAGCCTGCGCCGCCACCCGCCCGTGCCGTTCGTGCTGCGCCACGTGATGAAGGGGGAGGATGCAGCAAAGGCGCTCGGCGTGCCGTGCATACCCGATGGCGGCGCGACCGTGAACTTCCTCGTGGGCAAGATCAGCCGCGACCCGGCGGCGTGATCGGAGCCCACGTCGTTCAAACCCGAGCGGTTCCTGCCGGGCGGGGAAGCCGAGGAGGGCGCGGACCTGACGTGCACGAGGGAGCTCAGGATGATGCCGTTCGGCGCCGGGCGGCGCGTGTGCCCGGGGCTCGCGGCGGCTATGCTCCACCTCGAGTACTTCGTGGGCAACCTGGTGCGGGAGTTCGAGTGGTGCGAGCCGGACAGAGACGAGGAAGTTGACCTCGCTGAGTTCCGCGGGTTCTTCTTCACCATCATGAACCGCCAGCTCCGGGCGCGCCTCGTGCCCCGCGGCCGAGGTTCTGCGCGCAGCACGTGATGGGACGGTCGTGTGATCCTGTTTCCGCGACGCGTTAGATTTTCATGGCGTTGTTTAGATTTGCCCCGCGACCGAGGTTCCGCGCGCGATCATGGGCGTTCCTGCGTGGGCGCATGCGTGCTTTGACTTTGCGTTCCTGGCGCTGTTGCTTTGGATCTGTCATGTGTGCTTTTTTTTTTTTTTTGTCTGTTCCGAGTTGCTGTGGTCACATACACAAGTGCTGGTTTATTATCTTGACTGTCCTCATCCGTCGATCAATGAAGCTGCGCATGTTCTCGGTTTCAAATTGCTAGAGCTCACTAGCTGCTTTCAATCAACGGGGAGATATTGCAAACTTATTACGTGGGACAGACATGTCAGACCTCATCCTATAGAGATGAGGTCTGACATTTGGGAACCGGAAAACAATTAAAAGTAAAAACAGATCCTTCCTAAAATCTAACCCAGGATTTTCCCAACGTTTGGAATTCAACAGCTTCAGTAATTTTAGATTAAAATACGGATTTTGAAAATATAACTGATCTGGTTTAACGAAGAAACGTGGTAAAACAAATCAAGTAGATTATTCGGACTTGTACCAGAAGGGTTACAAAGTATCATATTATTTGGAAGGGAAACAGAAAGAAACTAGTGACGCTTGTATTGCTATGCTATTTTCTCCTGACAGAGAGTATTAGGATGGCAAGCGCCGTGTCCTCATCGGCGGCCGCTCCCATGTACCGCGCCTCCGCGGCCTTCACGAACTCTGCTCCAATGTTGTCCACCCGGAAGTGTCTCACGAGTATTGATTCATAGATGGCACGCTGAGACATGGCCATTTCCACGCTGCAAGTGGCATCGCCCCTGGGTCCGTTCACGATGTAATGGTAGCTCTCCAGGCAGACGATCTCGAAGGAGCCATCCAGCTCCACCCCGAGGCGCAGCTCGTCTTCGCAAGGGGCGTACAAAGAACATTGTACGCGTCGACCTCCTCTGCCCCGATCACGCCCTGCATCGTTAGACGCCTGTTATATCACTTGTAATCACTACAAAAAGCTACCAGCTTTTAATCACTACACTTGGCATATAAGGCTCTTTGCCGAGTGCTTGCCATACACTGATACACACTCGGCAAAGCGGCAACGGCCGGCGCCCGTGAGTGGTACGTGCATGGCTCATGGGCTCTTGGCAAACATGACGAGTGCGTTATGTTTGGCAGTGTTGCTCGAGCAGCACTCGACAAACCGTATGTTTGTCGTCTTACGCTAGGCAATTTTTAGACACACGGCAAATAGCCGGTTTTCCATGGTATCACTCACTAGCAGAGAAAGGGGCAAGGTCACGTCTAGGACAAGTCTAAACCTCCTTCGTAATTTGCAAGTCTAAACCTCCTTCGTACAAGTTTCGTAATTTGCAAGTTCGTATATCTATAATTTTTCGTTTTTTTAGATAAGGGCAAAGCCAGCTTATATTGAAAACAAATCGTTTTACAAAGCAAAATACACTGGGCAAAGCAACAGACTGGGGTTACCAGTTTACATCATGACAGTCCACACAATGCTAAACAAACTACTAGTAACAGCCGTGGCTAGAGCATTATTTTCTCCTGAGAGAGAGCATTAGGATGGCAAGCCTTGTGTCCTCCTCGGCGGCGACCCCCATGAACCGCGCCTCCGCCGCCTTCGCGAACTCTACTCCGATGTTATCCGCCCGGAAGTGCCTGACGAGCATGGACTCATGCATGGCACGCTGAGCCATGGCCATTTCCGTGCTGCAAGTGGCATCGCCCCTGGGTCCGTTCACGATGTAATGGTAGCTCTCCAGACAGACGATCTCGAAGGAGCCCTCCAGCTCCACCCCGCGGCGCAGCTCGTCTTCGCAAGGGGCGTGCAAAGGAACGTTGTACGCGTCGACCTCCTCTGCCCCGATCACGCCCTGCGTTGTTCACACGCCCATTAATATAACTTTTAATCACTACAAAATTCTAGACTGATATATGTCGTGTAAATACCCGGGACGCCATGTCCTGAAGGACCTCAGCGATGAACTCCGAGCGCATGTTTTGACTGTCAGGTTTACCGGCTAGGGAAAGCACCATCAATCCCCGGGTACGATCTCTTCGGCCCGGGATGCCAGGAAATGGATAAAATCACTCTCGAACTGCCGCGCGTAGGCTGCAGTGACAGCAGGCGAGCTTGTTGTCCCCGCCCATACGTTGCCTTTGTTTACCAGCACGCCGTCCACCAACTCTTGTGGAACCTGAAGGGGAAAGGAAGCTAGAATAAAGTTATGGTACGGTGCAAACATCATCCACATGGGATGTGTTTACTAGTTGGGCGGCGTCACCTTGGAGAGCCAATGGATGCTGAAAGAGGAGCAGACCAAGTGCATCGTCTTGGCCGGGAAGAGCCGACCGTAAAACGACCCTGGCGCACCGAACACCATGACCAGTGGCCGGTCGCCCTTCGCCGCCTCACCTTGTTCGTGCAGGAACGACGGCACCGCTTTGAAAGCGGCGTTGAAGTCGTTATCCGGGAGGTCATTGAGGTACACACTGATCTCATAGCAACGGTTTGCCGCCGACGATGGCTGGCGCCCCAGTTGATGGCGAACAGCGGTGACGGCGGCCGACACCAGGGCCCGACCCCGACGAGCACCCCAGATCGGCGATCCGTAAGCTGCCTGGTACGGCCTCGCGACACAGTTCAGCGATGGCCGTCTCGAGCAAGGGTATCAGCCGGTTCTGCACGCTTTGCTTTCTCTGCAGTGTCAATCCGCAAATTAATTGTTGCGTCTTAGTAGCTCGCAACTCGGAAGAGTGTAAACACAAAGGCAATAGTTCGTTGATGTACTGTCAGCAGAATGATGAACAAGAATAAGGAATGCCGGACCTGAAAACGCTGAGTTCTTGGCGTTGCTCGCCGCTCCATCTCCTCCGATCATGCAAACGCTCTGAGCCGACGCCATTTGTTTAGCAGGCAGGTGGATAGCCGGAGTTACTTAGAATGTGTCCGGAAGATTTGCAGCTACATGATCTTAGCACAGCTCCAAACGATATATAGAATATTAGCATTTGTACTTGGCGAATCTCAATGCAATTTGTAATGTAGTTATATTAAATGCATAGTGGGGGCATGCATGCATCTGTACCTACTCTACCGGCGTTGACTGGAGGCACGCGTGCTTGCGTCCAAATTGCAGTGGTTGCACTGTACCAGATGTGCTCTAACATAGAAGGAAGAGATGTGATTCCGTGGTATAATTAAATTACCGTTGACGGAGAAATGAAAACTAAAACCAAAACGCTCTCGAGACCTGCACCGAGTGCCTGGAGGACCACGTGTCGCGGCACTTCGAACTCGGCCGTGCGCGACGCCATCGACGGACCGCCCGTGCCGACATGTTTGTGAGGAAGAAATGACACCGCACAATTCTGATGGATCATGAGAGCAGCTGCCGCCCTCCACACTTTATTGTCGCGCCTTCGATCAAGGCGCATGATTAATAATATTACTAAAGGAGTAATTATCATAATCAGAAAACCATCATTTTTTCACTAAGTAACACCAAGTGTGCCTTATGTGAACAACAATATGGGTAAAAGCTTAAATAGCTGGATAAAGAAGATAATAGACTTGCTCATTGTCGGTCACCGACGATGTTGTCCATTTCTTCGTAACCACGCCTCCTTCCACAGGTATGAATGACCAAAGGGGATCAACAGAATGTTATTTGAAGATAATCATGCATGTCCTAATTAACTGAAGAGAACTAAACCATCCAGGAGCCGCCACGGACGACGTGAACGCCGTGAAGGATCTCATGCTGGAGAAGCTGATGAAAGCGTGCCCCGCCGAGGTCGCCGACATGGTCCGGGACTCCGAGGCCGGGTCCCTGAACGTGGTGGCAAGGGTCATGTACCGCCCCCCGTGGCAGGTCGCGTTCAGCGCGTTCCAGATGGGCGCCGTGACCGTGGCCGGCGATGCGATGCACGCCATGGGACCGTTCATCGGCCAGGGCGGCTCCGCGGGGCTCGAGGACGCCGTCGTGCTAAACAAATCCAGCTGTTAATTAGATATAAATACATAGACCAGACCAAAAATTTACCTGTCTTATGTAACTGCCAAACAAATCCATCTCTCTCATTATTCAAAGTAATATGGATGATTCTAGCTACTAAGTCCTCCCATTCTTCTAACTTATCCCCCACTAATGCTCTCCTGAAGGAGATATTTAGTGGTCTTGTTGACATAATCTTTGTTACTGTTTCGTGTGGATTATTCGCAAATGTTTTATATAGTGGGGGTATAAATCTTTGAATGGTCTATCGCTAACCCATGTGTCTTCCCAAACCTTGCTTCTGTTCCATCATTTATTTTGAAGGAACCACACTGGAGAATCATATCTTTTATATTCATCAAATCCTTCCAAAAGTGGAAGTCATTGTGTTTAGTTCTCACTTGTGATAAAGTTTTTGAGCTTAGGTATTTATTTCTAAGCAAAGTTTGGCAAGTCTCTTCTTCATTGATCAGATTTATAATCCATCTACTCAATAAACACTGGTTTTGAACTTAGAGGTCAATAATTCCATGTCCTCCCTGGTCTTTAGGACGACACATGATGTCCCATTTGACTAAGCGATATTTCTTTTTATCATTATCACCTTGCTAATAGAATCTAGACCAATAGTAGTCTAGTTTTTTAACAATACCTTTTGGTATTTCAAAGAAAGATATCATAAACATGGGTAAGCTGCTTAGCATCGAGTTTAGAAGGACTAATCTCCCTCCATATGATATGTGCTTCGCTTTCCAACAAGTCAACTTCTTTTTGAATCTCTCTTCAATACTTCTCCAATCAATATTATGGAGTTTTCTATGATGCATTGGTATTTCCAAATAACAGAATTGATAGTCTCTTGAATTGCATGCAAAGATATATGTATATTGTTCTTCGAATTCTTTTGCCTCGTCATAGCAAAAGACTTTGCTCTTATGAAAGTTGATCTTCAGACCTGACACTTGCTCAAAAACACTAAGTAATAGTTTCATGTTTTTGGCTTGTTCCAAGTCATGATCCAGAAAGATAATAGTGTCATCTGCATATTATAAAATTGATAGTCCATCATCTATCAAATGTGCAATGACACATCTTATCTGTACATCACCTTTTGCTCTTTTAATTAAGAGTGCGAGCATGTCTACGACAAAGTTAAACAAATAGAAGAATGCAAAGTAAATAGTTCTTAGGAACAAAAAAGGAGAAACTACAATAGAATTAGAAGGATGAGACCGCCCTTCTTAGTTCTTATCTAAGTAGTTGGGTAACGCACGGAAAAACAAAGTGACAAATATGGACTGCATCATTGATAAACTTGTAGCAAGTCACTTTCTTCTAAAAACAGTACAACTATTCAATCCAAATAGATGTTTATTCTACTTCAAAGTGTGGATGATTTCATTCTAGTGCCACCTAACCTAGAAGAAAGTGCACTAACTCCTCGTGGCCAGATCAATCGGTTTCGGGTCAAATAGGAAGAGCGTAAATCTTCCACCTCTGGAAAGTGCCTACACCTTATGGCCTAGGCCATTGTTCCTATTTCCTCACTGAGCAATCATGCAAAAGGTATGTTGTTAGAGTGAGTGCACCCACGATCCACTCCTTCAATTGATTGTTCCCAGATTATAAGTGTAAAAAGTTGTATTAAAAATAGAACAAATGTACAAACACATTTTTTCTTTTGATACTTTGTTGATGACCAAAATTGACATTCTGGGAAAGCCGGGGGGTTCGGTATGCCAAACAAGAGTATCCGGTTTTGATAGACAAATTCCTGCCAATTTTGTCTAAATCTAGCCTAATGTTGTATATTTCAGATATATATATATATATATATATATATATATATATATATATATATATATATATATATATATATATATATATATGGTGTTTAGACATGTTTTTCAGATTGTGATCATATTTCCTAGGTATTTTGGTCAAGATTCACCAATAAAACAAAGATGTGCATGAAAAAGTATAAAGGTGAAGCCAAATTGCTTATTTGAGGAGTTCATGATGAAGCCTTCATTGAGACGATCGAAACGGACATATGAAACACCTATTTTGGAATCCAGACGAAGAAGTTATGGTGTTTGGAAAATGCTCACAGGATGGTCTGGTTTTAATGATCCAGACCGAGTTAGAGTTAGTTTTATTCACGTAAATCATGTAAATCTCAGTTTCTTGGAGAGTATGACCTCCCACCCTTTATATACAAAGGGTGATAGCTGATTGAGGGATCCAACAAACAACCCAACCGTCAAAATCAACTTACCTTTATATTTTATCTCTTTCTATCCCAAATGCCATCTCAACCCAAATTTATTGTCCTTCCTTTGTCTCGACGTCGATTGAAGGCGTCCTAGATGGCCTATCGACTCTAGGAGAGCCCTACATGTGCTTGCCCTGACGGGTCCCTCCCGGGATGAGTGCTCGTCGGTTTTCATTAGAACCGTGACGAAACCAGACACTTTAGTTTGCCAAACCGGAGGGTCCAATTTTCACAGGCTACGTGGCAAGGAGTGTGGCTGCGAGTTGCACAAGGGTGTGCTCATGTTTAATGGCACGTTTTAGTATCAGCACACTTTTTGGCAACTTCACTGGGAAAGAAGAATTTGGCCATCATGGCTGATTCATCAAACCTTGGTAATATGATGGCGACTCCACTAGGGAATAAAGTAATGTTTCCTGGCTGCTATCAAGTAACAGAACAAGATGTCATCGTGATGGAGATATCTTTATCAATGAGTTGAGGATGTACGATCTACCAAAGCATTATAAGTCCGCTAATCTTATAAGTGGTTTGCTTACATTTGTGGATGACTTAGTTAATAGAAAAAATATTGTAGATATGATTCCTATTTAGTCAAGAGTCAGTTGTCAATAACCCGACTAATACTCATGTTGATGCAAATTTAGTTTCTATTCCTTGCAAAGATGAGCCAACTACTAATGTTGTTGGCCAAGTACAAGAAATCAAGTTCGGTATCTCAAGCCGAATCTAGGAAAAGCATAGAAACTACACCAACCACCTCTGCACTCGGGGGGGCAAGCAAGCAAATCCTAAATTCGGTTCAACCTATTGTTAGAAAAAAAGGAAAAAAATGGTTAAGCCTAAAAATCCTAAGGTTGGTGTCTAGAAAGTCAATAAACCTAAAGGCCTTAACAAGCATAAGATTAGAAAACCAAAACCTCAAAAGTTTCAGGCCAAGTTCCAAAATCCAAATAGTAAGGAATATGCTAGTAGGCCTAGAAAATATGAGTCGTTTTATAGTTCGAATCAGCAACCAGATAGTTCTCATACTTCATCAATACCGTTTCGACCATTTGAGTCATCTATAGATAAACCATGGGCACCTTATCCTTCTATGCCTTATTTGTATTCACCATGGTTGTCAGGTATATTGCCTCATCCAATGTGCTTTTACTCAGATTTAGTCCCTTATAAAGGTCTATCAAATAATAGGTCATCACCTATCAACAATGACCGTTTTGAGCGAAAGAATCAATCTAGAGGTAAAATCAAACGGCAGGTGATCAAATGAGTCTGACGTGTCAAGAAGGATTGGAATTTAAAGAAGAATTCAAACTTGATAGTAGATGAGAAAAAACATAAAACTAATGTATCAGCTAGTGTTGTTGATCAAGCTTGTCCCAAGTACATTGTAGAAGATAAGGTTGAACAAAAACCATGTTCGACTAGGGGACAAGATGGTGGAAAGAAAAAAAGGAAGATGGTGAGGACCAACCCAACCTTTGACGAGCTACTGGCTAAATACACGAAGGTGACCGAGGAAAAACAAAAAGCAATAAACTCGGTGAGACTAGAAAGAGTCAAAGGAGGAGTTTTTTCCCAACGAGACAAAAGTTACATCAATATAATTTGCATTCATCTAATTGGTCTTCGTCATATAATCCATCAATACACATACCATGGAATGCATATTTAGTTAATCATAATCCATGGTTTGTGTTTAATCCTTGGTTGTCCTACTATCACTATCAATATTCTTGTTGGGTTGTGACAAACAGAAATATGCATGATTGACCATTATAGCCGTATCAAGATTTTTGTTATTAATCGAACACTAACTTAGTAAAAGCCGAAGGGTTAGTT
Organism: Eleusine coracana subsp. coracana; assembly: GCA_032690845.1. Taxonomy (NCBI): domain Eukaryota; kingdom Viridiplantae; phylum Streptophyta; class Magnoliopsida; order Poales; family Poaceae; genus Eleusine; species Eleusine coracana. Next base: position 12,801,631 of record CM064424.1, read on the forward strand.
AGTGTCTCTATTATGTTGATATATTTGTAAGAGTACTATTTCGGCTATAATTTTAGGGTCATGAGGGTTGCATTGGTCATATATAGCCGATGTTTTGTTCATTATTATTCTTAGATAATTTTGGTCTATAAAAATATTTTTTGTTGCACGCAAGCTTTACCAAAAAATAGGAGGGAATGTGTTGATGACCAAAATTGATACTCAGGGAAAACCAAAGGGTCCGGTTTGTCAAACCGGAGTATTCTATTTTGACAGACAGGTTCCCGCCAATTTTGTCTAAATCTAGCATAATGTTGTATATTTCATATATATGGTGTTTAGACATATTTTTTCAGGTTGTTATCATATTTCCTAGGTATTTTGGCCAAGATTCACCAATAAAACAAGGTTGTGCATGAAAAGTATGAAGGTGAAACCAAATTGCTTATTTGAAGAGTTCATGATGAAGCCTTCATCGAGACGATCCAAATAGACATATGGAACATCTGTTTTGGAATCCGGATGAAGAAGTTATGGTGTTTGGAAAATGCTCACATGTTGTAAAACCAGATGGTCCGGTTTTGCAAACCGGAGGGTCCAGTTTTCATGATCCAGACCGAGTTAGAGTTAATTTTTTCACGTAAATCATGTAAATCTTGGTTTCTTGCAGGGCGGGACCTCCCACCCATTATATACGAAGGGCTACAACCGATTGAGGGATCCGACCAACAACCTAATCGTCAAAATCAATTTGCCTTTATGTTTTATCTCTTTCTACCCCAAATTTCATCTCAACCCTAATTTGTTGTTCTTCCTTCGTCTCGACGATGATTAAAGGCATCCTAGATGGCCTACCGACTCTAGGAGAACCCTACGTCTGCTTGCCCTGACGGGGTCCCTCTCGAGTGAGTGCTCGTCAATTTTCGTCAGAACCTCGAAGAAACCGGACACTCCGGTTTGCCAAACCGGAGGGTCGGGTTTTCCCATACTACACGGCGAGGAGCGTGGCTGCGACTTGCACAAGGGCATGCTCGTGTTTAACAACGCGTTTCAGCATCAACACACTTTTTATTCCATCTCAGAAATACATAACTACAAAAACAAAGCAAAAATATGATTAATGAATTAAAATGTTCCTATTTCCATTTCAATAATGGGCTAAAATGATGATGAAGAATGAAAAATATGAAATCTATGTATGAAGGCAAAACAACTTAGATTGCCATATCTTTTGATAAAGAACATGGTTTACATATGCTACTTATATGGCATGATGTCAGTTCCATGTTAAATAATCTTCTTAGTCACTTGTATTGTAGCAAAATAATTGTGAATTAAAGATAAATTAGGAGTAATAATGGTAGGAAGTGAAAAAATAGTTGGCTAAAATTTGTTTTGGGGTTCAAAAAAAAATTCTGTAACCAATAGCAGTAGGGTATGTAGCCAACTTGAGTATTAACAGTCGGTAGAACTTGGTTACTTTTTCAGTCAGTTTCTTGGTGGTTGTTAATCATCAATAGTTGAGTAATTTTTCAGCATTTATCATTGGTTTTTTTCCTCATGCCCGGAACAAAGAAAAAAACACGAATGGTGGCTTGTTTACATGCTTAGGTAGTAATGCTAACATGTGGCAGCCAGTACATATGCATTTCACCGATAGGTTTCTGAAGAAAAATAAAAATGATAGCTATAATACATCATTACTTCAAGGCACGTACATTTGAAAATATAAAGAAAGAGGAACAAGTGATACCATTATATTAGTCTCTACTCATTATGTGAAGTTTCAAAGCCAAAGTGCTGCATTTAGCAAGTGTGGGGTTTTTCCTATGATACTAAAAATTTATAATACAACTAATATTGTTGGTCACTATTTTCATGAAATGAATTATCATAGTTATTGAAATTTTTTATTCAGATAAAAATGATAATTCTAAACTATACTCATTGAGTTTGGTTTGTATTTAAAATAAAAGGGAAAAGAAAGATTAAAAAACCAAAGTTTAGAAAAGAAAAGAATAAGGACTCAAAAATAAAAAGGAAACCAACACATGAATCAGCCAAACCAAACCAAAGCCAACGCTAATAACCAGTTGGAAAAAAAAAACAGCCCACTAAAAGGAAATGAAAGCAGTACCAAACTGAGCTAGAAGGCAAAACATAAGCCCATGAAGTGAAATGTCTGATGATGACGGCTGAACAACGAGCACATGCATATGGCTCAAAATATGGCTCCCACACCCGCCTTGATCTCCCTCCTCCTAAATTTTCTTCCTTTTCTTTTCCAGTTCCCTTCACCAAATGCAGTGAAATCCTTCTGATCAATCCAATGGATATTCTTAGCGGTTTTTCACTTCCCTACCCCCACATCTCTCCATTTTGTTGAAAGCGTTTTCAAGAGCTAGAAACTTCAACTCTTCAAGGAGAGATTTTTTAGCAGTCCTTCACACCATGCAGACGTGACTTTGTGTGCATTTGAGTCATTGACATGTGGACCTAAAATTCGTAGGACCCATATATCAGTGACTAAGTTTAAAATACAAAAAGGTAGATGATCTATGTCCCAACCAAAGTTGGTGATGCATGCAGAAGACTTCTTAGCTGTCTTGTATTACCAGCCAAATGTTAGGTGAGGCACAGAAGTTGCTAAAAAATGTTGTTGCTAGGCTGCGTGTAAAACATTTCTCAATGCAAGAGGCATGCAATCTCTTTTGTATTTTTTATATCCTTGCAGTCTTGTAGACCTTCTCCCCATCACATTCTCTTCCATCTCACTCTCTTCCTCGCACCATCCTCAACTCCCAACTTTGCTCCATGTCACAAAAATCCACCAACCTGCCCCAAGACATCGAGGGAAGCTCGCTTCATGGTGATGGATCTATGGGAATGGCAAGCTTCGGGTCCAAGCCGGTAGTGGAGATTGTTAGCGACGGATCAAAGCCGCCCAGCCCGGCGATCAACCTGCCTCATCAAGACCTTCAAGGAGTGAATGATGGCACTTGCTCCTTCTCTCTGGATGAGGCCAATCCAACAGCCATAGGGTTCCCAGGCCCATCTAGCTCCAACTCCATCCCCGGATCCGATTCCGTCAAGCTGGCCACCGAGGACATCAACAGCGGGTTGAAGCCGACCAGCCCGCCTATCAATCCACCACAAAATGGCACCACCTCCCTCGATGAAGCCATGCTCATAGATGCAGGATTGGTGTCCAAGCCCAACTCTAGTTCCAGATCTGACTCCATCAAGAGGGCCGGAGATGAAGACATCAACAACGGGGCGAAGCTAGCAAGCCTATTGATGGACCATGTTGATGAGAACAACTCCAGATCAAACCCGACTAGCCCGACGCTAGGCTATACCAATAAAAACAACAAAGGGGGATCAAAGTCGGCTAGCCTAGGCCAATCGATGGAGGTCAAAGATGGTAAAAGCAACAAAGGTGAGGAAAAGGGCATTCTTGTTGGAGGAGAAGGTGGCGGTGATGACAATGTTGGGTCCAACTCCAAGTCTACCAAGATCTCCATAGAAGGTGACATTGGAGATGATATTAAGAATGCTCCTAAGCCTATGAATGTTGCTGGTGGCAGCAGCAACAACGGTAAGGGCAAAGACAAAGGTGCTACCATGGAGATGGATCGTGCTATGCACATCTGGACGGAGAGGGAGCGGAGGAAGAAGATGAAGAACTTCTACAGCACCCTGCACTCCCTTCTTCCTCAACTTCCTCACAAGGTTAGAAGTGGATCCTGAGTTTTTTTCAGTTTTTTTTCTTGCAAATAGATTTTCCTATAGTTCTTTATTTTTCTTGTGAACACATTTTCATATAGATCAAGCAACGCTAAAACTTTCCTTCTTAAGTATTCTCTTTTTAGTGGACCGTTCCATTCCTATCAATCACAATTATATTCACCATATTCAGTTATAAATTCATGCCATTGCAGAATTCATGAGTTGAGTGTGAATTGAATTTGTTTTGTGTATATCTTTGGGTGCTGGATGCACCAATCCAAAAAAAAACTTTTTAGAATTGCCATTTTTCTCCGAACACACATTTGGCCAAACTCTTTCTTGTGGGTATAAAAACTTCTGTCATTTGGCGTGTTAATTTTTTTTCTCTCAACACACAAAAGTTTGTCGTTTGGCGTAGGTCAGTTTTTACTCATATGCAAAGACTTTGTATGTCTAGTGATGCATGTTGGTGTACATTGTCTGTTTTGCTACTGCAGTCATCCAAGCACTGTAGGCTCCTGAATCCAGCATAGAAATAAAGTGCATGAAGACATGCTTATTAATTTACTATGTGTTGGTTATTTAGAGGCCAATAATTAGCATTCTACTAGCATGAAAGTCCAAAAACAAGTGATATATGGCATTATACTCCATGATTGAAGTGAATTGAATGTATGTCAAGGTTTCAAATGTTTATTTGTCGAATATTATTATGGATGCATTACTCGTTATTGCATATTTTGATAAAAAAATAAAGGGTTTTTTAGCAGAGATATATAAAAGGAAAATCGAATAAATGTAACATGAGTACTATATCTGGATTGGATTGCAATTCCAATGCTGGTAGATATTTTAAGGATTCTTCTCAGTATTACCATATTGATATGTTCTTTGATCGTTAAGCACATTTGTCGTTTAGTGAATCATTCCTTTCATATCAAGTCCATCCCCAATTGCATATGCCATCTGTAATTCTAAATTTATGGCATTACATGACCATGTTTTGAGTGCCCATTTGATGTTTTTCCCCTTTTTTTTTGTTTTTGTAGAACATAGATCAGACATTATTTTTCCAAACATCCAAAAATTTTGTGTCAATTGGCTTGTCTCTTTCCTATAGCACACTTGATAAATTATGTCGTTTGGGGCAAGCCTTTTAAAAAAACATGCAAATTTCTTGTTCTAAAGTTACATCATCACATGACTATGAATCCATGATTTGTGTATGCATAAAATTTTGTGTAGAGCATTGGGCTTGGATCCATCGTACTAAAGCATTGTCTCTTCTAAATTGGTCATTTTTCTCTGAACACCCAAAAACTTTGTGAGCACTTGCCTGACTCCTTTTGAAGAACGTGTGAAACAAGATGTTGTTTGCCATCCTAAGTTTCTATTAAACCTAAAAAATAAAATCTTTTATTGTTTGGTACAGATCTTTTTTTTCAAATTAATTGGCAAATAACTTTGCTTGTTCATGCAGTGTAGATGTACATAGTTAATTTCATTTTGGGGTCGCACCTTATGCTCTGAAATCTAGCTTAGAAATGAAGCGCATGAAGACAAGCTCAATAATTTGTTGCTTTCAAAAAGTTGCCATCATCTAAGACAAAAACTAGCAATATATGTTGCATGGTTAAATGGGTTGTTAGTATACTATCAGATGAGATAAATGAATTATATTGAACATTTGCTGAGTTTTCAAATGTTTATTTATAAAATATTGTTATCGAACATACTAATTTTTCCTTCATATTTAAGCAAAACATATATTCTTTTTAGTAGAGATACAAGTGTTAAATGGAAAATAAGTAAATACAACATACAATGTACTGCTTATATTGGATTGCAATTTAGATATTGTAATTGAGATTTCAAGCATTGTATTACCCATGATATTAAAATTTGATTTAATTTTTTTATAACTAAGATTTAATTTAATTGGACTGTTTTGAACTGAATATGAACCTAATATAATACAATATTGAAACATTGTTAACTATTTGATGAACTTATCATTGTGTTAATGTTCTAAGGTTGTTGCAAATGATTTTATATCAATTCACATTATATCTTGTTAGCACTTCCTTGATCCTTGTTATATATCTAGAGTTCATAATGCCATGTATGGTCACTTATTCCTACAATCATTATTGAATTCCTATTTTATTAGCAAAATGCATGAAAGGCATTTTAAAAACAAAATACATATAGTGTTAAGCTATCATTCCCATTTTTCTTTTATTTGAGACAGTACTTTGTTCAATTTTTTTTGTCACCTACTGTTACAAGATAATACTAATGGTTGTGTATGCATGCATAACATCAAGCTCTTATAGAGTTTTTACAAATGTCTCTGTACATATAATTGAATTACATTGTTTTTAGACCATTAAGTAGTGTCCTTTTCCCATTAGGTTAATTGCACAAACCATCACATATGTCACAAGAGTTTGAGCTCCCTACCCATAAGTTTTTTTGTTGTAAGTTCCCATCTTCCTATTTTATTTTATGATCGAACCACACTAGTTCATACATGTTTAATTAAACTCATATGTTTTAACTGGCATTAATTCAGAAAAATTCAAGCTTAAATAAGTTTAACATTGTTAAAGTTTCAAATGAGTCTAGTTTATCTTATTTTCATAAAAAGTATATCCAAATCTCAAACTCTTTATGACATCGTTCAAACACTAATTGACATCTTTTGCTGCATATTTTCCAAAAAAAACAAATAAAGATTATATTTCTAAATTTTTGTAAGTTTGATAAAAGCTTATTGGTTGCTTCAAATGAATGAAAATAGGTTGATTCAATTAAACATGTGTAAACTGAGGCAACTTTTGCAATAGAAGTTAGTGGGTGGGTGGTCATTTGTAACAAAATGGCGTATGGGTTGAAATTTCAAAGTGCAAGTGAGATACAGGATGGTTTGTGCAGTTGTTCCTATCCCATTTAGCATAAATGAACAGCAATTAAGTTGTATGTGTTCCATTTCATGTGGCAGGCTGACAAAGCAACCATAGTAGGAGAAGCTGTGGACTACATCAAGACTTTGGAAGGAACCGTTCACATGCTAGAAAAGCTGAAGATGGAGCGCATGCACACTCAGCAATTCGGTGCTAGCAGCAGCATTGTGGCATCGGCACCACCATCAATGTGCCATGGGACACCAACACCGCAACCAAGGGAGACAAACCTAGCGAACATGGTAAACAACTGGAGCGTGCAACACGCGGTGGAGGCGGGCTCTACAGCGTCACCACCAGCGCTATTGCAGACATGGTCGGCGCCAAACATTACACTGAGTGTGGGTGGCAATGAAGCATTCATTGGTGTTCGCACGTCGAGGCAACCCTGTGTGCTGACCAAGGTGTTGTCTGTGCTGGAGAAGCATTGCATCGACATCGTGACAATGAGCATCTCATCTCATCAGAACCAGAGCATGTTCAACATCCATGCGCGCGTATGTAGAAACTTATAGCATTGATTTTATTTTATTTACATATTAGTATCTTCTCTGACTTTATGTATTTGGAGTGTATATAAACAGATCAACGCAGCATCTACAACGACAATGGAAGACAAGTACAAGCTGGCTGCATCGGAGATGTTGCAGTGGATCGCCAAGTGAGGCGAAGGATCGTGGACAAGCTGCAGTGATCTGCTCCGAGCTGAGTGGTGCTCCTGTCATCAATCAACCCCTAATTGTGGAATTTGAAATAAAAAGAACTTGTTTTGCTCTTTTCATCAAACTTTGGTATTGAACTATTTGCTTTCATCAATAATTTAATGTAGACCGTGCACTTACTATTATGGTTTTTTAACCATACATATTGTGGTTTATTTTCAAGAACATACCTATATTCTGATTTTTATTCATTCAAGGTGCTTATAAAATTAGTTGCTGCAGTAAATGCAAAAAGAAGTTGATATGTTTTAGTGAGAAACAATTGGACAGGAAAAATAGGATTGTCTAGTGCAACCGCCATGTGTCTTCGGTTCAAAACCTACGGGGTAGGGATTTTCTAAGTTAGGTTTTTCCAAAAAAAAACAATTATAGTTTCTTACCCATTTTTGTTTGATACATAAACTGCATAGCTAATTTCTTTTTTCTTCTCTTGAAATGAAGAAAATAATTTTTTTTTCATTTGCACTTTTATTCAGGACTCGAACCTCGCGAGCTACTCGAATTTGACTCGTTCTAAGCTCGATTTGGACTCGGCACGAGGCTCTTAACAAGCCGAGCATGGCCTCAATCTCGAGACTCTTACGTGCAACGATTTGTGAGCCATTGTGGCATGGGCCGAGCAACGAGCACCTGGACGCGTTCGCCGCAGGTCACACAAGCGTGACATGCTCTGCTCTGGGTGCTCTAGTACGCCATGGAGCCGTGTCTTGCCGGCGTTCCAAGCGCACGTTCGGCGTGGCCGGCTGCGCCCACGAATCGAGGTCGTGAAACAAGTGTGCGTACCTTGCAATTGCAGGTTGGCGACGACGAGGACGTACGGCGAACAGCGACTGCGTATCGACTCGGGATCTGTGCAGTTGCTGCTCAGAAAAGAAAAAAAAAAGTCGCCCGGCCGGTGGCGTGGGGGATCTGCATCTGCGGCGACGTGTGGCCGTGGACGACTTGCCCGCCGGCTTGGCAGTTGGGTCACTCGGCCGAACCTGCATAGCTGCACGTTCTAGCGCCACAAACAGCTCGAGAGGCCCTGCTCTGTCCACGCCGTCAGCCGGTCAGCGTCATCGGACAAGCACCCCCCGTGCCCCGTATTAAATAAAACGTGCCTTCCTTTTCAATCTGCTCAGTCGCGACTGCGGCGACAAAGTGAAAAAGGTCCTTGTTGGCTGTTGCACACGAACGCCGTTTGTCGCCGCATTGCAACCTGTGGATCGATCGAGATTCGAGACTGCTGTGAGAAGAAAGAAAGAAAAGAGAAGAGAAGACGAAGCAAGAGCAGAGCATCAGGATGGGTGATGATCAGCACGCGGCTGCGGGCAGCGGCAAGGAGACGATCCCTCTCCTCACTCCTTACAAGATGGGCAGGTTCCAGCTCTCCCACAGGTCGGTTTCGTGTCATCATCCCTGTTTCGGTTTCTTCTAGCTGCTGCCCTGACGATCCCTCTCCTAATCGATCGACGATGTGTGACGGCCGGCAGGGTGGTGCTGGCTCCCCTGACGAGGCAGCGGTCCTTCGGCTGCGTGCCGCAGCCGCACGCCGCCGTGTACTACGCCCAGCGCACGACCCCAGGCGGATTCCTCATCGCCGAGGCCACCGGAGTCTCGCACGCCGCGCAGGGGTGAGCTGCCACTTTGACAATCTATTGTTACTTCTGTTTCCCCGATCCAAAAACGGGTAACTGTTAGGATATCTCACTCGTCAATGCAATTCTTGGGTGTTGGCGCTTCGCGTTCAGGTACCCGCACACTCCTGGACTCTGGACGCGGGAGCAGATGGAGGCGTGGAAGCCGATCGTGGACGCCGTGCACGCCAAGGGCGGGGTGTTCTTCTGCCAGATATGGCACACGGGCAGAGCTTCCAATTACGGTGCGAAGCAGCTGGTCATGGCATTTCAGCTGGCATCGTTATCAGCTTAATTTCTACCTGAATTATATTTCTCCTATGTCGTGCGCACCAGAGTTCCAGCCGAAGGGGCAGGCGCCAGTTTCCAGCACTGACCGGCCCGTCGCGCCCAAGGAAAGCGTGGACGGCCTTTCGGTGACGACCTACGCCAAACCCCGGCGCCTGAGGACTGACGAGATCCCGGGTATCGTCAACGATTTCAGGATCGCGGCCCGGAACGCCATCGAAGCCGGTTTTGACGGCGTGGAGATCCACGCGGCGCACGGGTACCTTCTGGACCAGTTCCTCAAGGACGGCGTGAACGACCGCGCGGACGCGTACGGCGGCGGCAGCCTGGGCAACCGCTGCCGCTTCGCGCTGGAGGTGGTGTCCGCGGTGGCGGGCGCGGTGGGCCGCGACCGGGTGGGCGTGCGCGTCTCGCCCTACACGGACTACATGGACGCCGCGGACTCGGACCCGGCAGCGCTGGGCCTCCACCTGGCCCGCGCGCTCGGGGAGGCGGGCGTGCTCTACCTCCACGCCGTGGAGCCGCGGATGCGGCGGCCCACGGAGCGCGGGGAGACGCGGCACAGCCTGCGGCCCATGAGGGACGCGTTCGGGCCGGGCCGCACGTTCATCGTCGCGGGGGGCTACGCGCGGGAGGACGGCGACGCCGCCGTCGCCGACGGGTACGCCGACCTGGTGGCGTACGGGCGGCTGTTCCTCGCCAACCCGGACCTGCCAAGGCGGTTCCAGCTCCACGCGCCGCTCAACCAGTACAACCGGGAGACGTTCTACACGCCCGACCCCGTCATCGGGTACACGGACTACCCGTTCCTTAGTGATGAAAAAACTGATGATGGTGTTTCCAAGTGATTATCAAACCAGTGTGAGCAAGGAAAAAATATGTGTGTATTTTGCTATAAGATTTGAATATTGAAAGGACGTTGAACAAGATGTTCTAGAATTCGTTGAACAGTTTCTTTTCAAAAAGCCTATAAACTGGTGACGGGTTGGGCCGGAAGAGGTGCCAGTACGGGAAAGTGAAGAGGTTGCAAAAGAAACGCAGGAGCAGGACTCGTGGTCCTCTGCTCCATCGCCTGACCTCATCAGTGACCTCACCAATATTGGTCGCTACCACAGTCTCTTTCTTGAGCGATTTTTGGCAGAAAGCGTCAAAGGAAACGTACCAGGTTTACTGAATCGACCACGAGAGCGCCACTACTCGAGTCCACCGTCGCAGTTCGCGAATCATTGCCTTCAATCCCCCGATTCGCTAGCTTAGAGAAAGGTACCACCGAGGTAAAGGGACAAAGAGGGAAGAGAGTGGAAGATGAGTAACAAGGACGATGGCGGCACAATCCCTCTCCTCACCCCTTACAAGATGGGAAGATTTGATCTTTCCCACAGGTAAAATCCCTCTCCTTTGGCTCCACGATTTCCTTAGCAAGTGGTATTTGATTTCTCCCACAGGAAGTTATTCACTAGGAATCATTTCATCATTTGGTCATGCGAGTTGCACAACAGAGAGACCATTTGGGTTAGCGCTGCTTTTCCCAAATAAGGGAGATGGCCGGCAGAACATGGGTCTCAGGATCCCTTTTGCCCTTTGGATGATCTTCTTTTGTCGTTTTTTAGATTGGGATACTGTACGGGTGTTCATAGGACGAGTAGGTTCCCCAGCTGTTTGCCCCTTCTTTAGCAAGTTGGCCGTTGGAGTGTTGCTTTGCAGCACGCAGAATCGATATCAGCCTCAACTTGTGTGCAGGATTTATGCTGAAATAATTTAATCCGAAATTTTAAGCAGATTGGGTAAAGTGTTGGTGTCAAACATATGCTCTTATAATGATCTATAATTTCCAAAAACAGAATCATAGGTACTTAGGTAGCAAGCCTACCTAGTCCAACCAGTCTTCTTCCTTGTGAAAAGAGGTCCAATGAATCTGGAAACATTACATCTGCGTCAGCAATTTTAAAGATTCAATTTGGGCCTAAAAGCTTTCCTTTTTTTTCTTTCCTGTCCAGGGTGGTTCTCGCCCCACTAACAAGGCAGCGGTCCTATGGCAATCTTCCTCAGCCTCATGCGATACTGTATTACCAGCAGAGAACAACTAAAGGAGGCCTTCTGATTGCCGAGGCCACTGGAGTCTCAGACACTGCTCAGGGGTGCGTCTGCTTGATACTGAGGCTATGGCTTTTACAAATATATGTAGTCATGTCAAAATTCCTTTCATGGTTCAGAAATTTCTAAAGACGAATTGTTTTCTTTATGTACGCAAGGTACAAAGATACTCCTGGTATTTGGTCGAAGGAGCAGGTGGAAGCATGGAAGCCAATCATCGATGCGGTTCATGCGAAAGGAGGAATATTTTTCTGTCAGATTTGGCACGTAGGAAGAGTTTCTAATTCCAGTACGTTTTTAACCTCTACTAGTACAGTCTTGTCCAGTTATTATCCTCAAGCATTTAATGATGCCACTCATACTAAATTCAAACTCTATACTTCCATTTGAACAAAAATTGTGGCATATTTGGTGTCCAAATGCAGGTTACCAGCCTAATGGGCAGGCTCCGATTTCAAGCACTGATAAGTCATTGAAACCTCAAGTGAGAGCCAATGGCATAGATGTGACCACTTTCTCACCTCCTAGACGATTAGAGACCGATGAGATCCCTTTGGTCGTCAATGATTTCAGGGTAGCTGCTAGAAATGCAATTGAAGCTGGCAAGAACCTTCTTCTCACATTTTACAATCTGAATATCAGAAGCCGAAAAAAAAAATAAACAACTTTAATCAGATTTACATATAATTCGAATAAGAACCCAAAGAAACTTGGTATGTGAAGGTTCTGTGGGTGATTTGCTAATATAATAGGTTACTGAAAATTTTAATGCTTACTCCTGAAGAAAAATGCCATCTAATCTTAACTCCTATCATGTGCAGGATTTGATGGTGTTGAAATCCATGGCGCTCATGGTTACTTGATTGAGCAGTTTTTAAAGGATCAAGTCAATGATCGCACAGACATGTATGGTGGTAGCTTAGAGAATCGTTGCCGGTTTGCACTAGAAATAGTTCAAGCCGTAGTTGATGAGATTGGAGCTGACAAGGTTGGTATAAGGTTGTCACCCTTTGCCAGCTATTCAGAGGCACCAGACTCAAACCCTGAAGCTCTAGGCTTGTATATGGCGAAAGCACTAAATAAATTTGGAATTCTCTATTGCCATGTGGTGGAGCCAAGAATGGTAAAAATTAATGAGAAGTTTGAAACTCCCTACAGTCTTCGTCCGATGAGGGATGCTTTCAAAGGATCATTTATTGTTGCTGGTGGCTACAACAGGGAGGACGGAAATAATGCAATCTTCTCTGGATATGCTGATTTGGTAGCATATGGGCGCTTATTTTTGTCCAATCCTGACTTACCTTGGAGGTTTGAAGTAGATGCTCCTCTTAACAAGTACAACAGAGAGACCTTTTACATCTCTGATCCTGTTGTCGGGTATACAGACTACCCTTTTCTTGCATCTGATATCTAAATGGGCCTTTTCAGGAAAGTTGACTCAAGATCGAATAGCCACCCATTGTACTAGTAATATGAGAGAAACAAGGTTATTGATCTGAATATTTGGTTTTTCATGTTCATGGATAAAGTAATATGATCATTTCTATTGATACATTAAATGTTACTCCTCATGTTACGAGTTTTGCCCAGTCATACCAAAAGGCATGATATTTTAATAATGTTTAATTGAACTAGTCACATTTCTCTCATTTTGATAGGATAATCGTATTTGTCTTTATACAGGGAAGAGCGGCATATCTATCCAATATGAGCAATAATGTCTTGTTCCCTTAACTCTTACTCAAATTCTGTGCGTCTTTCTACACTTGATGAATATTGTGAGATGAAGGAACTTGCATATTTATTCCTTTTTCTTCCACACGTGCAACCATAGGCTGTCATAGCTAGCCAGAAAAATTTGCTTGTGTGTTCTAGTGTAGTTATTTTAGCTTTCTTTCAAATTTTTGGACTGAAAGGATCCACTAGATACTCTAGGCTTATCAGAAATTGATCAGGCATTTTTTTGAGATGGCAATAGAGCCTTATGCCCTTATGTTAGTAAACAAATCAGACTTGAGGGTTATGGGGATCTTACTCTTAACTTTATTTGTGGATATCATCAATCGCAGAAGATGCTCTCCAGTTACAACTAGGTGATGTTTTTGAATTGACATGTTCGAATACACACCTTTGACAACTACTTTCTGTTATAATATGTTTCTAAAGAAATCGATAGAAATAACTTTCATATGTCCAGACTAAATATAATGCTATATTGATCTGATAACCACACAATGTTGACTGCGTATATTGCAAATTGTTAAAATGTTACATTTTGAAAAGTAGTACAGAACCAGATGCTATGTGACCAATGCTTATGGCCCCTTTAGCATCTTGGAGATGCTGAAATCTTAGATGAACCTAAAGGTATCATGGTTTGTTTTCTGAAGTTTTTAAAGTGAAGTTATTGGCCTTTAGTTGCCACTTTGTTTGTAGAATAAAGGCCTTGTTTGAACAAAAGATGTATGATTCCTGCTGTATTAAAAAGCTTTATGTATCCTGCTGTATCAAACTGAAAGTCGTTTTCAGTAACTACACTATCATCATGGATTTTGTTTACCGGTGAACCACTATAGCTTTTCTTAAAATAATTTTTTTTATTGTTATAGAGTCATGCTACTTCTGCTTTCCACCAGTTCTCTTCGGGCAAGTAGAGGTACAGAAGTTTGGTCTGTTATATAATTGGGTCATGCAATTTGTTTCATATCTGACTCATACACACGTTCTTAAACCCTTGTCAATACTGACAAGCTTTCATAGGCAAGAGTAACTAGCTTTATTTGCCCATAAAATTGAGCACAGTGTAGTACTAACCTACAAGGTTTCTTTACATTTCACAACTTCAATTCTTTGTATTGTATATAGTTTATGGCTTTATGGTGAAGGAGCTTTCTGCTATAAGAACTGAAGTTTATATCCACGACCAGCTGGTTTTTAGTCCAGATCCACGGAAATAACCGTCTGAGAAAGAATATGTTACGCATCAACTGAGATAAATAATTAGGTGTGAAGAGCAAGGGCGTAAAAATATGAAACACGAATATGCATTTGAAGATTTTAAGAATTGAAACATGGTACTAGAACTGAAACTTTCAGACATGAACAGTGGAGAAATTTGAGCACTCTTCTTTGATCCCTAGTACTTTCAGATAAAGAACATGGGTTAGTTGTTGCTTTGGTTAACCTGATACAAAGCAACATAGATTTATGCTTTTCAATGAACGTTAACACCTAATGAATATTTGTTAGACTCGAATATGTATGGAAACAATATATCATTAGCTTTTGAATCTTTACTTTTGTGCTGGCAGTAAATATTCAATCCGTTTCTTTTGTTTCTAGTGCTACTTCGTCCATATTCCTTCTCTATCACTCAAGTAAAAGATTATTCTGAGAAATGGGCACAAAACTATGCCTCTTATATAATTGTTTTACTTCCAAATATCAGTCTGTTCTTATTTAGCTATTGACTTATCTTTGTTAGGCTGGGAGAATTATGTTTTTTATCTCCCATATATACCCTTGTACAGTTTTATTGTTTTTTTTTTGTAGAATATGCAGGAGAGTTATGTATATTTGTATTAAGAAGAAATTTTTGGTCAATGACCTTACACAATGTGAATCTACTATTTAGCAGTCATCGGAAATCATATAAGGATTTGAGTTATAACTCAGGACTACCACTAAAAAAACATCAAAAGCCCACTCTCACAACATCAAATAACCGAGATATTTGGCACCAGCTGCCACCCAGAGTATGTCGTCATTGATCTTCTGCACGATTTATTGCAACCTGGAAGACTTGGCTGTTCTGCTGGTTCCATAGGTTTATTGTGTATTAAATCTTATAACCGTATGAGTTTCCTTGCATTTATCCCTAAAGAACTTCTCCATTTATTCTCAAAATCTAAGGACATCGGTAACATGTGTGCATTCTAACAATACTCTTTGCATGAACAACTCAGCATGGGACAATGATGCTTCTTCATTTATTTTTATTAAAGAATGTTGGCATTTTCCATCTTTTTTCCATATGGTTAGATTAATCTGTTTCTGAATTAATGATCTATGTTACTGTTATTATACTCTTACTTAAAATATGTTCCTCCAATTTGCATGAATGTTGGTATAATTTTGTCATTTATGGCCTCCCGCGCAAGACATTGTCCATTCTTTTCACATAAAAGTATATAAGTGAAAGCAAAAAAATATATGTTGGGAGAATATATTTCATGAAAAATATGATGATAACTTTTCTGTGTGGTCTATGTAGAATGCATTCTTACATATACTTGTGATCTTAGTTAAGGTTTGATCTAATTTTAGTGATGGAACATCGGAGAATTTAACCCTATTAAACGTCAGATTTGAACCTCTCAAGTCTCAACATCTTTCACATCGTTAATGCAGGTGCGGAAGATGAAAGAAATGAATGGAACACTAAGGGTGTGTTTGGATCGATGTATTATGGTGGATGGAACGGGGCCGCCATTTTCTATGGTGTTTGGTCGGGAGTCACGCGGGGACGGGCCAGCCACTCAACAAATATTCGATGAGATTCGGGGGCCGCTCCATCCCACCGAAACGAGACCGTGCGGCCCCCGTCGCTCTCGCCCGTCGCACGCGCGCTCCCGCGCTCCCACCTGCCGCTCCCGCCAGTCGCGTGTGCTCCCGCGTTATGCTCCCGCCGAACGCTCCCACCACTTCTCATAGAAAAGAAGAATAAAAACAAAAAAATGTACCATTGTTTTTGCTAAAAGAAAAATAAAAATAAAAAGAATATTGATTTTTTTAAGAAAAATCTGAGTGGTAAATCCTAATGTCACGTTTATTCCTCGTTTTACTTTTTTTTATCATTATCATTCATACTCTATAATTTTTTGTATTTTTTGACTCATGCAAATATTTGGGTAATCATTTGTATGAGAAGTTAACTATGTAACCATTCAAATTCATTCATCCAAACAATGAGTGGGGCGGTCTCGTTCCTAATTCATCCCTCGTACCAAACAGAAAACATGGCTCGTCCCATCCCTTCAATCAAACAGCAACAGGGTCACCCCGTCCCAGAAAATAAGGATGACCCTGTCCCATTCTACTTTGACCCGAAACCAAACACACTCTAAAAGGCACCTTCCTTGCTAAGATAAACATGTGTGCGCAAGATCTATCTATTATGGCCAAGCAATTCTTCTGGTAAAAAAAACAACATAGCCATTCAAAATAAAAGGCTACAAAACCAACAAAAAGTTCTTAATAAAGAGACAAACAGACACCTGCATTCTGAAATTCTCACACGCATGTTTTTTTTTTTTTTTTGCTTAGCAAAAGTAATTGATTCCAGAACTAAGGTTTCATTGGTCCTCACAGGATTTGCTCAATGATTGATAAGATTGCATTGCTGCGCCTCTCTAGTGTGATTGATCATCTAGACTTTAACAATACTCCGTATGGAGTACTAGAAGATAATTGGTTTGGAATCTGGATTTGTAAAGGTTCATTAAAGGTGTGGTCCTGGTGAACTGCAACCATGGTCCATATGGCATATGTCTTCTTTAGTTCGGTACTTTATTCAATTAGGACTTTGTTTACGTTCTGCAATGCACAACTTGGTTACATGTACGCTTGATTGCCTACTGCAAGCTTCTTATTAACAAGAAAAGGTGCACCTCAAATAATGAGTGACGCATGTTTAGTTGCCTACTAACTTTCGCTTTATTCTTCTAGTACTTGCCTATTTGGGTGTGCTGACATGACAGGTTTCGTATCTAGTAAGCCAATTCTCAATATTAAAAAATGCAATTCCAACCAGCAAAGAAAAACTCAGAATTGCTGAATGTAGCTGCTTGGATTTTTCAAAGTGAAACTGTTATGAACTGAACTTGGAGGGAGATGGAGTGGCAAGATGCTGGCACTGTAAATCACTTAGGGCAGAGGAGAGGACGCCTGACCTGCTGCTGTAAGACAGGGGGAGGCGCAAACAGAGAGCAAGATCAGGGTTTTACCCCATTACATGCTTAGCCTTTATTATTATTATTTTAGATAATAGAATTGCATTCCAGCCTCTGTGTGCTTAACCTTTATTTATAGTATATAGATAGGATTACTTGACTCCTAAATTACATGGTAACTTGTCTGCTAAGAAAATTAGTGGGATCATCTGGACCCACATAACCTGTCCTAGCATGGCCCTTGCGATTATGGGTGATGCAAACGATATAACAGAAACATGCATGCTAATAGGTAATCTGATGTCAAACACCAGTTGAGACCAGCTTAGTATTCTATATGTGTAAAGGAGTTGGTTGAAAAAATAAACAAACAAAATAGGTTTCGTGAAATTAGGATTATAGAATATGTAGCGGTGATTTAACAGCTTAAAACTGAACAATTTATCTTTTGTAATTTTACTTTTTTAAAAATAAATGAGGAATATACAGCGGGGATTATGTTCTATCATGTAGTGGATTAGAGAAGATGAGCTTATCCCAAAGCTAGGTGGTGATTTCAAAATTTTAGTCTGACCTTTCAAAATAGAACAAATTCTTAACACTACAAAGTGTCACTACCTTTTTATGAACATATTCCTCATTAAATATGCATATTGATTATGATGGACAACTTGATTGTCTATGCTGGTGTAGTACAAGCAACATGAATTTTATTATTTGAGATGAATCTATTCGCTTTGAACCAGTTAGGGCTATCTATACATTTCAACATGTTAACATTAAGCAACTTACTGGACTGCGATCCCTAAAGCCGCATGAAGTCAACATGAAACAAAAAAGTTTAACTTCATATATAAGATTTGAAGAACATAATGTTTGCATGTTGATTTTAGCATCATGCCTACAAGCAAGGTCGTTCTTGTGTCAGTCACTCTTTGATAGTGCTATTGAAATAATCTTCTTTTGAGGTGCTCAGTGATAGATATTTGTTTTTTTCTTTCTCTATACTCTGTTTCAGAATGTGCGCATGTAAAAGTAATATAGTTTGAGAATAAGAAGCAACAGTATCTTGGAAAATTATGACAATCACTATTAAGTAAGTATGATCATATATGAGGTTAATATAATTCAGATTCTTTATATATCCTTTTGCAATGTGGAACCAGTGGCCTACCAATTATTCCGTGCCCTCAAGACGCCACAATAAAATGCCCCATTCCATTGCGGATCCAAGTCTCCATTTGCCTCAAGTGCAAGAAGAAGAAGATCAAATCTCTTCTTGCAACAACCTCGGAAGCTAGTACAAACTAGTGGGAGGTTGTGTGCACAAACAAGGAAAAGGACTCAGAAAGTAATGGCTCGTGGTAAGGTTCAGATGAGGAGGATAGAGAACCCAGTGCACAGGCAGGTCACCTTCTGCAAGCGGTGGATGGGTCTGCTGAAGAAGGCCAAGGAACTATCTATCTTATGTGATGCTGATATTGGTGTGATCGTGTTCTCCCCTCATGGCAAGACTTATGAATTGGCCACCAACGGGTCTGTATCTCTTGTTTAATGAGATTACTCTGTTAACCATTTTTCATTTTGCTCAATATGTTGATATTAGGAACATGCAAGGCTTGATCGAGAGGTACAGGAACATCTATACAGAAAAACAAGGTGAAAGTAGCGAACAGAACAAACCTCACTTCAGAGTAAGATCAAGTCATGTACTTCAGTAGCTTTTAAATTCTGAAAAATTATACATAAGAGTGATAGTTTTATGATACTCTGTATTTAGTGCCATTAGTTTGGTGGAGTTCCCATGGCTCCCTTTTATAAATGATCAATTATTAAAAATTGAGTTCTGATATTTGTTCTGATACTCTAGGCAATACGACAAGAAGTGTCAGCATTAACACGTGAAATTGACTTCCTTCAAAAGGGCTTAAGGTAAACAGTTGCATTACTTGTGTATAACAGTAAAACATTAGCAAGTGGACTCTCTGAGTTTATATTGCAACAAATGGAAATTAAATTACCATGCACCATTTGTGCTATTGTAAACAATAATATGTAGCATAAGAAAAAGTCATTCAGAACAGCACAAAAATGGACAAGTGTACATCGTGGATAGCATCTCTTCATAAGTTTATCCAGGAGAATTGTTTATAATTCGGGAGAAATTATGGTTGTCTAGAAAGTTGGTTCGCATTCTAAAAATTTTACCAAACCCACGCTATTGTGCCTTTTATCCATAGAGAGGATGCAGCTAAACAGTCATATAATATTCCAACAGCTTTATAGTATGAGCTATTGGCTCATGCTGAACTGCCAAGAAACCATATAAAAGTTCAGAATTTGCATAACAAATCTAGTATTTTTTTTTATTGGAGAAACGTAAACAAGTATGGTATTGAGTATGAGCTTGATGAGAAAAGGCAAGCACATCCATGCAGGTACATGCATGGAGAGAAAGATATAAACCAGATGAATCTTGATGAACTCCAAACCCTCGAAAGCAATCTTGAAACATGGGTCCACAATATTCGCTCCCGAAAGGTAAAAGTTTCTATACTCTTCTCAATATGTATTAATAGTTTAAATTGGTTTCCACAAGTTTTTAATATTTTGCCTTGTATGTTGAGCAGATGCAGATCATGTCTACAGAAATTGAGATGCTCCGGAACAAGGTTGGGTTGACTTGTGTAGTGTGCCATTTTTATCCCTCTAATTAACTTGGTCATAGATATAGAAAAGTTGAACATAAAATTTCCTTCACCAATATTTCTCTGTTTCTGATTTGCAGGAAGGAATACTGAAGGCCGCTAATGATATACTTCAAGAGAGGGTACTTCATACCTCACTGGAGTTCTTTTAAAAAAAAATGCTGCAAATTTCAAAACTTATTTATGTTTCCATTTGGGTCTGAGTTAAGCTGAAATATCTATCAAAAACATTTGTACCTGCCCCTTTTTCTCACCCCACAGTCCCACACATAGCTTTGGTGGATGTGTTTGAAGCCCTAATTAACCCAACATGATTTTCAGATAGCTTTCCATGATAGTAATGCTTTTAGATATTTCTGACACATTTCCAACTCTTGTGAACATTTCTGCAGATAATCGAGCAGAATGGGATTTTGGATGTCAGCGGCAATGTTATAATACCACAATTACCATACCAACTAACCATGGAAAGTAACTGCTATTTCTAGCCTAAACTACGATTCTGCCGAAGTATCAACTCATCTCGATCGCCAGTTCTCTCTGGAGTTTAACTAGGCTTTTACGCTACGACATCCGATAATCTTGTGCCTGTTATCACTCGTCTTGTAAAAAAGAAGAAAGCAAATGCCAGCACTATTTGTGCGAAGATTCACATGTGTAACAACTACCCATTAGGACTGGATACGTGTATGTTTAATATGGTTTATGACTGCAATGCCAACTAGGATTGTCCGAAGTTTGACAAAATTAGAGTTCTGATTAGACATACATAAATGTTGCAGCACTAAAATATTCATACCAATCCTTAGATTGTTGCCTTCAGCTTTTGCAACTACTACCTCCGTTTTAAAATGTAAGTATTTATTGACTTTGGAACACACGTTTGACTATTTGTTTTATTCAATTTTTTTATAAAAATATAAAAACAAATAAGTTAGAGTTAAGATATATCTAATAATAAAACATATCATAAAAAAATAAACAATATTTTTATAAATTTTTCAAATAAGACGAATGGTCAAATGTAGTATCTTCGAGCTAGGGGTGGCAATAAAACTCGTAACTCGATAGCTCGCTCGACTCGGAGGCAAACTCGGCTCAACTTGACACTACTCGTTCTAATTTCAAATGAGCCGAGCTAATTTATTAGCTCGTTATGTTAACGAGTCAGCTCGAGCGGGCTCGTGTAATGTTTAAAGCTACAACCTACCTATAGCAATGGACTATGATCCAATCTATCACAAGTCAATTCAATGATGTAAGTATAAACTTTAAACATTTAAAGATAATAATAATCTACTCTTAATAAGCTAGAGTGGTGAACTTGAAGTTGGAGCACTACTATTTTGTCTCTTATATAGTTTATAATAAATACTTAGTTATTAATTTTGTGTGAATGTATTATTTTCTTATAAAAATATATATTTTAGTGGCTAAAATTGATAAACATATGGATTAGTAATGTTTGATTTACATCTTAAATTTTTTTATGGTTTAAAATATATAGTATTTTTATATAATGTATGTTATTTTTTTATTTTTTATTAACAACTAAAATAATATAATTTTAAGTAAAGCTCGACGAGCCATAATGAGCTAGCTCGTAAGCATAATGAGTCGTGCCGAGCTATAATATTAACTTGTTAATATAATAAACCAAGTCAAGCTAGCTCGTTATATTAATAAGCTATAACAAGATGGTGTCGAGCCGAGCTACTTTGAACCAACAAATACTTATATTTTGAAACGGATGTAGTACTTAGTGTTCAACAGAGACACATTTAATAGATGCATAGCTTCCGGGTTCCTGAAAGACAGTCAGAGGCTGCTCCATCGTTGTCACGTCATGTCGAACAGCATCTGCTCTTTTGCTGTAGTTGCTGCTGCTGAATCGGCTGGCCTTTCATTTGGACAAGATTGGAGGCCTTCCTCTCCAAGGCTGCCTGGCTCCCGGCTTTGCTGCCGACCAGATGCCAAGATTTCATCAGCTTAATCCATTTGGAAAAAAAAAACTCAGAACGATTGCCTTACCTTTTCTTGATCGCTGCAGACATAGCCAAAAATGCCGCCTCCACGTTGATTGATTCTTTAGCACTTGTTTCGAGGAATGGAATGCCAATCTCATCAGCATAAGCCTGCGAAAGTTTGCATTGCCAATTCAAGTTAACAAATTTTACCGTACACATCAATAGTTCGAA
The DNA here is from genome assembly GCA_032690845.1 of Eleusine coracana subsp. coracana. Taxonomy (NCBI): domain Eukaryota; kingdom Viridiplantae; phylum Streptophyta; class Magnoliopsida; order Poales; family Poaceae; genus Eleusine; species Eleusine coracana. The sequence continues at coordinate 12,823,882 of CM064424.1, forward strand.
TAAAGTGGTAATGGCCCGCATCTATAATTAAGGGTAATTGGAAATTTGACCTGCGCCACTGCAGTCTCGACAGCCCTGCTCTCAGCCAGATCGCACTTGTTTCCAACAAGAAGCTTGCATACGCTGTCGTTGGCGTATCTGTCGATCTCACTCATCCACTGCTTGACGTTGTTAAAGCTCTCCATGTCCGTAATGTCATAGACTATCTGAGAGGATTTAGGCGACTAGGTTTCAAAGAGCTGCACGTCGAATGGGAAGAAATTATCTTTGCAGTTTGAGAGATTTGTTTACGATTATCCCGTGAGCTCCTCGGTAGTAGCTGCTCGTAATGGTTCTGAATCGCTCCTGTCCTGCTGTGTCCCACTGTTCAATATTCATCAGCCGTCAGGTGTGTGTTACAAATATCAGGTCCAATTGGGGAATATGCAGGCAAAGATGAATCCTTGGTGATACTTTGAGTCTCCTTTTTTTCATTGGAATAGTACCTCATGCATGTTGTTCAAGAGAGACTTGAATCTTATTTATATGCATCAAATGGCACAAGAGCTTTTCTCGGAAGATCAAATTTCACAATTTACTCATTTACATATAATGCGCCATCATATCCTGCCCCATGTCATTGTGCACTCCCAACCGAGCATTGAGCTAGAACCCTTTCGGGAAAAAACTGTTGACCTACCGAAATGACTGTAAGCATGTACTAGGTTCCAGATTTACTTCTCAAACAACCCTATGTCCACCAGTCATGTATGTTTTCCATTGGCCATTGCCCAAACTTCTCATGAATTACTTGTGAAAATGGTCAGAAAATTACTTACGATCTGCAACTTTATTGTCTTTCCATCCATCTCAATCGTGCGAATTTTCTGTACAAGTAGAAAGTAGAACAGAGGTGGGAAGAAAGAATAGTCAGTGGATCAAAGCACAACCAAAATTCAGGGAAAAACAGTCCCACTGAAGAATTGAGAGAAAGACCAACAATGCAACAGCGTCAGTTCAAGACGAGATCACTTACAAAGTCCACACCAATCGTGCTGATGTAACTGTCGACATAGGAATCGTCCTAGACGAACACAGAGAGGAGTCAGAAGTCAGAACCAGGACCGCGTGATCTGGCAAATCTCCAACGGTGGTGGCATTAATGGACATTGCGATGCGAACTCACCGCGAAACGGAGGAGGAAACAGGACTTGCCGACCGAGGAGTCGCCGATCAAGAGAAGCTTGAACAGGTAATCACTGCAGAGGATTGGAAAGAGGAGAATAAAATTTCAGCACATAAACTACATAAAGTATGTCGAAAATGGAATGGGGAACAAAGGGCGACAGACTTACAATTCGTTGCTCATGGCTCTTCCAGCCCGTGGAGACCAAAACCAAGATGGAGATTTGATGCTTGGAGTTGGAGAAGAAGATGCTTTTGCGAGGTAAACCCGTCCGAGAGTCTCCTCCCTCGCGCCGTCACGAGGCTGGAGCCTGGAAGTGGCAGGACGCAGGTGTATAAATTAAGCAACTGCCGATCCGCTGATGCATTTGTTTTTTTTTATCGAACCGAGGAGCACCGTGAAGGCGGAGAATACGGCTTCTTTTTTTTATGATAGGAGAGAGATGGCAGAGGATTCACGGGTGATGGGTGCGCCGCGCTTCCCTGCCAAAGCCATTGCGTGGCTCTCCGAACAAACAAGTTTTTACTTTAGCTAGGGCGAAATGTGGTGTCACGTGAATAACATAAGTATGGCAACAAAATTTATACACAAAACCGTCGTTTGATACGTTGGACTAGTGTATGCAAAAGGAGTAAAGGACCGCTTACCTTCTGATGATGAGGCCAGAAATGGCACCCCAACTAAACTCTGCCTATAGCAACCAGCCAACCAGTGAGAACCACAAAACAGCTGGCATTTCAGAGCTAATATCGCATCATGGTGAATACACAATTGTGGACGTTTGCCCTCTATTGGAGATCAGACTTCTGAGGCTGATTTGTGACTGGGTTGCCGAGATTGAGACAGGAACTAGCTGCTGATCGAATATTGCTGGAATTAGAGGATGCTTGTAGTCCGACACGTAGGTAATCCAACAGACCAATGTTGGAGGTCAGTCAGATACGGTACATGCAACATGTAGGTAATTCATTCAAAAAAAAAAATACACACAGGTAATAGTTTTAGATGTTAACTTAAATGGAAGGCTTTTTAAGTGCTATGCTTAGTGCCACAAGGGACGATAACTAGTTTTCTTTTCGGCGCACCAGAGGGGACCATGGAACATAGCTCCATTCTCAAAAGCAATCAGAAAAATACATAGCGGTATTCCAGCACCATGCAACTGGCTGCTCTCAACCCACAACATGAACTATGACTCTACGTATCAGTAAAATTGAGATCCAGTGAAGAACAAAATAATCAGGCCCAGCACAGCAGCAGCTGATAGTTCAGGTAACATTTATCTTTTTGCCAAGGCGTCACTGCTTCTATTCAGCGATCTTAACCTTCTTCTTCTTGGACTTCTCTGGTGTGGTCTTCCGCATCTCCGAGGCTGTGTTGCTCTCTGCTCCACGAGCATGAGAACCTTCAGAGGCCCTGCCTGGCACATTTGAGTGCCCCAAACTGCTTTCATCCTTCCTCTTCTTCGGTTTGGGTGTCCGTTCTATGCTCATTGCACCAAGTGAAAGCGCCGAACCTTGGCTGCTGCGGTTCTTTGATAAGCCAGTGAACCGAGACATAGTCTTCCTAGAAGAACCTGGTGGGACATATGCACTTCCATCAATGAATATCCAGTTAAATGGATTATTTCTATGCTTAGGTTATATTAGAGGGAATTATGTGTTAGAAAATTGACATCTCCTCAGAGAACGAAAGGAATTCGAATAAGACATACCGATTCAACCAGTAGCTAACTAAATGTCATATTACCTGCAGATTTCTTAATGCTTGGAGTAAGGCTCGCGAGACTTGGTTTCTTCAATTCCTCAGGTTCAGGATAACGAACTAAGCAAACTCGGCGTGAAATCTTCCCAACTTGAGTTTATTTAGGTTAGGGGAGGAAAAGAGTTAGCATACTGAAGTCATAAGGCACAAATAAAAGAGAAAAGATAATGGGAACACCAAATCCGCAAGCAAGCAATGAATATTTTTTCTTCCAATTTCACCAAATTATTTGATGATATAATGAATATATATTTCACTAGTTTCTCATGTCCCTCAGTAAAAATAAAGGTAAACATATTAGATACATGTCCTACAGGTCACAAACACCAAATCTGCAAGTATATGCTAACTTTTTTGCATGAACCAATATATCAAGCAGCAAACAACAGTGATTCACCATTTAATGTATCCATTTATCTGTTGGCAAACATATTATCTAACTTCAAGTATGTAATTTTGACTCTTTATCTTTTGCAACATATTCCAATTAATGTGTCAGTTGCTTTGTTTTGTCATATCTATCAGTTTGAGAGTTTCACATTTGCAGTTTGTTAAGTATACCAAGGCAGCAAGGCCCATGGCCAATGAAGATGTCTTATACATGTCACCATATCGTTTCAAATCCCCAAGGTTAGTAGTTGAGGTAGCTTATCAAGTCCAGTTTCTTTTCCTCCAATTTTCTCAAGACCAAAACAGTCAACACTAATAAGTTGTGGTCCTGTAACAGAGTAAGATTAGCATATCTGAAACCAAAGGTGATCATATACTAGGGTTTCTTGATGACAGTAACAACATCAAAGCCTTTTAGTCCAAAGCAAGTTAGAGTAGGGTAACCCACAAGACCCAACACAGAAAGACTAACAAAATAAAAGGAAGACGGAAAAGGAAAAAGATAAAACAAGAAGAGACCATTCTTGATGATTGTTATGTGGAAGCGCATACCCTAGCTGCCACAACAGACAGCAGGCTCATTAGATTTAGGTTATACATGAACCAGTCATTCAATTCAACAACTCCTGGCTTGAAGGCTTTACCAAACCAACAAGTGCATCAATTATAACCAAGAAAAAAGAAGTGAAGACACACAACACATATTTATCAAGTATCAAACTTCTATTTTGCTAAAATGGTGAAAGCATCTCTGCAACATACAATGAAAATAAAATTTTGATATTTCAGCATACCAGCTTTCGTTTCTGATCCTGATGGAAGGAAGACAGTTGCATCTCTCTGTTGTGAAGCGAAGCTGAAGATATCATAAGATTTCCCTGCCAAAATTAGTGGGTTAGCTATGGCTACCTTTTTTCTGGAAAAGATTTAAAATTAGTTCAACATAATGCTGGAAATGCAAGTGACTTCATGAATCAGATCAGCCTTGCCGATTTGCTGTTATAGTAATAGTAATAAGATATAAGTTGTTTAGGAAACTAAAGTACGAGTGAACCAAACTTTTGGTGTCCAAATGAGTGAATGTTCAGAACACTTAAAAGAAACTTCAGTTATCTTACCAGAGGAACTCTCTAAAGTGCCCAAGTTTCCATCATTGTGTAGCTTAAGAGAAATCTCTTTACCATGAAAATCAGCCGCACTTAACTGCATGTAATAACAAAGGAAATATTGCATTGGATCTCAATAACACAGAAAATTGACAACAGACAACTGGGATGTATAAACAACAAAAGGTCCATATCACCTTATCTTTCGGCCATTGTATTAGCCAGAATTCTTCTGAGTCTGTCGGTGAGATATCAAGCATGGCTTCCTCTTCGACCTCTTCAAATGACGGTCCAGGCTCATAGCTGCAGCGGTTGCAGCAAACGTCAGGTGCCAACAAACAGTAACATGCCATACAAAGTATACAAAGTGCAGTGTGGAAACAATAAAAACTAACACAATTAATGGGATGCAGCTGCATTCTACCAAGTAAGTTTCTAATTGGAAAAGAAAAGGAAACGTTATCAAGCTTTAATATGGAATGATAATTGTTGTGGTCAAGCATGGAACTACCCTATTCTCTTAATATTATCTTAATAATAGCGAATAAGTAAGGATGCAGTTCCTACAGACAGTAATTTACATGATATTATAAACACAGCAGCACTTATGGGACAACAGCTCTGAAAACCAGGACCTTTCACTCTAGAGAACAATTGCTAATAGCATGAACAATGGAAAGCAAGGGAAATCTGGTACCATACCACCCCTTTGCAGCTCCCTTCGCCATCTCAGACGCAAACCAAAGCTCCTCTTATGTGTCCCGCTTTCCCCAAATTCTTTGGAAAATGGAGCGCACCCACACCTTGCGCGCTGATGAAGAAGAGGAGCCTAAATCGAACATGGACCGACAGGTTAGGAAATCCCCAAATTCGATTGCTCAGAACTACATCAAGGCCACCGAACTATAAAATCCTATAACAGCCCGCCCAATCAAACTAGGGATACTTATCAACAACAAAGGAGGAAATATGTCAGCGTCAGGTTGGGGTGGGTACTAACTCCACGCAGTCCAGAGCCGGTATGGGGAGGGAGGGAGGACGAACGAAAAGTCGCTCTACGGGACAGAGGGTACCTGGTTCGTGGTGTCCCGTCACCGGCTGGAAGACCGTCGGCGGCGAGGGACAGAGACTTGCGGCGGCGCCGCCGGCTAGAGGAGACAAGCAGGAGCTCGCGACGGGCTTGGCTCGGGTAGGGGTTTTGGTGGCGGTCTGGCGTCGGCGGTGGAATGGTAGACGAAGATGGGCCACGTGATAGCAACAACTTCGACAAAAATGGGCTAAACAAGAGCCCAATGGGTTGCGTGTCTAGGTTTGATTTTGCTTGGGCCGTACACGATGATACCCAAGGCGAATAAGACGTCTTCTTCGGCAGGATTTTTTCGGCATTACTAAGGCACAAGATTTTCTCGCTTCTTGCTTTTTATAGTTTAAAAACTGTGAAGCAATAGTCAAAATAAATGAGAATCAACGAAAATAAGTAAAACGTTTGGCAGGAGTATCACTTATTTTCGTAAGAAAAACAAGAATCGAGTAAAATAAGTGGAAACAAACAGGGTCTAGAAATGGCCACTCTTCAAATGTCATCTTCAATTCTTTCCTAAAAAAATGTTGTCTTCACAAACTTGCCATGAGAGAGAGAGAGACAGAGAATCACTCGTGTACTTTTTTGTGTGAGAAAAGAAGCCATACATACAGATACAGATGCCACCTAAGACTGAGTCCAACAGATGAGACAATTTTATTTTTACATCTCCAATTAATACTGTGCATTATCGATTGAATCTTCAATAAATGAGGCAAAGGCAGTAGGCATTTTGGCTTTGAGGAGAGAGGAGATCCAAAAATACATCTCCTCTCTCCTCAAATGCATTTCGTCTGCGAGGCAAGCGAGACGTAGACGGGGGAGGCGGGCAAGGACGGCGAGGCCGGAGGAGGCCGGCGCAGACGGGGGAGGCGGGGCCGTCGGCGCCAGCTCGTGCGGACAGGGGCGGCGGGGCCACCGACACGGACACGGGCGGCAGCTCCAGCTCGCATGAGGAGGCGGGGCCGCCGATGCGCAGGTGGGCGGCGCCTCCGAGGCTACGGGGACGACATCGCGTGGGGGCCGCCGGCACGGACGGGGGCGGCGGCTCCCGCTCTCGTCGTCGGGGGCGGCGTCGCGTGAGGAGGTTGGCGGAGCGTTGGAGGGAGGTGAGCGCGGAGGCGGAGGCGAACGCGGCGCTCGCACGGACCTCGACACTGCGGGCGCGGAGCTTGGCGGCACGGGCACGGACCTTGGGGCCGGTGCGCGGGGTGGCAAGCGGCGGCGGAGATGCGCTAGGCGACGAGTGGCGGAGCCGACGCGCGCGGTGCGGGGGCACGGGGCAACGAGCGGCGGCGCGCGGGGCAACGAGTGGCAGCGCGTGGGGCAGCGAGCGGCGGAGCCGATGCACAGGCCGACGAGCGGCGAAGCCGAGGCGCGTGGTGCGAGCTGCCGACAGGCCACTTGCTGCGGGCGAGCTATGCCGCGCGGAGCGGAGGTGGAGCCGGGCGGAGCAGAGCGGGACGTGTGGCCTGACGCTATGTCGCACGGCGAGCGGCCTGGCGGCACGCGACGAGCGCATGGGCGACCTCCAGCGGCACGTGAGGCACGGGCAACGACGTAGGGTGCTTGGTGCGCGGAGGCGGGCAACGCGCGGAGCGGCGGAGCGCGATGGCGTGCGGCATACAGAGCGCGGAGGCAGCTTTGCCTCTTCGATTTAGCTGTTATTATTGGAGAAAGTACAAAATAGATGGCTCTCTATCGACTGTACACGATAGGCAAAGGCTCTTTTACCTCTTCAAAATGGACTTCCTTGTTGGAGTCAGTCTAAACTATGCCTAGCAAGAACAACAAACCACTGGCATTTCTGAAATATCGCATCATGCTGGTACATGTATACAGTTGTGGATGTTTCCCTCTACGGGAGAGCAGACCCCTTAAATTGCGTGTGACTGAGGTGCCGAGATTGAGACAGGTACTAGCTACTAGTCGAGTATTGCTGGAACAAGTAAGTGAGTATCTTCTTGTAGTCCGACGACTGGAATCCAGTGTTTGGGTCGATCAGATACGGTACCTGCAAACACGAGTGATTCCGAGTGTTAAATGCTAACTTGAGAGTAAGGCGTTAGTGTTCTTCTTTTTTCTTTCTTGGATCTCAGGAGTTAGTGTTCTTGAAAGCTTAGTGCCACAAGGAGCAGGCAACTCCGAAAGGAAAACACAAACGATGAAACAGTTAGATAAGTGTTCTTGGATGTGAGATGCCAGAGGCGTATGTAGAAATAACACAGCAAAAGAAACATCTACCGAGTTGCATCCAACAAGATAAATTTGGGACACGTACATGCATTGGTAATTTGTCCCAAGATTCAGATACCACCTAATAATACCTTGTGTTCTACTAACTCCGATTGTATATTGTTGACGTTAGGACAGAGTTGTTAGTTCAACATCAGGAAAAGAAGTTCGGAGGGTATAATAATTCTTCTCGTTTCATGATGCAGTAAAGAGTTAGCATTACCTGTTTAGAACCTGACTTCTTTATAAGTAAATCCATCTTTGAGGACCCTTCCCCCACGTTCTGGAGAACATAAGGAAGCTCCAATTCGCAGAGCGCTTCACGGACAATCCTCGCATACTGAAAAACAGTGTAAGAGGGCGGGAAAGGACCCATAGTTCTATATGACACAAGAAGATAAGAACTCCTAACAAGAGGGTAGCAAGGAGAGGGCCTATACTTACAGAATTGTTCTCATATGAGAAGAGCTCCAACTTCTCTGCAGGTACAACACCAGCTCTGTTCCACAATGTTATTCCTCGTCCAGCTCTTAGAAGAGTCGGCACCCATCCTGTGAAAATTGTGCTGAAGATAAAACAAGAAGACTGTTAGAATGGTAAACGTTGGCAGGAAATTTGACTAGTGTCATTTATGAAACATTTATTTGTCATAGCTGTTAGCCGTGGTATCAGTAATTGTGAGAAATTTGAAAGAAGCAAAGGGGGGTACCTCTCGAGGATTCCAAAAGAAGGGCTCCTTCCTTGTCCATATTGGCTGAACAGGTACTTCACAATATCTCCTGCACATTCAAAGAGTGTGTTAGAGTCCATATTTGCTTTGCTGTGAAGTACTATTTCACCAAACCATCCAAGAGAGAACTTAAACTGTTGAAACCACTGTCTATATGACTCAACCAAAATTTAACAACACTCATCTCATGGAACTACAGTTGATGTCACAGTGAATCAAAACTGCTACTAGCCAAAAGATTCATCGGAACTTACCACTTTCATACATTGTGACACCAGTGCTGGCATCAACAAGCAGTGGGAATCTGCATGGAAAAACTACAGTTCAGAGAAAGTAAGGAGACAGAGATACATAACAGAGTCCACCATGAAAAGGAAGAATCAATAAACTTTCCAGGCATTTATATTTCTGTTTAAGCAAAGGATTGCTGTAACTATAATATCAGTAAATTTACAATAGGTGAAAACATACTGTTCCTTGCCTCCAATTGTTTTTACCACATCTCTGTGCCTTAGCGATCCTTTTGGACACGGATAAACCTGAAACAATAAATTGAAGAGAGAATAAGTGTACCACACAGATAACCTACACCAAGCAATTGTTTCCTCTTGACATGTACTGCACATCTATATGCAAGTAAAGGCACATCAATTGCATGGGTTTCCTACATATAATACCGTCCTAGTGTTGAAGAACTGAAGAATCACAGCAAAACACAGTTGAGCACCTCTGCAGAGAGATCAAGCTCAGTCATGGCCTCACGTACTCTCCTACAGAAGGGACATGCCTCTGTTGGAAGGATACAACAAAGGATCCAATCAGTAGGCTATTACACAAACCTGAGATTAGCATGCCTAGAAGTCAGAGGTAACAGAAAGTTTTGTGTTTACCAAACTCGTACAATTGCAGAGTAGGCGCACTTGTTGCTGTATCAATGTTCTCTCCACTATTAGTGGCCACACTTGATCCCCATGGCAACCTAGCCAAACTTGAAAGCGAAGATGTGGCAACCTGGCAGCAAACGTAATGAAAGTCAGCAGATTGTAAGTGATAAAGGGAAACCCAAAAGGAATAGCCCAATCTTGTTCTCTCTCTCTCTCAAAGAAAAAAAAAAGGCCAAGCTCAAGCATGAATATCAGTACTGACATTTGAGGTTGATAACTCGGAGCGACCATACATCAAACTAAAATTAACGAGCAATTGTAATATCAAATATCGAAAATAGTAAATACAGTGGTCAAATGTCCCCTTCAGGCAACAGCGAATGCATTCTGTAAGAAATGGCTTGGAACCCGTCCAATACCAAATTTAGTTCTGAACTCTAGTCCAGGTTCTAATTCAAGTTGCTATTACTTCGTAAGTTTGCGAGTAGGGATCTATGGAAACACCGAAACACTGAGCAAAGGCAACGGGATTTACCTCGACCACATCGTTCCTCTCCTGTGAAGGGTCGCCCCCCTGCTCAGCAAAACACACAAATCAATCCAATGCTAGCAATCCTCTATACGTATTCCTCTGCTTAAGCAAGCCCGAAAATTGGGCGATCGAGAAATACGTTGTTAGTTTAGTTACCCCGAGCAACTTGAGGAGCGGACACAGGAACGACAAGACGCTGCCGCTCGCGCCGCCGCCGCTCGTAGAGGCGGTTTCTGTTTCTGTCGTCCCGGCGCTGGGAGGCCGCGCTTGGGCAGGGCGGGGGAGGCGGACTTGGCTCCGAGCAGGAGCGTGAGCTAGAGCGCGCCGCGGAGGCTGGGGGCGGAGGCCGGAGTGAGGGGCCGGATGGGCGAGCGGGAGCATGGTGGCCGCCGGCCTGCGGGCGAGGCTCGCCTGGGGACTCGGGCGCTGGCGTCGTCAGTCGTCACTCGCCGGCGTGTGATCCTGTGAAGAGGCGTCGGACTGGCGGCCTTCGTTGGCGTCCACGCTGCGCCTGCGCGCGACCGGTGTCCACAGCCGTCGTGACAGCACCGCTGCGGGTGTGGCAACAGTGTGGACAGTGAACGGAAAATGAAAGTGAACAGAAGCGCACGTCCCGTCATGTGGTTGGATAAACTGAGATCCGCTACTGATAATAAATTTATTAAGGCCAATCCCGAGTTTTTACCTAGAGAAGAGAAGTACTCTACTGCTCATGCCAATGCCCCCAAGCTAGCCGATCCAATCCAAATCCAATAAACCCTGTTCTTACCGACCTGACACAAACAACGTCTGCCGCGCGCCGAGCCCTCCTCTGGATTCCGGTCCTTTATTTTCTCCAATCGCGCTCGATCATCAGGGATAGCTTTCAAATCAAATCATCATCATGAATAGCTCGCCAAATCGACGCATGGACCGATCGATAGCTGCAAGACATGCATTACATGGGACCGCGTCTCATCATTCGGAGTGACGATACGTGCACATCAGTCACCGGCCGCCGGCCGGCCGGTTGATTACTGGTCGCTGTTCGTACACGTCCCTTTCCTCATGGCCTTCGATCCGATCCGGCCCCTATAATAGCTGTCATCACTCCCGGCTCCCGCGCGCGCGGTGCATCATATCCTGCAGTGCAAAAGAGACGTGCGTGCACGCAGGGTGAGCGCTATGTATCGATCGAGACCTTTTTCGTCCCAGTCCCCGGCCGACTAATCAGCAGTGCGCGACTGTCGGCAAATCATCAACATAACAGTGAAACGAACCATCCGAACTACGTGTAACGAGTAGTGTACACACATGATGCTTATCCGTTCCATTCTACCGGCGGCGGCGCCGCGGGATCGAGAAGATGCTCTATCTTGTTGACCGGTAGGTGTTTGTAGCTCCTCGGTGCATGCACGTACGTGTATTTCAACTGTAGCGCGCGCGGACCTAGAGCTAGTGCGACCCATGTAGTAGTACTGCTATAATCAAGCTTTAGTACTGGCTAATAATAGATCGGCAGCAGGGCCGTCCGCTTCACGGCCGATCGACGGCGCATGCCCGTACCGGCCGCATGTATCCGTGCCATCACACATCTCTAGCTCCTTGTAGCTACAAGCAACAGAAAAGGCGTAGGTCGAGGAACCACTGACGGGACACGCATGAGATGACGCGCCTGCTCGTGCGAACCTTCCTCCCTTTGTTTGACAAAGCGCGCACGGCCCGGGACACGGCCCGTCGTCCGTCACGTCCCAAGCAACGACCCAATGATGATGATAATTACATGATTGATCAAGCGGAATTAAGGCCGGACAGCTCACGCGTGCACGGACGAAAGGGCCCGCCGTACGCCCGCGCGCGCACGGACGGACGGACGCGCAAACCCACCCACCCACCAGACCAGGCCACCACCTGATGATCGATGATCGTTCACTTCACTCCCCCGTGCGCAGTTATGAATGAATCCGCCAGCTAGCGAGAGCAATCCGTGGCGCCGTGCATACCGGAACCGGAGACATGCGGCGTTTTCTGTGGTTGCAGATAGGGCTTCCGTGGCCTACTCAATACAATATACCTCCTTGCTGGCCCGGCGGCGGCCGTGCATGCACAGGCGCGCGCGGCGACATCGAGCTACAGCGCGGCGCATATATATATATATATATATATGCATGCACGGGGACGACACGGGTCACATACAGATCCATGATCCAACCGCGAGGTCGTCTCCACCACGGCTGTGCGGTGCCCCACGCAACGCAACACGGTCGAGGGGCGACGCGGTCGCCGCTCCGGCCACACAAGCGAGTCCCGGCTGGCCGCCTCGATCGTGTGCGCGTGCCTACCTCTCCTCCGGCCGACATTGCTCCGCTGGTGATGCAAAGCTCCACGACGGTGCTTGTTTGCTGGAAATGTCATCCATTGCGCGTGGTCGTTTTGACGCATGAATGAATCTAGATATATCTGGCACTCTGATCGAACGCTTATTAATTATATACGTAAACTGCAGCTAGCTACGTACCCGCGGAATGATTACCCGCCGGCTCCCTGTGCAATAATCGTCAATGGATGGAATAGACAATGCCACGACGACAGGCGCGCGTGGGGATCCATCGTCCTCATCAGTCGTCGCCCGTACCCCTCCTCACCCTGATCCTCACCACTATTAACTAGTACTATTTCGTCGATCGCCGGCTCCCTGCCTCCTTGTTGCTTGACTTGACTGCTGCTCCAATGCAAGATATTTTCCATGCTTTTTATTTATTTATTTTCTCTAGTGTCTTTCATTTTTATATAGCCTGGAGATGACAACCAACATGACTAGAGCTAGATTTCCCACGGCGGCTAACCATACGTTTGCTCAGATTCTACCACCATGCTTGGCCTTCTCATCTGTCATCTGTGTGCGTGTCGTTCTCTAGGCAGGCGGCATTGTTGTGTAGTACTGCGTCATGATTAGCTAGGGAGGGTACTGACTGCGTACGGCCCAGGGAGGGACCTTCCGTACGCTCACGAATGGGACACGTGTCGTCCTCCAGCAGAGGGACCCACACGGATACATGCCCTTCTTCCCCAATCTGGACCTTCCCCCCGGCCCGATCCATCCAGCTCCAAAGATCTGAAATCATCATGGCAATGGCTCCATGCTAGCTAAGCTAATAAAGCCTTTATGTGCTGCACGCATGCCGCGCTCCAACCGTACGCTCGTGTGCTGCAATCAGTGTGCGTCATTCAGAAAAACTGAGATCTCGCTGCTCATCGCCTCTTCCCCTGCTCTCTCTCTCCCTCTCGCGTCCCATGCGTCGTCTCTGGTCTCTCTCAGGAGTTAGGAACAGTAGCCCCAGCTCCAGGCTGTAAGCTGTTATGGAACAGAACCCATACCGACGTGGAGCCGACCTGCAACCAATGCCTCATTTACCAGTTACCACCTCGGCCTGGACCATAACACAGTTTGGAGGTGAGCTCGCAAGATGTACTGTAAGTGAGACCGAACTGGTGGTTACAAATGTGGAATGTAGGAGTTAATTTGGATGACAAGCTAGCAGAGGCCTCGCCGCCTTGACATGACTATTATTGAGGAATGGCGCATTCTACGTACACAGTTTGAAAATGAAACCTTTTTCCAATCCCAGTTTATCTTTCTCTGCACAGTTGTGGTTGAGCAGCATACATATCGCAATTAATTAATAAGCAAATGAACCCTGATTTGGTGAGAGTGTGATGCCCTTGATGTGTTTTGGTCCCTTTTAGTTGTCACTGTACTGTACATTCATATGCTTCGTATTACTCTGATTCACAAATTAATGACATGCTAGTGGTCTCTAAGAAGAGTACCACTAACTTTACGTGTCCTTTGCTGTTCTTCCTAACACGGCTAACAGTATATGCATGGTTCACCACCTAGATCGAGATAGGGTGCACGAACCAACAGCCATGAAGTGTCCACAGCAACTGCACGCGCACAGTGGTCGCCAGGACGGGGCATTATTGCGCCCAATCATGGATCAAATCATGAGCTTAACATAGTAGCTGGCCATATGAAGTGACATGCTGCGACCCATCATCATCCGTTGCACGTACGCCTATATAAGGGCACGCCACGCCATTGCTGCATTGCATCCGCATCACTCAGTGTTCACTCGCTCCGCTCCTTACACAAAAGCGCGAGTTAGTTAAAATTCCAGGCTGATTGTTTTGCACTTCGATCGAAGGAGGCATATATATAGGCAAATAGTCGATGGATCATCAGATGGCGGCCACGAACCTGCTGCTGCTGCCTCCGACGACGATCACGAGCAGCGGCGGCGGCGACTGCTCATCAGCAGCAGGGCATCATCAGTTGCCGCTGCAGCAGTACAGGGGCGTGCGGAAGCGGAAGTGGGGCAAGTGGGTGTCGGAGATCAGGCAGCCCGGCACCAAGACCCGCATCTGGCTCGGCAGCTTCGAGTCGCCCGAGATGGCCGCGGTGGCGCACGACGTGGCCGCGCTGCGTCTCCGCGGCCGCGACGCGCAGCTCAACTTCCCCGGCTCCGTCGGCTGGCTCCCTCGCCCGGCGACCACGCACCCGGCCGACGTCCGCGCCGCCGCGTCGGAGGCCGCCGACCGGGTGCGGCGCGAGCCATCGCTAGTGGCACTGGCAGCAACATCGCGGTGCCACGACGAATTCAGCGGACTACGGGCCGTGCCGGTCGAGATGGCCGGGAGCGACGAGGAATTCGAACTGGACCTGGGCTCGCCAAGGCTGTGGGCCGAGATGGCGGAGGCCATGCTCCTCGACCCGCCCAGGTGGGACACGGGTGTCAGCGACACGGAGGTGGCGCACTGCTGGTCGCACGGGTCACTGTGGGACGCCTGCTAACCGCTGCTGATTCGATTGGCTTGGCTGCAAGTGTGTGTACCATGGCCGTTATAACGCTGTTAACCTCACAAGTCACGATCGTTTTGGTGCGTGTCAGTGAGGGTGGATTTCTTACCTAGCTTGCATTTTTCCCTTTTTTTTTTACTATTTCGTTTGGTGTCTTTTGTTTTGTGTTACCTAAATGATGATATAGTGGAAGGCACTACTACTGATATTATGGTTTAACATTAGTTTGGTATAACTTCTATCTCTAATCTCAGAGGACTAAATGAGATCATTTAAACTGCCGTGCTCTCAAGAATCACAAATAAAATGATGTATTCACTATTTACACCATAAAAGTAGTTTTTTTTTTCACATATAACAGTTCTCTTTCAAAGTCTTGGCGGGAGTGGTGTTTGGACAGACAATAAAAAACATTAAGATCATTTTGTTGTCTTCTCTGGAGAGCCTGTTTCATATATGCGAGTCAGGGTCATACCAGTCTGGCCGAGTACATGTAAGATCATTTTGTTTGGTTGATCGTATCTCTTTAACCTGGTTAAGAGGATATGTTATTTGGTTGGTTGTACAAGTATCTATTATATAAAGTAACTTAGAGCATTAGGTTTTGATATAACATAGAATTCCCTAATACGCCTAAAAAAATATTCACCTATATTTTTTTCAGAATATATATATAATATGCAACAAAGTATGCTTGTCACTTATTTAATTTACCAAAACTAATATGCATCAAAGTAAAAAATTTGTCATAGTTATACATATAAGTTAATATGTCAAATTCTCTATTTTTTATATGTTTTCTTTGATGTGATAGCTCTAAAGTTTAGACGACAAGAAACAAACACACCATAAGTCCAACATTAACATAATTACAAGACACGAGAGAAGAAGGATTTTCTGTGGACATCGATAGGTGTTACATTAGAAACGAAAGAGCAAATTTTATTTTAGTTCAAGATTATTGTATTTGTAGTATTTTGTACAATTTTTAGGAATGGGATGAATTCGGACGCTCCCGAGTTAAAACGGAGTGAGTCCCACAAAAACGCTGTCCTGTGATCTGTCTCCGTTCCCACCTCGTTTCCAGGTTACAGCTGGAAATACGAAAATCAAATATTTGGGCGTCCTTCTCCTCTTCCCTTCGTGGCGGTACCGTCCAGGACAAATAGAAAACGGGTCGGGGTCCCTTCCCTTCCGTTTGCGCCCCTGCTCTTCCTTTTCTTTTCTGCCGTTCACCTCTCTCTGCCCCTGTGTCTCTTTCGTGGCCGTTCGTGGCGGCGACTACTCGGCGAGCGGCGACACGCCTTCGCCGGGCCCTTTGCTGGCGACGAGCACCTACCTGGTACGCCCTCCCCTTCTCTTCCCTTCCTGCCGTGCGAAACGGAGCGCCGCCGCTAACCCTAATGTAAGCTATATTTGTTCTTGATCTGACCCGATTAACAGTTGATACGTGGATTTTACCTAATAACTCTGATTTTCATAAAAATCATCGGGTATACATGTCCAATTTAGGGTCCGTCTCTGCATTATATTTTGCCCGGTGGTGTTAGTGCTGCATCCTTGCATATTCGGTTTGGTAATGGACGATGATCACCTAATCATAACGAAAAGGCAGGTGAATATTGATAGAATTCCGTGTGTAAATGTTAGGGGAAAAGCTTTGACATGTTATCTTATATCAGTCAAAGAGAAAGTTTTGACATGTTCTCTTGGTTGAGAGGAGAATTGTAACCAATTCAAATGAAAATTGGGCAAGTAATGCTGACCACGTCCAATGTTTGGTGGATAGGATCGTTTGAAAGATGCGCATGAAATAGATGGGAAGCTTCATGTATTATTATAGGCAAAAATGAGTTCTACCATTGACAAGTCTGGTCTATCATCTGTTGTAAATAAATAACTGCATTGTTGGCACCTACTTGTTCATATCTTCCATCTGCTGATAATTTTTCCTTCTCCCCTTATGTTGCAGGCTCCTCTGTCTTAGTGTATTGTTCGGTTTGTAGGATGTGAGGACGGCCTCTTTCCTGATGATAAAAGTGAGAATGTGTGGAAGTCTTGCGTCTTGGTGCTTTATGTAATGCACTTGATCACATTTTTCACCAATATCATTGGTTTGGTGACCATTGTTCTCATCTCCATAGTCTCTGTCTTGGGCCTGGTCTGCCTCTCCCGCTCATTATACTTCCAGCTGTGGATCAAAAGAAGAGGCTATCAACGGCTTAGCTACTTCAACGGGCCGTGGCTGACTCGCATAACACTGATCCTGGTTGCATTCTGGTGGGGCATTGGAGAGGTTATCCGTCTCACTTTTGTGAATGGGGAGGGTTGGCTCATTTCTGATCGAGCATGGCAAGCAAATGTGTGCAAATTCTACATCATTTCCAATTTGGGATTTGCAGAACCAGGATTGTTCCTCTTGCTCGCCTTCCTTCTTAGTGCAGCTTTGCAGAAGCAAGAGCTTGGTACCTTGAATCGGAAATGGAACCGGGAAACCATACGTGCAGTGTTCATTCTCTGTGCTCCTTCTCTTGTCTGGGAGACGTGTGTTGTCTTTGTCATTTCTTCAGAGGACGGTCAAGCATCAAAATTTGCAAAGTACTGGTATTCTGCAACTGCAATCCACAACGGCAATGTGACATGCACATACCCATTGTTAAGCAGCATATTTCTTGGAGCATTTTATATAGTCTTGACCATCTATGTCATGTTTGTCGGAGGTCAGATGCTGTCTCTGGTGATCAACAAGGGGCTCCGAAGGAGGATATATATGCTGATCTTTGTCACTACAATATTACTTCCCCGAGCTATACTTCTTGGGTTCTCGGTTCTTCCTTGGCCTGGTGAAGTAGTCCATGAGTCCCTCGTCTTTGTCTCGTTTCTTGTGCTGATGTTTGCTGCCATGGTTGGTCTTGTCATTCTGGTGTACTTCCCGGTTGCTGACACCTTCGCCGTAGGTGACCCAGAACATTTAGAGATGCAAGCAAGTCGTGCTGTTATACTATGATAGCCTTATGCTCTGATTTCATGTCCAGCTATTGTTCAAGGACGAATTGAGGGGAATTCCCATGTTGCTTTCCCTGTCCTGCAACTGCAGCTGCAATTTTTTCTCGTGAAATTTTGTAAAGATATTATAGAGTATAGGTAGAGATAAAGTTCTCATATTTGTTTTCTCCTCTCATCTCTCTTATTTGGCATGAGCAATCCTGTAAAATAGTTCGTAGACAGTAAAAGAGATTCTTTTACTTATCATCTTTTTTTTTTTACATTTTTGTGTGGTCAGCCTCTATTACCCATCGTACATTGTTATGTGCTCAGCCTCTCGATCTGAGCTTATATTGTCTTCATTTTACTCGATCACTTTTATTTTCAGTTAACCAGAGAGAACTGATATTTCAGCAAGATTTTACCTAGTTCTATGGATCGCTAGCCACTTGATTTTATTTATATATATATTACGAGGTGCTAAACACTTGATCTGGCAGCTGAAATGTTATTCATCAACATACCATTCACCATTTTACCTGAATGTTTAAGTGCAGCAGATGTATTTCGATCAAAGAGGCTGTTGGATCATATGCTATACTCGTTCAGTAGGTTCTACGTGAACTGTTAAGTCTGATGTGAAATGTTTAGGGACCAATCTTTCAATTAGGACTTACGGCTGAGATTTGAGATTTTCTTTATGATTATGAAACAATATGCATGGTAAGTCTTAGGGCTTGAATGGTAATGACCATTATTACCTTTCAGATTTTTACATTAAAATTCTTTGCGCACTGCATCACAAATCAGGATCGCATGTAGTCAATATGTTCATTTCGATATACCATGGGCACACAAAATTATCTGACACGAGCTCCAGAATAACATAGCTTCATGATATGCATACTAATACACTGAGATTTATTCACAAACACATAAAAAATAAACCTTGTCGGGAAGGCACCCTCAGGTTGCAAACCACGTCATAAAACCATAACACTGAGACATACAATACGCCAGCCGCAACTAAATGATGAAACCGATGAATTCTCATGCCTATGAATCATTATAAACCTTCCTCTCACAACTTCTCTCTTCCAGGGACAACAAACGAGCCATATCAACTTTCTAAATGCTGTCAATACTGGAACCGTTTCTTGTACACTCAACCTAGCGGCCCCATTTTTTAACGAGGCCAGGTATCTGATATAAAAAAAAAACTGCCAAGCATTAGGGTTAAGAGAACAAAAAGAGATCAAACTGCATATAGTGGGAAAAGGTTAAAAAATTGGGTTAACTGACCTCAACACCATTAGGCCCTATTTTGTTGCGAGATATGAAATTCAGTATGTGTGATGCAAACTCTTCAGGTACATCTTCCTGAAACAAAGTTTTTGGTACTTGTCAAAACTGGTAAAGTTGTCATTCATTGGTCAAAAGTATTGCTAATAGTAATACTTCAAAGATAAAATTTCCATGAAGTAAGCTATAGAAGAACATAACTAAAAAAAGCAAATGAACCTTTGCTAATTCATGTACATGCTGGAAAAATCCGTGACATTTCCAAACTGGTATTACAGCATCTAGGAGAGAAATCGGCATATCATACCAACGAATGAAGGTAGACCCTAGAGCAATGATTGAAAAGATACGTTGTATGATTTGAGCATATTAAGTATTAACCTGTATGGCATGCCCAGTGTGACGAACCACAATCATTTGAAACTTTCCTTGCATTTGACCAATTGTTAAAGCTCTGCAAAATGCATACCAAATATGTTACACTAATTCCTCTGTAATAGGTCACTGGGTGATAGAAAATATTTTGCATTTCAGAACATTACTATTTATGAAGGCAATAATATTGCAAGTTCATCTAAACAAACAGTTAACAAGACATTTGGCTACAGTGAAAGAAGCATTTTGATAACAGATTTCCACCATTTGACTGTCATCCAAAAATCCAAGAAACAAAGGCTAGCAAGACAACTTTATGCTAGTTCAGCAAACAGCTCGCTTCTTCCATCAACACAAGCTGCCTACTAAAATTGGATATTTCAAAGGCATTTGACTCTGTTTTGTGGGCCTTTCTGTTGGAAGTAATGTGTCATCGTGGATTTGGTTCTTCATGGTGTAACCTGATCTGTGAACTCCTAAACACGTCAACAACAAAGGTGCTGGTTAATGGGTCGCACAGGGAAGAAATCCACCATCAGCAGGTCTGAGGCAGGGAGATCCCCTCTCTCCTATGATGTTCATAATTGTTATGGGTGTCCTAAATACAATAATCCAACAGGCCAGTAACGATGAGCTCCTTCAGCCTCTTGCAAACAGGCCCCTCCGGCACCGGTCTCTCTATATGCAGACTATGTGGTCATGTTCCTTCGGCCAGTTGCCTCCTATTCAGTGCTCACAAGATGACCTGTCCATAATACAGCAGAACACGCCTTGTAGATCTCAGATTTTCTGGGCAAGTACCTTGGCCTCCCCCTTTCTATTAGGAGCTTGAAAGCAGCCATCCAACCAATCATCAACCTATTGGCGGATCAGCTACCGGGATGGAAGGCGGACCTTATGAACCGGGCCGGAAGGCTGGTACAGGTGAAGTTTGTCATGACTGCAATGGTAATCTATCATGCCATAGCACTTGGCTTGATGCCTTGGGCCATTCAGGCTATCAACAAAATCCAGAGGAGTTTCTTGCGGAGAAGAAGAAAGGAGGCAAACTTGGCCTAAGGTTTGTCGCCCTCTGGAGCTTGGAGGGCTCGGCATTCATGATCTCAAATCTCTCAGGTGGGCCTTGAGAATGAGATGGTTGTGGCTACCTAAGACAACCAGATAAACCGTGGGCTGAATTTCCCATCCAGGTGCATGCCTCAGTTAAGATTTTTTTCGCCATGGCAGTAAACACCACTGTGGGTGATGGCTGCTCCATGCTATTCTAGACAGACAATTGGTTGCACGGAAAATCGTTAATGTCGTTAGCTCCACATTTGTCAGCCCTAGTATCGAGGATAAGATTAAACAAGTGTAGAGTCAAGGAGAATCTGGAGAATGATTTGTGGCTCAGGATATCCAAGGGGCTGTGTCTGTTGCAGCACACGCATAGCTCCTTGCCACTTCGAATCTGGTGACGGGATTCCAGCTACAACCAGAGAAGCAGGACATGCACCGGTGGCGCTTCACTGCTAATGGCCAATATTCCTCCAAGTCTTCCTATGCAATGATGTTTACTGGAGCCATACCTTTGAGCCATGGGAGCTCATTTGGAAATCTCGAGCACCGAGAAAATGTCGGTTATTTCTCTGGCTTGTGGCACACGATAGGTTCTAGACAGCGGGCTGGCTCGCTAGAAGAGGATTACCTCATCCAAGTAGCTGCCCTCTTTGTGACCAAGAACCTGAGAACATTCATCATTTGCTGACAAATTGCGTAATGGCATGGGAGGTTTGGTTCCTCCTTCTAAGGAGCCTGGACAACCCTGACATCACACCACAACCTGGATATAATAATTTCTGTGATTGGTGGCTGAGAGCTAACAACAGGGTGCAAGGTGAAAGGAGGAAAGGCTTCAATACGTTGGTCATCTTAGGAGCTTCGTCGATTTGGAAACATCACAACAATTGTGTGTTCGATGGAGCCAGCCCTAGTGTACGCACTGTCATGTCAATGGCGAAAGAGGAAGGTCAACTTTGGTTCTTGGCAGGTGATCGACACAGCTAGGAGTACATCGATATGTCTACTGTGCGGTCGGGTCGATGTTTGTTGTGTAAAAGGTGCAATGTACTGTAGAGCATGAGTGCGGGGTATGTGAGTTCTTTGTTTTGTAACTTCTTTTATTCCTTCTTAATGCAATGATATGCAGTTTTCCTGCATATCGAGAGAGAAAAAAGGCTAGCAAGAATTTTATTATTTTTCAGTCTTAATCGTGATATTCTCATTATTACTACAAATTTCTTTAGACCAACATCTGATAAACCATGGCTTTGCAAACCCAACTAGATATGACATTCTGGTGCAAAGTGACACACAACATAAGGTAAAATAACAGTGGCCATGGACAACAAGATAGAGAATTTCTCAAACTCGGATATAACAAACCTGTCCAGTCTATCAGTGCCAGCTAGTAGTAAGATCTTTTGTACTGGACAAGATAAGAACTTGTCCGAAAGACCTTCATACCTAACAATGAAACATTTGCTTATTTTAGTACCAAATAAATGCAGAACAAATTTTGGCAACAAAGGTCTGTGAAGGCTAAAATTATTTAAGTAAAAATAAATAAAGAGTTTCTATAACAAAAATCATTATAGCGAAAGCATACCATCCTTTCCAGTACTTTTCTGTTTCCTCAAGAGGTGTGCGATATGTATAGCTGAAAAAAAAGTACAAGAGTAAACTTAATTTAGCGAGTGGTAAACAATATTATGTATGCATAAGTTTTATATGTGCATTGGGCAGGAATAGCCCTACAAATATCCAATATGCAAGCAATTGCTCACCATCCCTGTGATTCATTATACTTCAAGGTCGATGGAATGGACACACGAGCAGAATCAATGTTCCTTAATGGTCCACCTTTGACACTCCACTCAATCTGCGTGATTTCAAAAATTGATTAAACAAGAAACAAGATTGGTTGGGGGTATTTAAAAAGTTTCCTTCTGCCTTAACAAGTACAGTTAAAACCACATGGTTTTATAAGCATGCCACTCAATTGAGAGGGAAATTGATTCATTAGAGTTGTTCGTTTTTATTTCATATGGTTGCATTTTTATTTCATATTGTGTGCAACACTGAGTATTCTGGCTTAGAAATATAAACAAGGGATTGTTTTAGATACTGGGGATGATGGACATGTTTAATGCTGATTTGAGGCGACCACAGACAATGTAGGATTAAATCAACATACTGCTTTTTCAATGCTAGGGAAGTGCTGTGCTCGATTCGCTAAGATCTTCTGCATATGAACCAGCGACGCCATTGCTGTTCCCTGTTTATAAAATTAAGTGCCCACAATCAGCAATGACCATAACACAGTCTGCTACATAAGAAAACTCATACTAACCTCAACTACATCAATGACAACAAGCCCATGAAGATTATGGATTTCTTTTCTTGCAGCCACATGTACGGCCACTGAACCACCCATGCTGAGAAGGAAGTACAATCAATACATAGTTACTCAATTATAACTAGATGCTTTCCATGCGACTACTCCAAATGAATAGGCTTGAAGATTCTAAAGGGAAAAGGAGCCAGCCTTTAAAGCACAAAGCAGATAAGTAATAACATCTATGAAGCTGGATTTGATTAAGAGTATGATGGTTCAGTAGGGAAAAAATATTTAGGCTTATTTGGGTAAATGTCCATGTTGAACTAAGTCTGTTGAGCCAATCTTGGTGGACAACTTCAGATCCAAGGGATGCAACACAAAAGAAACAAAAGAAAGAATGCATGATTCTAACTCACCTATGCCCAACAAGTATAATTGCTGGTGGCGATTCTCCATACATTGTTCGTATAACAGCTATGACATCATTGGTAAGAGTCTGCAGTGGCGAGCTATAACATTTTAAAAGACTGACATGTCTTCAGCACAGGCCAACAAGTCTCAAAATAACTCTTAAAGTACGACAAGTGCAAAGCTGAATATACTCATCAGCATGAGTGAGTAAGCATCAATTAATGACTAGAAAGTTTGAAATGATAAAGAACATACATCAATAGACAAATCCAAATCATCGCTTGTGGTAGATTTCCCATGTCCCCGTAGATCCATGGCAACAACACGGGTCTTGTTCTTCATCCGGCTTGCTGCCAGAGCAAATGAAAGCCTAAGACAGATCAAGGAATAATTACATCTTTATTTCTTATACGCTGGTTGCTATGGCAAAATTTCATGAAAATGCAAGTCAAGACATTTAAAGCAATGCTTGCAAGGTTATGATATATAAAAAATAAAATTTGGAAACGTTTTCTTAATACACTATTCCCTGAAGAAAATTCAAGATCAAATGTAAAAATAGTCAGGAACGATAAAGTTTACCCTTTTTTCAGCTTATAATTACTAACTGAAGTTTGACAAAAACATATCATAACTCTACAACATAACATGAGACAGAAATTGTTCTAACAAAAATAAGATGAGACAGAAATTCTGCAAAGTGAACATACGCCTTGGTTTCACAGCACAAACATATTGCAACAGGTTACTGAGGCACAGCCCTCAAGCACTAATTCCTGTGTCCCTACTAACTTGATAACAGAAACCATTTGCTGCCGTAATCGTTTTATGCTCCATACTCACTATTCATTGATTCCACTACCGCCCAGAATTAGTAGTTTATCAGTATGATTCAATTAAAGAGGTTGTTTATCAGTAAGTGATACGCCAATGCGGAGTCCACCAATCAACACTCAGTACCCATGCTGAACATTTCCAGCAAGTCCAGAGCCAATGGCATTTATGCATTCTGCCCGGCAAAACGTGTGAAACGCAGACGTACCCGGAGTAGCCGCCTCCGTGCAGGCAGAACACGACGGGCCCCTCTGATCCGGCCGTGTACACATTGAAAACCTAAACGAAATTCGCCAAAACGAAAATAGCAAACAGTTAGATCGCATCAGTGCAGGAGCGCAGAGCAGAAGCACGCTGAAATCAATTTGTGTGTCTGTCAAACGCACGTCGTCGGTGCCTGGGATGGCGACGCGGCGCTCCTCGTCGAAGTAGTCGGACCAGTCGAGCGGCGCGTACTTGTGGAGCGAGTGGCTGCTGCGTGAGGAACCTGGTTAGGTTTTCAGGAGAACGGGACGGAGATTCCGGAGGGGGAAGTGAGGCGACGGGTCGCTTACTGCGTCGCGGGGCGAGGCGGCACGGCGGCGGCGGAGAAGGCGGAGGAGGAGTCCTCTCCCGCGGGTTCCCCTTCCTTCTCTTGCAGGGAGGATAGCGGCGCGGGCTCCATGGACGCCGGGTGCGGACTGCGCTGGCAGAGAGAGGGCAGGCGGTGGACCGGTGGTGGTGCTCGCACGAGTGGGGAAGGAATACGGCGGCAACGCCGGTAAGGAGGGTGACGAGCGGTGGCAGGGCGAAATGGAGACGTAGACGCCAGCCGAAGGCGTGCTTGCGCGGCAGATGGGTTTACGTTTTCTCCGTAGCCGTGGCGGGGCGCTGCTTGTTTGCCTCTGCTTTATGCTGGACGGATTGGGAAGTTCCGTGGGCTTGACACTTGACAGATGAGCGACTCGCGAGCGCTTGAGCCAGGTGGAAGGCGGTAGCCGACTGGGTCAGATGGCACGGCGCCGTCACTCGCACGCCGAGATCGGCGCGGCTTCGTGGCACTGGCGGATCTTCTGCTATTTTTAATGGGTCACCCATACGATGACCCATATTTAAAATAGGTTTTAAAGATGTCCAGAACATTCTTTAATAGAGGACGAATCGATGTACCTATTTTTGGGATCATGCCTCCCGCGATCCACAAATGTATTGCATTGGCCCGCAACCTAGTGCTTTCTAGCACCCAAACCGAACACGAGTCAGATCCGTTCGAGAAACTCCCCCCCCCCCCCCTAAGTGGCAGATCTCCCACCCGGCCGAGTTCCGGGGCCGGTGCATCTCCTCCCCACCCCTCACGCGCGTATCACCAGAGCTCCGACCAGTCTAGTTCGAGGGCCGCTGCATCCACCTCCGAAGCGGCCGTGACCAGGGTGACGGCACAGAAGTTAAGCTACGTGCTTGCAACAAGGCTGGTAGCCTTGACGTAATGACGTTGATCTTCTACTGGTCTGCCATTTCTGGCAGAGGTCCCTGCGGATACACGACTTTCATTTCCTTTCCTAGTGATGGTCGATAAGCACAGCTTGCCGGAATGAGGTCAAATAATTTCTCTTCACTCATTTAGCAAGTTTTGTGGACGTGCCAGAGTGGTTATTGGGCATGACTAGAAATCATGTGGGTTTCGCCCGCGTAGGTTCGAATCCTACCGTCCACGCTTTTTTCTTTTTGTGTGTGTGTGTGAGAACCTACTTGTAGGTGTTACTTGATCCGGTCGAGATGGCTCTCTCCGTGCGAGTGCGGACTCCTTGTTATTTATTTATTTTCGCTTGTTGAATTCGGATTCTCCTCGCCTCGTGTTCCTAGGCTCTCTCTTTTATTTCGACCAGCAAAATCATAAAATTAAAGTACCAATTTCAACTTCGCTTTTGGGCTACCAGGTCGAACTGTCGAAGATGCGGTCACACGGCGCGCCAGCTTCTTACCTACAGTTTACTGACAGCAACAACAGTGACTACCTTTAGCCTGGTCCTAGCAAGTTATCATTACTACAAGTAGCACCTTTAGGTGATCCTGAAGCATCCTCGACCGGATCAGAATAGCCTACCGAAATCACGACCTCCGAGGCACCATCCCGATCAAGTAGCACGAAACCGAGAGAAGATCGCGGCTTACGAGACCATCCCGTCAAATGCTATTACTCTCGCGGCATCGTTATTCGAGAAATTCCGGGTCCAGTTTATAGCACAACAGAGAGCATCTCATCAGTTGCAACATGATTAGTTGCAGAGCAGCACTCAAGACACTTAGACTTAGCCAGTCGCCAGGCCCAAATCTTGGATCATGCTATCATTGATCTATATCGCCCTTCTGACTTGCGCGGGTTTCAGGGCAAAGGTCGATCTCGAGATAACATAAACAAAGCGCCCGCATGGAAGAATTTGTGAGGCGGCAGAGTTGCCTCATTCGCCTGCAGAAAGATCTCAGTTCTCAGCGTGCAGTATAAATGGGCGTGCATGCGGGGCTTGCAAGGAGTGCAGTAGCAGCGATAATGACTCCTGCGAGACCGAGGATGATGCCGTTGTTACCGTCATCATCATCATCGCGAGCGGGTCTCGTGCTTGCTGTCGCCGTGGTCTCCCTCCTCTCCTGCTCCAGCCATGTCGCTGCCGGCGGGCGCCACGATTACGGCGACGCCCTGGCGAAAGCGATCCTCTTCTTCCAGGGGCAGAGGTCCGGTCGCCTGCCGCAGGACCAGGCTGTCACGTGGAGGTCCCACTCCGGCCTCTCCGACGGCTCGGCCGCAAACGTACATACACGTCCAAGCATGCTCTGTCTTCTGTCCTGCTTTTATACGTAGTTGTAGTGACACGTGACGTGACTGACCATATATATGGTCAGCGCGCGCGTAGACCTGGACCATAATTTGACTCTCGTGTACCGTGTGGCAGGTGGACCTCACCGGCGGGTACTACGACGGCGGCGACAACGTGAAGTTCGGCTTCCCGATGGCGTTCACGACAACCATGCTGTCGTGGAGCGTGCTGGAGCACGGCGGGCGGATGCCGACCACGCGCGCGCGCGACGCGGCGCGCGCCGCCGTGCGGTGGGGCGCGGACTACCTCTTGAAGGCGGCGGCGCGGGCGGCGGCGGGGACGCTGTACGTGGGCGTGGGCGACGCGGACGCGGACCACCGGTGCTGGGAGCGGCCCGAGGACATGGACACGCCGCGGACCGTGTACGCCGTGTCGGCGTCCGCGCCCGGGTCCGACGTGGCCGGGGAGACCGCGGCCGCGCTCGCCGCCGCGTCGATGGTGTTCAGGGCCGCCGACAAGGCGTACGCGCGGAGGCTGCTCGATGCGGCGCGGGCCGTGATGGGGCTCGCCGTGCGGTACCAGGGGAAGTACAGCGACCACGTTGGTGACAATGTGGGCGCGTATTACGCGTCATACTCCGGATACAAGGATGAGCTGCTGTGGGGGTCGGCGTGGCTGCTCTGGGCGACGAAGAACACCTCCTACCTCAACTACCTCAACTCCCTCGGAGCCAACGATGGCGTCGACATGTTCAGTTGGGACAACAAGCTCGCCGGAGCGCGCGTCCTCCTGGCACGGGTACGTAAATGGCACGAACAGATCTCACAACGTTCCCGAATCATACCTTTTTCATGCGCGTCACATCTGGAAAAAAAAAACAGAGGACCCTGGTGGATGGGGACAAGCGGTTCGACCCGTTCCGGCAGCAAGCCGAGGACTTCATCTGCCGGGTCCTGCCCAACTCGCCGTCCTCCACCACGCAGTACACGCCGGGCGGCCTGATGCACAAGTCGGGCTACGCCAACCTGCAGTACGTCGCCTCCGCGACCTTCCTGCTCACCACCTACGCCAAGTACATGGCCGTCTCCAAGCGCGTCTTCTACTGCCAGACCCTCCGCGTCACCTCAAAGTCACTCAGAGCTCTCGCCAAGAAACAGGTCGTTGACTCATTCTAAACACACACAGTCTCTTCCCACTTGCAAAGATTTCAATTATTTGCAGTACAAAATTTAACTAAGAAACAAAAAAATCAACCGATCATCATCAGGTGGACTACATCCTGGGCGACAACCCCCTGGGCATGTCGTACATGGTGAACTACGGCGCGCGGTGGCCGCGGAGGATCCACCACCGGGCTTCGTCCATGCCGTCGGTCGCCGCCCACCCGGCGCACATCGGATGCCAGGAAGGGTTCCAGAGATACTACTACTCCGGCGGCGCCAACCCCAACGTGCACACCGGCGCCGTCGTCGGCGGGCCCGACGAGCGCGACGCCTACCCCGACGACCGCGCCGACTACTCGCGCTCCGAACCCACCACCTACACCAACGCGCCACTCGTCGGATGCCTCGCCTACCTCGCCGGCAAACCTAACAAGTGATCCTACTCTTGCGTCCATCTATACGGTCTCTAGTTACCAGCATTACCAACCCACAGCACGCGACTGCAGTACCCTCTCACCAACGCAGCAGCCAAATTTTTTGTACTACTGTGTTTTCAGTCAAAATTGTGCTGAAACTTAAACAAATTACTACTGCCACAAGATCAAAATTTGTCCCGGCCTGTGAGCATTGTAGCGAACGATCTTAAGAACTGAAATCGTGCAACTTAAATGTGAAATTTAGGTGACGCCAAATAATTACGATTTGCAACTGAGAGTGTGCGTTTTAAGATATTATCCCACGTGTTGACTCCATTCTCACATTGTGATGCAAGATGAACACTAGTACTAGTACACTACGAAGTGACTGCTACTTTTACTCGGTCCAACCTTTTCGTGCAGATATGCACTGATTTGTGCGTACACTTGTCATACCCATGTCCGGTTTCTTTTTTTGTTGGCTCTCGAGTGTCACCAAGAGGACTAGAAAGCAAAATCCTTTGAAGATGTTGCATTAAATGACCACAGGGATAGGTAAATTTCATTTCAACAAATAGTCTATCCTTTGATGGGGTTAAATTTCATTTCATGCGCCGACTATCCTATGGGCGTGTTCGTTTCTTGGGGTCTAAATTTTAATAGGGTTATATCAATTATTAAAATATTACATATGATTATTAAATATATATTAAATATAAAATTAATTACAGAGTTGAATGTGCATCAGCGTGATAAATTCATTAAGCTTAACTAAGTCATCATTAAGAGATGTTTACTGTAGCATCACATTATCTAATCATGATCTAATTAGTCTTAATAGATTTGTCTCGTCATTCAGAGGGAGGGTTATGGACTGGGTTTTGTTAGTAATTTATATTTAATACCTCTAATTAGTATCACAATATTTGATGGAACAGGTCTAAAAATCAGAGGGGTGGAAACGAACACACCCATAGTATAGCATGAGCACATAAAGTATTTACGTTGTTCATCAGTCAAAGTTACAAATAGAGACGGGTCCTTGGACCCGCTTTCAATTGTTTGAAAACAATTTCCTGTCCAGATCTTAAAAATTCTACGATATGTTTTTTTATCATGCCGTCTTAATATTCTTAATTTTATTGGAATGTCATCGGAAACAATTCAGTTTCTAAGGTTTCGATAATGAAATTCCTTGTAGGCCTAAACTGTGAATTATGTTTGAGTGAAACTTTAAATTTCAGATTTTTTTCTCTAGAAAATAGAATACTCTTTCTGTTTTCCAATTGTTAACTTAGAACAACATTTTCATTTCATTTATATCTGGACATTATTTTTTAAAGGGTCTTATAAGAATCTGACCCTGTTTTCAAGACATTTTGAAATATTTCTCTCTCAACCATGCAAGATATTTTTAAAAATAGGATCAAACATGAAAACTCGAAAAAAGATGATCAAACATACAATTGGATTTTAGAATGAGGCCAACGACCCAATTGCCTCTTTCTTAAACTAAAATATTGTCAATTCCTCCAAAAAAAAATATAAATTGAAATGCTGTCTTGTCGTCATTGACAAAAAAATGGGGACGATTCTTGGATTAAAGTTTATATGTATTCTGGAACTAATTTTGTCAGTCTTGCATCTCTCCCTCCTCACTCAACCTACTCGAAACTCGAATATCTCAAGATTCCATGAGTTTTGTTCCCTCCTCTAGCCCTCTAGCGCGCCCAACTAGTTAAAAAGAGCTCCGTTGGCCCTTTCCCAACCATCTCACAACCAACACCCAAAACCAAGAACAGACTGCAATGGTCAACATGGCAGCCGCAACCGCAGCCTCCACCCTCCTTCTCCTCGGCTACCTTGCCGCCTCCGCCTCGGCCGCGGCGCCGTACGACCCGCCGACGGTGCCGGAGCTCATGGACCGGTTCGGCCTCCCGCGCGCGCTCCTCCCGGACACCGCCCGGCGGTACCTCCTCCACACCGGCGGCAAGTTCGAGCTCTTCCTCGACGACGGCTGCGTCGTCGACGTCGGCGGGTACCGCGTCGGCTACGACATCAAGATCTCCGGCACGGTGTCCCCCAGGAAGGTCGCCGGGCTCAAGGGCGTCCGCGTGCGCGTGCTCTTCGCCTGGGTGCCAGTCACCGGCGTCGAGGTGCGCGGCGGCGAGGTCGTCGTCAGCGTCGGGCCCGTCAAGAAGTCGTTCCCGGCCGTCGGGTTCAAGTCCAGTCCCCGGTGCATCGCCGCTGCCTCAGCGACGGCGGCGGCCGGCGATGTCTCGCTCGCTTCCGCAGATTAGTCAGCTGGCAGCGGAGGACTTGGGCGAGGATTATTGCTTTTCTTTTTCTAGAATCGTACTTTGCGTCGATTTTTATTAAGGTGTCTGAATACACATGTTGTATGTCGGGAACCCTTGAATAGTGTATCAGAATTCAGAACAAGATTACACGCTACGCTACTACATGAAAGCGATAACTAGCATCGTCGGTGTGTTGCTATAGCTCAGCTCTGTTTTGTGCTCGCAGGTACTACTGATGAAACCGTATCATCCTATCTGTGTGTATTTCAATTGATTCGCTATGCATGGATCGTGCGTTTTAGGTATCACTGTATTCAAGTTTTACAAAAAACCAACATGGAGAGACACGCAACAGCTAAAACAGCTGCAAAAAAAAAAAAAAAATCAAGTGAGATTCTAACTCATGATGATGACACTGCCTTTTTTAGACTTCGAACAAAACTTGTTAAAATTAGAATCGCCGTCTGTGGGATTCGAACCCACGACCACACGGTTAAAAGCCGTGCGCTCTACCGACTGAGCTAAGACGGCTTGGGTGGACACATTCACTACATCGCATTCATATTGATATCATCCATGACTCTGTTGCTACTGAACTGCAAGTAGATCATCCATTACCACGGAACTAGAATGGAGAGCTCGAAATGGATGTTGCCGAGGAAGCTACTGAAATATTACAACGATTGAAAAACAAAATACACGGTATTCAGCTCATTACCCCATCGATTATCAACTATGCCCGACCAATGGGAAAAACGGGGTGACCATGACCTTATGACCACACGCCAGACACAGGCAACCTATGATGCAATAATAGTATTGTATAAGAGAAACCATGACCAAAGTGGTATTTTAAATGGCAATCAATCGGAGTACCAATACAATCTAAGATGACATCTTTTAAAATATAAAATACCAAATTGAATAGCAGAATAATTTTCTGAATTCTGCAAAGCATGATTTGAATTACTATAACATATAAAATACCAAATTGAATAATTAATAATATAATTTTTGAATTTAGCAAAACAGGTTGATTTAACATTGGTAGAGGCCGCGCGAACGCGTACCTCCTCTGCCACAAATTATGATGTCCACTCTCCCACTTGGGGAGATGGTAAACCAACGCATCCACCAAGTGCAATGTGGACCATTGATCTAGGCCATGAGCCTTTTTGATCGCCCATAGACCCCATCCAGGTAAGTATGTTGCAACGTTGCCCTGCCCTGTACTTAAGTATCCTGCTTGCCCATCCAAAGAAGCTTGGTTCTCCGGGGTGGGACTAAACGCGATTACGCTTGCAGATAGACAAGTGGTGTCCGTGTCGAATTCACGTTTAGCGTTGTTCAGGCCTACTCCAGTACTACTCCGCTGAGGCCCACAGACTTTTTATTTCTCAGTAGGCCTAGCCGGCCCGAAAGCATCCTCTGGGCTACTCCTGTCAAGACTGACGCTTCGACGTGCATGTAACACGTGAAGGCTCGTCAAAAATTTTATGTTATCTTTTCTTAAATAAATAATCATAAATCCAGTCAAGCATTGGGGTTCATGATGTACACTGTACATGGATGTGTCGGTGAAATGGAGAGAACGTGCGTTACACTTTGCCAATGATGAATGAGCACTGCCAACTATCTAGTCAGTAGTCACGCAGAAAATACGGTAAAATATAGTGCACAGTACGCGGAATTAAAACGACAACAGAGGTGAACAAGTTTGATAATTCCTTTGGTTTTGCATCATCCAAGGGTGCTGACATGTACCGTTCGTTTACCATACCACCTTCCCCGCCTATACATCCTTTCATTTTCCACGAACGAACAGAAAATAAAAGCATCGATCTGCACTGCACACAACGGGGGTCAAAGCCAACAGACGATTAGTACTTGCGAAACATGGTCTTGAGCTATTAGTTATCTCGGATCCTAGGAGTAATCTTGGATTGGATGTGTGCCGGCCACATGGACGCGGCAGCGCAGCGATCTGCCGATCTGCATGTGGCGCCGGAGGCCTGGCCGAGAGAGGGATCACCTGCACCGGCCGTCGGATCCGGAGGTGCCGGCCGGGGCGACTCCATGCATGTGCCGATCGAGCAGGTACATGCATACCGGCGGTTCAGTCTGCTCATCCGCCTGCGGTAGATCGCGCGCCTTGAGACCGGAGCCAGTAGCACATGGCAGCAGTGCTCCTCTTGCTCTTGGCATCTTGTATACCAGTATAATAATAAAACGCAGTGGGATTAGCTAATCAGGAGTACTGTATTATCTCCTGTGATGAATTTTTGACCATTGAGCATATATAGAACATGACAGTGAGTGTATGAATCGCGTGTCACACAATAGTCTGTCTGAACTTAGATGATGCTGCCGCGTCTAGTGTGCACCTAACCACCGGACGCACGTTTACAATTCCCAAATTGTGTATAGCATAAAGAAAAACTTACCGAGCTCTCCCTCACGGTGTTATTAAACAAAGATTTTTTTGGAAAAATGTTACTATACAAAACAAAGCTATTTCAACATTGCACGTTATCCAGTCAGTTGCAATTGAGTATTATTGGTTTGTGTTAATTAGCACAGTGCCTCGTAAGGGAGCCAGCAAGGCGCAGGGCATGGGGGCTGGACCAAACGTAACATGCGTCGTTTCTGGACCTCTGGTAAGTTGATAATTGTTCCTGGATCTCCAATCCACAATTTGCCCGATTCTTTCTCGTTCGCTGCTCATCAATCAATGACCCGTCGCTGTCAGCTCCGGGCTGCCAACTCGGACAGTTGAAGCCTCCCCGAGTTGCACTCTGCCGCATCAGCGTCACATGATGCACGTAGAATGATGCGTCGGCTCACCTGGGCGTCGATCGGCAAGCGAGAGCGTACAAGATAACACGGACTGATCTAGCCAGAGGATGACCGCGGCCGGGACACAAACAAAAATGAACGGATAAGTGGTATGGTATGGAAAAGAACGACGGAAATCATCAGTCAGCCGTGGGTGGGAGTGGGAGTTGCTGTCACGACTCACGGTCCCGTCCACCTGGCAAGGTCGACCGACGCGTTCCACGTGTCACGGTTCCGATTGGCCCCACGTGTAATAACGGTGTATGCCGTGGGTCCGCGGGCGGGCGCGGAAGAAGTTGTTGGGCCAGTGCCCGCCCGGTCATGCTGCCAGCCTCACCGCAAAGCTCGCCTCGCGGTCCGGCCCGTGACCAGACGGAGAGCTCGACGAACCCACGGCTTTTAAAGCAGGGGCGGACATCTCGCTCGCTCGCGTCCTCTGCTTGGCCCTCTTCTCTTCCCTTGGAAACTTCCTTTTCTTCCCCGCGCCCGGTGCCTTGGGGAAGTTGGCGTCTCCCTCTCAAGTCTCAACTAACCGACCGACCTCGCCGTAGGAAGCAATCGGGCGGAACTCGATCGGAGGCGGGGGAACGGCGGCGCAGCGGTCCGGTTGCTCGCTGGACAACGGAGCCTCGCCGCCGTCCGCGCCAGGATTGCGAGGATCGGAGGGAGCGGCGCGCGGTTGGTTCATCGACCTGAGCGCCGCTGACTGCTCCGTCGTCGGTTCACCCGTCGCGTCGGGACTGGTAGGCGAGGTACGCGCTCTCTCTCTTCCTCTCTCTCGCGTCGTCGTCGGTGCTTTTTTGTTGCTTTGCGTGCTCTGCTTCTAGATTCCGGAATACAGTATTTAGATGCCGTAGCCTTAACCAGTGTGATCTCCGACTCCAACTAGTTCGACTGTTCTACACCGTTGTTCAAAAATGGAACACAGTGAATTAATGTGACTACTTTTTCACCCCTCCTGAAGCAAAAATCGGAGTGAGCTCGGTAGATAAAAAGAGAAAGCAGGACCAGCCTAGTCCCCATCCGGCCATCCGCTTCCATTATTTCCGTCACCAGATTAGTGCCAGCGAGCGAGGAACAGAGAGAGCAACCAGTCAACCACTCGGTGGGTCCCCCAGCTTCCACTGTGGATCATGAAGTACAATTAGGTTTGGTTTGGGTTGATTTTCCGTGATGCCCAGAGTTCATGTGAACCTGATGGCGAAACAATTTGGTTTGTATATGTACTACTCTCTCTTTGAATTTAAATTGTTGACATAGTTGATTTTCTTAACTATTTGTCTTATTTAAAAATTTAAAACTTTATCAGATATTTTGTTATGATTTGTTTTATTATTAAACAAATTAAAATATATCTTAAAATTTTGTATATTTAAACTAATATTTTAAATAAGATGAATAATCAAATATATTTAAAATAATCAATTGTGCTAACAATTTAAATCCGTATTGAGTACTTATTTCGGTTGCTTGGCTATGATCTGGTAGAGATAAGGAGACGTAAGATACACGTGTCTCATTTAGCGTGACAGTAACATAAACAGATTTAGTAAGTACTGCCAATAATTGCACAAAGTTTTAAAAGATGCACTGCCTTTTGCATCGGCAGCTCTCCTGTCCTCTTGTCCACTCGTGGGAAAGAAGACAACGGGGAACCCATATATCAAGGACTACTAGTAGCAGCTGATTTGCTGATTAGTACAGTATAGTGTAAAAGCTACTAGTGGGATCAGGATGACAAATGATAACCCGTCAGGGGCATGGCATTGGCGGCAACTGGCGAGAAGGGGTGCTGTTGCGCCATGTGGAGGACATGGAGACTAGGACTTGGGGGATTTGTCATTTGTCCCGGGGAAGCGGGAATCTCTTTGCCTTTCCACCCGGTTCACGGAATGGATTATTGCTTCCGAAGCTGACAGCGCCGGAGCCGCCCCGCGATGGGTGGCCGTGACTCGTGGGTATGGGAATCGATCAGGAACGGGGAGTGGATGATGATTCCAAACGAACGGCATGTTGCCGTGTTCTACTGGGACCTTTGAAACTCTGGACAAATGATGTGTGCTCCAGCGAATCGGCTCGTCCAGCCATCCACTGGGAACCACGTCACTGCCCGCACGACAAGGCAATATTAATCGCAAAGGTAGGATTAGGCGCAATGATCTTCGATCGGTGCCCTCAAACTAATGGTGCTGTCACCAGAGGTTTCCCGATCGGAGGCCTGCAGAGTTGCGGCATCCTCTGGACAACTGATGAAAGCCAATCCGATTGTTTGATCGGATCCAATCCAATCCAGTACTAGGCACTACTGGGGTTGGTGGACAAACAAGCAGCGTCTGTTCCGTCCTGCACTCACATTTCTTTTCCACATTTGTAACGATCGACCGAGCCTCTCTAGTGACATATGGTTTCCTTTTTTCACTTTCTAGTTTCTAGAGGGCGCCGGGAGTATATTTAACCCAAAAAAAAAAAAACTGTGACGAAAATGGAAGGATGAAGTGATAAGGACAGGCAGCTCGAATTGGTGGCCGGCGTGGGGGCATGCTAGGGGAACAGCGAGCGCTCGCAGCCTGTCGACCCAGTCAGTCAGTCACCCTCCCTGGTTGCGGGCCACGGAAGCAAAAAGATCCCTCGTCTCTCTCACCTGCCTGTCTGTGTGACAAGTGGCCGTACGTGGTAGGCCGGGCCGGGCCGACCCAGCATAGTGCGCTCTGATTGTCGCTGGTTGCTTCTGTGGATGAAAAAGCGAAAGTCGCATCATTTTCTGGAACTTGTCGCATGATCAACGAGTTGGGCTGTGGGACTGATTTCCTGTGGTCAGTTTAGCAAGTTTGACAAGGTTTGAAGAGTAAAAACCAAGTGATCAGATCCTCAAAACAAAACAAAAAACAAAAATATAACTGATCCAGACATCTAATTTTTTGTTTCAGCGCTCTGAATGATTGTTTCTATAGAGTATAGACTACATGCTCCAGAGGGCCAGGGAATGACTTGACGGTTGGATTTGAGAATATGGAGCTAGAAAGAGATCAACATGAACGAATGCTCCAAAATAGATATTTATACAATGAAATCACTCTAGCTTATGGTTCAGATTAAATTTAATTAAATACAATAAAACACTACTGGATTTGAAGTCATTTCTGCTGTCTTACTTATATACTACTACTCCACTGCTGTATTACGCTGCACGGTGCTGTCGTGGTTGAAAAAATGGCATTTACCCATTTCCTTTTTTTTCATCTAAAAATATCCCCTTAACATTTCATTTCGCTCTGACACATCATAAAGTGCAGGCAGAAGCGCAGCCGCGCAGGACGAGGCAAAGGCAGCGTCATCGGCGCCACCATCGACGCAGACTGCGAAAATGGACGGCAACCACTCGCCGCTCTCTCACCACAACAAAGGCCACTCGCCGCCGGCGCAGCCGGAGCGCGACGGCAGCTTCAACTACGACATCGAGAGCACTGACGGCGGCGGTGCGTGGCTCGGCTCGGCCGCGGATGCGCTGCTGCGGTACGACGAGGACGGCGCCGGCGGCCCGCGGGAACCGTTGCTGCGGAAACGCACAATGAACACCACCTCGCAGATCGCCATCGTCGGCGCCAACGTCTGCCCCGTCGAAAGTCTTGATTACGAGTACGTCGCCTCCCTAATCCTTTCCACTCCCTTCTGTTAGCATTCTCCTCGTCCTCTGGAGAACTCTCTGGTTGATTCCAGGAAAAAAAGTTTCCATGATTATTGTTTATTTGTAGTGGTGACCTCCACGGTCGATCTATATCATTAGTTTTTTTTTTTTTACAAGGGCCACATGACCACCAGAAAGTTAAAATCTTGTAGGCGTTTGGAACTCCAAAAAGTGATTCTTGATTATTGCTCCAAGAAAGCGTGATCACAGATGCGACTTTTCTCCGTTGAAGTTTGTAAAAAATTCATACACTGATGGCAGATGACTGTCATGTTAATGATGTTTATGTACGCTTGGTAACACTGAATGTTGGTTCAGGGAGGCTAATAGATAAATTCATGGAATTTGGTTGGTCGAGTGTCAGGATCTTCCTTTTTTTTTTTGCAATGAATACTTGATACTCTGAAGTATGACGGAATATATTATAAAAAACGATTAGAAAACGCTGCCATGGAATAAGAAAACAAACTGGAACAATTTTGGGCTCTGAAGTCTGTTTCCTATTCGCCGTAACAATCCCTTCTGAAAATATGCACATGGGAGAACACAGAAAGGAACGAGTTTTGATTTTGTATTATAAGAAATTAATGTTGGTGAATTTAGATATAGTTAAATGAATCAAGCATACAAAAGTAGCCAGTTAGGATATCTACCAACAAACTGAAAAGGTGACAACTGCAAAAGAAATCTTGGGTGAATCTTGAAGGTGGCGCTTATTGCAATCTGAATTGGAACAGATACAGAGCATACAGATTGCAGGCTCTACACTTTACTAAGCTTGTTATGCTACTAACCCTATGGAAACTTTTACTACATATTCCAGAATTGTGGAAAATGACCTTTTCAAACAAGATTGGCGATCAAGAAAGAAGCAGCAGATATTCCAGTATATTGTTATGAAATGGACTCTGGTTCTTCTTATCGGCTTGTTCACTGCAGTTGTTGGCTTCTTTAACAATCTTGCTGTTGAAAATATTGCTGGATTCAAGCTGCTTCTCACAAGTGACCTAATGTTTAAGCAGAGGTAAAGCTTCAGTCTAATGGTTTTGCCATTTTGCTGCACGTTTTAGTTAATTTCCCCTTGATGTCCTGCTACTTGTCATAATCCAACTCGTTGCATAAGGTTTATTGTCTTACATCAATGAAATAATGTGAAATGTGGATGGTTTGTTGCCTCCAGTGCAGGTACTTCACAGCATTTCTGGCATATGGAGGTTGCAATTTAGTCTTAGCAGCTGCAGCTGCTGCAATCTGCGCTTACATAGCACCGGCCGCTGCTGGGTCTGGTATTCCTGAAGTCAAAGCATATCTCAATGGAGTTGATGCGTATTCTATATTAGCTCCCAGCACACTCTTTGTGAAGGTAAATCATGTTTGATTTTTTTATCTCTATGTATTTTTAGGCTCGGTTGATTTCCCCGCTCGCTTATCTAATTGAACTACAAAGATGTTTACTATCATCAGCTTGTGTCCTGAGGTGCTCTAAATATTTTCTTTATAGAGCCCCTTCATTATTTTTCAGTACCACCGGGCAGTAGGAACTATTGTACAGAAACAGTCCCTTTAAAGCTGCATATACAACCATAATATTTCTTTGTTTCAGGTAATAGTCATGCTAACGTCCTCATTTATAAGATTTTAATTCTTGCAACAAATTTAAGGAAATTTAGAGTGTCATTGTTAGTGTTTATTAAGTTTTATATTGCCAAAGTGAGCCTATTACTTTCTGAAGGTTTATCCATTTTCTGATGTTTATGCATGTCTACTGTTAGAATGGCTTATGGTGAATTGAGCTGACTATATATTCAGAGTGATGATGTATGACCCGCTAGTTGGTAGTTGTCACATGATCCCACCATGAGCTCGGGGTTAGACTATTTGCTTGTTAGAGTAGGATCATATAGTTCTGAAAATTGTTCTTTTATTACTCTGCAGATATTTGGTTCAATACTTGGAGTTTCAGCTGGATTTGTGCTTGGAAAGGAAGGTCCCATGGTACATACAGGAGCATGCATTGCCAACTTGCTTGGTCAGGGGGGTTCACGCAAGTACCATCTTACATGGAACTGGCTCAGATATTTCAAGAACGATAGGGATAGGCGGGACTTGATTACTTGTGGGTCTGCAGCTGGAGTTGCAGCAGCATTCCGTGCACCTGTTGGTGGTGTACTCTTCGCTCTTGAGGAAGCAGCATCATGGTAATTATTGTTTTGCTAACTTCTATCTATAGTTTGACATACGGCCTTGGAATCAAAATTACATTGCCACTTACCAGAAATACAAACCTTGTTTTATTTGATTTATTACAACTGTAGTAGCCCTAGTCTTATGTATGCAAGCTTTACAATGTAAAATCAACATGCAGATTAAATATGATGAAATTATGGTTTGCATTGTGTCAGTATTCAAATCTTTATTGAACTAATGAATCCGATTGTTACTGTTTCCAGTTTTTTGGGTGAATCTGGTTGCTACTGCCTACTACAGTATTTTAAGTGATGTGTATCCTTCTTCTGGTATATGTGTCCAGTTTTTTCCATGACAAGTTCTCTCTACCTCGTTTTTCAGGTGGCGAAGTGCTCTTCTGTGGAGAACATTCTTTACAACAGCTGTTGTTGCTGTGGTGTTGAGGGGCCTGATCCAGTTCTGTCGTAGTGGAAAATGTGGTCTTTTTGGTCAAGGCGGGTTGATTATGTTTGATCTTAGCTCTACTATACCGACATACAGTACCCAAGATATCGTTGCAATTGTTGTCCTTGGAGTTATTGGTGGGGTCTTTGGAGGCCTGTTCAACTTTCTCTTGGATAGGATTCTCCGAGCCTACAGTTTCATCAATGAGTACGAATCTAGCCTATACATATGTTTACACAAATTGAAGTTCAACTTCAACTTGCAGCATCACATTGTTTTTCGTTTTTGGTCTGCAGGAGAGGTGCTCCATACAAGATCCTTCTCACAATCACAGTATCGATTATAACGTCAGCATGCTCCTATGGGCTCCCATGGCTTGCTCCGTGCACTCCGTGCCCTGTTGATGCCATGGAGCAGTGCCCCACCATTGGCCGATCTGGGAATTATAAGAATTTTCAATGCCCGCCTGGTCATTACAATGGTCTTGCGTCGCTCTTCTTTAATACAAATGATGATGCCATCCGCAATCTGTTCAGCTATGGCACTGAAAATGAGTTCCGCATGTCCACTCTCTTCATCTTCTTCATTGCTGTATACTGCCTTGGCCTTGTTACATACGGTATTGCTGTCCCATCTGGTCTTTTTATACCAGTTATACTTGCTGGGGCTTCATATGGGCGTATAGTAGGAACGCTTCTTGGTCCCTTGTCAGACCTTGATCCTGGACTTTTCGCTCTTCTTGGTGCTGCATCTTTCCTCGGTGGAACAATGAGGATGACAGTCTCAGTCTGTGTGATCCTTCTGGAGCTCACCAATGACCTCCCTATGCTCCCTTTGGTCATGCTCGTTCTCCTGATATCAAAAACTATAGCAGATAGCTTTAACAAGGGAGTCTATGATCAGATTGTTGTGATGAAAGGTTTGCCATTCCTGGAGGCTCATGCCGAACCGTACATGAGGAACTTGGTTGCTGGTGATGTTGTGTCTGGACCACTGATATCTTTTTCAGGTGTTGAGAGGGTAGGGAACATTGTTCAAGCGTTAAAGATCACAGGCCACAATGGTTTTCCAGTGGTTGATGAGCCACCTCTATCAGAAGCTCCAGAGCTTGTTGGGCTCGTGCTTAGGTCACATTTGCTGGTTTTGCTGAGCGGCAAAACTTTTATGAAAGAGAAGGTGAAAACCAGCGGTAGCTTCGTGCTGCACAGATTTGGTGCATTTGATTTTGCCAAGGCTGGGTCAGGAAAAGGTCTGAAGATTGAGGACCTGGACTTCACTGACGAGGAAATGGACATGTATGTGGATCTCCATCCAGTGACAAATACATCACCGTACACAGTGGTCGAGTCCATGTCACTTGCAAAAGCTGCGATCCTTTTCCGGGCACTAGGATTGAGGCACCTGCTGGTTGTGCCGAAGACCCCAGGGGTGAGCACTCTTTCTCTAGTGATCAAATACTGTAGTAGTGGGCATTGTATTTGACATGATATGAAGTTTATGTGCACCATAATCTTGTCATATAGTTCTGACAAATTTCCTTCTCGTTTAATTGCAGAGACCTCCAATTGTTGGGATCCTCACAAGGCACGATTTCATGCCGGAGCACATCCATGGGTTGTTCCCAAATATCCACAAGTCGCACTGAGGAAGCATTCAGACATTCAGTACCATGTTTTGTTTGCCGTCGCCTTGTAGCTAGGTGTGTGAAAAGGAATATGCGATGTTAAGAGTGACAGTTATTTCTTTTGTTAGAGTGCTTCAAAATTCCAATAAATCATTGATACTGTATCTATTGCTGTATATAGAGCTGATTTCCCAATCAGCATTCCAAGAAAAATTTTGTAAACATGTTCGTACCATTATAATTAAGAAAGCAATTTCTCCTATTAGTTATGCAGATGAGAGATTGCTACTCAAACTATATATTCCTTTCCTCCGATCTTAAATTATTATCATCATTAACCTTTTGAGTTAGGTCTCTTATATTTAAAAAAATCATATATTTTATTATATTTTTATAACTACAAAATTTAAACATATTCTATACTTTTACATATTTAAAGTGACATTTAAAATAAGATATATAATTAAACATAACATAAAAAAATTAATGACAACAATAGTTGTCCGCATCTCAGCCAAAAGACATCGTATTTGTTGCTGTCACATGCCCATGATCTTGCAAGATCCGTGGAAATTCGCCGGGATCCTTCCACAGCGACCCCGGTAGCACCTTGTGGTCCCAACCCACCAACCATAACCTGGCCCACATGTCAATGTCTAGGCAAGACCCCTGCACCGGACATGAACAGAAAGAGGGGGCAGCGGTAGGACACACACCATCATGATGCCCGTATATATTCCAACATTTGCTGTCTGTCACCTGTCAAAAAGAAACATTTAATTTTTTATTTAGAGACTGGGAGGGATTTTAAAACAGCTTTTTGGTCGGATTATGCTTCTCTTATAAAGAAGTTAGCCAAAGGGTTTTAACAAAAATAGATTTTACTAGAAACACTTTTCAAATTTATACTAGAATCCAAAAACATAAAAAACATAGCTTCTCATGAATTCTTTACCCATTTTTATGAAATATACACAAGAGAATCCGTTTGAGAATCTGTTTTACCAAATAATTTTTTTGTAGAATCTATTTTTTTATAGAATTCGTTTTATAGAGAATTTGTTTTTTAGAATCCATTTTGTAAAGAAGTGCTACTAAAGGGGTCCTTATGTTCGAAAGAAGAAACCATCATTCGCAATGGACCATGCACCTGTTGTTTTCATTTCTTTTTTCCCTCTTCCCTGTGCGTGGGATGCATCTGCAATTCAGCTTGCCAAATTGCTCCAAGAGCAACTTCTTTTAAGAAACAGTTCATTACCTTAAGTATAGATTTACAATCTCATTGAATTAGATTCCGTTTCCGTACTCCGTAGATGGTTTTTGGGCTTCGGGGTGATTTGTTATCTTCACATTTTGTCAGGTAGGGATGACTGTTTGGTTCGTTTCCAGGGCAGCAGCCCATGTGAGAGCGAAT
The DNA here is from genome assembly GCA_032690845.1 of Eleusine coracana subsp. coracana. Classification (NCBI taxonomy): domain Eukaryota; kingdom Viridiplantae; phylum Streptophyta; class Magnoliopsida; order Poales; family Poaceae; genus Eleusine; species Eleusine coracana. Next base: position 12,866,755 of record CM064424.1, read on the forward strand.
ACCGGTAGGCCATCATGTTGTGGCTCTAGAGAGAGGCCAAGCGATACTCCTGGTACTACATGTCTACACAGCCTCAGCCATGCGTGTAGCTACCATGGTTTGTGGATGCGATATATGGCAGTGCGTGTTGCTTTGCTTGCCTTGCCTTCCACGCAAGGGCAGGCAGGTAAGCAAGCAAGAGATCCTTGCAAATTTCTTGTCTTGAGAGCTGGCAACCTTGACTAATTGTAGCTGTGGTCCGTAGCGTTAGCCGTAGCGACTAGTGTAACCTATACGTTAGCGGAGAAGCACAGTGCTCTTGCCGGACAAAACTTGACGCAGTTAACAGTAAGAGATAGTACTCCATTGATGCTGTGATCCCTCGTATCTAGAAACAGATCGCACCAAATGAAAAAAGGGAAGGGAAGAGTTAAAGGCTTCAAGTAGCATTAAATCATTAATCAGCTGGAAAAAGGCCTGATCGCCTTGACATCTCCTTGCACATACTACTGTATTAATAAAGCTTTACTGTGCAATCTTCGTCGAAACGCATGCTATGTGAGGTGGAGTAGAAACAAAAATAGAAGCGCGAATTTTCCCTTAACCTGAAAGATGATAACTGGAGGGTTTACATGAAGAGGACCGAGCGAACGACGACGGTTCATTTGAAAGTAGCACGGGACAGAAACTACCGAGTTGCAGATACCATAATCAGGTGTAGATTTTGGTGACCACTTTTTAGGTGCCCGTAGCAGCGGAGCAGGAGCAGGAGCAGAACAGGCGGCCTCCACCCACGGTCAGGTCAAACTGCGCTTCATAATTTGATGGATTGCGGGGTTGGTACAGCGGCGCGGTTCCGCATCCGGCCGCGGTCGTCAACACGTGCGGCAGCGTCGTACGTATACTACACCACTTCATTGATCGCCGGCGATCGCAGGATCCGGCGAGAGATCGATCACTGTTGACTGTCACTGGGAAAGAAAGCTATAAGGGCGTGCAAAAAACTGTACTAAAAGGCGAGCCCGCCGTGCCGATGAAGCAGGGTGGAGCAGTACAGAGCCCAGACCCAGAGGATGAGAGGATCGGTGGAAAGCTGCTGCGTTTTTAAGCGAGTGTCGGAAAGCCGGATATCAATGACGCCGCACGCATCCTCCATTCGCCTTGTTCCGTTCCCTGCTCTCTCGTAGTCTCGTACGCGCACTGTGAGTTCCGGCACGCGTCCACGCACCCTTCCGTAGAGTCTTACTACTAGTCTTTGCCAGGTCAGGTCACGGCTGCTTGAGAAGAAGGTCGTGGGAGGGGGGGGGGGGGGGGGGGGGGGGGGGGCGCGCGTACGCGCACCACAGGCCTCCGCGGGCAGGCAGCTCGTACGCTTGCCGCTCGGTTTCTTCGGCTGTTTCCACGCCGGCAAACGCACCGGTTGTCAACGCTTGCTACCGCCCGGTCGTCGGTCGTCGCGCGCGGCTGAGCGAGCATTATGTGGGGGTGGCCGTGCGTGGTTCCGGAGGCAGGTTGTGAATGGAACCCAACCCGTGCGGTCAAGGGACCGGCATCGGGTCCTCTGCACCGGGGAGGACGCGACCAGAGTACTGTACTGTACGTACGTGCGTCCGTCCGTGGTCTCCCTCCCTCGTCCCGTGCGAGATTCTCAACTGAAGCACACATCGCATGTTAACCTAACCCGGGTGTTCTTTCTACGCCTCGTTATTAAGTTCACTGAATTCGGCCTTCACTAGTCATTACCTTTGTCGCTTACCATTGTCGGCGTGCGTGCGTGCGCGCAACAGATTTGAGCCACACCACACGGTTCATATCTCGCTCGCCGGCATAGACTGACCCGTCACGCCTGCTGCCCGGCCCGGGCCACCACACCACCCTCCAGGCCTCCATCCGTCGAGGTCGACCGAGGATCTTCCTGGGATCCTCTCAACGCCCTGCCACCCGGCGCCGATCCCCTCTCAGATTCGGGTTTTGTTCGCTTCTTCCATTTCCCCGCTAGCCGTGACCACCTACGACGACGCTGCACGCATGATCCGCAGGCACGGGAACTCACGCACGCGACCCTCCCTACGGGATCATCGCTCGCGCTGCACCGGAGGAACCGGACGAACTTCGCAGAGGGCGTCTGTCTGTCCCCGTCCCGGATGGGCTGCTTGCTTAGCACACGATCCAGAGATTCCACTCCGCCGACGGGTAACACGTCTCGTTCTCGTCAAGGACGGGACGCCTCCGTATGATCATCATCCTATCTTGGCATGGAATGGAAACAGAAAGAAAAGACCTGTCTGCGCGTCGTCGCATTATTTCCTCGTAGTTCTGTAGAACCAGGGCACCCGCAACGCGTGGACTCCGTTGATTCATCAGGTTAGGTTTATGTACAGGTGGTTCATTATGATGTGTACAAGGTTCTTTCAACCTCAGCGAAAGGTAAGTGCCACGTGACACTTCGTTTTCCTCCGGATTCTTCAACTGAATGCGGGTCGATTCGGATCGGATCGCCCGAAATTGATACCGAAGGTGGCTGACACTTTTCACTAAACAATGCTGTATGTACTGCATCCGATTAACGTGGTGTACAATACACTCAGTGCGAAATCATAAATAAGTGCTTCAAAGTCCTATGGCAAAATGGTTGATTATCTACATTGGTTCTCTTCTACTCGATGTGTACATCGAGCAATCCCAAGAGTTGTAGTACTGGACCAATTGTTCTACCATGCATTTTGTTCCCTCCTGAACTCTGATAGTAGATGCTTAAACACTATTGATTCGACGTGTAACAGTGATACAGACACCTCCACAGTTCAAAGGATCCAGACATGGAAACCAAGGGGACCTTATTATTCAAGGTCATGAATCATGACGGCGTGTCAACCCAAATGACCGGAGTAGCATCGTCCAACACTTCCGTGTCCCGTCCGTCCGTACTCCCGTGGGCAACGTATGTAGAGCTCGTTCTCGTTGCATCCGAGGACACAGTCCTCTACTCTATCCACCACAAAAGCCACACACATCATTTTCTTCTGAGAAAACAGTGTGCAGGTCAATTCATCAAGTCCTCTTCCTGAATAACAACAATTAAAGTGCTGCTGGTGCTGATGCTATATGCCCGCTGTTGCTATGATTTCATTCCTTCTCTTGTCAATAAAGACTCTCTGTACACTCCACCATTTCATTCTCTCAAGATTTTCTGATGGAAACCCAAATCCTGCATTTATAGTGCATGCCCACTAACCGGAGAAAAAAAAAGTCAGAAAATGATAATTGTCCACCTAATATTGCTATTCATTTATCGATCTTATTTCCTTGGCTAGTGATGCCTTTTTGTCTGAAGAATCTGTACCGCCAATCTCGGTGTAATCCACGGCTGTCCCCACCTCAAGGTGACTCAAAACTAAATCCTTGGCCGCGGTGTGGAGCATGCCGTCGCTTTTAGTAACGGAAGTTTGAAGTCCGATGGAGTTTGGTTATTTGGTAGGGCCATGCTTCGTTCGTTGCCTCCCATGTTCAACTCCATTATATTGCAGCGTTTCATGTATGTGATAAAAGCCACTGGATTTTGTGTGATCTGCAAGCAAGCAAGAGAATGAATACGAGTAATTGCAGCGATTGATCCACAATACCGGTCAAAAGAGTGCCGGGCCAGTTGTTGAAGAGATCTGTAAAGTCACGCTCATGCATGAGTAGGTCAAAACGTCAGATCGAACGCTTGTAAAGCGAAGGTTTTTGATGGTTCGATGTGCAGCTTTACGTGGGATCAACTTTTGGTTCCTGTGGATGTTCATTATTGTGCTTAATTTTGATGTGGGCTTGACATGTGCCGCTAGGGACCTTTCGGGGAACCGTATCGAGGGAAAGGTGTGGAGGATCAGCTACTTTTATGATTCTGCGTGCGTCATCAGCTCATAAGCACAGAAAATAGCATGATGTTGGTTACGGCTTTCAGAGACTAGTGTATTATTTCTTCTTCTTCATCTTCTTTTTAATTAGTCGATTTTTTGCTATAGCAAATTATTGACATTCAGACCAAGGAAGAAAATGAACTGTGGCGTATACCACTTGAACATGCCAACAATTTTTTTTCAGGACCTTAATGAGCCGATATCAAAGTTTCAAGTTGTTCAAAGACATGCACGAGATACGAGCATCTCCAAAAGCTCTCTAATAACTATCTCTAAATCAATTTTTTAAGATTTAATAAAAATATCATATTTCAACAGCTCCTTTAAATACCTCTCTATTTTTATTAACTCACTAAAATAACCTCAATTGTACCCCCAATCCCACGTGTAAAATCGGTACCATTCTCCACCCGAAAAAACATGAGACTGCCAAACGGAGTCGCTCATCTGTGGCATCACCTCCGCTCCTCCTCCGGCCGCGCCCTCCCCTCCCCCCCCACCCCCCCCCCCCCCCCCCCCCCCCCCCCGCCCCACCACATGCTCTTCCTGGTGTGCCTCTGCTTGCGTCTCCCCCTCCCGCCACACCGGCTCCCTTGTCGACCGTGTCGCCTCCGCTCTTCCTCCGGTCGGCGCTCCTCCACTCACGGCCCTCATTCCTCCGGTCAGTGCGCCTCCGCTCACCCCCTGATCTGCCCAGCGCCTCTACTCGCATCTCCCCCTCTCACCGCACCGGCTCGCTCGCCAATCGCGCCACCTCCGCTCACGGCCTCCCTTTCCTCCGGTCGTTGCGCCTCCGCTCGTCCCACTTCTCTGCTTGGCATGCCTCTGCTTGCGTCTCCCCCTCCCGCCCTGCCATGTCACTCACTCATCTCCCCGTTGCGTAACCTCGCTCGTGTCATTGCCATGCCGTTGTCGAGCTCCAGTGCGCCTCGCTCGTGCCGTTGTCGTGTCGTTGTTGGGTTGGCTGACGTGGCCTAATTTAAAATTGAATTGAACCACTTTTAAATCAATTGTTGGAGGAAAATATTTTAGCCCTAACAATTTTTGGGCTCTAAAAAAAGATTTTAAGATCTATTTATTAGAGAACTCTTAGAGATGCTCTTATATTATAAAAGAAGGACAAAAAATAGCCACATTCCATCAATTGTGTATTGTGCGCATGCACCGCGTGGGCCGTATAAAATTTGATGGGACAAAATAAGCAAGGTGCGTATCCGTGCTTTATTTTGCAGCAGTGCCTGGCGATAGTCTCGGCAGTTTTGCTTTAATTTAATAGTCCTACTAATGACGATGCTTGTATAAGTCAAAAAGAATATTTTTTTTTATAGAAAGATTTGAGTCTTAGGAGTCAAGATGGATTTCCCGGTCTTTGGTGGTCCGCAACATGACTCTACGGGATGGGCGCGAACTCGATTGGAGCAAGCAAAGTGGCAAAGTGCAACGCAAACTCAAGGAAAATGAACACCCCCACACGAAGATAATGGATATGAGAGGACTTGCGTTACGATGGATTTTAATCGGTCCAGCACGGCCTCACTGCAACGCAGATCCTCCCCTCGTGACGCGAGATAAATGTAGCAGCAACAAAATTGTTCGGCGCTGCTCGCTCCTGCGATGCAGATCGCCCCGGTTCGCGACCGGACCGGCGCGTTCAGAGGTCGCAGACGATTCCATTCCGCGCATGCGTCCGCGCGCTCCCGGCCAAGCCTACCTCCGGCTCGCCGCCGGCCTTCCTTTCCTTCCTCCGGCGTTTTTGCTGTTCGAATTGAATCCTCCTCGCACTGGTCAGATGATTGCTACTGGAGCCGAGTCCGGCAGCACAGTGGCATGCGTGATCGGCGCCGTATTTCTGCGGCAGATCTTTTCGGGGGTGGAGCTAATGCTGAAGCTGGTGAGTGATGAGCTGAGCCTGAGCCGCGATGACGACGACTCTGTCAGATGGAGAGATTTGCTGCTTGCTATTAATCGCCGCTGCGTTGTTTTGTCGGGCTGTGTCGGTAGGTTAGCGCGTTACTGTACACAATACTTCTTTTTTTAAGAAAAAAAAAGAAACTGGATATAATATATAACATCCATGAACTGCCAATAAATTGTCAGCAATAAGTTTCATAATACAACACTACTATAAAAACCACCTGAAAATGCTACAGTGACGACGTAGCTAAAAAAACCAGTTTGTTATGGCGGGTTGCCCATGCACAAAACACCCCGCCGCTGAAAATATCATTGTAGTGACGGGTGACAATGTGACCCGCCGCTACGAATAAATCTAGAAAAATAAAAAAAATGAACCCTAGCGGTGGCCGCCATTGCCGGTCGGATCTGCCGCGAGGTGCTTGTTAATATCGTCCGGGGCCAGATCTAGGACCACCGCGCGTCTAGAATTCGGCCATCGCAGACCCGCCGCCGTGCCACCCGGATTCGCCGTCGCAGACCCGTTCATCGTCGCGCCTCCCGGATCCGCCTGTCGTAGACCCGCCCACCATCGCACCTCCCGGATCCACCCACCGCAGACCCGCCAGCCATCGCACCTCTCGGATCCACCCGCCGTCGCGCCTCCCGGATCCGGCCGCCGTAGACCCGCCCCCCACCGCGCTTGAGGAGGAAGGAAAGGAGGCAGGCATCACGCGTAGGGCAGATCTGCTCCCTCTCACAACAGTCGCCTCATCCGACGATTGGGCCATCAGCGGTGTAGTGGTAGTGAAAATGCATCTAGTCCCCTAGTGAGTTTTGGTGTATTAAATGACAACGTGATTAAAGAACTAATAATTCTTGTAAGTATTTTAGTAGGATATATTTAACAAATATATATTGTATATCTCAACATGGATATTATTATTCAAAATATACGCCGACTCAAATATGAGACATGAATATTTATTGTATGATTTGGTATTGATTTGAATGGCTTGTTCATAAGGATCAAAGAATATACGAATAAAGGATGATGATCAATTGCTTGCGGACTCAAAATTAGATACTCTATTAAAAGCAAAGTGATTAAAATATCTACACAATAATAAAAGAATTTATGTGGATGATGCAAAATAATATATGGCTCAAAATAGTAAGATGGTAAGTGATTGACTTAACTTGATCGCGATAGACCATGCAAGGAGAAGGGCAAGATGAGTCTTGACGCCGAGGGACAAAATGCAATGATGAAGGGTAAGTATAGCATAATCATGAACCGATCAAGCTACAAGATGTCATATGTTGTCAAGTATCAATTAATGATGAAAGTGAAGAAATAAAGTGACTTATGAATTCGTTATAGAAGATGGTCGTATGGTTTCAAATATTCTAAGTCATAAATTCTAGGTGATGATGTTAAAAATAAAAAGCATATGTTGCATCTCTCATAAAGCTAAAGATGAAGAAGTGATAAGATTTAAATTATACAAGCTCAAGTTGAAGAAAATCTCCTTTTATTTTTAATCTTGAGTTTAGACATGCCGCTCTATGAAAAAGGATGTTACATAGATGATATGCTAAGTCTCGCTCAAAAGAAAATACCAAGTGAGAAAAGTGACACATGATAGTCAAAAACACGCTATCCTCTCACTGTCCCAGGAAAACTGGAGTGTCCGGTTTCAGAAACTGGAGTGTCCGGTTTTGGGCTGGTTTGAATTCCAACGACTAGTTCAGCCAAAACCGGATGATCCAATTTTGGAAACCGGAGTGTCCAGTTTTCAATGGCTAGTTCTTAACGGCTACTTTTGGAGGGGTGAGTATTTATACTCATCCAACCCCTCCTTTGATAGCTGCTGACTCAATTCACGAAAATAACATATCAAAAACCCTCTAGCACTCTCCCCAACTCCTCTTTTTGAGGTTTGATCTCTTTGTGAGAATTGGGTTGAGAGACAAACTCTTTGTGAGAAAGTTTGAGCACTTGAGCATTGTTGGATAGCAAGATTCTGTGACACATTTGTTACTCTTGGAATTGAAGATTCCTAGATGGTTAGACGTTGCCTTAGAGCTCCTAAGTTTGTGGTGAGTCTTAGGAAAGTTTGTAAAAGTCAGCTTCACCTTCGTAAGGGAAGAAGCAAGCTTAGTGGAGTACCGGGCTGGATCTTGGTGATTGCTTGTCATCCAAGTTTGATCTCGGTGATTGCTTGACGAGGTAAAAGGGTTGAAAGAGACCCGACTCAAGTGTGATCAAGCTCCTCAACGGAGAGGTAGATAACTTGGTTGCAAGTTGGTCAAACTCCGATAAATAAATCCCCGTGTGCTTCCTTGTTCCTTATTGTTGTTTAAGTTCTAGCGTGCTTTAATTTCTCATAGGTTGCATGAGTAGTTGCTCTTGTTTTCCTAAGTGGATAAACTTGTTTTTGTTTGTGTGCAACTTTTGATAGCTTGGATTATGCTAGATCTCCTCTGCGAGCTGATTTTCCTTTGTCTCTGTTTTCTGTCCCGAGAAAATTGGAGTGTCCAATTTTGGAAACCAGAGTGTCCGATTTTAGACAGTGTTCTATCTTGATAATTTCTGTGTGAAATCACTTTGCTCTAGCTTTGTTGTATTTGTGGTAGGGTGCATATTTATAGTTCCCACTAGTTTCTTTATGCTTAGTTTATTTTCTCTCCCTGATAAAAATTGGAGCGTCCGGTTTGCCAAACTGGAGGGTCCGGTTTTTGGCAGTACTAATTCCGCTGCGAGTATTGGAATAAATTTCAAAAACGCCTATTCACCCCCCCTCTAAGCGACGTCAAGGACCTTTCAGGTAGAGGAGGGCGGTGACGTGGTGGGAGAGGAGGGAGGCGACGTGTGGTTGGAGAGGAGGAAGAAGGCAGCGGTAGAGGAGGGAGGCGGTGGGTGGTGGGAGAGGAGGGCGGCGACGGGGTGGGAGAGCCAGGAGAGGAGGAAGGCGACCATGAGAGAAAGGGGGTGGGGTGGTTAGGGTTTGTTCCTTTTCTTATAGTAGTCTATGAGTGAAGTGGGCCGAAAAGGGTTTACAAGCCCAAAGTAGCGGCAGGTGAAAAATTGGACCACCGCTATAAATGATTATTTCTTTTTAGCGGCGGTCTAAAACATCAACTGTTGTTAAAAATTATTTTTTAGCTACGATTCAAGTCTTAAATCACCGTTAAAAATATCTACATCATTATAGCGGCGGGGGATAATATTACCCCCGCTAGACCTGGCTTTCAAACGCTGTTAAAGACCACCTTTGTGATAGTGCAATCAGAAAGAGATAAACATTGTCAACTGCTCCTTATTACAATTTCGTGGAACAAAATTAACTTATTACTACAGTTAAACTGTGTATATGACCAGTCGCCTCGTTTTCTTTCCCTCTCTCGCCTTCAACGGCAGCGTGAGTTCAAAGCGGCACGGCCGCACGTACAAACCCAAAGATTTCGTATTCAAACAAGGCTTAAATGAAGCCTCACGAATCAAAAGGCTCCCTTTTTCGTGATGTTCGGTACCGCCCGCCATGATATCTCGTCGTAGCATCATCGGATCCTGGTCTTGCTATACGCTCATTCATGGAACGCGATCCGATTTGGGACGATTTGGGACAGGCACGCCCTGGCAAGGAAACAGAATGAATGCAGCGGCCGTACTGCCAAGACACGCGAACTGAGCACAAGGGCCACACGCGAACAGAAGGGACGGATAAACCAAGGGGAACGTGCCAAAATGGCGGCTCGTTATTATACTGGTCCTGTGTTGCTAATACTCACATATGGATGGATCCTGTACTATATACTCCTTCTGGCGTCTCCATTAAATTTCGGTCTTTTTTTTTATGCCCATTAAATTTCGGTCTTGCTTCACACAGCAACAAGGAAGAGTGTTGTTAGCTGACAGCAAGCTACTTATCGGAGCATATGTGGAATGCAACAACGCTTCGTCAAAATCTGTAAACAACATCAAGCAGATTGACCACTTTTCTGAGTTCAATATTAAAAGCTAGCGAAAAATAGAAAACGATTGCTTATAAATCGCACGGTTGAACTAGTCGTAGAAAGTATACTATAGCTCATTGACTTGCCTGTGACACGGTACGCGTTAAGAAAGATATGAAGCTGTTTGTACCTTCCCCCAAATCCTTATCTAGTTATCTGTAATGATGCCATCCGCACATTCCTTGGACATTCTGTACTACAAGCAAATGTGAAGGGGGGGAGAGTGCATGTTTAGAGACCGTATCTTCAAGTGACACGAGGCGAACTGGCGCTAAATTCTCAAAATGGCGCAGGCTCTCAACTGTCGCATGTAGAATCTTTTGAAAATAAATAAATTTCTCTCTATACTTCAGAAGCAATTTTTCTGGGACAATGTCAGTCATGTTGCAAATGTGACGGAGTTTGCTATTGGGATTCAAAATGGAACATAGTCTTACCTATGGGCAGGATTTTATTTGTCGTTTTGAATTAAAAACTTGTACTCCTGAAGATCTCGATAGTGACTCTTGCACCGTTTTCAAATGTAGGGCACGCAGGTACAAACAATCTGTCATATAACTGAAGATCTCGTGAGATCACACGGGAGACACCACTACTATAATATAGCAGGGTCAAAATTAAAGGCCTAATCCTTTTCAGTTAATGCCCGAACCGATGCAAACGCTTGCACTCATCAAAACCTTACACGTAGCACCAAGTGGCAGCACCGAAACACTTTTGTTCGGAAGCAGGATCGGATCCACGTGCTGGCTTTTCAATCCCCTCCATATCTTGCTACCGCGAAAAAAACAAAAGATCGTCTCGCCGCGAGCTAATCAAATCAAATCGGCTCAATTCGACCCAACTGGCCTTTTTCTTAATGGTTCCGGCAACCTCAACGGTTAGGAGTAACCAGTGGTCGTAATCCTTGGTGCTTTTTGGGTGATCCGGTAGTGCAGAAAGTCAGGAGGAGAAAAAAAGAAGCGAAAATGATGATAAGACTGCGGAAAATAAAAAAAAAAGCGTGGAAACGAAAGGAAGAACTGAAGAGGAAGGGGGGGACGGGGAGTGAGAGTAGTGTGGCGTGGTGTGGAGAGATTCCCCGACAGCAAAATCTAGAGGAAAAGCAACTCCCCGTGCCCCGCGAGCTACCCGGTGGGCCCGGGTCCCACACGCCGGTGGGACCCACTGCCAGCTCCCGTCCTTCCTTCTTCACCCGTCTTGAGCTCTCACGCCTGCTGCTGACACTTGCCTTCCCTTCTCCCTCCTGAGCCTCTCCTCTCATGGTTGTGACGCTTATAAGAGCCAGCAGCCGTTGTTCTTACCACGAGTAGAAGAAGCTTTTTGGCTGCTGCTGCTGCTGCTGCTTGCGCGCTGGTGGTGGTTAGAGAGAGATAGAACGAGAGAAACGCGGGAACAGAGAAGAAGATCGGGAAGCAGAGAGACACTGATACGATGGAGATGGAAGGAAGAGCAGGAGTTGAAGTGGAAGAGGGGGTGATGAGGGTGCTCCTGGTGGACGACTCTCCAGTGGACAGAAAGGTCGTGCAGCTGCTGCTCAACAGCAACTCCTGCGCCGGCTCATTCCATGGTCAGCTCTCTATTCAGCTCAAGCTCGTTTCCTCCATTTCCTCTGCTTCAGCTGGCCTTGCGTAGTTGCGTTCTTTGGTTCTTCAATCTCTTCTGTTCTCCCGCTTTTTTTCTTCTTTTTCCTGAAGATCATTATATGTTCGAAGCAATTGGAAGCCACTCTTAACTTTGACAATTGACTCCTTTTCATCCTCCTTTTCTACTGTGAGAATTGCTCTGCTTCTGGTTCTCGTTTGTTGTCATGTTTAGCTTGTTTATCTTATCGAGTTTGTGATCCAGAATTAGGTAGCAGTAGCACAGAAGGACTCTGCTGTATTCTGTTCTATTTCAAAACCCTGCAAAGTTTTGATTGATTTTTTTCTTACTAGATTTTTTCGCCGTAAAATCAGTTCCTTCTCAGTTGACCCCAGAGGCTTTCCCTAAGTTTTGATTGCTCAATTCATCCATGCCACCGTAAACTCTTGTACTAGAATCTCACCCGCTCTATTTTCGTACAGTCGTTGCCGTGGACAGCGCGAAGAAGGCGATGGAGTTCCTCGGGCTGAAGGACGGCAAGGTAAAAAATAATACTTCTTCCCCTCCAGTCCATGCATCACTAGCTCCAATCCATTTTCTACTCCTGCGAGCAAGGAGAATGCAGTTTACTGCAACTCGCAGCAAGCGAGCCCGGCATCCCGTGCTGGCTACTCCACGCAGAGTGCAGCAGCACGGCGGCGGCATGGGCTCCTGCGCCACCTGTCGGCGACACGCCGGTCCTTGCCTTGCCTTGCCCTACAGCGCCGTACCGTACGGCGCGCGGGTCTGCGTGTGCGCATGCGCGCGTGAGGCTTCTGTTCTCCTCCCTTTTGGAAGGAAAAGGTCGCCGCTTTTCATGGCGGCAAAGGGAAAAAAAAAAGGTGGCGGTCTGCTATAGTACTAGAGCTAGTAGTTAACAAAATGTCATGCTTAAGAACATGGTAATGCTGCACTCAGTGAGCTGCTAGGCAGTATGGTTAGCCATGATGTGGCCTGTCATGCCATGAAAAAGCTTAACACAAAGGGCACACAAGGGTCTGTATAGTTCAGGACCACCCCTTTCTTTATTTCATCCTGCCTATTTTTTTAAACCTGTTTGCTTGAGTTTCGGTGCGTCGAGAACGGTTTCTTAAAAAATTAGGCTGTGACATTTTGCAGGAGCAGCCCATCGACATGGTGCTCACCGACTACTGCATGCCCGAGATGACTGGCTATGACCTCCTCAAGGCCATCAAGGTAATCACCCGCATAAGGCACTTCAATTTTTTTATGGCATGTGCAGCTTCATTTCAGTATTCCATGTCTGATTGATGCCTCACTATAACACACTGCAATTTTCCATGTGTATTTTCAGGCGTTGAACCCCCTGAAACCAATACCGGTGATCGTCATGTCGTCAGAAGACGAGCCCCAGCGGATCAGCAGGTGAACTTTTTTTCGCCCCTTCAAACATCAGTTTTTCGTCAAAAGTTGATGCACTTAAAAAAGTAAAGCTGCCTTCCCTTGCTCTGAAGTCTGAACGACTGCCTGCTTCACAGCACAGCCCGACAGTACTCAATGGGTTAAAACCTATAAAATCGCACTGTAATCAGACTATCATCAGAGCCTAATAAGTAAACATTCACCAGCCTGTAGCCCTGTACCTGTCCATTGCAGTCCAGTACCAGTCTCTCCCCCTGTTAAACAATCCATATAAATGACCAAGATTTTGTCCTTGTTTGTGCATTCATTGAGAACCTTGACCTTTAACCGTGCAATATGATGAACATAATCTCAGCAGCCGGTAGTAATATCGAACGTTTTCCTGCGTACAGATGCTTGAGCGCTGGTGCCGAGGACTACATCGTGAAGCCGCTCCAGAGCAAGGACGTGCCGCGCCTCAGGAACTGCTCCCTCGCCAAGCCGAAGGGCTCCTCGCCGTGCGACGCCGTGACCAAGAGGAAGCCGCTGCAGCCAAAGGACGACCATGCCGCCGTGGCCGTCGCGTCGCCGTCAGGGAGGAGAGCACACTTCGCCGGAGTCGCCATGGCACGTCCCTGCCACCTCAGACTAGTTCCATCACTGCACAAGAAACGAAAAAAAAATCTTTCGTGCAATGCTGATCGGCTTCGCTTGTTGCTGTTGTCTTTTATTTCAGGTGCTGCATTCGTCGAGCGTCGAGCTCTCGCACTACTTCCCGCTCCTCTTCAAGATCGTCCTGCTGCTGTACGCCGTCCTGTGTCTGGGCGAGCTGCTGTACAGATGGTCATCGAGCGGCTGCTCACTCTCACCGTGGTGCGCCTGAGCAGCAGCTGCGCCGTGCAGTTCAGGGCAGGGTAGGAGGAGGCTGGTGAATGCGCTTCCAAGCAGTGACCCCTCATCTGTGTCCCTTCATGATGATTTAGAATTTAGGTAGATTGCTTGCTTTGAGATTCTAACATGGCTTTGTGAGTTAGCCTTGGTTCTTGGTCTTTTGGTTGGTGAGAGGGAGAAGGCAGAAGAACCCCTTGTATCCTTGTATAGAATGCAATGCGTAATCTGAGGCAGCGGTATCTGGCGTCGTTTTTGGCCCGGATCTTGGCTGATATGCTGATGCGACGCCTTGAGTGTCTTTTCATGCCTTTCTTCTCGGGGGTGATGGGACTGCTCACCTGTTTTGTACTAGTTGAGATCCCATGAGAAAAAAAAAGGGCAACACAAGTTGACTAAAACGTAGCATCAGATTCTTCTGATTAGAAAAAAAGGGGATGCGTGTACCTTTCAACTCGACCTTCAGGTTATGCAAAAGCTTGAGCAGTGTAGCTGCGTCTAAAAGCATTTGTGACCACAGAGATGCATACTGGAATGTTTGAGTTCAGATGTGACCTTCCAAGCCGATGATTTCAGATTTAATAAATGTCAAATATTTACATTCCTAACAATGTACAGATGTGGTATTCGTAGTGTCAACAATATGAGTTCCTTGTGGACATGGGATTGCCCAGTCATCTTCCTATTGCTACATAGGTTCTAGTTCTACGATACATTTTGCAAATAAGCAAGTCCCTTCAGTCTTCCTGAGGTGCAAATTCTTTCAAAATATCTTCCTTGTATGGGCCCGAATCATGCAGCACCTTAATAACATGTTTAACCTGATATTTACACAAAAAAACAAGTGTTAATTGGATTACAAAAATGGAAATAAGGTATGCAAAACTTCTAAGAGTCCACGCATTTCCAGAGTATTACATGAAAGGTTCGTGTGACATAAAAATATGCATATTGATAATATCCACACCTAGACGTCAGAAGAAGGGAAAAGAGAAGTAATCAACATAAATTTTAACCTACGACTACAGGGTGCTAAATTTTTGCTTTAAGAATTGCGAGTTTATTACGATGTTCACTTTTGGCAATACAAATATCAACTGTTATACTACAGTTAACATTGATTATTAGCATTTAGCTTCAAAAGGTTCCTAGTAACTTACCATTGTGAAACTAGAGACAAAAACTGTAGGTCAAAGAAACAACTTTATTGGTAATGATGTTGTACGCATTGCTAATATTAAAGCACGCTCAATCTTCATAGCAGAGACGTACTCTAGCCATCATAATGTGAGGTCACAAGAACGGACTCATCGAATTGAAAACAGGAAACCAAGTGATTTAAGGATGCCAGATATATAGTACTTATTATTAATCTGCAATGAGTCTGGCACTCGGATGGTCGAAGTACATTACTAACCACAGATGCTGTGCACTCATATGGCAGAGTTGTAAATGCAAATCAGGAAAAGATTCTTGTCAGGCATACATAAAAGTGAATAGAACAAGATGTCAGAGGCACTTAACAGCAAAGAGTTTTGGAACAGTTTCTATAAACTGATTGAAATTAATTATGCCAATACCTGAGCGGTCTCACGTGCAAGAAA
The DNA here is from genome assembly GCA_032690845.1 of Eleusine coracana subsp. coracana. Taxonomy (NCBI): domain Eukaryota; kingdom Viridiplantae; phylum Streptophyta; class Magnoliopsida; order Poales; family Poaceae; genus Eleusine; species Eleusine coracana. The sequence goes on from CM064424.1 coordinate 12,882,026, forward strand.
ATTTCCAATAGCTGCCCCAAAACCAGGATCTGAAAAGTAATGGCAGCTGTAAGTTGTCACTGGGAGGTAGCCACGCTGGATCTTGTGCTCTCCCTGAGCACCTGCCTCCACCTTACTCAGGTTTAACTCTATGGCTACTTCAATTGCCTGGGCAGTTCAGTATTCCGTAAGTAAACCAAGTAATGACATCGGTATCAATTAGATAGCTCCTAAGATAAGCTCATTACCTGATAATAACAAGCTTCGAAATGCAAATTGGGGAAATATGCATTTGGAAGGCATCCCCATAAGCGACCAAACAATATATCACCTCCAATAAGGTTAAGAGCTCCAGCAACAAGTTGATCATCCTTTTCAGCAACAATAAGCATCACCTTGTCCCCCATCTTTTCACCCAAGAGATGAAAAAAATCCCTTGTCAAGTATGGCCTACCCCAGCTGCAAACAGAAGGATTCTATTAGCAAAAAATACACCAATAAATATTACAAACAAAAGTGCAGCAAATTTCAAAGAGGCCAATTAGTATCTTATGGACCACAAAAAAGTTGCACAGGTGAAGAGAACATGTGACGATGCTTATAAAAACTTTATGGTTCTTATCCAAGTTGAAGTTAATGTATTAACAGTTACAAGCAGTTTATCAGATGTGTCACCATAAAGACTTCAATGCCCCCCTTCTTATTTTAATTACTTTAAGTTCTTAATAGCCAACAGCACAACTATACATAATTCTTTTAACAGTCTTTAATTGGACTAGTCATCCAGACTTCGATGTTGTTGAACTAGTCATCCAAACGGTATGATGTGTGTACAAATGAAACTGCAAGGCAAGAGCAACGCAGAACCAAACTGATTGTCAGTTGTGTTACGGTAGAATTTAAAGAAGGTGTCCCAATGGCTGCTCTGCAATGCAAGGGATAAAACAATGGTAAGTTACTAGGAATATTTATTCACATAAATGTAAAGTCAGAAAGTAATGAAGCTAACTGGATACTGGTGAAAGAATCTGATTATGTAAGGAAACGAATATAGAATACAATACAGAGTCCTCCATGGTATTTACCTTTATCTCATCCCCACGAAGTCGCTTCATTTTCAAATTTTGAGCAGGAATCTGGAAAAATAAATTAAAGATAAGCATAAATTTGCAATTACTTTTTACGAAGAATCCAAAAGAAGGTAAACCTTTTTGCGTTCTTGTCTGATGTTCTTCCGTTTGGGTTGCTTCAAATCCATTAGAAACTCATCAAAACTGAAAAAAAAATGATGAACAAAGATATCAGTAAATAGTGTTGTATGACAAGCAATGAAGCATGTAAACTCATGAAGTTTTTCAAAATTAACAAATGAGGGCAATGACTTCATCAGAAAGCCCATGATATAGTAAGTTCACTGTGCTGATGGCAGTTGGCATCCTCTTGCTATGCTATCATTTACCTTTGGCTGAAAAGTATTCTCTTGGCTACATCTAACTATTCAATATTTTATTGGTCTTTTGGTACTCATAAAGGAAGAAACTGAACAAAACAGGCAGTAAAAGTGTCATAGCTCTCAGAGAAAGTCTAACCAAACTCATATATCAAGCTTTTCAACAGTGAAAATGTTACAGAATATATCAACAACTGAGGATCACAATCTTTCAGGAAATAGCAAGGTTGCTGAAAAAGAACAGAGAAAAAACAGTAGTAATGTCACATGTGAGTATGTGACGGAACATTATGTGCAACCAAGCGGGGACATTGACCACAAGTTACAGTATAATATGACCATATACACCTTCAAGCACTAAAATAGCCATATGGAAATGCTATTGGTCCCATGTAATGTTAGCATACCTTTTGTAATTTCGATTTCTCCAGTGGTATTGCAACCCAATTCTCTGCAACAATCCATTATCCTTCATTTTGCTGAACTCTCCTTCTGACGGAAAAGTAATGTGTAATGATGACACGTTCATCTGAAATGCACCGGGAACCAACATATATTTTAATTGGTTCCATATATTTGAAGATTGTCTTCAAAGTTATACAGAAGTGATTAATATAGAATAAAAAAAGACTTTTAAAACGCTATTGCCCTTTGCATATACAAGAATCTACAATGAACCAGAACAATACAACTCTCATTACTTCGGCAATGAGTAATCACTGACAGATAGATTCAGTAATAACCAGGCACTGTTATGTAAACTTTGTAGCTGCAAGCAGACAGTAGAATTCTTCTAATTAAACAAATGCAGACAATGTATTTTCATATACACTGGGAATATTACTCGAGAGTTAAATGGTGAGTCCTAGAACACACGACTATCCATTTGAAGCAAAGAGCTGATGCAATACCAAATTGACAAAGAGCAGTGTGCTATAACATGTTTGGTGTTAGGAATATTATGAGTTGTATTGATTGTTAATAGGAACCCCAAGGGGTTAATATATATATGGGTTATTACATGACTCAATACTAGACTAGGATTAGGACTCTCTACTGTTAGAGTCCTAAATTACTACTGCTACTCAACATTTGGCACAATAATTTGACATTCAATAAATTAGTAGCAATAATTAACTTGGATACCTTGGTAGTCAGGCTCTTCAAAGCTTTGACCAATGCATCAAAAACTTGATCCTGGTATGGTGCATTTCGAACTAGTATTCTTTGACCGGTTACTGGAGTGAAGGGCACACAAGACTGTAGCTTTGGATAGTATTCGAGGCCATAGCTGTAGTAAGCTTCTGCCCATGACTGATCAAATACGAACTCTCCCCTAGAATGGCTGCAAGTTTGCATTGTGGTTGCTCAGCCACTGAAGATGACGAAAGTACATGTACCGTGTACACAGCAAGTAGGAAGGCAGGAGGAGGTAATATTCTGTTAATGATGTTAAACCTTTTAAGGTAAAGCGGAACAACACCTATAATATTTTCATTCTCATCCCGTGCAACGACATGGAAAGGTAACCAGCCTGTTTCCTGAAATCAGTCGAGGATATAAAGTCTAAAGGAGTTCAAAAAGATAATAAGTGCACAGCTATGCCAAAGATAAGGGCTAATGTTAATCAATGCTAAATCTCTGGGGTAAATTATCATGATGATAGTAGCCGTGCAATTAAACATCACATTTAAGCATGCAGGGAGTAACACTAAGGAACTCCACAGTGAATGATAATAACATATAAATGCTGCATATTCCTTTGTGATGTTGCAGCACGAATCTTGTTAGTGTTAGCTGTTCTGTTGTGTTGTCAATTAAATGTGGAAAAATTATTGCAACTAGCAATGTGCACAACATTGTAAATGCTTTTTTAATAAAGATTGAGCTTGACAAATAAGATTTAAGTGCCTTTGTACGAGTAACGAGAAAACAATAACCTACAAATCAAATAAGCACACACACCAGTTCTTTCATACATACATATATGGGTCAACACAAAATTTTACCAAATGTAAACCATCCTAAGTGAGGTGTTCATTCTTTGAAAGAAATAGAAATATGATGCTTTATGCTCTACCTTCACTGCAGAACCTGATTCTTCTAAACTTGAGAGAAATGCATGTGTAAGAAAAGGGTTGAACTTTTCAGGATCATCTGGATCACAAGCACAGGCGTCCCAATCCACGGCAGGAACATCCATGATAGAAGAAGCAATAGAAATAGACACCTCACGTGGTTTTGTACCTACCTGAAACAAATGAGTTATTAAGGAAATCATGAATTAGGTGCAAATGTCCTGGAAAAAGAGTTCACTCAAGAAACACAAAACACCTCCGACGCTGACCCTGTGAGCATATACGATTCAGCAGGAGGGATCAAGTCACGTTTTGTTGTGTCGCCCCTGGGCCACCCAAAAAGTGCAGTAACCTTTAATCGTGAAGCACCCAGTTTCAAAGGTGAATGTCCCTGCAAACCCATGTGGATGTTATTATGAAACTTAAGTCTGAGAATGAAATTCAGCATCAAGATGCTCCAAAAATATAAAGAACAGAAAAGGCAAAAGAAAGAAACTAAACAGATGCCGGAATAGGCGTCATGCAAGGCCCATTTCTCTCCTGTTTAAACAACCATATCCACGAAGTTACAACTATGTTGATGTGAGATATAACGAGCCACATCATCAGAATAAACTATATGAAGAAATCCAATATCCTGATGTGGGGAGAAAACATAAACAGGCCCTCCCTAGTCAGATTTGATAATCCATTGTTTCCACTCCGCAGACTAATCTAACGTTTGGAGTAATTAAACTCTAAATTGTTTCATAGGTACTTCAAGAGTAAACAGGTTCCCCTAAGCAGTATCCACCGTTTCCAGCAGATTGGGGTAGCTTCGGTAATACAGTGCCGGTAGTCCCCAAACTGCATCGCTGCGCGAGTATCCCATGGTCGAAATTACAGAGTTTCACCATCGAATTCCCCATCGTACCAACAGAAAAGGCGCTTGATCGAATCGAACCATGTCGCCATTTTACAGCACGCGGCGCACTCAGACACTCAGCTGAGGAATCAAGCGGGAATGGGCACTCACTGGGCTGCAGGGTCGGAGGAGGCGGTGAGGAGACGATGGGAGGAAAGTGGGGGAAGGGTGCCTCACGGCTACCGCCGGCGAGGCCATAACCGCCTGTGCGCCGAGCTCAGTCCAAGCGTCGAGGAGAGGAGAGGAGGCCCACGAGTTTCGGGCAGGAGTAACCGTGTGACAGTGACACCGAGGCCCGCGGACGAACTACGGGATGTCTGCGACTTGGGGCGGGTCAGCCACCCACTGCTCTTTGCGCACGAGAGCGCGCACGCCACAGAGCGGGATGTGCGGATGTGCCGTAGAGAAGGCTTCCACGTTGCAAGCTCCCAGCGCTGAAGTGTTGCTGCTTCTTTTATCTTCTCTTGCTGTTCATTTTGATTTTCGTTTATTTTGATCATGGTTTCTTTAAATTTGTCTATTTTGAGCTGTACTTGTCAATTGATCGACGCCTTTTTATCTCAAACAGGAGTGAGCTTTGGAACTCAGGCCAAGACCAATGAACAAATTAGGCAAGAGGGACTAGCTATCCGCACGAAAGACTTCAAAGAGCTCCGCACAATAGATACACTGGAGTCTGGAGAGGACAAAAATACAAAATCATGGCAAAACATCACCAAACAATCCCGTTTTACAGTATACAGTACAGAAGGTTATCTTGCAGCTGCATCAATTGACAACGCATTTTGTGTGTGTGTGTGTGCGTGCGTGTGTGTGACCGATACACGAGTTTAGTAGCATAAAATTCTCGGCCAGGAATCAAGAATATGGCACGCCAACCAGTACACTTCCAGACAATAAGAGTTGAGTTATACATCTGTTCTCAAAATGTGCACGGAATTGCAGATGCTGAAATATTTGTTGTTCCTAACGCTGTTCTATTTCACATGCCTTTATATCACATAACAGCTATGGTCAATTCAACAATCTTCACAAGTACATCGGCGGCGGAATTTTGGGCGCACAGCAAAAACACCAGGTCTCAGTTCATCAAATCGATACAAGCAAGTGGGAGCCTATTCAGAATCAGTCATTCTTTGGAATAATAATCCATTGTACACGTTGCACTGGTAGTTACCCATTTTCAATGAGGAAACCCCTAACCGCAACAGGTAATGAAGCCTGTCCTTTGCTGTGATTGCCAATACCTGTACAGTGTATTATGAAAATAAAACTGTTGAAGCTTGATACGCCACCAACTCTTTGCAATAGTAGTAACAAATAGAGGAATAGCAGGTTACCTGTGATCACATGTAAGATGGCCTGCTTATGCCGGAGCAACACCACCTTGTCAGTAGCAAATTCAATATTTGAATCAGTGGTTGATTCAGTATACACAGCTTCACACTTAGCTAATTCAATGTTAGTCCCAGGTGGCTGGAACTCTATCATGAGGAGATGCCTCTCTAATATTGCTACAGCCTCTGATGCATGTAAACCATGCATGTCTATCTTCCAGATGTCATTATTGCTATTCCTCAGGCGAAAAATTTCTTCTGCTGCCCTATTATTTAGCTTTTCAGCAGCGGCCCGCTCTTCCTGAGCTTTGAGAGAAAGTTCCTTGGCAGCAGCATGGTCACCTCTCAAGAATGCATTGCTGGCAGCCTGAGAATGCCTTGTGGCAGCCCTGATGGCAGAAAACAACTGACTTGTTATTTAAGTTGGTGGAAAAAAAAACTCGGTCATCAAAATTCACAATCAAAATGTGGAAACCTTATTTATAAGAATGCAGTAAATGATTTGAGTGTATTCCAGGTTTCTTCAATTGCAATGTCTAATTCATAGTCCTAATATGTTTGATGTCTCAATCATCAATATTAAACGATCACATTTTCAAGCGTAAAATTAGAAGTTCATGGTTCTCAAATTCTTCATGCACCATTGCAAAAGTAAATGAGTCTTATTAAACTTATGCAGGTAATGCAGAAGGCCACAAGTAACTAAAACAGGCATAATTAAGATCTGGACCCTTGTATGCATAAACCAATGCAAAAATGATGATGCTAAAGCATGAGAGGACTAGAGAATCCACAGCATAAATAAGAATGTTAAGCATACCTCATCATTTTCAATGCATCTTTCCGGTGGTTTAAGTAATCATCATCAGGCTCTTCCAATTCAGGTTCCATGGGTATGGAGGACAGACTCGTTGGCAGAGGCAACAAATGTGTCCTATCTGATTGTCTATTATCTACTGAAGAATTTCTATCATTCATCTCAGCAGCAAACTGATCAGATGCTTTGCTGCCTCCTGTCTGCACGTCAGAAGGGAGCATAGCTTTCAACAAATCAGATGCTTGGCCAACATCATCATTCACAGCAGCTAATATGTCTTCGATTAAATTACTGTCAGCCCAACCGTGAGCATTTTTCAACTGCTTAATCTTATTATCAGATGCAGAGCTTGCACCATAATTTACACCATCTACATGATTGGACAATTGTTTATTTCCACTTCCATTACCAGTGGCTGCAATATCAGAAGAAGGGCGAACCACTGATGCAAAAGGCTTTGGATTCGCCCAGCTATTTTCTGTAACAGAGCTGCTAGAAGACATGGGGGCACTAGAATCTGAGAGAGGTGGAAATGAGCTGACATCAGTTTTATCTCCTCTACCATCCTTGCCACGCCATTTGCGATCAAATGCAGCCCACCCAGAGTTTGGGGCCTTCTGCCCATACATTTCGACAGATGGCTCCCTTATTCACTAGTCTAATTTCAGTCAAACCTGAAGAAGCCTCCAGTGCTGTTATTGCTAACAAAAGGATGCTTGCTTCCTTTTGCTTTATTTCCCTCAAAAGTCAAATTAGCCAAGAAATCCACCAATGATCTCCTATAATGTGGCAAAAAAATAAGCTCACTTAATCTGGTACAGAATGTTTATAATGAGACACTTAAAGTATCAAAAGATCACAATATGACACGTCAGTGTCACTATTCCGGAGGAATGACATGTTCCAGCTCTAGCTACCAGATTGAATTAGTCATTATATTTCACATTTGAACTTTGTTAACTTTTTTATCTATTAATATAATCTTCGCATGTTGCATAATCAATAATGGTGAGTTATTCAAAAAAAGCAACTACTGATTTTCAGCAACCAAGCCGGTTGAACACCGAGGCACCGAGCCATCGAAATTTGCACGAAAAGAACATCCAGGTCAACCAAGCTGATATTGCCCTCCTTCAACAGAACTGAGACGAAGAGTATACCTCTGTTAAAGCCGTTATTTGGAGGCGTTGACCCGGAGCTCTCGGAACCACGGCGAGGCGGGGGCTGAGAAGGGTAGGCCAGAGGTATGGGATGGGGCCTTGTTCACTTCAGACTTCAGGGACACGGCGGCGGCGGTGGCGGATTTGGTCCTTCCGAGATCCATCAACGGCGGCGGCGGATTCCGGTGAGGCGGTGAGCAAAGGGGAATCTTTCTTTTTTTCGAGCGGCGCGAAGGGGAACAATTTGCGTGGGGGCGGCTATATAGTACGGCCGAAACGGTCTCCGACTAGTAGTTGGTGGTGACCTGTCCTCCCGCGGAATTCGTTTCGTGGACGGCAGCGAGCCAGCGAAGGGGTGCTTCATGGACCCCACCCTGGGCTGTGGGACCAAGGCTTCCAGAAACGGTCGATTCCGTGTTGTGCTCCGCTCCGCTTCTTCCTCTTCCCCGGTTCCGAAATGGAATCAGCAGACAGCGGCAGTTTGTTCGCGCGTTAGCAGGGGTGCATGATACGAGAAGCTCTGGAGTCTCTTGACTCTTGAGAGCATCCCTCTGACCATAGGAACCTCAAACTGAATCCAGCGTTTGATAGTCAAAGCTCAGAACTTCACCTGGGGCTGGGGCTTGAATATATCTTAAGCTACCACTCTCTTATCTGAACCGACCCCAAAAATGAAATTTTGGTTTCTTGATTGGGGGTTTCTAGACTTTTAGGTATGTAAAGCAACAAGTGCTCAAGAGCTCAACAAGACAATAAAACAGGGTTCATATACAAAAACTGGAAGTTAATTCGTGCATGTGCATGTAGAAGGGGCTTCTTACCAAATTATCTTGATGAAATTCTGAACCGTAGCAGGCCAAGGAGTCTCGATGTTTCGTTCTCAGAAGAGGTCAACATGCTTGCGGTGAATTGGATTAACTGAGCCTAGCAAATACCAACGTAAAATTCAGGTTCAGGAGACAAACAACAGAACTGACAATAATTATCGTGAACATTAAGACGAAAACACAGTTATAGTCCAGATCAATCAACATATTCTTACCTTTAGAATTTCGGTCAGAATGTGCCCACAGAGAGGCTAATGATATGGCACACAGCAGATAACAGAATTTTAGCTAAACCTGCCATCAAGGGAGAAATTCTTTGGTATTCACTTATATGGATGAAGCACATCTCTCTTTTTTTTTACTTTGCAAGTAAAAACCCACTTATACATTTTTAAGGAGTGTTACCTTTAACTTTAAGTTTCATCTCAGAACCTTGTCCCAACGGATATGCTGCACATACTAGCCTCAAGCTAATTGCCAATGCTCAAAACAATAAAAATCGACCTGTTCTGCAAGGAAAATGAGGGTGTATTTTATTATTTTGGTACGATTTTATACTATATAAGAAATAAAAGTCGCGCATGATAATAACCACTACAATGACCTATATAGGTTATGCAAAACATGAAAGCTATCTGGAAAACGTGAACCCAAACACTACAATTGCAGAATTTAGGTATAGGAATCCACATGAACAAGAGCGTTTCATTTTAACGGCTACAGAGAAAGCCAAACAGAATTGCCTCTGGATCCATGTAAAATAAATAGACATATCCTCAGTCTCATCTGTGCCAATAGGAAGAATTAGCTAGCCCAAATTATACAGTAATCAGTAGTTCCTACAAAATATGAGGTTCATCAGCAGTTCCAGGCACCTACAACTGCTTTCAGGTCACTGACAGGAATGCAACAGAAGCATACAAAATATGTGCTAATATGTTGCATATGTACTTACATAGAGTGTCCTGTAAACTTATATGGTTCTGTTCCTCCCTTGAGCTCTTCTCGCTGCTGATCAAGATCAGAGACATCTACATCACTATTCCAAAAAAAAATTCAAAGAACAGAGTCAGATAACACATAGATACAAGAATGAAATGAAAGGTGAGCCCCTATCAAAAAAAAAAAAAAAGTGACCCACAACATGATGATACAGATACAGGAGTATAGGACCATTAAATTGCAATAATACACTTCTCATATAACCAAAGGAGAAACACTTACATCTGCTTAAGATGCAGCATAAAATTCATCCAGGCAACAGAATGAAGATTCTGTGCATCGACTAGGGAGTAGGGGTGACTCAAGTGACAAAGATCTGAAGTCAAGTATGCAGGATTCAGATCGTTCAGACTGGGCAATCAGTCCAGTATTTAGTATCCATTCTTCTCTTACTCAAGCCCCCAACCTTTCTGACGAGATATCTTAAGGCACACTGTTGACAGCAGAAAAATGTTCGCTACTTATGCACAATCTTCACTGGTTTGCAGGCAAAAGGTGAAAGTCCTGCATAGTAAAAGTTTGGCAATCTATCAATCACGTCTTTATTAAGAGAATCCCACTTCTAATTTTTGCAACTCATGATCAATTAGACTGCATAATTGTCACAACTGAATTTGTATCTGTGTATTTTATCTGCTGATACAAAACTCCCAGCATATCGTAGATAGAAGACCTGTCTCGGTGCTTAACATCACTGGCTATGAACAAATGTCTGGTGTTCTCAACCTCAATCCAGCTGCATCCTGCAGGTTTCTTCATGTCCTTGGACTTCATTAGTTTTCTGACATGCTCAACACCCTCCCATTTCTCATCTGCTGCATAGATGTTTGACATAATAACGTAAATTCCCTATGTCCCCTGCCTCGATCGAGAACAAGTGATCAGCTGCAAGTTGGCTGATTTCAATCTCTCCATGGACCTTGCATGCACTTAGCAAGGAACCCCATGCGTTAGCATTGACTGCATGAGGGGGCATATCCAAGGCAAAACTATATGCATCTTGGAGACGTCCACCACGAGCAAGAAGGTCAACCATGCATGTGTAATGTTCTGCAGTCGGTTCAACTCCATGAATCTCTCTGATGGACTCGAAAATTGTGATTCCTGCATCAACCAGCCCTGCATGGCTGCATGCTGACAGCAATGTGGTAAGAGCTACATGATCTGGCTTAATGTCAAGCATAAGCATTTTAGAGAACAGTTTTACTGCCTCTTCAGCCATCCCATGCATTGCATAACATCCTATCATGGCAGTGAACGTGACAAGGTCCTTTTTTGGGCTGACTTGAAAGATGTTATATGCGTTGCTTACACTCCCACACTTCGAATATGAGTCAAGAAGAGCTGCTTCAAGGTGGATATCTTCTAGGGACGTTCTGAGCATGTAACCATGGCATTGTTTCACAAGATGTACAGAACACAAATGGATGCAAGCCTCAAGAATACTTGTAAGGCTCACAATATCGGGTTTCAGTGCTTCGGATTGCAACTGATTAAACAAGGTGAAGGCTTGATGATCCATATGATTCTGTGAATACAATTGGATCATCAGATTCCATGAGGTCAGATCTTTCTCCACCATTTGGTTGAAGGTCACCTCAGCATCTTCTACACGGTTATTCTTCAGGTAGCAACTTATCATTGTATTGTTTGTTACAATGTTCCGCCAGCCAAGGTTTCTGAATAATATGCTTGCATATTGCAGGTACCCACACTTTGCATACGCATCCAGAAAAGCATTTGCAACTGAAGTTTCAGATGTATAACCAACTCGCAAGGAATAACCATGGGCTTCACGGACCATCTTAACCCCGGATAGAGCACTTAGACATATAACATTCAAAACTGTGACTGAATCCCATTGATTCCCCTGTCGCCTCATTTCACTCAACAGTGTAAAGAACTTTATAACATATTGCTCGCTGGTAGCACAAGAAGAAAGAATTGCATTCCAAGATATCAAATCCTTGTTCAGAATATCGGTGAAGGCACGGAAAGCATCATTAAACCTGTCGCACTGGCTGTAGAAAGTGACAAGAGCATTCATTAAGGATGTTTCCTGAAGAAGTACTGGCCTTCGAAAGATGTAACCGTGAACCCTCATCCCTGTTTTGACATCGCGTACTTGAGCACAAGCAGTAAGAAGACTGATAAAAGAAAATGAATCAGGTGTAACTCCTGCAGAAAGAAGACCCTGGAACAGTTCTATTGCCCTACTGTGATATCCATTCATCACATATCCTGCAACCATGGTGTTCCATGTAACAAGATCCTTCCGATTCATACTGGTAAATATTAACTCTGCAACCCTCATTGCAGATACTTTGGAGTAATGTATCATCAGTGCATTACAAACAGAAATATCCATTTCCAATCCATGCCGGACCACGAAACCATGTATTTCTTTTCCATAAAAACTCCCGTACTCAGTGACTGAACACACGGGAAGAATATTAGCCACTGTTGAATAATTTGGAAGAATTTCCTGTGAGATCATTTCGCCAAAAACTGCAAGTGCTTCTTCTACCAAACCATTTTCTATATATCCTGCTATGACCGAGTTCCATGAAACAACATCCTTACATCGAATTGAACGAAATGCTCTGTGTGCATCATCCAGTGCTCTGCTTCCACCACATTTCGCATACATTGATACCAGTGCATTCCCACAGAGAGTATCTGACTCCAATCCGGTCTTGACGACATAGCCGTGTACGCTCCTACCAGCCCACAAATGCCTCAACTTCGCACACACCGGAACAACCACAGCCACCGTCACCGCGGTCGGCATGCTCTCACTTGCACCGCACGCGAGCATCGAACGGAACAGCCCGAACGCGTCGTCAAGACGTCCTGCGCGAGAGCACGCGGTGATCAGGATGTTCCAGCACACCGCGTCGGGGCGCGCCATTTCGTCGAACACGAAGCGGGCGTCCGCGAGCGCCCCGGACCTCCCGTATGCGTCCATGACCGCCTTCGCTACCGCCGCGCTCCCCGCCCGGCCGGCATTCACGGCGAGCCCGTGGAGGCACCTCCAGAGGGCGCCGCCGTCAGGGAGCGCCGCGGCCGACTTGACCGCCGCCGCGAGCTCGAGCGCGCCGGGCAGGAGGCTCGAGCCGAGCATCCACCGAAGGTGATCCACGCCCGCGGTGTGACTCCCGAACGGCATGCCGGTGGCGGTGGACTGGCCGCGATCAGGGGCGGGCGCCGCGTGGAGCGCGCGGCGCGCCTTGCGAAAAGCGTAGGCTGCTGCATGGCTCGCGCGGGCGAGGCTGGAATGGCGCGCGAGCATAGAAAGCTGAGGCGGCTGTGGGGAGGCGTCGAGTCAGAGCTCGCGTTTGGAGACTTTGGGAGGGAGACGAGGAGTTGCCGGGGCGAAGGAATGCGCGCAGGTGGGGAGGAGGACTGGAGGAGCAGGGGCGAGCGGAGGCCCGAGTGCGCGGCCGTGCGTGGCGGCGCGGGCACTCGTGCAAGTGCAAGCTTGACCAACGAAATATGAACTCATGAGAAACAAAACAAAGATTATAATTCAAAATGACAGTGAACCTTTATCACAATCTCACAAGTAACCGCCCTAACATAAACTTAAATGAACTCCAACTTATAAACAGATTATAAGCTCTTATTTTTGACATCTTTACAGAAGGGAAAAAAAAAACTGTAAATGACTCTGCTCTTTGATCAGCACTAGAGAATTTGCAGCCAAATCAACGTCTCTTGTTGGCAGTCCTCAAGGGTGGGAACACGCTGTACAGGAAAGAGGATGAAAGTCGTATCAGTCCACACAGTTTTCAAAAGGAGCGTACAAAAATGTTGCAAAGTGACCAAGTTGCAGTTCAATAAGTTCCGTTTGCCAGATAAAAATGTGAATCATCAAATTATAATAAAAGCATAAAAAAAAAGTTTGAACCGGTTCACGTTCGCGGCAGTCGTACAGCACATCAGCGCTGTCCGTTGCCCACGTGTGAAGAGAAACACGCACGCACCAGCTGTTGTTGGGGAGCGCGTCGGCGATGCAGGGGCGGTAAGCGACGACGCCGTGGAGGCGGTCCCCGTCGCGCAATACCGCAGCACCACCAGCACGCGCCGCCCGTACTGCGCGTACATCGTGCCGCCGCGGTACACGGCGGACCGCGCCCACGTGGTCCCGTCCGCCAGCCGCCCAGGCTGCGTCGTCACCCTGCAGTAGAGCCGCCCAGGGGCGCACCGTCCCGGCACGAGCAGCCGCCGCCTCCACCGCCCGCTCGCCGACGAGAACACCGTCACGGGCAGCAGCTGCTTCCCGTGCTCGTCCTCCGGGAAGACCCGGTGTTTCGCCAGGAACCGTTGCGGCATGAACATTCCCAGCGTCGCCTTGTTGTGGAGGAGGTTGTCACTGCTGTGTCCGGGACCGGGAGTCGGCGGCGCGGGGAGGAGGACCGCCTCGTACTCGTAGCGCGGCGACGCGGCCGGGTCGAACGCGAGGAACGCGCCGTCGCCTCCGCGCGGGCGGGTCCGGGAGGCGGTCCCACCGCTCGGTCGTCGGGTTGCACACGAACCCGGCCGTGGGCACGCCGCCGCCCGCGACGCCATGGAAGCCGAGCACGAGGCCGTTGCAACTGTGCTGCACGGGGATCGCCGCCGGGACCGGGACGCCGCCGTAGACGGAGAGGTGCCGACGCAGGAAGGCGAGCCTGTCGACGTGCGCGAGGTGGGATCGCGAGGCCGGCGGCGGAAGGAAACAGGGCCCGTCGGGCCGATTCCATGGCTCGGAAGGGCGGAGGTTGACGAAGAAGCCCGGGAACGCGCGCGGGGGCAGCGCGTGCGGGCGGAGGAAGCCGCGGGCGTCCACGAGCCCCCGCCACGGCGCGCACACGCAGCGGCACCGGGCTAGGGAGTGGGCACGGAGGCGGCCGAGGATGTCGGCCAGGATGTCGTCGGGGAGGGTGTCCATCGGGCTCGCCGCTTCCGCCTGCTGGCTGTGTCTCGCAGATCGAACACGTACGCCCTTGCGCTTGCGGACGGGAACGTGCGCGTGCATGCCTTCTCCTCCTGCCTGCGTGCGAACGTTTCGGCACGGGATCCGACTTGGACACCAAGCCACGCGACCGCAGAGACAGGAGGAGGAGGTCGGGTCCACCACGTCGTCCTGATTCTTCGGAACGACGCATGTCGTGCGGAGTCCACACGTCCGTGTCCGGCTTGTTTCTTTCAACTATTACAAAACTAGCAAAGTGTCCCTACAATTGCTATATACTTTAAAAAATAAAACATTCTTTATAATTTAAATATAAAGTATTTATATAATATAATTATTAAATATATACAATATTATTAATATTTTTATATAAAATATTATATTTATATTATTGTTGGTGTTTTTTATTATATTATTTTATATGTTAAAAGTAATAATTTTATCACCATTTTTTACCATATTCTAAAAGTTTTATCTGAAAGAAAAAATTAATTCACGGAGTCCACAAATAGCACTGTATTGCAATGCGATTTTGAAATTGAATAGTTGCTATAATAGAAAAGGTTAAAATATGAAAGTTATAGATCTTGTTGAGACCTTTTCGAAACATATATGGATCATATTATTTGGACTAAGGAGTTAGGAGATATGAGCCCCACACAGAGACCTGCACAGAGGAGTCTGAATCAGAAAAATATTTTTGTATTGCATATTTGGAAATCAAAACTGCAGGATCTGAACTTCTATTGAATACCAAAGATGTAGAACTTTTAGAGAGCTACAAGATAGAATCCAAGTTTGCCTCATTTGAGCTTCGGATGTTGGAGTTACGATTTTTGAAATTTGGTACTTGATATAGAAGATACGAAACCGATTTGGATTCAATCTGTAACTTTGTGGATACGAAGTGGACGACCGTACCCCAATTAATAAATTGTAGAGATACCTGTGCGTTATCATGGGTCTTTATTAAAAAAATTTATAGTTAAAATATTTTTTATAATTATAAAAGGGTTTTAATTAATTATCTTTTTAGCTTGACATTTTTTTATTTTTACTTTACTTTACCTTTTTGAGTTTTGAAAAGAATATTTGTTATAATAATTTTAGAGTAAATTATTATTGAAATTCTTGTTATTAGATCCAAGAATTGTTCTGGGCCGGGAATCAGTGACCCGGCTGTTTTTATTTCGGACCTCAAGAGACAAAGATTTAATCCGGACTATAAAACCTACAAAATTAACAAAACGGACTGGATTTCATTCCATGTTAGTTTATAAATAAACTAGCAAAGTGCCCGTGCGCTGCTATGGGTTAAAAAAAATAAGATACTCTTTATGATTTACATGTAAATTATTTACACTATAATTGTTGATATTTTTACATTAAAATTAAATTTATATTATTATTGTTACTTCTTAGTGTACCATTTTATATGTCATAAACAACAAACTTTCTATCATTTTTCACCGTATTCTTATCATAAATATTTTTTTATTTCTAATGTTAATGATTTCCACATGTAGTGTTGTTTGAGTGCTATGTTGCAAAATTAAGTAAAATAACATTAAAAACAATGCTCAAATATGATAAGTACGGATATAAAACCCAATTCACCATATAAAAAGGGATTTTTATAAGCTCATAACGCCTATAAAATACCACTGAATTTCTATAAAGTCCAACATGTAAGATCAAAGTAATGACCCAATATGTAAAGATGTTTAAAAGATTTATACGATCGGAAAAATTAATTCACGTAGAATAGAAATAGTATTATATTATGACGTGATTTAGACTTGAAAACATGCTCTAATGAGAAAAATTAAAACATGAAAGTTGTAGATCTCGTCGAAGCCTTTTCGGAACATATGTGCATCATATTATTTGGACTCTGGAGATAGGATATATGGGTCCCACACAGAGACCTGTGTATAGAAATCTGAATCAAAACAAATATTTATGTATCATAAATTTGAAAATAAAAACGGTATATTCTTGACTTATATTAAATATAAAAATTGTAAAACTTTTTAAAGGCTACGAGATAAAGTCCGAGTTTGCCTTATTTGATTTCTGGATGAGGGATTTATAATTTTTTGAATTCAATGTTTGATATAAAAGATACAAAACCGATTTAGATTCAATTTCTAATTTTATGACACACGACAGATTTTTTATGGCATAAACGATCCTAAATTAATAGATTGTAGAGATAACAATTTTACAATAGGACAGAATCAAAATAGGATCAAATCAATCCAGCCGGAACGGGCCTTATTCCGGCCCGTCAAACCGAACAAGGCCTTAAGGATCGAATACAGAGAAGTGTTTCGGCTCAGCCCACGCGGCACACCACGTACGCCCTCACCCGGATGCCACCGGCGGCCGAACCCAACCACATCTGGACGGATTGCTCAGCACTCCACCGTGGCTGGCACGCGGGCTCGGAGTTCACCTGGGGCCACACGTCAGTGAGCTGAAGTAACAAGGCAGCGCGTCGGGCGAGTTTCGTCTATTCCGGCCTCGGGTGCTCGCCGCCCGGCACCGGCGCACCGCTCGCTCTCGCCCATCACCTCGGCGCCTCCGCCCCGGCTATATAACCGGCCCCTTCTTCCACACCAGAGCCCCCCGTCCTTCCACACCACGCCACTTCACCGAGAGCGCCCTCAAACCCTAGCGTAGGGAGCAAGCGAGAGATCCCACCCACCCACCCATGGCGCGCCTCGGCGTCCCGCTGCTGCTGTTGCTCCTCGGCCTCGTCGCCGGCGGAGCGGCGGCGGCCACGGGGCCTCCCGACTCGCAGGCGGCGTGCGAGCCCACCAACCTCGCCACCCAGATCGCCCTCTTCTGCGCGCCCGACATGCCCACCGCGCCCTGCTGCGAGCCCGTCGTCGCCTCCGTCGACCTCGGCGGCGGCGTCCCCTGCCTCTGCCGCGTCGCCGCGCAGCCGCAGCTCATCCTCGCCCGCCTCAACGCCACCCACCTCCTCTCGCTCTACGCCGCCTGCGGCGGACTGCGCACGGGAGGAGCGCACATCGCCGCCGCCTGCCAAGGTAAGCAAGCAACCACCTCTCTCTGGTTCGGATCCTGTTGTTGCGCCTTGGCGAGTTCCTAGTGTTCGAGTTTTTTGTGCTGTGGAGTTTGTTGCGAGTTCTCGCCTTGCCCATTTTTTTTGTGCTGTGGAGTTTGTTGCGAGTTCTCGCCTTGCCCATGGCGACGACCTCGTGCGCTCTCTGGTTCGGAACCTGTACGTGGTGCCTTGGCGATCGAGTTCCTGGTGTTCATCGAGTTTTTTCTTCGATCGTGCTTGTTTCGAGTTCTCGTCGTCTTTACCCGTGGCGAACAACTCGTACAGAGCTGCGTTCTTCCTGGTCTTCGATTTTCTGTGCGATTGTCTTTGTTTCGAGTACCCATGGTGATGAACTCGTACATAAGTGTACGAACCTCTTTTGGTGTTTTCCCTTTCCTTTTGCGAGGGTTTTGGTGTTTGTTCTCTTTTTTCTTGCGAGGTTTTGGGGTTTTGTCGTTATCGCGGTGCCGAGATCGATCTCCCCGTCGCGTTAACTTTGCTTGGTTCTCAATTAATCTTACTTCGTCTGTGATAATGATCTGATCTGTCGCGTTTCTAACTGGAATCTTCCCATGAAACGATTAGAACGCTGCTGCCTTTCTTTCACCGCTTGCTTTTTGTGGTTTTTGGCTGCTAGTTCCTGCCGCGCGAAAGCTGTTGGGCTTCTGACCAGCGCAACTGCTCTCTGCAGAAGATAGCTGGCACTGCCTGCAGCAGCGCAACGGCCGCTAGCCTCTTTTGCTTTTCTTAGCACTCACGAAATTGCACCGCGGTGCATGCTTATCTGTCAGGATGACGATATGCTATAAATATCTTCTGATCTCTGTTTTACTTTCGCGTTTGAACTACTGAATCATGAATGGAGGAACAGTGTTTGTATTTGAATTATGATTGCGCCGTACTAAGTACTAACACCGTTCACGGCTCTTTTGCATGCAGGTCCCTCACCCCCAGCCGTCGGTCCCGCACCCCCTGCCGTCCCCGTCATCGCCCCGCCGCCCCCAGCCGCACCTCGCCACAAGCTACCATCACGTACGAACCTTCTCTGCTCCTGTGTCTCATCTCTGTTTAACTTTCGTGTTGATTTGTTTAGTTGATTTGATGAGGTGAATGAATAACGCGTGTGTGCGTGGTTGATTGTTCGTGTGCAGGCGAGGCCCCTCCGCCGCCGGCGAGCGCGAAGCCGTCCCCGCCGCCCCAGCAGCAGTCCGGCGGCGCCGCCCAGGGCAAGGCCGTCCCCGCCCTCCCAGCCACCCCCAACTCGGAGGTGCCGGCCGCCGCGCCCGTGCCCCCGGCGTCGACGAACTCCGGCTCCGAGTCGTCGACGGGCTTCCGCGCGTACTGGATCCTCATCGCCGTGGCCGTCATCATCATCTTCGAATGAGCCCCGGCCCCGGCTGCCAACCATCGCCGGCGCCTGACCTTGAGTTCGTAGCAGCAGCAGTAGTAATGGCCTTGGAGATTTTGCTTCGGCAGTAGTAGCATCTGTAGTAGTGCATTCATCGTAGTTGTGTTGCATCTTTCCCCGTGATCGATCTGGTACTTGATAGAGTCGGAAGAACTTGGTTGTTGGTCCAGTAGTAGTACTAGTATAGTACCCTATGATATATCTGCCATATATATGTTGTTGGCGTGTCTCCTCAGGCCGCATTGTTTGTTTTCTGGGCGTCCACTGTGTCTTGATCGATCACTTGCCTGGGTGAAGTGATTCATCAGACAAGAACCGAATCAATGTGGCCGAGGAGAACACTGCCTTTTTGCTTCATTTAGTCCTGTATTCAAACTCATTTGCTTGCTGATGAATGATGGGAATCTTGATGCTCTGTCTTTTGCTTGTTGATGATGGGAATGAAAGGTTCCTTTAGCTTCTTGGTTACTTGTGATCTTCGGTTAATGTGATATTGAGGGGTAGATTGTGTTGGCTCTGGTGTATCAGTGCTCTTTGGGATCAGATTCATGTTGAGTTTTCTGGACGAGTTGCATATATATAACCTTACTGCTTTGGTGATTGTTTTGCTGGTGAGCCTTCCTGGTTCTGTGTGGTAGTATTTGTTAAAATCCTGGATGCTTTCTTTTGCTTCTTGATGATGGGAATGAAAGGGTAGATGGATGTGGTGGGTGTTGTTCCTCGTATCCAGTTGTTTTTTGTGATCTTGGTTTCATCAGTAGTAATCCTGCCTGGTTGTGAATTTTGTGTCTGAATCTTATATGCTGACCTGCTTGTTGTTATCTGACCTACCACGGTTCAGTAACTTTTGATAGTGCGGCACCTCATGTTTCATGCTCAGACAAAGCCTGGATCCGAATGAATTGCTCTTGCTTCGTAGTCCAAGGAACCTGATCTGAAATTGGAATAGATCATTTTGCATACACGTCAACGCCAGCTGATCGTTTTCACTTGACGAACCGGCTAAAACCTGCTTGCTCCCTGGTGGATTGAACAAGAACTCTATCTCAAATTACACCCGAGCTGTAGAGTTTAGTTGCGATCCTAGCTAGGCAAGTTGATGGTCTTGGAGCCCCCAAGATGTTGTTCCACTTTTTGCGCCTTCCGCAAACCTCAACAACGAAAGATTCCAAATCGATCCACCGCAGAGGCTGGTGGACGCTGTCTGCCCCTCCAGTATCTGTAGCCACGCGTACGTCCTTATGTAGCCGCAAGCAACTCCAAAAAGGACGGTGCCCCGCGCTTAACGTGGCCAAACCACGTGAACCAAAATCACGCTCGCATGAACAAAACCGCACGCAGCCGTCCAGCGAGCGCCGACGCCGCGCGGTCCGTTCAAGTCGCCTCCGTCCCTCCAGTGCAGCAATACGGAACGGCGGCGTGGTCCGTGGAGGAGTTGTGTGCGTACAGCACAGCAGCGCCGCGGTGCCACGATACACCCGTTGCCGTCGTGCACGCCAAGCAAGTCGCCGAGCAGCCCACGAGCGAACGTGACCAGAGCGGCCGTTTCCGCGCCAAGTCCACTTGACACGGCATGCGCCCGTCCTCTCGGGCCCGCGTAGAGTACACCCGAGCCGCGGTTTTGATATTTGGGTGTGTGCCTCTCCGCCTTCCTGAACGTGCGAGGGAGGGAGGCCAAGGGAGCGGCGGGTGAATCAACGGACGCTCACAGCCACACAGAAGCAGAAGAGGTTGGAGGATAGGAAGGGACAAAAAAGGGAGAGCTCCTGTTCCACGGCGACAGCGGACAGCCGGGCTTGGGCACAGGGCATGCAGCAAGGCTGCAGTGCAGGTTATCGAGTCGTGCTTTTTTCTGTTGTACTACGCCTAGACAGAGAGCTTTCCAGGACCGGAAAAGAGCAACCTGTTTGCCACCGTGCACCCGCTGCTCTTTCTTTTGACCGTCCCGTTTTGGGCCAGTTTTTGGATCTTACCGCGCTAATAAAGGAGCAGATCGCAAGTGGGGACTTGGGTGCGTGGTGGATAACTGGGTTGATCACTAGTGATTTTTTTGGGTGTGTGTCTGAATTCCAAATTAAAGCTCTGTTGTCCTTCGACACTCTTGGCAACAAGCTACCGCCCACACGAAAAAAGATCGTCGTCAACTCATTGCCGATGCTGTGCAGCGACAAAAACGGTGCATCGATGATGAATCGTTCCGATGCGAGACTGGGCAGTCCCTCCTGGCCACTGCGATCGGCCAGCCGTAACGAGGAAACTGGAGGACACCTACCACCGGCACGCCCGATGCGGGCAAGCAGCGCGCGCGGCTCGCTGTGGTGTCGCTCATCAGACGCAGGCGTCCAGCGGCCACCCAACGCCGACCCCACGGGCGCAGGAGCGACATCGGGTGGGGCCTGCAGCTGTGGATTGCAAGTTTGGGTGCTTTCACTTTGAGAGGGGCAGCATGGATCTGCACTATAAGGAATTTAACATTCAACAGCGCAAGAAATATGTCACAGAATGTCAAACTTATATCACAGAAACACATCGCTGCCAGTAGCTCAACAGTGTATATGGTCATAAAAAGTGTATCCCTACTGCTAATCTATGACAGTGACAGCTATAAGCAAGTATACTTCATAACACCATTCATGACAAACTTCCAGTGTCATAGATTTGTGACACATGTCAGGTGTCACAAAAGCTATAGAAAATAGTTATTTTTTTAAAAAATGAGAATACATTTTTATATTGCAAAAAAAAAAAACTTTTGTCATAGAAGGCACTGCCTGGATCCGATCCGATGTGGTAAGCTGATGTAATATACCCTTCATGACAATATTTTCATCATAAACCCTTGCCTTGACTTCCTTTGTAACCTGATGCAAAGTGAAAGGCCCAATGGGTCAATTCCTCTTTATGCTCATATTGAGCCCAAGCAAAGTAGATTGATTCATTAAATTTATATTTTTCATTTTTTTCCTACAACGTTATGAGCTAAGTCCATCTATATAAAGGCCTTTGAATCCTGCTCGACAACATATGGGTACATTCATTAAATTATGGCCTTTGAATCCTGCTCGACAACATATAAAGTCCATCTTTCTGGCCATCAAGTCTCTGCTGTAGTACTGCTAACCTTCGTCCCTCTATTCCAAGTTCAACCTCAAGTTCTTGTGCGCGTTTAGAAATTCGACCTCGCTCTCGTCCTCTCCTTGATCCTAACACAACTTCAATTTTCTCAAGAAATGTTGGTGTCTGATAGAACTTAAGCAACTGTTGTAGTATGATACATAGTTGCCTATCCCTTCTTCTACCGGTTCAGCCATAATTTCTTCTATTTCGTCCTATAGCAATATAATGATTAGCAATTAACAATTGTCTTTACCATTGTACTTGCTAATAAGAGAAGTACAAAAGGTATGAGTGACTCTCAACAACTTCCTACACTGACTAGTGAGCTAACTTACGAGTTGGCTTGAGCTAGTTTAGTAACTTAATGAGCTAAAAAATTTGCTCAACTCATTTTTTTTTATTTTTTTAAAAAAACTAAATCGAGTTGAGCTAAATTCGAGTCGAGCTGAAGCAGCTCATGAGTCATGCATGACTCATGAGTTCTTTTGTCAACCCCCTACTAACTGCTAGAACAACAAGCATTGTGAGACTAGTTGGTGCTAAAATGAGATCCTCTTTATAGGACATGGAAGTAGTGTATGATCTGGGCGTGTGCGGCCGAGCGCGTCTTTGAAATGGACCGAGACCATGATATCCGTCATCCATTCTTAATATTTAGCCTATCTGCGGGCTATTGTGGGATAATCAAAGAAGTCTCATGCATGATCAGAAATTCTGTAGCAATGCAGCTCACTGTTACCGTACATTTAGCCTATAGCTTTCTGCATCTTTCTTGTTGTCTTCCCATTTTGACTGGTTGTGTGCATGAAAAGCACTCTTTGGCGCACCGAAACCACGTGCAGCCGAGGCGCATGGCATGGAGATCGTGTGGCGTCGTGGACCGTCGAGTCCAAGTGGAGGTTTCGCGCGTACACTGTGGCCGCATGGCAGACCAATGCATGAAGCAGGAGAGCCTAGCACTAGCAATGGAACGACATGAGCACGGAACGGCGTGGTCTGGGCTTGTCTCCGTGAATCGGTGGACAGCCCGCCTGCATGTTGTGCCATCCATAAAGCACTGTTGCAGTCATCCCGGCGTGAAAACGGTGGCGCACCTTTCGCTTGCGCCTCGCTCTCCCGAAACGCTCAGCCCGGTATGTGCGAGATAGGGATGAAAGGTGCGCCAATGGACGCTCAGGCTCGGCCGTGCACAGGCTGCTACTCCACAGAGGCAGACAGGTGCAGGATAGAAAGCAAGGGACAAAGGGCGAGCTCCTGCTCCACCAGGACAGCCCGGCCGGGGCTGGGTAGTGGGCAACAAGCCAACAACAGCAAGGCTGCAGTGCATGCTATCGGTTCTTGTTTTCTTTTGAACGTCAACCCCTGAAACCTTTATTTCCCAGCACTGCAGCCAAGGACCGGAGATGGAACCTGTGGAGCCAGCTATGCAGGGGCTGCTCTTTGTTTGACCACCCATCTTGGCTTTTGGATCTTACCGTTGTTGCTTGTTGAAGGGTTCGAAAGTGGCCACTTACCGCGCCCGTGAATGGCGATGTATTGGCAATTGTTTTCCTTTTTTTTTTTTTAAACTTAGGAATAGCCTAGTTCTGTAGTGGTAGCAGCAGCCTGATATAGTGGTACGAGTACTTGGACTAATTGACGACTTCTTCACGGTTCATGCCCAAAGCCTCAATCAAACTGAAAAGCCCACGTTTCAGTAGTTATTAAGTTACTGATATGAAATTTGTACCAGAGTCGAACAAGTAAAATTGAAGCAACCGCGATGAGCCATGCCTGCGCTACCCGATACCGGGTCCGTGCGATGAACATGTATTATCTATATCATTTATATTATATTAAGATTCGTGTTTTATATACTACATGTCAAAGATCACTTAAGATTTTACCAATCTCAATATAAAACATGTGATTTTAGATAGTGCATAATTAATATATACATGTCAAAATTTCGCTTTGCACGCCACTCGTAGCACTTCACCTGATGCCGATGCGTGTGTGTTCAGCCGGGCTCGCAGAAGCAGGTGGGTTGGACGACAGAAAAGGTAACGGATCGGGATCAAGCAGGGCATGCGGCAGCCACCAGCTGGATTGGGCACCCGGCAGCAAGCCTGTCGTGTTAGGTTATCGATCGAATCGTCCTGTCTTTTGTGCGTCGAGCCTGAAAGCGTTCCCCGCACAGGAACACAACCATCCACTGAAGAACGTCGATCTGGCGGGTGCGTTTCGTTCAATGCAAGTCGGTTTTTTTTTTTCCCGAACTGCGGTCAAGTCGTATTGGTGCTACTCCTATATATAGGACGGCCGACGATCACGTGCCGGAGATCAAGACGTACGGAACGGCGCCGCGGTACATGGAGTGCAGGCCTCCTGATGACATGGCGGCGCGCGGAGCCATGTACAGCACGAACCCGTTTCGGTCGTGCACCTCGGTTGGTTGCGCGCGAAGCCGGAGGAAAAAGCCCAGAGGCTGGCGCGCGCGAGGAGATATGTGGATGACTGGCGAGAGAGGGACCCGCGAGACAGCCGGGCTGGCAAGTTGCACTTTACCTTGTGTTGCGCTGCTGCTACTGGCCACCGCGCCGATTTTTCATTCGCCGGCTGAAAGAACAAAACCCCCCTCCGCTTTTGGCACCGAGATGCCTTCGTGATGCATGTCATCTGGTGGTGGTGACACTTGCAGCCAGGTGGCCTCGCGTCGCAGACACAGAGAACAGCTTCTGTCCAACGATTGAATGCGCGGGGCAATGGAACGGCGTGCGTCGTGTGGCTGTGGCGCGGTGGTCGATGAGGCCTGCGCGCGTCGTGAGCAAGGCCATCGATGAACAACACTTTTTTTGACCAATAATCCCCAAATCATTTCGTTAAAAGAAAATCCCGAAATGGCACTCGGCATCGTAGGGTTATCTTGTAGTACGCATCTGGCCATCGAACACCGATCCCACGCCCACGCGCGAGTCCGTTCACGTCAGGTCGTCTCCGTCCTCCAACGGTGCCTTCCTTTGGGGCAGCCATGGCGGTGCCTTCCTTTGGGGCAGCGACGGAACCACATTAATAGTGCCGAGAGAAACGTTGTTTGACCCCACCCCACGACGAGGCAGCCGCGCTGCTGAACCGGGAAAGGGCATGCAGTGCTGTTCGAGTCGTTGTGCTCAGCGCGGACCGGTGGCGCTGGGATGGAACATAGTACTACTGTATGGACACAAAACCGCAACGCAAGCCGCCGTCAATCCGTAACGCTTTGGCTCCCTGATGCCTTTGGCTCCCTGCCTGACCAATTAACGGACGAGGCCGTATAAAAAACAAAAACAAAATTAACTACAAGCAGCCGAGGAGTCACCGGCGCGAGCCACGAGAAGAAACAGCGGCGATTCGTCGATCACGACTACTCGGGTTCGGCGCCGAGGAGTAACTTATAAAAAAATACAAGAAACTACATTTTTTCACATTTCCTTTCTTTTCAGAAAAGTTCGACAACACTTCATACATGATTTTTACGTTTTCGTCCTCGACTTAACAAGTAATTATTTGATTCGATGGCACGAGTCCATTATCATCGCAGTCGGCGTTACGTAGGGTGTTATCTGCGAAATTACAAATCAGCAGCTCTATACATACCCCCACCCCAACCCGCCCACACCCTCTCAAACGACCAGCAGACCCTCCAGGCCTCCAGCCCGGATCTGACCGAGCGGCACTCTTGTTCGCCGCGGCCATGGAGGATGAGGTGAGCCGCCGCCGGCCTCTTTCAGTCTTGATTTGTCGTTGTATCTTCGCCCTACAGATTTACAGGTTCTTCGTTTAAGTGCTTCTCTTTTTTAGGCATCTTCGAGTTCCAGTCTTATTGTGGTGACGAACTCCAAGTTTTGCCTTGTATACTTCTTTTTTTTCCTGTTTTTTCAGTCTTTTAGCGTGCTTGTTTCGCGAGTTCTCGCCTTACCCGTGGCGAACAACTCGCACATCAGCGTTGTGTTGTGCGTGCCCGTGGCGAACAACTGGTACAACGTCGTTTGGATCCTGCTGTTGCTCCTTGGCGAGTTATACTGTTCGAGTTTTCTTTTGTGGCGTAGTGTTTGTTTCGAGTTCTCGTCTTAGCCATGGCAACGAACTCGTCTCTCTGGTTCCGATTCTGTACGTGGTGCCTTGGCGAGTTCCATGTCTTCGAGGTTTTTCTGCGATTGTGTGTTTCGAGTTCGTTTCTAGTTCTTGCCTTGCCCATGGCGACGAGCTCGTGCTCTTTCTGGCTCGGTACCTGTGTACGTGGTGCCTTGGCGAGTTTCTTTTGTTCGAGTTTTTTCTGCAATCGTGCTTGTTTCGAGTTCTCGTCGTCTTTACCCGTGGCGAACAACTCGTACAACAGCGTTCTTACCTTGTGCCTTTGCCGAGTCGTTCCTGTTTTTCGATTTTCTGTGCAATTGTCTTTAATTTGTTTCGAGTTCTCGTCTTACCCGTGGCGATGAACTCGTATAACAGCGTTCGACGAACCTCCTTTAGTGTCTGTCCTTTCTTTTTGCGAGGGTTTTGGTGTTTGTTCTGTTTTTTCTTGCGAGTTTTTTTTTGGGATTTTGTCCTCATCGCGTTGCCGAGATCGCTCACCGTACATAGCCGGGTGCGTTATCTTTGCTTGGTTCTCAATTAATCGTACTTCGTCGGTGATAATGATCTGATCTGCGGCGTTTCTAACTGGAATCTTGCCATGAAACGATTAGAACGCTGCTGCGTTTCTTTTCACCGCTTGCTTTTTGTGGTTTTTGGCTGCTAGTTCCTACTTGTGATGAGCTTTGATCTTATTTCCGATGCTCTTTATCACTTCCAGAGCACTATTGAATTCCTCCAGCCATTGTCTGCCGCTGTACTGGTGGGAATGACCACAGTCAACGTGCTCAGCTCTATCCATGGCCAAGACCCAACTGACCCAGCGGCCGCCCATCCTATAATCAGGAAGTATATGGTCTCCATGCCTTTTACAATGTTCGTTGTGGGTCTTGCTGGTCTGGCGCTCTCCATGGCTGCGACAAGGGTAAATCCCCGTCTGCTCGGCTTCGCATGTGCTTATCTTCTTGGAGAACTTCTCTACATTGTGTTGGTGGGAAGTTTGGTGACAATTGGGCGCTCTGATGCTGACCAAAGGATTGTGTGGTCCGTTACTGCGGGAATTATGATTGCTGTCCTGATAGTTTGGAGTTTGATGTGCACCTACCCTAAGGTCCGAATTTACTTACCGTAGATTTTGCATTCAATGGCTGTTGACTTACCTTATACTGTGATGCTGCAGTGCCTTCGGTGCCAGTGCTGTGTTCGTGATGTGGAAGATGGTGCTGCAACTAAGGTGAGTTGGAGTGGTTGATACTGTTCTTATTTCTTATCTTAGTATATATTTGCATATCTGACCGATTGTTTAATTGATCAGTGCGGTATATGTGGAGGATTGATCGTCAACTGCGTATCACCGACTCCGGCTGCAGAAGGAGAGAACCATGTAAGTACAATTTTTTGTCCCTTAAGACATGACTGTTAGATACTAATTGATGATCGATTGCCTAATATCATAATACTGACAAACGTGCTTTGTAACTGTAGTGCCCAGGCTGCCATGGTGTTCCCGCACTCAATGGCAACTGAAGGCTGACACGGCGCCAAGTCCAACGGTCCTATGGTAGATGTCAGGTGTTCTCAGGTCATATCATGTCAAACGTCCTCAAGTCCTATGTAGTGATGTGTTGTCGTTTTCTACCTATTGTATCGTGAAGATTATATGTATTATGGAGTTTGTCTCTTGTCGATGGTCTATATTATGTGATGTCAACCGTTCTCAGCCCACAGAATAATGTAGGAAATGGTGTAAGGGTCTTAAGTTATGTGTTTGGTACGTATATGGAGTATCTCTACCAAAGATATTTTATGCTGTGAAACATAAACTTCTTTGCATTCTTTTGTTGCCGATCTGTTCTTGCCCTTTTTTTAGCTTACCTTCTCCATTTTAAGATGGTTAGGTGATCTGGGTCGGATGAATATAAAACGTATTTTATTATATGAGAATGCCAATTTGATTGATTAAAGCCTCTGCTCATCGAGAAATCAGTTCGTAGATCGGAGCAAGGACCTCGTGAAAACTCCAGTGTTGCACTCGGCTACAGCGAAGTGGCCGTTTGCGCAGAGTTCCTCCTGGCCGTTGACGCCAAGAGAAGCGGCGCAAGGAATACTGCTGCAGCCGTCGAGGCCAAGAAGGCGCCAGCAAAGAAGGCCGTAGCCAAGCCGGACGAACCGGCGGTCGACAAGAGGATGGTGTTCGTCGT
Organism: Eleusine coracana subsp. coracana; assembly: GCA_032690845.1. Lineage (NCBI taxonomy): Eukaryota > Viridiplantae > Streptophyta > Magnoliopsida > Poales > Poaceae > Eleusine > Eleusine coracana. The sequence continues at coordinate 12,910,428 of CM064424.1, forward strand.
CAAGATGGCGGCCGGCGCCACATTGAACGCGAAGGAGGTGAAGCGAGCCGCGACGGAGGAGGCGAGACGTCGTTCTGCACCAAAGAGGTAGGCGCGCGACTTCGACCACAACGGCAGCAACTCGTACGCGTCCCTGCTTCTCGAGGACATCCAGAACTATCACCAAGAGAAACACCAGCGCCGTCGCCGCTGCCACCGCTGCGGCGGCTCCGGCGTTCTCACTCCCGGCGTGCGTGCCAAGGCCTGCTCGATCCTCGAAGCCGTCGCGGGCCTCAACTCATCGTCGTCGGACAACAAGAGCTTCGAGCCGGACAGGTCGGTCAACAAAAGGAGTTCGTCAACGGGCCGTACTGCAGCAGCCGCGTCGTCGAGTCGGAGCCTCGGAGGTGGTCGTGAAGGACGACCTGATGGAGCCCAGTCTGCACAAATATGTATATACACATGTTCACTGAGGGTGAAATTTTTGCTCTCCGGAGACATTCGTACCGTTGAGCAGTAAAAAAAAATTACATTGGAGAAATGAAAACGTACGACAGCCTCACAGCCGGATTCATCGGTCCGGTTACCCAGACGAACCTTGCGCCGCACACCCCCCTCCCTCCATCCCTCTTCTTCCTCGCCGGTGGCCCCGAGGATCCCTTAGGGGGTCCGGGTAGCCGGGAGGTAGGGGCCTTTGCGCTCCCTGAACATGGAGGAGGGCCAGCTGGCCGAGGGCGGTGGGCCGCGGCCCGACGGTGTGGCGGTGGCGCTACCGGAGCCATGGACGGCAGGAGGGTGCTGGGCTAGGGTCGGCGGCGGGAGCGTCATGTCGCCGATAAGTTAGCTAGCGGCGACGACGACGATAAGTGTGGGCGGCGCGGCGAGGTGGCGGTGCACCGCCGGCCGCCGGTGGTGGTGATGGGCAGGGGAGGGGCTAGTGCGGTGGGCGGCGGTGGTCGGAGTTGAAGAAGAAGAAGGAGAGGCCGAGTAGTGTGTGTGTGTGTGGGGGGGGGGGGGGGGGGGGGGAGGGATGACGCGTTTTGTCTGGTGGCCGACAGCGATGAGTCCCCGCCTCACAGTCCATCCCGTTGCTGCCAATTCTTGTTCGCGACGTGTCCTCGTAGGCCAGGATGCATCGCCTACTCGCGTTCTGGCTCACGCGCGCTGCTGTCGTGTGGGCCAACGCGTATCCCATCGGCGTCAACTTAGGGTATGTTTGGTATAGCTTTTGCTTATACTTTAAATTGCTTATGCTTGTACTTATGTATCAAAAGTGCTTATTCAGCTTATCAAGTTTATTGAAGTATAAGCAATCCAACCGATTTGACAAAAATGCTTATGCTTATGTTTATATTATGGAAGTATGGGAAAATATGCTCCATAAGAAAAACAAGGTTTTAGGGTGTGTTTGGTATACCTTATGCTCCAGCTTATGGTGTAATAAGCAATAGGCTGTATCAAACACCCTGAACCTATAAGTACTTATTGTCATATGCAATCATAAGCACTTTAGCATTTTATACTAGAGAGGTAAAGTAACCAAAATCTTATTTTTTTTTAGCTTATAGACCACCTATCCCAGGATAAGCATAAACATAAGCACTTTTGACAAACGATTGAATTGCTTATACTTTAATAAACTATATAAGTTGAATAAGCACTTTTGACACATAAACATAAGTAATTTAAAGTATAAGTAAAAACTCTACCAAACACACTCTTAGTTGCTTTGCCTCTCTAATATAAAATACCAAAGTACTTATGATTATTTATTATAATAAATACTTATAGATTCAGGATATTTAGTATAACTTATTACTTATCACACTGTAAACTATTCAATAAACTGAACTATAACCTATACCAAGCACACCTTTATTCACGAGAGGACGGCTTCGGCGCTGTCACGGCCCACGGGTTCACCAGTAGTGTGAAATGAAATCGCCGTCTCCCCGTTCATCGCAGCCCGAGCACCGCCCCCCAGCACCTTCCTCGTCGTTCCTCGCCGCGTTGTCGCCTCCCCCAAGACCCCTCAAGGCCACAACATGCCGCACTCCCATGCTCCTCCTCGGCTCTTCCAGTCGACTGAGATAGGCAGTGCATCGCGGAATAGACATGGTGCACAGAGGAACCTCGTGCTCTTCTCCAACCTGGCCATGGATATTCACATCACCACCGTGCCCCTTTGCGATCTCCGGCGCTGCGCCAACGCCATTCCCATCCTCGACCTGCCCTCCTCGATGTGGTCGTCCACAGGTGTCAGATGGAGCCATGCTTGGATGGAGCTCGGCGTCTCGGCCTGACATTCCAGGAGTACACGATGGGAAGCCTTACTTTCCCCTCATCGCGTGGCCGGGCTCGCCTTCTTCTGCGCAGATGGAGGCATGGAGCTCTATCCAAGAGGGGGGCACGGTGGGGAGTTCATGGATCTCATCAACTTATGGCGAGGCAAGTCAGGCAATCTCATCCATCTCTCACTCTTCCTCCTCCATCCTGTGTTCCGTTCGATTCGGTTTTGTTTTCCAAAATTAATCATTTTTCTATCTCATGTCAGGCAGAATCTTGCCGATCTCGTACGTGTATTCATGATTCGTCAACAAGTCCATCAAGCAAGGATGTGTTTGTTCATCAACACACTAATGAGATAAGGATTTATTCATCATCAAATAGAGATTCGTTCGACCTCTACGACCCCTTGCTGTTGCTTACTGGCTGCAGCAGCGATTTGCTTCATTTTCCAGTTACTCAGAACAACTGCATTTTAAGTAACAACATAAATTGACAGAAGAAAATATATGTAACAACATAAATTGAATCTAAAATGTTACTCAGAACAACTGCATTTTAAGTATGTACTATAAGCTTAAGCTTTCCAATATTTGACAGAAGAAACATTCATATGCATTGTTGTGTTAATATCTCATTCCTTGCAATACTCCCCAGTTTCATTATAGATTACTGAAGCCGGCGCTTCAATTGTTTATAAATGGATGAATGCTTTCTCATACACACAACTCCCCAGTTCTTAACAGAAACTTGATCTTGCACTCACATTATAACTGAATATCTTGCATGTTATGGTCGGCCGAGTCCATCAACGTCGGGCCAAGCGTGGCTAATACCAGTACAAGTTATTTCCTTCTTTATAATCTCGATTTAGTTGCATCGTTAGAGGATTTTTAGCATATTTGTTTGAGAATTCTTAGGAAGGTTCGGTTGTAAGTCTGGTCTATAAAGACCAGACACTCGTGATCAATAAAGTCAGCTGGAGATTGATTGTCAATCTCTCCCGCTCGTGTGCCCTAGCATCTCTCTCTCTCCACTACATGAGAATTGACTTATAGTGACATTTTCTTTATATAGTAGAGTCATTATTATTATGTCTCTAAACACGTATAGAGATATTTTCTAAAATGCCTCATACATGCCTTGACATGCATTATCTCTATGAATGTAGTGACACTTTATAAATCGTCTTTATGAAATTAGTGATAATTTTATAGAGGCATTACACAATAGCTCAATAAACTTAAAGGCATTATTAATATAGTATTTAAATATATGAAAAAATACAATGTTGATGTGAAGTTTTAAACTCAAGATCTCATGGTGAAATAACAACATGTTAAGCTTTGCTAGCCAACTCACCTACCCATTATATTACATATATTTTCAGAGTTTATTCTTAAGAAGTGCTGCAAACTAGTGAAATAATGCCCCTAGAAAAGCATAAGGTGCCTCTAGTAATCTCTACAAGATATAGACATTTTAAACATGTCACAATAATATCTCTATGCTAATTATTTTCAGACACTTTACAAAATGCCTCAAACAATGCCTCGATTGTCGATGTGACACATTATTTTTCTAAATTTTCAAAAATTATGTCTCTACTTTTGAGACAAATTCTAAAGTGTCGTAAAAAGATATCTCTACAACATATATAGAGGCATATTAGAAAAGTGCCTCTAACAAAGTGTCACTATGAGAGATTTTTGTTGTAGTGCTCGTGTCTGGCACCGGACTCAGGTACGCCGCCGCCGATTGTTCGTTGGCGAGGGTTTAAGCCTCGCCCTTCCACCTCGCACTCCTACCCCCTATGTAACCTACGCCAAGCCCCTAACACCTTGGTATTAGCTTCCGATCCGATGTCTGGGGTTAGCGCAACCACGGCCCAATTCAGCCCGCCCGCCACCACCACCGTTACCACTTTGCCAGCCACCACAACCGCCACCAACGCATCCATCGCCGCTCTCACCGAGAACCACAACATCGCGGCAGCCTTGGCTGATCTCACAGCCGCCTTCCATGGCATGCAGCGTCAACTAGGTGTGTTCGCCATGCGCCTATCCAACATGGAGACTCGCTCCTCCGCCTCGGGCTCTTCTGCCGCCAGTAGCTTCAACTACCCACCGCTATCGCTGCCATATGGCAAGCCTGGGTAGCCGAATGTAGCATGCAGCGGGGCGGTGAGGTTGCTGGTGGCCATCCAACGAGGCAAGGTCGTGGCCCCCCATACCGAGGTCGACCGCCACAAGGGCTGCCTCCTGGTCCCGCATCTTCTAGCGCATCTCCTGCAGTCGTCTCCGTGCCAGGACGCTGCGCGCTGCAGCCTGCAGCCGCACCGCTGCCCTCACCTGATGGGATTCGAGCGCCGCCAGACGCACGGAGAATTCTTCCATCCAATGCTGCAAATCGTAGATGGCCGCCGTCAACGCGTTAAGGGCGCCCATGGGAAGCACATACTGCCGCGCAGGCAGCAGCGGCGTGGTGGCCGTGACGGTTGTGAAAACTGGCGGCACGGCGGGTGGTCCAGGACTAGCCATGGCCACCGTGGTGTGGAACATGGCCGGTGCAGCAGGGGGCGTGGTGGTGAAGATGGCAGCAGAGGCGGCGGATCGGGGCCTGATCACTGATACCATGTTCCTGGCGCGCGCATATGAGCGTCGCGCTGGCAGTGCGGGGCCTACGAGCCGCTCGGCCAGACCTCAAGCGCGACCACAGCCCCTACCGCTGCCCCCCCCTCAAGGAACCCCCACGACTGTTCTCTGGAGCGCGTCTGCCACGCGGGCACTGCCACAGCGCCCATTCAAGCGCCTGACGCCTACTGAGATGGCCTAGAGGCGCCGCCAGGGCCTTTGCTTAAACTGTGACGAGCCGTATATCTGGGGCCACAAGTGCCCGCGCCTTTTTTATTTGGAGGTTATGGACTTCGACATCGATGAAGGGGAACCAGCCTCGACTGAGCAGACAACAGAGGACCTGCCACCCCTAATCTCCTTGCATGCGATCGTGGGGATCCATTCGGGGGACACCATCCAAGTGAAGATTGCCATCGATGCACATGAACTCGTGGCACTGCTGGACACGGGATCCACACATAACTTCATCAGCCAATACGCTGCGGCACGCACTGGTCTCCACTTTGGGGACAGCCGCGGCGCATGGGTTGTTGTTGCTAACGGCAATCGCATGGCCTGTTCCGGACTGGCCCGCGATGTCGTCCCAAATATCGCTGGTGATTTCTTTGCGATCGACTACTACGCCATTCCCTTGGACTGCTACGACGTGGTGCTGAGCATTGCGTTCTTGCGCACGCTCGGGCGCATTCTCTAGGACTTCGACAACCGTCGCTTGGCGTTCTGGCACGGTGCTCGTTGCATTACGTGGTTGGGACTCGGAGTTGCCACCCCCAGCACGGACACACGGACACGCTGAACACACTTCACGTCACGCTGGGCGTCGAGCCGGCCCTCCTCGACAAGCTGTTGGACGCCTTCCCCGACGTGTTTGCCATGCCCGTCGGGTTGCCCCTGGCCCAGCGCAGCACCGATAGCGGTTCGCCTGTACCGCTATCCGCACCTACCAAAGGATGAACTGAAGGCCCAATGTGCTGCTATGCTGGAACAGGGTATCATAAGGCTGAGCACCTCGCCATTCTCCGTGCCGGTTCTCCTCGTCAAGAAGCAGGATGGTTCATGGCGGTTCTGCGTCGACTACCGGGCATTGAACAAGATCACGGTGAAAGACAAATTTCTAATTCCGGTGGTGGAGGAGTTGATGGACGAGCTGCACGGCGCACGATTTTTCACCAAGCTGGATTTGCGCACGGGCTATCACCAAGTCCGTGTGCATCCCGATGACGTTGCCAAGACAGCACTCCGAACACATCACGATCACTTCGAATTTCTCGTGATGCCATTCGGCTTGACAAATGCGCCGACCATGTTCCAAAGTCTCATGAACATAGTGCTTCGCCCCTTCCTCTGTAAGTTTGTCCTCGTCTTCTTCGATGATACTCTAATATATAGCAGGACTTGGTCGAAGCACTTACAACACTTGCGTTTTCCTCACGGTCCTCGATGACAACTTCCTGAAGATCAAGTGCTCCAAATGCACATTCATGTCCTCATCTGTGGCTTACTTGGGACACGTGATCTCTGGGCGAGGGGGTGGCACTGGACCGGGAAAAAGTGGAAGCGGTGGCCTCCTGGCCGCAGCCGTCGTCGACTCGTGCTCTGCGGGGCTTTCTTCGCCTCGTCGGGTACTACCGGTGTTTCATCAAGGACAACGGCATGGTGGCCGCTCCATTGACACAACTAGTTCGCAAGGACAGCTTTGTCTGGACCTTGGCGGCGTTGCAAGCCTTTGCGGCCCTCAAGACGGCCTTATCCACAACCCCGGTGTTGCACCTACCAGACTTCTCGGCGTCGTTCATGGTGGATTGTGACGCCTCGAGCACAGGGTTTGGCGCCGTGCTGCACCAGGGCATCGGGCCACTCGCGTTCTTCAGCAAATCGTTCGTGACACGACATTTGAAGGTCACGGCATATGAGCACGAGCTCATTGGTCTTGTCCAAGCAGTCAGACATTGGCAGCCATACCTATGGGGTCATCATTTCGTCGTGCGCTCGGACCACTACGCCCTAAAGTTCATGCCGGATCAGCACTTATCAACAATGCTGTAGCACCAGTGGATCAGCAAGCTCTTCGGGTTCAACTTCTCCGTCGAGTATAGGCCAGGCCATTTGAACACGGTGGCAGACGCGTTATCACGGCGTGACGCAGGGGACCTAAAGCTAACCGCCATCTCTGCGCCGATGTTTGGGCTCTTTGCGGAGCTACGTGTGGAGCTGAAACAGGATGACGGGCTGCGCAGGCTGCATGACACGGTCGTCACTGACCGGGGCGTGCCTTGGCGTGTTCACAATGGCCTCATTCTGCATGGCTCGCGTGTCTTCGTGCCAGCCATGTCGCGTCTTCTGGGCATGATACTTCAGCTGGCGCATACGGAGGCTCATGAGGGCATCCAGAAGACGCTACAACGCCTGCGTCTCCACTTCTTCATCGACAATGACCGCCATATCGTCCGTGAGTTTGTGCACACCTGCACGACGTGCCAGCGCAACAAGACCGAGGCCCTCCATCCAGCCGGGTTGCTGTAGCCCTTGGCGGTGCCCTCCCAGGTCTGGGCAGATATCTCCATGGATTTTGTCGAAGGTCTTCCCAAGGTGAATGGCAAATCGGTGATCTTGACGGTTGTTGATCGTTTCTCAAAGTATGCACACTTCATCACGTTGGGCCATCCATACACGACTTCATCCATCGCCCGAGCTTTCTTCAATAACATTGTCAGGCTTCACGACTTTCCGGAGTCGATTGTCAGTGATCAAGACCCCATCTTCACCAGCCATGTGTGGCGTGATCTCTTTAGCCTGGCCCATGTTAAGCTCTGCATGAGCACTACCTTTCATCCTCAATTGGACGGGCAGTCGGAGGCGGTGAACAAGACAATTGCGATGTACCTGCGCTGCATCACGGGTGACAGGTCGCGTTCATGGTTGGAGTGGTTGCCATGTGCTGAGTATTGCTATAACACGGCGTACCACTCGGCGCTCAAGACAACCCCTTTCCAGGTGGTCTATGGTCGGGAGCCACCGACTGTGTTGCCTTATGAGCCTCACACCGCTCGCACGACCATGGTGGACGAGTTGTTAAAAGTGTTGGGGGATCACCTCATGGGCCACCCTTCGAGGATGGTCAAAGTCGGACTACAAACAAAAATTGAGGCTAACCATCGTTATCCTTACTGTTAACCATAATTTCTAAAAACAGGTACCCTCCAAAGGTTTTGAAAGAACCAAAACCCTTCCGAAGGGCATGCACCCTTCGATGGGTTCTGAAAAGATCAGAGCCCCTTGACTCCGAAAGAGAGCAAGCTAGAGCGCTCGAAGGAACGCGAACCCCTTCAAAGGGGACCACGACACCCTCAAAGGTTGAGGGTTGCGCCCAAGGCCGAAGGCGAGCAAGGCATGTTGCAGAGACACGTGGCGCCAACATACTTGGTGGCGTGCGGATCAAGGAAGGGTATCAGAAAAGCTCGAATGACCATTTTGTACCGAATATTCAGGGAATATAGTAGGTAATTAGGGGCAAAATGGTTATTTGCATATAACCTAGGTATGGGCCTATAAATAGAGCACCCCTACCTAGTTGTAACGGGACGAATCTTTTTTGGGATATGTGAAGAACGCCTGTTACATCACTCCTAATCCTTCGAGTATTTCATTCCCGTTTTCCCCTTTTTTCTGTTTGGTGTTCTGGAGCCTATGCTTCATGACACCATCAGTGGCGCCCGTCGTGTTGTGAGCTTGTATGCCAGCTCATGATGACTCAACTCCCCGGATCGTTACCTTCGAGCGGTGCTGCACCGACTCGAAGCAACGCCGCAGGAGACCTGCAACTGACCGATGACCAATCCACTTCGCAAGTAATAAAAGAGAGCACCCCCAAAGTGCAACCATCACAGCCAGATGCGCCCGCCGACCCAAAAGACCCATCGCAGCGCCCCGAGCAACCTTCGAGCTCAAACCCCCCCGGAAGCTGTACCCGAACCTCAATGACAACGCTTTAGGAGATGGAACTGCTAGCCCAAAGAGCTGAGCACCTCGAGCAGCTGAAGCAACAACTGCTGCAAGAGCAGGAGTTAAGAAGCAAAGCACTAGCAGAAGGAGAAAAAGCCATACAAGACAAGGAGTACATAGCGCAACTCTGGCTCAAAAACCTCCAACTCGCAAAAGAGGTCGAAGAACTCCAAAGAACCATCGGCAGTACAAGCTGCCAAGAACCAAGCCTAATGCCCGAAGCCCATCCATACATCGAGCAAAGAGAGCCATCAATACCCATAGATGTGCTACCAATACGGAGGGCAGCCAGAATTGATAAAGACTCACCCCTCTCTGAAGGATTACAGAGGGCGCCATACCCTCCGCATTTCAGAATGTTACCACTAGCCAAGTTCAAATGAAGTTCTGACCCAAGGTAATTCCTCATGAGCTACGAGGCGGTGATTGTATCAGCGACGGGAGACGAAACAAGTCTGGCGAAAGCATTCGTGTGTGCCCTCGAAGAGTCCGCATTGAATTGGTATTTCAACCTGCCCCCGGGGTCATTATACAGTTAGGAAAATATCAGGGACAAGGTTATCACAAGCTTTCAAGGGTTCTGCACCATCATGGAACCATCGCACGAGCTTCTGAACATCGCCCAGCAAGAGAACAAACTATTGCATGACTACTATAGAATATTCCTCACGCTTTGAGCCCAAGCACCGAGCATAACAGACGAAGCCGCAATAAGTTCAGTACTTCGAGGCATGCGGGCATGCCAAATGTCATCCTACTGTGCGCGAATACCCCCGCGCATGATGCAAACACTGTGTACAAAGTTCAAAGAATACATCTGATCAGATGTGGATTACAAAAGGCGCAAACAAAGCCAGAGCAAAAATCACAATCGAGCACACACAAGGGCACTTATCAAGAAAGGTAGCACAGAAAGTCAAAACCGCCCTCCGAACAAACACCATTGTTCGTAGGATACTTCGAAGAGGAGAAACAAGATCATAGCATCAAGAACAACCGCAACAATTGTTGTGGTTACAAGTCCAGAACAAACACTTAACGGGCTAGTCGGGGGCTGGGCAGGCCGAAGACCCCTCGGACAAGCTATAATGGGAGTGAACAAGACTTAGCAATGGCGCTATGCCGAAGGGCCCGACCGGGCACCCTTCAGCTATGGACTTTGTATTATCTGGACAGACAGTACAAGAAGATTCTGGTGCCAGAGGCTTTTCCTGTCTCGCTCAGAGGTGTAGGTGAGCATGTATAGACTTATGCTCACCTATCCTTCGGGTGTGCTACAAATATGCCTCGGGCCATACATTACACATCTTACTACTTGACCTAAGGGTATTCTAGTACTTCAATCTACATCCGATACATGCCCCCGACTGCCATTCTCTAACACCTGTGCCTGGGGCCTGTCACGCCGTACGGCCTTCGGCCATACCGACCTTCGGACACCTGCTGGGCCGAAGGTCCTCTGGGCCGCCAGCCCAGCTGGGCCTTGTTTCTTGTTGCTGGCCTGTCTTCTGGCCTTGGGAAGACTAAGGGGTGGGCTTTTCCCCAACAATAATAATTACAGAGAAAGCAACTATCAAGGTCACGGCAGAGGCCGAGGCTCACTAAGCCAAAACCGCCAAGCCAGAAAACCATATTGCCTCTATTGCGGAGAGGACAAGGGGCACAAAACATCCACTTGCCTCAAAGCAAAAGAGATACAAGAAAGAATGGAAGAAGAGAAGAAAGTACCAGCACAAACAAAAGCCATTGACTACATATCGCCCAATCCATGTGAAAGGATCGTAGTGACCGAGAGGGGGAGGGGGTGAATCGGGAACTACCATTATGTACCAATTTAACCAAGTACAAATTACCGATAGCACTCAAACTAACTCCTACACAATTCTAGTGATGATCACACTAACAATATAATCCAATGAAAGATAGGAGCACTCTATGCATACTAGTGGATCACACAAGTCACTATAACACCTATGCATTTCTAGTGATCAAGCACATCAATGCAACTCCTACTCATGCTAGTCATCATTACGGAAGCTTAAACACTACTAGCAAGTAAAGAGCCTAAACATGCAAGTCTACAAGATAGTCAACTAGAAGAACACACAAGCATGAATAGCATGATATATAACTGCGGAAAGTAAAGCATCATAGTGAGGAGTAGAGAAGGGGTTGGCTTATGTTTTTTTCCCGAGGTCTCGGAAGGATGATGCCTTCCCCTAATCCTCGTTGGACCGCTCCCGCCGGAGTCCCGGTCCCTCCCACCACTAAGTGGAGTTCTCGCACACGAGCCCGCAATCACTACTCGAGTGAAGACACGGTGTGCGTCACCGTTGCACAAAGTACAAGCTCGCCTCCCTCGAGAACTTGCCGGACTCCCCGAGCCGGCACGGACGCTCACTAGCGATGCCCCTTTCAACGGCGGGCTCAAACCGTGTACAAACGTGTGATGGCCTTCACAACCAATCATGATAGGCTTGATCACCAACACCTAACTGGTCTAGGTCTCACCATAGACCAAGAGTAACAATCTAGATCACACCCTCAAGGACACCCTAGCCTTAGATGTGCAAGATGCTCAAGCTACTCTTAACTAGCACTCTCAAGATATGCAATATCTCCTCCTAGTGCTCTCCTCTCTTCCTCTTAGACCTTACCAAATGCTCTCAGGTATTCCATTGGCCAAGAGAGGTCTCCAAGACCCCAGCAATGAAGTTATATAGGCTTTCAACCTCAAACTAGCCGTTGCTTCACGAAATCAGCTTCCTGGGCACACAGACCGGATAGTCCGGTCGCTGTCTGATCGGACAATCCGGTCGCTGTCTGACCGGATAGTCCGGTCAATGCACCACTGTGCACAACTGGCTTTGCCCCTGCTGAAATCCCAACTGACCGGACAGTCCGGTCGGACAGTCCGGTCTGTTTCTCTCTCTAGTCCAGAAACATTCTGGCGCAGCGCTCCTTCTGCCTCCTTCGCACTCCTACTGACTGGATCGTCCGGTCAGCAGATCGGACCCTTTGTCACCTATCACCAAAAACCACACAAAAGCATAACGAAACCAAGAGGCATAAAATAATTAGCAAGAGTTAGAATAACTCCCCCTTTCACGGTGCTCTTCTTTGGTTGTAGTGATGTTCTATCATAGCTCCCCCTACACTTATGACTCAACAAAATTTTTTCTCAAATATGCAAGGGTTAGTCCTTAGGGAGGTGGGAATGTATGAGCCACTTGTCTTTGAGCCGCACAAGTAGATTTAACCTTGGAGCTCGGTCGAACATGGCTCAATGGACATGAAGCACAAATATCACTATTTGATTGTCTAGAGAGTCATGTACTCACATTGTAAATGAGCAACTCCCCCTAGACTCATGCTTGGGAGCATGTATGATATCATAATGCAAGGATGTATAAATGCAAAGAATGCAAATGCAACAAGTATACAATGCATGATGCGATGCTAAAGAAAAGAGAGAGAACCGCTACAAACCAAAGTGTCAACAACGAGTTGTTCCTTTCTCAAGCTTGCTCACAATAGACAATTCTTCAAAGCCTTGGGTACACCGTGAACCACCTACCCAAGCTTAACCTATGTCCATTGCTATCTCAAGAAGGTCCGAAGTCAACCTACGTAAGAAGAGAAACAAGCACAAACAAAAACACAAACAAGAACAAACAAAAGCACTATACATATTTACAAAGAACAAGCTCAAGGGTTACTCAAGTGAAGTTGGGGAGGTCGAGAACATTGAGTTCTCCCCTTAGCTTGTTGAAGGTTTTCTCATCAAGTGGCTTGGTGAAGATATCCACCAATTGTTCAAGAGTTCGCACGCTTACCAACTCGATGTCCTTCTTCTCAACATGGTCTCTTATGAAGTGATGCCTCACTTGAATATGCTTTGCATGACCATGATCTCCCATCTTGAGGGCCATCTTGATTGCCGCCTCACTAACAATATAGTGGCATTTGAGTATAGTTGAGGCTACAGTCCGAGAGTGTTTGCCTAATATAGAGAAGTTGTGCACAACAAGCTCCCGCCGCCATATATTCCGCTTCGGCGGTAGATAGAGCCACCGAGTTTTGCTTCTTTGAGCTCCAAGATACTAGAGATCTCCCAAGGAATTGGCAATCTCCCGAGGTACTCTTTCTATTCACTTTGCAACCCGCGAAGTCCGAATCTGAATACCCAAGCAACTCAAAGTTTGTTCCTCTAGAATATCATAAGCCCATGGTAGGTGTGTACTTGAGGTATCTCATTATTCTCTTCACGGACTTCAAGTGTGACTCCTTTGGATTTGCTTGATAGTATGCACACAAGCACACACTAAACATGATGTTCGGTCTCGAGGCGGTGAGATAGAGCAAATAACCAATGATTGATCTATATAGCTTGGGGTTCACCGATTTCCCTTTCACATCATCATCCAAGGGTTTGCTAGTAGCCATAGGTGTATGCAAGGGCTTACAATTTTTCATGTTGAATCTCTTGAGAAGGTCCTTAGTATATTTATCTTGATAGATGAAGTTTCCCTCTCTCAATTGCTTGACTTGAAATCCAAGGAACAAGTGTAATTCTCCAATCATTGACATTTGGAATTCCCTAGCCATCATTTCAGCATAAATTTTATCTATTTTCTATTTTTGCAAATGCAATTTTTTATATATGTACATACAATTATTTAATAATCAATATGCTATAACCAATTTATCATTGTTCTTGTGCCGTCGTCGAGACGCAAACATGACACCTCCAATTTCCCTGTTTTATCAGTGTCATACTTCATGATTCATGTTTTCGATTGTTAATATCAATTCCCGATCGATACCATTCGTTTTAGTTACAATAATATCATTTTCGACTTTACCGAAATACCGGTGCCGTATTAATTTCCGTCAATAACAGTATTGATTTCACTTCCGAAAAAACAATTGAGCCTTCTTCCGATCATTTCCGACCGCTTTCATCCATAGTTTTTTAGGAGAAGTGATTCTCTGCTGATTCTGAGAAGTGATTCTCTGAAATGAACTAAGGAGCTGAGAGCTGAAAAAATAGCTTCTCCTGATTCTGAGAAGTGATTCTCTGTCCTGATTCTAAAAGTTTATTCTAGAGAATAAAAGAGAATTACTTTCAGTCACAGAATCACTTCTCATGAGAATCAGGAGTGAATGTCAGGAGAATCAGGAGTGGAGCTCTACCAAACTGCCCCTAAATGGTTCCATGGATTTCTATCATGTATGCTATATAAAAAAGGGTGAGATTGTGATTATTTAACATTAAATATCTGCAATTTATTTCTCCTTTATATTTTTTTCTTGCACTGTACAACCTTTTTCTTTTGCCTTTATATATATGTAGAGATCACTTTGTTTTATTTCTATAGGATAATCAGTTATCAGACGCCACAACAACATGGTTGTATTAATTTACAGTTATAGAGGCCTACTGTATTTGCTGAAATGAGGGGTATAGAAAAGGTAGAGCTTGACATGTAAGCCTCTACAACATATCAAATTGTAAATTGTAGGAGCATTATCAAGATGCGGTAAACATGTCAAGAGCTTGAAATAATAAAGAAGATACATAGAAGAGGCATATATCGTAAAATGTAGAGGCATAGAAGGTGGCAAAATTTTTATGGTTGAATCGATTTCTCTCTTGTATTAATTTACATCTTGACATGTTTTTCTATGCCTTTTTATGCTGCCAAAGTTTGCCACCACCTTGTTCTGATAAATTGCAGAGAGAAAAAAATGGCCTTTTTATGTTGCATATAAACTTGTAACATCATCTAATGGCCTTCATTTCTTTGGTTTTCAGATTCTAACGATGTTAACAGAAGGGAAAGTTGGTTGGACGTATGATTTTTAATAATATTTGCCCCAAGATGCTTTTTTTCATGGTTACACATGTCAGTCTATGCCCCTACCGTGGTATATATTAATATAGAAAAGAAAGAAAAAAAGAACCTGTACAAACTACTAGCCTAAGCACTACGTGCTGAAACAAGGCCTTGCGAGGCCAGGAAATAAAGTAATTATAAACTGGAGTCTAACCAAAGTTGTGCGAGCTGGCTATCCTTATGGTTAAATCTGTATAGTTGGGTGTTAACTGTTGCTTGGAAAGCCCGTTTCCATGACTGAAGTGAAGGAGGAATATCTCTGAAGATTTTCCCATTTCTCTGCTTCCAGATTTCCCATGCAACTACTGCGAATATCTCCATAAAGAATTGAGGCTTTGTAACTCTTGGCATGCCTATTCTCACAGAGGTATGTGGAAGTTTTGTTGAGGATCCTGGTTACTTATGTACTGTGCCACCGAGATCTTCTTGTTTTTTTCAGTCTATGCTTACTCTTATTCTGTTTCTGAGCTTAATTTAGTCATCCTTTCACATATCAAGTTTTTTATGGCTGCCAAACACTATACGCTACTTTTCTTTCAAAAACTCTATTAGCTCAAATAAATTTGCATTTCTTATGGTCAATTTTATACTGAACAAGTCTTATGAAAAAGAATGGAATTCCATTTATTTAAGTGAAATAGTGTTGCTCTACGTGGTACTGGCTAGAAATAAATACTATTTGTTTGCTGAAGCCAGTCACACATGTAGTGCACTGCTTGTTGACAATTGTTCTTATTTTATTTTTCACAGATTCAGTTGGAGCACCTCTCGTTTTTTTTTTTGCTTCATTCTTGCGAGGTGCAAGCCTGAGTACTATATTTTTGCCATTAGAGAGACTGCAATGATGGTTTGGCTGATAGCTATAATAAAATTAATGATAGTAAGGTGCCTCAGACACTCCTTTGTTTAGTGGGTTCTTCTACTTTTTATTTAATCTGTCTTAATAAAATCTAATCTGCCATTCTCATCATGTGGTTAATACTGTACATACCTTCCAGGGATTTTCCTTCAATCCTCATCTTATATCTGCATTTATCTTCACAACCAATTGATTATTAAGCGATTCCATACAAAAGCTTGACTCTTTGTTAGTAGGTGAGATGACACTTTTCTCTTTATTAGTAGTTGTTTGAATTACTAAACTAAATAGATTTTAAAGAACTAGAGATTAAATAAACCGACATCTATAATCTTTTGTCTTAATGGATTCTTTCTTTTAGGTATATTGTATTAGGAGCCGTTCTATTTCACTTCCAATGTCACGTTAAACATTCCAATTTTCAAGCAGTTAGCTACAAAGGTATATGGATACTGCCATGTAATTCAATATTAGGATGGCTCGTATAAATCATACTAATTTTTAAGAGATGGGCTCTACCCACAAGATATTACAGCACTTTAACCTTGTACTCCACAGTAAACTAGCCTATTTAAGGGCTTCAAAGCTTGTGGCTGACAATCTACTATACTAGAATCGATAGTTTTAAGTGTGTTTCTGTAGGCACCAGATTTTGACCGGTCCTATAAAATCAGAGACAAGAGACTTGAAATCGGTCGAAGTCAATGATATTCAACGACTGAAGAAGTTTAAGTGGGCCCGGCAAGGTTATTTTATTTTCTTTATATTTTTAGTTTAGATCTTTATTCTAAAAATAGTCAGTTTGTTTAGGAGTCCCGACCGAGTCGGGTTAAAACCTCTTGCATGACGTTATAAATATGTAATAGGATTTGTACGTAGAGAATAATACTTTTGTTTAATACAATTCGGTGCATCGCCAACTTTTCCTATTCGATGAAACCCTCGTCTCGTGCGGGCTGCATCGGCTCCGATCTCGACGAGAGACTTGGATTAGTCACCCTTGGTAATTCTATCAATCTCAGCTAGTACTTTCTCATTGATTTGATATTCTAGATGTTATTATTAGAATTGCTAGTTATTCAGTAATTAGATATATATAGTATTTATTATATCGACTCTGATTGCAATATTGTCTTGGTTGAAGCCGATCTATTATGATCTCAGTAGGTTCTATAGGTGCTGTTTAGATCTATTATTTGAGTCATTTTTATTGATTTTATCTATAAATAGATTAAATTTAGCTCTATCTATCGTGTTTGAATACTGTCTCGATTAAGTTTGATCTGTTCGAATCAGTAAGGCTGCATCAGTTTTGATCTCTTATTGGGTAGATAGAGTTAGACTCGATCTGTTTATAGGCTGAATCGATAGAGTTCGATCGGGACGTTTAGCCGATAGGTTATTACGGTTCAATTGACTTTCCGGTGTTTAATTGATTATATTATTTATTTTGACAGTCGTTTGCTCCCTAGTTTAAATAAGATAGATTTATGATTTTAAGGCATATTTGCAATACCGGCTATCAAATCTATCGACTTAGCACTATCGATAGGGTAGGGCTTTGCACGCATATTGTAGTTCTATTGACTCTGCCCTATCGACTCTACCCCATCGACTCAGCAAGTATTGGCATGATTTCTTTTATCTTTTCGATCTTGTTGTATCTGATTCAAACCTTTAACGACATTATAATGAATATTATTTTACATATATAATTTGTCGATAAGCTGATATAATTAGCCAATTGGTTCATCTTGTCTTATATTTATTCTTATAATGATATCAGCTGATTTCACCTACAGTGACTATTGGCTCTCTTCATCAGCCTGTCTTAGGCTGGTGACCTATAATATCTAACCGTTTATATCTTTGTTGATTTGCAGGAAAAATCAACTGGCACGCCCTATTTTTCTGTATTGAGTCTGTACTAAAGCTAAGCAGATCTCTCAGGTCACGCGTGAAGATTTTCATGTCAACAATTTTAATGTTTTATTTAATTATCAGAACATGGAACTTTAGAAAACATATAAGATATATTTCACATGCATACAAGAATTATCTCATCTCAACATATATTATGTGAATAAGTTTTGGCACGTGAATACCACACGGGCATAGTAACTAGTACTTATAGCGATTCAGGTAGTACTTAGCTGCATTAATCACGCTTTGGTACTACAACTCTTTCACTATAAGATCTAGAAGATGCATCGGTCTGCCTTAGCATAATTAGCCATAATTTATAACCACGTAACAATTAGAATCGATCAATCGACACATGACCTCTCACACTTTGGCTCTGGGTTTAGTGTAGTGGCAGTCTGTTGTGCAGTACAAATTATATGGATGTCATGCTGCATGGTTAGACCAAACAACATAAGACCGTATCAAATTCAAGGAACCGGTCTGTAAAAACCAAAAACCATCGTTTATCAAGGTTAAGGAGGAGTGGAACATTATTATTAGCCCTCTGTCTCGATTATTTAAAATGTAAATTAAGCAATCGAGGCAAATAAGAATGAAAATCATCAAAAACCATTCATCCAAAATATTGAAGTTCCATTCAATAATAATGTATGAAAATATAAAAATAAACTAAGTATAAAAGAAACATAGCTGATTTATGTTCCATGAATTTGGTACGTCATCGCCGTCTTCATACATCAGTCGATAAACCCCTGGCCGAGTGACATCCTTGACCACATATGGTCCTTCCCATTTAGGTGATAACTTGTGCCGATTTTTAGTTGATTGCACTCGGCGCAGTACTAAGTCTCCAACATGGAACTGATGACTTCAAACATTCTTGTCGTAGTAACATCGTAAGCCCTGCCAGTATACTGCCGACCGGAACAGAGCGCGATTGCGCATCTCCTCTGCCGTGATCAACTTGATTTCTTGGTTACCTTTATAAAGCTTCTTGTCATATCCCTTGACTCACGCCGAAATGAGGTTGACCTCGGTCGGCAGCACAGCCTCAGAGCCATAGACCAACGAGAAAGGAGACTGACCAGTAGCCCGACTGACATTAGTGCACAGCCCCCAGTGGACTAAAGGAAGCTCTCGAACCCACCGACCGGCATACGGCTTAAGTCTGTAAAAAATATGGGGCTTCAACCCCTGAAAAATCATACCGTTGGCCCATTCGACCTACCCGTTGCTTCGAGGATGGGCCACCGAACCAAAGTGGATTTTTATTCCCATCTCATCGGCATAGTCACGGAATTCCTCAGATGTAAACTGAGTATCATTGTCGGTGATGATGTCGTGAGGAACTCCAAACCGAGTGAAGACCTCTTTGACAAACTTGATTGTCTTCTTCGAAGTTATCTTTCTGACTGCCTTTGCTTCAATCCACTTGGTGAGCTTGTAAATAGCAACAAACAAATGAGTAAACCCGCCTGACACTTTTTTGAAAGGACCAACAATATCTAGCCCCCAAATTGTAAAAGGCCATGTGATAGGTATCATCTGAAGTTATTGTGAAGGCACGTAAGTCTACTGAGCAAAAAGTTGACAACCTTCACACTTTCGAACGACCTGGTGCGCATCTTCGACTGCCGTGAGTCAATAAAACCCTTGCTGGAAAGCCTTATCAACCAAAGTTTTGGAAGCTACATGGTTACCGCACGCTCCTGCATGAATTTCCTCTATCAACATTTTTGCCATCTGGAATTGAAATGCATCGTATCAAGATGTTCGATCCTCCTTTTTGATAGAGCATGTTATCCACCATTAAATATCCCCGAGATCGAGCCTTTAACCTCTGTTGCTCATTAGAATCCGCAGGCAGCATACCACTAACAAGAAACTGAATAATTAGGTCGCGTCAATCGATCTCCATGTTGGCATCTTCCACAGGGTCAGCAACATTTGTCGTCAACAGATCTGATCGAGGAGAAATAGTTGGTGTATCAAGGGTGTGTAGGAAAACACTAGGTGAGACAATCGATCATGATGATCCCATCTTAGCTAGCTCATCAGCAGCCTGGTTATTATCACGGAGAATATGCGTGAACTTAAGTCCATCAAACTTGTTCTCCAACTTCCTGTTGACACGAGAATTTTGACCCTATTAGTCAAATTGGTTGCCGGCTTGAGAATAAAGAAGATCATTGGACAGGAGCACGATTTCGCTAAGAGCTAATTTAGAAATATGCCTGAACACTACATGCACATGTGAGATGGCGGTTAGGTGTTGATCTTGGAGGTTAGTCATGACGTGTTGCATAGCCAAGGAGAACTGGAAAAGTTGTATTATGACCAGGCACACAATACGCATGCACACATATGTGCTGAGAAAAACTAGAGATGATGCATGGAGTTCAGTTTGCATGATACGATAATGGAAGTTGCCTGATCTCTGATTGTGCTTTTCAAATGAAGCTAGATGATGGGTTGACACGGTAACATGTTGAAGCCTTATGTGCAGATTTGGAAAAGAATGATACAAAAGATAATTTGAAGATATCTGGACAGATTCTACCGGAGTTTATTTGGACAAATAAGTAAAGACAGAAGCCGTACTAATGTTGGACTCAGCTTACGCCATTAGCTATTTGGCCAAATAGATTACACAATAGGAATATTTTATTAAGCTGTCTTAGGGAATAGATGTGTGATAGTTTTCTATGTGTGTGACAGAGCCCTCTTTTGTCTTGTACGATAAGTCCAGCCACCCTATAAATATAAAGGGTGCACGACATTTGTAAAGACATCTCTTGATCAATATATATAACTTCGGCGCATCGCCAACCTGAAAATAGGTATACTCCGACGGGTTTTTTGTCTAGAGCGAGCTCTCCATGATAGATGTAGGACTCATCACCCCAGCGGGTTCGTCGTCATGAAGCAGACTGCATCGACTAGTTCGACCTTAGTGACATGGCGGAGGACTCGCCATCCCGGTGATCACGGTGACCTGCATAGAACTGTCTCGGCATAGACCGATCTTCTGGTTAATTCATCGTGGTTGCTAGTTATCCGGTATACAAGATCTTTCTAGGTTGTTTTGCTAGAATTAGCTGCATACTGTCTTGGGAAAACCAATCTATCGTGGTTAATTCTAGTCATTCAATCTAGTCTGATCTGTATATTCGAGTCACCTCTGGATAGGTTTTAGTGATTAGATCTAGTATCGTATGGGTGTTCGTTCATTTCAAGAACTGTCTCGGCTCAGACCAGATCTTCTGGGATATCTAGAATTGTTTCGGTTAAGTTCGATCTTCTAGTTAGACAACCATACAAGAATGATCTCGTTGCGAGGGTCTGTTCGAGGTATCGTCGAAGTGTTTAACCGACGAGTTACCTTGTTACTAGCAATAGCCAATAGATATTTACATGTTTTATTCTTTTATCAGCTCTGGTTCATCAACTATTGCTCCATCGGTTTTAGGTATTGCACTAGTTTTATTTGTCTAGCCGATGAATCATTATATAGTGAGTTCAAAAAGAAGTTTAGATTATTGTTGACCGATGATGATTTGGTGGAATACTCGCTTGACCCTTATCAAGGCGATGGCCACCTGAACATGTGATCGGAAGAAGCTCGTCCTGGGAAGACTCGTGTGAAATAAGAGATTGTAGCGTGTGTAAGCATGATTGATGCAAAAAAAGGAAAAAACCATGGAAGTTTTTGTTAAGGAATAATCTGGTACACAGCGTGATAGAGTTTCTTGTCGATATGAGCGAGACAGTGGGACCACGAACAAGTTTTCTTCCACAAGCATGTCTATAGTCCAGAAGTAAGCTGATGGTTAGCCGATTTTCAGTTGTGATAGTAGATTACTCTCAGAAGCTATCGGCTGGCGAGCTCCATATGACATAAGAAAATGATTTAAGCATAGAAGACACGAACATGGTTATAAGATGCCATTCGGCCTGTGAAGATTATAAATTTTCTAGTCTAAGTTGCTTTGGCCGAGTGGTTTACAAGGAAAAGATGATGTCGTTGGTGGATTCAAATGCGAGATTGGGATTGGAATTTAATTGGAAACACATGTGCATATGCATGGATATTTGACACAGAGAGGCTCTCGGAGGACAGGTGATTCAATGGATGTATGAGAAGATTGCCGAGTATGCGGGTCGCATCATTATCGGCTACACAGATATTCTGCTATCGACTGTGGTGCGTAGTGTCTGAACAACATCTCACGGCCGATATGACATGCCCACATCTGGCCGATTTAATGAAAGAAGAATTGTAAAGCCGAGGCGAGGCATATATATAAAGGAGTCCAGCGGATTCCAAGGATGAGTCGGTCTACATGAAGATAGCCCTGGCTAAGCGCGCGAAGAGATCGACTTTTGAGTTTGGAGGTGCAAAATTCAAGATCAAGACAAGGCACTGGCCAATATGATCTCGGTGGATATGATTTTAATCATTTGGCAACCAGGAAGATGCATAGTTAACTTTATGGTTATGTTGTCTTGGGGACAGCTACTGGATTTATTTTCTTTGCCATACATTATTGGTCTTGATGGATAGTTGATGATTATTGTGAAGTGATGAGGTGGCCAAGAAGTTACTTGATCATTGTGAGGGTTACATTATTTCAAGCTGGTGGAATCATATTGTGATAGCCTTTCTATCTCCATCGGCTAGAATTTGGAAGAAGTCTTGGGAACATGCGAGGTACATTGAGTAATGCTAGAAGAATTATCGTCGTGATATATTGGGTGATTCAAGATCAAGCTGATGTGTGGATATATTATATGAAGACAACTGGTATTATTTATTATTATTTTATTATCAGCTAATATATGTGTTGATTATATTACTCCACCATCGGCTAGCATATGTTTTATTACTCACTTTATCGACTGGTATATTTTTGCACTCCATCATCGGCTAGTTGTGTTGTTCTATTTACTTCAACTTCAGTTAGTCAACACAACCAGAAGTGAATTCCTTACCAGCCAGTGGGCTTGAGCCGATGATAATGTCAGAGGTTGATGGTTGAGACAGATTTTTTAAAACTATTAGACTGTGGAACTTAGGTTGTCACCCTGCGTATTGGTGTTGTCTCGGTTCAGTCTGATCCATCCAATCGTGACGATAGTTTGAGTTTTATCAGATTGATAGCTTATGATTTAGTGAAACATTGGCTCGTCACATGGAGCAACTATCGGCCAACAAGAAGAAGAACTGAAGTCCATGATTCTTTCCTCTAGAACAGTCTGAATTCGACTCAGGGAGCATTGGTACTTGAGATAAAGGCCATGGATTGATGAGTATTCGGTGGAACAAAAATTGTTGTTGACTGTTGCATGATGGTGATTTAGCATAGTGCTTGTTCGGTCCATGTCAAGCACATTGCGGTGCGAATGCAGCATGGGAGATACAAGGATTCTGTTTCGTGGAACAACAAAGAGATATTGATCTATTCAAGAGATAGTCATATTATCAGCTAACTTATTACTATTCACTTTAATCAGGTGATAATGGAAGCAGATCACAAGCTTTTTATGGTGAGATGTCATTAGCAAAGTGGCCAGAATATTTTATTATTTACATATGCCATCGTGGCCCTACCTGTGTGGCCCATAAAGAGTCCAAGCAGATTGTTGGCTTCAAGGAATGATAAGAAGAGAAATTCGAGGTAGCACTCATCGGCTGTATCAAAAATATCAAGAAGTATATCTGAGCTGATGAAAAGATGGTGCAGCTTGAGAAGGTGTCGATGGAGCTATCTTGTTTTGCTGGTACGTTTAAGCTTGTCTTTCTCCATTGGCTAGTTCGGAGGATATGGTGTTGGCTTTGTTCTCGTTGGCATTTCAAGAATCTGAAAGATAAAAGCCGATGGTGTCAGTGTATCAGCTATGGACTACCTTCGTCGGCTCATATTGAAATAAGACACTTCTAGAGGGCAGAGCCGATGCTGGGGATAAGTATGTGCATATTTAGAAGAGTGGTATAAGGTTAGGATTTCATATATTAGACTTAGAGGAATCGATGTGGAGTACGAGGATGGCATTGACAACATTGGTTAATCATACCAACTTGTTGCCCTGAGCGTTCATTATGGAATATATCACCGGCTATTTGTTTCTCTACGAGAGCCGGTGAAGAAGGAAAGAGAAATTTATTGTGAAAAATTTAGTATACTCGGAGGAGGAAGCATTTCCACGTATCGGTCAACAGCATGTGTACGATGGAACGTTGAAGACAGGGAGTGTCATCATATATTTGTTTATGCAATGAATCTGGACACAGCGATGCAGCAGTGCGGGAAACCAGGATGTGGAAAAGTGAGCGTACAGTCCTTCACATATGACCGTCGGTAGCTATTTGATGTTGATATGACTGGCGTTGGCGTCGCCTCTGTTGAGCATTTGACGACGATGGATGTTTGGTGCTATGGTTGAGATCATTACTTGAGTTCAAAAGTCAAGATGGATTATCATTTTCTTACCCGTCAGCCTAGAGCACCTTTACAATGGGCTCAAATGGTTATGGACCCTTTATTTCTCTTAATCTAACGGTTTAGATAGACTTGTACTACTTTAACCTTTTAAGTAGTATGAAGTAGTATTTTAATGTAGTATGTAGTATTATAGGGTATTTTAGAAAAGAAAGAATCATGGGACTATTTGGATGCTAGCCCACGTATACCTTACCAAATATTGGTGATTCCAATTCATGGGTATTACCAAAACTGTTGGTAATGTTATAGTATTTGGATTGAAGCCAATGAAGATTACCAAATATTGGTGAGGTTGATGCTAATTGTTTGCTTTGAAGCCAAATTCAATTACCAAATTTTGGTTGCATCTTTATGATCTATTTGGTTTGGAGCCAATGTGAGATATCCTAACCCTACCAAGACTCAGGTGAGGTTACCTCTACTATATAAACTTGCAAAACAACGGAGGTGTATTATATACACATGCAAACCGATATCAAATAATTAAAGATAGCACTAGTTCATCATTTACTAGTAAATAATATGATCCATTGCCAGCCATATGGCATCAAATTCTACTACTGACCATAGTTTAACAAATTCTACTACTGACCATAGTTTAAGTAGTACTAGGCATCAAGTTCTACTTACTGACCCATATCCAAATAATTACAAAAGACTGATCCTATCAAAACCTACATAAGCATCATAATTATAAAATAACCACACTGTAAGTACTAAGATGTACAAAATAACCACAGTGTAACCTCTCCAAAATACCCATTAGTTTGCAAAATACGACCAAAATATCTTGCCAGCCACATGATCATCCATATTCAGAATAGGTCACCACTTCCTGCGCCACCAGACTTGTCAAAAAACTCTAATACCCACGCTTGAAAAGTTGCTTCACTAGCAATATTAAGATAGCCACGAAAGTTATCCTGCTCTGGCTTAGAAAGAAATGTTGCAATCTCAAGCTTGAACTTTGCTGAGAAAGTGAGGTCTTCAATTCGCTTCCAAACATTAGCATTTGGGTCTGCAGGAGCTACTTGTTGTACAGGGGCAACATTATTATTGCTAGATTTAATAGACTCTATAAGCATGATAATGCTGTTAGCCATCTCATCATTTGAGACTTTTCCATTACGGCTTGCCTTGGATACCTTCTTGGTTGGTGATTTCATATGCTTGCGCTTCTTGCTTGGTCCTGAAGAGGGATCAACAGTAACTTCCAAGTCAATTGGACTATTACGAGGAATGATGTCAGAGTCATTTTGATCATCATCTCCTGCTAATGCATATCCCTCTAGTTCTTTCACAGAATCATTGTCATCACTATCACTTGTTATATTCATGGCAGACTGGTCAAGAGCAAGTGAGCCATCAGCTTTAGCATGGTTGAGAAAAAGTTCTTGTAAGAGATGGAAGAACTTTATTGACCTGGTAAGGTAGTTGTACTTTGTTGTCTGTCATAAGAAAGTATGGAAGTTAAGCACAGGCACACACAAAAAAAATAGAGCGAGTAGCTATAGCAAGTTGTCTGTATATACTTACACCAAGCTTATCTTTATCCTTCTCTGTAGGATCAAGATTGAATTTGCAAGCAGCTGCATCAAATCCATTACCACTCTTCGCCACAACTTGAGATATCCAGTGCCATTTCTCCTTGCAAGACCTCCAGTGTCGATCAACTTGATTTCTAGTAACACCAAGTGCATACTTGGCATTCAAAGCATCAGCACACTGCAGATGGTGTTGTTTCTTCCATGTGAAATTTTTAGGTTTGTCCTTTTGAAACTCAATGTACCACTCCAGCATGGATTTGGTGTTTTCCTCACTCCAAGAAATATATTTTTCACGAGGAGCTGTGTCTTCACTCTTAACAATTCCCTTTTGCTTACCCATGCTGTGACAAATATAATAACAACAAGTATATTAGTATAACAGAACATGAATACATTTCATGATTTCAGGCATGAGATAGATAACATGGATAAGAGATACAACAACCATTGCAGGAATAAGGAAATACATTTAGAAACAAATACTTGTTCAGTACATGGATATAAACTTGTAGTACATGTTGATATGACTAACTAATAGAAATACATGGTGGGAACCATCAATGTTCCATGGGAGAAACATCACTCCCACTGACTGTAGCTTCATGCATAGCTACATTTTGTTTATCATTCCACATTTGTTGTGCTATTAAATCACGCTTGGCAGCCCACTCACGCACATCTCCATCTCGGTCAGTGACACGGTTGCTACTCCTTGGTAGGTGCGAATACCAAGTAGCCTCGTCATATACATACTCATCAGGTCCATTCTCTAGTATCCAATTGTGAAGAGCACAACAAGCAATGACAACCTTAATCTGGGATTTGAGGGGTATGAAAGGCTTATTGCTAAGAATTTTGAAACGACCCTTGAGAGTACCAAATGCCCGCTCAACTGATGTTCTAAGTGAGGAATGGCGATGGTTGAATAACTCTTTTGCACACTTTGGATCTTGTGGTCCAATGAATTCTTGTAGGTGATAGCGAACACCACGATAAGGTGGCAATATGCCCGGCCTTGCAGCATAACCGGCATCAGCCAAATAAAATTTCCCTACAACCATGTGAATCAAACCTACTGTTCAACTACTACAAATAGTGAGACCAACTAAATATAAACTAAAAATATTTCAAAATACCTTCTAGTATTTTGAGGCCATTAGAACGAGATAGGGCATCTTGTAACACAAGAGAATCATGAGCAGAACCTTCCCATCCTGCTAGGACATAAGTGAATCGAAGGTCGAAGTCAACAACTACTAATACATTTTGTGTGGGATATGACTTGCAACCTCTAAACCTATCCACCATTTTGGCAGGAACACATGCCCTGATGTGAGTGCCATCTAGTGCTCCTATGCATCCCTATTAGTCAATAAAACAAATGTTAATTTTTGTTTTGCCAATTTCATGACAATGTACTTCATATAAGTAGATGACTAGATTACCTCAAAGTATGGGTGAAATTTGTTTGGACTGCCACTGATCTTAACATGTGTATCTGTTGACCTCACACATATGAGATCACGTGCTAACTCTCCCATGGTTCTTAGTACCATTTTGAAATATCGACTGACAGTTTCACCAGATCGCCAAAAGGAAAATCCTACAGATGAATTTGTATGATGTTGTCCAACCATCTTCAAAAACATTGCAACTTGCTCCTCTACTGAAACATGAAACGTATCATTCAACAGCCCCCTGTTCCTAAGGCGAGCACAAAGCTTGTAGAACACAACTCTTTCCATCCTCAACTGGCTAATACATACCCTATCTGAGGTGTCAATCAACCTAACCAATTCGTTGCTCCTCCAGATATCCCTATGGATCAGAGGACCATACTTCATACCTCGATCTCTAGTCCTCCTACTATCTCTGCTCCTCCACCACAGAACGATAAGAACAACAAGAACAACTAGTGCATTTCGTTGATTGATATCCATCTAGAAAAAAATAACATGAATGATGTGCAGTAGTTAAAATAAAATTTACAGGAGCCACACAATCATTGATTTCTATGACATAGAGTAAAAAGGGGAAAGTGCAGATTGAAGAACAGATTAAGAATAAATTGTATTTTGCATTTAAGAAATTACTAAAAAGAGAAAGATTCTAGGGAGCACAATCGTGTGGAGCAAAAGGTAGAAAAACTCCTCACCGTGATTGGATCAGGGATGAGCAGATCCGGTCGATTTTGACCCCAAAATCCACCCGCACAGCAGACTGCTACACCAAAGTAAAAGGGGAACGTGCAGATTTGAGTTCATGTACACATCTGAGAGCAAATCAACAAGAAATCCAAGGGAAATCAGAGGAGAGATGAGCCTACCGTGAGCTATGGCCTGGATGGAAGCAACGGTTGTGCTGTAGGACTGAAGAAAATATGAGGTCCCATTCTTTTTATACGCGGTGAGCAGAGACGCGGGATTCTTCGCACCATTAGCATCGCCAAAATTTGGCGACCGATTTCGCCACCCGCGAAATCGCCCGCGTGTTGGCATCGTGTCAATGGGAGCTCGCCAAATCGACGAAGGCATACCAAATCTTGTGAACGATCCAAACGGTGACCAAATTTCGTGGGCGCTACCAAACTTTGGAAAGGTAAACGATGGCAAGCATCCAAACAACCCCCATCTTTTCTTAAATAGGTTCTACATCTTCTTCATTTCGGTGGCATGTTGCTGAGAACGATCGGGGCAGCGGTGGTGGAGACAGGCGGGGCAGCAGTTGCGAGCAGTGAGCTGCTGAACCCTTGGTGACCCCGCTGCTGCCATCAGTTTTGGCTCACGACGCGTTCTGGGCAGGATCCCAAGTCACGCCGCCGCTATTTTGTTTGGCAAGATTGCATTTTTTATCGATGGGTAGGTTAAGGCTGATCGGGAGTTAATTACAGTGCTGGAGCCTCATCTCTTTTTCTCCTATGCGATTGTGGCAGTAACTAGGATCGGCGACGACTGCATCACGGGGCCTGACATATCATGTGTCTCTGTGATCAAGCTTTTGGTTGCCTACGGATTGAGTGTATTTCAATGAGTGATTATATGTGATGTGTGGAACTTGTGTCAGCCATGTATTTCCACAAGTTTGCATGCCTACGGATTGTCAAGGAAGATTAATTCTGATTCTTGTGAAGTCCTAGTTAAGCGGTGACGTCGAGGAACCATGCGGTGTTACTGGACCCTCGAGTACTCGGCGGAGACTGCGGCTGGTCGAGATCCACACGGTAGCATGCTTTCAATTCAGTGCAGTGCAACTGCTGACTCATAGCGCTGATCCGGCTGCCGATGGCGTGACACCAAGATGATTCTATGCCAATCGAAATTGTTAGCAGCGGCGGCGACTCACTCAAGTTTATCAACAACGGTGGCCAAAGTAACGATTCGATGAGATCAATGATCAAATTACCCTGCGGTGGCATGCATGTCAAGTAATTTTTGTCCCACTCCGGCAATTACAATTTTGCCCTTCTGAATCAATGCTCGGATTTCAATTATACTACTTTGTTCGTTGAAGTAGTATAGTGCACCGTAATATGAGTCCAAGCCTATGGTCTCAAACCGTCGTTCTACGTGTTTGGTGCTGTCTCAGTTTGATCCATCCATTTGTGACGAAGGTTTTAATCTAGGTTTGATAAGATCATGTCATGAAGATAATTAATGGCCGACGATGAGGTAGAAGTTGATGCCTGCGAATATTTTCGTCTCGAGTCAAACCTGATCACGCTCTGAGAGGCATTCAAAATAGAAGCTTTGAGTCCATGGATATTTGGCTGAAAAATTATCTCATAGCTCAAGAAAAAAAAAGAGACAGCCGGTAATATTGTTTACTATTCCATTATCGGCTACCATGCGCCCCTTTTATTATTTATTACTGCATTAGCTAGAACTGGGCGAGCTCTATTCTGCTGGCATCGGCTTAGTATTTTCTATCCATCGACTTACTTTGAGCTTGCTAAGTACGTGCGTATGAGGAGAGTGGAATGCATGCATGAATGTTTGGGATAAAGGAGACAAGATGGGTCATGATCTATTCGTTGATGGGATAAATCTGGACACATGTAGTGGGTAGGAAATTGGCTGGCTAGCAATGTGCAGAATTGGTTTCACTAGAGTTTATGTGCGCACGACAGGCCTCTCTGGAGTTGACTTTCATTGTTCTTCTTGCGAAGTGTACACAGGTATGCCAGGAGGCTGCAGCTTATATTGTTTCATGCATATGGGATCGGGGGCATCGGCACTCACAGAAGCCGTGGATCAATGGATACTTGGACAGAAAAATTGTTTCACTGTAAGATGAACGGCTGATGGGTCCAAGAGGTTATTGAATACTTTTTCAACATTAGAAGAGTTGGAAGCATAAATGAATGATGACGAGATGATGCAGGCATTGGAGTGTACATCTGAGAGAGCCCAGGAGCAGACTTTGACCATCGTACAACTTCAGCCATGAGCTTCGTGGACGTCAGGCCAAGACTGCGTGTGGCATCAGAGGCAAGTACAGTGTTTTGCTCTCTATTTCCTCAAGCATCGACTTGCTTCTGTCTTTTCATCGATTTGCTCTGAGTTTCAAACTACGGTGTGAAAACAGAAGAATTATTATCGGCCACATCCAAACATTGGTGTTTGACGAAAGAAAAACAAGTGTTGATATAGCCGATGGGAGTGATGGAAATTGGGTTGTTATTGATGGATAGTAAAATTTAAACGGCTGGCGCTGGCTGTGGCTTGTGGAGAAGTCAATTGGGAGTAAGAAGCTATCATCGACTTTGTGTTTACAGAGGTGGACTTAAATTGTCATCGACTCTGTGGTTCTGTTTACACTTCAAATATTGGGTGTCCAAGTGCTTGTGACCGCGTAACGGCTTCACAACGCAAGGATTGATACATGGGTCGATGGAAGCAATGGTAGAGCTTGGGAAAGAGTCGATGAAACTCTGTCTTGACTTCGTTGTATTGAGAACCACTACTGGCTCCAAGCAGATGTACTACACGGATAGCACTAATCAAGCAATCATCAATTACTCGGCACACGGAGCGATGCTGATCAATTCTGGATGTTGTTGAGTTTGAATACAAGGGTTAAGATTATATGAAGAGAAAAAAAAATTGGAACATAACATATTATATTCCAAAACTGGGGGGCAAAGCGTGTTGACGTGAAAAACAACAATCGATCCTCCACGTACAAACACGAGGCCTGAGAGATTTGCTTAGCTCCAGTGCAGGTCCGATGGCGCGTGGTAGACGGTGTGTGGCGTGCCAGTCAGTTTGACCATTCAACTGACAAGGTGTGCGCCTATAAGTCGACCATTACAAGGTTTCAGGACTAATGCCACGACATTCATCACAACAATGTAATTTTCGTTGCAATAAACATGGGTAATTGCAATGAAAGGTCATTTTGGTTGCGATAGATTGGATGTATCGCCACGCTT
This sequence comes from Eleusine coracana subsp. coracana, assembly GCA_032690845.1. Taxonomy (NCBI): domain Eukaryota; kingdom Viridiplantae; phylum Streptophyta; class Magnoliopsida; order Poales; family Poaceae; genus Eleusine; species Eleusine coracana. Next base: position 12,941,497 of record CM064424.1, read on the forward strand.
ACATGTGCGTTGTAATAAGGGTGACATTTTATAACACTTTCTTGTGATTGTTACGATAAGGTCATTTCACAATAGAAGAATGAGGTGTTACAATAAGATATAGCAACGAAACTGTTAGTCGTTGCAACAATACATAGATATAGCAATGCAAAGTTGTGTGGTTGCGACGGGGTCTTACATATTGCAACTAAATTGTTAATCATTACAACAATGCATTAATATAGCAACGAACATTCATCTGGTTGCGTTTGGTCTTATATATTGCAACGCAAATATTTGTCGTTGCAACTATACATAGATATAGCAACGATGGAGGGAGTTGCATTATCATGGTATCGCAATAAAAATTAAACTAAAGTCGCCCAACAGGGTATTCGATCTCTCTGAACACATATTAAGTTAAAGTCAAGGGACAGCGTGATCACTCGGCCTACTTCGCTCATAATAATTGAGAACATCATTAAAATAACGGAAAACATGAAACATTCACAAGTTAAAATACAATCTGAGTGCATAATCATTACTTACAAGTAAGTGTTCATTCTACAGTGATCCGCCCAAACAAACTTAAACTAAACATCAAAGATTAATAACAATAAAGGAGGGTGGCTACTTGAAAGATGGGTAGGGGCGGATAAACAGAGGGGCTTGCAGCTGTAGAGGTGGTTCAGAATAACGACAACGCCGGATGAAATCGATCATGTCATAGTGCCTGACATGACCGTGGCGATCACGAGTAGGGATCTTCACCATTTCTCCATACATATGGTCTGAAACATACAGATATGGCGGGGTCACTTTCTTATTATCTTTTTCTGGTACAACAAACCAAAATGGATAATTTGCTCCCAGAAAAAGAGAGTGTTCACCCTGCAAACCTCTCAACTCCGTCCATCCACCGTCTTCTCTTCTCTCATAAAATGCGACACCATCCACTATACCGCACGCTGACTGGTGGCTCTATAGTTGCCTATCGGTTGGTGGTCCTCAACAAAATTCTCCCCATAGCTAGATGACCATAGGACGGTTACGATCTGACCACGTAAGAAACATCGTGGCCTCGCGGTCGCGTCTGGAGTACACTAGACGAGCATAAGGGGGACCTTGACCCATTTAGGAGATTCAGTAATAACGGGCTTCATGGACAGGTCCCAAAATTCATGGAACCATATTGACTAATTGCCACCACGTACCGCTCTTCCTAGTAAGCAACATCCACAAATCTTTGTGTAAGTCGGTCTGTATTTGGTAATGTCGTCCACATGCCATCAGTCTTCTCATGGTACATGATGTCTCCTGAAGATAACAGAAGGATCACAAAGGGACCACCATCTTGCATGGGTATCTTACAGAGGACTGCGTGCTCAATGAACAGAGGTCCATGACCACCAGCGTCATCATTCTTCATGAAATCAGACAACAACTCTTCATTTCTATTGATGTTTGACGACAGCGGTGGCAGTGGGATACTCTTGCCAGTGATTGGGTTGACCAGGCTCAGAGAGAACTCCTTATCAATAGTGACAAGCCAGTCATCCTTCGCAGCCAACCAACTATGTCCCTTCAGCACCTCAAGAACTGACTGTGATGATGAGGTCGTCGTCGTCCCTTGACCGATAATATGCAGCCAAAAAGATTCCAAAAAAACATCATGCTCTTCTATCTGGCCTTCTGGAGTGGATGCCGATGTCAGTAGCATTGGGACACCAGGTATCAAGCCATGCTGCTTCATCACCTACTTGCGTTCTTCATTTCCAACAGTCATCAGCCTGATGGCTGCAATCCTGTCCACCAATCCGACAATACTGTTCGATAGAGCAAGAGGCAGCAAATGCCACCGGCTAACCCTGGAAATTAAAATGGCACATATCATCATTCAAGACAAGCTGGTAACATTGTAACACAAAAAACTAAAGTAGGTTGAAATTTTTGCTAGGCCCTGTTTGGGTGTTGTAGTTTTCCAAAACCAAATTAAGTATTAAGAAACCATAGTTTTAGAAGCAGCCAGCGACAAGCAAAACCATGGTTTAGAAAAAAGAGGTGGGGAGTAGAGTTTTTTAAACTCCAAAATACCTACCCTTTTAGCAATACCATGGTTTCTAAAACTGCAAAACTTGTCACATCCAAAGACCTCCCTACCTCCCAAAACCAAATTAAAGTATTTTGCTAAACTGTAGTTTTCATGCAAAACTCCAAAAATACTTTATATCCAAACAGGGCCTAAAGTATATTCCTATCGATCTATATTAAGCCTCAACATCAAACAGGCAGCCCACAAATTAACCAGCCCAAGCCCATGCACACAAAGCAGCCCACAAAATGTAATGATGTGCCACCCTATCGATCGTCTTCCTCGCAAATAACAGGAATATGCATGTATTCCTGAAAGGCTGAAACTATGGATGATAGAAATACAAAATTAAAAGGACAAAAGGAATTTAAATTATATTAATATACTACAACTGAGGGCCTATAATTTTGCTTTTAGCACAGGACCTCCAAAATCTACGGTACGGGCCCTGGCATGAATTCCACCCTGGTTGAGAGGGCAGAAATCAAATAAGATTGCATGCGCACACTAGAACCGACCGATGCATGCATGGAGAATGGGGTGGAAAATGTAACATACGATTGCTTCGGGTTATGACCAGATCCTTACGCTTCAGACTCCTCTACACCGATGCTGCTCGAAGCCAATTTGTAGCATTTTGCCGCGGGAGGATCTCCGTGCTCGGCCATGACGATGAGAAGTTGGGGGAGGTGAAAGGCAAGAGAAGTTGGGAGAGTGAAATACTAAATGAACGGTCTATTCGTGGTTTTCGATGGAATGAGCATCGACATCATCCAATAAGACTGTTTCAAGCACAACCATGGAGGCATGTTATAAGGAATTAGGAGCACCAACCATGTAGTGTAATTCACATTCAATATCCCAAATGCATTGAAGCCATCTGATGCAAGTCCCAGCCTAACATTATGTGGTTCCAATGCAAAGTCCTCATACTCGCCATCTACGTGCTTCCATGACAATGAGTTGGCCGGGTGCCAAACTTTCCCATCTTTAATGACCAATTCATTAGCATGCCAACGCATTTGCTTCGATGTGGTCGTGTTCATATATAATCTTTGAAGGCGAGGAATAAGTGGAAAGTACCTCAGTATTTTTTGAGGAAAGGGCTTCTTCTTCTTTACTCCACCATCATGAGTGGCACCACCCTCTGTATGCCCCTCTAAATCAGCATTTTTCCACCTACTTTCTACGCATGTTGGACACTCATGTAGATCCTGGTATTCTCCATGAAATAACACACAGTCGTTGACACAAACATGAATCTTCACATAGTCCAGGCCAAGTTCTCGAACTACCTTTCGAACTTTTTCTAATGTATCTAGGACACAATGTCCTTTGGGGAGCACAAGACATATTAACCGAAGGATCTGCTCCATGGCATTGTTGCTAATGCCAAACATGCACTTAATCTGAAATAGCCTCATAATGAAAGATACTTTTGTAGCCTCCTTACAATCTAGGTATAATTCTTTCTCTGCTTCTTGCATTATTTTGAAAAAAGCCTTTGATGAATCATTTGGCTCCTTGGTATTATTGTTGCTTCCACTAAGATTTCCATGTATAGTACCACTGATTAGTGAGTCAATTAGATTTTTAACAGCGGGGCCATCAAGAGCAGGTTCGCCTTCATCAGTAAAATCCCGATTATCATCCAGAACCATAGGCTCAGCAGCTTGATCATGAAAATGACGTTCCTACGTTATGAATTCCTTATGAAACCCTCTGTCAATCAGGTGTTGTGCAAGCTCAGTCTTTGTTCTATATTCCATGCAACCACACCTACTACATGGATATTTCGCAGTCTCTCCTGGAGAAGTGCCCTCAAAGGTGTCTTCGATGAATTTTTCAACTCCGTCCTGCCAAGCCTTATCTCCATGCGACAACAGCATTCAACTCTGATCGTTCCCGGATGCCATCAGTGAAATTAAAGGAACTAATTAACAAATTTCTAAAACAGGAGAAAAGCTTGCTGATGGTGGACTAATAAACAAACGACGATCGAAACTACTATACTAAACAAACGAAAATACTTAGATTTACTAATCTGCCAATCAGCCCTAATCACAAAAAGTATTAGAAGATCTCGACCTTAATTATCATGGATGGCTCGTGTTCCAAGAGGCGAGGTGCAGGACAAGTCTGGCGTCCGCAATCCTGGCCACGTGCGTCTTCCCGCCGCCAAATGCCTTGGCCACGTCACCAGCGACTGTTCTAGGGTGGAGGCGATGTTGGAGCTGAGGACAGAGACACCAACAACAGCTAGTGGACGGACAACGTTGGAGCCGACACGGACTAGGGGCCCCATGTTGGTGTTATTTTTTTTTTTGCGAGGGAGAAAATTCTACTACTTACCTCCCGCCTGGTATGAGTCATATAGTCCCTCTGAATATGTGCGTAATGCAACTCGTTTTTGATAATATTTAGCATAGAAATCTTATAATACACTAATTAGAGCCTCCTTTTGATGCCTCCACGTTAATTGGAGAAAATTGAAGAAATTCTCACAAAACATGAATCTACACTCAAACCAAATAAATGGAAAGCTAAAACAGAATGATGTATATGCATGCGCTTATATGTATCTACTATGACTAGATTTTTTCATCCCTGACATTAAAAGGAGTTTCCGGTCCATTGTTATCAACATTAGAGCATCTCCAACCATTGTGTAAAATCACTTCCTAAATCAAAATTTAGGATATTATTAGGAAAATCATTCTCCAACCATTATGTAAACCAGGCCAGCTCCCTAAATATACCAACTCCCTAAACAAGTGCTCTAGGTTGCTATATTTAGAAACCAAATAGGTACTCCCAAAACATAAAATTCATTTGGAGACCAGATATTAGGAATTGTTTGAGGAAACAAGTTTTTTCACTTTTTATAATTCTTTAGAAACTCCCTAAATCCAGATTTAGAGAGTAATTTTTTACATAATTATTGGAGATGCTCTTAGGCTAATCCCAATGGGGAGTTTCATTTTGATGTTTCCAAGAGTGCCATGTCATTTTTATTAGTTTGAAACTATGAATGAAACCATCCCTCTAATGCATAGTTTTAATTTGGTGTTTCATAGTACTTACTTCTACATAGTTTTATTGGTTGTCTAAAGAATGAAATAAAACTACTCTTCTCCAATGCTAGTTTCATGGTGTTTCAATTTTAGGAAATTGTGTAGACCCTCATCTCTCTCTTTATAAATTTCTTGTCATGTCATCAAATTTGCTTATGTGGCATTTCATTTAATGAAAATAAAACTCCCATTGGGAGTAGCCTTAACTCGTTGTTTGACTGGCTATCTACTCAGCTCTCTAGACTGCAGGTCGCGGAGTAATGATAACTAGCAGCTGTTACCCACGTCGAATTGAGTAAATATACTAGTAGGAGCTGACTGTGAATGGTCATGACGCCTGACTTGAATCGAGGCGAGCGGCGCCGCCCATGAGGGGTTCATGAGCCATGCGCATGCGTTCAATATCGCTGAGGCATGCGTTGGGACTAGGTTGGCTGGCTGACGAGAGTCATGCGCATGTGCTCACAGGAAAAAAAAGAAATTTTGTAGGTCGATGTTCATTAGTAGTAGTAGTAGCAAAAGGAAGCAAGGAGAGAGAGAGAGAGAGAGAGAGAGAGAGACGATATGCCTTGAAACTTTCATACTCCTACATCTAGCAGACAGAGAGAGAGATAGGGAAGTGGTGCATTGAAGGCTACTGGGACCCTGGGGGAAAACTGCCTAGTGCATGCAGGCAGCTTCACCAGCCTAGGGTTGGATTTTCTCAGCTTGGGTTTGGATTTGATTGTCTAGGCCAGGCAGCAACTCCCAACAAAAAACCACACAGGCTACTACTCATATGTCACAGGCGTGGATATACCATCTAGAGCTGCCATGGCATTTTAGGTGGAAGCGTGTCTGCCTCTTGTCATAACACGTCGTGCATTCTCTGGCACTCATGTGCGGATGTGTCATGATATTTTAGCTACATATCTATCTATCTACCTATCTATCTATCTATCTATCTATCTATCTATCTATCTATCTATCTATCTATCTATCTATCTATCTATCTATCTATCTATTCTCTTCTTATTTGAAAGTAAAAGAAGCCACCACATTCACTCTCAAGACCACAGAATTACCACGTTAATCTAAAAAAGAGAAGACATAGACCGTTGGTTTTTATGAAGATTTAATGATCCAGATTTAATAAGAGAAATGCATCAAATACAACTCAAGATATTATTAAAAAATTAATGAATAATAACAAAACAGAATTCTGATTCTTCTTACAAATTCAGAAGCAAACAACCATAGTAAAGACTTCATACCAAATACAACTCATAACTAGCAAATAGAAAAGAGATAAGATGGTGCATTAACAAAAAATATTAATAAAGAGCTGGTCTTGCGTTCATAGCTAGCGTGTTGAGTTAAAGTCCACCAAGCGTGACGAGTTGAATATTAAACTTTCAAAATTTTGTATGTATCAAAAAATGACTTATGTGTGGGAGTCTCAAACTCCAACTGACTTATGGGGTGGTTTTTACAATTAACCCAACTTTTATCGATCACTAGCCATATGCACATGCGTTGCTACGATAAAAAAAAATAAACTGATGAACAATGATTGACAAAAGATTTTAGTGCATAAGCAAAATTGACATTTTCCATAAGTTGAGGATGTCACCGCATTTTTCATAAGTTGAGGATGTTCTATTTTAGTAATTTTTCGAGGTCCTCGATGCCTCATTCGCCGATGCCCCAGTTCTGCAACTGGCAGTGCCTCTTTTTCGTGCTTTTTTTCTCTTTGTTTCACTGGGTATTAACCATTATCTCCTCTGCAGTGTCTAATTAGGCCACCTCAAGCCTGATATTGTCACTCCCGCGATGAATCAAAATCTCCTGGTGCAGATCTTTGCTAGTGCCACTGCAAAAGTGTTCTTGTTGTAGCAAGATAATTTTGGAATGGAAGCGAGACATAAATGTTCAAAGCGAGACATTCTTGTTGTGGGGTTGATAGGACCTATATGTCGGTGCATTTTCCAGTAGGGGTGGTGCGATGACCACCACCATACAAGCCACCAACTCAGAATTTTAGTATAGTAGACATGTACCCATTTGCGTCTTAACAGAGCAGTTTGATTTTGTTCTCTATCGATCAAACTCCTTATGGTGCTATTTGTCGCTTGTGCTTGTTCAAGTATAACAGCCCATTTCATATGGCCCACTGATATGTGGGTTCTGGAAGGATTCATCCCAAAAAAGTTTGGAAATATTGTATTTAGGTGGTATTTCAAATGGAATTAAACGCCAATGCCGCCCTTGCTAATCGAAGCGCCCGCGATGAGCCGTGCTCAGGAATTAAACGACCGCCCTCTCTAATCAAAACGCCATCGCTGCCCTATGGAGGGAGTCATCATTAAGGCACATTTTATCAGATGAAAAATCAGCTCAAATATTTATCACATGAAATGTTTATGATACAAGGATATAGGAACAAATATCATGATTTTTTGACGTCATTTGAATTTTATATGATTTAAATACAACTCAACGTGACATTTAAATTAACATTTCGTGAATAAGATTTTTAAATTTTTATTTCAACCACTACAAAAGGCCTTATACTAGCCTCAAAATCATGAATATCATTTTTTAACTTATTTTATTTTATTATTTTATGCACTTATAGTTCAAATTTAACTTAGATCAAAAAAATCTTTTAGATGAAATAAAATTTCCAAAAATAGTAAGCAGAAGAGAAAATGCCCCAAATTGGAATATAGGGTACCAAACAATTTGAGTTGAGTGAAGAAAAAGTTTAAGGTGAATTGGAGAAATTTTTTTCCTTATTTTCCGTGTGCCAATCCTTAGCACAAAGCAAATAAAGGTCTTTGCCGTGTCCTTGCAATGGCACATGGCAAAGGACCTTTTTGTCGTGTGCCCGATTAAAAGCACACGACGAAGATTGCGACACACGACAAATTTTAGGATTTCTGATAGTAATTACAAACAAAACAAACAAAAAATTACAATAGCACACGTATGTCATGTTGTCGGAAAAATGCTATGGATCATTTACCAATTGAAAGGCAAATCAGATTCTAAGATCAGTCATTATATTTCTCCTTGAATTTGGCTATATATCATTCAACATTATACATTGATGGAGGCATTATTCATTCCATCATACTGACTGGTAGGGCCACGTTGTAGAAACTGCCGACCTTGTTCATTTACCCCCCCCCCCCCCCCCCCTTTGAATGTACTAGGATACGAAAAATATAGGAATTGAGACAGTATGCTTTTGATTGGAAGCTTTCAATCAGCTGAAAGATAGGAAACATGATTAATTAAACTTGCTCTTAAATCCAAAGGGAAGTTATATCAATTCCAACGTTCTGCCTTCCTGACTAAAAAAAGGAAAAACTTTCTGCCTTCCATTTTTTTATGACATACGTTGAAGTTCTACTCAGGACTCAAGGACAGGTGGGACCATGTTTTCCGGTCCTATTTTTAGTGTGTTAAGCGTGCTAGTATGAGAGAAGGCGCCTATCAGGGGCGCACTCCCATTTCCGCCATCACTCCACTCTCGGACGGGGTTCCGTTGACTTAAGTTACTCACACTAACGAGTGGGACAGTGGTTGTGCATGGCCCACGTGCAGTGGCCCACTACCCGGTGCTATAAGTCAGTGGATCCGGTTCCCTCTCTCCTGGTTCTCGTCTTCTTTACCGCGCTCCAACCACCTCAGCCCTTGCTCGCCGCTCGCCACGCTCAACTGCCATGGCACCCACGGGGGACTCGAGGGAGCCCGCTGGCAACTGCAACCTCCGCACCCTCTCCTCCTAGAGTCCGCGGTATGTTCCTGCCCATGTTCCACAATTTCGGTACAATTTTAGGGATTTCACTGTTCATCGACTCTTTACAGACCGGTGATTCATCTTCTTCCATGGCTGGAGCACGCCACAGTGATTCGTGCTCGCCTTCGCCGAAGCGCGTCCGCGACGCTCTGGCCTAGGATGTTTTGGCGGCACGGAAGGAGGAGGAGGTAGTCTCGATGGCGGCAGAGGAGGAGGAGGTGGCACCGCCGAAGGTCGTCAAGGCGACTGTCGGCGACAATGACAGCGATGAAGAGTACAGCGACAGCAGTGACTCCGCCGACTACTACCACTCCCTAGACGGCAGCACGCGTGTCGTGTATCAGGTGGATTATTCCTCCGGCAAGACCTTGTACTCGTGCCCGGTTTGCCAAGATAGGGAGTTCGAGTACAATGAGGAGGTTCAGGTGCACGTGTTACGGTTATTCCATGATAATGTTGGGGTGCCCGACGACATTGAGAGGCACCATTAGATTGCTCGGGACGCGGGATACATGTCTGCCTTCAAGAAGAGATCGACTTCCTCCTAGAATGTTGTCACCACCGCGCTTTGGTCATCCCGTTCATAGTCGTTAACTACTAGTACTACTTTGATGCTTTTGCTTTTTTGTTTCTTTCTTTCCATGTGCTCATGATGAACAGGGGTATATCGATGCATGTCGATCTTCGTCTATGTATATCCAATGGTGGTGAACTAGCCGATGCTATTTTGTGAATGTATATATATTATTAGGTCATATATGTGTCTTGATTGATTCTCGATCATCGTCTTCGCCTAAAAAGACGCTAGTTAGTCTGACATACTACAATATCCTTTTTCTTCAGAATAATCCATCATAATTTCAAAATCACAAAGTGGCATTCATTACATAAGTCACCCTGACACTAGATAAGATCATTCATACATGGCTAAAAGTTGATTATTTGTTACTCTTGTACACAATGTCCATCACCTTTTTCTTCAGAATAATCCGAAGATCCTCTGCCCTAGCCATGATCTGAAGTTTTACAACGCGCATAGTTAATAATAAGTATAATATAGCATGTTGAACTATATCAGTGTTTGTAATCAACAGGGAAGGTCCATCACCTCCTTGCAAGACAACACCTCGTGAGGTCTAACATCGTGGCTTTCATTAGTGAACATAAACTTGATGTGCATTTTTTCCAACCTAAGGTCACATTGGACTTCACATCTTGGTGGCACATCGGCGTCACAAACAAAATCAAAGATCACTTCTTTAGATTTCTTCTTCCTTTTGTCTTCAAATCCTGGTGGCACATTGGGGAAATTGGGCTTGAGGACCTATAATAAAGAGATTGATGAGATGAGATAGTCATAATTTTCTGATGGATAGCATGACTAATATACTAATCAAGTGAAGTAGAGGATACTCATAGATCATACATATAGTATATATAAACAAACAAAGAGCATCTCCAAGAGCTCTTCTATATTATTCTTTATCTATAAATTTGAAGATTTTCAACAAAAAATGCCATCCAACAGGTGTCCTATACGTGCTTCTATTTTTTCCGATAGCTAAAATACTCCTCTCAATAGCTATTGTTAGCCAGTCATGGAAGCTTGCTATGTGGCCGTAATTACCGCATGCAAGGGAAGAAAACGTGTGCATCCAAAGGAGAAAAATAGAATTGCTGACATCATTGCATGCAACTTTAATTTTAAAGCTAAAAAATTTGATAACTCTCAAATCAAATGTCTAAGTCCAAAAAAGATTTCACCAATGTATTCGTAGTGATGAAAGCTTCAAAACTAGACCCAACTTTCCGATATTTTAATGATTTTTAAATATAGATATAAGAAGTTTTAGAGAGTCAGTTGGATTACTTCATTATTTAAGAGGATATTTTATTTTAGAGGGCCGCTATAATCAGAATTTAGCACGTTTCTAATGAATCTCAAAGTGCATTAATCAATCTATCTAATTACTTTAACAGATTAATCAAGTGAAGCACGTAGGAGTAGTACGCAGTATGCACAGGCGGATTCGTGACAATGGTTGATGTAGAGGTTGTTGTTGTTCCCTTCCCTTTCTTCCTCGCCGTCGTTGTGGCTGAGATAGAAGCTTCCGCAAGGCCCATCCCTTTGTCTGTGGCATTCGAGGCGCACGGTGCCTCAGGCTGAGGCAGAGGTGCGCCGTGGTGGCTTAAGCTGAGGTCGAATGGGATGAGGGCCAAGGAGTCGCAGGTGTTTGATGGAGAAGTCATGGTCACTGTGCTACATGAGAACCGCCCACATGCGTCGCGCATTAGTGACGCGACTGGATCCTCCAGCATTTAGGCATCATCGGCGGCTATAGCTGCCCCCGAGGTTGAAGAGGATGGCTGTCGGCGTCACAGGGAAGATTGGGGATACAAAGTTGACTCTCCAATAGGACGTTTCGGTGAGGAGATGAGCAGTAGTAGTAGTTTGCACCTCCAGTCATATTCTACTACCTCTGTCCAAAAATATAAGCATTTCTGGGTTTGGTCAAAGTCAAATAATTTTAACTTCAACTATCTGATGAGGACATCCCTCACGACTACACCTATGAGAGACCAATAACTCGAGCCCAAGCAAAGCAATTGTAACGTAAGGTGAATCTTTTCCTTAATGATTATGAACATGCATCTCATAAGAGTCATGTACTACCTAATGGAGGTGCATTACTTGTCCTCAGGTTTGAAGCACAGGTTCAAGACATGGTGGCCACTTGATGCCCAAGAGAGAAAGTTGAAATCGATGTGCCGATGTCCAGATTTTGTAGTTCAACTTCATGATGAATTGTGTATCATCCTAATAGGTACCACCCTAAGTATCATACATGGACAGAAAGGTCTTGAAGTCTACTTTCACACAACAAACAGCGCATCCATTGGATATCTACAAAGAGAGTTATGCCTGTATCAGTGAAGACTGCTCCAAACTTTCGGGTGTGTTGCTTTTGCTCTAGGTATGTTACTTTTACATCTGAAGTGTTCCTTTTTCCACTTCGGACTTGTCCGAACTGAATGGCTGTTACTTTTTCTTAGGGCGTGTTATGTTTCTCCGGGAGTGTTCCTTTTCAGTTTGGACTTGTCCGATCTGAACGGATGTTATTTTTTTCATCGGATGTGTTACTTTTTCTTAGCGAGTGTTCCTTTTTCTAGTTCAGACTTGTCCGATCTAAACAGGTGTTACTTTTATTTGCCTATTTCGCAACAGGCCCATATAACTTCAGTTTGGCCCAGCTAGGAGGGTTGTTCCTAGTATAAATAACCCTTGTACACATTGTAGAAACCCTAACCACGAATTGAACTCAGAAAAATAGAAAAGCATATTGCTCTTATCCTTAGGGTTTGTGCCATAAGTGCCCCCTTGAGGATTGGGAGATTTCTCTACCACTTGTTCTTGTGTTTCCTTGTGATTTGCAAGAGCATCGCCTCTTTTTTATGTGGTTCAGGTTAGGCATCGACCAAAGCATGTTGTTGGACGAAATCTTTATCACAGGTGGCTGTTCTAGCAGCTGTTGGTGCCATGATTCATCAGGTTTCATGAGTTATTTATTGACCAAAGCATGTTGTTGGGCGAACTCATTTCGTCAGGCTTCATGGGTCAGTTATCCCTAGATCCTACAACGAGAAGATCGGGCAAGCCCCGCATCACTATCAATAGAGAAAAAGTTATAATGATTGATCAAGTATAAAAGATATTGCTAGATTCATCTTAAAAGCAACTATCATAATTTGCAACTCTTTATATTTATAATTATTTATTTTTAGAGATATTATCAGTCAAAGTTTAAAATATTTGACTTTGACTAAAGCTAGAATTATATTCTTGGACGGAGGGAGTACTAGCAAACTCTTCTCTCCCCTTCATGCAACAAAAGTCATATTCTAAAGATTAGAGTGTTTCTTAGCGAATTACCACAACTAAAGAGTGTCTTGTAGCAACTACATAATTAAGTAGTAGTGTCTATTATAGCAAAGACCACAAAAGAATGATGTCCACTAGCAAATTTGGCCTTTGAAATGTTCTATCTCTCTTAAATGATTATTGGGCAAATTTGCTAATAGACACTCTTCTTTTGTGGTCTTTGCTAGAGGAAACTCTTCAAATAAGTCTTTGCTCATGGACACTATACTACTTAATTGTGGTAATTGATTAAAAGACACTATGACGAATAGAATATGACTTCTCATGCATGAAAGAGAGAGAAGATTGTACAAATGGCTAAATTGACCTTACAATTATTTTAACAAATTTGACCATATAATTATATTTTATAAATCAAATATCATAAATATTATTAAATCTTAGCATATTATCATATTTTTTATTAAATCTATGTCTTTGATTATATGCTTAGATTTAATAATATTTATGATAATTAATTTATAAAATATAATTATATATCATCAAATTTGCTAATAATTTCAAGGGCAATTTAGCCATTTGTGGAATCTTCTCTCTCTTTCATGCATGTGAAGTCATATTTTATTCACCATAGTGTCTTTTGACCAATTACCACAAGTAATAAGTAGTGTCCATGAGCAAAGACTCATTTGAAGCTAGAGTGTCCTCTAGCAAAGACCACAAAAGAAAAGTGTCTTGGCAGCAAATTTGCTCATGATTATTGTAGCTAAAGTGTGTTTTAGCAAATAACCATCATTGAAGAATGGTTTCTAGCAAAACCAGAATTGAGGAGTGCTCTATAGAAAATACCACCATCGAAGAGTCATTTGTAGCAACATTTTCCTAGTAACCAATGGACATGGCATGTGTATTTCAGGATCCATGGCGAGATTTGTTTCTTGGGGTCTAAATTTTAGAGGGGTCACATAAATCATTGAAACACTAAATACGATGATTAAATATAAAACAAATTACACAGTTGAATGTGCATTTACGTGACAATTCTATTAAGATTAATGTTCAATTCTTTCACTATATAAAATGATTTTATAATAAATAAGTATGTGGTGCATAATGAGATGTAGGCGTACAACAAGTATACAAAATAAAATTTTGTTTATATTGCTAACCACCATTGTTGGTATGGAAAATAGGAACAATCTTTTTTAATAGAATAAAGATTTAGTTTTTGAAGTGTACCACAAAAAGAATTAAAACAAATAAATTTTATATTATATATTGTTTAAAGGAACCAATATATACAAAAGGAAGTTTATGATTGACACTAACAACCACCATTATAGATTTGAAAACATAGGAATAATATGTTTATAGAATAAAGGTTTTGTATTGAAGTTTTGCTTATTTCTTCAGACGGTTGCACATACTATTTTATTGGCCATTGGACAACTGAACAACAGTCCCTTTTCTTCATCTTCCATCCATGGAGTCCAGTGATTCCCGGTAACTAGCACTGTTTTGGCAAAAGTAATAGTACAGTATATAACAACCACCATCAAACATATAGTGATTGGATATGTTTTCGTGAGGACTACCACTTGACACGCCTCCGGTCCGATCGCTTGACTCTGCTCATGTCCGGTCTCATGGCCCTACGCAGAGTAATGATAGTAGGAGCTGACTATGAATGGTCACGTCGCTTGACTCGAATCGAGGTGAGTGGCGCCGCCCACGTCAAAATTTACTGGCTCCCCTCGCAAAGCCTGTGATGGGGGAAGCGAACACACGCAAAGCCTGCGATGGGGGAAGCCAACTTAATTAGAGATTCATATTTAGGTGTTCTTGGTATTTGGCCTTTTGAATCTAGTAAAACCTATATGAACTTGTGTATATTTCTCTTATTATGGTACTACCCAAATGATAAATGCACAATCTCGATCTCGATCTGGATCTCAGAGCTCTTTCATTATGAGCACTTTGGCATCCTTCTTCTCAAGCACAAAGATACGATGATCTACCCCCTCCGTCCTACTACACAGAAATCAAGGGAAAAAAATTAGAGGGACATAGGCATGTACTACCTCGTTCAACTCACATATGGTCTTCATACAGTTTTGTGCATTCACATGGTTCATGAGTCATGCGCATGCGCTCACGTAATTGCCGTCGGAGGGAGCAGGGCTACGGAGTACAGTAGTTAGTAAAGCAATCGATAACACTGGCGAAGCAACGTGTAGTACTAGTACTAGTAGACAGTTGTAGGTGCAGATGCACCCATTCCCAAGTGAATATACTACTTTACTGTAAGTACTACTAGTATATTTTGGGAAAAAAATTGAATCCCTCAAATGCTACTCCTACTACAACTCCACTAAAATGGGATGGAGGTGAGGTGACGTGGCACCATGCTAGTGGCTGCACTCTGACCATGAGCTCAAAACACCATTATGGTACAATGTTGGTAAAAAAGTAAACATGTTCTTTGATACATTTTTTTATAACATCTCAAAGTGGCACGATATAGATACGTATAAAAGTGAGACGGTACTAGACATACATTAGTCATATATACTTTTATTTAAAGACATTTTTAACTTGCTATTGAGAATTCTAGAAACGTTAAAAGACTTAGAAGACATGAAAACAAAAGAAACAATATCTTAACTACAATCAAAATTGCTTGTCAGATGAGATGGTTAAATGAGTTTACACTAAACAAACAGGTCATGGGTTCAAATCCTGTTGCTTGCAGAAATAACTCACTCATTTCAGTCAACAGTTAAAAAATATTTTTAAAAAATATTATGCAAAACGTGTCTATATTAATAGATATGTAATATAAAATATATCAATGAAAATCATGTTCAGCTTTTTTAACACGTCATAAAAATATGTCTAGAATAGTTGACATGTCACAGAACGTAACTATATGAAAAAAGCGTATGTAGACGTGTAAACATGTTTATATCATCTCAATGAAACATTTCATATGTCTAGAATAGTTTGAATCTTGTTCTCTATCGACCAAACTCCTTACATGGTACTATTTGTCACATGTTTATATACCTACGAGGGCTTTTTCCTACGAGGGCTTTTAGAATGCAGGATTCATCAGTCCTATATCAAAGTCATGTGCATTGCATTCCTTCATGTAAGTTTTGGAGGAAAAAGTAGCTAGAGGTCTAGCCAATTGTAAAATTCCTATAAGTCTATCTCTCTCTTCATATTCCTGTGTTTTTCCTATGTTGCTACCAAACTCTTGCTAGGAAAATTTCCTATGTTTTCAATTCTCATAGGAATGCAATGCAAAAATCCTTTGTTTTTCCTGACTAAGGGGGTGTTTGGATCCATCTTGTTAAACTTTAACATCCATGTTTTACCTACTTTTAACAAAAAAAATATCCGAACACTCCTGTTAAAAGAGAGATGTTAAAGTTTAACACACTCAAAATCTTTACCTGGTTTTAAGGTGGTAAAACTTGCTAAAAGGTACCTATCTTGAGAAAAACTTGATAAAACTTGTTAAACTTTAACATGGATCCAAACAGATGGATATTAAACTTTAACACCTTATTTTTTAAGTAGTTAAACTTTAACACCTTGTTAAAATTTAACAAGATGGATCCAAACAGGGCCTAAAAGAAGAAAAAACTTTTTGCCTTCTATTGCAGTTATGGATTTGAATGGATTGTATGAGTGAATACTAGATTGATGTAACTAATAATATTGGATTTCTGTGGATACAATCGCATCAATAATATTGGATTGATGTATGCTATTCATTTTGTTGCGATACACTGAACGCAGTTTGCAACGGCTGATATATTGATGCAATACACTCTATCTATTGCAACGCAAAGGAGGTTGTTGTAGTTTGGGTTAGATTACAAATGCTGATATATTGATGCGATACCCTCTATCTATAGCATCGTGGAGGAGGTTGTTGCAGTTTGGGTCAGATATCGCGATGAGCATCTACGTGGCAATTGCTATTTGTTTCGTTGTGATACACTCAACATATAGCAATGCGCAGTAGGTTGTTGCAGTTTGGGTCAGATATCACGATGAGCACCTGTGTGGCAATTGCGGCATTCGCTACACCTCAAGAGCGTTTCAATATTGCGTATTTGCAACTATGCAATGTTCATGCAATAGCCATTATAGCAACAATACACATAGTTACGAAGCCATCTTACTGCAATGCAGCCGTCGTTGCCATATCACCTATACGCAACGCCACATGGCGTTGCAACAAGCCACAGCTACCGCAACGATACAAAAAAATCGATGCAATGTGCTATTGCAGTATTACTACTTGCGACGCCTCCCAACAACATGACATCATTGCGATAGTTTATTATCGTAACGAAAATACCTATATAGCAACGTTTTCCGGGCATTACGACAGATCTGAAACCTTGTAGTGGACGGACGATAGCCTCCAGGTGGAGAGTCGATATAGGCACAGAGTCGATACATGCACAAAGTCGATGAAGGCAGAATTAATGCATGCTAAGTACATGATTGAGCATCGGCTTTATCATAATAATACAAAGAACAAATCTACAAGCCGATGCACACTAGACTAATTGTAATAATTAATATTATCAGCTAGTTAATAGAATCACAATACCTAGCCGATACAATACTAATAAATAAATAGACTACATAATGATTCATCGGCTAGACAAATAAGACTAGTCCAATACCTAAAACCGATGTACCAATAGTTGATGAACCAGAGCTGATAAAAGAATAAAACATGTGAATATCTATTGGTTGTTGCTAGCAACAAGATAACTCATCAGCTAAACACTCTGACGATACCTCGAACAGACCCTCGCGATGAAATCGTTCTTGTATGGTTGTCCAGTTAGAAGATCGACTTAACCAAGACAGTTCTAGATATCCCAGAAGATCGGTCTGAGCTGAGATAGTTTTTGGAATAAATGAACGCCCACACAGTACTAGATCTAATCGCTAAAACCTATTCAAAGGTGACTCGAATATACAGATCAGACTAGATTAAATCACTAGAATTAACCATAATAGATTGGTTTTCCTAAGATAGTATATAGCTAATCCTAGCAAAACAAACTAGAAAGATCTAGTATACCGGATAACTAGCAACCATGACGAACTAACCAGAAGATCGGTCTGTGCCAATACAGTCCTGGGCAGGTCGCCGTGATCACCAGAATAGCGAGTCCTCTGCCATGTCGCTGAGTCCGAACTAGTCGATGAAGCTTGCTTCATGACGATGAACCCGCTGGGGTGACGGGTCCTACATCTATCGCGAAGAGTCCGCTCTAGACGAAGAACCCATTAGGGTATACCTGTTTCCAGAGTGGCGATGTGCAGAAGTTGTATATTGATCAAGAGATGTCTTTACAAATATCATCCACCCTTTATATTTATATGGTGGATGGACTTATCGTACAAGACAAAAGAGGACTCTGTCACACGCATACAAAAATATCACGCATCTATTCCCTAAGCCAGCTTAATAAAATATTCCTATTGTGTAATCTATTTGGCCAAATAGCTAATGGCGTAAGCTGAGTCCAACATTAGTACGGCTTCTGTCTTTACTTATTTGTCCAAATAAGCTCCGGTAGAATCTGTCCAGATATCTTCAAATTATCTTTTGTATCCTTCTTTTCCAAATCTGCACATAAGGCTTCAACATGTCACCATGTCAACCCATCATCTAGCTTCATTTGGAAAGCACAATCGGAGATCAGGCAACTTCCATTATCGTATCATGCAAACTGAACTCCATGCATCATCTCTAGTTTTTCTTGGCACATACGTGTGCATGCGTATTGTGTGCCTGGTCATAATAAAACTTTTCCAGTTCTCCTTGGCTATGCAACACGTCATGACTAACCTCCAAGATCAACACCTAATTGCCATCTCACATGTGCATGTAGTGTTCAGGCATATTTCTAAATTAGCTCTCAGCGGAATCGTGCTCCTGTCCAATGATTTTCTTTATTCTCAAGCCGGCAACCAATTTGACTAACAGGGTCAACATTTTGGTGTCAACACTTTCTTACTTCTTGACAGTAGGCAGCCATCATCCACACAGTTCTAATCCTTAGTGACCTTATTGATGACCAGAGCCGAGTCATCAAAGATATCAAGGCGCTAAATGCCGAGCGATATGGATATTCGCAGACCATGTAGAAGAGCTTCATACTCCACAGTATTATTGGACGCATGAAACTTGATCTGGAGGGCATATTGAAGTCTCTCTCCTGTCGGAGAAATAAGTACAATTCTTTCCCTTGCACCCGGCAATTGGAGTGAACCATCAAAGTACATTTTCCAGTACTCAATATCTTGCGGTACCGGTGGCATTTGAATCTCTGTCCACTCGGAAACAAAGTCAGCCAGCATATGTCCTTTGATCGTCGAGCGAGGTACGAACGTAATGGTATATTGACTAAGTTCAACCGCCCATTTGGCAATCTTGCCGACCACCTCGCGGTTATGAAGAACCTCTTCAAGCGCAAAAGTGGTATGAACATCGATCAGATGAGCTTGAAAATAATGCTTCAGCTTTCTTGATGTGACCAAGAGCGCATATAGCAGCTTCAAGATCTGGTGATATCGGGCCACCTCACTCACAAAGTACATCGGGTGTTATACTTTATGTACATGTCCCTCCTCTTCTCGGACGACGATTGAGATAGAACTCACAACTTGGGTTGTGGCTGACACATAAAGCTAAAGCTTCTCCTATGGCTCTGGAGGCACTAAGACTGGAATGTTGCCGAGATAGACCGTAAACTCATCCAATACCAACTACACCTCTTCTGTCCAGACGAAGTTGTCTTGCTTTTTGAGCAACTTAAAGAATAGCAGACCCCTAACCCCTAGTCGAGAGATAAAACGACTCAAAGACACCATCCACCCAGTCAGCTTCTGAACATCTCTTTGGGAATTAGGAGGTCCCATATCAAGGATTGCCTTGATTTTTTCCAGGTTAGCCTCTATACCTCATTTTGAAATGATGTAACCAAGTAGTTTTCCCGAAGGTACCCCGAAGACACACTTCTTAGGGTTTAGCTTCATTAACTTAAATTGTCAAATGTCTCTGCCAGGTCAGAGAGAAGTTCTCCAATGTTCTGAGTCTTTACCATGATGTCTTCAACATAAGCTTTTGTGTTCCAACCGATCTGAGCTTCGAGGCAGCGTTGAATACCACGTTGGTAAGTCGCGTCAGCACTCTTCAGACCAAACGGCATTGTTATATAGCAATAAGTGCCAAAAGGGGTTATAAAAGAAGTCTTGATTTGGTCCTCGACTTTTAGTGGGATCTGGTGATAGCCTGAATAGGCATCCAGAAAGCTCAAGAGCTCACACTCGGTTGTTGAGTCTACGATCTGATCAATGCATGGTAGAGCAAAGGGGTCCTTAGGACAGACCTTGTTCAAATCGGTATAATCAACGCACATACGCCACTCTTTATTCTTTTTCAGTACAAAGACTGGATTACTCAGCCAATCCGGATAGTACACTTCCTTATATAAAGTTAGCATCTTAAAGCCTAGCTATCTCCTTCTATATGGTGTCCTTGCGATCTTGAGCAAATCTTCAAAGTCGTTGATTGACTGATATAGCCCCAGGAGGCACCCTTAATTCATGCTCAATCTTTTCCTAAGGAACTCCTGGAGGAAAACAGTCAGCGTGAGTTCCTATTTCTCTCCTAGATTGGCCCCTACATAAGTAACCTTAGTAGGGTCTTCAGGATCAAGTGGAATTTCCCTGGTCGGCACGTCATCCATCTGGATCTTCTCCTTACTGGGCTTCTTTGCGGGCATCTCCGCATCAGCCTCCATCTCTTTGTCGACTGCCTTCTAGATCTCTAGCTGGTTGGACAACATCAACTGTCAATCGACCAACTCACAACTCTGTGCATTGCAATCAAAAGAATTCCGAAGAACAGAATGAAGGGAGATGATTCTTTTGGGGCATGGCATCTTCGAGGTGAGGTAAGGATAGTGCAGGACCGCCATGAACTTCGCTATCATTGGTCTGCCAATGATGGCATGGTACACAGACTCAAAATTAGCTACTTGGAAGATAATACACTTGGTCCTGAAGTTCTCTCGGGTACTGAATGTGACAGGTAGTACTGAATGTGATAGGTAGAGTGATCTACCCTATCGGCACTGAGGTCTTGCCTGGCACAATCCCGTGAAAGGGAGAAGTGCTCGGTTTGAGGTTGGCGATTGTCACGCCTAGCTCCCAGAGAATCTTGGAGAAAATCAAGTCAAGATTGCTTCCTCCATCGATGAGTACGTTGTTGAACTTGACCTCCTTCAAAGTTGTTGCGAGCACAAGCGGGTAGCGACCCGGTCTAGGCAGGTGCCTGGCCGGAACTTTAGACCACTTCATGTACTCGGGTGCAGCTGGTTCCACGGAGTTGATCTCTCGTAGTTCCAGCTTGTGTTTGCGTTTGGATGTGTAGGTGTCGTGCCCTCCGAAGATGAAGTTGACTTCCTTCCGGGGCTCCTGAAACTCTCCTTCCTCATCCTTGTCGCCATCCTTGTTGGCTTTGTCCTTGTCGTTCTGCCTCGATGGGTCTTTGGCCACCTTCAACGCAACAATCACGAAGCCCTTTAGACGGTAACAACCCTTTGCTTTCTGATTTCCCTTTGGGTGCCATAGGCACGGACCACTCAACAAGTCATCCATGATTTGCTAACTCATCGGTGGATTTTTCTTGGACCGATCTACAGCGGCAACCATGTTATCATTTTTCCTCTTCTAGTCCTTTTTGATGGACACGGTCGTGTCCTGGCGCTTCTCCTTCCCTTTACCTCGAATGTCATATAGAGCCGACTCCCCTGAAGCATATTTGTTCATGATCTCAAAACACTCCCAAGCGGTTAGATCGAGATTATGATTCTGTCGACCGATCTCCCAAACCAGGTCATCACTCTGCAACCGTCCTTGGAAGGCAGTAATGATCTGCTGGTCCGAAACATTGGGGATCTTTGTCTATTTGGCGCAGAAACGCTTGATGACATCACGCAAGGGTTCGTCTGGCTTCTGCTTGAGTTGAGTAAGGTCGAAGTGGTTGCTCGAACAATTGTAGGTAGCCTGAAAACTCTCTATGAACTGTTTATTGACCCCCCCCCCCACACACACACACAATTGGAGATCGAGTTCTCAGGAAGAGACGTGAGCTAAATCCGAACGGCAGGCTCAAGGCAGTCTGGCAGGTAGTTAGTCTTGACGTAGGTGTTTCCCCCAGCAGACCAAATAGTCATTCTATAGATTTGGAGCCACTCCTTGGGGTTGATATGGCCATCATACTTTTTGATAGCAATAGGCTTGAAACTCCTTGGAAACTTGCACCTGCGCAGCTCGGGAGTATAAGCCTTCATTCTGTCGAACTCCTCATCGATTGGTGACGGAGTCCTACACCGTCAGTCTGGAGATCACGATGTGGAAGGAGTACGACGACTATGACATGGACCCACATCACCATCATGATGGCGGCAACGGTTATCCTCGTGGTAGTTTTCGCGCTGATCCCGATCATCGTATCGACGTTGGTCATCGCGGTTATCCCTCGGAGGCGGGTCTTGCCGGTTTTTGCGGTTATCCCTTGGTGGTGGATCTCATCGGTCCTCACGGTTATCCCTCGGAGATGGACCTCATTGGTCATTACGGTTATCCCTTGGAGGTGGATCTCGCCTATCATCGCGACGATAATCGTCCCTTTAGTCACACTGCTCTTATTCATAATGGCGGTTATCTCAAGCTCGCTCATCATGATGAGAATTGATGACGTCCCGAAGATCGCGAGACCATAATGAGTCTCTTAGATCGTGGTGGCCTCGATGGCTAGAGCTCGCTATTGATTGGTGTGGCTCTTTGTGAGCCTCTTGAACGGCAGCTGCTTTGAGCATGGTCACGGCTGTCTTCATCGTGAGGGTCTGGTATGCCTCATCAGCCATCAAGCTGTCGAGTAACATTTTTGCCCTAGTGATGTTATTCTACGGGGTGTCGTAGACCTTAATGCCATCTACCTCGATCTCTAGTTGTTTGAGATCTAGTCTTCGCGCGAGGTGAGATCCTCGCGATCCTCTTGCTCGGTGGCGGTGTCCTGCCGATGAGTTGTTGTCTTGGGGGTTCTCTTCCCTGTGGCCGTCTTTGGTGCGGCTGTCTTCTTCACGACCATGTATGCCATGGTCACCTTCCCCATTATTATTGACCAACGAATTCTCATCAATATCGACCACAGTTACAGTCAAGGGATATAAGCAAGCAAATCCATCCGAGTCCTCATCAAAGGAACATACCGACTTGGAGTCGTACCCTGTGGGTAGGTCTGAGTTGCCGAATCCGAGTGGAAACAATGCTGGGACCAGATCTGATGAACTCAGTGATCACACCATAGAACCGGTTGCGGCTGAGTCGGACCGCTAGTTTTCCAGACCTAGCTCTCCATTGATGTTGACGATGAAGTCAAGCGATCCAAAGGAGATCTTGAAGTCTGACGAGTACTGGATGTTGGGAATATCAGCCATCATAGTCGACGAAGAATTCCAGCGAGCCTTGTCCCCCTACCTGGCGCGCCAACTATCGAGAGTTATTCTCGGCAATATATTTATAGGGCTACATCGGGATTAAGAACTATGATGGTATCATAAGACACTGAGTTACATAGGTTCGGGCCCTCTCGATGAGAGTAAAAACCCTATGTTTTGTGTTATATGGTTTGTATTACAATGTGAATTGGTGTCCTCGATGGGGAGGTCCCTGCCGTCTTATATATCCGATCGGTGGGGGGTACATGAAGAGTCCTACTCGTAGTCTACTCGGAGATATATCCACCTTATATATCTCCAATTGCCTTAAACTCCAAGCTAACTCGGTCGGTGCCCTTATGGTGGGCTGCCTGGTTGTCTACCGACTACAACCTAGCTATGGATACCAGGAAGGTATATATTCCACAACCACCTTGCGTTCATAGTGTTAGGCCCAGAAATCCTCTCTGAGCTCAATGGAATGTTCTCGATGGCCCCTTTGTCCATTGGGTTAAAATAACATTTCAAGCTTTTATGAATCCCACGATCGAGTGGCAGCATCTATAAGATCACTTACCAGCCTTGGGGAGTTGGCCACGTTGGTGCTCACCGGTCTCATGAACCCATCCCAAGGGAGCTAGTTTGAGTCCCAAATATCTGTCATGGAGCCTGAGCTGATCCTGCAGATGAGGCCCTACTGGAGGACTTCTCTCCCATCCCAGATTGATCGCCATATTCATGATGGTGACAACCCAAATTCCGCTTCTAGAAATCCAGTCTCCAGAAACTAGAGTGCTTTCAGCACCCTTGCCCTGAGAGAATTAGGATCCTGCATTATCCTCCAGGCATGTCTTGGTAGTAGAATCAAGTTGAAAAGCTCTAAGTCTCTGAATCCTAATCCACCCATAGATTTCAGAGTGACCATGTCTTCCCATGCTACCCAGCACGTCCTTCGTTTCCCCTCCTACTCCTCCAACAAAAACTTCTGAGAAGGCCATCTAAATGTTGGCATACCCACTCAGTCTAAAGCACGACATTGAATAAGTGGGGATGGCTTGTGCAATTGACTTAGTGAGACCTTCCTTCCCTCCAGCCGAGAGTGTTTGTTCCATCCATCCTTGCACTCGTTTCCAAACTTGGTCCTTCAAATATTTGAAAGCTCCATGTGGCGAACTACCCACCTCAGTGGGCATGCTGAGATACTTTTTGCTAAGAGTCTCATTATGCACATTAAGAATTACCTTTAATTCTTCCCTCAGCGAATCATTGCATCCCTTGGCAAAATGAATTGATGACTTTTCCATATTCACTTGTTGTCCCGACACCAAACATTATTTCTCAAGAATCTCCCTGACTACTACCGCACTCTCTCTACTCTAGCTTTCAAGAGCAGCAGGTTGTCATCCGCGAATAATAAGTGACTAACCACCAGAGCCGATGGCGCCACCTTTATCCCATTCAGGTGTGATGACTTGATTCTGGATTTTATCAGGCATGTAAAGCCCTCTGCTGCCAACAAAAACAAGTAAGGTAAGATTGTGTCGCCTTGGCGAATGCCTCTGGTAGGTTTGAAGTTTTCCATCTGCTCGCCATTGAAGAGAACTGAAAATGAAACCGTAGTAATCTGTCTCATAACTATATCCACCCACAATCTATGGAATCCCAGCCGTAACATAATAGCTCTCAAGTATTCCCATTCCACACAATCATAGGCCTTTTTTATATCCAGCTTTAGTGCACAACATATGTTATCCTATGCTCTTCTCTTCTTCACGAAATGCATACACTCGTAAGCTATAACTATATTATCTGTGATCAATCACCCAGGAATAAAAGACGATTGTTCTTTAGATATTACTTCTCGCAAAATCTCCTTTAGATGGTTTGCCACTATTTTCGACACGATCTTATATATCACGTTGCATAAGCTGATCGCCCTGAATTGACCAAAACATTCAGGCCTCTCCACCTTAGGGACCAGGATGATATTTGTATTGTTGATGATAGATGGATTCTCCTCCCCTCGTAGCACCTGCAGCACCACCGCAGTCACCTCATCACCACATATCTCCCAATACCACTAGAAAAAATGCGTCGGGAACCCATCAGGACCTGGTGCCTTGGTAGGAAACATTTGGAATAGGGCCACCTTAACTTCCTCCTTGGTGTATGGGCCCAATAGTCGACCGTTCATCATAGCGTTATCCTTGACAGGCACCGTCGACAGCACTTGTTCCATTCCTTGCACTCCTTCGGACTTGTACAGATCTTTATAAAAAGTCATGGCCAAATCTCCCAACTCCCTCTCATCTTCTATGAATGTGTCATCTAGTCGTCGAAGTCTAGTAATCATGTTTTTCCTTCTCCGTTGACTCACTCGGAGATGAAAAAACTTAGTGTTTCTATCTCCCGCCGTAAGCCACATAGTCCTCGAGCGTTGTTTCCATATTACTTCTTCTCAGTGGTTTAGCTCGACTATTTTGTCCATCACTTTAATCTCCACATATGATGGCCCCATTCTGTTTGGCTCCGCCTGCAGTCTATCAAGCTCCTTGTTTAACTCTGCTAATTCTTTCCGCACATTGCCAAACGACTGCAGATCCCACTCCTGCAGTGAACCTGATAGCGACGCTAGCTTGGATTGTAACTCAATAACTGTGTTGAGTTGCCCTAGCTCCGTCCACCATTTCATTATCATAGGAACGAAATCTTCGTGGGTTTCCCACATCACCTCATACCGGAACAATTTACGTCTTCCTTTGCGCCGCCGAGTCTGTCTGTTCCCATCACAACACTATCGGCTCAATATCAGAGGTCGTCGTCGTTAAGTGCGTCACCTTTGCCAATGGGAATCTAGCACACCAATCAGAGGTTGCTAACGCTCGATCAAGATATATACACGGCAGTAGCTACCTCCTGCAACCGTCTTTTCATATGTCCACTTTATCCCCTCAAATCCCAGATCAAAAAGCTCACACACATCTACAGTTTCCTGAAAACCCTCAATTTGTGCTCTGCTTCTCTTGCACCCCATCATGCTCTTCCCTGTGTAGCACCTCGTTGAAAGCTCCAATGCATACCTAAGGGAGAGACGATGATGTCTAAATAGTTTTCCACATACTCCATGCTTTATGCCTCTCTGGTACCTATGCTTCACCATAGACACACATAAGGCGTCGTGGTTCCGCCCTGTTTTCAGTAATAATAACATCAATATGGTATTGTGAAAACTATAAAATTTAAACTCTAGTTTTGTTATTCTAGAAAATTCCCAGGCCGCCACTCCGATCCGAGCTACTAACAACAAATGCATGATCAAAACCTAGAGTACTTTTTAAACCTTCCATCCGTGCTTTGTGAATTTATGGGCTTATACACAGCCCCTTATCAAAAAGTCTAAATACTTATACGCAGCCCCTTGTTGAAAACCATATGGATCAGACCACAAAAATCTCTAGCCTCCCACTACTTTATGGGCTTTCCCTACTAGGTCTTTGATGGGCCTGAATGCTTGGGTGCTACTTGGTATCAAGGTGTTGTATCCACACACGCCTGCCGCCGTCTGCCATGGCTGAAAAGCCAAAGCTCGAATTGATGGCTAGATAAGAGTTAAGGATGATTGATATTTGTACTCTTTATAAGAGAGGTACGGTCGTCTATATCGGGTTTTCTTATCCGTGATGTTTATTTCATGTCCATGTCCGAGTCCCATGTGATTAGAGTTTAGAAAGTTCGAAGATCGATCTCTGGCTTGCCGTTTACGTACAGCACATCAATCGTCCACGCGATGGAATATCCATCGAAAAATTGGCCATGGCCCAATTACAACAGGACTATATCCTGTTGCCTAATTACTAGCTACCGGAGCCAAACACGAATCGATCAGCATCTAGTGTTGTCCAAATGGGCCATGCCAAGCAGGCCGGCCCAAAGCACGATTTTTTTTGACCCGGCCCAAACACGGCATGGCCCTTTTATTTTCGTGTCGTGCTGGCCTAGCACAAGGCCACGGGTCATGCTAGGGCAAAGGGGTGGCCCAGCAGGTGGCATGGGCATGGCCCGTTTAACCATTGGCCCAACAGGCACGAAACGACATCTTTGGCTGCCGGATAGAATATAACCGGAGCTGGCCAAACGGGCGGCCCGGCCCAGCATGGCCCGGGCCTTAAAAGGCCCGGCACATTTAATATAGGGTTGGCACGGTCCACCGTGCCAAGGCGGCCTTAGGGCTCAGCTGCCGGCCCATGGCACGGCCCTAAAATACAAATTCGTACCGAGCCGGTCCACTAGGCACATGATACACATGGCCTAATAATTCAATTATAGCCTATTAACACTTAAAAGTGATAAAAAATAAAGAGAAATAGGGTGGATGGTGGGATTTAAACTCAAAACCTCCACTAAGACAATGAGAGAACTTACCAATACACTAAGAAACTCTTTTCAATTATAAGATAAATATAATTATATTTAAATAAACTTTATCGAGCCGTGCCGGCCCTCAGGCCTGGCCGTCGGCCCAAGCATGGCCCTTACCATAGGGCCGTGCTTTTTTTTGCATGCTTCGTGCCGACCCACAGCCCACGGGCTTTTTGGACAGCACTAAATATAACACAACAGCTACCTCACGTACGACTATACAATCTCGCCACCTACGCCAACAACCGATGAGAACTAATTAGTTTCACCGTGGAATAAGGCCAGCAAGTTCGTTGCTTGGGTCTCTCGGTCACAATCGTGCATTGCAGCAAGATCTTCATAGAACAAGTTCTCCGACGCCCTCTATATGCTGCATGCTGTGCCTGAACTCCAGTGTCTCACCACCTTGACGATGCGTTGTCTCCCGCTGGGTCAACGTAACTACGACATTGCTAATTAATCAGGGAACTCTCTAGTAATCTGGCAGGTGAACCATCTTCACTATCTAATCACACGATGTTAAGGGGGTGTTTTAAATTAGATGTCGTCAGAGCATGAAGTGACCTGGTTGCTGAACCCTTGATAGACTGTGATCCAAGAAGACGAACCCTTTCCCGACATACTCTGATGCCATGAGTTGCCTTCCCGCCTTCCGGTCTTCTAAGCTTTCTGATGTCTGGTAAGTGAAAAGATGGAGCTTATACTATGGAGGGGTTTCAGGTGTGAAACCCTAGCTGAATTTGGCACCGTTTACAGTTAGTACACTGAGCTCTTGTTTGGTTGAACCACACGTTCTTCATGGCCTTGATCTGATGCACGATGCTCTCGTGGTTGATCTCATCCTCCAACATGTGAGAGCTGGAGTCAAAGACGATGTCTTGATCTAGGCTAGGGCGTACATGACGCTGAGGGTACGTAATTGTTTCAGGTATTGCAAGGGAGATTTAGTTGGATAATTCTTATATCTTACTAAGAATCTCTATCTTCTCTTCTCTATCTCTACTACTCTACTACATAATAAAACCAGTGCGGTCGTCTCTTCCACCATAATTTCTGCCACCTGCCCCTATCTCGTGGAAAACCAGGAGTTACAACTGGTAAACTTGCCAAAAGCAGTCCCCTAAACCAGCCCTGATTTGTTACCCGAACTGTACTATGCACCGTGCATGGCCTGGAGTCATGATGGATCACGGCTCTTTGTGATATGTATAGCATGCTAAGATCAAGGTGGCAGACGAATACGTTTCTATTTCTAGGAGATTTCTTTCTTATATTTAGTTAAAATTAATTAACTTTGACATGTAATTGTTCTACAGAACACCATATGTATCCTGTGCTCTTATCTCTTTCAACTTGCCCAGGACTCCTTCAAACTCACGCTTGCAAACCCAGAATCTATGTCTGCCTGGTCGTTTGGCTCCATGCCAGCCCATTGCTCCATGCACAACCTTCATCAATTTGTCGAGTAAACATCCCCGTAGTTGACTCGCTGGAACAGCCAGCCACAGTCGAAGTTGTTTGCTCCATCCAGTAATACATGAAGAGTTTGCTAATCAGTTCTCTGATAATCCTACACAAACTTGAGAACTTGTTTATTCCTTCCAGCAACTTGCAACACTAGCTCCCTTCATATCACAACCAACCTGCATGAACTTCACCAATCACCAGCAAGGTAGCCTGCACATCATGACCAACTCTTCATAACTCTCCTTCAGATATTTCCTGCACGATACAAAACCTCATACTAAATTTTACGTCCAACAATGCTACGCACAACTTCTCTCTTTCTATGGTATAATTGGTGCAACAGTATATGTAATATATCATAATTAGAAAAAATGCAGTTATTATAATAAAAATATTTTTAATGTATTGTAAGTTTTTTAAACCCGTTGCAACGCACGAACAGTTCGCTAGTAGAAAATTAAATTGTCTGGTTTTGTGACTTGAGATCTATGATGTAGTGAAAAGCTACTTAACTCCTATTGTTAACCCAACGTAAGTTTTCTTTATGTATTGATTGAAACAACAGGTGGAATTAATATATTTCTTTTTCTAAAGAAATATAAGTTTCCTTGAGTTCTATGAAAACCAAGTAGAAACGTTTAAGAAATTAATTAATTTTGGGATTATTCATATACTTTTGCAGTATAACAAAAATATCTCGAAATCTATCTACTAAGAAAGTGGATGCCTATATTTGTTGTATTTTTCAAAATACTCGTAGCAATGCACCGGCAGTTTGCTAGTCTAATAAACTTTATAACACTACAACAAAAAGATCTTTTAGTGGCGAAGGTCCAACCCATGTAGCAACGGTCCAAAATTAATCCGCCGTTGTAAATCAAAACCCATTTATAAGAGCGACCCACTTAATAAGCTGCCGCTACTCTCATTTTCAGCGGGGGCCAACTTAATGAGCTGCCACTACTCCCATTTACAGCAGCCGCCCATTTAACAGGCCGTCATTACTCAAGTCAATCCGGCCCAACTTTTAATATAAATTCACCCACACCCTAACCTGAACAAACCAGTTATCTCCTCCTCCCCATGCCTCTCACCCGCCGCCGCCTCCTCTCTCTCTTCCCGCGTAGCCCCTTCCTCCTCTCTTTCCCCACACAACCTCTCTCTCTCTCTCTCTCTCTCTCTCTCTCTCTCTCTCTCTCTCTCTCTCTCTCTCTCTCTCTCCAAGAAGATCCATGCGGCCCTCCTCCGATCCAGCAGCAGCGCGTATCTCCCGGGAGGCGGCGCGGCTAGACCGCACAGGATGCGACTCGAGCAGGCGGTGCGAGACGCGTTGAGGGAGGCGGCTCGATGGCGGGACCCAGCAGCAGGCGGCGTACATGCCCCCCCCCCCCCCCCCGGCGGCAGGCCCTCTCCGGTGGCGCGCGGGATTCTCGACAGGAGGCAACGCATGCAGGCCCTCCCCGGCGGCACATGGGCTCCCCAGCGGGAGGCGATGCACGTGGGCCCTCTCCGGTGGTGCGCGAGCTCCTCGGGGGGAGGCGACGCACACGGGCCCTCCCCAGCGGCGTGCAGGCTCCCCGGCGGCAGGGACAATCGGATCTGGCGGTAGGCGACGCGTGCGGGCTCCCTGGCGGCAGGGGCAACCGGATCTGGCTGCCCCACTCTTCCTCACGGTGCTACGGCAGTCGGGGCGGCCAGATCTGACCGCCCCCCCCCCCCCTCCCCTCTTCCTCGCGATGCATGCGGATCAGGCCTCCCTCATCTCCTCGCCCGATAGACCAAGCACGGGCGGCAATGGACACCTTCTTCCACGAGCGAACAAGCGGCGGCGACTCCCAACGCGCGCGAGATGGGCATCTCTGAGATCCGGGCGAGCCCGAGCCGTGGATCTGGGCGTGGGCTCTTCGGGCTGGCGGGCACTTTTTTTATTTTTGGGTTCGTGGGTAGCAGCGGTGAAGTTGTCACCCGCTGTAATCTCTTTGTAGCTGCAGTTTATTTCGTATAAACAACATCCACTATTGTTGTCATTTCTTTTTAGCTCCGGTAATGTAGCGACAGGAAGCCCTACCCGCTGCTACTGTGTCTCTTTGTGGTAGTGTAATTTAAGTGCAGTCGTTAATAGATTTTTTGTGTGTCCAGAGGTGTCCCAGTCGTAACCCTCCGTATTTTTTTTTTCAAATCGTGTATTTTTGTGTATGGCACCTCCCCCTTCCAAACAAAATCTCTCTGATCCCTCATGCTAGGTGGGCCTCACTTCCTATTCGTGTATTGTTGTGAGATTTTTCCTAACGTATGACGGTATGAGACGAGGCTTCTATGCGAGAGATCGCAGATGAGAAGTGGAAGCCAATGCTCAGATGTGCGAGAGCATGTCATGACGATAGAGAAGTAGGATGAGCGGAGTCGTCGTATCAGGTCCGACGTCGCGCAACTGTTAAATTGCAGATGCACTGCTCTGACGTGACGCAGACGAGGCTTTTTCATGTTTTGACGAATATTTTGGAGATATCAAAAGCATATTCAATGATGTTGTGAAATCAGTTGAAGAAAATCAAATGTAAGTCAAAATACATATTATGGTTTATTTTTTATACAAAGCATTAAAAAATTAAAGGTCCTAAATATGATGTCAGTTTTACAAATTAAATTAAGAATTTTTTTTATGATACTGTCACCCTTCTATGAAATAATTTCAATATTAAAACTATTATACATGGGTTCATTTCATTAAGTCAAACAAGATACATGTGTTGTGGATGGAACACATATGGCATAGGCAGGAGGAAGAACCTAAAAAAAAGATAAAATATGTGCATGTAGTGGTCAAATAATTCTTGAATTTAGAATTGGTAGATTAGAAGGTAATATGATTATTTTGCTATTATTTTATTTATTAATGTATGATATTTCATATTATTATCTTTCATATTTTTTAGCCTTCAATCGACTGAAAGTGTTCAATCAATAGCTTGTTACTTTATGTTTTGATTTTTTTTTTTTCTAGAATTATCTATATAATAATTAGAAAATGTTGAATCTAGATTTGATGACTCATAGCGGTGATTGAAAATTGTCCAAACTTCCAGTCAGCTGAAAATTAGTAAGATTAATAAAAACACTAATGATCATCAGCTATAAAATTATACAGGGCAACATCAAATAATTAGAAAGAATACATATATTACTTTTTTGTGTGATAAAATTTTATGTTAAATTATATCTATCAAATATGTGGGTGTCTATATATTTTTTCATATTTTAAAAATCCACACGGACACTTTACTAGTTTAGTTAAAAATGGAACTCTTATTCTTCTAGGATGGCTCGAATTAATTGACTAGGATTTTGACGTTTCTAGAAATAAGAAAAGACCAAAAGACGCAAGGAGGGTGTTTAAGCTTTATAAGCGTTCGAGAGTTTGTTTTAACAATCATGAGTGATCATAGACGAAATCATAAACCTGATCATATTATAATAAAACCAAGGAAAACCAAAAAATGGAATCGACTCGACTCAAGAGGTGACACAAAATCATGGAGAGACTAACCACACCGAACTTAAAGATACCGCACAGCACGTGACGAGACCGAACGGAACCTTGCAATTGCAAGACCAGGCTGATGATGAAGGCGGGGCGCGGAGGACCTCGTCCCCGGTCCGTACACGTGGCCGTCTCGGACGAGCGGTGTACCCAGGTCTTGGACTCTCGGCGTATATAAAAGCCAACAAGAATCAGAAAAAAAGGGTGCCCAACCCTCGGACATTGAGAACGGAATTCCACCAAAAAAACCATCGGAACTGAACGCGATGTCGACTCCTTGCGATCTCGAAAAAGGTTTGAACGCCGGCGGCTCGGCGATGGCGGAGGACACGGGGCTGGTTGTCACCAAGCCTAGGACGGTCCTTCTAATCAACATCTCCGCCGTAAGCCACCTGGACTCCTCGCTTCTGTTGTTCGTTTTGTCCTCGACGATAGCTCGTCCGCTCTCACCTTTGGATTGGATGAATCGTTTTGCGGTTTTTAATTTTGACACGTAGACATAGCTAAATCACCATTGTCGCTTAGAGGACGCATCTGACTTCGTGATTCGACAGTGCCTAGTTAAGCTGTTGCGACTGTTTTCTTTTTCTTTTTTGACCCAAGTAGTGTTTGTCGGCTTGGCGTGGAGCCGAGTAGCAGATGACTGCAGGCGACTTGCTGCCAAAGCGTTTTAATCTTGGCTCTGGGTGTCTCGTTCGAGACGGTTGGGACTTCTTCCATTCTGACTACCACTTTTTTCTTCGAGTACGTGTTTATTTATTTCATCTTGAAGTATTCTTGTTGCCTTGCAGGTAACTTTCTCTCTAGTGGTGATCCTCAACTTGATCTATAATGTCGACGTGTTTTTTAAAACAAAGGAACCGACCTGGGCAGTACTTGCGTGGTGTGCTTTGGAATTGCCTATCTGCTTGGTACCTCTCTGCTTGGTGCTAATGTTGAGGAAAGACTTCATTCATATGTATGCCATGGGCCCCTCTGACAGCAGTAACACCCAAATTACTCAGAGGTTATTATCATCTGAAAATTAACCCAATGAGGGAAATTTGTAGTTAGCACCAATTAAACTCGTAGTACTTTGTTCATTTTTAGCATAACCCATTGAGCCAGGACAACCCGCTGGGTTTATCTAGCAGCTGTGTTCATGAAGGGACCTTACTATTGAGCCAATATTTGCTTCTTGGTGCATGGTTTGTTGAATTCCATTATTTCTGACGCAGCCACATCGACATGGCATCCACATCGGCTCCAACATGGATGCCTCATTGCAAAAACAACCATTGGATCGTCATCTACTTCTTACGACTAGTACTTTACACGTATGGCACGCATCATGTATATTTAGTAAAATAATTTGTTATTATTATCTGAAAAATATAGCAACATATTATTGTTAAAAACCGATGACATACGGATAACACACATGTTAGTTGCATCAAATGTGATTTTCCCCTGATATATGGACCCGAACACAATAAAAATAATTAGGTATGCATTCATAATATTATCAGATGACCTCATTTTACCATGCAACCAATGCGCAAATTTCTAGACTAAAAAATGCACAATTTTCTTGCTTGGGTTGTTTTTTTTTTAGATGTGTGCAAAACCCTAAAAATTAGTAACATGCTTTTTGGTTTGGTTGACCAACTTATAACGTAAATAGATTACAATCAATCAATTGATTACATAAGTTTATGTTTGTTTAAGCACCTTCGCAATCAGGTCTCCTAAGTGAAAGCCAATACATTGCTTTACCATCCTTGAGAAACAAGATGAAACATTGTTGACGTAAAAACTAGCAGTCGATCCTCCACGTGCAAACATGAGTACAAGGAGACCTGCTTAGCTCCAGTATAGGTCCAATGGCGTGTGGTAGATTGTGCACGGCGTGCCAGTCAGTTTGACCATTCAACTGACAAGATATGCGCCTGCAGGTCGACCAACAATGACTTCCAGGCACAGAGTCGATATAGGCTAAGTCGATGCAGGCACAGAGTCGATGCAGACTATGTACATGATTAAGCATCGGCTTTATATCTTAATAATACAAATAATAAATTTTTAGCCAATGCAACA
The DNA here is from genome assembly GCA_032690845.1 of Eleusine coracana subsp. coracana. Lineage (NCBI taxonomy): Eukaryota > Viridiplantae > Streptophyta > Magnoliopsida > Poales > Poaceae > Eleusine > Eleusine coracana. Next base: position 12,976,362 of record CM064424.1, read on the forward strand.
CTAGACTAATTATAACAATTAATATTATATTGACCAGTTAATAGAATCACAATACCTAACTGATACAACACTGATAAATAAATGAACTATATGATGATTCATCGGCTAGACAAATAAAACTAGTACAATATATAGAGCCGATGAACCAGAGCCAATAGAAAAACTAAGCATCTGAGCACCTATCGGTTGCTGCTAGTAACCTGATAACTTTTTGGTTAAACACTCTGACAATACTTTGGACAGACCCTCGCGACAAGATCATTCTTGTTTGGTTGTCCAACTAGAAGATCAGACTTAACAGAGATAGTGATAGATATTTCAGAAGATCGGTCTGAGCTGAGATAGTTCTTGGAACGAACAAATGCCCAGACAATACTAGATCTAATCGTTTAAATCTATTCACATATGACTCGAATATACAGATCTAGCTAGAACCGCATCCCCCATCGGTGTCGCCCTTCCTCCTCCTTCCTCTCTCCAACCGGTGCCGCCCATCCTTCTCCTTGCACCACCTCTGGCTCTGCCCCCTCCTCCTCCCTCTCCCTAAATGGCGCCGCCCTTTCTCCTCCCTCCCCCGCCATTGGCGTTGCCCCCTTCTCCTTCCTCTCTCTTGTCGGTAACCGCCCTTCCTCCTCCCTACACCACTGCCAGCTCCCCCCCCCCCTCCTCCCTCCCTTTTCTGGCATCAGCCTCATCCCTCTATGGCAGCCCCTGTCTGACACGGATCTGGCCAGAGCGTGGCTAGAGTGTGGCCAGATCTAGCCATGGTAGCGATGGCGATGAGGGTAGGTCCCGCAAGAGGAGGCGTAGGATGCGAGCAGGTCCCATGGGCGGTAGTGTGTTTTATTGTTTATTTTTTCGGGTGAACAAGTAGTGGCAGATGAAGATGTCACTCGACGCTACTTAACCAATCTATAGTGATGGTTTGTGCCATCCTCAGAACGTCTGCCATTACAATCTTTTAATTTTAGCTACGGAAATGCCGTAGCGGAGCAGCCAACCTGCCGCTACAGTAGTTTTGACCCGCTGCTACAAGCCTTTTTATGGGAGTGTTTGAAAATGTTAAAATACGCTCAAAATATTGAAATAATATCATAGAATGTTGAATCCTACCATCTATGCCGCTTAAACATGTTTTTTATATATCTTACTTTTGTAAACATTATCAATATTTTAAATAAGCTAGTTCAACATTTTTTTTATAAAATGTTGCGATAGTACTTTAAAATTGTAGAATCTAAATTTTAAAAAAAATTATTTTGGTTGTGAGAATACGATTCCACGGTGGGGCCCACTAAGGAATGCAATGGAATAGCCTACGTGGTGTTATATGCAGCCCACGGATCATATCTGATTCTCGTTTAAATTATTTTATTATAGGATTAATTGTAAAAATCATCCTATAAGTTAATTAGAATTTGATATTCCCACCCATAAGTCTTTTTGATATTTCCAACCATCTTGCACAAAATGCAGTAGGGGATGAATATTTACAATAAAAAAAATTATTGGTGGAAATATCAAACTCTAGTGGACTTATCTCCATTTTATACGCATCCGCCAAGAATATATAGACACCGCCGCAAAACCATTTTGTTTGTTCTTGCATTGGAAGTAGGAATTGACAGAAGGACAAAGAACTTTAACCAAACATTGGGATCTCGAGACTGCGGCCGGACGACCAGACGAGATGAGCGGACGCCGCGCCGAGTCGAGCGTGAAGGCCAACGCAGCGGAAGAGGCGCCAGAGCGCGTCATAACCCACCCTGAGGTGGCCAATCTGATCAAGTTTGCCGCCGTAAGTATGATCATCTCGATCCTCCGCTTTCCCTATCCGATCGACTAGCCAGAAGCAATCGTAAACGCTACATGATTGCTTCTCATCAATTCCTTTCCTCCTCATGGATCAAATCTGTAAGAACAACTGATCCAATCTGGTAAGTGGTAGTAACATCGATCTATCACACGTCGCGTATGTACGTCTGTATGATCATGAATGTAGTATTATCGCTTGGACAACTAAGTTACCTTAGTGTTTTTTGGTTCTTTCTTAAGAACTATTCCGTATAGATTATCTTAATGCTGACTTGTGTATATATGCCTTATCTAAACAAATTATTGAGCCAAAACCTGATCTTCTCTTGCTGTTCCTGCAGGTAATTTTCTCAATAGCAACGATCGGAATCTACATCCACAGCGTGTGCACATTTTTCACTTTTGATGGACCATGGTGGCAACCTTACGTGTTGTCTGCTTTGGCGTTGCCTTTTACTATAATTCCTCTCTCCCTGGTACCAAGGCTGACGGACACGTTCATAAAAATGTGGGCGGTGGCCCCTCCGGATAACACCGGTGACGGTAATCTTACCAGCAAGCCATTACTAGGATCTGAGAATGTGTAACAAGTCTGAATGAAGAGCATCGATAATTTTGCAATAGGTATAGGCGTATCTCGTGTCAGTGTGTTGGGCTCGCCTCATGCCCAGGTGTCAATAAGCTCTGTGTGGCCCTTGTCTCGTGTCAGCGTTCGTTGAGCGCATGAAGTAACCTTATCTTGATAAATAAAGCTATTTCGTTTAAATTCTGCTTATGTAACGAGAAGATGATCTAGTTGGTGGGTTACTCTCAGGTTGTAGCAGAATACATTATTAGGAGAAAAAAAAAGGGTGGAAAATTACTACAACTAAGTTGAGACGGCAATAAACAAATCAAAAGTGTCATGTTTGGTGCACAAACCAATTGGACTAGGCCACTCTCTTGTATTAATTTTGTTATTATGTGATGGATGTATATAGCGGAGCGTGTCAAATATCTTAGCCTCCATATTCGATATTTAGAACGCCTAATCGTCTTCACTTGCATTGCATGGCACCTTCGTCCTCAACATGTTGGGCACCGCGCGACTCCACGATCGATGGCCTCTGGTGCCCCGGCCTTGATGCACGATTCTGTTGTCTTTGTGAACGTTTTTCCATTTTTCTGTTGCCCCGCACGCCAACTGCCAACTAACCAAAAGGTAAGCGACTACAACTACGCGACAAAAAAAAAACGTACGTATACGCACGGAAGAGAGCAAATCCTGCCGCTTGCATTGTATATCTGTTAAATTGAAAGATAAAAAATAAAGACACGGTCCGTACAGTAGTTGGAGTCGGGTACGTAGATGGCATGCAAGTGCAACCAAATACCCACATGCACCTCGATTTCATCTTATCTAATAGTTTTTAAAACGTAAAAAGGAAATAAGTCAATTAATCTCAAAGAATCTCTCGTGATTCCTACTAGTTTTACCACCGCCGCTGCCGCGTCATGGAGGGCGACCGCCGCCGCCGTGCTGCCACCAAGGTAACGAAGGCTTCACGTCCTCATCCTTCGTTACGTACCTCTCTCTCTCGTCTGTGTAGCCATGTCTTTTGCTATCAACGTCTCCCAGTGGTCTTGAGACGACGGCAGCGCGATCCGTCCTGATGACGAGGCAATGCGGCAGCGAGCGAACACTTCTGATATATTTCTTTTTCTGCATATACTGTTTTCAGGACGGACGCCTACTGCACGTCGATGACAAAGAGGTAACTGATGATTCGAATCTTTCCTTCATTCACAAGTGAAGGAAGTTGGTTGATAAAGAATCCTTGTTTCTCTTGACTCCGCGCCCTTCGTTAGTACTAACATATGAAATCCTTGTTGACAGACCATGATTTTGATTCTTCAACCAGTGTTGGTGGTTTCCCTTCCGTTTATATCCATGGGCAACGTGGCGTTCTCCCCGAATATGGGCGAGTCTACGAACCACCCTCACATCACCGCGATCCTGGCTTCCCTTAAATACGCGTACCTCCCGTTCGGGTTGGCGGGGCTCGCTGCATCATACGCTGCCAAGACGAAGACCCATCTGGTGGGCTGCGGTTCTGGCTGTTTGTTGGGTCTGTTCATGTATTGTTTCAGCGTCTTAGGCCTTATAGTGGCGGAGCCTCAAGCTAACCCATGGGTTCTTTTGGTTAAGGGGGCGGTCACTCTGGTGGTCCTTCTCGCTACCGTCTTGGGTTGGAGCTACGTGTGCAGCTATCCTAAGGTTCAAACCCTTCAGATACAATAGACAATTTTTTGTTCTGTCTCAAATTGTTTTGATATATAGCTAACACGGTGACCTATTTTTGCCTCTTTCTTAATTTACCTCCAGTTCCTACGTTGTATTTGGACCAATGCTGGTCGTTCTCAAGAACAACCTGTGAGTATCATAACTCTGTTCCTTATTTATCTACTTACTCATTTGTAATTTCATTTGACTCTATCACCCATACACAGTGCCCGAGTTGCAGAGCTGCTGAAACTTCTGTTGTCTCCACCACTGTCGAAGGATTCACAGACCTGGTATCTACAATTTTCCTTGCTTTTATTTTTGTTGCAGAATCACTCTAAATATGCAACTTTAATTTCTTCATCATGTTCACGTGATCTCACATTCCTGAACCACAGTTGTCTTCAATCTTCATTTTGTGTAAATGATCTGAATTTGGAGTGTGTTCATTTGAATGGCAGTGCCTAGCATGCGGTGCTTCTCGTGGAGACGTTGGCACGGGTTCGGTGAAGACGAGCGGGGACGGCGACGAGGCTGCGTCAACGGAGGCGCGAGAGCTGGTTGTCACCGAACCTGTGATTGCCCATCTGATCACCCTCTCCTCTGTAAGTGTCCTCGTCTCGATGACTTTGCAGCAAGACATGGATCGTTTTCTTGTGCGACCTAATTTTCGTTTGGTCTGCAGGTGATTTTTGCCGTGGCTACGATCGGCACGTTCGTGTACATCGCATACCTGCATTTCAAGATCGATGGCCCTATGTGGGAAGCTGTTGTGTCATGTGCCGCTGAATCGCCACTACTCCTAATGCCTCTCTGCATGGTGCCAAGGCTGAGGGATGCGTTCGTCAGCATATACGCTACGGGTGTTCCTGACAATAGCAGTAGTGATCTGAATACCAAGCTACTAGCATCTGAAATTGTGTAAACTCAGTTTATCAACATAGGGCACGGTTAAGCATGTTAGAGAACTTTAACTATGCAATGGGAGCTGCTTTCATTGTCCATTTGTCAGGGAATTTTACCTCTACAATGCAAGTTGCTTTTATTGTACATATGTATCTGTGAATTCATGCTTGGTTTGTTGCATCACGTTCAGTTGCGCTGTACTGTCCTAGAGTTGGAACAAGAACATGACCAACATGCTTATTAAACAGAATAGGGATTTCATCAGACAAGACCCAGAACAAAAAGGGGCATCACAGTTTTAGGCGAAAAGGCTAGGAGCACAACCTTGCTTATTAAGCAGTAGATTATATACAGATAGCTTTCACAAAGTTGCTAAACAGCCACACCACCTCAACATGTCAATTGCAAACCGCATCAATGTGCATACAAATGCCCGAACCTCGATACTAAGGCATCCTAACAATAATCTATATACATTCGTAATAGTCCTAGTAACTATGCAACGGCAGATGGCACAATGCACCATCCATCTTGCAAGTGACAAGTTCTTGCATTATCTCGCAAGACGGCTGATGGCTGACACCAGCCGGCGCAAACAAACAGGAAGTGACATAAGCTGTCAGAATGACTCTTCCAGGAGGCTCATGCTGGCCTGGCAGTCAAGTGCCTCCAAAATTCAAGACCAAGCACACCACAAGTGCACAAAGCAATGAGAATAGCTTCCAGCAGTGTAGCATTATGAGCCGCCATGATCAATTGTAGAGAGAACATAACTAGAGCAACGTTAGCACTTAGCAGTTGTTGCCGGTTGATGGAATCCCAAGTCAGATGAGTCATTCAGACAGTGAGTTTACAGTACTCAACTTGCTGGTCTCACTGCTAGCTGGCAGCTTAGATTTTGGTGTCAGCTGTTTCGCTTCCTCGTATGTGTAAATGTAAATTCTTTTCACCATGCTGCAAAATTCACTGCAGTACAACACATTAAACAAGGATTAATAAGACTAAGCATGCATTCGTTTAATTCAAAGACAGGAAGGATTCTTACTTCCAAGGATCATCCCCAACAAGCATCATATCATCCTCATCATCAGTGTAGACCACCTGCCATTTCTTGAGGGCAGAATCTAGCTCCCCATGGATATCAAACATCTCCTCCAACTTCTGGCAGAGCTCGCTGTAGTCACTAAGCTTAGTTAGGTCAACGGCCCTTCCAACCGCCATTCCTTGCATAATTACCTGCATATAGAATTTTAATCAGTAATTCTGAACCAGAAGCAAGAATAGAAGAATATCATGGAAATGAAAATAGTGTGATAAACAATCACCTTGGTGCAGCTCCTCACTTGTCGGCTTTGGGATTCAAGTGGGGAACACTCCCTATTAGTGGCTAGAGCATCAGCAGAATTGTTGACATCAGATGGCTGCGAGAGCTTATCCGAGGTTAAGTCTACAGAGGCAGCGGTTTGATCATAGCAAAAACCTGGTGCAGTAACTACAGGTAATGATGCTTCATCAGCTGAGCATATCTCAATTCCGAACAATCTGCAACCAGCTGAACCTGATTCTCGCTTCTTTTCAACAGTGACTTTGTTAGTGCTAGCAGTACAGGAGTCTGCTCTTGAGTCTCTAACTGACCAGTAGAACTGATTGTTTAGCACTGATGGCTCATTCATGCAATTGAATCCAATGTTTGATGATGATGAAAAGGTAGAAGTGGGAACTGAAGGAAACAATTCCTGAGCCCGTTGTGGATCCGAAAATGAGAGAGTCCTGGTTGGTTCAGATGGGGATTTCCATGGTCCTAAGATGGATAACACAAGAGCAGATTCACAGATCATGTCCATATCCAAGAACTGTTATGTTATCTATGGATTAAGCAATTAGGATCATATTCACAAAGATGACCTATATTTTGTAAATAAGGGAAACCTTACCAAAGGCTGAAGGCAGTTCTGGAACCATAGATGGTGAAGCTGGGGGTCGTGGACGCTTATTTCTTAATGGAGGCTGAGGGGACTGTGGACTAGCGCCATCCAATGGTTCCACCTCCCAGGGTGAAATTCGATCTGGACGGAGAATGGATGAAGGCTCATCCCATTGGACCTGGAAAATGAGAACATATATTGGTATCCAGAAGACAAATGAACAAAAGAAAATGAAGCACACCAAAGAATTTACAGATAGTGCTTCATCTAATTTAACATAGAATAAAATTATTGATTACCTTTAGAGATCTCCAGTCAGAGTCTTTCCACATAGATTGTGACATTGCTGGTAAGCTCCCAACATCAATAATTGTTCCACTGAACCTGAAATCAGATAGAAAGATGAAAGAAAGATGTTAATTTTCTTCCCAATACTAAAGAAATGGTTTACATGAAACCAATAGCAATTTCTTGAAAACAAGACTTTTCTTCCCAATACTAAAGAAATGGTTTACATGAAACCAATAGCAATTTCTTGAAAACAAGACCATTTATACCTTCTTTCAGGAGCTTCATCGCCTTCAAATCTCATCTTGAACCTCATTCCAATAGATATTTTCTGCTTCTTAGCTTCAAGGTACTTGTTAACGCTCACAATAAAGTCAGAGCGGCTAGTTCTGGAGGTAGAATAAAAGGAGTTTACGATTTACTTTGCAAGACTATTTACGGGAGAAAGCTGCATGTTAATGCTATCTAAGTTAACCCTATGAGTTATGACACCACTTTTGCAAATTGAAAAAGGACGAGTGATAAGACACCACTTGATGCATGACATAGCCACAAACATAGCATGTGTTTGCACCTAATAAGGTAGAAACGTCCAACTAGCAAACAGCTTTGAAAGTGTAAAATATCAAAATGAGCAACAAGTACAACTATTCCCTCAATTGCTCCTTTAAAATTATAACACAGTGCAAGGTACCCTAAATAGATAGCACTATGCAATCAAATGAACAGATATAATGAAAATCTATCAAACCTGGGTTTGTAGAAAACAGAGAAGAGACTTCCAGTTGAGATGGCATGGGATGCTGTTGCCAGGACTCCAAGATGCATGCTGTGGCTTGATATGACAGATGATGGCATGTTATTCACTTGCCTCATAAGCCTCCTTACGCCAACCCGTAGCTCACCGTTTTCACCTCTGCCATTCAGAAGAAATAGCAAAGTTATGAGTACTGGTTACAGAAGTACAAAAGATATAAGCTTCAACCTTAATAAAAAAAAATCAAAAGCCAGGAGACAGATGCACTAAACATATCACATCAGTAAATGTGCAGTATTGTTACCTCATGAAGATAAATGCATCGCCAGCAACCAATCTTTTTGAGCTAACAAATACACTCCAGCCAGTAGTAAGTAGATGCCTTCTAGGTTGTCCTGAATAAAACATGGAAAGGCAAGCATGAGACCCCATGAAATGAAAAGATATACATCATGGACCAACTTTATCAGGAGTCAGCATATGCTTGTAAAGTGATCGAACGGAAAGGAGATTCAATAAAAAAGTTATGGGCTTAAATGGTATATTAAGAAGAAAAAACATTTCTCAAAAGGAATAAAGACATTTGCAGGTGGTACCCTTCTTTCACATTAAAATTTACAGTTAAAATAGGAACAGAGCAAAGTCACCTCGAAAAATGTGTCGAAAATGCCATTCCGTTCCATGGAGATCTTTGGCAACCAGTTCTTGGCAAGGTGGATTCTGAGACATGTCCTGCATAAGTAGAACAGCATTTAGTAACTAACGCAACTGATTTTCACACAAAAATTGATCTGATGTGGTGTTTTTGTTTTAAAAAAAAAAAGATCTCTTGAGTCATATAAAGCTTTGATGCTAACCAGTGGGGGAAGACATTCTTCAGCATGTCTCCGAAGAACAGAGAAACCACCATGGGTGCTTGTATCTGAAGCTGTCAGTGTCTTGCAGAAGGAATGGACAGTGCATTTCTCAAGTTCTTGTGGCTCAGGGTCCAGGCTAGTGAGTTCGGTTTGCTAATTGATCAAATTCAGGTAATGGAGTCAATGTCTGAACATTATAGACAAAAGTCAAGTAAAAGTATAATTTAAGCATAGCACTTGAAGTGTACAACAACAACAACAACAAAACTCCTAAGCCCAAGCAAGTTAGGGTAGGCATAGCACCTGAAGTGTCAAAAGTAAAAAAGATGGAACACTTACATCGGCTTCTGGTTGCAGCATAATCTGAGCATAAACTTCATCAGAATCAGCTTCCGCCTGAATTGTAGAGTTCAGCAGATTAGAAAGCTAATGATTTCTAGCTTCACAATTAGACTAACCAATCCCACAACATACAAACGCAAGGAGGTTGCACCAGACAGATTCTAAAAAGAATATACCCACCCTTAGTTCAACATTGACTACACGGCACAGGATCTTGGATGGTAGATTGAACATCGGTAGGTACTGGTCAAGTTGCTGGTGTGTAGACGCCTCAAGCTACAAAAAGAAATCATGAACAGTTCACAGAGAGGAAACCGCAATCAGTTAATCCATGTGCATCAGGAGGCATAACAACAGAATATAAGAATAAGAAAGATATATAGATAAAGGGAGGTTGAGAGAGAGGCACATAAGCCAGCGAGTGAGTACCTGCTCCATATGGCCTTGGGGAAAGTAGTAGACACGCTCGCCTTGTCTAGGCACCGTGACCAGCGGACCGGCGCAAGCATGCCACAGCTCCCGGAATAGCGCATCGTTAGGCATTCCTACCCAGAAGCAATCGATTTACGTCAACAGGAAGTATAGAACACATAAATCTAATACTAGTAACTTTTCTTCATTTCATCGTTCCAAAGTTCTAATTACTAGTCATGAGCTATCCACAGAGGTTGTACAGTGAACTAGCGCACACAGATTCACCATATCGGTCTGAATTGACAAGCACCAGTATACAAAGCTAGCGGCATATAGCAGAACTAAATCGAAGGCGCAAAACTGGATTTATAATAATGGGAATCCTCCTCCCAATTGACAAATCGTAATTCAGACGCGGCCGTACCACAGAACAACCCACAGAATATTCACCTCTGAATCGAATACAACAAAATTGCACATGGTGATGGGATGAGAACAGTTGCAACGAATCAATAAATTCCACCGCGACCATAATTTTCTAAAAACACCACCAAACTGAAACTGCAAGAGTTTGGCTACTTTTTCCACACGAAGCAGTCAACTGGTCGAGTCCACGGAACGAACTCGACCCTTAACAAGCACACCAGGCAGGCACCCCCAGTTTCCGAAGCGAAATTCATGCAGAACAGCATCTGAAACGACCGCATGAATTAAAAGTTGAACGGAATCGAACCTGAGGCGGCAGCCGCCGTCGCAGGGTTGGACACCTCCATCGCCGCGGCCATCCACGCGGCACCAAACGCCAGCTAGAGGAAACGGCAACAAGCCGAGACCGAGGCGCCCCGACGACGATCTGCAGCAGCTGCTACGCACGGCGCGCGTCCATGGATCCGTCCCTCGACGATTCCTGCAGGCGCGCCGCACGACGGGAGGCGAGGTACTTGACCGCCGCGGAGAGTGGGGATCCGAGTCGTCGGGGAAGGGGAGAAGGCGGGCGGGCGGGGCGGTGTTGTGTGGACGAGGAGGGCGACTGGAGGAGACGGAGGTGGTTGGGGAGGTTTGAGCCTGGGCGGGTGCTTGGACTTGACTGCTCCTCTGGCCTGGACAGCGAGCGGCGGTCGCGGTCGCGGCGGCAGGACCAGTAGTGGAGGAGGGAGCCCTGTGCGCGGCAGGGGAGGCAACCACCAGCAGCGCAGTGGTGGTGGAGGCCTGGACCCTGGAGGGTGAGAGGCTGAGAGCTCAGCCGAGAGAGGAGAGACGGGTGGTGGGTGGGTGGGTGGGTCGCTATTGCCCAGGTTGGTGCCCGCCCGTCCCGTGGCTTCATCACTTCATAGTTGATACTACTCCCATGCCTGCGAGATGCGAGACTGCTCACATTTTCTCGCGGTGATTGATTAGTTTTCCACCCGGTTCGCGCGTGTTTTCCGTCGTGAAACGGATGGAAATCATTCACGGGACCGAGCAGCGCTTGCTTTGCCTTTTTGTTTGTTTGGTGGTGGTTGGCTGCCCTGGCGCGGGGTCGTGGAAAACCGGCACGGCACAGCAGCTCAACCCGGGTTGGGTTGGGGTTCGGCTCGGGTAGGCGCTGGTGCACACGTCGCCGCTGCTCCTGCAGTGCTGCACGCGGGCGCCGAGCGCGAATCTTTCCTGCTGCCGCCGCTGCGCCGGACCAGCGGGTACTCGCACGAGCACGACCTGTCACCTCCGCGGCCCGGTACTTTCGTTCTCGTGTCGTCCCGCGTCTGGACCGTCCGTCCCGGCACGGCGCGACAGCACATGGGCTCGCGCGTCGCGAGGGTCAGAGATGTACTACTACGGTACACCGTACTGGGGCGTGGGGGCTCAGGCTACCACCACCCCGTATCTCGCTACGAGGCTACCGACCCGTGCGGTCGCTACGATATTCGTCACCCGTGACGCGACGGCGCAAACGCCGGTCCCGCCGGCCGGCCGACCGGGACGACGTACGCCTACGTGAGATAGAGGGATCCCACTGGCGGGTGGGCCAGGGAACCGAGGAAGGCTATATATGCTTGTTGCGCCTAGCCCGCATCAGCGTGTCCCTCACCGACCCGGCATGTCACGTCGCGGCGGGCAAAGCACAAAGCGGAGAAGCGCCCGCACGACGTTTCTTTCTTTTTTTTGCTGCTTTTCTTTTCCCTCCTACTCCTCCGACTATTGACTCCGTCGCGGTGGGGTGGCTTCGCATGTGGCGCCATGTGATGTGAACGGGACGACGAAGAAAGAAAGAAAAAAAAAAAAAGGCGTGCGGCAACCGAGTCAGAAACTCTCGTCTCGGCTCGCCTCAATTCGCTCTCCGCCGCGCGCCGGACAAGAAGAAAAATCGAAGGGAAAACAAACAACTCGATACGTTTTTGTCCTCGGCGCATTTCACATTCTACTATTCCACACCGGTAACAAACCTACTCACTCGACTGCGAGAATCATGTGACGAGGAGGAATTAGGCGGCACGGAGACGTCGACGAGCCCGGCAGAGGACGACGGGAACAGGAATTTTGCTGCGTGTCGCCGTCGACTCCCAGTATTTCGCGGGCATCTCCACGGTTTTGATTCTCCTTACACAACAAAATCGAGAGCGAGAGCGACCGGCCTTTTTGGTCCGGCTAGTGGATGCTTTATATTCTCTCTCTTACCAGTGATCAGTCGCTTTCGAGTTTACACGGGCCGTTTTGATCCCCCTGATTTCTGTGCGTGCGACTGGTTTGTGCACGTTCATCGCGTGAAATAAAAGTTTTGTGATTTGTGGACGAAACCTGCCATTACGACCCAATATAATCAAATTTCATTCTCACGGAAAAGCGAACCGAGTTTTCATTGAGTTGTTATTGCGTATCGTAAAGATTGACTGCTAATTCCCCATAGAGAGAGAGAGAGAGAGAGAGAGAGAGAGAATATTATTATTTTTAATATAGTTTGTGCTTATTGTTTTTTAAAAAGAAACTGTGAACGCGAGTGACTTCTTTGTTACTAGTACTTGTAGAACGTGGATCCTGGTCACAAGTCAAGTTCGGAAAGCTAAGTAAGATAAACCTGCTCCAATAAACAACTGCTCTGCAGTGCTAGGCCCCGGCCGTCCCGCGATAACTGTAATGCTAACAAAGGCAGCGCTCATAGTTTACACTCAATCATTGCACTAAACTACGCTCCAAATCACGCCCTTGCATTATTCTATGGATGATTAGACGCCAACACGGTGTCTGTCACGTCACCTGCCTCGTCCGATTGGTCGCCGGCGGGGACGCGGAGGGAGCAGGGCGCAGGGAAAGGGGGCAGGAAAACGAACCGGGACGAGGGAACAGCACCGGCGACGCCCAACCTAACAGTTTCGCGGACCCGTCCACTGGCAGCTTGTGCCTCAGACGTCATGCGGCTCAGATCATGCGTTGCTAAAGTTGTTGATTAGATGGTTCATTAACAAATCCCTGTTAACTTGGGGGCGTAAACTATGCTGATGGTGCCCCCTCCTGGTCTCGCTGCGGCGCCAAGGGCCAAGATCCTGCTCATTTCCATTTGATTCTTTGCTAATTGTATAACCACCACGGCCTGGCTAAAACGTGGGCCAAACGCGGGTTCTTTTTTTTTTTTTAAGCAACAGACACAGGAGGGGAAACACAAGAATTCACCTACCTATTGTTCAAAAAATGGCTAAACAAACTGCATCACTTGCTTTGGATAACAATAACAAGTTCTCTCTAAAACTTTTCTTCGGCAATTGTCCATTGTTGGGTCAATAATAGTACTGAAATTCTAATCATTTCATTTTTTTAGATTACACAGTACAACTCAGATATTTACAATGCACATAAAGTCATTTTATAAATACATATACGTAAACACTACCACTATGAACATCTTTGAAGACTGAGTCAACAAATCCTTTAGATTAATGAAATCGTCATTGATGTCTCACTGTCGATGGGGGCGTCGCCTACCACTAAAAGTATAATATCATTAAATATTAGAAAATTCACTCCAACGGAGAGTTGAACTCAGAATCTAAATTACTATTGAGACTCTTGTAACCATTAAATTATATGCTCTTTCGCCAATCATTCCATAAAGAGTTCTGGTTAGCAAGACAGTATGGTGGTGCGACACCCAAACCCAATTAATTATTCATCATCCATCAGCAACTTTTCTAAGAAGTCAAGAACAGGTATATTCCAAATTCCTCTTTTGTAACAAATTAATTATTTCGACGAGAGATGATTATACAATAATGCGAAGTCCCAAGGTATAAATCCATCATTATCTGACCTGTTCATTCAGATGGTACTGAGAAGAGCACGAGCTCAAAAACATTATCTGTCGGCAGACACATCAACATTTTCCTTTTCTTTTCTTAGTGTTAATTAACACATCATTTTGCAGCACCTGTGGCCATATGAGAATCACCAGGAGCCAGGATTCCACTGATGATTTTTTGGGATTAGGGAAATTGGTCTTAGTTAATGGAACTCAATTGAGATTCTGAGAAAACTGTTGGTTGGGTAACTCGATGCTGAAAGCACGTTTTCCAATCATTTACAACATTGCTAGAAAGAAGGATGAGACAGTTGCTTTGGTGTTTAATGAGAGCAATATAAATATCAATTTTAGGCGGTCACTGATAGGTAATAACTTAATTGCTTGGTAACAGCTTGTAGCATTAGTTATGAATATTCAGTTATCTGACCAACCTGATATTTTTTCCTGATTCTTACATCAAAATAAAAATTTCTCTGTCCATTCAATGTACAAAGTTCTTACGGTTAGCAATGTTGTGCCAAACAATTATCTTATTTGGAAACTAAAATTACCACTAAAGATTAAAATTTTTGTGTGGTATCAAATCAGAGGGGTAGTTCTTACCAAGGATAGCTTGGCTAAGAGACGGTGAAAAGAAAGTTTAAAATGTTGTTTCTGTAATGTTAACAAGAGCATACAATATCTTTTTTTTGACTACCAATTAGTCAGGTACGTTTTGAGGGTTGTACAAGTTTCATTTAATCTACTCCGGCCAACAAGTATTGAGCATATGTTTGGACTATGGCTCAATGGGGTAGACAGGGAGCTTAAGCTTAAAATCTTGGTGGGAGCTAGTACTTTATATTGGGCAATCTGATTAAGCAGAAATGACTTAGTATTTAACGATACATGATCTGTTACTTCTATGTAGGTAATTTTTAGAGGAACATACTGGATTCGATTCTGATCGCTACTGTAAAAGAAGGAGTTCCAACCCTATTTCAAGTGGCGATGTCGTGTTTTTGAAACCTCAGTCATGGAGCTTTTCACTATACATGGATAGCAATTCAATAATAGGATTCTTAATTAACAGAATGGAATGTTGGCCATTTTGTGTGTTGGGGCATATAGCCTTTCGTGTGTTTCTTTTCTTCGATGTAATAATGAACAACTATATGTATTTATTGATGAAGAGCCTGAAATATTAATAGATATTCCTATTTTAAAAAAAGATCCCCACTGATTCCCTTTTGATTCTGTATTAGTATAATCTCAACTTGTTAAAGGGGCTAGTGGCAACTGGTTCCAGTTAGTGTGGCGGATGGATGGAGTGCTCCCGTGCCACCGATCCAAATACTGGGTCACTAAGTGATAATATGCTTCTTATTAGGGTCTGACAACTGTCAGGAAACAAAACTTGGGCTATCCATGAATGTTTCTGCTAATTGTATAATCACCATGGTCTGGCTAAAAAGTGAGACAAACGCGGGTTTTTTTTTTTGAAGCAACAGAAACAGGAGGGAAAAAAAAATTCACCCACCTATTGTTCAAAAAATGGCTAAACGAATTGGAACTGCAGCACTTGCTTTGGATAACAATAACGAGTTCTCTCAAAATCTCGTCTACGGTAATTGTCCATTGTTGGGTCAATATAGTACTGAAATTCCAATCATTTCACTAAGGGTTTCCGTTAGCAATTAAGTGTGGCGGTGCGACAGCCGAACCCGATTATTCATCATCCATCAGCAACTTTTCTAAGAAGTCAAGAACAAGTATATTCCAAATTCCTCTTCTGTAAGAAATTAATTAATCCGAAGAGAGCTGATTGTACAATAATGCGAAGTCCCAAGATATAAATCCATCGTTATCTGACTATTAGTTCATTCAGATGGTACCGAGAAGAGCACAGGCTCAAAAAACACATCCTTTTGCAATGCAACGTCAATTATGTTATCACCTGTGGCCTTATGAGAATCACCAAGAGCCAAGATCCCCACTGATTCCCTTTTGATTCTGCATTAGTATAATCTCAACTTGTTAAAGTGGTAGTGGCAACGGGTTCCAGTTAGTGTGGCAGATGGATGGAGTGCTCGCGTGCCACCGATCCACATACTGGGTCACATGAGGATGGAGGGCAAAGCTACAGCTTCAGCACCCCCCCCTTTATAAGTACTGATAATATGCTTCTTATTTAGGATCTGACAACTGTCAGGAAACAAAATTTGGGCTATCCATGAATGTTTCTGCATTATCGTTGGACAAGAAAAGAATATCTAGCCCCCCTTCTTGTCTATCCCATTCATAAATAAATCTTAAATAAAATAGACAAAGTTCCGACCTCCGCGTTCAGATCAGACAGTTTCAGGCTACAGATTCGGATTTGTTACTATAATGTCCCTCAAATACACATGAACTAAAACCTATAAGAAGTTTCAGGCTAGTCAAGCACGCACTCACTTATTTAATTTGTTATTTCTGGAATCCGAAGCAGCAGCCCCTCTAGCCTCTAGGAATTGGATAATCAGACGCTAAGCATAATATCCTCCAAGGGACTATAATATCGAGAACACATCGGAGATATGCGATGCTCAATACGTGCATTTTTAGGTCCCGCAGCGCAAACTACATACACGACCAAGGATAAGGAATACAGGTATCTCTGGTCGGCCAATGCTTTGTTAGGCTTCGACAAACAGGACAACTGGCCACTTAGTAGCGTTTCGTTAAACAAGTTTGAAGGATAGATACTGTGCTTAGCCAAAACCAGTGAGCATCAATGGTGTAGTTTAACTTGCTTTGCTCGTAAGCTACAAGTAATACAGAAAAACAAAAGTATATCCATTCGTTGAGAGGCTACTTATTGTTGGATGCCAGCTAGAGCGGCGTGACTTGATCCCTCTCAGTCAGATACGCCGTTGCGGTGTTATCTATATAATCTCATCGTTTTATTACTGATCAGTTGCTTTACGGATTGTACAAGTTTGTTGAACAGGCTAAGAGAAAGAAGCAGACGTCCAGGGACGCTGGGTGGTCGATCGACTGGTCGTGGTAAGGTGCTAACGCACTACTACTGCTGGTCGAAGACAGCATGCATACTGGTCCTGTCCTTCTAATAGCTAGTCTCGTAGGCATTTAAATTACTGTAGAGGATAAGATATGCTATGCTATCTCAACCAGCTAACGGCTAATTAAACTTGCTTTGCTCCTAAGCTAAAGGAAGCGGCACGATCTGGTCAGATGCATCATCATGTGACCCGGTGTCGTCTTTTGCCAAGGAAGCTGAGGCTGTGTTAAAATGCCGTATTTTCTCGCCAATGTTACAACACGACACTGTTGAGACTGTGGAAGTTCTCTTTTTGTTTGTCTGTTTGTTTGGGAGTGATGAAATTGATGATCCGGTTTAGCTAGGGAATTTGGGTCACAGGCCTACACGTTTCGACGTTCGAGTTAGGGGTTCTAGTGCTGGATGGCCCAAAAATTCGTGAGGCCGTAAGCCCAATAGCAAGGGGAGGCCTAGCGACTGCTCCGATGACGGCCCAATCTAAGGACTGATTCCGAAGATTTGAATCGGGCCTTGTCAACGTAGTACACCGGTACACGTATTGTGGCCAATGACGCGGCAAAGCACTGGAAGAGTGGAGGGCCGAGCGAGATGAAGACATTCGAAGAAAACAGCGGCCTCTTCCACGTCATCAAGTCCCTTAGCAGGGCCCAGCCGCTCCTGCCACACAAAATATCTCCCCGCTGCGCTCTAGATTCGCATCACGCGGTCCCACTTGGGGAGGTGAACTCCCTAGTCCCTAGCCTTCGGCACAGTTCCTCCTATCGGACGGCAACTCTGCCTCGTTGTGCAAATCTCAGCATAAAGTAATCTCCTCAGTCCTCATCAACCGCACACCCCCTGAAGTCTCGAACAATTACGTATCGCTCCAATTCACGAAATCAAGTGTCGAACGGCTTCTACACGAACCGGGACTCTGAACAGAGCTAATTTCATAACAAATCACGCCTGTTTTGGTAAAATACAATAATAATAAAGTAAAAACGGTCCGGTTTAAATTAAATCCCCAAAGCATCACACAAACGAAAAATCAGAAACCAAAAACCTTGTTTGCCTTTGCATCTCGGCGCGTCCTCCTTCCCTCCCTCCTCGCTCCGATCCAGCTCGCCGGCAGCGATGTCGCAGCGGGCGGTGGCCGCGGCGGGGGCGGCGCAGCCGCAGGGGGGCGGCCCCGCGGCACGGCAGGGTGGCGGCGGCCTGGGCCAGAGTATCGCTGGCATCGTGCGTATGGCAGTGTTCTGGTACTTCGCGACCAAGTTCTTCGGGCCCAAGCGGCCGCCTGCGGAGCCCGGGATGCTGATGTCCAACCTCTTCCAGAAAGGCGAGCCAATGGTGAGAACGCTCTCGGACCTTTTGGCTGCTAATTTCGCGAGATTTTCGCCTGAAGATGCATCTTAGGCGGCTTTAGGTTGTGCATGGTGGATAACTGGTCATGCTTGCTCACATGAAAAGCTAATTTAGGGTTGAATGGGCTATTTTTCTGTTTCTGTGATCCGAAGATGTTTTGATTAGAGCTCGTGGCGCAATTACGGAAGAGGAGTGTTATGGGACTGGTTAGCGGCTCTGATGGGGTAGATTTATGTTTGCTGTTCAATCTTATGTAAGATGTTTTTAAGCCTGTAGGACTCGTGAATGCAATGGTGCTCAGCGTTAGCATTATTCCTCTGGTTGTGGGAGAGATTCGTACCTTTGGCGTGGTCAGTTTTATTGACTTAAATAATGTGAATTTAAGGTAAAGATTGGTGTAGTGACATTGCCGACTGTGCAAATATTCACTATGTCATCGGTTATTTATTCTCAAACCTAATTTTTCTGGTACTGTGCTTGCGCTGATATTCCTAGATTGAGGAGACAACCTTGTGCACTTGAGAGCTGTATGTTTTCTTTTCCTTACAGGTTCATATGATCCTGTAACATAGGTACAGATTCATTGCTGCTTTTGTTTTTAAGATCAAGAAATCACCTCTGATGTTCCCACTGTTTGATATACGTGTTGAACTATATGGCATCTGTTCATACGTTACGTGGGTTTCTGTCCTTAGCCTTTTGGAATTAGTTATTTGCTAAACACTGTTGTGTGGTGGCTGTTGCTGCAGGATATGTGGATGTATTTATCAGATCATGAGAAGTTCAATGACTTTGCTAACGAGGACGCACTCATCTGGCATGAGGCAAATATACCATATGCAGTTTGGGCACCTGGAAGTACCAGAACACGATCGATAACATACTATCCTTCCGAGGTTGGATATTAATTGGTTTACATCTGTATTGTAAAAACAATCAAATATTCTTTGCTGGTTTTGATAATAAATCTTCTATTTGTCACCAGGCCCTCAAACACAATGGCTCTTTATATGCTCATGTTTACTTTGCCCGCTCGGGCTACCCTGTGGACCCTACGGATCCTGAATATGAGCATACATCTGCATTTGGGAGGACACATCGTATGATTTTTCTTCCATTGCACGAACTATCATTTTATATTGATCTTATATCTTTATGGACCACTAATTCTATTCTACCTGTCATTTAGCTGTTGTGACATTTTTGCCAAAATCAAAAGCCGGAAAAAAGAAGAGTTTGCTTGGAGATTCAGAGGAGTCTGAAAAACAAGCTCCACCAGAGGTTGCTATCTCCATTCTTTGTTTCAAACTGTGAGCTAATCATTCTTAATATTGATAATTATCTGCATAATTAACTAAAACAATTATTTTTTTTGGTGCAGGAGATTATAGAATCTGAGGATAAAGATGATGGTCCGCCTGAATATATTGCATATTGGAAACCAAATGTTACAATAAATCTTCTTGATGATTTCACACGGTATTTACTTTATCAAACTTTTTTAATCTGATTTGCATTGTATTAAGGATGTTACATGTCTATGTTTTGTTCCTTTCCACATGTTGTTACACTAACATGAATTGTTTTTAAACTTTATCCCGTCCGTTAAGAGTCCGTGAAGTGCTACTTAGTAATCAGACCAGTGACACATTGCCACTCCTATTATATAGTTGATAATTTCTATCTTTTCAGTAGTGTTTAGTGTAAGTTTTACAATCAACTAGTAGCACGACAAATTCTTTATAAGGGCCATTGATAATATGAGATGATTTGAAATGCTATCATCGTTGCTGTTAACATGTCTTTGTTTCCATTCATGTTCTCTAAGAATAATTGACATTCCCCACTTTGAACTGTGCAGGTATCCCCATAATAATATTCCAGCCACTGTTGCTCCATGTATCCTTCAGCTGTTTAACTTTGATGATACCTTTTTTATAGTTGCACATTAACTTTGCTAATCTTGTTGTTCACCTTTTCATAGCATACTTAAAATGTCAAATACATTGCTTAACAGCCAACTTCTTTTGGAATGTAATTTGGTATTCAAAATACGTTCTGCTAAAAAGTACAATTTGGGACAGTATGTTCTTCCTTTACAACAGAGATGCAGATTTGAATGTGGATCCAGCTACGAACAATTACTATCCTACTGTATTCTTCAATGAGTTTTGGCTACTGAGAGATAAATTGATAGCGCTCAATGAGACTGTGGAAGAACTGCCCTTGAACCTCGAAGTTGGTCCTATTAGCATGACCAAGTGGCAATTGTTTCTACAAATTGAGCAGTCGTTCCAAGTTCACCGTAGTTATGGAAGTATGCTTGAAGGAGAGGCTGATGAGCTCAAGGTAACAATTGAGGATACTCTTAACCCAAAAAGATACATGGATACTAATCTAACCTGCAGTCTTCAAAATTCTTTCATTTGTAGATTGTGCCTGTTTCTCTTTTCCTTATGGGAACCTTGCAGATTATTTATCTTTCGCACAATTGTACATACGTTTAGCTATATGTGCTTGTAGTTGGTCTTCCTCGGATATGATTATTGATGTTACTTACCATATTCGGCAGTCACTGACTTAACTCTTGTTTACCTGGCAGAGGGTTTTCCTTGAAGGAAATCCATATCTTCTAGGATTGACCATGGTTGTTTCTATGTTACATTCACTGTTTGACTTCCTGGCTTTCAAGAACGGTATGTACAGCATGGTGTATGATGATATAACATACTACAAATTAATACTAAGTTACTAACCCACCTTTTTTTGTGATCTTTGCTGTTGATCAGATATTCAGTTCTGGAACAAGAACAAGTCCATGGAAGGTCTATCTGCAAAATCTGTGGTTCTGAATTTTGTGTGTCAACTGATTGTTTTCCTGTACCTTCTTGACAATGACACTTCATGGATGATCCTTGCTAGCTCTGGGATTGGAGTGTGCATTGAATTTTGGAAGATTGGAAAAGCAATGCACATCGAGGTAAATAGCATATAGTGTTCTATTACCCTATATGTTCATTATATAAATTGTTTGATCTTGTGATCTGATTTCACGCCATGCAAACCTTCTGTCACCATTGAGTTTTTGATATTAGATGACCCCTCCCTGACTAGTGAATTCTGCTTTATACTTTATGATAAATTCTTCCTTTTTGGTGGATGAGTAGGGCTTTATTATGAGATTGATGATGTAGAATATAATTATAGTTCATGATCTAATTTTTCATGTATCAAGTAAAACATTTTTTTCTTGGTGTCCAGATTGATAGAAGTGGAAAGGTTCCCAGGTTGAGGTTCCGGGACCGTGAATCATATGCACAGAATAAGACCAAGGAGTATGATGCGATTGCCATGAAGTACCTTACATATGTCCTCTTCCTCCTTGTGATTGGTTTCTCCATCTATTCTCTTAAGTATGAAAAACACAAGAGCTGGTACTCATGGATACTTTCTTCTCTGACAAGTTGTGTCTACATGTTTGGTAAGTAATTAATTGTAACTGTCTCGCTATTTATTCTGTGCTTGGGATGATATGCATAAATAGGGCTGATGTATGTCTTTGCATCTTTTAGGTTTTATTATGATGTGCCCCCAACTATTCATCAACTACAAGCTGCAGTCTGTTGCTCATATGCCATGGAGACAAATGACCTACAAATTCCTCAACACTATAATAGATGACCTTTTCGCCTTTGTTATCAAAATGCCAATGCTTCATCGCCTCTCAGTTTTTAGAGATGGTAAGGCGAACTCTCTCTTGGTTTTTCTTATTCATTCATAACTGGTTATTAAGCCATCAGAGATAACATTCCTGTGCATATGTAGATTGTTTGCTGACTACTTTCTGATTTTGTATGGGCAGATGTTATCTTTTTGATATACCTTTACCAGAGGTGGAAATATCCAGTTGATAAGAAGCGTGTCAACGAGTTTGGCTTCGGAGGGGAGGATGAACAGCAAGCCAGGGCAGTGGAAGGAAGTGATTCCACAACCGCAGAGCAGCAAACGGAGGCTGAGGCAGAGACGACCACGGAAGACAAGAAGACAAAGTGATCTCCAAAACTTTTGATAATCCCGAGATAGAACCGTTTCTGCCAGCGGCCATGGGATTTCTTTTTAGATTGGACGCTGGACTTGCCTCGTTGCTGAGATATGCTGACCATAAGATGTACAACAATGGACACATTAGTTCTTGCCTATGTATGGCGGAGGAGTCACATTTATCACCTTTTTTTTCCGTTTGTTTTAACAACTAGGTGATCTTCAGGGATGATTATTTTATTGGTTTCTGTATAATTTTTGCTTTTGCTTGAAATGCATCACCTCTTTTATAGTTCATCGCGGCACTTCTTTGCAAACCGAGATGCCCGGTGCACCAAGAGGCAGATGTCTAGAAGACGGTGTTGACAAGATTGATGTTGACTGATCGGAGAGACGTTGGTAAATGGTGTTGGTTGGTTGGGTTGGTGCCGTGCGGAAATGAAATGACGAGAAACTGTTTGCGGGGGACACCATGCGCAGCGGAGATCAACTTCGCGTGGTAAGAGTGGCCGACCTCGCCGTCATCGGCGGATCTCCCACCCGGCGACGAGGATCTGCCTTGCTTGCTCGATCTGTTTGCCACTGACCCACACAAATCGAAACCGAATCTAGGCTGGAGTACTTCAAATACGATGCAGTGAAAGCGAATCCACCTTTTGCTGTAATATTGCATGATATAGGTGGTTGCACACTTGCACTGACGAAAAAGAAAGAAAAAAGTTGGAAACATTTGGGCCAAATATTGGTACACCGATCCGAGATAGACGCCGGCTTCCTGTTCCCATGCGCCGCTGCCGGCTCCGTTCTCGCCTTCTCCACAAGCCGACGCGACCTCTCCGCAAGGTTCGCATCGTAGTGCAGCAAAGCAAGTGTCCGCCCCTGTTTCACGAAGGTGCAGACTGGCATCTGTTGGGCAGGAACGGGAAAGGACGTGTATTATCAGAAATTCCAGAGGAAGGGTAGCAGTTGAGAGAAAATATTGGTGAATACAGAAATTCTCAGAGAAGAAGATCGACGCACGAGGCACAGATGTGACTGCGCCCGTAGTAACGATAAAATCTGCCTATCGTCTGGCTGGCCATTAGCGAGATCTCTTTTCTTCGCTCAGCGAGGCTGAATGGGAGACCGAAAATGCTGTCACCACACGAGACTTTCAGAGAGGCGCTTAACATCCGATGATTTGGGTTCGTCGATCACTTATTGACATGATGTTTTGGACGCAACAGACCTTTGTCAATAGATAGATACCGGCATCTTCTATCACGAGAAAAGACACCAGCATTTCCCCTGCATTGTCTACCGTTTCGTAGAAAAAAAAACAGCATATCCTAATATACGCATGTAACTATGTAAGTGGCTTATTAATTATAAGCCTGTTCGTGGCATGCACGAGGACTAAGTGCACGTCTACGACAGGACGTACGTGCAGTGCCGTTCTCCTTGACTTGGCATGCAGAATTTGTGGATGCTGTTTGTCTGAATCATACAAATGGAATGTTATCCTCTTGCTACAAACTGAATCTTCTTTTTCTGACCGTGCAATGTTGGCTTTGCTTTGCTCCACTTGCCAACAAGGAATGTCCAGGCGTCACGGTTCACGACTCAATATTATTTTCTTGGAAACGTCAACTCAACATATTAGGTAGCACGCAAACAAAATGTGCACAGAAATACTCAATTACTAGATCCGATAAGAACTTTTGAGCAGTCCTGCCTCTTTCTTCAATTTGAAGCGAAATGTTCATATTCCATAGAGCAAGAGGAGACGGGTTTGGAGCGTCAATGGATTCACCAATGCTGCGCCCCGCCAGGAAGGCATCAAATCAGTATCGAGCCTTCACTGTTGTCTCGTCAAATGCAGGGATTCCATGGCCACTAGCAACACTGGCACACACTGTTTTTCCGTTGGTTGCAGAAGATGACCAGTAGAACAGGACAATGGTGCGGCGTGCGGCGGCCACAAGTGGGCTCTCTGACCTCTCAAATCTCGAAGCCCTCAACAACCTCAACCTTTCATCACGGACCATGAGTCCAAATTGTCACGCCGAGGTTTGGAGAAATGCTGCTGGGCGCGGGACGGAAAGAAAGAGGGGCTTTTGTTCTCTTGAGCACTGCCCTGTACATGCAGCGACTTCCAAAGGCCCTTTTTCACTGTGAATTTTGTTTTGTCAATTCGCAAGTGCGCATATGCGTGCACCTTCTCTATTTTTCCTTGCATCCCGGCACCATAGTTGTAAAGAAGTGATCCGAACTGAAAAAAGATCTTGCAATTTTCAGGCCTTGCAATGTGTATCGATAAGGGGGCTGAATGTTGTTTGTGCCCTGGCCACTGAGCATGGGGCAAATTGACCTTTCTTTATATTTCGTTTTAAGGTACCCACTGCACTATGCCCAATATATCCTTTTTTGCCTTTTTGTTTTGTTTTACGTGGACATTGGAGAGCCACCGATGACCCCCCAAACCTTAAAATCTCCAATGAAGTAATGGTTTCAGCGTGCAATTAAGGATCACTAGTCCAATACAACTGGTGGCAAACCAAGAGCAAATCAAGAGGTCAAAAATGTTACCCTCTTTCTGTGCATTCCTTTCGTGAAAGCTATATAAAATGCTGCCTGCCTCTGCTAAACAGAACATACCAAGCAAGACCCCAATAAGCAGCAATAAACTCCTTTTGATGAGGAGTCTTTCTGTCAAGCTATATTCTATCCATTCCCCGATGAAATCTTCAGAGCTCTTTTTGAGCGAGCAAACAGGTTTGGTTGACGAAACGGACAGTGTCGGCAAGTGCAGAAGTGACGATGCAAGGTTGAAAAGTTTTCACCTTCTTTTTGGGGAAACATTTCTACCCCTTACTTGAAGAAGTCAGCTTCCTGTCCCCGGAACCCAAATGTGGCTGTTTTTGTCACTGCTTTTGCTTGACGTCTGATCCGATCCGATCCGAGTGCTCGTGCAGTTCCTAAAAATAATTCCTGATTTGTCGATCGTCACTACTCACTTAGTTCCTCTCCTTTAAAGAATAGTAAATTATAGAAAATGAAGACTTAGTGTCAGCTCCCTTTTAACCATCGTGTGAAACACCGTGACATGGTAATTGGCCCGGGGTCCCCAAGCAAAACGGAGAAAGCATATGTAAATGCTTGACAGTAAACTAACCACCACCCCCACTACATAATTGGGAGCGATTAGGAAAAGGGAGAAGCTTCTTTTATTATTTTTTTCTAACTTGAGTGATGGCTGGGCTAGGCTGGTCCCTTCGTTTTGTGCTTGCAATCATCTGCACTCTGCAGTGCCCACCACTGTTTTGCACAGATACCAAACCACGATTACCACTGCACTGCACCTTGCCGCCATGGCCGCAGCTTCTTGGGTGCAGCCCACTGTTGGACGCGTCACGGCTAGCTTAGCTAGCTCCTCCTCCTCGTCGTCCCGGACCCCGGCGGCCATAGCCCGTTTGACCTTTCACGACCATGATTACCACAGGATTCGCAACTGACCCGTAACCTCGCCTTTGCCCTTCTTTGCTACTTCCTGGCCTCCAATAAACTCGTCACCCTTCCGACGCAACCTCGCCGCCATGGGTGGAGGACAGCCGGGCGTCGGCCGGGAGCTTGGAGCCCGCGGCTGGCCTCCACTTGTCGACCCGGCGGCGAGGCACTCAGCACTCTGATGGTTGCAGCGGACTTATTATTAGTTAACCCATCGGAAAGCCGCAATATCCGTGTGCTCGGTGGACTGTCCCAAAGTTTCTCCGCACACCACAACGCGACGTGTTTTCGGTTCATCCTCTTTCGCCCCATATGGCATGAAACGTGTGTTTTGAGTTTATCTTCTGTGACAGAGCACGTGTGAGCACAAACCTGCTAGTATATCATAAACGAGACAAAGATTACACATGCTATCACTTGTAGGCGCCATTATAATTTTGATGGTGGACTTTGATCTCGGTCAAATACCTTAATAATTGTTACGTACTAGACTAGAAGACGAGTGCACCCGTGTATGTTTAAAAAGACAAAAAAAACAAGTTCCATGTGACCATAACTTGGATCATGACTTCTCCCTCCATTTATATTTATATGTTATTCTAAAGTTTCTAATTTTTCTATAATTATATGTCATTTTCACTTTCTAATGCACCTTTCTCTCTTCACAATATAATATTCTCTCTTCTCACTACATCTCTATCTCTATCTCTCTTCTTCTTATTTTTAGTATAGCCACTTTTTTACTTCTCCTTATTTCCTGTGTCTAACTCCAAAACAACATCTAATTCTGAACAGAGAGAATAATCCAAAATAGCCTACTTTTACCTTTATCTAGCTCTAGCCTGTGGAGGGAGGGACCCCTGATTCTTGGAGTACTGGCTGGGCCAGGAACTGCATGCAGTTCACACCAATAGTCACTCAACAGCGCGATGACAGACATACATATGCACATGCATCCTCCTGCACTGATGCTGTGATGCACCTATCGGTACACAAAACCTGCTCTCAAGTCTCATCAAAAGCACGAACCATTTGTGGCCCAACTCCGACGGCCAAAACCCAAAGGCTGGACCTCACTTCACTCATAGCAGCCCCAGTTCCCGTTCCACAAAGGCACCACACTTTTCCAGCCACATTATGAGCACAATTACATGCCAAAAATTCCCCTCTTTTCTTATCTGTACAGTAAAGGTCCGCATATTGTTTGATGCTATCTTTTACATATAGGTGCGCACATATATCATCTTCACCGACGACGACGGTGGGGAGCCCACTCCGGCCGGCCGGCCGGCGGGCGTGCGACGACGATTATTCATCCATCGGATCAGGCCGCAGCGGCGCCGCTTCCCTTTTGGAGATTTGGTCGGTTTTTCTGGTCGGATCGGTACAAGTGCGCGGATCGCTGCGGTGAGCTGTTTTGGCGTATCCATCGGCAGCATTTTTGTTGATTGACCCTCCTCATTTGGTCGCGTACCAAGAAGCGCGTGGGTGATAATAGTGCGGATCATTGTAATCGGCAGCGCATCCATTTCATACTTGCTATTTGGTGGATTCTTAGTTTAGTTCGCGTCCCGTGACGACCCACGTAGTCCGAACTTAATTTCTGACACACATGTTTGACGTTGCCTTGCTTTATCTGCTGTCCCAAAGTAGGCCGAGTTTGCAGTATTAGTCCCACAAAATATCAGAAAACTCATGCAATATATGTAGTTAGTGGAATCTTACACCTTATTAAAACATATGATGTCGTCTGCCCATTATTTTGCCTTGACACATATGTTAAAGTCAATCACGTAAACAATGAAACTGACGTCCGTCCATTATTCTGCCTTGACACATATATTAAAGTCAAATCACGTAAACAACGAAACTGAGTCCGTTTCTTTCAAATCCAAATTCGGTATCGTATTGGACTCTGTCTCTCTCTCTTGTCCCAGCCCAGCAGAGGATCCGTAATCCATGTATTTACAGTGTAATGTTTGGTAATTGTTGTTATTGTTGGTTCTTCTCAGCCCCTGCCTGCCACCACCTATTGTGCTCTGGCATCGTCGCCACCCTCCACACCGCCTCAGCCCCTGCCTGCCACCACCTTCGACGCCCGGTGGCGTCCACCATAACCCGTCAGCCGTTAAATTCTCCAACACTTGACACTCTCGCTACTTACTCTCACTGTTGTTCTCTTTCCACCCGCGACTTCGACGGACCACCGGTCCGGACACCCACCCCCAGTCTGTGCTGCCACAAACTCTCACGACCTTTGTAGTCTGCAACACAAACTCCCTCCTCCCTCTGATGTCTTGAATCTCGGTCCATGAATCAATAGGAGGAGCGATAGCGATAGGTAGCGACGACGACGGGCAGACGCTCAACTCCTCGACCGGTGATGACTGTGGCAAGGCAGGGCGAAGGTTGACAGAGAAGTAGCTTTAGAAGGCGAAGGTTGATGGGAGAACGTGAGCTCCGGGATATCAATGAAGTAGAGGAGGCAACCCATACATAGGCAAAAAGAAAGAAAAAAAATATGACACTAAATACGATGCATAACTTATAAAATACAATTCTCTAAAAAATATCATAAATTATAAATAAGAAAATATGTGATGATATTTTTTATTTTTAAAAATTGAAAAAATATAATCAATAGCTAAAAACTATAGCTAAGAGTTTTAAAATATTCAAACCTCTAGTAACGCATGGGCACATTATTAGTTGAACTATAATCTAGGCTGAAGTTCTGTTCGATCTTTTCACTCAAATTTTCATACAGCACGAAACAATTAATTAATTTCATGGTCCGGGCTAAATATATCCTTGTCGACCATACCGAAACTTGCAAAAGAAAAAATTGGAACTCCAGGCCTGTACTTTTCATGGAGCTACTGTATCCGTCATGTGATCGGCGGAATCTATGCCTTCCGATCTTAGATGGGGAACGAAGATCAAAAGCAGATGCGCTTTTCAGCAGCTGGGCTAAGGGAATCCAGTTTCATTTTAAGCACAGATTTTTATTAGCAGCATGGCCTGCCTCACCCGCTGGCCGCTGCACAGACAGACAGATTGGCTGCTGCTCGCTGCCACCGCCGTCTTTTTTCCGACGCACGCAACGAATCAGGCCCCTGCAACGTCTGCGGCTCAGCATGCGGCTGCGATTCCCAACCAAATCTATCAAAGATATCTATATAGTACTACGTGTAGCCGAATGTGATCCGGAACTGGCATATGCCGCCGATCTGTCGTCTGCAGGAATTAACGCGGCATCGTCGCTCGGTGGTCTACGTACAGATGGTCCTCTCGCGATTGACATTCGTGCAACAACCAGCAAGGATATATTATAGCTGCTGCTCCCTAAGACGAACAAGATTTCTCCATCTTCTTCTTCTTCACCTAATGCTTCAGTTGTTGTCACTGTCGATGCCTGAAAAGGAGGGAAAGTAAACGTATTCCACTGGATCGCACGGTTGACTCCGAGGGCCCAAGTAGTAGATGATGACTTGGCGTGCGCCGATGGCAAGCAACTCGCAATTTCACAACTGTTTTCGGTGAGCGAATTCCAGTCAAATACTGGTATTTTTTTTTTTACCTGTTACCACTGAACATTTTCCGGTTCAGTTCCCTTGCAAAAGTGAAACACGCTGGTGGCACCTGCCCAACAATCTGACCAAGTTGTCTGAGGACACTTGACCTACAGACACGTCAGCACCCTCCGGTATTGGCTGTGTTCATGCACGAACACCGTATCTTTGCACCTTCTCCAAAGAGGGGGTCTCAACTGTTTTCAGTATGCAAATTCCAGTCAAATACTACTAGTATTTTATAACTTGTGTGTTGCCACTGAACATTTCCCGGTTCAGTTCCCTGCAAAACTGAAACACGCTGCTGGTGGCACCTGCCCACCACAACAATGTAACCTTATTGGTGTCCGGCGACACTTGTTGACCAACAAACACCTCCGGTATTGGGTATTGCCTGCGGCTCATGCATGTACGCTTAGCTTTTCCACCACCCCCCATCGAAAACGAAACGAAACGAAACGAGAGCGTGCATACGGCACTACGGAATGGGCCGACATGGACCTCGAAATTCCGATGCGAAAGGCACGGGGGGTCCGGGGTAGGCCCGGCCGCACTACTGCTAGCTCCGTTACCAGCCGCGCCCGCTCCTTTTCTTTCCTTTCCCTTTCGGCGTTCAGAACAGGGGAAGCAGGCGCCGCGTGCGTGTGGCGACTAGTGATTACCCAGAACAGGGGAACCCGGTTCGTCACATGGTCGCCTCCTGAACCCCTTTCTCCCTCCCTCCTGCTGCTCTACTCTACTCTGCTCTGCTCTGCTCTTATAAATAACGAGCGCGCCCACCAACTTGCCATTGCCTGCGCTGCTGAGCTGAGCTGAGCTTTTGCTAGCTACCTTGCCCGTTCCGGACTGCCTACCTACTACTCGTCTTGACTTGTGTTCTGTGGGAGGAGGACAAATTAAAGAGAGATGGATGTGGAGAGCGGCTCGGCGCCGGAGGTGGTCGCCGTCGACTGGCGCGGCCGCCCGTGCCGGCCGCACCACCACGGCGGCATGCGCGCCGCCGTCTTCGTCCTAGGTGGGTACGCGTTTGCATTTTGTTTGCAGAATTTTTGCATTTTGTTTGTCGAGTAACTAGTTTGCTCGAAGAAGAAGAACCGAGAGTGACCGAAGGAACATTTTTGGATGGATGTGGCTGCGTGCAGGGATCCAGGCGTTCGAGATCACGGCGATCGCGGCGGTGGGGAACAACCTCATCACCTACGTGTTCGGGGAGATGCACTTCCCGCTGTCGCAGGCGGCCAACGTGGTCACAAACTTCGTCGGCACCATCTTCCTGCTCTCGCTCCTCGGCGGATTCCTCTCCGACTCCTACCTCGGATGCTTCTGGACCATGCTCACCTTCGGATTTGTCGAGCTCTCGGTACATACACGCTCGCAAATTGAACAACCTTCTATATATTCTCCTACTTGTTAGTTTCAATCACCCGCTAGTTCTTTCCTTTTTTTCCCCTCCCAAAAAGCTTCAAGAAACTGACGAGAAATGCAGCACGGATTTTGCTTAATAACCTGTTACTGTTAGCGGTTTTGCCTGAACAAAACGAAACGTATACGGGGGACACGGGTGCGTTGATGTTGACTACATATGCTTTTCACTTTCACCTAAAAGGAGGTACTAGATAATTAGACATGGTTACGCACGGATGAGTAGTGGACAGATGGGGCTAAAAAGCGGAAGTCACCATGCACGGGCCAGCGATTTTGCCTCCCGGTTTCGAAAAGTTCTTGGGACCAGGTTGAATTCAACGCAGAATGGCAATGGTATGGCCGCCACCAGAGGCACACGCTGCCGGCCACGGGCCACCAAAAGCGAAGCCAGTAGAGCTACACTTGTGAAAGGGAATAGGATGTTGTTGGAGACTTGAAAGCAACAGGACCAAACAAAACTGTACCACTCCACTTGTAGCCAGTCATCGGTTTAATTTAGCATGCTACTAATTAATTTTTGCACAAAACCAGTTTTTTTGTTGTGTTTGATGGATCAAATATGCTTCTGTATGTATATGTTTCTTCAGGGCTTCATACTGCTGTCGGTGCAAGCACACCTGCCGCAGCTCAAGCCGCCGCCGTGCAACATGGCGTCCATGGACGGCAGCTGCGACAAGGCCAGTGGCTTCAAGGCCACCATCTTCTTCATCGCGCTCTACCTGGTGGCGCTGGGCAGCGGCTGCCTCAAGCCCAACATGATCGCGCACGGCGCCGACCAGTTTGCCGGCACGCCCGACAGCGCCAAGCGGCTCTCCACCTACTTCAACTCGGCCTACTTCAGCTTCTGCGCCGGCGAGCTCGTCGCGCTGACGGCGCTGGTGTGGGTGCAGACGCACTCCGGGATGGACGTCGGGTTCGGCATCTCGGCGGCAGCCATGGCGGCCGGGCTCATCAGCCTCGTCTCCGGCGCCGCGTTCTACCGTAACAAGCCGCCGCAGGGCAGCATCTTCACTCCTATGGCAAGAGTAAGTGGCAGAGCACACCAACTTGCACTGTTCTATACTTTGATTCTGGTATCAATACTAAATTCAGTTTCAGTATAGTACAGTAACTAATCACATAGTGGGTCAAATCCTACATTATATCTTTCTACTAGTAGTAAACAATTCATGCAATGCCTGTTTACAAGTTATCCTGCGTTATCCTAATATGATATTCTGCATGTGGTTTACACCTCTGCATGTATCCTGCCAAATTTGGTGCATATTAAGTCCGAAATCGACCACAGTACGGACTGAAAGGCTAGTGGCTGGTTCATGCGCGCTAAGCATTTCTTTTCTCCAACTTAATAAACTTCCGAGAGATACTGCAGTTTGCAAGATCTTCCCTAATATTCATTGTTATAATCACATTTCATATCTACCTCTCCATTACTATAGAGAACTAGTTCGGATGCACCTGAAATGGCAGGTGGACTTTTTCTTTGGCATCATTCAGTCAGAGACTGATTGGTCACCTGCACGCGATAGTAATCTACAGCTCCGCGTTTGGGATGACACAAGAGGTCCATGGAATTTGCATATTTTTGTGCTGATCAGATCTAGTAAGATACCACGAACTGACGCGCCACCAGCAAGTTGTGCTTGCAAAAGTAGTTTGAAAGCCATCCCCTATGATTTGTTGACTGTTAACATGTCAGTTTTGTGCAGCTGTGATTTCGATCATAGGTTCATATCGATAACGACAGGACTGGCTACACGTTGTTAATTTTGTCACATGAACAATACCTGCACTTCAATATTTAGCGACGCGTTTAGGATGATAAGCTTTCTTTTTGTGCAAGCAGCTGAACAAACAAAGTAATTTATTCCCTCCTTTGTGATGACATGTGCATCTGATACTTCCTCAAGATAAAATCTTTTCAAGTTCCTAAAATATTAACTTGACAAAAAAAATAAATAAAGTTTCCAAAGAATACGACTGAATGTTGTCAAAAGATCACACATTGCAGTTTTCAGCTCGGAACCATTGTAAAAGTTGCTTAACCTTGCAAAAATTCACAGGTCTTCGTCGCTGCCTTCACCAAGCGGAAGCAAGTATGCCCTTCCATCTCCAACTCTGTCAACGCTGGAGCCCACGAGCCGGCTCGCCTCATCGGCAACTTCCGCCACGCCAACAAATTCAGGTCACCACCTCATGCACCACCTTTCACGCAGAAAATCAACTGGCAAATTGCTGATACAATGGCCAATGCTCTGTCGCCCAAGTTTCTGTCTGACACGAAAGAAAAATGATACTAAACGTTTGCAGGTTCTTGGACAAGGCGTGCATCCGCGCGACGCACGATGGCCCGAACACGAAGCCGGAGAGCCCGTGGCGGCTGTGCACGGTGACGGAGGTGCAGCAGGCGAAGACGCTCCTGGCCGTGACGCCCATCTTCGCGTGCACCATCGTCTTCAACACGGTGCTGGCCCAGCTGCAGACCTTCTCCGTGCAGCAGGGCAGCGCCATGGACACGGCGCTGTCCCCTTCCTTCCGCGTCCCGCCGGCGTCGCTGCAGGCCATCCCTTACGCCATGCTCCTAGCCCTCGTCCCGGCCTACGAGCTCCTCCTCGTCCCGCTCATGAAGCGCCTCACGGGCAGCCGGGCCGGGATCACCCCGCTCCAGCGCATCGGCGTCGGGCTCGCCGCCGTCGCGTTCTCCATGGTCGCCGCCGCCGAGGTCGAGCGCCGCCGCCGCCGCGCCGCCGTCGAGGACGGCACGCAGTTGTCTGTCATGTGGATCGTGCCGCAGTTCCTCGTGTTCGGCGTGTCGGAGATGTTCACGGCCGTGGGGCTCATTGAGTTCTTCTACAAGCAGGCGTGCGCCGGGACGATGCAGGCGTTCCTCACCGCGCTCACGTACTGCTCCTACGCGTTCGGGTTCTACCTCAGCTCCGTGCTCGTCTCGCTCGTGAACAAGGTCACGGCCAGGAACGGGGCCGGAGGGTGGCTCGGGGATAACGACCTCAACAAGGACCGGCTCGACCTGTTCTACTGGATGCTCGCCGCGCTCAGCGTGGTCAATTTCTTCTGCTACCTGCTGTGCGCGAAATGGTACAATGCTGGTGCAGATGATGGCTCTGGTGCCGCTGCTGCCTCTGGTCAGGTTGCAGCAGAGGGTGATGGCAAGGAGATCATCTGAACGGCTCTAGCAGAACACTGAAACACTGTATATCCGTATGTAACATTACTCAGAAGTACTTACTAATGAGGAATATGAATATATAGTAAGTTCCGAAACCTTCCTATCACGAGGAATCATAACTTTCAGTCAACGTTTACATAGACACGGTATTCAGAAAATGGAAATTCAGAGCGGTCAACAAGGTTGTGACGTGATGATAAGCGAGACAGGAAACATGGACTACCTCACTGACATAAATACTAATTTGAAAGGTTTCACGGAAAATGGACTCACATATGGGGACATATCATGGACTCCCAAGGTGCAGTAAGGTAACAAGAGTAGGATAATTATAACACGCAGTTCAGTCTTCAAGACTTAAATTACTAGGACATAAAACACTTCACACCGATAGCATAAATAAAATAGTTCATCTCCCAGTTACTGGCACTAAGAATGCAGACATCGTGCCTCAGATTTTTCCTGTCTGAAGATGTCCATCTCACATAATGATGCATTTGTTCTCGTACATCTTCCTGTGATGTTCGCTTTCCAATCGAACTTTGTTCAGATCATCCTTCAGCTTTTGAATCTGCTTTTTTGTCTTTTTCTCCTTTTCTTTTCTAGCATTTTCCAGCTCCTGGAATTTCTTGTTTTCTTCACAGGCCTTGTCACTCTGTTGCTGAGCCTTCTCTAGTCTCTCCCGAAGCTTCCGCATCTCTTACTCTGATCTTAACATCGCCATAGCCACCTCCTCCGCCTTCTGTCTTGTTTCCTCTTCTTTGAGTAGCTGCTTTTGGAGATTGTCAATTGTGCTGTTAAGTTTTTCCTCCACCTATAAATTTCAAGTAATCCTTGAATTAGAAAAATCAGAGGATAATTGGTAATACTAGAAATATACTCAATAATAAATGATGATTTAAACATCAGCATGGATTATCTCGGTGAAGCTAGACTAACTTCTATAGAATCTAAATTTGCAGATGTTCAGAACTTCAAATCATGTTCAACTCTCACATAGAGCCACCGAGTGAGTGAGACCAATGCGTCAACTGTGAATCTATACCATCCCAAACTGGGTGTTACATGACACCGGTGCCATAAATTTCTTTCCAAATTCTATAATATTCATATAGCTATACAAGTCAAAATTATCCTAGTGCCAAATTGCCAGTTCTGATTTTCCTACACGTCAGTAATCTCTGTCAATTATAATTATACACACCATGGCAGCTGATATTTCAGATGGCTACGATCATTAGCGACGTCAAGTGATATTCATTTTTCAGACATGCTTATAAATTGCCATTCCTATTAGACAGAATGTGGCTTATCATAGAGAGAGAGGGACAAATCATACACTCTGTAAATAACTAGAGTATGCAATTGGGAAAGTAAAAGATAATAAATCTTATGACCTGGAAAAATAGATCGATCAAACCATTTGGCACGGATTATTAAATAATTATCACAACTTATGCAAAAAAAAAATAAATCGATAGTACCACGGTTGTGATGTGCATAATGTATCCGTCATGTATCTCTTTCTTTAATTTGTCTATTTCTTCAGCTGAGTACCCGTCAACAACCCTATCTTTCTGTCTCTCGTGTGCTTCCTGGAGCAAGAAAAAAAAACACAGAAATGAGAACGCGAAAAAGAAAACATAAATTTACTCTAAAAGATTAGCAATCCACCTTAATCTGATTGAACATCTGGTTTGAGAATGGTAACCCGCCATGGCTTGAAATAACAGAGTCCACTGCATCTAGCAGCTTCTTGCGTTGATCTTGCTGGTGCTGGGCATCAACAGTTCTATTATCAAAGAGAACAATCCTATCTCCACATGCCTTTACCACGTCCTGTACAAAATAGGACAAATCTTATCTAACCTCGGTCGGATACAAGAAGATGCCTTTCAGAGTTATATCTGGCTAGGATGAAACAAACCTGCAGATACCTCGCGCCTTTGTTAGTCAGCATGTTTCTCCAGGCGCTCTCCTCTACATCGTCACCATGTGTGAAGACCAGTATCATGTGCTCAACGATCTTTTCACCGAAGAACACTTTTATGGAATTAATGGTATCTTCGTCTTCACGAGTGAACCGAGTCGCAGCTGAAAAAACCATCAGCATAGCATGTATCCCATCCTTGGACATGTCCATACACTTGGCGATCTCTTTGCGGACATCTTCTTCGGACATGTTCATGTCGTACAGCCCTGCTCAATAAAAGAGACAGAGTTCGTCAGTGAGGAGGATAAATCAAATTCTCTTTTTGCAAA
The DNA here is from genome assembly GCA_032690845.1 of Eleusine coracana subsp. coracana. Lineage (NCBI taxonomy): Eukaryota > Viridiplantae > Streptophyta > Magnoliopsida > Poales > Poaceae > Eleusine > Eleusine coracana. The sequence goes on from CM064424.1 coordinate 13,012,559, forward strand.
TGGAAGCAAACACGTTGGCATCTCTGATTCGAAACATGGAATCAGATCCATTCTTTATACCCATGCTCGGAAAGTAACGACAAGATTCAAGCATTTAGCTACGAGACGAGAAACTTTTACCGGGCGTGTCGATGACGCTGATGGTGCGATCCGCACAGCCATCATCACGAAACGTTGTGCTCCACATCTGGCATGTCTCGGTGACGCTTGCGTAGGAGTACTCCGACTTAAACGCGTCGCATCCCAGGATGCTGTTCGCGGTGGCGCTCTTCCCGGTGCCGACCTTTCCGACGAGAACAAGAGTGACATCGGCAGGGCGAGGACAGTGCAGCACCCAGCCGTCGTCTTCACCGCCGCCGCCCATCGTCAGACGACTAAATCGCAGGATCACTGATCAGCGGCGGCCCAGCAGATCGATCGAGGAAGCCAACACTGTCAGGCGAGTCCTTTTCGCGGTAGACGAAACGGGGAATGTAGCATTGCTAGCATACCTCGCTGGTATGTATTTAACGTGTTGGTAGGTGGGTCGTTGAAAGCTGGATGAAGAAGCTCAAACGGCAGCGGAGAATGAATATAAATTCGTCGCAACCCGCAGGTTTTCGAGGAGAGTGGCCTTGTCGATAAAACTTCCGAAAAGCGATTTGTTTCTGTTGTTGTTTATCAAGTTTATCTTCGACTCTTGCTTCGTCTTCCGCCGAATAATTTCGTCGATAGACGCCAGAGAAGGTTCGCGTTTACCCGAGGCAGCCCGTTGAAGCCCAGGCTGCCCGACCATTAGTAGATTTTTTATAAATTGGTCTATTTTTACCTTTTCCTCTTATCTCAAAACTTGCTCGTCTATTCAAACTGAGGTGCGAAGCAAGATTTATTACACTTTTCAGAAGGAGATCAAGAGCATCGATAATGGTGGATGCTTCAACCAGTTTTTTTCCAACTTTTTCATACAAGCATTGGTTCCAATCCCTAAAGTCATCGGCGCCTGAGGAGGAAAAACATGCATGGTGAAAGTAGAAGCACCGAGTGAATGAAATATTTCTCTCTACTTATTATGGATCTTTTTTTTAGGTTTCAATGTCAAGATTGTGGATAAACTAAAGAATGAGGCACCGTTACTTTGGTGCCTTTGATTTGATGTTTGAAGCACCAATACATTGTGGATGGTCTAACATACTCACCTGGGTCCCAATTCAGACTTAAGCGAGTAAGTTCATGTGCACACAAATTACACCCATGATAACAATATAAAATATCAACTAGAAAAAAATTATTCTGCATTAAAATCTAGCTTTTTAGAACATTATCCATCCGGGAACTTGATCATAGTTTTCCAATCTAAGAGCATCAGGGCCTTGTCATGTAATCCTTGTCATGCCTTTGGATCCTCCGCAGAAGTTTTTCTAAAAATAGACCTTTTGTACGGGGCCTAAGATGTCTAGGATGCCATGTCAGCATCAAACCGTGTATCGATTTGCCAAGGTGGCATGCACGGCGCCATGATTTTTACAATTCTAAGTAGGACGTCAACCATTTGAGATAGAAATGTGTTGGGCAAATGTTAGGGTCCATAGGAATGTTATTACTTATCAAAAATGTTAGGACACAGAGAAACCAAAAAGAAACACAAAATATAGTATTGAATAAAAAACATAATGATAAAATAGAAAGGGGTGCTTGGAATACATGAATGTTATTATTCGCCGGGAAGGAATAAGACATGAAGGGATAAAAACACACTAAGTTATGATTATGAGATCACGATGAGTGTACCTTGAGTCAGACCTATAATTACAATGATAGATGGCTTTTCTATTCAATGCAATCATGAATGTTATTATAGATGGATTAAATCTCAGGGAACTAGAAATGTCAGGAGAAGATATACATGGGTTAACTCCTTAAATAATCTCACTTATAAAAAACTAGATAGAATTCTTGTTTCTACTGAATACTGAATGAGAGCAAAAATATCCTTTATCAACAGTAGTAGCTTTGTATAGAGATAAATCTGACCATACCTCATTACTCATGAACACGGGGGAAACATTGGCATCTAATTATCATCCTATGTTCAAGTTTGAATTAGGATGGCTTTTATGTGATGATTTTCCTGATATTGTTCGGAACATGTGGACTATTGAGAATAGTGGCTCAACCCCAATGGAAACATGGCAATCTAAAATCCGTAGGTTGCACCAATACCTTCGGGGATGGGCAAAGAATGTGAGTAAGGCATATAAAAAGAAAAAAGAAGAACTCTTAAACAAACTAGATGTTTTAGACAAAAAAGAAAAATGCACCCTTTTGTCACCCCAAAAGGTGGACTTAAAGGAGTGCTTGCATAATGGCCTAAGTCAACTGCTAAGAGAAGAAGAGATCAAATGGTATCAACGAGCCAAAACAGAAACTCTCCTTTAGAAGGATGCAAATACCAAATACTTTCAACATGACCAATGGTAAACATAGGAAGACCAGAATTTTTTAGCTACAAGATGGGAATAAAATCATCAATGGTGTGGCTGAACTCAAAAAACATATTACCTAATATTACAAAAACCTTTTGGGTCCATCACCTGACAATTCTTTTGGTTTAGATGCAACTCGAATAGATGATATCCCACAAATAACTAAAGAAGAAAATAGAATATTGCTAGAGGAATTTACTGAGGAAGAGGTGAGGGATGCAATTTTCCAAATGGAACATAATAAAGCTCCAGGGCCGGATAGTTTCCCAGTGAAACTCTATCAAGCTTTTTGGCATATAATAAAATTTGACCTCATGGAGCTCTTTCCAGGATTCCATAAGAGCACTCTTTCTCTTTATAGCCTCAACTTCGTGATAATTATTCTTTTACTAAAATGTAGTGAAGCAATCAAAATACACCAATACAGTCCAATCTGTTTGTTAAATGTTACCTTCAGGATTTTTACTAAAGTGGCCACTAATCGTATAATGACCATTACACATAAAGTCATTCACCCTACACAAACAACCTTTATCCCAAGTAGGAACATAATGGAGGGCATCGTGGTGTTACATGAGACAATCCATGAGATGCATAAGAAGAAGCAAAGTGGCATGATTTTCAAAATTGATTTTGAAAAGGCTTATGATGAGGTTAAATGATCATTTGTGAGACAAGTCCTAGAGATAAAAGGTTTCTCTACAAAATGGTGTCAATGGATTGATACATTCGTTCAAGGGGATCACGGGGGTATCAAAGTAAATGATCAAGTAGGTGATAATTTCCTGACGAGGAAAAGACTTAGACAGGGGACCCTCTATCTTCAATCCTCTTTAACATAGTGGTGGATATGTTAGCCGTAATAATAAATAGGGTAAAGACGGGAGGACAAATAACTGAGGTTATTCATCTTACAATATGCGGATGATACTATCATTTTTTATGGACCATGACATAGAGAAGGCTAGGAACTTAAAACTTTTTCTTGGAGCTTTTGAGCAGCTTTCCAGTTTAAATAATTTCCATAAAAACAAATTATTTTGCTTTGGTTTGGCAAGAGAAATGGAGAATCAATATGCTCAATTGTTTAGGTGCCATCAAGGGAATTACCCATTTCAATATTTAGGTATAACAATGCATTACCAAAAACTTAGTAACATCGATTGGTAATATCTAGAGCAAAGAATTAAAAAGAAATTGAGTAGTTGGCAAGGTAAACACCTCTCGGTTGGGGAAAGATTGGTTCTCATAAATTCTGTATTAACCAACCTTTTCTTGTTCATGTTATCCTTCTTTGAGGTCCTAAGGGGAGTTCTGGAGAGGATTGACTACTTTTGATCTAGGTTTTTTTTTGGCAAAGCGATTATCACAAGAAAAAATATAGACTAGCGAAATGGAGTATTCATTGCCAACTGAAGGATCAAGGGGGACATGGGATTAAGAACATTGACATTCAAAACCAATATTTGCTAAGCAAGTGATTATTTAAGCTCATGAATGAGGAGAGCTTATGGCAATCCATATTGCGTAGAAAATATCTAAGGAACCAAACAATTGGACAGGTGCAACAAAAATCTGGAGACTCCCAGTTCTGGTGAGGACTTATGAAAGTTAAGGACTGCTTCTTAAACATGGGCATGTTACAACTGAATAATGGAGCAAATATAAGGTTCTGGGGGATGAATAGTTGGGTAACTTCACCCTTAAACAACAGTATCCATCTCTCTACTTCATTGTCAAGCATAAACAAGCTAGAATTTCTAGTGTTTTCAGTTCTGTTCTTCTTAATATTTCTTTTAGAAGAGGTTTAGTAGGCCAAAACTTGCTTCTATGGCATAACCTAGTAAGAAGAATAGCACACATTAATTTGAATGAATGTGAGGACATCTTTAGATGGAACCTACGTCAAAATGGTATTTTTACTGTCCATTTGATGTATTGTGCACTAACCTGCAACACCAACATGGTATAAAATAGAACCATCTCGAAATTAAAAATTCTGCTGAAAATAAAGATTTTCATATCTCAAAAAGGGTATCATGCTTACAAAAGATAACTTAGTCCAAAAAAAAAAATAGAATGGGTGTAAATTGTGTCTTTTGTGCTAGACAAGAAACTATACACCATCTCTTTTTTTTTATTGTCATTTCGCCAAATTTATATGGAGAGTTGTGCAATTCACGTTTGGTATTAATATTCCACATGGTGTTGATCATATGTTTAATGATTAAATATGTAATGTAGGATAAAAAACAAAACAAATATTTCTTTCAAGTGCTTCTGCTCTTTGTTGGTCGATTTGACTAAGTAGAAATGATGTTGTTTTTAATAAATTGTCAATTAAAACTTATATGCAGATAATCTATTGGGGAACACACTGGCTACACGAGTGGTCACAACTGTAGTTGTGTGAAGAAGACACCATCATGATCAAGGATGCATGCCGGTTAATAGAGATGCTGACCATGCAAATTTTCGTCAACCATGGATAAAGATTTCACAATAGAATTGCTGTCTAATAATCTATCTATTCAAGCTATGTTGGCATTATTCTTTTTTTACTTCTTTGATCTAGTGTGTGGTGTGAGACTACTGTTGTAACGATGGGCTGTAACCTCTATGATGTAAGGCCGGAACTTATTTTTCCGTTATCTAAAAAAAATCAACGCCCGGGATATTCATGTAGTTGACTATAAACACCTTATGTGTCTGCACTGTTTTGTATGGATCGCTGGCTGCTAGACCAAACCGCAGAATCGCCTCAGAGCTGTCCATCGGCAAAAGCCAACACCATAAAATAACAAGGAAAGGATCCCTTTATGCAGCTTGCTGGGATTAACGTGGACAAAGATTTCACACTGCAGCACGGTACGGGCTGTCTTGGCTGGAAGATAAATTAAGCTACAGACAGGACACCGATCAATAATGAGTCAAATGACATGGCACCATGGCACGTTTGCTGTAGGAGCCCAATAAGGTTTTCAGAGTACATTAATTCATAACAAGGTGAGATGGTCATAGATGGCCTCTCAAATCTTAAGGCACAGTAGCATATCAATAATAGTATAATTAAAAAGAAAATGTGATTAAGTCTTCAGCAATTCCTTCTGGAACTGGCTGGCTTTGAATCTCCAGTAAATCTCCAATAATAAAGAGTGTATAAACAAATCCTTCCTGCAATCATGCCACAAATTTCCACATCTGGAGATAGCTTACATAACGGTGCACTTCTTCCCCTGGAAAAAATCGGTGGTGTCCTCCATCCATTTTAGTTTCTCCAATCTCTCCCACAGCTTCCTCATCTCCTCCTCTGATCTCTTTCTTTCTTTCTGTTCTTCCAGTAGTTGTTTTTGCAGACTCTCGATAGCTCTGTTTAGCTTTTCCAATACCTAAAATTAAATAAGTAATTCACATAAATAATCACATGAGATCAGAATCCCATAGAAAATTTACTCATTGCTTGAGAAAAAAAATGTGAAGACATGATTATCCTAAAATTTACTCATTGCTTGAGAAAAAAATGTGAAGACATGATAATAGTAGGTCTTACAGTTAGCAACCACATAGAACGTAATCTTATTTTCAAAGAAAAAGAGTTAGCAGTGCGTTAACACCAATGTACTTTCATGCCGAACCTTATAATCTGAATCCTATAGCGAACCATATACATCTGCCAAAATTTCAAGATGAGAAATATTTGTGAATCATTGCATCAGATTTAATCTACTACTATGTTTTTATATTACTACTATTATTATTTAAATCTGATGCTCAAATTTGTACTAGGCAAGGATATCTCTTTTCTGTGTTTTCAAATTGAATTTGCAGTAAATCTATTACCAATTTTGTGATCTCTGTAAGATATTCGTCATATTGTTCCTTCTTTGATTTTGGTATATCTTTGCCTGAATATCTCTCAAAACTGATCTCTTTCTTCCTGTCATGTGCTTCCTGCAACAAGAGAACGAAATGTAAGAGTGACCTCAATATATATAATTACAAGCAGACGAAAACCTCAAAGTTATATTTATATTTTCATTAACTACCTGTATCTCAATTAACATCTGGTTTGAGAATGGTTTACCATCATTGCGTTGTATTACAGAGTCTACTGTATCGAGCAATTTCTCAAGTTGTTTTTGTTGCTGCGGCACATCACTGGTCTTGTTGTCAAAGAGAATAACCCTGTTTCCACATAGCTTAACCATGCGCTGTGGAAAATAATAATGCAAATGTGAACTACGAACATAAACATGACAACTGGATTTGATCATTTTCAAATACATTAAGCAAGCATTGTAATGTAATGATTGACAATTAAAAATTTAAGTACCTGAAGGTACACTGCGTCCTTATTGGTTAGCATCGTTTCGAAGGTGGCCTCCCCTACCTGATCCCCATAGGTGAAAACTAATATCATGTGGTCCACAATTTTATCACCAAAAAACATTTTGATAGACTCAATAGTCTCTGCATCTTCAGCAGTAAACCTAGACGTTGCTGAAAAAACCATAAGCATTGCGTGAATCCCATCCCTTGACATATCCATACATTTAACAATCTCCTTACGGACTGCTTCTGTAGCAACATTCATGTCAAATAATCCTGTCGAGAAAACGAGCACCAAGTAAAGAGGGGATGCAAGCAGACTGTAAAGATGTGACATTGAAAAAATAAGGTTATCACGCAGGACCAGCTGGTAAGAAAAGTGTTGATAGTGAAAGCAAACGCACTTCCAGATTTTTTTGTAAGAAAATACCAACATCGTAATACTACGCAGCTCCATTAATTTTTCATTCAGGAATCTAAGGAGATATTGTTTCTGATTAATAGTCATTGGCGTTGACGTGGACTTTTGATATTTAACAACAGAAAAGTAAGCAGCCATAATCTTGATCTGCAACAAACATCACAGTTTGCAACCTTTTTTCTGATAAATACACTCAGCCATTTGGATATGAAAGGAATACTAGTATTAGAATAATTAATCTCGAAAATCAAATAACATGTTCGCCACAGAGCGTATGAACTTCAATGGCAGGGTAACATTTCTTACCAGGCGCGTCGATGACTTTGATGGTGCGTCCCTGCTCACTGCCACTGTCATCGCCAAGAGTGACGCTGCTCATCTGACATGTCTTCGTGACGCTGGTATACGAGTAGTCCGACAGAAACATGTCGCTTCCTATAATGCTGTTGGCGGTGGCGCTCTTGCCGGAACCAACCTTTCCGACGAGAACAAGAGTGATATCGGCCGCAGGGCAAGTGCTCGGCAGCACCCAATCGCCATCGCCGCCGCCACCCATCGCAGACCTGTCGATCGAAAAAACAAACACCAGGCAAAGAAGATCTTTGTGTTTGTCAGAAGAAGCAAGCAGGCAAAGGAAGCAACAAGCAATGTATAGGAGTTAGGAGGTCCAAGAAACCAACCGGTGTATGTTCTTGATTTACCGGGTGAATGGAAACTTCTGGAGCAACATGGAATGGGGTTAATAATCACCGGAATGGACAGTGGAGGCAGCAGTGGTTGAAGGGGAATCCAAACGCCAGGAAGAAGCAACTTTTAATGCGAGCGAGCAGTGATTGGGGAGGCGAAGTGGCGGGCGGGCGATAGGCCGGATCGGGCGGCGCTGGGTTTTGACGTTTTGTTTCCCAGGTGAGCCGTGGACCGCGAGCGTGGCATGCCGATTCGTGTCCCCGTATGGCCCGTGATCAATCGGCCTCGCAATTTGGCCCATTAAGCGATCGTGACCATTTCACGTTGCTCAACCGTTTCTACGCGGTCGTTCTCTTTATTTGATCGGTTCTACCGCCAGACGATCGTGATGCCTCGGTGCACCGTAGAAACCAAAGCCGCCTCCCTCCGCGCTTCTACGGTGTCCAAGCGGATGCTTTGACATCTGGGGCGGCGGCGACGGCGACGGCGCGGTAAAGGTGTCAGGCACCGGCTCAACCCTCCAAAGCTCATCAACAGGTATTTGTCCTCCCGAAAACCATACCATAAGTACGATCTTACTCTTAATTTCTTGGAGATTTGGTATGGCCAAACCGATCGCAACGCAATTTACAACTGCTAGTTGTTGCGATGCCATTATTAGTTGTTGATTTCCGTGCGGTTGTGTGATTATTACGCGGATGCTTCCTTTCTGACGCAGAGACAATGGTCCAAGCGTCAACGGCGAGCGCCTCAGGCGTCCCTGCCGTCTCCGAGGACCGGTTAAGCTCGCTGTCCGATGCCCTCCTCCACACCATCATGTCGTTCCTCACGGCTCGACAGGCCGTGCAGCTGTGCGTGCTGTCGAGGCGCTGGGTGGGGCTGTGGTGCTCCATGCCATGCCTCGACATCGACCATCGAGAGTTCAAAGATGAAGAATCGGACTGGGAGGAGGATCGCTTTTGGGGTTCTTGTGAGACCGAAGGATCCGGTAGGTTTGCGGATTTTGTCCACGGCCTGCTGATGTTCCACAGGACCCCATTGCTGGATAGGTTCAGATTCTATACAACTCGTCCGTATTATCATCACATCTTTGACTCGTGGCTCCTCCGCGGCATGAAGTGCTGCCCTGTAGTGATGGAGATCTGCTTCTCTATCAAAGGGAAACCAGAGTATGAACTGCTCCATTTGGGTTCCAGCTCTTGTCGCCTCAAAAGGCTGCATCTTGCTGGGATTCGATTGCACAAGACTTTCACTCTGCACCTGAGATCTCGATGCCCTGTCCTGGAAGATTTGGTTCTCGAGAGATGTTTTGTGGCTTACCTAGACATCATATCTAGCACCCTCAAGACCTTGGTGATAATCGATTGTGACACTTACGACGATATTACACTGACTGTCACGGCTCCAGCTCTCGTTTCTCTTCACCTGAGCATAATTGATATTGGATGGAGCTGGACTGGTGTTTTAGTGAATGAGTTGCCATGCCTTGTCAAAGCATCGCTTTGTTTTAGATACCACCAGTGCACAGGAAGGTCCGTGGAGAAAGGACCATGGAAGCTTCTTTGGAGCCTAACAAGCGTGAGGGATATACGGCTATCTGGCGAAGAGACATTGGTATGTTTTCTTCTGTTTTTAGTTTTTCATGTATCCTCCATCTTTAATGCTGATCTTTCTCATGATCAACATGGATTTCGGTAGAATCCCAATGTTGTACTATTTGTTGGGTCATTCTTGTGGCACCGAGCCACCAACAAAAGAAGTACTCCCTCTGGATTTAAATTGTTGACGTAGTTGATATTTTTAGATATGTTTGACCATTCGTGTTATTTAAAAAATTAAAAAATTATCAGATATTTTGTTATAATTTGTTTTATCAATTAAGAAAGTTGAAACCTACCATATTTTTTTATATATTTGAACTAATATTTTGAATAAGACGAATGATATTTTTAAATAACTGTGTCAACAATTAAAATTCGGAGGGAGTAGTATTTTTTATTCTATCTTTCTGTTCATCAAGAGGGGATGCATGACTCAATGTTGTATTTGTTCCGTTGCTTCAGTTGGTTCTTCACGACGGATCAGAGGTTTTCCCAACATTCCCTAATCTCAGAACACTGCTGTTCGACGAATGTGAACTGAATGACAGCTTCCCGATACTGGAATGCTTTCTGAACAACGCCCCCAGCTTGACAAAGCTTACTTTGCATTACTGTCAGGTGATACATTTTTCATAGTCTTGGCCTAGTACCTTTCTTACAACAAACATGCTTAACAACTAACACACATAAATTGAATAAAAAAAACAAACATACATAAATCCTGTTTATTTCCCACAGCTTCCAAAAGGTTCCAGGAAAAGAACAAGAGCGAAAACTCCAAAGAGCAGATCTAAAAAATGTCAGGACATAACAGCTTTCCAGTGTCCAAGCTTGAAGTAAACTAACATCAAGTACAAAGCAGACGATGCTGACCAACTGTTTGGCCTCTTGTCTGGCACGTGGAAGAACCTACAGATGAGTACCATCACGCTTACCAGGGACTGAAGGATTTATCCTCGCTTCCCTTGCAATGCTTCTTTGCTTTTAGCTAGCACGACCTGAATTGTAGCATCCGGCCGGATGTCATTCTATTCCATCTTCCGTTGTGCAACTTTACATCCAATGAAGAACAAGATCGTGTGCATGCCAGATCTGTTTAGTATATCTAAGATGTTCAAAGTAGCATGACACATTTAGTGGCCAAAATTGCTTCCTAATTTTCAAAGGAAAAGCACATGTTATTGTACTGAAAGTTGCATATGATGATCTGCGAATGGTTGGGCCACAGAGTTTTATTCTTCTATCGCGCTTGCTTGCTCAACAAACCTAGTCCCTTTTGTTCTAGTACAAGGAGAGTAACTTGCTGGGTGCTTATGGTTTTGTTCAGCTGCATAGGCTGCTGTGGATGGAGGTGGAGCATAGCTATGCTATGAATTACTTACTTCTTTTAGGTTTCTGTGCTACAAATTACTTTTACACTGGCCATTGACTGGTTTGAGCGATAACAACCCTACCCCTTCAAAATTGCACAGAGGGTGACGGCAAGGACGCCCAAAGGACCCAAGAACATGAGTCTGGAAGGCCCTGTTATTTAGGTACCATTATCTCTCCATAGACCATAGCCGTCTGAAAAATTAATTTTGTTGCCACAGATCACTGCCATTGCATCTCAAGCCTGCTGAAACAGGAAGAGAAAATATATTCCATAGCATGCAGACAAACTGGAACAGGAAATGGCGGCTGGCACCGAGTTTGAATTATACAAAGGGTGACAGAGTTTAAATTACACAAAAGGTGATAGAGTTTGACTACGAAAGAGCGAGCACCATGAGTCCACAATCCCACGATCAGCAAAAGCATTAATAAAACACATGATTCACGACACCATGTCATGTTTTCAAATAACAGTCTAAGCACTAATAATATTAGCATATCCAGTAATGACAGGTACTGAACCTCCAATTTAACAACGATTCAATCCTCCATTCAGCCATGCCAACAACTTCCCATGTGATCATTTACAGAATGATGCAACTTTTTGATTCAAGTCTAGGCTTCTCTTGTTGAACCTTCTCTAGCCTCTCCCTGAGCCTAGACATTTCCTCTTTGGCCTTTTTCTCTGCCTCTTGCCTTGCTTTTCGCTCATTGTTTATCTGTTCTTGCATCAAATTGATTGTAATGTTCAGTTTTTCCTCTTGCCATGCTTTTCGCTCATTGGTTATCTGTTCTTGCATCCTATTGATTGTAATGTTCAGTTTTTCCTCTACCTGTCACTAGGCAAACACAGTTCCGTGTTGAACGAGATAATGATTGGGTGAATTTAGAGTACAAATAGGGTCTGATCATCACTAGTAACTACCAGTTTACAAACAATACTAAATCATAGCTTGAATTAATTAGAACAAAAGGAAATATGCTCCATATACGAAAGGATGCAATTCAATGTTTTACTATCTACAGGAGTTCTAACAAATATAACCAACAACAGTCTTAAATCTAGAACCACATGTAACGTTTGGTTGCGCAAAGAATATTCTCCTAATGTCAACATTAGAAAACTAGGTGAGTGGTTAAACATTTGTGCGCTGTTAAATTATTTTAAGATAAAGTCCAATTTCCTCCCTTCAAGTATAGGCAAAGTCTAGATAACCTCTTGAACTATCGTTTGGTTTGTTTTACTCTCATTGTTTGCTAAATTAGAACATTTTACACCTTTTATCAGTATTCTAATCCTGATTTGCTGGTATAGATCGGGATTAAGTTGAGATTGCCTTCTCAACATTACAAATGTCTTGTAAGACCTTAAAAAATTAATTTCTGTGACACATAACCCCATCAATAGCCCAATTCTGATGTGTGTATCCTTTTTTCTATGTCCTCTTGTTTTTCTTCTTTTTCATCGAATTGTAGCATTCATGCCACTAAAATGTGTGTACATTCATGTGCATATGTAAAGAAAATAAATACTCATAAAAATGAAAGAGTTGGGCATAAATGAATTTGGGCTGTCACTTATAATGCACATGTGTAAAGGAATATTTTGGCATTGAGAAAATCATGGAGAAAATATTTGGTCCACTACAAAATATTAATTCATTTATACCTATGCATCAGCAGTGGCAGAGAGTGAACCAATGTTAAGTAGGGGCCAACTTGCTACAGTACATTATTTGACTGAAACTAGAAAACACCATACACAAAAATTAAGGCTATAACTTAAGTGAAAACACGTCCAACTTCGCCTCCACTATGGTCCGCCTATGTGCTTCAAACCTACGTTGTACCATGATACAAAATTAACAACCCTGAACCCATGCCATTTATACCTATGCCCAACCATCCTTGATGCGCTATGAATAGATGCATATACCTCAAGGTGAAGAACACAGCAAACGAACTCTCTTATGTGCATAAAAGATAAGTATATGGCATAAACAAGAGCATAGAAGAGTTTTTGTGGAGTTCAGGATTAAGAACATAAAAGTATACACACACAACGGATTAGGTCTCTCATCACAAATTTTTTTAAAAGAATTATGAGGATAGAAATACTCTTTTAGGATTCAATTCAAGGAGGCACATTCCAGTCCTAAGGTATATTTGTCAATATAGCACATGAAAGAGTGTCACACATGCTCCATCCGGAGAATATGTGACAAATGTTATGATACAAAATATAATGTTGCTATATGAGGTTAAATCAATTTTATGCTAATATGATTATGTCAAACTTCCACATTAGAGTTTTAACCACAAAACTCCTCATTGTGTAGTAAAAAATTGGTTAACACATTTACAAAATTCAATCTAGATAGGGCTTTGATCTTCTAGAAATTTTTATAAGAGAAGTAAAGGAACATCTTACCATCTTATTAATTGGTGCAAGGTATTCATCGCATCTCGCTTTCTTCAATTCAGAAGTTTGCTTGTCCGGACATCCCTCGGCATCCAATTCTTTCAGTTTGTCATGAGCTTTCTGAGAAAGAATCAGAGAAAAGAAAATACATCAACGGCCTAAAATGTTTGTATCGGGTTTGGATGTGTATATCGACTACCTTCATGTGAGTAAACATCAGGTTTGAAAATGGTTTCCCGCAGTTGCTTAAAATAACAGAGTTGACCAGATTAAGCAGTTGCTTAAGTTGTGCATCACGTTTCTGGATGTCTTTTGTCTTATTGTCAAAGAGAATGACCCTGTTTTTGCATCGCCTGATCATGTCCTGTAAAAATTAATGGCAACCATGACATAAGTGATTCAACGAAGAAAGGTATTTGGGCATAATGTTGATTGAACAGATGAAAAGATACCTTTAGATATCCTGGGGCACTGTTATCAAGCATACTTTTCCAATCAGTTTCCTGTACTTGATCTCCATTTGTGAAAACAAATATCATGTGGTCAACGATTTTATCACCAAAAAACAGTTTGATGTATTCCATAGTTTCCTCATCTTCAGGAGATAACCGAGATGCAGCTGTTAAAACCATAAGCATTGCATGCATCCCTTCTTTAGCCATGTCCATAGATTTAGTTATCTCTTTACCAGCTTCTTTAACTGAAATGCCCATGTCGAATAAACCTAATCAAAGGACAGAGAGCATCATGTATTAACCGAGAATTGAAGCAATAGACTTTGTAAAAAATACAACGGTTCAGTCAAGGAATAGAACTATAAACAAATCGTCTTTTAAAAAAATATATACAAGCAGTGAAGCGAGAAAAGCAATTGCTACTTAAATAAAAAGGAATTATAAAGTAACAGAATGGAAAGATGATAACTGCAATGCATAAGAAGAGATTGGTTGACAAGCAGCAGGGTGTGTGGACTGTACACAAAGGAAAGCAAGGAGTATAACAATCTCCGACTGAATAAAATCGAAGTGAATCACTAGACATTAGTATCTCTTTACCAGGCGTGTCGATAACATTGGCAGTGCGGATCACATTTCCAACCCGGAGGCTCGTGCTTCTCATCTGGCATGTTCCGGTGACGCTGGCGTAGGAGCGCTTGGACTCAAAAGCGTTGCATCCCAGGATACTGTTGGCGGTGGCGCTCTTCCCATAGCCCACCTTCCCAACAAGAACGAGAGTAACATCATCGGTCCATGCGCAACGTGCCACCCGGTTGCAGTGGTCGTCGTTGCCGCCGCCCATTGTGACATCCCCTTTGTCATAACCAGGATCACGTACGGGAGGACACTCGACGAAGTGAGTTACAACAGCACGTACATTCTTACAAGCCTAGAATATATTACATCATGGTATAATACAACCAGGTTTTCGGAAGACAAACCAGAGTTTTGCAGCGGAAAAAAATATTTATTACAACAAAGTATTTGAAAATCTAAACGTGCACTGTTAGCAACGAGGAGCTTTATTTTACTATCTAAACTATGCTCCCAAAACACGCTCATCTTCTACTCTTCAGGAGACAGGATGCATTCCCACTGGATGGATCCACCTTTCGGAAGTTGCCCTTCTTCTGGCATATTCTCGGACCAGCCATGGGAAGATGACTCACCACCTAAAACCAACATGGACAAAGCCCTGAGTATCTAATATACTTCACAAGACTGACTCGTCAACATGGCTCGCTGAGGCCGACACCTAGAATGTATAGGCCTTTGGCTGGTGGGTTGACTCAGACTTGCGAAAAACAGCACTAATAGTGGATATCTACTTTCATCTTTTTAGCTCAAGATTAAGTTCATTAGTAATGAGGGTTGCTTCCTGTACTATTGCAATAAAGTTCTTGTAAGCAAAGAAATTATTTAACTGAAACAACTCTCCTTCTCTCATTACTCTCAATTATCTACACTCGCGTCAAGTGAACAAGCAGTACTCATTGCTACGAGGGACAACGACTCGAATCAATTTCAACCAGCTGGGTAAAACCCGACTATACGACACATACGCACCGCATTGGTCGTTTATGACAACCTTTCCCTCTAACCCCAACCAGAGGTCGATCCGTTTCCAACTTCCCCGGAAATATGGAGACCCCACGTGATACCCATCCCAGACGTTATCCGTGAGCGACCACCATTCCCCTCCCGTGAGACTTCAATCTCACTAACAACCGGTAAAAGAAAGTTGGCTACATCCTACCACTGAGGAAGTTAGGGTACATCAGCTTACTGGGTCCCATATACCAACATGTAGATCGGTACTGTTCAATATTTGTTCACGGAGCCGCTAACGACTTGGCCCTAAATCTGACACGGACGGGGCTACCACTTTGCAAGACCCAGTCTTTGCCCTTTCCTCTATGGGTCCGTCCGGTCTCATCATCATCATCATCTTTCATTTGAATTCTCACAGATCTCACTCAACATAAAGTCTCCATACTTTAAGATCATCCTATGCAGTGCTACCGATATTCCTATGACATAAGCATAGCGCCTATCATGCTACCGGTACCTATATAGTATAAATACATCATAGGATATGATAGTGGTGCAGGTGGGTGTCAATCAATTTCTATAACCTAGTGCACAATCATGACTCGATTGACTGTGATAAAAGGAAGAATTTAAAAATATAGGTGGGATGCACCGGGGCTTGCCTTGTGGTTCGTCCGAGTACGGCTGTGCAGGCGTGGAGTCAGGCTCAACAATCACCACCTCAGGTCCACTCTCGACAGACTGCTCGACGATCTCAGGTCCTATGTGATTCGTTGATACATCGCAAGTTAGTGCTAGCGATGCATGAATGTAAAATACGATGCTTGAAATGACGGCGCGAATAAATAGTAACAAGAACCTAGTTACTCTTGTCTGAAGTATTTCCTTCAAATTAAACGTGATTACATTTACTAATAACAAGGGAGTGGCATGCTCAATTATAGTTAATTACCCTTAATTACCCCATTAATTATTTAATATTAACCTATTAGGGCAAGACATTAATTCAGGAAGTACTAAATTAATTAACAGCTAAAAAGGGTATTTCTAATATTTAATTAAATGTCTAAAAATCATATAAAATAAATATTTACTTTTATTACATAAGGTGATAGGAAAAATTATTTGGAACCTAACAAAATTGGTCCCATGATTTTAGGAGGTCTAAAACTCTAGTTATAATTTATCTAAGTTCTAGAATTATTTATGTGTTTTTTAAAAAAATCCCAGAAATTGAATCGGGCTGTGCTAATACGGCCTCATGGGCCATCTAGCGGCCCAATCGCTACTGGTCTTGGCCCAGCCGCACAGCAGCTGAGTCCAGCCCGGCCCAGCAGCACAGCTCCAGGGAGCTCTCGAGCTCCCTCGCGCACACGCGCACGGTGGCACTGCCGCTGTGGCCAGCGCTTGTTCCTGAGTGCGGCTCGGCCAGCCGAGGGCATGGCGGGGGCGGCACAACACGTAGAATTCGAAGGGGGAGTCGGTAGCGGCGGGGGTTCACCGGAAACGGCAACAACAGTGGGGAAAACAAAGCACGGCGACGGCGGCAAGATGCTGCAAAAATTCGAGCAACCAGCAACATCTCTAAGGTCAGGCTCGAGCTTAGAAGATGCGCAACCGTGCTATACTTCTTCCTTTGCAACGAATTTGAATGACTCACCAAAAAAGGAGAATTTGAGAAGGGGCAGAACGGTGTAGTTTTGGCCTCCTCTGAAAAATGGGTCCAATTCATGAGCTACAATGGGAGAAGGTGTTGTGCGGCCATGGGGATGAGTGGAGGTGGTCTGCGCGTCGGTTTGGGGCGACGGCTTGGCCGGGGCGTCGATGGCGGTGGACGGTACTCGAGCTTCCGCTCGCTTCGGTGGTGGCAGGAGAGAAACAGAGGGAGAAAGAGAGAGTTGAATGAGAGAGAAATGAGAGAACTGAGCAAGCGAAGACGGGATGAAATATTTTTTACTCGTGTCTATCCTGGACACCAGCGGCATGAAGGCCACCACATCAGCCCACGCAGGCAGGCTTGCCCCTACGTGTTACTCAGGCAAGCGCCTGCTGAGGTGCAGCTCCCCTTGAAGGGAGAAACTGGAGAAGAGAAACGGTGAATGAGGCCAAGCGGGTCCCACGCTAGTAAAGGTAATTTCTTTTTTTTAATAGCCGAAATGTCACAGCCCTCCCCCCTTACAGGAATCTCGTCCTGAGATTCAGAGGCGTACGGTACTAAGAAGTTGTGACCTGGAGAAAAGCCGGATAATTTAATTTCAGAAATTCTTCTTGCTCCCATGTAGCTTCCCTTTCAGAATGGTTACTCCACTGGACCTTGTAAAATTTGATAGTTCGGTGTCGTCGATCTTTTGTATCAATAATTTTGATTGGATGCTCGTTGTAAGTTAAGTCAGACTGCAATTGTTCCACTTCTTTAATAATGACATCCGTTGGTGCCTTCAGACACTTCTTCAGTTGAGATACATGAAAAACATTGTGAATTCCAGATAAATGTGTTGGCAATTCCAATCGATAGGCTACGGGTCCACATTGTTCTTGAATAACAAAAGGTCCAATATATCACGGTGCCAATTTCCCTTTGAGTCCAAAACATTGAACGCCTTTCGTAGGGGACACTCGTAAATATACCTGATCTCCAACATTGAATATCAACTTTTGTCGCCTTTTTTTTGTATAGCTGAGTTGTTGTTACTTGGCCCGCTTCAGATTTTGTTGAATTAGACACACTCGTTCTTCAGCATCTTTTACCATATCTGGGCTGAAGATTATCCTTTCACCACTTTCAGACCAATTTAGTGGTGTACGACAACTACGTCCATATAAGGCTTGGAATGGCGACATACCGATGCTCTCTTGATAGTGTTGTTGTATAAGACTTCTGTCAAGGGTAAACATCTTTCCCAATCCTTGCTATATGTCAACACACATGCGCAAAGCATATCTTCCAGATATTGATTGATTCGCTCTGTTTGCCCATCCATTTGAGGGTGGTATGCTGAGCTTCGAATCAATTGAGTTCCAAGGGATTGGTGTATATGCTCCCAAAATCTGGAAATAAATTGAGGTCCTCTATCCGAGATAATGGTTTTTGGTATCCCATGCAAGCAGAGAATGCGAGATATGTAAAGCTCAACGTACTTCTCCACGGTATACTGAGTATGCACGGGTATGAAATGAGCGGACTTGGTTAACCTGTCAACAATAACCCAGATAGAGTTGTGCTTTCGTGGACTTAATTGTAAGCCAACAATGAAATCCATACTGATGTCCTCCCATTTCCAAGCAGGTATACTTAAGGGTTGAAGTGGTCCTGCTTGCTTTAAGTGATCTGCCTTTACTCGTCGACAAGTATCACATTCAGTGACATACCTTGCTATCTCTCTCTACATTCTTGTCCACCAAAACCTTTGTTTTAAATCCTGATACATCTTGTTAGTTCCAGGATGAATGGAATACTTAGAAGTATGAGCTTCATCCAAAATTTTCTTACGAAGTTTGAATTTAGGGACTACCAGTCTATTCTTGAACCAAATAACACCTTCGTTGTCTTCCCGAAAACATTTTACCTCTCCAATCTTTAATCGCCTTTTTATATGTTGTATACCCACATCTTTCTTTTGAGCTATCATGATATCCTCACGGATGGTGGGAATAAGTGCCAAGTTGGTTAGTACACCATATAGAAGAACACGAAGACTGGGTTCACTTACTTCTTTCCTCGACTCCTTGGTCAGTAGCAGAGTGGTGAGGTTATTGCAATGCACTTCCCGACTTAAAGCATCGGCCACAACATTCGCTTTTCTAGGATGATAATGGATCTCAATCTCGTAATCCTTGATTAGTTCTAACCACCTTGTTTGACGCATATTCAGATCTGCTTGGGTAAATATGTACTTGAGACTCTTCTGGTCCGTGTAGAGGTGTACCAAATTTCCCAAGAGATAGTGTCGCCAAATCTTCAGGGCTAGAACTACTGATGCCAATTTCAAATCATGGGTTGGGTAGTGTTCCTCATGCTTCCTAAGTTATCGTGATGCATATGCAATTACTTGACCTTCTTGCATAAGGACACAACCAAGTTCTATACCAGAGGCATCACAGTATACGTCAAATCCGGTTGGGCTAATACTGGAGCAGTTGTCAGTAATTTCTTTAGAGTTTGGAAAGCTTTATCACATTCACTACTCCATTCATATTTCTTGTCCTTTTCAAGTAGTTTTGTCATTGGTTTAGCAATCTTTGAGAAATTAGGAATAAACCTTCTGTAGTAGCCTGCCAAACCTAGAAAGCTTCGGATTTGAGTGACTGACCTGGGTGGCTCCCAGTCCAATACCTTCTGAACATTATTGGGATCGACCGCTACACCTTCTACAGAGATCACATGACCTAAGAATGGTACTTTCTTCAACCAAAATTCACATTTGCTAAACTTGGCATACAATTGGTGATCTCTTAGGCGTTGTAGAACAATGCGCAAATATTGAGCATGCTCCTCTTTTGACTTGGAGTAGATCAGAATATCATCTATAAAGACCACTATAATTTGTCCAATTTTGGCATGAATACCGAATTCATGAGGTACATGAAATGTGCCGGTGCATTGGTCAGACCAAAAGACATCACTAGGTATTCATAAAGTCCATACCTGGTAGAGAAAGCTGTCTTAGATATGTCTTCAGCTCTAATTCGGATCTGGTGGTATCCCGATCGAAGGTCTATTTTAGAGAACACCTTGGCTCCCATCAATTGATCAAATAATATGTCAATCCGAGGAAGTGGGTACTTGTTCTTGATAGTAACGGCATTTAAAGGCCGATAATCCACACATAATCTCAAAGTTTGATCCTTTTTCTTGACAAACAAGGCTGGACAACCCCAAGGTGATGAACTTGGGCGTATGTATCCTTTGTCCAATAGTTCCTGTAACTGCACTTTCAGCTCAGCAAGTTCATTAGGAGGCATCCGATAAGATCTTCGAGATATCGGTGTTGTTCCAGGTTGAAGCTCTATCTTAAATTCTATTTTCCGCTCAGGAGGTAAACTTGGTAAATCGTCTGGAAACACATCTGGGTATTCACGGACTATTGGTATCTCTTCTAGATTTTTACCAATGACTTTATTAACAATTGGCAGGAGGGTTTGTGGGATAGTTAAAGTCAAAGAATCTCGGCCATGGATAGGTGAGTCCAAATATACAGTGCGGGAAGCTATATCAAGGACTGCCTTATGGAAACTCATCCATTGCATACCAAGAATTACATCTAATCCTTGCCCTTCCAAAATGATCAAGGATGTAGAATAAGCTTTACTACCCAGTTTTAGTGGTAGGTTTGCAGCTTCTTGATTTGCAAGTATTCTACCCCCAGGTGTTGAAATAAGATGTGGGCATAACAATTTGGATGGTAGGATATAATGTTGTTGAACATATGCTTTGCTGATAAAATTATGGGTAGCTCCAGAATCAAGTAATATCATAGTAGGATGATCAGCAATAGAAAACATACCCGCAAGAACTTGTCCTCCTTATGGTATTTCCTCAGCCGTAGTGAAATTAGAACACCCGATTTTCACTTATGTATTCTTGGGCTGATTTTTCTGCTGAATGGGTCCTGATCCTTGAGGACGTGATGCATTAGATGTCTTCAGTGGATAGGGAAAACTTCGAGCAAAGTGTCCAGGATGACCACAATTGTAACATGGTAGAGTATTTGGCGGTGATATTGAATAAGTTTGTCGAGGTTGCTGCACATTCTGCTGCTGCTATGGTGGGCGGGATTGATAGCGCTGGGATGACTGCTGAGGTGCCTGGTAATTAGTTGGGTGGGAAGGTATGGCACGATAGTGCTGACCTGTTGGCGATGTGTACACCAACCTGTATTTAGATGGTCTTCCACTTCCCTGGCCCATGAACCTCTTCTCTTTCTCCTTTGCAGCTTTGTGGATGCGAAGAGAATCTTCTAAGACAATAGCATCACTGACGAATTCATTGAAGCTAGCAGTCCTATTTAGAACAATGCGAAACTGCAGCTTTGTAGTTAGCCCTCCTTTGAAGCGAACTTTCTTCTTGTCATCTCTATCCACGTATTCTAGGGCGTATTGGGTAAGACGGTTGAATACCTTTGAGTAAGCATGCACGATCATATCTCTTTGCT
This sequence comes from Eleusine coracana subsp. coracana, assembly GCA_032690845.1. NCBI lineage: Eukaryota > Viridiplantae > Streptophyta > Magnoliopsida > Poales > Poaceae > Eleusine > Eleusine coracana. The sequence goes on from CM064424.1 coordinate 13,034,055, forward strand.
TTAATGCCAGAAATTCATTTCGCTTCTGGTCCACAAGACCTTCTGGAATATGATATTCGCGAAAAGCCTTAGTAAACTCTGTCTAGGTATACTGATGGTTAGGTGGATGCATTGCCTTGTAATTTGCCCACCAGGCTCCTGCAATCCCTTGCAACTGTTGGGCGGCAAACAAGGTCTTCTGGGTATCCGTGCAAGGTATTAACTCCAGTTTAAATTCAATAGTGCGTAACCAATGGCCCACTTCCAGAGGTTCTCCGGCATCCGAGAAAATAGGCGGGCGGGTAGCTAGAAAGTCCGAATATGTTGCTTGATTATCTGGAGCATCATGACTCTGACGATTCTCTTGTGGAGTGGTATTCCGAACTAATTGATGGAGTAAGTCCTCCTGTGCTGCTCTAGAGTTTAGTATAGTTGCAATAGCTTGTGCCAACGTGGGTGGAGGTGGTGGTACTTCCGTTCCCCCATTTTGCGAATTCTCTGCACCATTTCCATTTCCTGTTTCAGCCATTCTGTCCTAGAAAAAATCTTTGCATTAATAACTCATGACTTACGAGTGGAATAGGAATAATTGACTAACATTTTCATGGCACAGCTTTGCATAAAGCAACTGTTTATTATAGCAACTTAACATTTGACACAAAGCATGGGTCGGCATCCATAGTTCACACTAATTTTATTTGTTATGCCACTTATAGTTACTACATATTTACTCCCACTTCTTTTCTTGCTAATGTACACGGTACAACACTCTAACGCTCATTAAACCGAACGAAGCGCGGAGGTCACTTCCTGATTCCCGGAGTCCTCTACTCCTGAACCCCCATCCTGCAGTGATGGAAGCTCGGTCATGTCTATCACCGACTCTGCATCCATAATCTCCTCTGGTTCATCTTCCTCTTCCTCTAGTCGTTGTTGCTCAAATTCTTGATTCAACATATTATTATGCATTTGAATCAGATCCTCCTCTAGTTGTTGGATCGTAAGATTAGCTGTTGCAAGCTGCTAATCCCTACTTGTAAGTTGTTCATCCTTATCATTTAACTGACTATCTTGGATGACCAGCCATTCCTCTCTAACCCGTAGTTGATTTTTCAATTCTGCTATGCGAATGTCTTTCTCTTGGCATAAGTGACATTGCTGCCCTTCCGTATCACTGATGCCATTACCACCACTGGCCATCTCTGCGGAGCAACAAGATTAACAGGTATTAACATCAAAAGGCCTCTGGTGATACAACACATTCATCTGAAAGAAACTACTAAAACATCCACTTTTATTTATTAGCAACCTAATACATGAGTTTTCTACTACTACTAGTACAAACTGCTATAGCGGGGAGGTTTATCGTCGACCTACTATACAATCTGACCTACGTCAGCAAAATGCGGCGACTATCACCATCTAACTAAACAACCCTAGCTCCAGCATACTACCCGGTGGCTATACAATCTGACATCCTGTCAGAAAAAATGTGGCTACTCTGCTACTCCTAGTCCACTGCTGCTACTCTCCTACTGCTAGCCTAATCCCCGCACCATCTACTGTGGTGGTGCGTGACTGTCCCCGTCTGACACAACGTCATCGTCTGGCGTAACAGGGGGTCCCTCAGAGTCAAGGCCCGACACAGGAGCCTCGTCACCCCCTGCCTGTCCCTGCTACTACTGCTGCTGCAACTCCTCAAGCTGGTGGTGAAGGTCTAGGTGGTGCTCATCAAACATCTGTTGCTCCTGTATAAGGTGCTGAACCTGTAGCTGGAGGTGGTCCCTCTGGGCCGCAATGTCAAGTAACACCTCTACAACCTGGTTACGCTGCTGAGCAACACCTACTAGCTCACCCTCTACCAGTGCGACCCTCTGGCGAGCCGTGTCACGCTCATCGGTAAGTCCTGTCATCTGGCCCTCAAGGTCTATCGCCCTCTGGTGAAAACCATCACAGTCTCCAGTAAGCTCCACAATCTATCCCTCGAGTGCAGCAATCCGCTAACTGTCTGCCTGAAATTGTCGTCAGTAAACAACACGCTGGATGTTCCCCTACTGGGTAGCCTCTACTAGTCGTATCTCTGTGTCGTGGAGCTGACGCTCTAAGTCCGCGTTACGTGCCTCCTACACGTAAAACTCGCGCACATGTCTGCGACCCCGTGGCATCTACAGGAAAAAGGTTTAACAAGTTAAACACTTTCTTCCCACAGTGAAAACAAAGCAACAACAGTAACAAAACAAAACTAAGTCTAGAGACTTAACCATTAATACCCCAATATTTTCAATTATATGAGATGATATGATGCAAACAGTATGCAACAAAAATTAACAAGTTAGTAGTTAGTTACATATTCTAAATCGAATAGCAACATCTACTTGTGACTTCTAGCGTCTTACTAACCTGTCGTTCTCACTTGTGGGGTCCTATAGAAATTTTGCAAATAGCGTTTTGGAAACCGACTTGAGAATGATATGCCGTTACTCCTGTATTGCTCTGATACCAGCTGTGACATCCCCTTTGGGATAACCAGGATCACGTATAGGAGGACACTCGACGAAGTGAGTCACAACAACACGTAAATTCTTACAAGCCCAGAATATACTACATCATGGTATAATACAACCAGGTTTTCAGAAAACAAACCAGAGTTTTGCAACAGAAAAAAAACATTTATTACAATAAAGTATTTGAAAATCTAAACGCGAACTGTTAGCAACGAGGAGCTTTATTTTACTATCTAAACTATGCTCCCAGAACACGATCATCTTCTACTCTTCAGGAGACGGGATGCGTTCCCACTGGATGGATCCTCCTTTCGGAAGTTGCCCTTCTCCTGGCATATTCTCGGACCAGCCATGAGAAGATGGCTCACCACCTAAAACCAACATGGACAAAGCTCTGAGTATCTAATATACTCCGCAAGACTGATCCATCAACATGGCTCACTGAGGCCAACACCTAGAATGTATAGGCCTTTGGCTGGTGGATTGACTCAGACTTGCGAAAAACAGCACTAATAGTGGATATCTACTTTCATCTTTTAGCTCAAGATTAAGTTTATTAGTAATGAGGGTTGCTTCCTGTACTATTGCAATCAAGTTCTTACAAGCAAAGAAATTATTTAACTGAAACAACTCTCCTTCTCTCATTACTCTCAATTATCTACACTCGCGCCAAGTGAACAAGCAGTACTCATTGCTACGAGGGACAACGACTCGAATCAATTTCAACCAGCTGGGTAAAACCCAACTATACGACACATACGCACCGCATTGGTCGTATATGACAACCTTTCCCTCTAACCCCAACCAGAGGTCGATCCGTTTCCAACTTCCCCGGAAATATGGAGACCCACGTGATACCCATCCCAAACGTTATCCGTGAGCGACCACCATTCCCCTCCCGTGAGACTTCAATCTCACTAACAACCGGTAAAAGAAAGTTGGCTACATCCTACCACTGAGGAAGTTAGGATACATCAGCTTACTGGGTCCCATATACCAACATGTAGATCGGTACTGTTCAATATTTGTTCACGGAGCCGCCAACGACTTGGCCCTAAATCTGACACGGACGGGGCTACCACTTTGCAAGACCCAGTCTTTGCCCTTTCTTCTATGGGTCCGTCCGGTCTCATCATCATCATCATCTTTCATTTGAATTCTCACAGATCTCACTCAACATAAAGTCTCCATACTTTAAGATCATCCTATGCAGTGCTACCGATATTCCTATGACATAAGCATAGCGCCTATCATGCTACCGGTACCTGTATAGTATAAATACATCATAGGATATGATAGTGGTGCAGGTGGGTGTCAATCAATTCCTAGAACCTAGTGCACAATCATGACTCGACTGACTGTGATAAAAGGAAGAATTTAAAAATATAGGTGGGATGCATCGGGACTTGCCTTGTGGTTCGTCCGAGTACGGCTGTGCAGGCGTGGAGTCAGGCTCAACAATCACCACCTCAGATCCACTCTCGACAGACTGCTCGACGATCTCAGGTTCTATGCGATTCGTTGATACGTCGCAAGTTAGTGCTAGCGATGCATGAATGTAAAATACGATGCTTGAAATGACGGCGCGAATAAATAGTAACAAGAACCTAGTTACTCTTGTCTGAAGTATTTCCTTCAAATTAAACGTGATTACGTTTACTAATGACAAGGGAGTAGCATGCTCAATTATAGTTAATTACCCTATTAATTATTTAATATTAACCTATTAGGGCAAGACATTAATTCAGAAAGTACTAAATTAATTAACAACTAAAAAGAGTATTTCTAATATTTAATTAAATGCCTAAAAATCATATAAAATAAATATTTACTTTTATTACATAAGGTGATAGGAAAAATTATTTGGAACCTAACAAAATTGGTCCCATGATTTTAGGAGGTCTAAAACTCTAGTTATAATTTATCTAAGTTCTGGAATTATTTATGTATTTTTTTAAAAAAATCCTAGAAATTGAATCAGGCTGTGCTAATACGGTCTCATGGGCCATCTAGCGGCCCAATCGCTACTGTTCTTGGCCCATCCGCACAGCAGCTGAGTCCGGCCGGCCCAGCAGCACAGCTCCAGGGAGCTCCCGAGCTCCCTCGCGCGCACGCGCATGGCGGCACTGCCGCTGTGGCCAACGCTCGTTCCCGAGCGCGGCTCGGCCAGCCGAGGGCATGGCAGGGGCGGCGCAGCACGTTGAATCCGAAGGGGGAGTCGGCAGCAGCCGGGGCTCACCGGAAACGACAACGGCAATGGGGAAAACAAAGCACGGCGACGGCGGCAAGAAGCTGCAAAAATTCAAGCAACCAGCAACATCTCTAAGGTCAGGCTCGAGCTTAGAAGATGCGCAACCGTGCTATACTTCTTCCTTTGCAACGAATTTGAATGACTCACCGGAAAAAGGAGAATTTGAGAAGGGGCAGAACGGTGCAGTTTCGGCCTCCTCTGAAAAATAGGTCCAATTCACGAGCTACGACGGGAGAAGGTGCTGGGCGGCCATGGGGATGAGTGTAGGCGGTCTGCGCGTCGGTTTGGGGCGACGGCTTGGCCGGGGCGTCGATGGCGGTGGACGATACTCGAGCTTCCACTCGCTTCGGTGGTGGCAGGAGAGAAACAGAGGGAGAAAGAGAGAGTTGAACGAGAGAGAAATGAGAGAACTGAGCGAGTGAAGATGGGATGAAATTTTTTTTTACTCGTGTCTATCCTGGACACCAGCAGCATGAAGGCCAGCACATCAGCCCACGCAGGCAGGCTTGCCCCCACGTGGCACTCAGGCAAGCGCTGCTGAGGTACAGCTCCCCTTGAATGGAGGAACGGGAGAAGAGAAACGGTGAATGAGGCCAAGCGGATCCCACGCTAGTAAAGGTTTTTTTTTTTTTTGATAGCAGAAATGTCACACCCATCGTGAAACTGGACCGCCGGAGAGCTGCCACAGGCTTCACAGGCTTAGCTGCTGTCAACTGGCGCCTGCAGATCAAGTGAAGTCAATATCAACTTACGTCGATCGTCAGCTGACATCATTGAAATGAAACGCTCCTTCTTGATGGATTTTGTGACTTTGCGAGAAAGTTCAGATTAGCACGCAGTGGGCAACAGCAAAGATACAGAGAGCCAAGCAAATGTTTAGAAAATTGATGGAATAGGAGGGGAAAAGATGGATTCGAGCTTCGAGAAATGCTTTGCTTACCTTGATGGAATGACGTAGCGCGGCATGGAAGAACAGGAAACGAGTGAAGCGATAGGGGTCAGGAGCAGGAGGTGGAGGAGAAAGAATCCCAAGAGCCTGCCAGTGGTAGGCAGCGGTGCGACTTTAAACGGCAGTGAAGAGAGGAGAGGAAGGTGAGGAGACATTCGGCCGAGCGTGCGTTCCCGAGGGCGCGAGCGTGCCGTGCCCCCCAGAACTACTGGACTCCTGAGCTGCAGCTTTTTTTTTTTTTAGATCATACCCCACTTTATTAGCTTAATGACAGGGTGTTACATAAACCGTCTGGGTGTAACAAATACCAGACGTGCCTACCAAGTGATCTATACAGAGAGTTTCTAGCTAAACTATGAGCCTCCCCGTTCGACCTCGGACTTTCATGGACTATTTCAGAAGCTTCAAAAGAGGCATATATAGTCTTGATCTCCCTTAATACTGGGCCAGAAGCACCCATAGAAACACCCTTCAGGTCCTTTACCACCGTGGCGTAATCGCTTGCCAGTTTGAATCTCCGAACAAGAAGGTCTTTTGCTAAAGCCAGACCCTCTGTGCACGCCAGGGCCTCAGCTACTTCCACATCTGTGATTCCTTCGAACACTACTACTGAAGCACCCATGAATGTACCATCAACACTGCTAATAATCGCTGCACCCACAGCTATCTTCCGATTCTTTGATAGTGCTGCATCAACATTAATCTTAACATAGCCTGTTGGAGGGGAAACCCAGGTTGGGCCAGACTCCCTCGAAGGCGCCCTCATTTACTTATCCGTAGATTTGTCACACGACATCCCTAATTCTGTGATATATCTTCGAATAAAACAGTGTGTGGACATTGGGCTCTGAAATTCATTTTCATGTATTGCTTTCCTTCGTGCATGCCATATTGCCCACAATGAAATCACCACCCGCGTGAGTTCCTCATGCCGCAGGCTCTTCATCACCACTACCAACCAGCCCCGAGCATCTTGTTCCTGTATTTGGTTAAGAAATTCAACAAGCTCCTCCTTGTCCAACGCCCAGACACACCGTGCCATGTTGCATTCAAGAAGGGAATGGCGCCACGAATCCTCAGCTCCACAGAATTGACATCTGCTATTAGGAGCCATGTTCCGGTGACATCTTACATCCCCTGTTGGAATGGATTGTCTGGCAAGTCTCCACATAAACATACGCACCTTTGATGGTACTTTAACCTTCCACATCATTGTCCATTCTTTCTGATCTGCTTCTGTGTCAGACCGACCAGTCAAGTTACCCGCCCAGGCTGTTGCTGCTTCCCTACTTTTAACCTGCATCCTATACGCCGACCTGACGGAGAAAACTCCAGATCGTTCGTACTGCCATGCCCAAAAGTCCGCCTTACCGTTTGTGCTTAGAGGAATATTAGCAATAACCTCAATATCCATTTGGGTAAAATATCTCATCAACAGTTGCTTATCCCAGCTAGCTGTCGAAGAGTCGATCAGGTCACTCACCCTAAGTGGGCGGTTTCCTTCATCCAGACAACACAGCGGACGTAGCATTCCGTCTCGAGGCAACCAGTTCATGTCCCATACTCTCGTCGCCTGTTCCGTTCCAATGCGACGGATGATTGCTTGAGCTAAAACATCGCGCCCCTCAATAATCGCCCGCCAAACGCGTGACGGGCGCGCTCCCAAACCAGCCTCCAACAAGTCTGCAGATACACTCGTCGTCACTTCCTTCCCAGGCCGTATGGGCTTTACTATTTGGCCCATAGAGATCGATCAGACTTTGGCGTCCATAAAACCTGTTTTTTCTTCTTCTTTGTTTACCTCTCCGGCATCCGGTGGCTCTGTTACCCAGCCGCTGTCTCCGCATCCGCATAGGAGTTCGGTTCTCGGTGGGTTCCCGTTCTCCGCCGCCGTTGTTGGCTCTGAGACAAGCGGGTGGAAACAAGAGGGAGGACACCCCTTCACCTCGGCCTGCCCTGTCGGCCACCGTTAACAGGTATGGTCGCCCCCCCCCCCCCCCCCCCCCCCCCCGCGTAAACAATGGCGGTATTTACTGAGGTAACCATATTCAGCATGCATGACCGAAAGTACATTTTAGCATATTAGTTGTTAGGATGGCAGTGGCACAAGGAAAAATTTAGTTCTCATGCCCAGCCACAATTTTCACATAAATCAACAGAGTCCATGTCCATGGGCATGCCAATTTTCTATACCATGACCAACTTGAGTTCAAGAGTCATCACATCGTAAGTTTTCTTTAAAGCCATTAGGCCAATCTCAATATAAAGTTTTGTTGAACGGTTTATAAGAGTGTCATGTCATATAACGATATTTGAGTTAATGGATAAAACAAGTTATCTCAATATAAAATTTTATGCCTTGGTTTCATCTGCTAACATATCACTTAAATATTATTACATCTAAGTGACCATCGTGGTAGTTGATAAATATATGAAGGTGAAATAAATTATTTTCAATGAAAATTTAATTCTAGTTTTATAGTCTAAGTAATAGTGTACACCAGATTTCATTCTCATGAAACCCAACTCCACCCTCTTTTTATAAATTTCATGTCATGTCATATTTTTTGTCTACATGAAGTGTCATTTAATGAGTTTGAAACCCTCATAAAATTTAGATTGAGATCAGCCTTAATAATTCAAGGCATATGAGTATAAAAGTCCATCCCTCTCTCTGCCTCATTCAGAAACTTTTGCAGATGAAGAGGACTACATGCTATGAGGTGGCAGATAAACAAATCTATTGACATAGTAAGAAATATACAGAAGAAAGGAGTTTCATCTAGATGAAACTAGACATACACGGTTAACTAGGATTGAAACATCATAAAACTAGCATTATACAGAAGTAATTTCATTTCATCTTGAGACAATTAATAAAACCAAATGGAAGTAAGTACAATGAAACAACAAAATAAACTATGCATTGGAGTTATTGTTTTATTCATAGTTTTAAACTACTAAAGATGACATGGCTCTCTTGGTAACATCAAAATGAAACTAATTGGGATTAGTCTGAAAGTACCTTTTTTTCCTGATGAATTCTATTGTCTAACTGCACAACTGTTTATGTATTGATGGACATTGTTCTAAAAGTTTCGTCAGACAAAATTATTTTGGATTGAAGAGAGTATAATCTGTAGCATCTGTATTCTTATACCACGTCCTTTTGATGCAGAGGTGATGGCGGCAACAGTGACAACGGGAAGCCTCAGCCAGCGCCCTGTGGTCGCAGGAGACAGGCTAAGTTCATTGCCTGATGGCACTCTCCACACTATCATGTCTTTTCTCACGGCGCAGCAGGCCGTGCAGACGTGTATGCTGTCAAGGAGGTGGAGGGACCTCTGGTACTCCATGCCATGTCTTGACATCGACCAGTGAGAGTTTGACGCAGCAGCATCACCGGCTCGGGAGGATCGCAAAAGAGCATGGAACCGGTTTGAGAAATTCATCAGCACATTGCTGAACCATCAGAGCGCAATCACTAGATGTATTCAGGTTTCACGTTACAGGCTTCGAGTTTAAAGTCATCGACCAATGGCTGCGTCGTGGACTCAAGGGGAGCCCTGTGGTTGTGGAGATTAGTTTGTCCCGCCATGCAATCTTTCACGGATTACCACATTACGGTTCCAGTTACTGTCGCCTCGAGAGGTTGCGTCTTGTTGGTGTTTCTTTGAGCACGAATCTCACACAACAGCTCTGTTCTAGCTGCCCTGCCCTGAAAGATCTGGAGCTTGAGAGTTGTCTTCTTGATTCTTCAGAAGTGGCCTCAGGCACACTCAAGAACTTGATTATCAGAGATTGTGGAACCTACTTTGATAGCGTGGTGTTTATCAAAGCACCGGCTCTCATTTCATTTCAACTGGTCATGACTGTTGTTGAATTCAAATGGAAGGGTATCTTAGTGGATGAGATGCCGTCCCTTGTCAGATCGTCAATTTGTTTCAAATCTGGCTGTGGAACTGATGAGGGCAACTTACAGAAAAAGCCATCCAAGCTTCTTTGCAGCCTAGCTAATGTGAGAGAGCTAAAACTATCTGGTTCAATAACGTTGGTATGTTTCTTTTATTTGTTAGCTTTCTTATCGTGTTATTTAAATAATTAATCACTCTCGTGAATTATTGATTACAGTATATTTGTTTCCATGTGCATTTCAATAGACTTGTATAGTTCACGCCTCAAAGCTAAATGTTTGTGCCATAATAAATTAGATATATTACTACATATCGAGAGGATAATCCCAATGTTTTTATTCTTGTTCGTTCCTTCGCTTCAGGCAATACTTCAGACGGGATTGGATGCCTTCCCAACGTTTCATAATCTTAGAACATTGTTGTTCGATGGATGTGATTTGTGTGACACCTTCAACATCCTGGGATGCTTCCTGAATAATGCCCCTAATTTGGAGAAACTTACTCTGCAATTCTGCAAGGTAATTTTCATTTTGTTTGTGTCTACCATGTTTCATATTTATGCTAACTTTAACGTAATATCTTACAACATCGATGAATTCTGTTTACGGCCAACAGCTTCCAAAAGTTCCCAGGAAAAGAACAAGGGCGGGGACGAAGCAGGCATTCGTGAAGTGTGACATGCCAGATTTCCATTGTCGAAGCTTGAAGTTGACTGAAATCAAGTATAGAGAAGACGACATTGTGCCGCTGTTTGGTCTTTTGGCTGGCATTTGGAGGAACCTATGGAAGACTACCATCGTGCTTACCAAAGAATGAAGTATATGCATATACTGAAGATATCATTGCCCTTTTCAATCTGTCGTTCTCTGAAACAACATGTTTTAATTTTTGAATTTCTGAACAGTGTGAAATTGAAATTTTGTTTTTAAGAATATGTGAAACTCTTAAGTTTTATTAGAGAAATGTGAAATTCTAAGTTTTTTTGAGACAAATGTGAAATTCTAAGTGACACGTTTGACATTTGATGATGTTGCTCGGTTGTATCTGGTCTGGACAGAGAAGAACACAACATTGGTGCACGCGCGGCAACGTCGTGGGCTCGTGAACCACATGGACTACGTACCGTGCGCCGCGCATCCGGAGGGGGTGATCACGTTCACACCTGCTCCACAACGTTGTCCTCCAGCCAGCTTGCCCGCGCCGGCGACGCTGCAGCGGGTGGCGTCGATGGGCTGAGCACCCTCCCCGACGAGCTCCTCCACACCATTATGTCCTTCCTCCAAACGTGGTAGGCCGTGCAGACGAGCTTGCTATCACCGCGATGGCGCGAGTAGGGATGGAAATTTTACCCATGGGCGCGGACCCAATGAGTGATGCGGGTGTGAGTCTAATTTTTTAGAGTAAGTTGCAAGCTATAACTATTTATATTATTATTATAAAAAACTATAAATTTCGATTTCTATTTCACAAAACTACAACTATTTTAATCTCGAGTTGCAAAAAACTATAACTTTAACAAATTTTATTCTGGAGCGAGCGTGGGTCCCACCTATCAGTTTAATAGTATCATTCTATTTTCTATGTCAGACGCCATGTCATTGTGATGATGTCGAAGATATTATAACAGATCTCGTGATGATGTCGAAGATATCATAACAGATCTACTTAGGCATCTGTTCTGATATCTTCCACATCATCATGATGACATGACGTCTGACGTGAGAAACAGAATGATACTATTAGACTAACAGGTGGAACCCACAGTCACTCCAGAATGGAACTTGTTAAAGTTGTAGTTTTTTGGAACTCGAGGTCAAAATAGTTGTAGTTTTATGAAATAGAAATCAAAAGTTGTAGTTTTATACAATAATGATACAAATAGTTGTACCTTTGTATAATTCACTCAATTTTTTAACCATAGGTGTCACTCGCACCCGATCCGATAAACAAGGATGTGAATATGGGTTTTATTTCTCACCCACGGGTGACCTGTTAGGTCTCGAAACGTACTTACATATAAAATTTAGTCTCATCTCATAATAAGCTAATCCTAAATAAATATATATGTGATGAGAGTGATGATTAAGTTATTAAGAATTTATGTACAATTACCTAGACACATATCTTATGACTTATTTTTATTGATTCTTGTGGCATATATAAACATTGTGTATTTATGTTGATCTCGTTAAAATATTTATTTTGAGATATTTTCATATGACATGAAATCCGACGGCCCCGATACCTACCCAAAACCCGGTAGATACGAGTGTGGGTCTTAATTTCTATCCGTGGATACGGGTATAGGTGTCAATTTTCATCCGAAACATTTTTTGTGGTGAATAGGTTTTTGCTCCAACCCCACCTGAATCTGACCCACTGTCATCCTAGGCGCAAGCTCTGGCGCTCCATGCCATGCCTCCACAATCCACATCAACATCTGAGAGTTCTTCGACACCGCGCCTCCGGTCCCAGACAGACGCAGGTGCGGCCCGGCCTTACTTCCCAACCGGAGAGCCGAGGCGTGGAGGACTCTACTTTCGCAGTACAGATAACTCCTAAGTTACGAGTGTAAGAATTTGGACCTGATTGACATCACGTATCAAGACGGCAATACTAGCAATCTCTTTGGACTCTTGATGAGCATTAGAAAGAAACTGTCTAACAACATTGTCACACTCAAGAAGGTCCAGCAATGTTCTCTGAACACACGGATACGATTCAAGCGGTACAAATAACGAACTCAGCCTACATTCCGATGTACATTACAAATGGCACAACGATGTGCCGGTATGCCATGAACCTCGCCCAAGTGATCTTTGTAGTGAATGTCGGTCTGTCTTATCTAATGCAGGAGAAAGGACTGAGAAATATCAACGAGGACTAGTATAAGGATTGAGGACCTGCTACGATGACTATGTTTTGAACTGGAATATTTGGGGATTCTGTTTTGGACGTGAGACTCTGCTATGTTTCGACCAAATCATGAGACAATGATATATTAAGAGCAAGTATAATAGAGAAGTTTAAGCGAGCGATATCTAATAAGAAAGAGAGAGAAAGTAGGAGAGAGAAGGCAACGGGTGACTGCCCAGGCGCCAACGCAAGCGGGCGAAACAGCCTCTTCTTCGCTCAATGACCGCCACGTATTAAGGAACACCTTGAATAGTAGTGGGCCTGCCACTGTAGCGCGCGGCCGCACTCGCGAGTCGCCCGTAGCTTGGCGAGTCTATTAAACTGCTCTAACCAAGTTCATCTTAAAAACTGATTCAAAGTTGCTGGACTTCATGTGGAAGGGTCAAAGATTTGATCTCTCGGAGGTTGCAACTATTATTGTAGATCTTCAGGAGCTTTGTACACATTTTAATTTCTTCTTTAATTTGACATTTGTGTTTGTAAAACAAACTGCAAATTGTGGTGCACACCTCTGTGCTCAGGAAGCAGTGCGTCATCGGGCAAGCTAGATTGGGTGCATCCAGCCGCGTTCTCGGTGCAATGTCTGTAACATGATTGTATCCCCTGTAGTGAATAAAGAGGAGCTCTTGATTCAACGAGTGTGGATTAGCAATGGACATAAATGTTGGGTCATATGTAATGTCGCTTTTTTTATGGTTGATACTACTGCAATTCTATTTTTCTACTAGGGCTATTTAGATACATCATGCCATTACAGGTTTGCCAGTTTTTGGGGCTATTTTTTCGTTTTGTATTTTCTTTAAATAATTTCAATCTAATTTTTAGACTAAAATAATTTCAAATTCTAAGTGACACACATTTGGCAAATAAACCGGCCGATTCCATCTGGGCCGGACTGCGAAGTAGTACAGAACATCTTCCCAAGCAACGTCGAACTACATGCGCCGCGCCGAGGAAAGGCGATCATCGTTATTCACGCCCGTCATCTCCGGATCTTCAACCAAAGTTAACCCTAACACACACACACCTCTGTGATCCCAATCCCACACAACCGCTCGCATTCTCCTCTTGGCAATGGCTGAGGCTTCCACCCGCCGCGCCCGCACTGCTATAGACGCCACTGCATCCGGCGTCGACCGATTGAGCATCCTCCCCGATGAAATCCTTCACACCATCATGTCCTTCCTCCCGGCGCGGCAGGCCGTCCAGACGAGCGCGCTGTCGCGGCGGTGGCGCGAGCTCTGGCGCTCCATGCCCTGTCTCCACATCGACATCCGGGATTTCCGCACCAGCACCGCCACGCCTCCTGTCCACCAACGCTGGTGCGCCGGTGGCGTGACCCGTCCCTATAATCCAAATCCCAGGCCGTTCCAAGATGGGTGGACAAAATTCGAGAACTTCACGACCAACCTGCTCATGTTCCACAGCGCCGCGACCCTGGACAGGTTCCGGCTACGCATCAGCGGGGAGGATCACGAATTGGAGGCTGAGCGCTGGATTCGCCGCGGGATCAAGTACAACCCGGCCGTGCTCGAGGTCACGCTCACATCCGTCACCGGTATTATCCCGCTGCCTCCGCTGGGTCCCAGCGCTGTCGCCGCGCCTTGCCGCCTGAGGAGGCTGAACCTTCACGGGCTGCGTCTGGACGACGGCTTCGCTGACCATCTCCGGTCCAGGTGCCCCGTCCTGGAAGACCTCCAGCTCAAGGGGTGCGACTGCCTCTTCCGGGAGCTCGTCTCGACCTCCCTCAAGAGCCTGGTCATCGACGCCGGCGACCGCGGGTTTCGCGTGCAGCTGGTCGTCACGGCCCCCGCGCTGGTATCGATTCGGCTGGCGTTTGGGCAGAGCACAGACCCACGCTCGTTCGTGCTGAACGGAGCGGAAGGGTCCCTTTCGCAGGCATGGATCGGTGAATCCTTCGGCTCCGTGAACAATAATCTGTCCAGGCTCCTCGGAAGCATGTGCAACATCAGGACTCTCGACTTGTGGAGATTTGGTTATCGTATTGTACGTATACGTATCATTCTATTCTCCCTTAACTGTGGAGAACGGATATACATATATATCGTAGCTATCAGAGATTATTTTTCATGCTTGGAGTGCAACCCTCAGTTTTGTTTGTTTATGCAATGTCTCCACTTGCAGGATAAACTGCTAGAAGATGAGAGGAAAGAGTTTCCAAAGCTCCATAACCTGACAACTCTGTTAATGGGGCAATGCGACATGAGGGAGGAGTTTGACATACTACGATTCTTTATGGAGAACGTTCCTAGCTTGGAAAAAGTTACCCTGCGGCACTGCAAGGTACTTCAATTTCATACTTTCTTGCTACATGGAGTACCTTTCTTGCTCTCTTAATCTCTATCTCTATACTAAGCCTATTTTGGTATTGGTGTTGATGTTGTCAATTACAATCCAAAATGGCTTCCCAAGTCCAACAAAAACGACGGCCGTGTAGGGTCCAGCAATTATAATCTAAAATCGCATAGAAGTCCATAATATATTCATGTACGCCCGAGAGACATACACATGGATAACAGATTAGCCCCTTCTACTGTTCGTGTTGGTTGCAGTCAGCCACAAACCTAGAGCAGTCGCCCGCGCGTGTCTTTGGATAGTATTGGTGTTGCTGCCTCGTTTCTCTATCTCTACTCCTTGATAATCTAGGTGAGTCCGTCTATCTCTTGCCTAATTAAACCTATTTTTGTGTTGGTGTTGACATTGGCAATTATAATCCATAAAACAGCTGCTGAAGTCCAGCAAAGACGACCATCGTGTGGGTCCAACAATTACGATCCAAAACCACGTAGAAGTCCATAACATATTGATGTACACCCAAGAGATGTACACATAGACACCAGATTATCCTCTTCTACTTTTCATGTTGGTTGTAGTCAGCCGCAAGCCTAGAGAAGTCGCCCGCTCGCGTTGTTCACTAGTACAAAAGACCTCTTAAGTGACGGTGAAAAACCGCCTATAATGGTGTTTTTTCAAGCCGCCACTAAGCTCCAGTCACTGGGAAGGGGTCGAGCCCGGTGGCAGCTTCATCACTGGTGCAACAAGCCTAGTGGCGGTGGGATGATGTCATCTTTCACCACCACTGGGAAAGCATTTACAAACAAAAAAAAGATCGGGCCTGCGCGGTTTGGGCCCAGCCCAACCCACCAGCAAACCCTAGCTCAGAGTTATCGCCGCCGCCATGCCCTAGAGACACCGCAGCCATGTGCCCGAGGAGGAGGAGCTGCCGCCGTCGCTAGCCCGAGGAGGATCTGCCACTGCCGCTAGCTCAAGGAGGAGAAGCTGCCACCGCCACCATGCGCACGAGGACGAGCTGCCGCCTCTGCCACGCGCACGAGGAGGAGCCGCCAATGCCAGCATGCACACGTGGAGGAGCCGCTGACGCTGCCGCGCACACGAGGAGGATGAGTCGCCCACAGCCGCCGTAGCTAGATCCGCAGCCACCCGCAACCGCGGATCCGTGGCCATCATTGTTGCCTGGCCGCGCGCATGACAAGGGATGGATGGGCGAGCGGTGCTTCGAGGCCCTGCCGCTAGAGCCGTGTGCTCGTCGGGGGAGGAGTGCAGCAGGTGCCGAGGAAGAAGGGCCGTGGAGGCGCCATCACGCGTAGGGAGGAGACGGCAGTGGTGGTGCTTACGAGAGAGAGAGAAGGGGATAGGGAGAGAGAAGTGTGGAGGTAGGGTTAGCTCATGACGCGATATTTGTATCAGTATTTTTCAGTGGACTTTGATGGGCTACGGGGCTTACAGTGATGATGGGAAGGTCCACCGTCACTGAAATTTTTTGGGTCTGCATCACTACAGGCCTTTATTGTACTAGTAATTGGATAGTACTAGAAAATCTTGTGCGCTTTGTTGCACCCATGTGGAACATCATTAGTTCAAAACACTAAAGAAATATATTTTAAGAATGTCTTTTTGTTAACTTGTATGTAATAGCTAGTTAGCTCCTTAGTTCAAAAATTGGAAAGTAATATGTTCAAGGTGAGATTAATAAGTATCAGATGAATATATCTCATATCATCAGTCAAAAGTAGTATAGAATAAAAGATTATCATCTTCTATGCAATTTAGATATATAGTACAATTCTAAATTAAAGGAACATTGTCAAGACCTACTATGAGAGAATTGGTGTAATATATCTGTTATGGCCCAGCCAAGCCCGGTCCAGGCGACCCAGCCGGGGCCGTCACAGGTGCCTCCGGTAATCACATATTACCGGTAGCGCCACCACAATCAGGTTAGATTATTTCCTTAGATATTTCGGGTTGTTTCCTTAAGTTCAGATATTTGTAAGTAAGATAAATACTTTTGGATTGGTTTGGAACAAGGGAGTTTAGCAATCAATCTGATTGCTGGCCTCAAGGGCCTTCATAACTCTTGGTGTCACCCTGCGCCTCCTACGATCGCATCTCTCTCTTGCGCGCGTGTCAACTCTCTGTTCACGACGGCGTCGTAGCGCCCACCTCGCCCTCGACCTCAAGTCTTCCACCCGTACAACCTCCATAGCAGGCCCGGTAGGAGCAAGGAACCTATCAATATCATTATTAGAAAAAACATATAAATTGTCATTTTGTTGTGTATAATAATTTGAAAAGTGAAGTATAATATCTAGAATACTATGTGCAGGGTGTGTCGTAAATTATTTAAAATTCATAGTAACGCATAGATACTTTGCTAGTCTCTACTCTTTACTAAGTAGGTGAACATGTTCATACGGTGTTGCACGGCTGAAAATACGCTCCATACAAAATAACATTCGAGTTGCCTAAGGAATTGAAAAAATTTATTCCAAACAGACTCCTATTCAGAGAACACGTCCATACGGTGTTCCTCTTTCCATAAATATAAAAATATGACTTCTACTTAGAATAAAACAACATTAGAGTTCCTATAAATACAAAAATATGATTGATACGCAGAACAAAATAACATTCGATTTGCATAAGAAAAAAAGTTATTCTGAAAAAGAATTGACTTGACTCTCCTCTCAATAATAACCAACATGATAGTGCACATTGACGTGTTTACCTGTTTCACTAAGAGTAGAGATTTAAATCTATGGGCACACATATATGTTGCTAGTAATACTTTAATTTATCTTGCTGCTTTCACTACATTAACCAAATCACTGTCTGCAATTAAATAGTATCCACAAGTTAGAGAAAAGTATTTTCAGCCGGATCTCCCTCCGCAACACAGAGAACTCATAAGTTATGAGTCCCAGGAATTGAACCTCATTGACATCAAGTATCAAGATGGCAATATCAGCAATCTCTTTGGACTCTTGATGGGCATTAGGATGAAACTAGACACGAACATTGTCACACTCAAGAAGGTCCGGCAACCTTCTCTGAAGATACGGATCCGACTCAAGAGGTACTGATAACTTGGTCCTATATTATGTTGTAATGAATGTTTCTAATTGCTTTACTGACTTTCTTACACATTACAAATGACAGAACAATGTGCGGGTATGCATTGCACTTGGCCCAAGTCATATTTGTAGACTAAATGTTGGTAGTTCTTATCTAATGCAGGAAAACAGGGCTGAAGAAAAATCAACAAGAGTAGTTGGACTTGCTGTGAACATGTGCCGATTCTCTGTTCTACAGGTGAGACTCTACTATGTCTCGGCCAGATCAAAAGATAATGAATATTCCTAACTAATTCACTGACAAAGAGTGGATTTACCAGCATGCCTCCCTTTATTCAAATGTAATGTCGCTTTTCTGACAAAGAGATGGTAAATCCACGCTAAATGAAACAAGCCCCCTTCTGAAAGCATCGATTAGAGCATCTCTAACAGGCCTCTAAAACAGGACTCCTCTTTCCTCCCACCACTTTTTTTGTCTATCCTTCCACGCCTTGCATTCTCTCAGCAGTGGAAAGCCTCAGCGATAAGAAAATCCACTCGTCATGAGGTGGTAAATCCACTCTTTTAGTGGCAGTGGAAATGTCGTCTCCCTCGCCATTTCCACTACGGTGCCACCATCTCATGTAGAGGGGCCCGGGCGCTTCTTCTCAACGGTGTCAGATCTGTTTAATTGATGAGTGGGCCCCACCCATAGTATAATTTTAGGACACTGACTCGTGGACCCCTTGTGCAAGAAGAGACATCAGAGCTGCAATTTGAGAAGTACCATTGGAGGAGAGAATGAAATTTGAGAGGTGAAAAATATGACCCATCTCACAAAAGGGGGGAGTAGGGGGCTCCATTTGAGAGCCCCATTGAAGATGCTCTTAGGGACTATGTGGTCCGCATAAACAAGAATGTATTTATCAGTCTACTGAGCCATCTCTACAATGAAATTCTTGAGTTGTGGGAATTCTGTTATCCACTTGTACGTTTTATGTATCTTTTTTTTAATGAATAAGCACATGAGAGATACTAGAACTCACATTATCGGTGATCGAGTTTTTCTCTACATGTTCTAGCGTTGAACTTATTTATCTGAAAATAAAGTATGCATTTATTACCCATCTATCTATATGTACCTTTTTGCTATATATTGATACTACATGATAATGGATACTTACTCTGCTACTGTTTCTACACTTCCAAAAAAGCGACGAGATGACGAAATCAAAAAGTTCCCGAAGCTCCATAACCTGACGACTTTGTTGATGGGGAGATGCGACATGAGTAAACAGTTTGAGATGTCGCAGTTCTTTGTGCAGAATGTTCCTAGCTTGTAGAAAGTTCCTTTACAGCACTGCCAGGTATTACACATCATGCCTCTTGCTTTAGTTTGCCATCCTTCAGCACATTATTTTTCTATATGTTAAAAGTATATAGAAAGTAAGCCAAGAAGTTTTCAAAGGATGATCCCTTGCCGATACCAAAAGCTCCTGAATTTTGAGTCTCAGGATTTGAAGTTAATAGACATCAATTATAAAGACGGTAACACCAGCAATCTCTTTTTGCTTTTGATGAGAATTAGGAAGAAAATAAAGAAGAATACATTTGTATTGATAAATGTTTACTATAGCAGTACATTGTCAAATGCAATCTTGTATTTGACATTGGTCTGATGGTGTAGCCTCAAATGACATGTGGAACCCACCTGTGTGGCTAGTGGCAAACGACATCATGTGTTTGCAATAGCACGTGGAAAATTCTTCCTTTTGAATGTGTTGCTTCAGTATACTATCAATTTTGAGTGCAAAACTAGATTGTAGTTTATGTGGTAAGAAGTTTATTTGGTGTTATAAACATGATTAATTACACTTGCAATTCTGGCTATGGAGCCTTTGGAAGATATGAAACAACTCTTGTTTTAAGAACGTTACATGGAGAAGTTCATAGTGTTAACAGGATTTGAGGGATCTGAGAAAGACGTATCTTTGAGACTTTACTCGTATTTGTCAATGTATAATTTGGTTGTACATGTGTTGATTCACGTGTGCCAAAAACGAATAAACGATGGCCCTGGTCCATTTACAATCTTATTCCTTGAACTCTAAAAATATACAGAACTTTATTATGGCTGTCTGAGCATTAGCTTGCTGTTGACCAACATATATTCAAATTGATTTCCGTCCAAAATAAATGTTGCCTTAAGCTGATAACCTAGGTTCTTGCTCTGCTGCCGAGTTTAAGCTGGTCAAGAAGAAAACAATCTATTTTGAGGCCGAATGACCGACAGGAAATGTGCCTCCTAAATGTGAACACACAGGTAGGGGTGAAATCGGATCGGATACGGGTGGATATAGCTTATCCCATATCCTATCCTGTATTTTTTTTCTCGGATCCGGAGTCGAAACGAATAGTGCCGGATAATTATTTCTTGATCCCGTACCCCGTCCTATATTCTTATTTCAGAGTCGGATTCAGACACGGATACTATTACAAGATTCATATAGATGAAAAATTATATGATAGATATATTGTTAGTGTGAAAATGAATATAACAATACCTAATATATATAAATAAATCAATTTATTTACTTATATATATTAAATTTTTAGATTTTTTAAATATTTTTAATGTCTAAATTATTGAAATTAAATCAAATTATAAAAATCTCTGATACCGGACGGATACGGCTCATCCCATATCCTATCCCGCTAGTTTTTCTCGGACTCGGATTCGGACACGGATAGTGTCGGATGACTATTAGTGTATCCTATATTTGGCCATATTTATTTTCTCGATGATCGGATCGTCAGACGATCGGATATTATCCGTCCCGTTTTCATCCCTACACACAGGTTCACACTCGAGGTCGGTCACTTGATTCCTTGGACGCAAGCTTTGCACGGCAGATACAGTCTGGGTGCCTCGGCCTGGAAGATCTGGAGCTCAAGAATTGTTACTGCACATTTCGCGAGATCGCCTCCCACACATTGAAGACGTTGAAGATGGATGGTTGCTCTATTGATGTCCCTGTGGCGGATGATCCTGATCGTGTCTTTGTTATCAGGGTGCCTGCTCTCGTCTCACTGCATTTGTCTGTTTACATTTCTCCGTTTGGTGTTTCAGTGAACGAAGCATCCAACCTTGTCCTAGCGTCCATCCGATTCCATGTTGGCAGCGGACGCAACATCCAGAGAAATGTGCGTAAGCTTCTTGACGGCCTGTCTAGTGCGAGAAATTTGGAATTAACCTATCTTAAAACTGTGGTACGTGCCTTCACCCTCTACTCAGTGGCGGAGCCACCAATACGGCGAGCTGTGGCAGCCGCCATACCTGCCAGCGGGAGAACTTTGTCCATTTAGTACTTGTATAGTATGTTTGTCTAATCATCTACTTATCAATGCCTACATTTTCATATGATCACGACTTGTGAGCTGAAATATAGTAAATTTATGCATATTAGATGATTATAGTTATAATTTTAGTCATATAATATATTTATACATATATAAGTAGTGGTAAGTTCTACCGTCAGTATTTTCGCTTTGTGGGTCATGGCATTGCGACCAAACTTTCTTTCTTTTTCCCGGATGATCATCACAACATCTAACGCTATTCTTTTTTGGATTTCAGGTGCCATCAGTAGATGAGACTACAGGAAAGTTTCCAGCTTTCAGTAACCTGAAAACCTTACTCCTAGATACGTGTGACTTGAGCGATAACTTCAAAACGCTGGGGCAGTTCCTGCATAATGCTCCTAATCTGGAGAAATTGACACTCAAGCATTGCAAGGTACTATATGGCTCGTGAAAAAAAAAAATTATACGTCTGTACGGTAGTTAAGTATTCCCGTTCTACTACCTAACATGATTCATCTTTACTGCAAATAGTTATCTAAAGGTCAGACGAAAAAGGTCAAGTCAATGAGGAAAACTTTGAAATGTCAGAACCTGCTAAGCTTCAAGTGTTCGAACCTAAAATTGGTCGAGATCAAGGGCAGTGAGGGCAACATTCAGCAGCTGTTTGATCTTCTGTTTGGCATCTGGGAAAATTTGCTGAAGGCCACTGTTGTGCTTACCAAGGACGACTGACAAGGTTTTAGCAAGATTTTGAATGTTGGTTGTTGTCTCTTGCTTTCAGTTCATGTCATAAATGGATGGATAAATGTACTATGCATGACTTATGTTTCTACAGGAGTATGTTTCAACAGCAGTGTTAACTAATCAGTCCGATTATAATTGTATTATTTCACTTGAGTGCAATAGCGTATATTTCTGTTATGTGATAATTTAGAATGGCATTTTTTATTGTTATGGGGGCACTATGAACAGTTACTAGTTTTTGCGGCAGGACACTGCAGCCAATTTTGGTAGTAAGATAAGACACTGAGAAATTATGACATTTGTTTTATTTTTTTTTTAGCACATGACATTTGTTTCTTGGACACTGTAGAAGGGAAAAAAATGCAACTATCGAATTTTTTTTAATCTCAAATTGCTCAAAATGAATAAATCTTCATTTAGGCTATATTACAGGGTCTGAAATCCGAACACTCCGATAAAGTACAGCCTTAATTAGGCACACCCAAAACAATTTAATTTGTGGCCTAGATTAAGCTCAATGCCGGTGTCATCTTCCTAGAGGTGGCCAAAGGAGCGGATCGATCCAGCATGGCCCAAGCCATAAATAGTCTGGTATGTTTAATTTCAGGTCGATATATAACACACAAGCCATATCGTGTCCTGACAGCCCGTGGACTCAGCTGTCGACCCACGGTTCGAAAATGATTTAACGTGTCGGGCCTGATAGGCTCACTAGAGTTGAGATTTGAACTAGAGACCTCTGAGAAATAAAATAACAACCTTACCACCAGATCACAAATAGCTCTTTATTTATAGTGGGGAATAAAATTTATTTAATATTTTATTAAACAGACCATGACGTGTCAGCCCACAAACTACAAAATCTATACAAGCACGACCCGTATTATCATGTCAGGCCGGCCCGGGCATGAAATAACACGGATCGTGCCATGCTCGGACTAGGTTTTTTTTCGTGCTTCAGGCCAAGCCACTAGACACGGCCTGTCTGGCCACCTCTACATCTTCCTCAGTAAGTCGACCGACGCTCATAGTTGGCTGAAGAGCCATGCCGGACACCACCTCCAAACTCCAAACCCTATCCCTCAATCACGCAGCCACTTCCCCATCTCTCGATCGTCGCCTCCTCGACCTAGTCGTGCTTGAAGATTGCTCCTTTGCGTTCGTGAGATCCTTTTCTGCCGGAACTTCCCTAGGACTCATTGGGTATGTGAGGCTACGGCGGAGATATGGTTATGGGAGATCCACATCACGAGGTGGCCGTGTTCGATGTCCCGTGAGAAGAATCAAGAAGGGAGCTGATAAGGCTGACTCCAATGGATTGCCTATATGGCCATCCAAACTCAAAATAGATCCTAATTGATGTAAAAACCGCCTCCAACAGAGTACCCAAACCGATCTAGGATGCGCCCGCTCGGCGACCTACAAATAGGGCACGTGACCACGTGACCCGTCGACTCTAGGCCCCATGCCGCCCCCGGCCCCATGCCGCCCCCGTACTCATCCTCCTCCACCGCGCTGCACGCCCGAGCTCCTCCACCACAGCCGCGCGCGCCATGCCCGAGCTCCTCCTCCGCTGCCGCACGCCCGAGCTCCTCCTCCTCTGCCCGTGCTCCTACACCTCCGCCGCGCCGCACGCCTGAGCTCCGCCACATTGATTTAGCTGTCATCATCATCATATTCCACTGCTTGACTATTATACCCTTAACAATATATTCTAAGAAAATCAATCACGTTCACATCTGAATGGCCAAATCTCTATGGCTGCCACTTGACACACAATAAGACTGAGCATAGCAAAGTAGCTTTGTGTGGTTGCCTTTTTTGAGCCAGCTGGGCAAACCCCTAGCCTACAAAATTGGTGAAAGAATGAAAGTAAACTGAAATCACGACGCATACCTTGCATTGATAACAACAGGGCATGTTGTAGATTTCCATTTTTCACATTGTAACTAGAAAGCTGAAATTCTGAAATATATACACATGAAATTCAAGGAATGGTTCAGCAAAAAAATCAATCCAAACAACAATGGTCATGCAAAAGTTCTGCACTTCTGCTGTCAGAAAGGTTTGTCCATTTCTAGCCTACAGAATATGTTGTACATCACTCACAACCTGAATTGATCATAGCAGGGCCACCTTCCACAGCTCTCATTTTCTAATAGTTAGTAACCTTAGAAAATTAAAGTTTGTAACAGATACTTCGACGCAAAAACCGAATTGGCCATAAATACTTCAAAGCAATTTGGTCTGAAAACTGAATGATATGCTTTAAATAAAACTGAGCATGGCCATTGCCCATTGGGCTTAACATGTCTCACTTGTAAGCCTACTGTCTGACAGTGTTGATGCCCTGTTTTTTTCTTTGCCATTTCTAGCCTACAGAATATGTTGTACATTACTCACAACCTGAATTGATCATAGCAGGGCCACCTTCTACAGCTCCCACTTTCTAATAGTTAGTAACCTTAGAAAATTAAATTTTGTAATAGATACATCGACGCAAAAATCAAATTGGCCACAAACACTTCGAAGCAATTTGGTCTGAAAACTGAATGATATGCTTTAAATAAAACTGAGCATGACCATTGCCCATTGGCCTTAACATGTCTCACTTGTAAGCCTACTGTATGACAGTGTTGATGCCCTGTTTTTTTCTTTGCCAGCAGCCCCGTGTGCAGTGTAACTTGTATTAGATGAACCCTGACTTCTGTTTTATTTAACCCAGATCATCATCTTCTCATATAAAGAAGCACCATATCTGCTCGGTGCTCTCACTTCCTGTTGAAAGAAATAGTGTATGGACATTGAAATGATCCTATAGTACCAAAAATGAAGTATTGTCTTAAGTTGTACTATATGTTTGTTCTTGGCGTGCCACATGTACTATACAGGATATATACATTTTTGGGTGAATTTATTGGTACGGCTGCGTGTTGTGGATGATTTCACAAGTTTTGTCTTGATTTCAGGCAAGACCTGTTGTAGGATCAATTGAATTTCCTATTTTCAAAAACCTAAGAATATTGATTCTGTATAGATATGATTTATGTGAATATGGTGAGTCTGAGTTATTGCGCCACTGTCTGCGACAGTCCTAATTTGGAGAAGCTCACAGTAGATTGTTACAAGGTATTTCATTTCTTTTAATCTGCAACTCTTGTTCAGTTTCACTTGCTAGGGATAATTTATGAGTTTTTTTTTATAATGGAGACAGCTCCCAAAAGCTTCCACCAAAGAAAAAGAAAAAACCAAGTTGAAGCACGCGTATTCTCGGTTTCGGATCTTTCTATATGTTTCTTTCGTGCGGGTATACGTTGAGCTAGTCCTCGTACTCCTTTTCTTAGATCTTTTGGAAAGAATCTTCTTTTTCATCATGTCAGGTCCTGGATGTAGACTCGGACTAATCTTTTGTTACATCTGGCACGAGATGAAAAAGAGAGAGCTTCGTCTATCGATGAACAACAGAAGATTGATGAAACTCTTGGCATTGCTTTGTTTTTCTCTCCTTTCCTATCAGCGAGTTCTGATCCTTTTGTTCGAAATTTCTTCGTTCGTACCAAACCGCTTGCAGAATCAAATCCTGATATCAGCTATACATCCTCCTTGCATTTATGCCGGAGACGTCGCCTCTTCTATTCTGGTTCATGGTTTCTCTTGGCTATATGGTTCATCTAGGGGGGGGGGGGGGGGGATCGAGCTTCAAGAAATTGTGAATGGTCTTATCAATACATAAATGTATAACTCCCTAGGAATTTCAATTGCAAGCTTTCCCCAGCCCCTTTTCATCAATGGACTCCTGACATCTACAAAGGAGTGTGGTTCGTTCATCTGCAAGAAAAATAGAAATTACGTTTTTATTATGGTCTGACAGAACGACAATTACTTAGATATGTACATATTGCTGGAAAAGCAAAAACGTCAACAGGTCAAGTTTTTCTATAATTACTTAAAGGAGGTGATTAAGAAACTGAAATAGGCCTACTTGAGCAACTTTACTTTCAGGCCGGTGCTTCTGATCGAATTCTTTTCGTGCTATGAAGTTTCCTTTTGAGTCTGCGCCATCTGAAATACCAAATCTTGCTAGTTCAGTTCGTGTGTTTTACGTGAGCGCGCTTCACTAGTGTGTGTAGAAAAAACACACTAACTTGATCATAAAAGAACGTTAAACGTTTTGTCTTTCACAAAGTAGATACAATTATCCGCAAGCGCCTCACATGCGTCAACAAGGGCTGATATGGCGGATTGGGAATGGAGAATCGGTGAATATACGTCGAAATAAGTGGCTGTGTCGAGGTCAACTTTCCTTGATTTCTCCTCTCAGACAGAGGAATTTAGAACGTGGGAAAGGAAGTACACATACTCCAAGAAGTTCTACGTTTCAGAGCCAATCAGTTGATGATTTTAAATGAATATGTTTTAAATGTCTAAAGCTCGGATCAACTGAAATAAAATACGATGATAACAATGTTGGAGAATTGATCAATTTTTTGGTGGGTGCCTCAGGTAACACATAGAAGATATTATAACGCTCACCAGGATTGAAGATGCGACACATGATGAAGATGTGACAAATGATGAAGATGTGACAGATAATGAAGACGATGAAGTGGCAGACTTACCTGCATGAATTTAGATCATCTTATTTTTAGCTTTGCTATCTGTAGACTATTTATGGACGTGTTGTCTGTTGTAAGTTGATTCCCTGGCCACTAACGACATCAGTGTATGGATGGAGGCCACAACTTGGGGCCTGTGAAATTCAACTCACTTCTGATTCTGTTTATAGCTCTTTATTGGTTCAGATTGGTAGACTCTTTATGCAGTATGAGCACATATAGGTTGGGTCCTTCACCGCGCATTCATATCCATGGTAATGCAGTATCAGCATACTTTTACTTTAGATGACTCAATCAACCATGATCAATTCAACTCTGATTTTTATTTTACACATCTTCAAAAACATAAGCTGTTGGGTGAGCTAGCTCTATGTCTATGGTAGTTAGCTCATTAGCTGAAGCAGACGCATTAGCATTACAGGTTCATCCTCTTGCCAATTCTGTTTTTGCAAAAGCCACTACCACAAAATAGCTTTTTACCAGCGGAAGCAATTTTGAAGTAGCGGTGGATCAAAAGAAATCTATAGCTAAAAATATTTTATAATTTTTAGAGACGATTCACTATATAAACCGTTGCTAAAAAACTTTTTAGCAACGGTTCACATTGTGAACTGCCGCTAAAAATCGTTTTAGAGCGGTTCACGCTAATAGGCCATAGTTCAGCCGCACGCTCGCTATCTCTTAGTCTGAAACCTCTAACCCTAACTGGCACCCACCCCACTCCCTCCCTTCTCGATCCTCAGCCACCGCCACGTGCTCTCTCTCTCTCTCTCTCTCTCTCTCGCACGCACCTCCCTCCACCCTGCCTATGTCTCCCAAGCGCCTCCCTCACCCAGCCCCTCTCTCTTCCAAGTCCCTCTCTCCCGATGGCGGGAGGCGTCCGGCGGCCGCGGTGGCTTGGGAGGCTACATCGGGAGGAGTCCGGCGACGGTGGGAGACGGCTCAGGAGGCGATGGCGGCGGTCAGATCTAGTCCCCCCCCTCTCCATGGCAGCACGATGGCGTCCGGGACGGCCAGATCTGGTCGCCCCCTTCTCCATGGCGGCGCACTGGCGACCGGGCGGCCAGATCTGGTCGCCCCCTCCATGCAACGCGGCGGCGACGGGGCGTCCTTGCTGGCGGCCGGACGGCGACGGGGCGTCCTCGTTGGTGGCCGGTCGACGACAGGGCGTCCTTGCTGGTGGCCGGGCGGCGGCGGCCTCCTCCCTTCGTGGTGGTGTGGCGGCGCGGACGGGCCTAGATGTGGGCTCCAGGGCAAGGTTGGGGCCCGTGGGCACAAACAGGCCTAGAAAGTGCTTTTTTTGTTTTTTTATTTTTTCTAGGGTTGTGGTAACGGCGGTCATTCGCGACTACAACAATATTTTCAGCAACGGTTAGTTTGGCTCATAAAAGACCCGCTGCAAAAATATATTATTTTTAGCTACGTTTATACTACGACGGGTTGGTTGATCTGCTGCTACAGTACGTATTGACCCGTCACTATAGTGTAGATTTGTGA
Organism: Eleusine coracana subsp. coracana; assembly: GCA_032690845.1. NCBI lineage: Eukaryota > Viridiplantae > Streptophyta > Magnoliopsida > Poales > Poaceae > Eleusine > Eleusine coracana. The sequence continues at coordinate 13,062,163 of CM064424.1, forward strand.
TAGTGAGCCTTTGGTTTGATGGGAGTAAGCACCGCTAAAATATGGCCGTATAATTTTTTTAGACAATATGTCCGAGAGTACTGTAACTATAAGGGGATATAGAGACATGAACTGTTGTGGGTCTATTTGCTATTTTGCCTATTGAAAAAGTGAGTTTCGGTATAATGTCCATTTAAAAGTGGGCTCTGGGATAATGTTTTCGCGGGTATTTTACCTAAACGAATTGTTAGATGACATTATACAGCCCCCCTGCCGCACTGCCGTGTTGTTTGCGGCGACCGTGGACGCGATCGCATCGCTCCCATTCCCCTTTCTCGCCAGTCGCCACTGAACTGGTGTCTGCCGACGAGACACGACTACACGAGGGCTTCTCAAGCTTCGACCCCGCCCCCGCGCTCCGGCGCCGTTTCCCCTTCCAGTTGGTACAATGCCCTGAGCCTGGCAGGGTCGGGCTGTGGAATTTCCAAGGGGCCGCTGCGGCTGCGACCGTATCCGCGCGTAGGCCGGCGGGGGCGAAGTCCGCCCCCGCCTCATTCGCTTTGGCTTCTCTGGAGCCCGCCCGGATGGAAGCCGCCTCCAAGCGGGTCCGCGGGAGCGGGGGCTCCTCCGGCGACCGGCTGAGCGCCCTGACGGACGATCTCCTCGGCCGCATCCTCTCTTTCCTCCCGTCCCGGCAGTCCGTGCAGACCTCCGTGCTGTCCAAGAGGTGGACGGATCTGTGGCGTTCGGTGCCCGCCATCAACCTGGACGTGCAGGATTTCCGAGTCCGTGACGACGACCACTATCAGAGATGGTTGAAGATGGAGGACTTCACCACCAATCTGCTGATGCGTCATAGGGTTGCGCGGTTGGACGCGTTTCGTCTACATATTATAGGTTTCTATGAGGTGGAGAGTCGAGACTTCCATAGATGGATTCGCCGAGCGATCGAGTACCGTCCTTCAGTGCTTGAGGTCAAGCTTCCCGACTGCAGCTCTGAATATCAATTACCAAATCTGCGCGCCTGTCGCCTCAAAGTATTGCATCTGCATGGTGTCTCTTTGGATCATGCTTTTGCAGATCACCTTCGTTCTGAGTGCCCGGTCCTTCAGGAATTAGTTACCAGCTGGTGTTACAACGATTTTGGTAGCATACAGTCCGATTCACTGAAGAAGTTGACTGTTGACGGTTGTGCAAGTACAAGTGCAGATATGTTGGTTATCCGGGCTCCGTATCTTGCTTCCCTGCGCCTGAACTTATATTTTCACACCTATAAGAATGGGATCTCATTGGATACAGGAAATTCCCTTGTGGAGGCATCAATTTCTGTGCTGCATTGTCACTATCCCCCTGTAAATGAAGCCGTGCTTCTTGGCAGTGTGTTCAGTGTGACAAGTTTGGAGACACGAGGCTTTTCCGCAATGGTATACCTTTCATGCTTTGCTTCAGACATTTTCTCCCCATGCATATTGATTTAGTATCATGAGTATTCCATTGTAGACATGGTGTTTGTGCAAGACCTACATAATAAAGAATTAGATAATTCCTTAATAATCTTCTCCTCAATCATGCATATCTATTGAGTATAATTTCAAGATTTCCCCTTGGACATCTGTGGTCTATGCGACCTACTGAATTATTGTAGTTGATCATTAGCTCACTGTCTGTGGTTTCTATTTACCTATTTCAGGCAATGCTAGACAAGGAATTAGACAAATTCCCAACATTTGATAACTTGACAGCCTTGTTTCTCAGGCGATGTCTAACTGACAATTGTGCGGTGCACAAATTCAATGCTCTTGGGAGATTTCTTCAGAGGTGTCCTAATCTGAAGAAGCTTACTTTGATGGACTTTGGGGTAAAAGTACTTACAATTTGCCTGTTTTAGATTGTATTAAACTGATCTCAGAATGCTGATTAGTTAGCTTTACTCTCATGGTAGTCATGTTTTTCTACCACCAGCCCAATGTGCAGTATAAACTGCCTTGCTAGGGCCTGTTCGTTTATGTCCCCCAATGTTATACAACTCTGAAATATGACTCAGCTGCTTCTCTTCTCTAATGAAGCAGCATTGCTTGTGTTTTGTTTCTTCGAAATTCATGCATCTTAATTAGAACACACCTAATGCTAGTGATGAGCTTTTTTCATCAGTGGTATGATTACTCTGTATGGTCATTTGTTTCTTGGTGTGTGGTTCTAGTTATATTTAACATCTCTGATCAAGGGTTAGAATAAATCAGCAGGGTTCTTGCTGGCTACCATTACAGCACAGAAGTGCAGAATTTTGACTGCAGAAGTTGTGTATTGTCATTTTGATTGTTTTGCCTTTTCTTTTTGCATGACTGAAAAGTGCTAAAAAAATTAGAGTCAAAATTAGGGAAAGACAGTAATTTGGAAAGTTTGGCATACAACTTTAACTTTTTATGAACGTTTGGCTAACTCTGATTATGGGGAAAACAGTAATTTGCAACATGACCATGCTAGGATCGATACATTTGGTTTAGTTTTTGCCTATTCTCTCACTAAGGGTAACCGTAATTGCAACATTTCTCCAGTCCTCCAGACTTGTTATCTATGCTAACTACTAAGAAATAAGGCCATGCAGATTAAACCAAACTAGTAAATTTTCCTTTTGTTTCCCTAGAACAGGAGTACAGGACATTTAAGTTTCCTGATCAAATTGCTTAGTTTTGCTGCATATTTTGAAAACATGATTGAAATGCTCTACTTGTCTCCTCCGAGGTTAGTGATGTTTAGCTTAATGATTTGAAAGTTGCATCCAGCTGACATCAGTTTCTGTACAAAATCCGTATGCTGGTAACCGTGGCAAGGACGTGCATTTAATTAAGGGACTTGCTAATTTTCAGCTGACTGAAAGTTTGGGGTAACTTTCAGTCACCTCTTTAAGCCATTAGATCTAGATCCAATGGTTTATAGTTATTATATAAATAATCCTACAAAAGAAAAATCAAAACTCAAAGGAACAAACCATTGATTGAAAGCTTTCAATCAGCTGAAAGCTAGGAAACATGTTTAATAAAACAAGGCAAGCTTTTTGTCTAGTATGTCAGTTTCTTTATGGGAGGATGATGTCATGCTGTTTCTTGCTGGGTATTCCTCTGAACCCTATCTAACCCATCTTCATAAAGAAGCACTACGCCTGCTGCTACCTTTTTTTACCAAAAAAAAAAGTTGCAAGAGATGAAGGGATTGTAATACCAAAAGTAAACCACCCTTGTCAACTGGGCTAGATACTAAAGAAAAAATGTGTCTAGAAATGCTCAATTGCTCAGTACATGTAATTGCTATTGATGATTTTACAAGTTTTGCCCTGATTTCAGGTGGTGCCATTTGTAGGACCTGTTCAATTTCCTACACTTGAAAACCTGAGAACCTTGATTCTGGATGGTTGCAATTTGAATGACAACTTCCAGTTATTGCGTCGTTGTTTGCGGAGCTCTCCCGACTTGGAGAAGCTTACTATACAGCTTTGCTGGGTATTCTTTTCTCAGTTCACTGCAACTCTTGTTCAGTTTTCCTTGCTAGTGGTTCTTTACTAATTCGTTATGACGGAAACAGCTTCCAGAAGTTTGTTCAGGAAGGAAAGGAAAGACAAAGTCCAAGAAGGAATATTCTAGCTTTCAGATTCGGAGCCTGACGTGTTTCCAATGTCAGAAACTAAAATCTACCGAGATCAGATACAGACAGGGTGACAAAATCCAGGAACTTGTCAGTTTTTCGCTGGACGTTTCAGGCCACGCACCACAGAATACTATAATGCTCACGAAAGTATGAAAAGGTGACGAACCTGTCAGGCTGACTCTAGGTGGTCATCCCGCCTTGTGTTTTGTGTCAGATTTGCTAATCCTATACTATTTGCAGACTTGCTCTCTGTTGTAAGCGTAAGTGCGATGAACAAATCAGTTTTAGACTGTCCCTAGGTGTGACGTAGGAGCCTAATTCGTCATATCGTCATGTCTGCTGGAATCAGAGAAACTAGTAGTGATATTCTGTTTTCTGAACTGTGATGTGGCCTGTTGGTAATGAGAAATCAGAATCTATGCATCATTAAGCATTCTATGCTCAGATACATGTTCCTGGTTGCCAAGGTTTCACCTTTAAGTGTTCTGAAAGTATGGTTCTGTGTCTTCTTTTTCTTATGAATTTCAGTTGTGGCCCGTCTGCGATATTGTCTTTCATTCAACCGGCATGTATCCTTTTCAAAATGCAAGTCATGTCAAAGGAAGCCTTAACCGAACTGAAATGCTCTTACGATCTTACCCAAGGGTTAATCTCTCATTTCGGGCCAGATTGTTCAGCCCAGTATCTTCGGGCTCCCTTCCTTGGCCCAGCGGCACCAGATTGTTCAGCCCAGTATCTCTCATGGATGGAATGGAATGGGAAGGCCAGTGATGTTCGAGGTTGCCGCCGCCCCCTTCGCTCCTACGCGCTGAAGGAAACCGCTATGGCCGCCGCCAAGCGGGCTTGCGCGGGCAGCAGCTCGTCTCGCGACCGGCTGAGCCCCCTGCCGGACGAGATCCGCCGCCACATCCTCTCCTTTCTCCCGGCATGTGATGTCGTGCGGACCACCGTGCTGTCCAAGAGCTGGACGGACCTGTGGCGTTCGTTTCCCTGCATCAACCTCGACATCAGGGATTTCCTGAAGGGACGGTCCTCGGAGAACTGGAACGAGGCGTGGGAGAGGTTTGACGATTTCACCTCCAACCTGCTGATGTTACATGACTCACCGTGCTTAGATGCGTTCCGATTGGACATAGATGGTGTTCAAGACCGGCGGCAACGAGTCGTCGACAGATGGCTTCGCCGCGCAATCAAATGCAATCCTTTGGTCCTTCGGGTCCGGGATTTGGGCTTTTCGAAATTAGCATACGGCTCGTTAAACAATCTGCGCCCCAGCGCTTGCCGTCGCCTCAAACATTTGGAGCTTAGTGGTGTGTCTCTGGGCCATTCGTTCGCGGAGCGGCTCCAATCTTGGTTCCCAGACCTAGAAGATTTGATCCTCAGGCATTGTTCCAACGGGTTTTCTGCAATTCATTCAGACAAACTGAAGAATTTAGTAGTCCATGAATGTACAAGCCAACCTGCAGATGTGTTTGTTATCAGGGCTCCTGGTCTTGCTTCCCTCTACCTGGACTTATCTTTTAATAACAACTACGAAAAGGGTATTTCTTTAGGTTCAGTAAATTCTCTTGTGGACGCATCAATTGGTCTTCCATGTGAATTCCCTCCAAGAAGCCAAGCCATGCTTCTTGGCAGCCTATTCAGTGTGACAAGTTTGGAGCTGAAACATTTTAACCTAACGGTATGTGCCTTCTTTATTAGAGAAGTTTTTGATCCATGGATTTATGTGTTTAGTGTTGTGTGAAGTGTTTGCCCTACTAAACTAGGATAATACATATCAGTTTCATTTATTTTTTTTCCATCTTTTTTTTTTCAGGCAATGCCAGATGAGGAGTTTGAAGAATTACCAACATTTAAAAACTTGAGAGCTTTGTCTCTCATCTCATGTTTTCACGACCTCGGAAATTTTGTGCACACATTCAAGCCTCTTGATAGATTTCTGCAGAAGTCTCCTAATCTAGAGAAGTTTACTTTGGATGGTTTCTCGGTAGGAGCTCTTAACACTTGTATGCGCCCATTTTCTTTAGGTTATGATTTTGTTCATTTCTCTCCTTTTTCTTCTATTATTGGGCATTGTTGAAATTGATTTCTAGTTAGGTGCCTTGTTGATTTTACCTTTTGCTTGCATTGTATGTTTCTCATAATAAATCCAACTTGCAAGTTTGCAAACTATAAATTACCTTATTGAGGTATTATGTTGATATCAATAATGGGTTACAACTTTATATCATTCCTTCTAAGACCATATAGCATTGCTACTGCTTCCCTCCTCCCCAATGTACGTGCATATTAATTAGGATGACTAATGCCAATGATGGCCCTTTTTCAGAACTTTGTGAATATAATCAGTGATTTCTTTCTTGTTGTTTTGTCAATAGCCCTTGATGATACAGGGTGGAAAAACGGATTCCCTAACAGATAATTACTCCTGAGTTGTTTCAACAAAAAGTTGTATGAATGCTATTTGATAGATTTTTGCATGATGAGAAGTAATTTAAGAAATATGTTGTTTAAGAGTAAATTTTTTTTCGAATATATTTTCAATCAAATTAGAAAAAATCCTGATTACGGGAAAATGGAACCTTTGAAAGCACCCTTGAGTACATAGTGTAATCATGTTCATTTTGGATTCACCTTGTCTGCAGCTCCAATATTGGTTTTTCCATGCTAGCTCAAGAAAGGGCAAGCCCTGTCTAAAACTACTCCAGCTTTCCACATTTACCAAGTCCCAACTGTTAAAACTCGGTGAAGCATATAAAATGAACACATAAGTTTTTTGTTTTGTTTTTCTTGGAACAAAACTTATTAAGTTTCATGAGGAAACAGTCATTGTAATACCACTTGAGTTGGAAAAATATGGTCAGCATGCTCTCCTTGTCAGCCTCACATTGGATGGTACCAATATATGCATCTTTATGATTTTATAAGGCTAAGTCTTCTAAAGGTTTCCTATTACCTTTCACAGTATTGTTATTTTTTATTTGCCCACAGAATGTGTTGCATGTTTGGTTTATTTCTTGCTTTCTATCTAATATCTGCAGTATAACTTCCTTTTTATTAGAGGATGGTGGCATGTTGTTGCTTGCAATGTGTCTCTCTTAAGCCCGCTCATCCTCATCTAGTATATATATAATGACGCACTGCACCTGGACCCATTTTTTTTGTTTTCTTTTCAAAAAAATTATAGCATTGATAAAATCCTAACTACATTTTATTTTTAAGATTGTAATATTGAAGCAAACCTGACAGAATTTCTTTTATGTGTTCCTTCAACTGTGCTAGCTACTTGGTTTGTGAGAGTTACAATGAAAAAAAAACCAATTTGTTTATCCTTTTTGTGGAATCATCATGAAAAGTTGTTGCATTGGTTTGTTTAATAAGTTGTATCTTGATTCCAGGTGGTGGAAGTTATTGAGCCAGTTGAGCTCCCTGTGCTGGACAACCTAAGAACTTTAGTCCTGGGTATTAGGTGTGCTTTCTTCGATAACTTCGGGTTATTGCGTCACTTTCTGCAGATGTCTCCTAATTTGGAAAAGCTCACTATAGACTCCTGCCTGGTATTTCATTCTCTCTTAGACAAATGTAACTCTTGTTCAATTTAGTTTTTTACTAGTTATACTTACACAAATCCTACGGCGGAAATAGCTCTCAAATTTTGCAGGAGACGAAAGAAAGGCAAAGTCAGAGACGACATTTTCTCAGTCTAGGGACCCAATGACTTTTCAATGTCCGAAGCTGAAGTCTACTGAAATCATACACTATGGAAGCCTTGACAATAACCCCAAACGGGTCACCAAGTTTCTGCTAGGTTCATGCTGTGCACCAAAGAATACTATAACGTTTACCGATTTGGAGATCCTGTTAGGACCCTTATTCTAGAGGGTGCGTTCTGTTTTCTGATTTGTGTCGAACTTGCTAGCTGGATACTGTTTCCACTTTCGGGACGTACTGTACGCTGAAAAAAATGTGGTCGTGCGGTGTCTTTGTTTATGGTGCAAGATGATTTTGGGGCCATGCCCCATGTCTGTCGTGCCATAGTTTGAATGGGGACACAACCCAGAGTTGGAGAACTTTTACTGGTATATGATGCAGTTATCTGAACTTTTACTGGTACCCGTCGGTTTTTCTGATTTTGCTAACCATGATGCAAACACGGCTGCCCTTTCCAAGAATGGGCAATACAATACAAGATGGCGACAGCTCTGGCGCTCCGTGCCCTGCCTCAACGTCCACCAAGAGTCCAAGAGGAGTTCGCCAAGAACCAGCAGACCCTGGAATCTGGATGCTTGAACAAGGCAGAGGAGTGGGAGAGCTTCAAAAACTTCGCCGATCAGCTGGTGACGAACAACGCCGCCATTGCCGGCTTGGACACGTTTCGGCTTATGTGCCAAACGAGCAGCCAGATGGATCCGTTGCAGCATCAAGTATAGTGCCCCTAAACCTGGTGTCCAGCATGATCTAGTCCCGGTTCTTGGTGCCTCATAAGACTTCACCTTTTGAATCTATATCTGGACCAATGCTTCGCTAAGCATGTTAGTTCAGGGTGCAATGTTGGAGGATCTGGAGATGAAAGGTTGCAGGTATAGATATTACGAGATCACCTCCGACTCGCTGAAGAACTTGACTCTGAAAGGTTCCCAATTGGATGAACTTGTTGCCATTACAGCGCCCAAGCTGAAGAGCTTGGTCATCGATGATGGCAGCTTCATATATTGGCACCCTCGTTGTCACGTCCCCTGATGCTGCTCATCTGCTCCTGGCGATGTCAGATTCAGGACATGGTGTTTCCTTAGAGCAACTCCAGGAGGCACTCATCCAAGTCCCAATCTGAAATTTTGCATGTAAACTCCCTCCTGCAGAGCTCCTATTTAGACATGCAAAATATATAGGTATACAAATTAACAACCCCCCCCCCCCCCCCCCAGGCCCTAAGTTTTGGAGACTCCTATTTCTCTTCATAGAATACTGTTTACCATGGGGCTTTTTTTCTCTTTTTTTTTCTTTCTTCCCCTTCTCCTTCCCGATCCCAATCTGGTTCGACGGACGCCACCGCCTGCCACCCCAGTCATCGCCTCCCCCTCCCCCTCCCCTCTTCTCCCACGTGCGGCCGCACCCTCCCCCTCGCCTCTTCTCCACCGCGCGGCCGCGTCCTCCCCCGCCCATCGCCTCGCCCGCTGGCCACCGCCCCGCCCGCGTGCCGCCATGCCCCTACCGCCGGCCGCCGCACCGCGTCGTGCCTTGACCATCAGCTGTCGCCCAGCTGCACAACACCGCGGGCCGGCTCTTCCGCGCCACGACGTGCCCGAGGACGAGCGATGCGGGGCTGGGGGGCATGGACGGGCCACGACGGGGGAGGATCCAGGGCAGCACAGGCAGCCGTGTGACATGGCAGCGCCAGAGAAGGCCGGACGGCACGGCGGTGTCGGAGAACGGGAGCTTGGCCTACGCTCGATTCATGGAGGAGAGAAGAGAATTGGCTTGACTCGCTGACACAAGGGCCCCACTCGTCAGATGAAGAAAATAGGGGCTCGAGCCTGTTTCCCACTGGAGTTGGCACTTGATTTGAAGCCCATATTTTTTCCATGCTGACTTGCAAATGAAGGCCGAGCTAGAGATGCTCTTAAAGGAGATACCATAGACATGGTTTTTTTCCGACCGGAGAGAAAAAGTTTAACAACATATTAATAATGCTATTTAGAAGTTTTGAAAAAAATTAAAACTTGGCATATGTGTAGCTAATATGGTGAGAAACATGCACACAAAATTTTAACTCTAAATTCAATTTCATATAAAAGATATAAAAATTAACATTTGTCGACTCGTCGGTTTTCAGCAAACACGCAAACTGTGACAGGACCACCAGCCGAGCCTACATGGTCCTACCCTCCTAGGTCCGTGCCATACCACGGAACGCCGCTAAATTGGAAGTCTCTCTGCTCTGTTTATTAAGGGAGCGGAGCAGAAGCACTAAAATGTTCGAGCTCGACTACCCAGCCGACGTACTGACGATATCATTGTTATGTTAGGCAGTCGAACCTATAAATAAGCCACAAGAGATACAGAGGATATATACGATTATACAAGAACGCTAGAGCTTTCCTAACTTGCTACGTTTTCGAAGAGATATACTACCATCTACCTCCTGGTCCTCCTCGTTGATCAGGGATGCACAACAAACCCAACGGCGCAGGCAAGTGCTCCACGCAGGGCGCACGATACGATGGAATCCCCTGCCAAGAAAAGCCGCTTCAACGATGCAGGCGCCAGCAGCAGCTCATCGGCCGGCGACCAAGACCGGCTGAGCGCCCTGCCCGACTGCCTCCTCCATGAGATCATGTCTCGCTTGAAGGCCCGGCAGGTGGTGCAGACGTGCGTGCTTTCCACCAGGTGGCGGCACTCTGGCGCTCCGTCGCCTGCCTCGACGTCGACCAGGAGGAGTTCGCCGAGGTCGAGCGGATGCGGATGCGGGATGGGAAGATGGCGTGGACCATTAACAAGGCTGAGGCGTCGTGCTGGGAGAATTTTGAAGACTTCACGGACCACCTGCTCACGAACAACATCGCCATCGCCGCCTTGGACACGTTCCGGCTGCGTGTTGGTAACTGGAGTCGTGGCAAAGGAGCAGCCAGATGGATCCGTTATGGCATCAAGTATAGTGCCCGGGAACCTGGCCTTCAGCGTGATCTGACGACTCCCGGTTCTTGGCGACTGAAAAAGCTTCACCTTTCCAATCTATGGCTGGACCAACGCTTCGCTACGCACGTCAGTTCAGGGTGCAAAATTTTGGAGGATCTGCAGATGGAAGGTTGCAAGTGCAGATTTCACGAGATCACCTCGGACACGCTCAAGAACTTGACAATGAAAGGTTGCGTCTTGCGTGGACGTTTTACTATTACAGCGCTCAACCTGAAGAGCTTGGTTATTGATGGTAGTGGTAGCAGAAGATATCCGGGGCAGCTCCTTGTCACGGCCCCTTCTGCTGCTTATCTGCTCCTGGCCGTGTCGGTTTACAGGTTTGAGAAAGGTGTTTCTGTAGAGGTGATGCCATCCCTTGTCACAGCATCTGTTAGCCTACGTCGTAACATGACGCACTATCCACTCTACAAAGATCAAGTCAAGCTTCTTAGCAGCATGTCCACCGTGACAAGTTTAGAGTTGTCAGGTTTCAAAAGGATGGTACGTACGACTTATCTAACTCTGTTGATTTTTAATGTAAAAAATATATTCTTGCCGTACTGTTGTTTGATACTTCAGGTATCGATTATAGGTTCCCTTGCTATCCATAGCGTTCCCAGAATTCAAGAACCTGAGGACCTTAACGCTGGACAATTGCGATCTTAGTGATGACTTCCAGATGCTTGGGAATTTCTTTCGTGCTTCACCTAATTTGGAGAAGCTCACTTTGCGACTCTGCAAGGTATGACATTATCTTCTATAACTTCATTCATATGTAACTAAATTGCATTTTTACCCTTACATACTTATGTTTCAAACAGTTGCCGAAACATCCCAAAGGAAGCTTGCCGTTGGATAGCTCGAAGAAGACCACCTCCTCAACCAAGCAAAAAGGGAAGGCATCATCTTCGATGGGTCAGAATGTGGAAGATTTTTACTGCGAGAACCTCAAGCTTACTGAAATCATATATAAACATAAGGAATTTCCAATACTGGTCGACTATTTGTCAGGCCGTTCAGAGAATCTACCGAAAAATACTATAGAACTCACCAAATTTAATTAATATTAGTATGTAATACTGTTTACTATCGCCAGGTTTCATTGTGGTCTTATCATCATCACCTTTCTGGTTACTCCTGATTTGTACAAGCTAAGAATGTCATTGGCAGACCAATATACCTATGTGTAAGGATTTGATCAATGGACTGTTCTATATATTGAAGCGAATCATTCCTCTAAACTCTTAATGTGCATCCAATGATGTCTGGTTCTAGAAAAATGTGTGCACATGTAACGACTTACAACTCCGGAACTCCTTTATTCGTTTTTCTTTTCTTAATTTCTTTTGTGATACCAGATGCTACTCTTGTCAAAGTACTATTGTGACCCCTCCAGATTTGAATTGTTTCTTCTTAGGGAGCATCTAATTTTCAGTTGATTGAAAATAGGGTTTCTTTTAATCACCACTTTTAGTTCTTGGATCTAGATCCAATAAATACAAAAAGATAAAACTTTTCTATAGTTTATACAAACACTAATTGACACAAATAATTCTATAAATAAAAAATAACAAATAAAACAATATTTCTCTCTCTCTCTTCAAAATATTGTTGATTGAAAGTGTGTTATCTTTTCAATCGATTGAAAACAAGTATTCCCGTTCTTCTTATGTTAGTAACACCTGTGGCCCCGAATTACAAAAATCTTTGGAATATGTCCCTGCCACTTATGATGATTGCTGTAGAAAGAATTACAAAAATCTGTGGAATATGTCCCTGCCACTTACGATTGCTGTAGAAGTGGTGAACAGCAGAAGGATTTATCAGAGCCTTTTAGGGGTATCTACCAAATACCAAGAATTCTTAACTCTTCAAACTTGCTTAGCACTATTGTTTTATCCTGGCCTTCAATGTGGTCTTGTACTCTTGTCAATAGCTTTCTAGCTACTCATGATTTTTATGGGCATTTCTAATGCTAATCGAAGTGCAAAACGACTGCATCTAGCTAGCTGGATCTGTCATGGCAGAAGGAACTTCGAGTTCAGATTGAGATGTTGGGTCCCTAGCATCTAGATGGATCCTGATGAACAAGGCCCAGCAGCCGTTCCTGTGTATTAGGCCAGGTACCAGCTCCCAGAAGCAAGAGAAAATTCCCTCTGTCATAGAAAAACTTCGTCCTTCCCTCTGTGCCATAGAAATTTTCAAACTTACCTCTGTGCTATCCATGTTTTCTTCTATTCACTAACAAAAAAAAATTCCTTGCTCCAAAACTTATGAAAATTTGTAAATTTCTAAAAGTATCACATGGGGAACATATTTTGTTTTTGGGAAATGTTTCGATTCTATAATATTTTTGAATTTTAAATTTGTGCACCTGGCAAAGCGTTAAGGTTCAGAAGTTAAATGAAGTTCTAAACCTTAACACTTTGCTAGGTTCACCAATTTCAAATTTCAAAATATTATAGAACTAAAATATTTTTCAACAACAAAAAATGTTTCCCACATGTTACTCTATAAATTAACAAAATTTTCATAAATTTTGAAATAAAGTAAGTATTTCTTTTGAGCTAGCAAATATAAGAAAATATTCAGCACTTGCGCCGGTGGCATAGAGGACATAAAAATTTAAGTAGATGGCATAGAGGACAGTGGCATAGAGGGAATTTTCTCCAGAAATAAACCAGCACCATCGGGCTTGGGCTCCTCAGTTTTGGGTTTCCTTCTTGGAATTGATGCAGAACCCCCATGGCATTGGTCCAGATCTGTTGGGTCTGTTCACCTTCTTGCGTATGGGGTAGTGAGCAAGGTTCACAAAACCGGAACCAGACTGGTTTTTAAATCACATAAAAACCGGTTGGTTAACTAGAAAAACAATTGGAGGTCCCCTAAGGCCCTCAACTACTTCGATTTGCTGTTCTAAGTAGCAATGGCGGCGCTGGAGAAGCTCGGGCAGAGCGTGAGCAGCACCAGGAGATCGAGTACAGGGGAGGGGAAGCATCGAAGAAGAGAGGCAAAATGATTTGCACCTAAATGGTGCCGGTGGATTGAGAAATTTGTTACTAGAGGTAGTGTCAACATTAAAGTCAATGATGACATAGGACACTACTTTCAAACTAAGAGCAAAGACTGATGGACATCTATCTTGCAATATGCTATAACACCATTATCTTTATGGATCATGACCTAGAACAAGCAAAAAATATGAAGCTATTGCTTAGTGTTTTTTAGCAACTTTCCGGTCTCAAAATCAATTTCCACAAAAGTGAAATTTTCTGCTATGGCAAAGCAAAAGACTTTGAGGATGTTTACACAGAACTCTTTGGATGCAATGCTGGTGAATATCCTTTTCGATATTTAGGGATACCTATGCATCATAGGAAACTCCATAACATTGACTGGAGATGCATCGAAGAGACATTCGAAAGGAAGTTGCCTTGTTGGAAAGCTAAGCACTTATCATATAAAGGTAGATTAGTCCTTCTTAATTCTGTGCTTAGTAGTTTACTCATGTTTATGATATCCTTCTTTGAAATTTCCAAGGAAGTAGTTAAAAAACTAGACTAATATAGGTCTAGATTCTACTGGTAAGGTGATAATAATAAAAAGAAATATCACTTAGCAAAGTGGGACATCCTCTACCGACCCAAAGATCAAGGTGGGTTGGGCATAATTGATCTCCAAGTCCAGAACCAATATTTGTTGAGCAAATGAATTGTCAACTTGCTTAATGGAGAAGGGGCTTGGTAGACTTTGCTTAGAAATAAATATCTTAGCTCAAAATCCCTATCACAAGTTAATACTAGACCAAATGATTTGTATTTTTGGAAAGGTCTGATGAAAATAATCAGGTACTAGGTTGTGGTTCCTTCAAAATTAATGATGGAACCCAAACAAGATTTTGGGAAGATATTTGGGTAGGCAACCGATCATTCAAAGATCTTTACCCCACATTATATAATATCGCACATTATCCGCATGATACTGTTGATAAAGTGTTAGAATGTACACCTCCACACATAACTTTTCGGAGGGCTTTGATGGGGGATAAGCTTGAAGAATGGGAACACCTTGTAGATATAGTCCTCAACATCAATCTTAAGAGTGTGAGGGATGTTTTTGTATGGGGTTTACATAATAAAGGCCTATTCACGTACTTGTTCATGATTAATCAGAACATCTCATTCTCTCACCAGATGATTTGAAAGATCAAAATTCCTCTTAAGATAAAGATCTTCCTTTGGTATTTGCAAAAGGGAGTGATATTAACTAAAGATAATCTTGCAAAGAGGAACTGGAAAGGCATTAAAAAGTGTTGTTATTGTAATAGTAATGAAATAATTCAACATCTTTTCTTCGATTGTCATACTGCTAAACTGATCTAGAGAACTGTTTATATATCTACTGGTTTGACTCCACCCAGAAATGTATCCCATATGTTAGGGAGCTGACTTTCTAATTTTAATGTGACTGAAAAAAGTAATATTATGGTTGGAGTTTCTACATTATATTGGATAATTTAGAGATGTCATAATGATCTTATATTCAAAAATTGTCATCATACATCTTTTATGTGGGCTATCTTCAGAGGAATATACTGGATGCGGTTTTGGGTACTATTGTAGCGTGATGATAAGACAAAAGATTTATTTCGATAGATCAGTAGGATGTTGGAGACTACAGCACTGGAGCTCTTCGCTTCACACGGATGTAAATCTAATTATAGACTTTGTCCCGCTTAATTTCTTCTATGTTCTCTTATAAAAATCAGCTGATGTTGAACCTTGTAATAAGCTTAACGCTGTGTGCGGACTCGCGGAGGCGGGAAGTTTATTCCATTATCTATAAAAAATTTGGAGGCTTGTGCTGCTTCTTCCATTGAGTTTGGATCCCATTTTGGACCCCTATTTTTCCCAGATCGGCCTGTAAATGAAATTTGAGGGTTCAAATTTATAGGGCCAGCTGTAGATGCACTTAAGACTAGTTTGCTTCATGCCCTCGCCTTAGCACCGTTCCTCAGGCACGAATCAGAGCCTCGGACGCCTAAGAGCCACGTCTGACTCAGGCAACTTTTTCAGGGTGCAAAGCAAACTAGCCCTTAGTCCTATGGATGGGGCAGTCCATATCTAAACGGCAACCGATTCTAACGACGAGAATCACGGTTTAGTGACCAGAAGATATCACGGGGAGCTATCTACACGTTTGCAATTTTGCTTGACCTTTCCAAACGTGCTACGACTTCCAAAGATTTCCAACCGTGCGGGCTTTATAAACGCAAGTACCCTGTATCTTGGGCAGAGCTTATAGGACGCATGCCGATCCAAACGGCGCAGCTGCCCGGGCAGGGTCGTCGCACGATGGAACACCCCGGCATGATCGTCGTCGCCGGCGGCGACCGGCTGAGCAGTCTGCCGGACGGCCTCCTCCACCACATCATGTCCTTCATGAAGGCCCGGCAGGTGGTGCAGACGTGCGTGCTCTCCACGAGGTGGAGGCACCTCTGGCGCTCCGTTCCCTGCCTCGACGTGGACCAGACCGAGTTCGAGACCGGGGTCCTGGTCGCCGGCCTCCGCGAGGCCTGGCACAAGTTCGAGGACTTCAGCGTAATCCTGCTGGGCACACACGTTTCCATTGCACGCCTGGATACGTTCCGACTACGCACTTGCTATTCCTTTGGTGCAAGTAAGCATGCATCCAGTTGGATCCGTCGTGCCATAAAGTACGGCGCACAGGAGCCAGGCGTCCACCAGCGCGAAAGAGCCAGCTGCTTCAAGCCGTGGCGTCTCAGAAGGCTCCATCTTTCCAACGTAGATCTGGATGAAAGCTTCGCCCAGCATCTCAGATCAGGGTGCCCATCCCTAGAGCATTTGGAGCTGAAGAGTTGCACGTGTAACTTTCGGGCAATCGCCTCCGATTCGCTGAAGAACTTGAGCCTGAAGTGCTGCACATGCACAGAACTTTCCCAGATTACGTCGCCCACACTGGAGAGCTTGGATATTCAACTGAGGAGTTCGGCTGCTGAGAGTGGATCTAGTAATAAAAAGGCTCGTGGCCCGCTGACTGTCACGGCCCCTGCTTTGGCTTGCCTGTTCCTATACGTGACGGATCAGAGCCTTGCTGGTGGGGTCTGCTTGAATCAGATGACATCCCTTGCCAAAGCAACGATTCTTCTATGGGACGACAAGAGAGTGCAGAGTAAACTCAGAGGCGATCAATTAAACATTCTCTGCGGTGTGTCTAATGTCACAAGTCTAGTGCTGTCCAATTTCGAAATGATGGTATGCACATGCCTTGCCTTGCTATCTTATTTGTCAATATTATCTATATTATCAATTCATTAAATTTTGTTGTGACGTCATCTAATATACTCCAGGTGTCGGGTGTAGTACCTAGGACATTCCCAGAATTCAGGAACATGACGACCTTAGAATTGAACTACTGTGATATTAGCCATCATATATCAGAATATGTTCTTCGGAATTCACCCAACTTGGAGAGTCTTACGTTATGGGGTTGCAAGGTATTTAAAATCCAATTCGTTATCTTACACCTTACACTGTCAATACTTCTCAAATGATCACAGTAAAATTCATATCATTAGTTATCGTCATTCTTTGCACTTTTTCAACTGATTGTTAGAAAAAAAAATGAATGCCAAATTAAGTTACCTTCTCTGTCCTTGATTGACGATGTTTTTTTATTCATGGATTGTTGCTTCATCCAAGATTCTTCAGGTGCTTGGTGAGGAATCCCGTTCATTTCCACGATTCAGAAACCTGAGTGTCTTATCATTATGCAACTGTGACCTTAGTGATGATTTTTGGACACTACAACAGTTTCTTTGGAATTCACCTAATTTGAGGAAGCTTACTTTGAGGCACTGCAAGGTATACTCAATTACATTTCTGTAAATCCTATGCGACTAATTAAGAATCGGTTCACTGTCTTACATCTTTTATGCTTGCAATAGTTTGCTCGTGATTCCAAGAAACAAGCATTCAAGACGAAGAAGAACCCGCCTTCACAGTACCATGACCTTGTTGATATCCGGCGCAAGAACCTCAAGCACACCGAAATCATTTATAGAGATGATGATATTCGCCAACTGGTTGAGCTCTTACTACGCATTTCAGCGAATTTTCCAAACAACAGCATAAAGCTCACCAGAGTTGGTTAGTTATATAGTTGGTCCTATGCCATCTCGTCACGTTTATCTGAATTTTGCATGCATTCTAAGTGTTAGTTGAGCGGAGGCGTGTACCCACTTTTTTTCTCCCTAGACGACTCAGCATCGCTGTGCAAGATATTTTGTAACATCATTTAGTCAAGAGTCTTACAAGAGTTCCCGTTAGGCCTTTATTTAAATATCTGCAAGGTGGTAATAAAACATTTTTTCTCTGAGAATAAAAAAAATCAACACACATAAGCAGGCATTTCTATCTATGATCATTTTGCTGCTTCTCCCCACGGCGCGCCCAGTGTTTTGTGACGGCCCTAAGACCGACTCCAACAATAGAAGCCATTTTGAAGAGGTAAAAGAAGGAATGCCTCCCCTAAACAGTGTTCACTGAAGCTGATGCCGTCTCCAACAGACGTTGCATTTTGGAGAGGCAAAGCGCGCGTCACTCACCGAGCTCGCCGCCGGCTCACTCGCACCTACGCGCCGCCCCTATCCGGTGCCCTGCCCACGATCGCGCTGCTCGCCGTCGCTCCCCCGCGTGCCGCTCGGCCCGCGACCGCGCTGCTCGCCACGAGCTCGAGCTCCGCCCGCTCCTCCTTGCTCCCGGCCTCGCTCCGCCCGTGCTCCCCGCCATGCCTCCACACGCGGCGCGAGCTCGAACGGCCTGACCTACGCGCATGCCGCCTCATCCAACTTCGCTCGTGCGCCAGCTCTGTGCCGCCGAGCTTTGCCAGCAGCCCAACCTCCGCGTGTGCGCCGCTTCGCCAAGCTCTGCCCGTGCGCCAGCCCCGTGCCGCCGAGCTTTGCTCACGGTCCAACCTTCGCACGCGCATCGCCTTGACGAGACCTGCCTGCGTGCCAGCTCCGCGCCGAGCTCCGCCCGTGGCTCGACCTCCCCGTGTGCACGCCGCCTTGCCGAGCTCTACCTGCGTGCCAGCTCCGCCCGCGGCCCGACCTCTACACTCGTGCTGCCTCGCCGAGCTCCGTCCGCGGCCCGACCTCCCCCGCGCGTCGCCTCACTGAGCTCCGCCTGCAAGCCAGCTCCACCCGCAGCCCACGCGCCAGCTCTGCCCCGCCGAGCTCCAACACGGTGCCCCGTCGAGCTTCCCTCTCTCCTGGCTCCTCTCATCGAGCTGCCGACTGGGAGGTCTCGTCGAGCTACCGACCAAATGCATCGGAGGAGAGAGGGGAGCCAATAGCTCCTCCGATGCAAAATGCATCCCCGGTTACATGTCGTTGTTGGAGATCGAATGGAGAGGCAAAGTACGTCTTGGAAAGGCAAAAATGAAAATGCATCTCCTTGTTGGAGTCAGCCTAAATACAACCATACCGGCAATTAGGCACAGCTTCCACTACGCCGGCGCAAATCGATCTACCCATAACCAGTAACCACACAATAACGACGAGACGCTCCAATATATTCCTATGGTTCTGATTCTGACGAAAGCCTGAAATGATGCAAACACTGCTGAACTTCATGCTATATAAACAGTGGCGTCAATATCCCAACACACTTCACGGCTCCACAAGTCAAATGGCTCAATAAGAAGTTGAATATGCCATTGCACATGGAAGTCACAGTCCTCATGTGTTGGAGCATATGGAAAGAAAGAAATAGTTGGATCTTCAATAACATTGACCTAACAGTTCAAAATATAAAAAGATAGTTCCTCAAAGAGTTTAAAATGGTTATCTATAGTGCTAAGGAAGGGCACAAAGCAAGCATTCAAGAATGGATACAACAAAAGTCAGGAGTGTTCTCTTTGTTCTTTTTCCTTTTGTTTCTATTATTTCCTTTGTTGGCTCTATGTATATACTTTGTTGATACATAAAAGTCCTAGAGACCAAGGGAGTATGGGGATCCTTAACCTTAACCTGGAGACACAAAATAACAAAATAGATGTTTAATTAGTAAATGGTTGTTCAGGTTGATTAATAGTGACGGTATCTGACAAATAATCTTGAGATGTAAATACTTATCATCCAAAAACATTGTCGGAGATGGAGCATGTCCCGGATGATTTACATTTTTAGACTCACATCTTAAGAGCCAAAAAGACTTCTTTTGGTTTGGGAGTTTCCATCTAGGTGATGGATCACATATTAGATTTTGGGAGGATGTTTGACAGGGAATCGTAGTCTTATGGACCATTTTCCTAATCTTTATAATATAGTAAGAAGAAAGCATGCAACACTGCAAACTATTTTTTTATCGAACCCACTGAATGTTTCATTTAGAAGGGTTTTAGTAGGTCAAAACTTAGTGTCTTGACATCACCTAGTGCTCTCAATTGCTAATGTAAATCTGTCAGACCACAAAGATACCCTTCGATGGGCATTACATCAAAGTGATTGTTTTTAGTGAAATTTATATACACAGCTCTAACCACGACACAGTCCTTACCACTAACTATGAATTTATGGAAGATTAATATATCACTAAAAATTAAACTATAAATGATTCTAATTTATAGAGGCGGCCCACTTTCGGGTGTGTCGCACCAGTGCTTTTGGCTGCCACTATTATAGTTCTTTTTAGAGTGAATTACACAAAACTACAACTATTTGTCTCATTGTTGCAGAAAACTATAACTTTTGATTCCTATTTCACAAAACTACTACTACTTTGACCTCGAGTTGCAAAAAACTACAACTTTAACAAATTCCGTTCTGGAATGACTATGGGTCCCACCTGTCGATCTAATAGTGTCATTTCATTTTCTATGTCAGATGCCATGTCATCATGATGATGTCAAAGATATAGAACAAATATATTGTGTAGTTTTCTGCGCTGCCGTGAGCGTTAACGCCACGAGCATCAAGTGAGAAAAAGATGTTAATAGATATGATCGCCAATATAGTATTGCTCCATATGCTCGCTGGCCGAACAGGGGGTACACCAATCTTTTTACTCATGCTATTGGGTGAGGAGACGAGGAGCGAGTACTGTAATTTGTTAGGCCAGGCCGACGTCCTGTCCCGTCAAATCTCCATCATGATGACATGGCGTCTGATGTGAAAAACAGAATGACACTACTAAATTGACATGTGGGACCCATGATCACTCCAAAATAGAATTTATTAAAGTTGTAGTTTTCTGCAACTCAAGGACAAAGTAGTTGTAGTTTTGTGAAATAGAAATCAAAAGTTGTAGTTTTATACAACAATGGTACAAATAGTTGTAGTTTTGTGCAATTCACTCTTCTTTTTATAATACTATTTTATATATAGTGAACGGAGTCATGAAAGAAGCATGTAAAATTTGATTGTATCCGTATACCTTTTGCTAAACATAGATAATGTCAAAATCAAATATTAGAACAACGAATATCATTGGCATATAGATCAGGCGGCGGTGACGAGGCAGCATACCCTCTCCAGCAATACAATTTTGTTATCACGTTTTCATTGTTTTGAAAATATAACCTAATGCAAAAGTCAAAGCTGATAAAGTATAGTATCCATGCAAAATGGTTAAAATTAATAATTTTTTCTTGCCAAATCTAAATATGTAGGCAAATGAGAGAAAACCAAATGGCAAATGGCTAAAAACTTTTGGTGCCTAAGAGGTCTAAAAAGTTACTAAACCTTGACCCACTCATGCATGTGCTAAAATGTAATGATTTACTATGAATCATAAGTTCCAAATAGACCGTAATTAATTTTTAATAGTTAAAGTTTAGCCCTGGACTTCTAATTCCTAAACTTTTGTCCAACACGTAAGACTCACTCCTGACCTTTGTCCTTCTTCCTGTTCATCACTCGCATCTAGTCGAGAGTCCCCTACTCCCCTTCTTAGTCACTGCAAATGAAGTGAAGGAGGCACGCCCAACCCCCAGCCCCTCACCGTAGCCCATCTCCCCTTCTTGCGGCACCGAAGTAGGAGATCGGTCTTGTTTCTCTCTTTCTGTTCTTGAGGATTTGACTTTGCTCCTTTCACTCGTGTTGCTGTTGCTCTTCGTGTTTCTTCTCATTCACTTGTCGGTGATCAATTTGAGATGTTTTCAGGTTCCGGTCGACATGTTTGGATGTCTAAGAGATTTTGGTTTATCGGCTTATTGGTGAGCGAATAAAGTCTGCACGTTGCAACGTTGACACGCAGGGGAGAGGTTCTACATGGTGACGAGGATCTCATCAAAGCTGCTAAGGCACATATGCCTAGAGGCTAGAGGAGGTAGGCAAGAGCAGTTAATTTCTTCACTATCTCGCAGCGGTCGGCGGAGCAAAAAGTAAAAACTGGAGCACTCATTGAAAAACATGTGAGAGTAGCTATGTCTTTTTTACCTTTCTTAATTGAGATAAAACTGCTAAATGTATGACAATGGTAAAAAAAAGAAGAGTTTGATGATTATAATGGTATTTTAACGAAGCCTAACCTTACCATGATATAAAAAAGAGAATCCTATTGTTAGAAATGGTAAAATAGCAAAAAAAAAAAAATCTCCTCTCCCTCGCCGTGAGGGAGACGAGGGTTCAGGCGTTCAGCCTCTACATCCGACTCCAAAGACGGCCTTCGCACGGCTGGGTCTTCTCCGCGAGAGGCTGTGGCACTAGGCAAATCCCTTCTCCAAGGTCATCTACCTCGGTTGCTTTCCGGATTGAGTGGTTTGGCCCTCGTAAGTCCTTGCTTCTTTTATTCTTCCCGTATGAGATATAAAGTTTTGTTGGGCAGTATCTAAGGTCAAGTTAAATTCTCTGAGTTCTGTGTTCCCCTGTGTAAATAGGAACATATCTGCTTTAGATCCGTTTCTGCAAGACTGCAACACATCTCATCCCGTTTCTGCTTTAGATCTGTCATTCTGTGTGCCCCTCTGTTGATATAAATGGGGATCTTTTTTATAGTTTATAAGGGCATAGTCCCTGCCCTGCCTTATATTAAAGCATGACCAAATTCAGTTTACAGCACAAGTATCTCAATGGGGATTTCTCTAGCACCCGGAACACATCTTGATTTTGTAGTCGAACACTCAAATCAAACACACCTTGAGTTTTGGTATGCTTGTTTAGGTGATCTACAGAGGAAATGGTCGGAGCAGGACGCTCCATGGAGCTTGAGGCCAAAGGAAAGAGGTCCCGTGCAAGCAGCGACATCTTGGGCTGGTGATCGGCTCAGTGCCTTGCCTGACTGCATTATCCACCACATCATGTCCTTCATGAAGGCACGGCAGGTGGTGCAGACGTGTGTGCTCTCTACAAGGTGGACGAACCTCTGGCGCTCTGTGTTGTGCCTGGATGTTGACGAGGAGGAGTTCAGGAACCAAGGCAGGGACTACACTATGGATGAAGAACTGGAGAAGTTCGAGGACTTTACTGACCACCTGCTTATCCCTAACAACATTTCCATTTTCAGCTTGGATATGTTCCGACTGCATGTTACCGATAGATATCGATCTGGTAAACAATCAGCCAAATGGATCCGCCATGGCATAAGGAACAGCGCCCGAGCACCTGGTATTCAGGTCAAGGGATTGAGCTCTAACGCCTGGCGTATCAAAAGACTACATCTTTCCAATGTACATCTAGATGATAATTTCATGAAGCATGTATGTTCAGGGTGCCCGTATTTGGAGTGTTTGGAGCTGAAAGGTTGCTGGTGTACATTTCATGACATCACCTCCCACTCACTGGAGAACTTGATTCTGACAAGTTGCAGCTGCTCAGTATTTTCTGAAATTAAATCGTCAACTCTGAAAAACTTGGTTATTGATAACTGCGTGAGAGCATGTTACAAACCATTGATTATCATGGCCCCTGCTGTTGCGTACCTGTTCCTAGCCTTGAACAGTTACCAATTTGAAGTTGCAGGTGGTGTTTTGATTGATGAGATGCCATTCCTGGTAAAGGCACAGTTGATCTACAGGGTACACTCTGCAAGAACCAAACCAAACTCCTTGGTAGTTTTTCTAATGTGACAAGTTTGGAGTTGTTACGTTTCCCGGCAAAGGTATGCATTCTCTATCTACTATGATATTTTATTTTTCTATTATACTCATATTGTGATGTCATCTAATACACACCAGGTACTCAGTGAGGAATCAGTGACAGTCCCAGAATTCATGGACCTCAGATCTTTATTATTGGATAGATGTGATCTTAGTGTTAATTTCAAGATATTGGAACACTTTCTAAAGTATTCACCTTATTTGGAGAAGGTCACTCTTCGGGGATGCAAGGTATATTCTACTTTGTCCTTTAAGTATTTACGTAACTCATTATTACAGTAATTTTCTTACTTTTTTTTTTATATTTAGATCATTCTGTTAAATATTTTATGATTCCAACAGTTCTCGAATAGCCTTTGGACAATGAATGGAATGGAGACATCTTCCTCACAAGGTCTCAAGCATACTGAAATCATATATAAAGATGAAGATCTTCGCCAATTGGTCAAGCTCTTGTCAAGTAATTCAGGGCGTCTACCAAAAGAGAGCATAAAGCTCACATAAGTTGATTAGTATCGTTGTAACTCCAGATCATCTTCCTTAAAAAATTGCAGATCATCTTAGTACTCTCACCTTGGTTTCTCTATATTGTATGCACATGTCCTACTGCTCTACTGTTTTACCTAAGTGCTTTTGCTTTTACTTCTTCCATGGTGATTCATGGACTAAGGCAGCTATTGCTTTAAGGCCTATAGTGATGATTTTGAATCTGTTATCTACCCTTGTAGAATTGCTTAAACCTTTAGGGTGATTCTTGATTCTGGTGAACTATTGATTCCTTAAACTTCAACCGACACATGAATAGAATTGGAAAATTGCATACTTGCATCCTTTTATTGAGTTCGCTTGACGAACTTTTCAAAGCGCAAACATTTTCTTTGAGCCCCTTCCATGTACATGAACTGCCTCTTTGAGATATATAACACAAGTCTGCTGCTAACATATGAGTGCAAATTCTTGAGATATTGGCCCCGTATAGATCCGGAAATTAAGAAAAGTCTATTTCAAATGAGTGTATTACTTTTGCTATATAAACATGCAGAAATTACTTATTTGTTGTTTTATCCATTATTGCACCACACATCTCCAGTGCAGGCTATAGGTTTTTTCTCCATCTTCGTTCCGCGTGGTGAGGTCCAGATCCTCACGCCTCCTATTTTTCTTCCTAGGATGAATTTTCTTGTCGCCTACCAATTGTTTGATGATTTGCCGCTGCCTGTCTGCTATGTTTAAACGCTCTGCTGTCAAGGAAGGGTCTTGGTTCTAGGCTTCTAGCATCGAGATGGCTCCCTGTTGAAGTTGGCGTGATTAGTTTGTAGAGTCAGTGGTCATTGGGAGCTGTACTCACTTATGGATCTTTGAGAAGAACAACCCATGTATGTTATTTGGATAAATCAGTTCAGTCGTGGATCAGCTTTGGTAAAGGGATTATTGGGCGTTGTGCTTTTCTGCCTGCATTCATGTGAGCTTCTGCAATTGCCGCTTATGTCAGTCGCCTTGTATCTTGTGGGACTGGGTGTTGTTACGTTGGTGAGTAGTAGATTGAGGTGGAGTTTCATCTGTTTTGGCCAGTTGCCATGGTTGCAGTTGTGTTCTGTTTGGCCAATGTCTGCGCTGCTTTACCCTCTGTTGTTGTGCGCACCCAGTTTGCTTAAGTCAAGCCACACCGAACCTAGTAACCAGCTATCGTTCAAACCAAAAGAATATCCATATTCTTTTCCCATGAAATCAAGTTAATCTTGTTTAGCTTTGGAATCTCATAATTAATTCATACAACATTCGATTAGTTTGATTCTATTTAATTTTGTCTTGTCGTCAAGATTAAGCTGGAAATGTTTCGAGACTTGTTCGACGCTAGTATTTCTCTTCATTCATATTAAAAGTCTCATATTCAATCTCTCTTTATCATATCTCACTCATATTCAGTCGTGCGCAATTCTAGATGTCTCGATGTCGATGTTTGCTTGAGGAGTACTCCATCAAGAAGGCAACCACCCTCTCATTTCTTTGGCCATATTTATCCTAGAATTACAAACTGCGTGATTTAATTGCAATCTTATTTCATGTCAACAATCTTTAAAATTATTAGAATTGAGCTAAGCCCCTTGTATGCCTAACTTATTCATATGATAACCATAGGATTGTTTTTATATTTGCTATCACTCCTGCTTAGCATTGTTTAGAACTTTTCAACTTATCACACCATAACTGTTTTAGTGTGTGCGTAGGCCGAGACCGAGAGCATGTGCTCTACCTGAATGTCTAGACCGTGTGCGTGCGCTGATCTGTCATGTTCTGATGCTCAAAAGGCTAGATTACGTACATGTGCACAGAAACATTCTACTTGTGTAGGGGTACGAAGGCATCTTCGAGGCTATGTTTTTAGCTTCTACATTCTCTTTTATCAAATTGCGCTTTTGTGCGGCGTGAAATAAATGCTGTAATAAGGATAAATTGTGGCCATATGCAAAATGTGCAAAAGGCTGAAATGTTTTTTCTAGAATCTAAAAACATACACTAGCCGCCAGTATATTGCTGCTGTTCGCATATGGACCGAATACCCAAGGAGATTGCATGCCTTCATCTGTACCAGATTTTAACTCTACGCACCCCGTCCTGTAAAAACTGTTGTGTCAATTCTGTATCCATTTCCTTTGAGACATCGAGCACCGCGTAAGTCAGCTCAAAGGCACCTTCGAGGCGTTGTTTGTACTCGAGCTCCGTCCAAATCAGGTTGCCGCCGTAAGAAGCTTTCGTTTCGTCCCAGTCGCCCGGGCACATTATCGCCACTACTTCCTCCTCCTGTCTAGAACCACTTGGGACCGTGCAGTCGCGCACCGTGAGCGTCTCCAGGTTGGGCGCGTTGTGAAGGAAGCTGCGCAGCGCCCGGCACTCGAGTCCCAGCTCGCACGCGTCGAGGACCAGGGTCCTCAGGTTGCGGAACACGGACAAGGCTTCATCGGGTTCGGCGTCGATGGGCATGGCCTTCGCTGAGAACCTCGTCAGCTCCAAGTTCGTCACGTCGCGTAGGGCACGGTGGATGCCGAGCTCGGCGGTGGTGTATCCTGTAAGGCACGCTGATGCGAGGGACGACATCTCGCATTCCGAGAGGTGATCGGTCGCGTGTGGCCGTCGACGATCCACAGCGAGGCGAGGACCAGCGTCTCGGCGGAGAATCCGAATCCTCGGCGGCAACGATCTAGGAACAGCTTCCTCAGTGAGTGGGATGCCAGCCGTTCGTACTCGTAGGTGCAGTCCTCGAGGTGCATGTCTTCGAGGACCGGGCACTCGTCGGTGATTCTATCCACGAAGTCGCTTGACAGGTGCAGCCCGGAGAGGCACAGCGTCCTGAGGCGGCACGTGTGGACGCCGGGATGAGATTGAGGGTCCAGGATGATGATGGGGAACGGCGGCCACTTCTTGTTACTGCAAGCTCCGGGCTCGTCGTTGTAGCAGCAGAGGTCGAACTCCGCGGGGCAGCGCTCGAGCCCGCGATGGATCCACTTGCGGGCGACTTGTGTTGGAATCGCGGATCAACGAACGATCACAAGAACACAGGAGACTCGTGTTTTGCCGGGCGATAAAACACCCGCGGCAACGGATACCCCCTAGCGATGAACGTCAGGACTTTTTCTCTATATTTCTCTCTCGGCTCACCCAGATACATCGAGTACCACGCATCTTATAGCTGGCAGCTCCTAGCAACTAGCTCTTGCGATCAATCCAAGGCACACGCATGATCTCCTGGCGACCCGCTCCTCCGATGGACGGGGAGCCATTCGCCTTGCTGCACGACCCGGGCGCCTTCCGCTTTGACTATAGCCATGCCATCCATGCTCCACTCGGCCACGCCTATGTACAAACCTGAACGGATTGAGCAACCAACGCACACAACGCACGCGCTAATCAACTAACGAACTATGTATGGACTAGCATAAACTAATCTACATGCAAGCATGCAACACATGCATGCACCTACCACAGGCACACCGTGAACAAATCACGTCCCAGCCTATGCAGTCTAACTAGTCAAGATTAGTGCTAACAATTTCCCCCCTAATCTTGACTCCGCCGCGCGTCCTGTTGCAGACAGGAGCGCAGGGTCATTATCGACGTCACGCCTCCTCCATCTTGACTTGCCGATTGCCATTGCCGGAGTTGCTGCAGCTCTCCTGTTGTCCTCATCGCCACGACCGCCACTACAGCCTTGTGACCTGACACAGCCGCTGCTGCATGCATCAACTCGACGCGAATGTCAAAGCCTTCTCCGGCGACACACGCCACTTCTCTCTATCTCCGATGACACACGCCGTTCATGGATCACGCACGGCAGGACTCTCCGGCGTCTTCTTCGGCTCCGGCGAGCGGTGACACACGCACGTTAGCCATGGGAGCAGCGCCACACACCGCAGCCCCATCTTCTTCCTCAGCGACACACGCCGAGCTTCTTCTCCACCGGCGACACACGCATGACGGTACCGCGACACACGCCGTCGAGCACAAGACGCCCGGCAGGACTGACACATGATCTGCCACCGTAACACCGGCTTGCACGCATAGGCTGACACACCGCCTGGCGACCTCATCACGCCTTCGCCATGAACGCCTCCTCGTGCCGGCCACCACCGCCACGCCGCTGGCGACAGGAATGTACCCACGGCGAACCAGCTCTGATGCCAATTGTTGGAATCGAGGATTGATGGACGATCACAAGAACACAGGAGACTCGTGTTTTGCCGGGCGATAAAACGCCCGTGGCGACGGACGCCCCCTAGCGATGAACGTCAGGACTTTTTCTCTATATTTCTCTCTCGGCTCACCCAAATACATCGAGTACCAGGCATCTTATAGCCGGCAGCTCCTAGCAACTAGCTCTTGCGATCAATCCAAGGCACACGCACGATCTCCTGGCGACCCGCTCCTCCGACGGATGTGGAGCCATTCACCTTGCTGCACGACCCGGGCGCCTTCCGCTTTGAACGCTAGCCATGCCGTCCATGCTCCACTCGGCCATGCCTATATACAAACCCGAACGAATTGAGCAACCAACGCACACAACGCACGCGCTGAAATTTGGATTTAGGTATAAATATAACAC
Organism: Eleusine coracana subsp. coracana; assembly: GCA_032690845.1. Lineage (NCBI taxonomy): Eukaryota > Viridiplantae > Streptophyta > Magnoliopsida > Poales > Poaceae > Eleusine > Eleusine coracana. The sequence continues at coordinate 13,090,676 of CM064424.1, forward strand.
TCATGTCCAATCTAGAATTTGGATCTAGCTGGATTGGTTCCACCACAATGAACGTTGGGCTCAAAAAGCTAGTTACATGCTTGTGTAACATTATCTAAAAAAAACATACATGTGCACCAAGATATTCTACTTTTGGGTAGGATTTTCTTTTTCGATGCAACTACGTACTTCTGGAGTAGAAGTTTCACACTCCCACATAGTCTAGCCACCGGTATACGGTTGGTCGCATGGAAACAATTTAATTTCAAACCTGTACCGAATCTTCATGTGTACCGAATTTTGGCTCGATGCATCCCATCCCGAAAAGAAATTTCGATCGGATCAACCACTTCCTTTGAGATATCGCTCACCGCATAAACTAGCTCAGAGATATCGTGGTCGTAGCCGTCCTCGAACTCGAGCTCTATCGAGCTGAGGTTGTTGCACAAGGGGTAGTAAGCTGTCGTCGTCTGTCCGCGCCCATAATTGTCGGAGGACGTAGTCTCTCTTCCCGGGCTCCCTGAGACACCGAGAAAGATGCAGTTGCGCAGCGTGAGCGTCTGCAGGCCAGGGGCATTGCTAAGGAAGCGGCGCAGCGCGTGGCACTCAGCTCCCAGCTCGCACGTGTCGAGGAGCAAGGTCCTCAGGTTGCGGAACACGGGCATGGCTTCATCGTCGACGAGCAATAAGTCGGGCGCCAAGAACCCTGTCAGGTCCAGACTCCTCACGTCGCGCAGGGCGCAGAGGACAACATTGCCAAGGTCGTCGTCGCAGGCGGAACGTGTCACGGACGCCGAGACGAGGGACGGCATCTCGCCCTCGAAGATGATCAGCGGCGCGCGGCCGTCGATGTGCAGTGAGGCGATGCGGGGCAGCGCGAGGACCAGAGGGCCGCCGTACCCGAACCCGTCGCAGTAACGTTCTATGAACAGCTTCTTCAGTGAGCCCGACGCGAGCCGCATCCACATGTAACTGCAGTTGTGGAGGTGTACTTCTTCCAGGAACGGGGACGCCGCCGTCACCGCGTCCATGAAGTGGTCGGTCAGAAACAGCCCGGAGAGGTGCAGCGTGCGGAGGCGGCGCGTGTAGTAGGCGCTCGCGTCGTTGGGGTACCGCAGGATGCGGTCCGGGAAATCGGGGCACGTGTCGCTGTAGCGAGCGTCGGGGTCGTCGTTGTCGCAGCAGAGATGGAACGCGACCGGACATGCATATTATTTTGACTAATGTTCGACAAGCTCTGCATAGTTCATTCTAATTTTTCAAATATGTCGGTGATCCAATTTAATTGCAAGATTTACCCTTTTCTTATAATACTAATCTATATCTTTTTAGAAGATGTAATCTATAAAAGATTATTAATATCTAATTATCTATAACCACATTAAACCACATCACCTCAATTATTTTTCACCATTGGAAACTCCGAGTGTCCGACTATTTGACAGTCCACCGTCAAGTGTGTCTTGCCATCTTTATTCGTCTCGCTTCACTCCGCTGTGCGTGTCGGGCCGGGGACCTTTTGCTGTTTGCAAATCAGTGTGTGCCCATGCCCGGCTGCGGGCGCCACGGGCCTCGGGCATGCGCGCGCTGGTGCAGATGGTGCTATGGTGACAATTAACAGAACAGAGACAGACCTCCATCCATTGCCAGCCAGGGCGAGAGCGTTGCCGTCTACTCGTGCTCGGTCAATATTTTTGCGCTGTGTGAGCAAGTCGGGCGTTAACTAAGCACTGGCCGGAGGTTGTGGACGGACGCGCCGTGGACTTGAGTAGCAGCCGTATACAGTATATATAAAAACTCTCTTGAACTACCAAACATTAATAATAAAAATACGAAGGGAGTACAAAGATATAAAACTTTTTTGCTTGTTGTAGAAAAAAAACTTAACTCAAAAATTGACAAAGAATGGAATTACCCTAGTCACACCTTAGATGACAATAAAGTAAAGTAAATGGTAGCTGTCACGTTGTGGTCTGGTCATTGAAAAATCCAACTAAGCCCAACACAAAAAGTTAGTCACCTTAGATGATAATAAATTATTTTTTAAACAGTCTATAGTAACGTACGAATACTTAGCTAGTATTTTATATAAATAATAATAATACAAAAAATACCTTTGGATTTAATCTATCATATGAATTGTTACATATGAAATTTCTTATGACAAGATATTGCAAGATGCATGCATTATCTATTTATTATTTTAGAATTTTTATTTATATTAAGGTAGTACAAAACGTGGATGATAGATTATGTTACATGCATTCAGATTTATTCTATGTTAGGTGGTGATATGTAATGGACATGGGCTTCATATAAAACATGGATGTTTATCCAACAATTATGATACTCACTCCCTCCCATATAATTATTGTAAAAGGCGTCGTGTACTGCAGACACATGTATCGATATGTTTAGTCCGCACAGCGGTAGAAGACGAGGGGTTCAGCTCTGACGGTGTATCTTCGGCATGAGTTATTAGGGTGTATTTGGCGGGACTTATATTGCTACTTATTAAAAGTGCTTATATTTTATAAGTAATTTAAGTGTCAAACAACAAAATAGCATAAATGTTTATGGGGTATAAGCAATTATAAGCACTTTGCTATTTTGTACTATCATAAGCAGTTTGGACAAAGCAGTAAAATATAGCTTTTAGTGATTATGATGATTCTCTCTCTCAGCATAAGCAGTTTGAACAAATAAGCATAAGCAGTTTTACCAAACGGATTGACTGCTTATGCTATAATAAGTGCTATAAACACTATAAGTAGTTTTGACATAATAAGCATTTTTAACACTATAAGCACTTTGAGTATAAACCCTGTCAAACACACCCTGGTGTGTTTGGCAGGGCTTATGCTGCTGTTTATTAAAAGTGCTTATGCTCTATAAGCAGTTTGAAGTGTCAAACAGCAAAATAGCATAAGTGCTTATGGGATATAAGCACCTATAAATATTTTGCTATTTTATACTATCATATAGCAGTTTGGGCTTTCCGTATTGAGAGGTTTTGGCCATCGTGAACCCTTGCTTGTTTGTTTTTAAATGTAATCATCCGCTACGAGATGAAGTTTACTTGGCAGTATATAAGATCAGGATCAGTACAGCAATATCTGACCATTTATTTCAATCTTGCTTCATAGATCCCCCGATCTAGAAACACATGTAATCTTGTAATAGAATCAGATTTTCTTTGGTCTGTTGTGGCCTTTCAGAGAAAAAAATTATTTTATGTGATCTGTGTAAATAGAAATGGGGTTTGCCCTGGTATACCTGAAATATGTCTTGATTTTTGGTCAAAAGAAAACATATCTTGATATTTGTTTTACTCGTTTTGGAAATCTACAGAGGGAAGGCTCCATATGCATGGAGCTCTACGCCGATGGAAAGAGGGCCCATGCAAGCAGCGGCATCTCGGCCGGTGATCGGTTGAGCGCCTTGCCGGACTGCATCATTCACCACATCATATGTCCTTCATGAAGGCCCGGCAGGTGGTGCAGACGTGCGTGCTCTCCACGAGGTGGAGACACCTCTGGCGCTCGGTGCCGTGCCTGGATGTTGACGACCAGGAGTTCAAGACTTCAGGCGTGAACACAGCTAGCGCTGAGAAGGAGATGGAAAAGTTTGAGGACTTTACTGACCACCTACTCATCCCTAATAACATTTCCATTGCCCACTTGGATACGTTCCGGCTGCATGTTTTCGACAGATATCATTTGGGTAAACAAGCAGCCAAATGGATCCGTCATGGCATAAAATACAGAGCCCAAGTACCTGGCATTCTGCAAGATGGATTGACCTCTACCTCTTGGCGCCTCAAAAGGTTACATCTTTCCAATGTACAGCTGGATGAATGTTTCGCAAAGCATGTCAGTTCAGGGTGCCACTATTTGGAGGATATGGAGCTCAACGGCTGCAGCTGCAGATTCCATGAGATCATTTCTCACTCACTGAAGAACTTGGTTTTGAAAAGCTGCAGCTTCATAGGATGTTCTGAAATTAAATCATCCACGCTGAAGAACCTGGTTATTGATGACTGCACTACAGTAGCATCTAACAATCTGATTATCACGGTCCCTGCTGTAGCGTATCTGTTCCTGTCTTTGAGCAGTTATTATTTTGGAGGTGGTGACTGGTTCAACGAGATGCCATCCCTGGTCAAGGCACATGTTCATCTATGGGATAACCATGGAGAAAGTGTCAGCGAGGATCAAGCCAAACTCCTTGGTAGTTTATCTAACGTGACAAGTTTGGAGTTGTTAGGTTTCCAAACAATGGTACGCATTTGCCATCTTTTCCGATGTTTCCTTTTTCTTTTTTTACTCATGTTGTGGTAATGTGGTGTCATCTAATACATCAGATGTTTAGCGAGGAATCAATGGCATTTCCAAACTTCAGGAACCTGAAGTCTTTATTGCTGGACAGCTGTGATTTAAGTGACAATTTCAAGATATTGGAACACTTTCTAAAGCATTCTCATTTGGAGAAGCTCACTCTTCGGTGCTGCAAGGTATATTATTGTGTACCTTTTATTTCAAGTACTTCTTTAACTAATGCATTTTGGTTAATTTTCTAATGTTCTTTTTAGATAATAGGTTCATTTTCATATGTATTTACTATTTTATGATTCCAACAGTTCTCAAAAGATCTTAAGAGAAGGAAAGGGAAGGCCAAGTCGAAGGCAGCATCTTCCTCGCAAGGTGTGAACCTGGTGGATGCCGAGTGCAAGAATCTCAAGCTTACCGAAATCATATATAAGGATGATGATGTTCGCCTACTGGTCGAGCTCTTGCTAAGTATTTCAGAGCATGTACCGAAGAATAACATAAAGCTCACCAAAGCTGATTAGTGTTGCCCTGTCTAAGTCATCGTTGGGTTCTCAGAAGGTTTTTGTAGGTTATGTATGCATCATGTCCTGGTTTATCTCCGCTTGTACTGTACTACTGTTATGTTATATCACCTAAGTATGGATGCAGGTTGCTAGAGATCGTCTTGATGGAGTTGTTTGCAAATTTTGGTTGGAGATTCTCTAATAGAATTCAGGCTTAGCCTTGTTGTTCCATTAGGTCCTTCCTGGTTCTGCTGCCTTAGTCCTTTTTGGCTCTGTGCTGGTCACTCTCCTGCGTGAGAGCTAATGTAGTTGCACTCATGTGACAGTGCTGTCAAGGACTTGAAAGCCTTGGTCCGTGGTTGAGTCTAAGTACTCATGGTGTGATGTAAACTTTGCTGTGTACACCATAAAAGTGTAGAGGCAGGAATGAAATTCCGTTATCTAAAAAATGTTATATCACCTAAGTGCTACCTTTTGCTTTCGTTTTTACTTATTGTTCCAGGAAGATCTATGGACTCAGGCTATGCTTTATAGCCTATGGTAATGATTCTAAATCGTTCTCTGTACTAGTAGAATTGCTTAACTTAGGGTGATTCTATATCTTGGAGAATAGCTGCTTTTTATTGAACAGTGAAGTGCCTACAATTTCAACCCACATCAAAATAGAACTGAAAGTTTTATACTACATTCTTTTATATCTGACAGATTGAAAACTACGGTATGTCTCTTTCGCAACTAAATTCTGATCCCACTCAACGTGTCAACCTTTCCAAAGTGCAAATATGTTCTTTTGTGAACCCTCACCCTGTATTTGTACCGCTCTCTGCAATAAACACCGCCATGCATGTTGTTCTGAACTAGAGGAAGGCAGCGCTCCCTTGCGCGCCATCTGCTTTTAAAAAGTTAGTTGAAAGAAAGGCATGAGAAATACATATTGCTTAACATATATAACAAAAAAGCAATATGGCTTTGAAAAGAAGACTTCGGAAAACACACTCGCAACATGTGTAAAAGTAACACATTTGAATACATATAAGTGCTAATATGGATACTATGTTTCAAAGAGAAAAGGTAACATGTACAAAAATTACAATGAGGCCGTTGCATCTACAGTTCTTAGTGATCATGGATCTTTCAAAGAATTGAAATTAATGAGATAATGTATGGGACATGTTTGCAGTTCATTGTGGGAAACAAAACACTTGACGATACATTCTATACCTCCAACAACTACTAACTTGGAATTGTACAGGGGATCTCTTCTCTGAAAACACCAACTACTATTCCAATGGATGAAAATGAAACGACAAAAAGAAAATTGCTTAGCCTGGCGATGAGAGTGCGCGCGCGAGGGAACTATAATTTAGAGACAACTGGCAAAAAAGAGGGTTTAACAAGACAACATCTGTGCAACAACTTGATAGTGCATCAGTATATAAAACCAGCGTACTAAAATACTCAGTATGTAAACTCCTGACTTCCAAACCATCGCACCACAATCAAGCGGTTCTAGACCACTTCACCAAAATTAAAGAAAATACAGGAAAAGTTGTTGAGTATGAAAGTACTTACCTTAATTTTTGACATCCACTGAAAAAGTTTTTTTTATAATGACAACCACAGGAATAGTTGAGACTGAAGGTGAGGTAGTTGATGATAGATGGGCTAAGTGAGTATACATATTGAAAGGAGACCCGCCTATATACTGCATACTAGCTTTTCTGTGAGCAATATAATATGGAAATAAGAGGATATTGGGGGCCGCGACGCTGCGTGCAGGGGCTATATATAGAGGATGTAGCGATGGCCAATGGAGGAGGGAAGAGGCGAAATGTTCATCATTTGTACAAAATTTTGGTTCTACGCTTCTTTTCGTGAACATAACTCTCAATCGGATGAACCGCTTCCTTTAAGATACCGCCCAACGCGTTTGCTAGCTCCACTATGGCGTTACCTTCGACGAACTCAAGCTCTATTGACCTCAGGTTCTTGCACTGATAAGCAATTGCCGGATCGTGTGCATTATTCTGGGTGGACATCCTCTTTCTCTTCTTGGTCCTGGCACCACCTGCAAACGTGCAGTCGTGCAGCGTGAGCGTCTCAAGGCAGGGTGCGTCGATCCCGAAGGAAGCGTCGCAGCACCTGGCACTCGACTCCCAGCTCGCACTCGCTGAGTAAGGTCTTCAGGTTGCGGAACATGGGCACGCCTTGCTTGGATTCCCCGACGACGAGCAAGGATGTTGCCAAGAACCCTGACAGGTCCAGGCTCCTCGCGTCGCGTAGGGAACAGAGGGTGTCGAGGTCACCATCGCTGGAGCAAGCCAGAAGGGACGCTGATACGAGGGACGGCATCTCAGCTTCAGCGGTGACCACCGGCGGGCAGCCGCTAACGTTGATGCGCAGCGAGGTTAGACGAGGCAATGCAAGGACCAGCTTTTCGTCCGTGCAGTAACACCCGCAACGATCTAGGGGCCGGGGTGAGGGAACACGATGAGGTCGGGGAAGCATGGATCCCAATGCGTACAGAGACCGAGAGGGTCGTCCTTGTCGCAGCAGAGGTGGAACGCGGCGGGGCGGCGCTCGAGTCCTCGCCAGATCCACCTGCGGGCGCGCGATGCGACGAAGGTCCACGCACGAGACGCGCAGCTGGAACGTGTCCAGCGGCGGCGACGAGGGGTCGTGCTGCGTCGTCAACCGGTCGGCGAACCGCTCGAACTCGTGCTGCTGCTTCATCTGCCTGTGGAGCCTGTCCGTCGACGCGTCCTGATACGACTTGAAGCCCAAATGATGGTCCTCTTCTGCGGGTTTGTTTACCTCGTGGTATGCGCTGGACTCGAGCTGGTCGATGTCGATGCACCGGGACGGCACGGCGCGCCAGACGTGCCTCCAGCGCCGCGACAGCACGCTGGTCCGGCACGCCTGCCGGGACGTGACGCGCGACAGGATGTCATCCAGGATCGATTGGGGTCCTCTGAATTGAGGAATAAAATTCAGAGGCGGTACTGTAGCTGGAATTTGCTCGGTTTGTAGCCGTCCGATCTGAGATCATTGAACAAAACTACGTGTTACAGTAATGAGTAAAATAATAGGCCTGTCAACACAGTACTATTGAACAGTATTTTACTACAGTTCTAATTCAGGGAACTGTGTTCACACTCACGAATTAGTGTACCATAAGCTACAGTTGACTGAATTTTGTTCTTCAATTCAGAGGACCTGCATCCACATCCTGGATGCAGTCCGGCAGCTCGCTCAGACGGTCCACGGCACGGGCGCCTGAGTCCATGTGCGGCGTCTCCATGGAGCCAGGTCGATCCGGCGCACACACCACAGGCACAGGGGGATTTGCTCTTTATATTTATAACAAAGTCCAACTCCGCTTGAACGACGTAGTGACGTACTCGGTCAATTCAACTTGGATCTGGAAGGTGATCCATGCGACCGCGTGCTCCTGATCAATAGCGCTTGTGAATTGTGAGAAGAAGAGCTGATCGGAATCGGAGGTCGCAGCTTAATTGGGCGCCCTCCTCGGCTCCGTCGCGCGCCCCGGTGAGCCGAGCCACGGCCTGCTCAGAAGCTGATCTCGCGCACCGCGGGCTGGAGGAGAACTTACGGTCGCAGCGCACGCCCTAACCCTGCTGAAAATTGTGCGTACAAACGGATCCTCGCCGTTCGTCAAACTCCGGGGCCACGCCTGGCGGAAATAGCATCAACCAAGGTGTCTACCAATGCGGGCTCCGACCAAGGTGTTGGAGCCAGCGTCAACCGGCAAGCTCGGCGTCGCCCATGACCCATCCCCTCACTACTAGAACATGAACACGACACCATCTCATTTGCCAACTGATTGCTCTCTCATCTCCCAATTATTTTTGATTTTTTTTCTTGAAGTTTAGCAAGAAACTGCATCTCTCCAATGAGACAGTATTTTTAGTAGTCTTTTACACCGTGCAGCAATGCCAATCATCTACCTTTGCCAAGGATGAGTTTGTGTGCATTTGAGTCACTAACAAGTGAACCTGACATTAGTGGGACACATGTGTTAGTGACCTAAATGCAAACTGCATAATGGTAGAGAATTCCTGTCTTGACCAAAATTCGTGATGCGTGCTGCATCAAGAAGACTTCTTAGCTCTTTCCTTCTATTACCTGCCAAATGTTTGGTGAGACATAGAAACTGCTAAAAGATATTGTTGCCAAGTTGGGTGTAAAATGTGTCTCAGTGACTTCATCTTTCAGTGGTACAAACATGTGTTCTCAACTGTTCTTGAATAGAGAATAAATTATGCCTTCATTTTTTTGTACTATAAGTGGCAAGTCCATAGGTTGCGTAAACTTTGCACTAGTGGTGAGAAAAACATGATTATCATTTCAATCAAGCATTTAAATCTGCAGCGGTATTTTTTTGTAAATTGGTTTTCTAGTCATTGTGCTAGCAAAACAAAAATATACATGGCATTCTATCGTGTTTCATTTTTGTAGCAGCATGAAAGTCCAAATTGCACGTGACTGCAAAGAGCCGCCTTTTTTTTTTTATTTCAGTAGCAGCATGAACAATCCAAAGTGTAGGTTGATGATGATTTAGTGAAGTTGGATTTGTTCCTTTCCTTTTGTTTCATTCAAGTAGAATTATGAAGAGCCAAATAGTTTCACAGAAAGCTACCAAAACAATCCAACGGATATGCTGTGTTTTGTCACTGCCCTGTGCGGACCGTCCGCAATAGCTGCTCTGTGCGACCCTGCTCAGATTCGTGACATGTGGACATCGACCCTGCTAGGAAGCGAGGAGCGTCGTCGCCGCAGCTTGGTGGAGGAGCGCCGCCGCACGCGGGCTCGATCTAGATTATGGATTGCGTTTTCTTTCTTTCTTCGGCTAGCTCGGCAACTCCTCCTACAGTCTGAGGATCGATTGAGCATGAGCTGATTGGGTGGGAAGTGGCCGAGCCGTCGCTGCGAGGAGCCGATGCCAGCCGCCTGTAGCTAGCGCTCCTTTCTTGCCGTTAGATGCCCACGCGTCACAAATCTACACAGGATCGCACACAGCAGGATTGCGGACGGTCCGTACAGAATTTTTTTTCCCTCAGAGTGGCGGAGCTAGGATTGAAAGTTAGTGTGGGCCGACAAAATTCTTTTCCCCACACAGCGAATTAAAAATGCCATTTTATGATAAAAAATCAAGAGCTCAAACAAATTTGAAGGCAAAGATGAAGGTTTTTTCTTTGCTGCAATTTTTCAAAAAAGAGACGTATATCTCCATCTTCTTCATGTGTCATTAATCTATAATACAATAACTAATTGTACAGAAAAAATTATTATTTTGCTATGCTAATGCCTAGGTAGAAGTCAAGGAGGACTCATGGGAGGATGGAGTGAAAGATAGCTGCTATGAATCACCGATACGTGCAGGAGGCTGCCGTACCCGTATCCGATACGGCGATACTTCGATACTCTCTCTATAAATCTACTGTTTTTGTTTGAAACTCACGTATCGCTATATCGCCATATCGTATCGCCGTACCGGTATCCCCGTATCGGTGATTCTTTGGATAGCTGAGCTGACCGCAAAAGAAGCTCTTATCAAATCTTTGGCTCAGGCTATACCAACGTATTCGATGAGTTGTTTCCTGCTCTCCCCTGTTACTTGTCAGAAGATCACATCGGTGACTTCTAACTATTGGTGGGGCTGCTCTGTTGATAGAAGTGGTATCCAATGGAAGAGATGGTAAGACCTGACTTTGCCAAAGGCGAGTGGGGGAATTGGATTCAGAGAGGTCAGCTTCTTCAATGTGGCTATGCTTGCCAAGCAAGGCTGGCGGCTTATGACAAACCCAACCTCTATGTGCTCGAGTGTTGAAGGGGAAATACTTTCCACATTCAGATTTCATGGAAGCTACGAAAATGAAGAATTCCTCTCACACATGGAGGGCTATTTTTGCAGGGAGGAAAGCTCTTGATCTTGGCCTTATTCAAAGGATTGGAGATGGGGCGGATACAAGGATATGGAGCCAACAATGGTTCCCGAATGATATTGGTTTTAAACCGGTATGCAGGAAGGAAGGTGAAATTGCCGAGCATGTCAGTGAACTGATAATGTAGTGGGCTTGAGGGTGGGATGATGCGGCGTTGCAACATAATTTTATTCTGATGGATGCACAGGCAGTAAAACAAATCCCCTTGGTTATGTGGAGCATGATTTTGGGGCCTGGACAGGGGAGAGACATGGATTATATACGGTAAAGTCTATATACCGACTGCTAGCGGAGGCTAAAGCTCAAGACTATGATCATGGACATGGTCGGGTGTCACATTCAGGGGTCGGGTGTCACATTCAGGTGTCAAAATCCCAAAACTGAATCTGATTACCTGGGCTTTTGATCTGCTGCGAGATTCAACCTGTTTAGAGGCAGATCGTACCATACTATTATGTGGAATGTGGTCACTTTGGAACTCCAGAAATGACCACTTGCATGGGAAAGCACCAATTGAGATGAAGGCTATCGAGTGGGCGATGGATTGTTGCTTCCATCTTATTTCGGTGGAGCAAGATGATCAGCGAAGCACAAAGGAGAAGATGTGTTGGAGATTTAGGCATTACTCTACTATATTTAATCCAGAAAAGGCTCATATAGAATATGATGATAATGACTAGAGGAATATAATAAATAGTAAAGATCGTATAAATAGACATATATCCCATATGATCTATGTTAATAAGATAAACAAAAAATAAAAGGAGAGGAGGTACATACTGAGCAGGAGAAGCAATAAGAATTGCGTGCATCATCGAGTCTTCTTGAGCGCTATTGGTTGACATGGCGAAGGGCGCAGCGAGTCGATGAAGAGGAAGTAGACATGCACGTGATAAAATGAAGCACCGCACGCAAACGAAGTTGAAGCAGTGTAGAGGAGGTAGCAGGCAGTTGCGTCAGTTGCTCCCCAAAAACACTATCGACCCTATCCTCGTACAGGATCGCAACAGAGTCGTGGTTCCGGAGGCCTGCCCTCCCTTGGCTTGTGCACGCAAGCTTCGAGATAAAGAAGCCTACCTTCTGCAACTACTAGAGAGAGAGAGAGAGAGAGAGAGAGAGAGAGAGAGAGAGAGAGAGAGAGAGAGAGAGAGAGAGAGAGAGAGAGAGAGAGAGAGAGAGAGCTATTGTGTTGTGTGTTGTTTTCCATAGACCTAGGCTCCTTTTATATGCTTGAGCACTTAGAGCAGGTGGAAGGTGAAGAGCATCTCACGTAAAGCATTGATCCATAGTACTAGTAACTCCCAAAAGATGAATCGTATAGTCACTAGAGCATTTAGTTGACTTAACAATGGAAGAGAATAAATCAAGAGACACACACGCTCACAAATGCATGTGCGTTTCAGCTTATTGTCACGAACGCTCACCATGCATGCAGCTAAAACGTTTTAGCTTATTCACATGCATAACTGATTTTGTCCTTTTATTTCTTCTAATTTTAATATATATCATTATATATATATATATATATATATATATATATATATGTTTGATTCATCTTTCAAAGAATAATTAATACAATATTATTCTTCCACACAACAAATAAATGGGCCTTATGAAATTTCGATTTAAAAGCCCTGCTTAATTAAATCCAACAAGATGTGGACGAGGCCTCCTCCAAGGTATATTAATATCAATTCTGACGGCACCTTCTCCACAGACGCTTTCTCTGGCGCAATAGGGGCAATGGTGCGCCGGGATGATGGCTCCCTGATTAAGGCAATGGCTCGTACTCTACCATCAGTCATGTCAGTGCTCATGGCGGAAGCCGAAGCTGCTCGAGATGGTGTCTGGTTGGTCACCGGCTAGTCACAACGTGGTGCTGGAAATGGACTCGTTAGAGCTTGTGGCATTGTGGGGAACAAGATCAACAAACTGGTCTGAGATTGCCACCATCCTGAATGATATCCAGGAGATGTCATCGACTTTTGCTTCGTTCTCCCTGGTTCATGCGAATCATGTCTCATATGTGCGCCAAACATGCCTATAATCCTATGCTTGTAATCTGGGAAGGTACTCCAACCTGGTTTTTTTATCCTCTGATAGGAGACGCTTGTAATGATCCATACGAATGAATGAAGCAGTTGTTTGTCTCAAAAAAAAAAATGGAGTCCCGGTTGTACAACTGAACTATTAGTGCAGGTGCAGTGCGTAGGTGAGCAGACACACGATCGCAGCCATGATGCCTTAGACAATTCGTTGATTTTACATCTCGCGTAGTCGCGTACTCGCCTGTTGGTTTGCTTGGGATGGCTGTCTGATTAGTATATCGACTTGGGCTATTGGCTTGTTGGGCAAAAGGGTGAAAGTGGATCAATAAACCAAATCTTAGGATGGGCCGCGGCCCACCTGTCCACCCTCTAGCTCTGTCACTGCCGTCCTCCCTAGATTCTCTTTTTTTGTCGGAAGCGTTTCCAAAAGCTGGACACGGCAGCTCTGTAAGGAAAGTTTTTTAATAATTCTTCACACTATAGATCCATGTCAATTCTCTACCTTACACATTAAGACTTTGTGTGAGTTAGGATCACTCACATGTGGACCCAGTAAATATGGAACCCATGTGTCAGTGACTCAAGTGCAAAATAAACAAAGTTAAAGGTTCCATGTACCAACTAAAGTTGGTGCGGTGCTGCATGCTACATGCAGAAGACTTCTTACTTGTTTCCCACATATTACTAATTAAATGTTTGGTGAGATAGAAGGTGCTAAAAAATATTGTTACGAGGTTGAGTGTAAAACATTTCTAGTACAAGGAACATGTGGTCTCCTCTCTATTAACAAGTCATCACAGTCTTGAAGATCCTTCTCTCCATCATTATCTCTTCCTAGCACTCTCCTCTCCTCCTGGCACAATGTCTCAGGAAGGCACAATCCTTCCCTTGGACACTGAGGGAAGCTCGTCGGGTGTTGTTAGGTCAGTGAGCTCCGGCTCTAACTCCATCTCTACCAAGCCGACCACGGAGATCATTAACATCGAGTCAAAGCCAATCAACTCGATGATCAACCCACCTCAAGACATTCAAGGAAGCCATGATGGTGACACCTCCCTCGATGAGTCCTTGCCAACAGCTATTGGGCTGGTAGACATAGCCAGATCCATCTCTAGCTCCGACTCCACCAAGCTTGTCAGGGAGTGCATCAAGGAAGGGCCTAAGCTAGCAAGCATGTTGATGGTCTATGCCGATGAAAACAAGACCATATCCAAGGTGGCTACCCCATTGGTAGACCATGCTGATGACAACAATAAAGGCAAATCGAAGTCGTCTAGCCCATCGCCAGTGGTAAGCACAGGTGAGAGCAACAAAGGTGAGGAAAAGGACAAGCTCATCAATGTTGTAGAAGATAGTGGTGATGTTGTTGGATCCAACTCCAAATCAATCAGGATCTCATTAGATGGTGACATTCAAGATGATATTAAGGATGCTCCCAAGCCCCCGACCAACCGTTGTGGTGGCAGTAATGGCAAGGGAGGAAAGAGCAAAGATAAAGACGTTGTGATGGAGGCAGGTCGTGCGATGCACATCTGGACGGAGAGAAAACGGAGAAAGAAGATGAATAATATGTACAACACCCTTCACTCGCTCCTCCCACGGCTTCCTGACAAGGTTAGTACATAGGATTCTGATTTTGCTACAATCCTTTTTTTTTCTTGATTGAATTTTTGTATAGTTCAAGCATAAGAGATGCCACGCCGCATTAAAACTTTCTACCTAAATTAGCATGACCATGATTTGTGTGAGAGTTGAAAACTTTTCTGTAGAGCATCAGAGTTGGATACAGCAAGGCATTGTGTGTCTTTTAGACTGCTCATTTTTCTCGAAACAACCAAAAAGAACTTTGTGTACTGTTTTGCTCGGCTCTTTTTCGGGGAGGGGAGAGGGTGCGCGTGTGAAAACTTTTGTCTTTTGGCATCCTAATTTTTGACCTATATGTTAATTTTTTCCCATGACCATACAAAATATTCTTTTGTTTTCAGTATAGCCAGTTCGCTGCTGGAGCCATCCAAGTACCTTATGCTCCCCAATCAAGCTTAGAAATGAAGTCTGCAACTATATGCATATTATTTTACTGATTTTGGCTACTCAAAAGAAAAGAAAAATGGTGATATATATGGTATGGTTAAATAATAAACTGTTAATACATGATTTTATGCGGGGGATGAATTAAATGTATGACAACTTTTCAGCTGTTTATTTATAAAAAGATATTATAGAACATTCTATTTTTAGCTTCCTGTTTTAACAAAATGTACATTATTTAACGGAGATACCAGTATAAAAACAAGACAAATATATATATACAACATATAGGGTACTTCCTACACTGAATTACATTCGAATGCTATTAGAGATTTCAAACATGTTTTTTCAGTATTACCATGTTGACTAATTCTTCTATTACATACATTGATTCTATTCAGCATTTGTTTTCTACCGGTATACGCCCTGGAATCCCTTCCAACCTCCCTACTCACGTGACTATGCATGTTATCAGTGTGAAAATTATGATTTTGTTTAAATAGTTGTGACGTGACCACAATACAAGTACTTCATGATGAACATAGGATCAGAATGTTTATGCTGTAAGGTTGCTGCAAATAATTTCATAAAAAAAATTACATTAGCACATAAACATTTGAGAATGCTTTGAAGCACTTGATCCTTTTTGTCTCCAGTTCATATTGCCAAATATTGTCGCCAATTCCTTCCACCATGATTGAAACTGATTTCTTGTTATATAACAATATGCATGAAAGATATTTTACAAACAAAATTTCTATATAATTGAGATATCATCCCCTTTTATCTTTCATTTTGGACAATATTTTGCTCATCTTAATTTATTTGTTGCATGTAGTTACAAATGATCTTAATTTGTATGTCCATGACATATAACTCATTATAGCATTTTCACAAAAAAATATACATTTTTAGCTTTTTATTGTCCTTATTCCAAAACATAATTGAGCATAATTTGTGTTGTACTTTATATACGTTTAATTTATATTGCAGGCTGATAAGGCCACCATAGTAGGAGAAGCCGTGGACTACATCAAGACTCTGGAAGGCACCATCGAGAGGCTGGAGAAGCTGAAGGTGGAGCGCATACGTGCTCAGCAGCTTGTTGCTAGCAGCAGTGTGGCACCTGCACCGTCTCTGATGCACCGACGTCAGCTTCAAGGGAGTCAACCTTGACAGATATGGTCAACAACTTGTGCGCACAGCAAGCGGCAACAGGTGTCGTGAGAGGCTCCATGATGCCGCCAATTCAGACATGGTCTGCACCGAACATCACGGTGAGCGTGACCGGAAACAACGCGATCATCGGCATGTGTGCAGCGAGGCACGCCTGTGTGCTGACCAAGGCGTTGTGCGTGCTAGAGAAGTACCACATCGATGTGGTGACGATGAATATCTCATCTGAGCTGAACCGGAGCACGTTCGTCATTCTTGCACACGTAAGTTGTGGCCTTTATAATTTATATGTTCCAGATCGAAACTGACAGCGTTGTTTCCATCTACATGCTGCTAGTTTCTGTTATTTCTGTGAGGCCTTATATGGACTTTTGCGTGTTTGCAAAATTTGCATAAATAGATCAATGCAGTTGCCACTCGCTTCCCGGAAAACCTGATGATGCCTGAAGACAGGCACAAGTTGGCCGTGTCGGAGATACTGCAGTTGATATACAAGTGAGCCGAGAATGTTCATGCACAACCTGCAAGCGCTCTGAGCTGACTGCCGAGGTTTCTTGCCATCGATCAGGAGTTCAGGACCCGTAATCGGAGATTTCAGAATAAATAACTATCTTTATGTCTATCAAATATAGTCCTGGAACTATTGTCTGTTTGCAAGAATTTGGTGTTTACTGTACAAGTACTATGTGTGCTTAAACCGTACCTATTGAGGTTTATTTTCGAGAACAAACCTTGTTTTTTTGGAAGATATACCTATTGTGGTTCTGATCATTAATTATACAATTTCCAACAAGTTGCTTAAATTAGCTGCCACCGTAAATGCAGAAAAAGGGTTGTCATTGTTTTTTTACTTTGTGCTTCCCATGCATAATAGAACTTTCGATGGCCAGAATGCCCGGATTCCCAGGTTCACCGTGGATCAGTTCTTCATTTGTACATAATTTTGACTTTGTGCTTTCCATACGTAATAGAACTTTGGACGGGAAGAACCGCTTCCCTCGAAATGTCCCCCAGAGCGTCGTCCAGCTGGAGGACGTCCTGGTCTTGGTAGAACTCGAGTTCTACCGACTTGAGCTCCTTGCACTCGTACGCCGTCGTCGGACCGCGGTGGCCGTCGGAGGACGTCATCTTGCTGGACGACCTGGACTTCCTCTTCCTGCTCCTTTTAGAACCGCCCCCAAACCGGCAGTAGCGCAGCGCGAGCGTCTCCAGCCTCGGCGCGTTTCTGAGGAAGCGCCGCAGCACCTGGCACTCGACTCCTACGTCGCACTCCTCGAGGAGCAACGCCCTCAGGTTGCGGAACACGGGGAAGTGATGATCCTCGAGGAGGAACGCGGTCGTGGAGAACCTCGACAGGTTGAGAGTCCTCGCGTGGCGCAGTGACCTCAGGAGGCCGAGTTCACCGGCCGGGTGCGCCAGGGACGCCGCGACGAGTGACGGCATCTCGTCCTCCGAAGTAACCGCCGTCGGCGGGTCGCCGCCGCCGTGGACGCGCAGGGAGACGATGCCGGGGGCCGCGAGCACCAGCACGTTGACTTCGTGATAAGAAGGATAGCAGCAGCAGTTGTGGATGGCCAGGTTCTTGAGTGAACGGGACCCGATCCGGGCGAACCAGAAGTGGCAGTCCTCGAGACGCAGGTCTTCCAGGACCGGGAGGTCGTGTGCGATGACTTCCCCGAAGTCGCGGCCCAGGGCCAGCCCGGAGAGGCGCAGCGTGGTGAGGCGGCACGTGAGCGCGGCGGCGTCCCGGTGGTAGTGCGCGAACGAGAACTCGGGAAGTGAACGAGAGTCCGCGACGCCGCCGCCGTCGCAGTCGCAGAGGAGGGTGAACGCCGCGGGGCGGCGCGCGAGGCCGCGGCGGACCCAGCGGTGCGCCGTGTCCAGCAGGGAGGTGACGCGCAGCCGGAACGCGTCCAGCGGCGGCGACGCGTGCGTGGACAACGTCACGTGGTCGGCGAAGTCCGTGAACCGGGACCACTCGTCCTGCAGCGCGCAGCGGCTCTTCCCGTACGCCGTGCCGCGGCGGTGCGACGGGAGAGCGTCCGGCGTGCCGGTCGCAGTAGTAGTGGTTCTCGTGGACGCGCTCACGAACTCGCCCTCGTCGATGTCGATGACCGGGACGGGACGGCGCGCCACCGCCGCGAAAGCACGCTCGTCCGGCAAGCCTGCAGGGACGTGACGCGCGACAGGACGTCCTCCAGGATGCAGTCCGGCAGCTCGCTCAGCCGGTCAGCTGGGGCTCGGGCTCGGGGGGCGCCCGGCGGGTTCATTGTGAATTGGTGACACGCGATCGCGTTTGCCCTCCTCTCAGGCTGTCCGTGCATTTTATAATCCTGATCCGTTATAAAGATGTTTCAATGACATTATTCCGTAGACGTGTCGGACACGTACGAATACGTGTACTTATTCCACGGTCAGTACGTCTTCCTCTCGGATTCAGAAAGGCAACCGATCGATGCTGATCTTTTCAAACGCCCAAAGGCCTCATCGCCGAGACACCATCAACACATGCGGATGCGGGTTTTGGAGTTTCATGGCCTCCTAGAGACGGACATCGATTATGCCGGGAACAAATCGCTAGTGCTTTACATGCAAAACTAATTGCCAGGAAAGAAAACAATAAATCTCAACACGTGACTAAATAACAATGGTCAAAACTCAGATATTTGAGTTGAGGTTTGTATACGCAACTAGACTATTACTTACTTATGATTGCAACATGGAGTCAAATAATACACCTATTAAAAGAAAATTATAAAAAAACAGAAGCTCTTACACAACTCATTATAGCTGTACTAGATGTAGGATTTTTGCTTGATCTTAGAGGCCTGATTTATCCTCGTTCAACTCTACCGAAACAAATATATGTCAATTTGCCGCGTATGTTTCCATCACAATGAATAAAGTATTCATTTTGTCATATAAAATATTAAATTGTCGGTTCAACCAAGTTGATGCATCACATAGCTAACTGTTAGGATAAAAATTATAGTTGTAAAAATAAATAAATCTCAACACGCCACCAAATAATAGTGATCAAAACTCAAACCAAATATTTTAGTTTTATATATATATGATAATTAGACTACTAGTTGTCTATATAATTGTAATGGTGAGCCAAACAGTATATCTTAAAAAATTTGTATCTCAAAATAAGTCATATTTTATTAATGTATTTGTATATTACTACATGTATAAGTATTATATTGTATTGATATGCTAGTGAGATTGAAAGGACCAAGTGAGTAAGAAGTAGGATTGAATCAGAAACTCCAATTATAAATTTATCGTGCTAACTCCTCAACCAAGCACTCAAATGACTCTTATGTAATTGTAGTTGAAACACACTAGAAAGGTAATAGATCCTAAATATGAAAAGACAACCTACACATGCTAGTGATTCACATATCAATCAACTCCTATGCAAGCTAGTGTTTAATTATTTAATCAAACAACCAATAAACACACCTAGCTAGTCACGGTTCTATGCATGTAAGTCTAGTAGATAAGAAACACAAGTAAGACAAGCAATCAATCATTTGATCAACAATCGATACAACAAGTTTAAGATGTGATGTAATAAATATAAGTACTAAAGAGAGTGGTGCGAAAAGAAGTTTATGGATTTTAGCCCGAGAACTCGGAAGGAGGGCGCATTTCCCTACTCCTCGTTGAACCAACTCCCGCTGAAGTCACCCAAAGATGAAGTCCTTACCCACAAGACTGCACTGAATACACGGTTATGTAATCGCTATCACTAAGGCACGAACTTACCTCCCTGAAGGATTTGTTGCACTCTCCTAGTGCAAGCAAAGATGGTCTCTCTTGATGCACCTTTCAAATACAAGCTCAAATCTTATACCAACGTATGATGACCTTTATAATCAATCATGATAGGCTTGATCAGCAATACCTAACTGGTCTAGGCCCTGCCATAGACCAAGAGTAACAATACAAGTCACTTTCTACAATCTTACAACCTAGATATGAAGCGATGCTCTTGTTACTCTCTTTGACACTCAAAGATAAATCTTTGCTCAAGTGTCCTCTCTTCTACTTTTGGCTCTCTACTGATTCCTTCGGCAATCCAAATGGTTAAGAGAGCTCTCCACGAGTTAGGAAACAACTATTTATTGGCTCTAACTACTTTACTAGTTGTTGCTGAAAAGCAGACTGTTGTGGAATTACTGACTATATAATACAATGACCTATCACTATAACATACAACGACCTTGAAGTATTCAAACTTTTGTACTTAGCCGTTGAATGGCCTAGTCGTTGCACCATATGATGACTACTTCCTCAACACTCCAAAAATTCATATAGAGACACTTCCTCTTTGTATAATTCTCCTCTGATCCACCACACCATACGACGACATTGTTGTACCTTTCACATAAATATTTGTCTTCTATCTTTCTTCTTCTCTCTCGACTCCTTTGTATTTTTTACAGAAACATCCTTTACTTCTAGACTTCTTCTACTTCTGGCTCAGTGTAGCATTCAGTGATCCATCCTTGATCATACGAAGATCCTTGCTACTTGACTCCTTCTCTGAGTAACTCCTTGTTGTTCCTTACAATGATAACTCCGTATTCTATGGCGATATGTCTTGAAACTGAAACACTAGTGAGACATAAGCGAATGACTCATGCCTTTTTGATAATCTGATTTTTTCTATAGACTAAAGCCTACAATCTAACCAAGTGATGATAACATACTTGGACCTAACTGTCCTTAGTCTTGATCCATTTTTAATACAATCATCAAGGCGATCAATCACCTAGATCATATTGAGTTGATAGATAATTTTTCTGAATACACAACACTCATATAGACATTAAGTGTATTTAATGTTTGTCATACAATCATCAAAACACTCACACCTTTGAGTGACAACACTCCAATGAACATAAAGCTTATAGAGATGTAGTAAAAAGTCCAACGACACCATCAATAACTTATCAAGCTCCCATTGTCAACAGTACCAGAGCTAGAGGATGGGCAGGGTGGGCCACGGCCCATAGAGATTTGGATCATTAACCCAGTTCCACCTTTTTGCTCAACAGGCCAGCAGCCCAAGTCGATTTATTAATCCGACATTCAGCCCAAGCAAACGACCAGGTGAATACGCGACTACGTGAGATGTAAAATCAACGAGGCATCAAATATTTCGAGTGTCAGTCACGAGATGCGGACTAGATTTTTTCAGACCCGGCGGCGATCATGGCTGCGCTCGTGTGTCTACTCACCTATGCCACTGCACCTGCACTAACCGTCTGCACCCCTGGGACTTGGCCTTGTTCAGTTGTTCAGCCGGAGCTCCAATTGATATGTAGAATCACTTGTTACAAGTCTAGGATTCACTGATTTAGCTAGGCATTAGCATAGCAAATTACTAATATTTTCTATGCAATTGGTTATTGCATTACAGATTAATGACACATGAAGAATATGGAGATATATGTCTCATTTTTTGAAAAATTACAGCAAAGAAAAATCTTCATCTTTGTCTTCAAATTTGTTTGAGCTCTTGAATTTTTACCATAAAATGGCACTTCAAATTCGTTGTAGAGGGGAATTTTTTTTTTATCGGCCCACCCTGACTTCTAGCTCCGCCTCCGGTTGTCAAGATGTTCATGTCCAAACTATAGTAGGTCCTAAAGATGTAAAACACTTGATATGTATGTAAAGACTTTTTTTACCAAAGGCAATTTACTACCACATTAGAAGTTAACTATAAATATGTAATTACCCTTTTTCAATTCATATTAGTACGTGCAAACCTTATAATCCACGCTCCAATTCTTACTCATCTAACAAGATATGTAGAGTGTTGACTCTATCTTTAATTTGTGGTCTATTCAGTCGCTTACAATGAATAAAGTATTTTGTTTGCCATATGAAGTATGAAATTGTCGATTCAACCAACTTCAAAAGTTTAAAATCTATTACCCCTTATTAAAGATGATGGTGTCGTCCGCCCGTTAATCTGCCCACATGCAGCGTTTTACTTTTATGTTTGGCCAAGAATCGGACTAGGTTCGGACACAAAGATAACTTAATCATGGAAACAAAAGAAAAAGATCCAATCTATTATTCTGCCCCAAAGGCTCAGAGTCTGCTCACTTTCTAAATTTTATACGAGTCTCTGTTATTTATTGCCGTAAATTTCAAATAGTATGGGACAGAAAAACATATAAGATTCAGTCTACCATATAAATAGTGACCAATCTAGCACGAGAATAAATGAAAAATGGTTAAAACGAATACATACATAGATGGAGTAAGGAAGAACAATCTACATCTACCTCAAGAGCGAACTTCTTGCACAGCCGGATAGTTATCTCTACTTTCTTTCCTTTCTTAATAATAAACAAGTCAGGTTATTATTGGAGTTGGCTATGCAACTGGTTCGTATACATATGTATAGTAAACTTTCTAAAAACTCCGCAAACCATAACAATGACCACATGCGACGACACCGCTATCATGTTCCATGTCCGTGCGTGTATTGGTCGTAGCCTGAAACTTGTCCTGCCCCAGACACGATACGGGCGAATGAGTGTGTCCTCAGCTATATACCCTGTGTTGTGCCTGTCGATGCCGACGTGGATCATGTTCTGCACGCGACACCACCAACCCGCCCAGTGGACGAGAGCGCTTTGCCTACGTGCCACCCTACACTACACGCTAACGGAAACAACAGTATTATCGGTAGTCTTCCACACTTCGCATGCCACTCCATCGTCTAAAAATGATTGAAGACTTCAATAGTATAATTTGTAATAAACTATGCGTTATCCTATAATACTTTAATTAATCTATAAAATATATAGTTACTTTTTTAAACCCATAGTAACGTACGAGTACTTTGCTAGTAGAACTAAAAACTACATATAGCCCGGATTCATTTGGAAAAAAAAAACTGCCCACTTGATAAATGTTCCACATCAAACTGCACAAGATAATGTGCTGACGTATAATAATTTTTAATACAACATATATGTAATATTATTAGCATTTGCCTCAATGAGCAAATGTTTGGATGCGGGTCATCATCTTCGTTTGTATAAAATTTTGACTTTACGCTTGCCACGAATAGAAGTTTCAATCGGAAGGACCCGTTCCCTCAAAATGTCATCAAGAGCGTCATTCAGCTCCGAAACGTCACGGTCCTCGTAGAACTCGAGCTCTACACTCTTTAGGTTCTTACACCGGTACGCCTAATTACTGCGTGCCAATCGGAGGAGAACGTCTTCTCCCTAGACCTGGGCGTCCTGAACTTCTTGGTTCTACTAGAACCACCCGCGGACCTCCTGCCGTATCGCACTGTGAGACTCTCCAGCTTCGGTGCGTTTTAGAAGAAGTGCCTAAGCACTCCGACGTCGCATTCGTAGAGGCGCAGGGTCCTCAGGTTCGGGAACACCATGTCCTCCACGCCGTGGAGGAAAATCGCTGTTGCCGATACCTTGGACAGGTCCAGGCTCCTCGCGTTGCGCACGGACCCGAGGAGACCGAGGGCGCTGGCCTGGTGTGTCAGGGACGCCGCCACGACGGACGCCATCTCGCCTTCCGAAGCGACCGGCAGCGACGAGCCGGGAAGAACGTGTAGAAAGGCGACGTGAGGGACGGCGAGGACCAGCTCGTGGACGTTGAAACGGAGCCTCCAATCATCGATTACCAGGTTCTTGAGCGATCCCGAGGCGATCCGATCGAACTCGTGGCTGCACTCCACGAGCTGCAGGTCCTCCAAGACGGGGAGGTCATCGGCGATGGAATACTGGAATTCCTCTGTCAGGGTCACCCGGGAAAGGTGCAGCGTCCTGAGGCGGCTGAGGAAGGCGGTGCCGCCGCGCGAGTATTCGGAGAAGCAGAACTCGTAGTCGTACTGGCAATGCCGGTCGGAGTCGGGGACGTCGCAGTGGAGGGAGAAGGACACGGGCCGGCGCGTGATCCCGCGGCTTATCCACCTCTGCGCCGCCCCGATCAACGCCCACTCCGTGTTGACGCGCAGCCGGAACGTGTCCAGCCGCGACGAGGTGTAGAGGGTTGTCACGTGGTCGCCGCAGTCGAGGAACCGGAACCTCTCGGCCTTCCGATCCTCCTCCGCCTCGTTGCGGCGGCGCTTCTTCCCTGCGGACGGCGCGGCTGACTGGAACTCGCCTCGGTCGATGTCGATGCACCGGGACGGCACGGCGCGCCAGAGGTGAATCCACCGCCGTGACAACACGCACGTCTGTGCCGCCTGCCGGGACGTGAGGAGTGTCAGGATATCCTCCAGGATGCAGTCCGGCAGATCGCTCAGCCGGTCTACGGCACGGGCTCGAGGTACGGCCGGCGGATCCATGGTGACCGATCCTCTCTCGGGGGTGCATTTACAAGGAAAATCCCAACTCCGTTATAAGGGTTTTCGGGAGATACCGTACCCGTGTACGAATACATGTACTTAATTATTGCACGATCAGTTCCACCGGGATTTAGAAGGAAACCGAGGCGGATCTTCTGATCCCTTTCCAAGACACCGTCACCCGGCTTCCCGGGCGTCGATAATTCGTTTAGCAGAGGACACGTACACCAGCCGTCCAGGTCCATACATCGGATACAATCGGTGCTCGATTTTGCATCGGCTCTCTCCTCGGGATGAACGTCGATTTGGCCTGCACCATCGCTAAAAGCTTATTACATGCATGTCTCTCAACTAATCGCCAGGAAAACAATCACAGTTTTCAACACAAAAATTATTCTGCTCTCAGATATGTCAAAGACATAGGGAACTATACGATATAACTATCACTACTGGAAGGCACGTATATGCCGAGTGCTCGGCAAAGCCTAGGATACACTCGGCAAATCTTTTATCAAGTGTAACTCTCGACAAAGGATTCACGATAATCATTTATCAGCAAAGTGCTTTTTCTCGAGAGCTTTTCCTTGGCCACTTTGCCGAGTGCTGCAACGGCTCTTGCCAAAATAAAGCCGAATGACGGTGCCAAGCATCAGTCAAAACATGTTTGTCGAGGGCCTTAACGGTGGACACTCAGCAAACCTTTGCTACTTTGTCGAGTGCGTCATGGCAGGCTCTCGGCAAAGAATTGTTCTCAGAATTGTCCCTTTGCCGAGTGCTTGTGGCCTGGCCCTCGACAAAAATCTAGGGCACTCGGCAAACTATTCCAACAAAGTTCAATAGAATTTTTATTTCGAGTACAACCTCAAACAAAATCACATCAAATCACACATACAAGCTCACCATCATCACAGATACATATATATCATCATCATAGGCATTTAAATTATCACAAATACATATAAATTCTCACAAATATATATATATCATAAGCATAACCTCAAATTCACATATATGTCCAAATGGTTCAAATAAAAGTTGTCGGCAGCCACAATGTCCATCAAATGCAAGCAAGCACAACTAGATGGTCTATGAAATGGAAATAGAAATACAACTACAAGCTAACTTGGACAAGGATGAGGATGCCACGGTGACCAAGCATTAGCAAGGGAAGTCGTCGGATTGTTAGATCCCACGGATTGATTCTACAAGAAGGAAATATTGCATGTGTAACACAAGAAAAGATGGAAGCATAGAAGTAAAAAGCAACAAGGATCTCGAGTGACTCACCAGAGTGCCTGAGGGAGTGCCATGAGGAGAAGGGACGGAAATGGGAGGTAGTCCCGGGAACAGTCCTGGAGGCAGCGACGACGCCCCGGTACTTTGCAGGTACTGGAACATCACACCCATTTGTTGGGCCATGATCCCCTCCCACCTCTGCCGTTTTTCTTGTATCTTCGCCTCCAGCTTTGCCTCCATCTCATCCCCAAGTTGGGCCTACAAGATTTCATCTCGATGTTACAATGCAGAGCAACCACATGTCAAGAACTGCGAATAAAACAAAACTAACCTGGACTTGCTCAATCTAGATATGTGCCACGCTTTGTCGTGGGCTGATGGGCGGGGCTGATGCCGAGCTCCTTGCTCGAATTTGGGAAAGGGTGGGAGTAGAGGCCGTGTCTAGTATGTTGTCGGCAATCTAGTACTGGCCATGCTTCTTACCTCCATCCATCCTCATGACGATCTCTCCATCAATGTCCTCGGTGCCCGGGTCCCACTATGGCCCGTGGACCTCCCTAGCCACCTCTGTTTATTGACTGAGGTGATTGTGGACGGTGGCGTTGGTGTACGACTCAGGAGGATCCTCCGGGTTGTAGTCGACCTCTGAATTCACCTTGCCCTTGTGGGCCATAGCCCAAGCCTTCAAAGGCGAGCAAGGCGCGCCACCATTCATCGCCGACTACAAAGAAAAGTTGGTGGTTGTACCAGCCATTTGCCACCTCTCGGCAAAGTTGGTGGTTGTACTGTGTGTCTCTTCTGTACCGAGCGCCGGCTATTGGCAAAAATTATATTGACATGCATCGGTCTTTTGCCGAGGGCTTGGTGTTGGGGCACTCGGCAAATGTGTTCTGAGTGGCCGAAGGTATGCTCTTGGCACAGTTTTTGGAACACAGCAAATGGCCGGTTTCCTATAGTGTATATATAACAGCAATATAGAGTCAAATAAGAAAACATGAAAATCTTGCATTTCATAAGCATTATCTCAACGTGTTTGTAAATTGCAAACTGTGCAAGTATTTGCTTTGCCCTACGTATGAATACATATACCTAAAAATATTTGTTTTGCCCTACGAGTACGAAATTGCAGCCAACCTCAAAGTTCAAAAATAGAATTGAAAATTGCACATTTTGCTAATTTTCTTTTATCCCAATTCAAGATTTTTTTTGTCACAAAAAAGAAGCATGTATGTAATGATACTATTATGATGTTTGTGTAGCGTGTGTTTCATTAAAGAAAGAAAAGCAGAATTACAGGCGACCTACATTGCACACCATCTCAAGCGACCTTGAGAGGTGGGAGAGAGCAGATAAAATTGAACAAGGAAGCGACCTAAACATAACGGTTGTAGGGGGGGGGAAGCATTAGTATTTGTTTCAAAGAACAGATGTTTGGGCACGAATCAGCACTTTCATTTGTACAAAAATTTGACTTTACGGTTGCGGAGCGTAGTAGAACTCTCAATTGGAAGAACCCGTTCCCTCGAAATGTCATCAAGAGCATCATTCAGCTCTGAAACGTCACGGTCCTCGTCGAACTCGAGCCCTACACTCTTCACGTTCTTACACTCGTAAGCCTTAGTGCCGTGCTGATGATCGGAGGACGTTTTCTGCTTAGACTTGGACATCCTGTTGTTCTTGGTTCTACTAGAACCAGGCGCGAAGCGCACTGTGAGCCTCTCCAGCTTCTGGGCGTTCTGGAGGAAGTGCCTCAGCACCCCGACGTCGCAGTCGTAGTAGAGGTGCAAGGTCCTCAGGTTCGGTAACACCGGGTCCTTCACGCCCTGGAGAAAAGGCAACGCCCTTGCCGATACCTCGAGCAGGTCCAGGCTGATCGCACCTCGCACGGACTCAAGGAGACCGAGGACACATGCCCGGTGCGTCAGGGACGCTGCCACGACGAGCGGCATCTCGCCTTCCGAAGTGACCGGTCGCATAGAGTTGGAGATGCGCAGGGAGGCGACGCGAGGAACAGCGAGGACCATCGTCGCTCCCTCGCTGAAACCGACGTTCCCGTTATCGACGACCAGGTTCTTGAGCGAGGCGGAGGCGAGCCGGTCGAACCTGTGGTAGCACCACACCAGCTGCAGGTCCTCCAAAACGGGGAGCTCGTCGGTGATGAAACATCCCATGTCCTCCTTTACAACCACCTGGTAGAGGTGCAGCGTCCTGAGGCGGCTCAGGACGGCGCTGGTGCCCGATGAACGTGAGTATCTGGAGAAGGAGAATTGCAGCGGGTCGTTATGGCAAAGGTAACGTCGGTCGCAGTGGAGTGTGAACGACACGGGCCGGCGCGTGATCCCGCGGCTTATCCACCTCTGCGCCGCCCCGATCAACGCGCACTCCGTGTTGACGCGCAGCCGGAACGCGTCCAGCGGGGACGAAGAGGCGTGGAGGGTGGTCACGTGGTCGGCGGAGTCCATGAACCTCTCGACCTCCCTGTTCTCCTCCTTGCTGCGGCGGCGCTTCAGCTTCTTCAGTGCGGAAGGCGGGGATGCCTGGAACTCGCTCTGGTCGATGTCGATACACCGGGACGGCACGGCGCGCCAGACGTGTCTCCAGCGCCGCGACAGCACGCTGGTCCGGCACGCTTGCCGGGTCGTGACGCGTGACAGGATGTTCTCCAGGATGCAGTCCGGCAGCTCGCTCAGACGGTCCGCGACTGCTGTGCGCTCCTCCATGTCGATGGATGGATATGGATTGGAGTAACAATCGGCGGCGACCCGGGTTGTTGTTGCTTCTCCTATGGTGGCTCTGTGTTTACGAGCCGCGTGCGTGCCCTAGCGACGGACGGCCTGTTCTCCCTCCTTGGATACCGAAAGAAAAAAGCCAAGGCAACGGCGCGGATATCATTATATCTTGATCTCAGCCATCATGACGGTTTCTGTTTCGGTCTCTAAAATCCAAACAAATCTGTCGTCTGCTCCAGTGTCCGCAGGATAAACTCCACAACCTAGTCCTCCATCCACATGGAACTATGGAAGGCGGCGGCAAGAACGCACATGCCGACGATGCCGCCGCTGACCGGCTGAGCGCCTTGCCGGACTGCCTCCTCCACATCACCCTGTCGCGCCTCAGGTCCCTGCAAGTCGTGCAGACGTGCGTGCTGTCGCCACCTCTGGCGCTCCGTACGGGTCATCGACCTTGACGACCGCGACTTCCTATCTACTCCTCCAGATGACGAGCAGGAGGAGGAGGGAGAGCACATGGACCGTCTGTATGCGCAGGAACACGTGCTCGACCGGTTCGAGGAGTTCACCGACAACCTCCTGTTCCAGCACCGCCGCCCTGCCCCGCCGATGGACATGGTCAGGCTGTGCGTCGGCGACAAGGCGCTCCGCCACACCAACTACGAGCATCGATGATGGGTGGCCATGCTTCACGGCACATGCCGTGCGCGCGGCGCCGCCATCGCCACCGTCCATCATCGCCACAGCGTCCGTCCGCGTCGTCGACACCTCAGGACGCTTCCTCAACGCAACGCCGCGGGTGGTGTACAACTGGCCGGACGATGTGTTCATCCAGAACATGGCGTACCTGAGGTCCCTGCGCAGGCTCCTCGGCTCGCTCTCCAGCGCGGGCTGCCTCGAGCTGTCGGGCCTCCAATCCATGGTTATATTATAAGCCCTTTTTTTCTTATCTTTTCTTTTCTTTTGCTTTTGCAACTCATGGACGATGCTCTCTTGTACATGACTACTTGCGAACAGAGCTGACCGTTCTCCTGCCTTTCTGTTGTGTATACCCACTATGCAGGTGGTCGAGAAGGAGGGATTTCTCTCTCTAGAATGACAGATTTGTTTCGGTTCCCATGTTGCAGGCGCTTTTATCAGCTGGCGATGAGCAGCAGGGACTGCTGCCAATGTTTCGTCACCTACGAACACTGGTGCTTGACGAGTGCGATTTAGGCGACGACTTGCAGGCACTGTGGAGTTTCTTGCACAACACTCCCGCCCTCGAGAATCTTCACCTTCAGCGTTGCGAGGTACCACCAATTCTATCCCCGTTCGTATATATGTATATGACGACTGTTTATGAACCTAGTTGTATTAACCTACCCCTCGTCTCGGCATTGTTTGCTGTCTTACTGAAACCTATGTTATCTATCTATTGGCAAAAGCTTCCAGATAGCTTACAGCGACAGGGAGCAATGAGCATCCGGAGCATAGCCTCTAACATGAAGCTGGTTGAGATCAAGTACAAAGATGACGATCTTTTCACACCAATTCTGGACAACGAAGAACATGCTACTAACTTTTTTGAGGTTTTAGCAGACATTTCACAAGAATTGCAGACTACCATCAAAGTGATCAAAGTTCAATAAGATTAATAGTGAAGCATCTAGATGTAGTGATGTACGCCAAGCTTGTTAACTTATCATATTCACCTTGGTTTCTAATAACGAGAAGTGCTCCATTTTTTTCTTTTTTTGGAATTAGGGCTCCCCCCCCCCCCCCCCCCCCCCACCCACCCACACACACACACTTCATTAGCAAGCAGGTAACAAAGAGTTTACAAGAAGTAACAAAAACTACAAAACAACCCAACTGAGAATTTGAAGCACAAACAGAGCTCTGCACACACACCATCTATCCTAGCACAACAAAGCCTAGCCAAAATGACTCATGACGCAGCACAAAGCCTGTATCTCCTCTATTCAGCCCTCCCAAACCTCAACTTGTGATTCTCCTCATCGCTGGAGCCCAGCCCTGCGAGCGCTTGAAAGCTTCACTTGCTATCCTTCGCAACTGTTTGCTTTCTTCCTCCACCGTCCTTCTTAGCTTCTCTTTCTGCAATATTTTCCATTTGTCAATCCACGAACAGAAGCTATAAACAATTTCAGTCGGGTCTAACACTTTTTTATCCTTGAAACATATATCATTACGATTTTGCCATAACGTCCAACAAAGTGCTGTACATCCTAGTATCACTAGGTTTCTGTATTTGCCCTCAAAGCTTTGCAGCCAGGGACCCATCAGATCCTCAATGCAATTAGGACTGTTTTTGAGACCAAAAGAACACTTGACTATTGTCCAGATATATCTAGCTACTGGGCAATCAAACATCAAGTGTTGGGTTGTTTCTAGCATGCCACAGCACATGCATGAACCTGACCCTTTCCAGCCTCGACGGAGAAGATTGTCTTTGGTCAGAATGCTATCTTTAAGCATCAGCCAAATGAAAACCTTGATGCGCTGAGGAATCTTCACTTTCCATAGAAAAGTGTAAGGGAAAGACACATTGTTCATTTTTAATTGAAGGTATAAAGACCTTACTGTGAACCCTTTCCCCCCAAGTTTCCATTTTGGACAATCCTTTCCATCATTAAGCTTAGTCCCCTTACAAATAGAGCACCTTTACAATGGACTATAATTAATATGAGCCATCCATTTCATTTCATCCGATGGTTGAGATATAATTATACTACATCGATCTTTTAAATAATATGAAGTAGTATTTTCAAGTAGTATGAAGTAAGTAAGGGTATTATAGGGAGAAAATAACTAATTTCATTGCATCTGCCCAACTGCACTCCGACGTCTACGCCGCCGTCCACAGATAGCGACACCGCCTTCGCACCGACGGGCTTCGCCACCACGCAGTCATCAGGTGGGGCTGGTCACGACCGCTCCGTGTGAAACGAACCTCCTCGAGCGGCGTCTGCCTCACATGCCTGTCCATAGCGGTTGAAGACGCCGCTGAGATGGCATCCCTAACGGCAATGGCTCGGCGCAGGAGACGGTGAGCGGGTAGAGGGTCTCAAGTTGGGCCTTGATTTGCTCGTTGGCATGGTAACCTCGCATGCTGTGGTTGGGGAGCGTAAAGTGCGTCCCTCTCCACCTTCTTCTTCCTCGACTTGAGTATGATCGATCCGACAGGCGACAGTCCTTCGCACGAAAGAAAATAGAGAAGCCATCCGTTCATCATAACACCATATGAACGTCTCAATTAATCTCACAATTGATCTTATAGACGAATTGAAAGTTGAAACACCCATTTTTTGTAAAAAATAAAATTGTTCCAAACATTATTAGTTCATCGCTGCCATGATGGCTACCCCGGTCATCACGGCTTCAGTTCAGTTCAGAGAAAGGACGACCTGCACGAAGTAGCCTCATCTCCTCAAGCACGACGCCGATAGAAGCCGACATCCAGCAGCGCGTTCTCCGCGCACGCGAGGGCGCTGATCACCACCGCGGCCGACACGAGAAGCCACCGCTGCAGCAGCCACCGCTACCTTCTATGCATCTAGCAATGGCGTGGCGCTTTCGACTTGATTGATAGGACGAGCACAGAAATGACGCGGAGAAGATGGGAGCGAGCAGATGGAGATTTCGTTTCTCTTAACCGATTGCTGGTGCATCGACCGTTCCGGCACCGGCAGCGAGCGATGTGTGAGCCGGCGGCAGTGCCAGGCGTTGTGCCTATTTTTTTTTCCCCTAAGATTGATAACAGTTCGATGATGGTGCCACTAATTATGATTTTAACCTTATAAATCAATGGTAGGATTAGATTTATACTACTTTCAGCTAGTAGTATAGTCCACCGTAACGAAAGTCTACAAATATCACCTATTTGGTTCAGCATCACTTATGTTTCCCCTCTGATAGTTCTTCTGAATCTCAAACATTTCACACCTTGATCGATCACTTTAGCCACCTTGATATTCTTATCAAAGGTCAGATCATATAGCCTGGGAAACTAAATCTCCAAAGGACCTCCACTATGCCAAGAATCAAGCCAGAAGCTAGTTGATTCCACATCTTTCACTTCGATGTTCCTGTATTCCTGGGAAATTCCTTCGCTTCCATCAAACCTCTCCAGAAGTATGAATCACCCTTCTTGCTCGAAACTAAAGATAATAGTTGACCTTTGAGATATTTCTTTTCTAGGATTTCCTACCAAACTCCAGTGCCAGATTCTAATTTCCATAGCCAAGAGCACAGTAGACTGATGTTCATGATATGTAGATCTAAAACACCCAAGCCGGTCTTTTGGCATACAAACAGTTGGCCAATTCACCAAGTGATATTTCTTAACGCCTTGACTCTCTTGCCAAAGAAACCTAGCTCTAAAAAAATCCATCCTTTTAACCACCATTTTAAGGACTCTGTATAGTGAAAGCATATACAGAGGAACATTTGTAAGACTAGAATTAGTAAGAATAAGCCTCCTCCCCCCCCCCCCCCCCCAAGTGAGAAACCTTCCTTGCCAAACACATAGTTTGGCCTCCATCTTATCCTCAGTAGTTTTCCACATAGAGTTGCTAAGTTTTTTTTCCTATCTATAGGAACTCCTAAATAACAGGACAAGTGAAAATGTCACTGTACAAAGATGCCCTGTCATTAGCCTTGCCGAAACAGTAAAAGTCATTTTTGTGAAAATTAATTTTCACACCTGACATTTGTTCGAACAAGCAAAGAATAAATTTAAGGTTTCTAGCAGATTCCAAATCATCCTGAAGGAGGAAGATAGTGTCATCTGCATATTGTAGCAAAGCTATCCCTCCTTCAATTAAATTTGGGACTAGACCTTTAATTAAACCAGAAGCTTGTGCCTTCTTGATCAGTAAATTAAGACCATCGGCCACTATGTCAAATGTCAAACAACATAGGTGATAAAGGATCACCTTGCCTGACCCCCTTATGAGTAGAAAAGTAAGTGTCACATTTATCATTAAGTCTAAGAACAACTTTACCTCCTCTCACAACTTTCATTACCCAATCACACCATCTGTCTCCAAAGCCTTTCTTTTGCATTAATTGATAAAGGAAGGACCATCTGACTTTGTCGTAAGCTTTCTCAAAATCTACTTTGAACAAAACCCCACTTTGCTTCTTTTTGTGCATCTCATGAATCACCTCATGAAGCACCACTACTCCGTCTAGGATATATCTACCCTTGATAAAACCAGTTTAAGTTATACCAACTACTGTAGTAATAACCTTACTCAATCTTATTACTAAAAGCTTAGTAATAATTTTATAGCTAACATTCAACAAACATATTGGTCTAAATTTCTTTATCTCATCTGCATTTTCTGACTTTGGTAAAAGCGTAATTAAACCATAATTCAATCTTTCAATGTCTAAGATCCCCTTATGGAAGTCATCCAACAGTTTTATAAGGTCCTCCTTTATGACCTCCCAAAACTGTTGGTAGAACTCCAGGAAAACCATCCGGACCAGGAGCACTATTATGTTTCATGGAGAAGTGCTTGGGTGGAGCTGTTTTTCAAAATTAGCATGCATCTTAAAACAGTATGGCTAATTAAATGTTTTTTTATTCTTTAATCCCGGCTCTGATCCTACACACTCCCCGTCCAGCCTAATCGAACCTAGCGTCAATTTCGGATCGGTCAAAACGTGCTCGTCCTCCTCGGTAGGGAAAAGGAAAAGAAATGCCGTCGGTGACCCCAAACCTCGCCATTGTTCACTGGCTTTCACGTCACTTCACCTTCACTATCGCTAGCTGTTTCATGGCTCTCACGCGAAAGCTTGTTCTTTATGCAACTGACATGCAGCACTTCTATACTCTACGCAACCATCGGTTCTCAGTAGACAGAGGATTGATGAACAAAATTGTGGTGCTGTTTCTAATCTCCAACGAGATTAATATGAAATTCTTTAGCACCAGTACATACTATCGGACAATCAATCATGCTGATGACGGAGCTTGAATTGCTGCCTCTCTCAGGCTTACCAGGCAGCGGCTACAGCTAGAAGCAAAACTCATTAGTTGATCATCTTTCCTTTGGTGTCTCAGCGGTTGAGTAACAGAGGAGCAGGAGGAGGAATCAAACACCAATAATATCCCATCATGGCACCTAGGCTGCGAATGACAATACCGTGTCGATGCGTACGGCGACGTGAGTGGAAACTGAACGACGCCCGCGAGACATCCCAAAGTCGGCGCATAGCTATGAGAACTGATGGCGTCAGTGGCGTTCCGTTCTTTCTTCCCTACTGAGCAAAGGCGCGGCGTTGTTCAGGGAGTAAGACTCGGACACAACTTCACGCTGGGCTGGACGGATCAAGGCGGGCCTAGGGATTAAATAAATTAAAATTATCTTAATTAGCCACACTATTTTAAGATGCGTGCTAATTTTGAAAAACAGCTCCACCGGAGCATTTCTCTCTAATAACATAAATAAATTTTTTTTGTGCAATACATTAATATGTGCCTGTTTGGTTCATGCAGGGCCGGCCCTAGGGGTAGTGCATTGGGTGCGACCGCCGGGGGCCCAAGCCAGGAGCGGGGCCAAGCCCAAGTATGTATGTACACTACAATATACTACCAAAACTAAGGCCTAAAGCAGCAAAAGGTTAAAACTTTAAGAGTCGGTTCATTTCCTGAGTGCAGATGTCGCGCGATCGTGAGTCCCGACTCTCAACTTGCGAACTCGACGCGATCGCGACCAGGGTTGTGACTTGCCGACTTCGAGTCGCCCCTCGCTCTCACCCGCCTTGCCTGCTGCCCGTGTCCGTCTCGTCCGTCGCCGATCACGGATCGTGGATTGCCATCGCCACCAAAATGCTGGTCGGCCCCGTGTTCCCTCTCTCAGTCAGCGATCAGCCAGTGGCAATTCGGCAAGAAGCTATGCCCGGTCCAGGTCCAATCCAATCGAGCTCTAATTTCTATCCTAGTATTCTAGAATTATGTTGTAAGTACTCATGTGATCTTGTTTTTCCACTAATTTAGGTGTTAGAATTTAAGAATGTTACCTAAGAAACATTTGTTGGGGGCTGAGAAATAAAATGAAAAAAGACTAGAAGAACAATTTATTAAATCACAAAAAATATTATATATAATATTTTATATAAAATCAGACTATAAATGGCCCATCGCGACAAGTTCGCCAGAGGACCCTCAAAATCAGGACCGGCCCTGGGTTCATAGCCACCATAGATGTTTGCCAAACTTTACCAAAAGTATGGTAAACAACAAATCGCTCACCACAATTTGGCAAAGTTCGATAGAGATTTGAATCTATAATATGTGGGGTAACCATGTGGCAAGCCACAGTTGTGACAGAATCTAGCTAAACAAACTGTGACACAACGAAGATTCGGGCGTGGCAATGTTCGGCAATCATCAAAGACGCCCTTACATGCACGACAGGAGCACATAATCTCCAAGCAACCCGATAAAAGTGCCCGAGTGTTTCTTCTTTTTGACTGATACTAGGTCCCAGCTGACAGGATCACCCCTTGAGCTCATGGATGTAGAGGGAAGGCGTGTTAGACAAAACTCACAAACGGGATAAGCGAGAGACCTCCTTGACTCCTTGTTTCCTTGCGACTCTCTCCCGTGCCCCGGTGCCCGATACTGGATTAAGTTGTATATATGGATATATGTGCGAGATATATATATATATATATATATATATGACCTAAACGATCTCCCAATGAAAGACCCCGCCGTCTGCCTAGCGAGCTGCCGGACCGGCTCCTCCACAACATCTTGTCGCACCTCGGGTGCCGGCTGGTCGTGCAGACGTGCGTGCTTTCGCGGCGGTGGCGGAACCTCTGGCGCTCCGCACCGGTCATCGACCTCAACGACCATGAGTTCGTGCCTGCTGCAATCATTAGCCGGATCGGAAACATCGCGCGCCGAGCCGGCACTGGCACTGGCACGCTTCTACGACGAGGGGAACGTGTGCGACCGGTTCGAGGAGTTCGACGACAACCTGCTGCTGCACCGCGCCGCCGCCTCTTCGCCGCCGGTTGACACCCTCCGGCTGTGCGTCGACGAGCATATGCTCTACCACACCAACACCAACAGGTGGGTCCGCCGCGCGCTCAGGTGCTCCCCGGCGGCGCTCCACTTCCGGAACCGCGGTGGCAAGGCGATCGGGTTCTCACCTTCCGTGGCTCCGGCCGGGGGGTGTCGCCGCCTCAGGATTCTGCGCCTCGACAACGTGACCGTGGAGGACGGCGTCATGGAACAGCTCGACGCCCTCTTCCCTGTCCTCGAGGACCTGGAGCTCCGGGACTGCTCCTACACCTCGATCCGGATCGCGTCCGGTACGCTCAGGAGCCTCGCCATCATCGGCAACAGCGACATGCGGTTCTGCGCCTCTTGTCTGGTGGCCATTGCCGCCGCACCTCGCCTCGCCACGCTGCGCATTATTCTTCCGATCCGGTGTTTATGTCTTATCTCGACTGGTTCTTCTTGCTGACCAACACGAAAACCTCTCTCTGCATATATTGGTTGCAGCTTCCAAATGGCCTAAAGAGAAACAGAAGGAAACGAAGGAACACGATCCCCGGTGTGGCTCCTAATATGAAGCTCGTAGAGATCGAGTGCAAGGCAGAACAACAAGCTCCTAACTTTCACGAGGTCATATCAGACATTTCACGTCAACTACAGACTGCTAATGTCCAACTAGTTCAACGAAAATAACCTCTGGTTGGAGTCTCAAATTAACCGTGCGGTGCTTTCAGAGCCAACCTCAACGGAAAAATACGTGGCGCCTTCATTGCTAAGTAGCAGTACAAATGTTCAGTTTTTTTCTTCACATATACCATTTCTAGCAAACTTTGTCGCACAACATGGCTCTCTCTTGTTTCAGTGGGCAGCCATGTACATTAAGCATCTCAATGTTGTGTGGTCTCATGCATATCTCAGGTGAATATGTTACGACAATGTTGCTCGTTTATGAAAATAAACGACTAGACACACCAGCAAAATCATCAGCCGTCCCATAAGCATCATATTCCCATCTCAATCATGTAAAATCAAGGGCATAAGCTAGCAGATTCATATTGAGCATATGGAGTTCAAAAACCATAAAATGGATTTAAAAATCTTTAATTCTGTTGTGTAGACTAGTTTTTTTACACGTGTGGCATGCACATGCTATTATTTATACATACACTAGTTCATATCCAAGCCACAACATGCTTACTTTTTCACCGATGAGTCCTAGAAATGTTTTGCTACTACTACCAATGCTTAGTCGCACTATTTCAACTATCACCATGACACTTAAAAAATGAATTTGTGTAAATGCTTTGAACCGTGATTCAAATATGTGCATGTTGCAAATAAATCCACTAAAACTAATTTAGCAAAGGTGGACGTAGCTGATATAAGATGTCGAAGAATAGATTGGGTAGTCCCCTGCATGATCATGTGTGGGCAGTTGCGGAGTCTGGTGTTCTAGTTGTAAGCATATAAGGTACTTCCCCCATACTACAAATAAAATTCGTTTTGGACAGCATTTAGCATACCAAAGAGTAATTAATTAGTAAAAATTTTCTATGTTTGCCTATATTAAATATGAAAGCCTCTCCCTCCTTGCCATCAATTTAATGTGTTGGGACGGGTCAGAATGACTGTTTCTAGTGTCAACCACCCGAGTTTGACTCCAAACTACCGCATTCTTTTTCAGTGTTTTTGCATGGTACTGTTTTTTGCTGTTTCTCACATGTGCCGGTTTCAGTAAAAAAAAAAAATCGTTCCCGGTTGTTTCCTTACCTTACCTTATACTGCCGTGCATTTTCGTTCCCAGCTGTTCGTGATTTTTTTTTTTTTTTGTACACACTAGCAGCATCTATGCTCAGGTGCGCGATAAAGGAGAGCAGCAAAAGCAAATCACGGTAGGTGCGAGTCCTCAATGAATTACAGCGGCGCGGCACCTCGATTAAACACCCGCAGGCGCGGCTCTTAATCACGCGCGCGGGGGACGAAGCAAGAGGCTTTAGGCGTTGTTCGGTTCCGGCGGTTTGGGCCGGAAGGAGGTCTAATCCGGCTGGAATAAAATGACCTAGAATGAAACATGTTTTTTTGAAAATTTGCTATTAAGTTATGGGTTGGATGGAATGAAAATTGACTTGTTTTGATCATTTTCTGTGTCTCTAAGAGTCGGAATGAAACTTTACCTCCTGAGGTCTGGATTCATTCTTTCTCTTGTTTAGTAAATCAACCGGATTCACTCAATTCGGATCCAAAATAATTCTTGGCCCAGATTCAATCTGGAGTAACCGAACAAGGCCTTAATCACATGTATGGCTGGTAGGGGCATATCAGTCCATTCAAATACAAAACAACCAGAACGAATTCATTTGTGAAAACTGAGTACCAAGCCAGAACGAATTCCTTTTCTAGTAGGGAGGGAGTAGTTATTAGTGGGTTCCATAGTTGTGACCTGGCCCATCGATTTCATAAATTTTAAGATCAAGTCAACCCCAGTCTTTAGGAGGCGTTTGTAGGAATAATATGATGTGCATATATGGATGCTTACTAGGATAAATACTCATACGTGTATATTAGTGTTTATGTCCATATTGTATTTATTAAAAAAAATTATACTCGTACGCCGGCAGTACTCTCGGATGGCAAAAAACTAAGCAAGGCAAGGGCGCGGGTATTCTTGGTCAAATCATACCTCGATCTTCTTGTTTGGGTGTCCGCAGGATAAAATCCATATGGCCATAATAACTTTGCTTTTTTTTTCAAGATCGCGAGCAAATCCGTAACCTAGCTAGTCGTCGTAACCTAAAACACCGCATGGAGGGCGACGGCAAGAACGCAGATACCGCCGGCGGCCTCGGCCCCGACCGGCTGAGCGCCTTGCCGGACTGCCTCCTCCACATCATCCTGTCGCGCCTCAGGTCCCTGCAAGTCGTGCAGACGTGCGTGCTGTCGCCACCTCTGGCGCTCCGTGCGGGTCATCGACCTTGACGACCGCGACTTCCTATCTACTGCCGATGATGATGAGAAGAAGAAGGTCCTAGATAGGTATGATCTTTACAAGAAGCATCCCGTGGTGGACCGGTTCGAGGAGTTCGCCGACACCCTCCTGTTCCTGCACCGCCCGCTGGACGCCTTGAGGCTGAACGTCGGCGCCAAGATCCTCCGCGACACGAGCTACACACGATGGTTAAACCGCGGGCTCGCCTGCTCCCCGGCGGCGCTGGACGTCCGTGAC
Organism: Eleusine coracana subsp. coracana; assembly: GCA_032690845.1. Lineage (NCBI taxonomy): Eukaryota > Viridiplantae > Streptophyta > Magnoliopsida > Poales > Poaceae > Eleusine > Eleusine coracana. The sequence goes on from CM064424.1 coordinate 13,130,265, forward strand.
CGTGCCGGCTACTGCACCATCTGGGCGTCTACTTTAACCCCCAGGTCCCGCCGCCTCACGCGGCTGCGCCTTGAGAGCGTGACCGTGCACGACTGCTTCATGGCGCAGCTCGGCTCCCTGTTCCCCGCGCTGGAGCACCTCGAGCTGAGGGACGTGTCCTACTCCGCACTCAAGGCCTTCCGGATCGAGTCCGGCACGCTCAGGAGCCTCGTCATCGACAACTGCCAGGAGTGGTTCGACCGCGACTGCAAGCGCGTGGTGGAGATCGTCGCGCCTCGCCTCACCACGCTGCGCATCTCCGTCCCGTTGTACCCTGGTGACAACAGCATGTATGGCCGCGAGCCATGCTTCACGGCGCATGCCGTGCGCGCGGCGCCATCGCCTCCGTCCATCGCCAGAGCGTCCGTCCGCGTCGTCGACACCTCCGGCTGCTTCCTCAACGCCACGCCGCGGGTGGTGCACAATAGACTGGACCTCACGTTCGTGCGGAACATGGCGTTCCTCAAGTCTCTGCGCAGACTCCTCGCCTCGCTCTCCGGCGCGAGCTACCTCCACCTATCGGGCCTCCCGTAGTTACTCTCTCCGAATTTTAATTATTGACATAGTTTTTTTTGTTATATTTGAATATTTATCTTATTTAAAATATTTGTTCAAATATATAAAATTATATGGTAGGTTTCACCTTTTCTTTAGTGATGATAACAAATTGTAATAAAATATTTAATAATTTTTTTAAAATATTTTAAATAAAACAAATATTCAAACATAACTAAAAAAATCAACTGCATCAACAATTTAAATTTGAAGGGAATACTAATCAGTTGTTCAATTTCTTGTAACTATCCATGCTCTCCTTGTTGCAAACAGAGCTGATCGTTTTCCTGCATCTGTTCAGATGGTGCAGAAGGAGGTGCTTTCCTCTCCGGAGGAGAGATTTGTTCCGGTTCCCATGCTGCAGGCACTTTCATTAGGCGATGAGCAACAGGGACCGCCAGTCTTTGGTAACCTAAAGACACTGGTTCTTGGCGAGTGCGATTTAGGCGACGACTTGCAGGCACTGTGGAGTTTCCTGCAGAACACTCCCGCCCTCGAGAACCTTCACCTGCACCATTGTGAGGTACCAATTCTATCATTTGTTCGTCTATGCATGATGATTATGTGCCTTTACGAGTATATACTTTGGTCGGCGTTTTCCTGCTTACTGAAACCTATGTATTGGCAAAAGCTTCCAGATTGCTTACAGAGACAGGGGGCAAGGAACATGAAGGTTATAGCCTCTAACCTCAAGCTGGTAGAGATCAAGTACAAAAATGAGGAGTTTTTCTTACCACAGCTGGATAGCGAAGAACATGCTAGCAAATTTCTTGACGTTTTGGCAGACATTTCACGTGAACAACTACACACTACCATCAACCTCATCAAAGTTCAATAAAACCTTCAAGCATATGTGTACCGAGCTTTTAATAAGGATATTTTTTTTAACTTTTCCTCGTGTATAACTATATTTAGCAATAACTTTTTTAGACTTCTGCCCAGCATAATCCAACAATTTACAATCTTGCGTAGCTTGTTATAATCGAAGGTTGAATCACCTCGAAAAGAAACTGTTAAGAACAGTCTGGAGCTAGTGAACTATATATTTTTGAACACTTTATAATCTAGCGAGAGCTTATAAAAAACATATTTTCTAGCTTTCAATCAACTGAAAGTTTTCAGTCAATGGTTTGTTATTTTGTGTTTTAATTTTTCTTTTATAGAATTATCTATATAATAATTATAAACCATTGGATATAGATCTAATGGCTTAAGAAGGCCAACTTTCACTCAGCTGAAAATTAGTAAGTCCCTATAAAAAAACTTAAAAAACTACTAAACCAAACTTAACTTCCATTGCTACATGGTTATGGGTTGGATGCTATACATTACATGCGTGACTGGAATCTTGTCATTCGCTCACCTCCCTGCTGCTTTGTCTTCAACCGGCAGACTGACTAGCCAACAAAGTACTTAGAGCATCTACAATGGAAGCCCACATCTCAAAATTTGCATGTCAAGTAAAAAAAAACTTCACTAGCAGGGTGCTTATTTGGATATGCATTTTACATCAGCTCCCAAATTTCCTAGTTCAGCTCAAGCTTTGGAGCCTCTTATTCCCCTCTTTTTTTAGTAATTGGGGGGGGGGGGGGGGGGGGGAGGGGGGGACAGGAGAGCATCCCACCTTTTCGTTCCATAAAAAGCACATACATGAGCAGGTTGTTAGAAACTATCAGGGGAAGGATAAGAGTACAACAACTCCCACAACTCCAGGGAACAGACATAGAGCCAAGAAACTACAGAGAGAACTAAGAGGAGCACAACTCTCGATCAACCAAAGAAGCCAGTGCCTTGAACACAAGCCGAAGATCAACCACCGATCACCAGTAAAGTGGCACCACCAAACAGCATACTTGCCTTCTTTATAACAGTCACTATACCACCACACCACCACTTGTAGCTGTGCCAATCTATTATCGCCCTCTACCTTCCAGCAAGGGGAGGAATCCTTGAGGACCAAGGGACCGCTCAACAGGAAGGGGACTAAGGATAGAGGCAACACAATCACCACTGCAATTCCGGAAACGACGACCTCCCTTGAAGCTGACGAGGATACCTTTTCTAGAGCATCCGGTCTCCATGAGTCGCTACCCAACGCCCTTTATGGGAAGGAAACCACAAGGGGGGGGCGAGGAAGCATGGACGCACATGACATATGCTTTTAATGATATTATCAACAAGGAGTCCAGCGATAAAGCAGAGACATCGACAGCAAGCAAACACCCACTGAATCACAATGAGAGCCAACAACCGAGCCAACACAAAGAACTAGCCTCGATATGATGAGAGGAGATGGGGCACAAGGTCATGAGAATCCCAAAAGCTTGATGAGGAGGAGCACAAAAGCCATGTTACATCATCCGAAGGTAGAAACACCTTCCAATAAATCTTGCAGCACTTCCGTTGGACAATATCCATGTCTTCTTCACAACTGCGCTCAACCCACCAATAACATGTAGAACGGTAGCACAACCCCACGGACGTTCAATCTACCAGCCACATATTAGAGAGAGCAGAGTTCCTGATGCGACCATTACACCAGGACCAACAAAGATGAAGCAGATTTCACAACAATGCCTCCAACGAGATGAACGACGCCTAGGGTGTCGTCATTGTCAGCACCGACCTGTGGCCGGGGAAGGCTTTCACCCTCACCGCCCATAACGTGACGAGCAAAGTAGACGCGTAGCCACCGATACCATTGATCTGCGTGTCCGACGATGGAGCGGTGGCTCCACGCGCGTCGAGCCGCGCGCCTCATAGCGCCACCACTTCGCCTAAGGCCATGGAGGCACGAGCTCGCATCACCACACAACTCCTCAAAGGGCCTCTCCATGCTACCGCCATCAAATAGTAGTGGCAGATGAACTGCCTACGCCGAGCATGAAGAGGATCTGACCGGGCAGTATGAGAGAGTACCAGATCCGGGGTGTAGGATGCCGGATCCGGCCATGGACGATGACCTCAAGCTTTGGTGACATCCTCTCTAGCAGCAATGGAGAAAAACAAGTTGGGGAGGAAGAGAAACTGTGGGGAAACACCGGAGGAGAGGGCTCGCGGACAGCAGCCATTGGGCGCTGCCGCTGGCCGCCATCGCGGGCGGCGACAGTCGATGATCTGCCAGCGACGGAGCTGGTCTATTGGGGGGGGGGGGGTTGTCGCCCCTGAGTCGCCTCGAGCGAGACGACGCGAGGGCCGGTTCAGAGCCGGTGGAGAAGATTTTTTCTTTCTTCCTTCTCTCTGCGTTTGCGCCCGTGAGCAAACATAGCGGCGGCGCCGGGCGCAGGCGGGGCGGTAGCGCCACCACGGGCTGGGTCGTCGATTCCCCACCGTCTCCATCCACTGCTGGCAGGAGGTTCGCCACCTCCAGATCTGCACCTGTCAGGATCCATCGGCCCATTTCGGCACCAGACGAGGGAGAGGCAAGCTCGTCGGCCTGGCACCCGAGCTTCTTCTGCCTCAAGTTCTGCTCGCCTGCCTCCGTGACGTTGTCGTCCCCAGTTGCCCAACCCTTTGCTAGTTCGCCTATGGATGCATCTTCGCGCCGGGCGCGTCGGCTGTCAGGCTCGGGCAGACCTACGGTCAGACGGGCTCGGGTGCATCGGCGGCCAACGGGGGGGGGGGGGGGGGGGGGGCAGCTCGGGAGCCGTAGGCGGAGCATGAACACTGGGGCCAGCGCTGGTGGGCGCCGCCAGGGGCGCGGGCGCGGGCGGCGCTCGGCCTCTCCCCTCTCCACTACTCTCCTCTCTCGAGTCAATCGAGCATGTCGGGGCGGTCAGGCAGGACGTGGGCGGGCCCAGTAGCGGTGGTGCGGGCAAGCTCGGGTGGGCCTAGCAACGAAGTTCAGGGCGAGCTTAGGCAAGCTCGGGCGAGCACAACAGTGGCGGCGCACGGTGGCCGGGGCACAGACGCGTTGAGCAAGCAAGATCCACTTGTTGTGATGCTGCCGCTCGCCACCAAGCCTGCTGGCATGCCCTCCCCTTCTTCCTTCTCTGAGCACGACGTTGAGGACAAGCCGGCCAAGTGAGCGCGGGCGCAGGCAGGGGTGCTGGGCTGGGGCCGCAGGGGCTGGGCGACGACGGCTGATAGCTATCCCGCCAGTTGTTGTGCCCGGGGGCAGGAGCAGCGCGTCGGGAAGAAAGAGACTAGGAATTGTTTTTTTTTTTCTGTTAGCTAGGTCCCCTGTTGAGTAAGGGTCTCAGATACATGCTATCACTATAGTTCAGTGTCATTTTGGGCCTCTAAATTGTGCAGGCTGGCAAGTAAAATTAAATTTAGGAGCTCAAATTTTCATGTCTTTTTGGAGTTGTTCTTAGAGGGTTCGGAGATTCGGGGCTGCCAAAGGGGCATCTGTGGTCTCCGACCTTAAGAAGAGGAGTTCCGGCGGTGGGTGGCGGCAGGACGGCAGCCGGGATCGGCGACATGACGTCACATGGCCAACGAGTTAGCAACAGGCAGGGCTGGTAGGGCGGCGACGACATGAACAGTGTGACGAGGCAACGATGGTGGTCGTGAGTGGTGGTGCGGGCTGTGTGGCAGGTGGCGTGGCAGAGCAGGGGTGGCGGTGGACAGGACACGGTAATGACGACGGCTCGATTTTAAAGATGATGAACTGATGACGGCTGGATGTGAGCGAACTGCGCTCCTCTTGTCGCCCGCGCTACAGAAAACAGCCCCCTGGTTGTGGATCCATGTTTTTTTTTAGAAACACCCACATTTGAGACGTTTAACTTCATGTCCAGCCGTGTTCGTGCCAGGCTAAAACTGATGTGCCACGTTGCATTTAGCCCGGTCCAGGTGACCAGCTATAGTGACGTCGCCGGCACCCGCATTGTTGCCATCGAGCCTCCCATCGATAGGCACGGCGAAACGGGACTGGACATGCAAGAAACCTTGTTCCACTACTACTCATTCGTTTTCTCGATACACCGGACTAAGTTAATTGTCAAACATATGTTAGAGTTAGACCTTAGACGTATACGACTATATAACTACAAATAGATTGAAGTTTCCGTGTGATACTGTACCTGCTTAGATATAGACGGCAGGGGAGCCCTGACCCGAAACGCGCCGTAGCAGATCTCCACATGAAGATGAAGCTCCCGAGAAAGGCCGTCGGCCGCGACCGGCTGAGCGAGCTGCCTGACCAGCTCCTCCACCACATCTTGTCGCGCCTCCGGTCCCAGCAGGTCGTGCAGACGTGCGTGCTGTCGCGGCGGTGGCAGAACGTCTGGCGCGCCGCGCCGGTCATCGACCTCAACGACCTCGACTTCGTCTCCGACGTCAGTCGGCTAGAGGGAAAGACCATAGGCCAGCAGAGAGAGCTCTACTCGGAGGAGAACGTGCGCCACCGGTTCGAGGACTTCGCCGACAACCTGCTGCTCCACCGCGCCGCCGCCGCCGGTAGACACCGTCCGGCTCTGCGTCGACGAGAAGATGCTCTTCCACACCAACTGCTACAGGTGGGTTCGCCGCGCGCTCAGGTGCTCCCCGGCGGCGCTCTACGTCCGCAACCGCTCCTACGGTGGCGCGAAGGATCGCAATTACCACGACAAGATCGAGCTGTCGCCTTCCGTCGTGGCCTCGCAGGCCGGGGGGTGTCGCAGTCTCAGGATTCTGCGCCTCGACAACGTGATCGTGGAGGACGGCGTCATGGAGCAGCTCGACGCCCTCTTCCCCGTCCTCGAGGACCTGGAGCTCCGGGACTGCTCCTGCCCCTCCTCGACCCGGATCACCTCGGCCACGCTCAGGAGCCTCACCGTCAGCCGCAACTGCGGGAGGCGGTTCAGCTTCGACACCTCGCGCCTGCCGCCCGTCGCCGCCGCCCCTCGCCTCGCCACGCTGCGCCTGGACGTCCACGCCGGCGACAGCCTCGACCACATGCCGAGGCTGGTGCACAATCGAACGGACGGCACGTTTATGCAGAACGCGGCGTTCCTCGAGTCCCTGTGCGAGCTTCTCGGATCCGTCGTCGCCAGCGCCAGCTGCGTTCAGCTGTCGGGCTTCACAACGGTGGTAATAAGCTCTCACTTCCTTCTTTTCCGCTCTTTTCCAATTGCAATATATGCCCACTTGCACGACAATGAACTGATGATAGTGTTCTTTGCTTCTTTTGCTTCTCCTTTTGTTATATCCACTAGGTGGTGGAAAAGAAGGATTGCGTTGTTCTAGCGGAGAGATTTGTCTCGGTTCCACTGCTGCAAGCGGTTTTCGACGAGGTGCACAAGTTTGGTGTCTTCGAGAACCTCCGGAGACTGGTCCTTGCCGAGTGCGATTTAGGAGGCGACTTGCAACCCTTGTGGCGTTTCCTCCGGAATACTCCTGTCCTGGAGAACCTTTACCTGAGGGATTGCAAGGTATACCAACTACAAATCACAACCATTCGTTCCCCTTGTTGTGTCTCTATATATGATGCCTAAACATGCTCTTTCAATTCAAATGTTTGTGCTCTCTCTCGATCGGTTTTCTTTTCTGCCTCATCACTGACACCTGTGCACTGGTAGCAGCTTCCACACGGCCTAACGAGGAAGAGAAGAAGGAACATGCCGGGTGTGGCTCCTAACCTGAAGTTGGTGCAGATTAAGGGCGAGACCACAAAGCAAGCCCCTAACTTCGACGATGTTATATCGGACATTTCACGCCAACTACAGACTGCTACTGTCCAAGTTTTATAGCTCAACGAAAATTGCTTTCGTTGGAATCTCAAACCATATGTGTACTTTCTGACCCAATCTCAAATAATGACCGTGTGCCTAGTACAAGTGATTAATTTCTCTCATACGGAATTTATAGCAAATCTGGTTTTACATCAAAAAAATTGAAGGATATGATACCTTGCTTTGCTGTTATATTCCGGAAGGCACACTATGACTCTCTCGTTTCAGTGTGCATCCATCCATGTAATATTGATGAGGTGTATATATATAAGTTTGTGCCTAGGGCATAGGGTTTGTATAACCCGAATTGTACCAGGTTCCAAACCAGACAAAAACCGATCGGTTACTAGAAAACCGTCAGTTAACCATTTTACTACAATACACATGTTCACTATTATCACTGAAAATTAAATGGTCTTTCGCTGAAATCAGATTGGACCGGTTTCTTGTTACAGGATTAATCAGTCGGTTTTGAAACTCCTGAAATTTATAGTGCATATGATTTAGAAAGTGACTTGCAAAAACCGTGACATTTCCTCCAAAATACCTCAAAAATCTTTACTCCGGTTGCTTAGGGGATTGCATGGTATATTTAACTACCATTATTCCTAATCTCTCTCTCTCTCTCTCTCTCTATATATATATATATATATATAATTTATTAATTAAGGTGAGGTCATCTAGACCACTTGTTTCATGTCTAGATATGTCCTGTCCGTAACGTTGTACGTATTCAGTTTATATTCTACAATGATTCACCAATCAGTTTGAGTCATTTTGAACCATTTTCTAATCCTTTGTTGATTTGGACTCCGATTTTAATTTGATATTTTATACTAACAATAATTAATTATCTATTGCTTTAACATCATATTTTAAATGAAAACTAATAACAAGAATTCTAATAATAACTCACTCCAAAATTATTATAATGAATATTCTTTTTAAAACTAGCAAAGTGCCCGTGTATTGCTACGGGTTTTAAAAAAAATAAATACTCTTTATGATTTAAACATAAATTATTTACACAATATAATTATTAATATTTTTTACATGAAAGATTATATTTATATTATTGTTGATACTTCTTAGTGTATCATTTTATATATCATCAGTAATAATTTTTCTATCATCTATAAAAGACTAAAGTTTCCTACAAGAAATACCCTCAGGCACTGTTTACAACTTCTTCGGCCGTTCCTAACCGTCTGATCTGTGACATGCAAACCAATCTGACCGTCCATTTACCCATAAGACATGACATTCCCATAGTGCCCTTCCACTGACGAGCCGAGGTCTTCGTCCTCCCGATACGCGTGCGCACCCACATGCCCTGACAACCTCTCTCATGTCATTCCGATTCAGATCCCCTTCACTCAGCCCCGTCGATCGCCGCCGTTGCCATCACCGTTCCTCTGCTCCCTCCGCCAGGCCTTCCTCCACCACCATCGCTGCCGCTCCGCATCCTCTCCCCCTTCCCTCGCCCCAACCCTCTTCTTTCTCCGACCCTCAACTGCAACACTAGCTGCCCCACACTCATCTCTCTCCTTACCTGGCCGCCGCCTCCTTCCCACCAGCTCTCTGCCCTCTTTCATCCTCTGGTGGCAGCAAAGGCCTTCTTGGAGTTCCGTGAATGCGGATGGCACCATCCTACGGCGGCGTGGTGCTCCAGTGACGGCACATCGAGGGCTTCTCTTATCGCAGCGCGGACCTCCTGCGATGGTGCGGTGCGACGGAGCAAGACTGATGTTGCGGCGATGGACGGCGAGTGTGTGGCAGTGATGGATGGCTGGCGCATCGGCGCGAGGACACTGTGAAGCATGAGGATGGTGGGTGGCTCGCCACGAGGACAACTGCAGATCGGAGGTGTCGTGGCCCTTGACCGGGTTGTTTTGCTGGTGAGCAGTAGTTCTTTTCCTGTTAGATCTTTGCACCTTCCTTCTGTTATTGCGCTGTGATCCAGGGATTTTTTGTAGCAGGGTGTATAATGTTTGGAAGGCTTACACGAGGATGGCTCACAATGAGAAAACTGCTGACATTTTTCATAATTGTTCCTCTGTATCGGCAGCCTGGAAAGTTTTCCTTCACAAAATCGCTGTTATCTCACTTCATATGTGTTGTGCTACTTTGTCGGATCTTTCATATTTGCAATTTGTTCCAGGAATGGAGTGCTGAATTGGTGCATCTATTCTCTGCAGATTAGGTAAAAATCATATCATCACCTCTATCTTTATGTCAAGGCGAATTCCTGCCATGGTAATTTTGACTAATGAGGGCTGGATTGCTGGAAGCGACTGTTGTGGCATTCCTGCAGAGAAGCTAATTCCATGCACATTGGCTTCTCATACCATGCCAGGTGAGGTGCCTTTTCATTTATGTTATGTTCTTATTTTTTTCATTTATAGAACTAATCCTCACAGATAGTAAGTGTTATATTCGAAGTTTATTTTGGTATTTTGGATTTGTGCTTCTCTTGATCCTGATCCTAACATAGATAGTAAGTGTTATGTTCAAAATTTATTTTGGTATTTTGGTAATTTTGTTCAAAGTAATTGTAGATATATGGCATTTCTAGATTTATTGCTGGGCTCATTAAGTGCTTCTCTTGATCCTGATCCTATACAGGTATAGTACTTTCACATTCGCTTTCTAATCATGTCAAATATTTCTAATCATAATCATTTGTTATTGTTATATGTTATTCTCTTCCTAGAATTTTGTAACCTGCGGCTTTGTAACCTGCTGCTTTAGTATTTTGGTTGCTATGTGCACGAAGAAACGCCTCACTGCTATTGCTTCTATGGCAACTACTTGACATGAACCTGCTCTTCTCTCCAGATTCATAAAATAGAGGTCAAATCAATGAAAGCCAAATGCGATCTATGAAAGCCATGGTGTTATTCTCCTTATTGTGTTACCTTTGTTCATTAGTCTCCTTGCTAATATATAATTTTCATTACAACAAATTAACTTGATACTTCACTGTAGTCGATTTATTTTGCATAAATATTGATCGGATAGCCTACCATACGCTTTCTTGAATGTGATTCTTTAAAAATTCAGATCATATTCATTGTGCATTCAGTAATCTTCGATTTCTCCTCCTACTGTCTACCTTTTGCCTGAATGTGATTGGCTCAAAAATAAGTATTGATTCACCATTAGAGTATTTCATCTTATATTATCTCCTGCACCATATATAGGCCTGTAGAAGACTTATTTATTAGGTGGAGTAAATAATTGTCACTTCTTTTATTGTTCAACTTCATATTTTTGCTTACCTTTGAATTTTTTTTTGGCAGAATAGAATGGTTTTCTAGATATGGGTCAAGGTTCTGCAGTTCCTACATTTATTTTGGCCAAGCTTAAGTACAGTTCATGATTTTTTCGCTTATTTGAGTTATGATGTCTCTGATGTATCTACAACAAGGATTTGTCTATTGTTCGGTAAGGTTCTTCGTACTTTTCCGTTCAGTTCAGAACCTCTATTGTAGGTGGACTTAATTTAGTTATCTTATTAGACCATAGCCTATCATTAACTGTGATTTTCTCCCTTTGATTTTGAAACACACTGTTTTGTGCAAGGCTGCTTAGTTTCTTTACTCAGAGAAGTGTCTCATTGCTTTGCATTAAAGCTTTGATGTTTTTTTTAATATTCTATACATTCCAACTGAATGTCCTAAAAGTAAATCTGTTAATCAGCTCTTATTGATAATGGTAAGCAATTTGATGTTTTACCAGGCTTGTGCCATATTTTTAAAACTTTTTATTACTCCTAAAAGGTAAAATGCAATGCTATATATTGCTCAGGCTTGGCCTTTTCTGTTTTGCACAAGCTATAGGTATGAAGCTGTTAATTTAGTTAAACACATATTTCCACACTGGACAATATGGTGTCAGATGCATCCCTGAATGAAAAGCATGCCTTCCTTCCTATATGAGCTGAATATACAGATGAATTATGCCCTTTGATTATTTTTGTACCAGTCTGTTGATGTTTTTAGCTGCCTAATCAAGTTAATAACTTTTTTAGACTCCTGTTCTTTTTTAATTTACTCTATACAAATTGTTTTTAACTTGTATGCTAGGTTGACATATTAGATATGTTAATTGTCGTTTTTTCCAGGGTTATCAAGGCTGTGACATAATTATATTAGTTTGCAAGGCACCAGTAAGCTTAAAATTACATTGCATGTTCCTTTTACTGTTGTCTCTCTGTTTTAATTATATTAGTTTGCTTTGGAAATAACTACGTCAGCAACAAATTATATACTTAGCTAATGCTATTTTATTATTTCAGGATCAATGAACTGTTATGACCTGTTTGTTTGGCTGATTGCAGGTCCAAGTGGTACGTATAGTACTAACTTAAGGCTGCATGAAGGCGAAATCTATGTTTTAAGATATGGAGTATTAAAGCCATAACCATTACACCTTAATCATCCAGCTTTGTTTTTTTGAAAACTGAAAAAAAACATATAACTGTTTCCACCTATTGCAATGGGAGCTGAACAAGGATCTTATTTTTGGTAATGCGGAAATGTAACATCTATATGAGATAGGCCTCCCTCAAACTCATGGCATTGTAATTTTTTTATCGCTTCTTTTTTTTAGTTAGTTCAATATATGTACTTTATTTTTTCATGGCGTTAAAAGTACTATCTTGCAATATACGTTGAAGAGTTTGAAGATGAGATTTAACTATCTTGCAAGTCATGCACTCTGATCCACCACTAATTTCTATTAATTTTCACTCATCAAAGTTAAAAGTACTATCGTTTGCCTGTTTGGTGTGTCGTTATGTAGTTTTTTACCATATTGTTATCATAAATATTTTTTTTACATCTAATATTAATGATTTTCACATGTAGTGTTGTTTGAGTGTTATGTTGCAAAATTAAGTGAAATGATATTAAAAAAATGCTCAAATATAAAAAGTATTGATATAAAGCCTAATTCATCATATAAAGATAGATTCTCACAAGCTTATGATGCCTACAAGACACCACTTGATTTTTATGAAGTCTAACATGCAAGATCAAGATCGTGATCCAATGGCTAAATATTTTTATAAGTTTTATCGTATAGAAAAAATCAATTTACATAAAATAAAAATAACACTGTATTGTAACACGATTTTGAACTTGAAAACATGCTCTAATGAGCAAAGTTAAAACATAGAAGTTGTTAATCTCGTTGAGACCTTTTCGGAACATATGTGGATCTTATTATTTGAACTTCGAAGGTAGGATATATGAGCTCGTACAGAGATCTGTGTAGAGGAGTTCGAATCAGAATAAATATTTTTGTATCATAAATTTAGAAACAAAAACGGTGGAATCTTAACTTTCATTGAATATAAAAGTTGTAGAATTTTTCGAGGCTACGAGATAGAGTCTGAGTTTGTCTCATTTGATTTTTGGACGAGTGATTTATAATTTTTTGAATTCGGTGCTTGATATAGAATGTACGAAACTGATTTGGATTCAATCTCTAACTTTATGGGCGTACGGCAGATTATGAACATGTTCAGCTAAATTAATTAATTAAAAATCTTTTATAGTTAAAAAAATATTCTAACCATAATTTTTTAACAAAGACTCTTGACAACGTACGAGTATTTTGCTAGTTTTGTATATTTATGATGAGTGAACATGTATAATACTATTGCAAGTGTCTATGTATATATTAATATATGCTCTCTCAATTGGTTTTCTAGCCCACTAAAACATCTTGTTAGCTTGTTGCTAGTGTTGTTATTTGTTAAGTCACGCGCGATATTAGAGTAATTGTTAGTGTTTGGTATAGTAGGTCGCAAATTTGATACCATGAATAATAATCTAGCTTGTTCTTGTTCACCGGTTTGAATTAGATCAAAATTGTGCTGTATTCACATGTAATTCTTTTTTCTCTTAATGAAACACGAACTAAGTCATGTTATAAAAAAAGATGGACTAAGAACATCCTAATGTTGTAAAACAGTTCCATGCTTTAAAATCTTATATAATATAAAGCTGAAGGTGCTTCAACAAATTCTTTAAACTATTCTCTTATGCTGTAGAAATTTATATAGATTTTTTTATTTCATTCTTTCTTGTATAGTTAGAGCATCCAACCCATGCTCTATCTGTGACTTGGTCTTAGGGGGAGTCGTCGCCTCCTCGTTGTCTAGTCATTGGAAACAACATGGCTGCATGCATGAACCACCCAGGTGACCAACCCTCCACACCAGCCCTTCGCCACCTCGACTGCCATCTGAAATCTCATTGTGCCGCCATCCTTGACCCCAAGCTCGAGCATTGATCCACTCGATGTAGTTCGCCGCCCGACCATCGACAACCCTACCATATGACCTCTAGTCTCCAAGCCGCATCATGTCACAACTCAAGGCCCCATTGCCTTGAACGACGTGGTGTCACTATTGCGACGAGGACAATAAGCCATGTGTGGATGACGGGATGTACTGGGAACTAGGGTTTTCATTAACCGTGACACATGCCAAAAGGCTCTCAAGGTCACCGTTTAATGATGAACATCGAAGGGACGACCAAAAAAGCCCACAGTGTGGTAAGACCAAAGAGGCTAGCACTCCCCCACTGGCAAATGAGCTAACTTCTTCTTGAATGCACTATCATATGGTAGACGGTGCTGCTAGGTGTGCTAGGTGTCGTGTGACATGATAAGGGGAAGCAGACATAATGATGCACGATACTTGACAATGTGCACACAACGACATGCAACACAACAACATTACTGCATGAACAGGGGCCTGTTGCACCATGGTTAGGGCGACGACAGATTTGTAACAGGTGGTGCCTGAAAAGACGTTGTTGGGCCAACATGCATTATTCATCATCTACCAAACCAATAACTGTGAGTGTCCCCTTTTAGATTATAAAGGCGGGGGGAAGTAAGAAACTCATGCACACAAAATATTCTCGAGCAAACATACAAACAAAACATAGATTTATTAGCCTCCGGGTGGTAACCTAGCTTAACTTGCTTGGGTGCTTCTATATCATGCATCATTCACAAATTCATAATCTATGTGCTTGCATGCATGGTTTCTTTTATTATTCATTGTCAACATCGTTTGCGAATGATATTTACAACATCTCATATCGCTGATTCCAATCATGCTTCTTTCCTAATATATCTTGTACACAATGCCAAAATGAGCATGTCACTATAATGAAGATGATCATTACTATACTAACCTTCAACAATTTCAATCATATGACCATGATGATCAGCATGCCTACTACGGACTAAAATATTTGGAGTTTGGACACACACTTTTTTCCAAGGAATTAACCAAGTAGGTCCCTAGATAGTAGAGAAAGATAAACTTAGTGCACAATGTTCAAGTAGTGCACAATGTTCAAGTAGGTCCTTAAAGAGAGAAATCTTAAGCTATATAATTTGTAATTCCAATATAAACAAATCAAATTTTGTTCTTTTGTTGCAAACAATCTAATTTAGACACTATTTTTCAGTCTTGAAAGGGTAAAGCAATGATATTTATGAGTAATTTCATTCAAACTTGAAAGAATACTTTATTTCTTTGTATGTGTGTTCCACAGAAATGAGAGAGGAGACAGATTCTATATTGTAGGCTTTAGCCGACGTTGAGAAAATTATGTGGTGCAGTGCGGAGCCAGCAATTAATCCAAGAAGGGGCTAACATGTCTTATATAAAGCACTAATCTTTTTCCTCACTCTAATAATACTATACTGAACCACAATACTACTAACAATGTTAAAAAAGCATTAAAAATAAGCAGAAGTGCTGCAAATAACAAAGCTAGTGGAGAGAATACTGGTCGTTTGCTTGCTCCCATAAGAAGAAAGAAGTGAAATAGCATTGGTGCTTTGAAAAGTTGTCAAAAGCAGGGGGAGAGCCTAGGTTGGTCTTAACCTGGTTCCGCCCATGGTGTCGTGTAAACCAAAGATGAAATCAAATTGTTTAGGAGTGTCCTTAATTCCAAAGTCGAAAATATTCGATCCAGTCATACAAAAACGATATTTTGTACCAAGCGTTGAACTTGAACATCCCACTCTCGATTGGGAAACCAGTCAGCCACTTTCCTGATTCAGCCAAAATGTCAAAATACAAAGTAATTTGTCCAGTAATAATTATAATAATAATAAAAAGAAGATGGTGTTTTTTTTAACTTTCAGCACACAGTTTTTGATCAATTCTTAATTCTACTATACTACGGACCTACTGTATTTACATTTCCCCCTTTCCCCTCCGCCTTTTTTTTTATTTTTTTTTACGAACGATTTTCGTCCTTTTCAGCCATCGTCGCCTTTCCTCGTCGCCCCTTCATCTTCCCCCAATCTCCGACAGTTCCCAATTTCCAATCCCTTCTCAAACCCAAACCCCAACCCCACCCGAGAGACCAAAAGGTCGCACGCGACGACGCGAGGCGGAGAAGGGAAGGGAAGCAGCAGACGAAAGCAAGAGAGAAATCCTCATCCCCCGCTTCCAAACCCTAGCCACCTCTCTCGCCCTCCTCCAGATCCCGCTGCCGCGCGTTCCGCCTCGATGTGACCCGGCCCTAGGGTTTGCGTCGGTGCGGCCGTTTATTGTGTAGCGGGGAGGTTAGGGGATTCGTGGCCCGCGAGCGGGGGACAGAGGTGGCGTCGGCGCGCGCGCACATGAAGGACCCGGCGCACCGCACCAAGGTGGTGCTCCGGCGGCTGCCCCCGACGATCGGGCAGCAGGCAGTCGTGGACCAGGTCGACGCGCGCTTCGCCGGGCGGTACGACTGGGCGTGCTTCCGCCCCGGCAATGCCAGGTTCCCGCCTCCTCTGTGCCCCATGCGTATCGCGTCCATGTGGAATAGGGCTTGAGGAGTTAACTGTTCATACCTGTTAATTGTTTTAAGCAAAACCTATTAGTTTTCCCTTACATTCCGTTTGCTAGCTTTAATGGTGCTTTTGTTACTAGCAACTGCCTGTTGATTTGTTGGTCCTTTCACTGGAGGAAGAACCATGTCCTGCATTAGTCACTCAACTGTGGAATTATAGTTCTTTCTGATTATGGTGGCCTTCACATTTTCTTCTGCTTGTAGCAACACTAAGATTTGTGATGGAGTACAATAAAATTGCAATGCTCAGAATTATAGCTATGATATGCTCGAGTCTATTTTCTTTTCCTGTAGTATCGACTGTTTCTTATGTGAATAAGTGATGGTCAGGGTTAGTATCTGCCTTCTTAGTTGCGTAGTTTCTTCAACCTGCTTATACTTAGTCTCTATTGGACTCGCCCAGGATCTTATTATTTTGAATTAAATGCTTAGTGCCTCCACACACTTTGGCCTTATGTTTTTTGTAGTGCTTATTCTGTGTGTCCCCTTTTCAAAAAGAGAACTTATAGTTTGGTTCTCTGATGTTTAGCTCAGTAGAATATTCTTTTGATCTTCTTGGGAAAATTGAGTCATACTTAAGTCCGTGAAAATAGAATGGTATTGGCAATGTCTCAGATATAGCAATTTAGCTTATTTTTGGCAAATCCGAATGATACTGACATCAATATTTGATGCTTTTTTTTAACCTAGCCAAAAGAATCATAGGTATTCTCGGCTGTACCTTAATTTCAATCGTCTGGAGGATGTGTTTGAGTTCGCTGAGTTCTTCAATGGGCATGTCTTTGTGAATGAGAAGGGTAATTTTTTTTATCTCTTTAGCCAATACGTTTCTCTTGTTTAATTCCTCTAGTGTACTGGATGTTCACAATGCAAAAAACTTATATATGATCATGTCATGTCAACTAGATCAATTTCAAGCAATAGTTTTATAGCCCTTTGAATGATGAGGCCACAAACAATAGTTCACAAAGTTTTTGCATTGACATGTTTCTGTGACATTGGTAATTGGCATTAAATTTTATATTGGCTACATGGCCTTTAAACTAAAGTTGGTTTTTGTTGATTAGGCTAGTCTTAGTTATTTTGAATGAACGATATCCATTGGGTGCAAATATGTATGGAAGTCCATTTTCTATATATTTTGTGAGTATAGAAGAATACATCTAAGGAAAACTCAAATGAAAATATCAATATTAAGACACTTTGGAAATTGAAAAGCTGCTCTGTTACCTTATTTAGTGTGCTTTTCAAAACATAGAAATGTCACTATGGCAACCTTACCTAAAATCATCTACTAGGTGATAGCTAAGTTAGAAGACATGTTTTCTCATGCACATGTTCGGATTTCGTGTTGGTAAATCTGTTATTTCTTACTACAACACCTATGATATTTTGCAACGTATCAAAACAAAATTATATGGTCAACTGTTACATTTTACAACTTCAAGTTTTTTTCATGGCTGGAGGAAGTATCACTGGAACCTACTACTTCTTGTTTATAACTATTTGCTAATTTACTATATCTTTTACTCTCTGTACTATGATAAATTTTGTACATGTCTATATTGAACCTTATAATACAGTTGAGGTTTGTTTTAAACAATATTTCTGATGTTTATATCTTATAGCATGGTCCTGTGTAGTTTGATGCTAAGTGTATATGCACAAGTAAGAAATTGGATAGGACTTGCTCAAAAGTAATGTAGAAGCATGGTGTCATATTACATTAACAACAGTTCTATGTATCATGGTACACTTAAGTCTTAAGCTGGACTTGGTGCTGCTGAACAAACTTGGATCAATGTCGAAGCACCATAGGGGTTGATGCAAGCATGCACACCATATCTCAGAATGTATTACAGTATTATGGTAAAATATAAATAAGCTACTTACTGTATTGTGCATATCTGCCTTTCGTGACAAGAAAGTGAATGAATGCAAATTGTTTTTTGAACATGCACCTATGATCTGCTTTGTGTACATTTTGTCATGCATGTTGCCCTTTGTTTCTTATCAGGTGCTCAATTTAAAGCTATTGTGGAATACGCGCCGTCACAACAGGTTCCTAAGTCAAATATCAAGAAGGATGGCCGTGAAGGAACTATAACAAAAGGTTCTGGGCAACCATATTATCTGATTCTTCATCTGTTGTATCATCCCCGCCATGTGTATTTAGTTATTTACTATTATCTTTTTACTGGAATTTTTAGATCCTGAATACCTAGAGTTTCTTGAGCGTATTTCGAAGCCTACGGAGCATCTGCCAAGTGCCGAAATTCAGCTTGAAAGGAAAGAAGCAGAAAGGGCAGGTAAAATATGCCATCAACACTATCCTATTAAATTTAGCATTTATCCTCAATTAATATGCCCCTTCTAATATTTTTCTATAATATTAAACAAAAATCTGCAGCTGCTGGAAAGGAACCACCTGTTATGACGCCTCTAATGATTTATGTTCGTCAGCAAAGGGCGGCTAAGACTATGGCTCAGGTATACTATTTCCTTTATTGGTAATTCTACACTTATTTCAATCAATTATTAACTGGCTAGCTTTTCATACATTATAGAGATCTGGAGGTAGACTTAGCAGAAAACTTGCCGGTGTTGCAACTAGCAGTTCGAGTCCTTCTAAAAGGTCTTCTGAGAAGCGCAGATCCACATCAACGGTAATTTGATTGACCAGAATTTTCTGACCTTTTTCTCTTGGAAGAGGAATGTAGAATATTTAATCTATGTATTATTTCCTTGTTTTTATCCCTGTCTTGCTTTTCTGTAATAATTTGCATGTTATCGGTCTAGATTTCAACGGTATCCTTACCTCTGTTTTTAATATGCCTTTTATGTGTAGTCTGCCGCGCAAATATGGCACCATCATGCTTTATCCATTTCTTTTTCTCTGCTATCTCTGAATAGTGCGTTGCTATATATCTGTATTCTGAGCATGGTTGTAGTTTTCCTTATAGTATTCTAGTTTTCTAACTCCTACGAAAATCTGCATGATATGATATTCATTTGATACACTAGCAATCATGTTTTGCTAATTTGAGGTCTGGACAATTGGGCATGCAATGTTTTGTAGCAAGCCTTAATAATTTACGGGAAGTTATGCTACAAGTGCCATCATGTGTTTTTTTTAATATATAATGATGTCTTATTGCCTTTTGTATGTTATAGGGAGTTATTAATTTGCTTGTTTACTGTGATCTCCTGCAGTATGTTGTACGAGACAGTGTTAAGGAGAAACCAACTTACATCTTAATGCCAAAGAGAGAGGAGCATACATCAAGGGAAAAAGTTAATGCTGGAACATCAGGTGGTACATTGGGTACATGGTTACCAAACCAAGAAGTTGTTAATAACTATACCTTTTTGTTTATACTGTTTCTATCGACAGTTGTTTTTATGTTGCTGGACATCACTAAGAGTGATCTTTCTTCTTTAACCTCCTTTTGTGTCTTTGTGTTAACATATTGTATCACGTAATGTGGAAAATGTTACCTGCCTGTGAGCCCCGTTATTGCAAAATTCTCCACCCTACATAGTAGGGGATAATATTCTTTGTTCCAAGTCCGCAATAAGTGCCAAGATATGGTTGTTGTTGCTGCAAGTGTTGTATTAACAATCTTTGTAGATGAATGCGCCTTTGCCATTTGTCTAGAATGGTTGGGTTTGGCAGCTAGTTACAATCCTTTTTCTACTTCCTCTGGATTTTTTTATTGACGTTACAACAAGGTGCCTAAGTTCAAATTTGAACTAAACATCTTGTCCTAACGACAAGAATAAAAGATTGGAGGTAATAAATGACAAAATAGGCATGCTTTTATGAGCCGTGGCAATGTTAAAAGTATTCTTAACAGACAAACATATATTTTCTCTTCCTTATTTGCTTCGATTGCTGACGTGTTGGTAGACCAAGCAAGTATGCCACGCTATCGCCACAGCAAATGCTTGCATTGTGTCTTTTCTATCAGATGGCATCATCTACTTTTACAACTGTTATTATTTTCCTACTACATTTTAAAGAATGATTGTTTCCGTTTCATACTTTTTTCTTCTACCTATTTCCTTTTGAGAATGGGAAATTGCTAGTCTCATGTCCTGTTGATCTGTATTCTTTCAGTTAACCACCATATGACATGCTATAATTGTGACACTTCCTTTCTTTTTTTTCCCTCATAGATGGTACAAGTGGGGGAACTTCTGGATCTGCTCAGGTTATTGAGGGTAAAAGGGACAAAATTATTCTTTTAAAAGGCAGAGCAAGGGCTGATCTTAATGTAAGCATACACATGCTACAACTTTTTGCTATTTTGTTAGTATGATCTTATCATTGATTAATTGTTTTGATAGACATCTGACAGCACATTTCTGCAACAGTCATTGACCCCTATGAAGAATGCACCACCGTCAAGTTCCAGGCAAGACCAGCGACATGAAACCAGTGGAAGAATTGTTAAGACTATACTTTCAAACAAGGAAGTGCACAATGCAAATTCTTCTCAACATGAGCAGGAAGGTCACATGCTTAACACTGAAAAAGATAAACGTCCCCCACGAGTTCTAAACTCGCGTTCCATAGTGAAAGACCACATTGTTGAAAATGCTGAGAGAAGCCAATTTGAGAAGCCTAATCATCTTCATGGCTCTGTACCCATTGGTGAAAAGATTGAAAGGCATGCAAGAAATAGAGATAGGCCTGATCGGGGTGTATGGGCCCCTCGTCGTTATGACAAGTCTGCATCTGCAGGTGGTTCACATGCGTCATCATCTGAATTCCCACTAACTCAGTCTCATCCTGGGGATAATCTGTCTCAGCAAACAGATGGTATGTATCTTGCTGAAGTGTTTTTGATCGCTGATGATTCTTGAATTGCTTTGTTAACATTCTATTGATTACGGGTGATGCAGTTCATGGTGATAGAAAAACAGACCCAAGAAGTCATGGTGCTAGTCGTGGTGGTCCTGTGGAAAATGGTTGGCTTCTTATTTGGTTTGTGACATCGATTACAAAATAGGCTGAGTATTCTTTTCTCAATTGGTCATTTTTTTTTTCAATTCAGGACATAGGCATGCCAACCGTCGAGGTCCTCCGCGTGGTCTTAAGGAAACAGAAATCTCTGCTAGCACATCTGATGGAAAGGCTTCAAAGAGGGCCAATGCCAGTTATGGTGCTCATGAGGTGTGATAGTTCTGTAGTTCTGATTCCTACTTTCCTGTGACTTACTGGAAAGACGTGATTTAAATGTTCCTCATCTAAACTCCTAATACCATGGACCTTACATGCAGAGACAAGTGTGGGTTCAAAAGTCAAGTTCGGGGTCATGAGTTTTGCATACTGATGGTATGCTATTCTACTTCATGTGCACCATTATTATGCTTAATGGTTAAGTCAGCACTGTACATCTCTGCTGCATACTAGTAACATTCTTTGTGATTGTTGTTATACATTTATTTTCCCTCAACATATAGCAAACTGAGAAACTCGACAGCAGTTTCACTCTAATTTATTAACCTTTTGCAGATACACTTGTCACAACAGTTATTGCAAGTTGAAAAGTTTTGGATTTGCAGCTCATTCTTGTTTACTAGCTGTTGATCCCGTGAAGTATGTTAACAAATGCCCATCGGCCAAATGCTGCCATGAAGATCAATCACAGTCTCACAGCTATAGCTGAAAAGGGAGCTTATTGATTTTGTTCACAGAAAAAGTGAAGTAACATAACCCGGACCTGTAGGTAGCTCTCAGTCTCTTGGGTGAGATTTGATTTAGGCCCAAGGTTGCTATTTCTGGAGCAATGGATGGAGCTTATGGTTTGCATCAGTACCTCGTGACAGTGGTCACATGTTTCCAAGATCCCTGGAGGCTATACACAACCTCGACTATTCATCAGAGATGGATGTAAATATCTCTAGAGAAAGGTCTGGTTCTGATTGCTGTTTACAGGTTAGAAGTGCCGTGTATTTACAAAGAGAGATAAATAGTTATCCGACTACCGGGTTTGCTAAATAAAGGTGAATTAAGCTAGTAGATTATGAGACCCTCTGTATTTTGGCTGCTGCAATCGTGGTTTGCTGCAACAGAAAGTTACCTAGAGTGCAAAGGGACATCTCATTTTGGCTTTATGCCTGGTGTGTGTTTTTGCTGTCATGTCTCACCAGATAACTATAAGGGGTTTTTCATGTTGATAATATGCATTGTGTACAGCATCAAAGGTGCTTAATGTTTAAGTCATGTTGCCTTGCAAAGGATTCATTGCGATTTCTTGGGCAATACCATCAGCGTTAAATACCGCCAAGCCAAATGGATTAATTTAATCATGTTTCCTAGCTTTCAATAGGCTGAAAGCTTTTAGTCAATGATTTGCTACTTTATGATTTAGTTTTTCTTTTGTAGGATTATTTGTAGTATTATATTTGTAAATTATTGGATCTAGATCTAATGGCTCATGGGGTGACTGCCAGTCAGCTGAAAATTAGCATTGTCCAACGTTTGAGCTTGTTAACGATTAGTTCAGGCAATCAATTTGGAAATGGATGATCGAACTGACTCGATTAGTTTGTTGTGCGTTGCTGTTTAGAGTGGTGATGATGTATATGTAATAATGTTTTCTTTTATCTCTATCTCTACACCTTATTAATTGTTGTGGAAACGTTCATGTCCTTTGTGATTCTGTCGTATGTCCCAGGTTACGCCCATATAAAAACTGTCGCATCTAATACAACACGTGTAGGAATGGTAATTTGGGGCCGGCTTTCGGATACCTGCCAGGTCGCTGATGGTGCCGGGCACGTGGTGTGTTTTTTTGTATCCATGAGTGACACTCGTGCCCGACCCGAAACGGGTTCGAGGTGAGATTTTTTTCTACCTG
This sequence comes from Eleusine coracana subsp. coracana, assembly GCA_032690845.1. NCBI lineage: Eukaryota > Viridiplantae > Streptophyta > Magnoliopsida > Poales > Poaceae > Eleusine > Eleusine coracana. The sequence goes on from CM064424.1 coordinate 13,153,260, forward strand.
TAAGTGACCCGGGTACCTAAAATTAATAAACAAACTTTTTCCTTTTGCAACCAGCCCACGAAACCACAAAAGTTTCTAAAACTCTAATCCTAATTGGAGCCCTTCCTCCCTGGACCCGTTCCTCTTGGTCTCCCGTGTGGCCGTGCCCCTTCCCCACCGTCAGCCCGCCACTCGCGCACAACACTATCGAGACCCCAACGCTGCCGCTCGGAGCCCCCAACCTTGCCGTTGTAGCCCCGAGCCCCCGTCCTCGCCGCCGCCCCGAGCCCCGGCGCACAGGCACAACACACGGTGCACTGCGACTCTCATAATTCATGGTTTACCCAAAACTCGCCCCGATACCCGATAGACACGGACACGGGCAAGGATTTTGACCCGTGCCGGATGCTCCCCGATCGCGTACGGGACGATACACTCCCTCCCCACATGAATCACATCCCGTCCCAATACGGCCGCTCCCCGATCGCGTCATCTCTCCCCGTTAACCTGCCTCGCGCCGTCAGCCTCATCGCAGAGAGAGCGCCGCCGCCTCGTCGCCGTCAGCGTCAGCCCGCCTCCGCTTCCTCACGAATCCTCGCCCCTCTTCCCCTCCTCTCACTCTCTGTCAATCCCTTCGGTCGCAAATCGGATACGAGGAAGAAAAGGAACAAGACGGAGGAGCTGTAGACCGGCCGCCTCCGTTTCCTTATTGCCCAGCCATCCCTCCCGAGAGAAACCCTAGGCGGCGGCGGCGATGAAGAGATACGGGCTGCAGCTACGCACGAAGCCGGCGGCGTCCTCGTCGCGTGCGCCACCGCCGCCGGTGCGGCCGTTGGCAGCGTTCGCCGACGACGGCGACGACGATGTGGAGGCCGAGATCCTCCGCCAGGCCGCCAAGTCGCGCGCCCTCCAAAAGGTAACCTGGCCGCGGCCCCCTCCCAGTACATGCTTTCTCCTTGTTTGCGTGCCGGGCCATGTGATGATTGAAGTTTTTCCCGTCTTCTTTGCGGCGGCGGTTGTGATTACGCGCAGGTAGAGGAGCAGCAGAAGAAGGCAATGGAGGAGGACCCTTCAGTGTTCGCCTATGACGAAGTGTACGATGATATGAAGGAGAAAGCCGCCCGGCCCAAGATGCAGGACAAGGTCGTCCGCGAGGTAATTCCTTGTGCCCGCGATTACTTATTTGCAGTTTAAATGCTTCATTTGTGCTCACCGCGATGCGTGAAATAGTATATATTTTGTTAATTTTTATGTGAAAGATACTAATTCCTAGCTTATTTCAGCAAGGCTTGTAGTTTTGATTCCTGAAAAGTGAAAAATTAAAATTTACATATTAAGGGAACTTTACCGGTTCCTCCTTGCTTAATGGGAAGAAAATGGAGCATGAAAGGTTGTTGTTGCATAGGGCGCCCTCCTTGGTGCTTACCACTTCTTGGTTTTGTGAGATGATATTTGATTGATGACTGAGGGATAAGCAGAGCTTTTAGAAATAAGTCAAAAGTTTTAGAAATATAAGCAGGTCTTGTTCGTAATTCTTATTGACAAAAGGAACTGTTTGCTTCTGTCTAATGGGCTAATTATTGCTTCTGTTTTATTGACAAAAGAAACCATTTACATCATCTTCAAATTTGAAGAGATATCTTCATGTAATTACTCCAGCTTACATGGTATATAGTTGGTCGCAACTGTTTTGTAAATGCAGCATGCCATACAGTGTGTCTGAATGATAGATATGTTCAATGGAAGACATATCGAAGCTTTGTTTCACATTTTTATTGTCTATCTCATATTTTTCTTATTGGAGCCATGAGCTCTGAGTTTTACTATTGCTTTATATTCTGTTTTTGACATCACCTTTGTTTTCACAGTCAAAATATATTGCACAACTTAAGGAAAAGGCAGAACAACGTAAGCGTGAACAGGACATAATATATGAGAGGAAGCTTCAGAAAGAGAGGAGCAAGGAGGATCACCTCTTTGGTGACAAGGAAAAGTTTGTAACATCTGCCTACAGGAAAAAACTTGAGGAACAGCAGAAGTGGCTGGAGGAAGAGAAAAGGCGGCAGCGTCAAGAAGAAAAGGAAGATGTAAGTTTTGCCTATGTGTTTACACTTATATGCTGAATGTTCACTTCTATCATTTATTTGAATATGAATATCACTTATTTATTTTCAATGGAACTAAGGCCACTGTAGCCTGCCATCAAGCTCTTTGTTTGAATTCTGCCATTTTCACATTGCATGATGTGCTATGCACAGCATCAGAACAGGAGAGTAGAAGAGCTATGCAAACCATCTTTTACTATGCCCTTTTCACATAGTCTCTTTCTTCACAATATCACTTCATTTCTAGCAAGCGGCTTTTATTTATGTTTGAGCTTTATATTTCAACAGAGTATGGTCCGCAAACTGTAAATAGTGATTGAGTTACTTTTTATCAAATGGCTGTCATGCATTTGGTATATGCACAAGTAATGGCATGCAAGATTGATTGCCTGTCTTTTTTTTTTCCAGCAAGATGAGCTGTCTTTTATTTTCATTTGCAAATTGGAATTCCTCTGACAATGAATTGTATAGTTATATTTTGCAGCCATATTGTTTACAGGCTAATGTGTTTTATTCTTCTGCCTTTTTTTGTAGGTTACTAAGAAGAAAGACCTTAGTGATTTTTACTTTGGGCTTCAGAATAATGTTGCTTTTGGTGCACAGACGCATGACAGTGCAAAGCATGACAGTGCAAAACATGCTAAGCCTCAAAAGACGGACAAGAAACCAGATGATACCAAAACCAACAGTTGTGGTCCGGAAATCTCTGATCGTTCTCCGAAGCGTAGAAGAGAATCCAGTGTAGAATCAGAGCGGCCTAAAAGTGTGGAAAAGCCCTCAGCAGATCTACCTGAGCGGGCTAAAAGTGTGGAACGACCTTCAGCAAACCAATTGAAAGATTCAACTTCTGCTGGATCTACTGAGAAGAATGCTGATGTTCCAGCAAATGCTTCACATACCCCGCCGAACACTGAGCCGGCAAAGGTTACAGACGATCACTACAAAAGAACTGATGATGCACTTGCTGCTGCTAGAGCACGAGCTCTGGCCCGCAAGAGAGCGAAAGAGCAGCAATTACTCGAGGGCTAATCTTGTATTATGAAAGTGTATAAAACTGTCATTTTATAGCTGCCTAGCACATTGAAAAAAGCTGTATTTGTAGTGGATGTTGCATGTATCTTGTACAAAGACTATTTTTGTTTAATGAGCATGATGTACCTTCTGTGATCAAAGAGTGTTTGATTGAGAGAGTAACGCATTCGACATTGTCATCGTCAGTCTGTTTTGCATAATGGGGATAGTAGTAGAGTACTCCCTCCGTATTTTTATTGTTGACGCTGTTTAGTTTAAATTTGTGCTAAGCAGCGTCAACAAAAAAAAAAGATTGGAGGTAGTACATGAGAACATAGGGCACCGTTGAATATTCTACTGCTGGAGAACTGTAAATTACTCCCTCCGTTCGTGAACTCCTGTCGTTCGGACCGGAGGATTGAACTGAAAAACGGCTGAGAATAAAAAACGGGGGAGTACGGAGGAATGAACTGAAGGTTGCATGGATAGTATGTTCTCGTTCTCTCATCAATAGCATTATGACTGTAACTAATGCCGAGTTATATCTGCCAAAAAACTTTGGAGGAATTGCATCGAACACTGTAACCTGATGACGAAATTATTCATGTCAGTGTCACGAAATGAGTACCCACCTCCCTGAAACTGAAACACGGCCTATACTTTGGCAGTTGATTAGCAGCAATTCAGCGCGTTGCTATTGGAGTTGGAGGGATAAACATGGGCTGAGCGTTTGCTGATAATCGTCTATTGATAGCGCAATGCCGCTACCTGTCTACTTGCACGGGTACAGCCAGTGATACAACGACCCCCACACACAGAAAGGACGAAGCCTTGGTTTCGTCGTCATCCTCTTCCCCACGCGAGCCCCGAGTCGATATCTCGTCGCACCAGTAAAAAGGGTAGAGCCGTCGCCTCGCCGCCGAGCAAAAACCCTAGCGCCAGTGAGCTGAGGCACACACAGAGATAGCCCGTCCTCTGCGCTAGGGTTTCCCGGAATGGAGAGCCTTGTCCTCGCCTCCTCGTGCTCCGCGTCCCCCCGCCTTCCCCTCCTCTCTGCGGCCTCCCGCGGCCCCCGCCTCCCGGCCGCGCCGCCGCTGGGCGCCGGGCGGAGAGGAGGAGCACGGAGGCTCAGGCTCGTCGTCTCCGCGGCCGCTTCGGGGTCTCGTGGATCCAGGAACGGTGAGTCAGGGAACTGGCTTGTTCTGATGCTTCATTGATTGTGCTCGGGTTTAGTCAGATGCGGGCGAGGTGCGCTGTTGAGTAGGTTGTTAACAGGGAAAGCCTGTGGGTTTAGTTAGATGCGCGTATGGCTCTTGTTCATTGGTTTAACTTGATGTTGTATCCACAATCCATGCATAATTAGATGTCATTCTGCTATTCTTCGACTGAGTTTCCCGTAATTTAGCATCTAGTATATGTGTAGCTTAGGAGTAGTTGGCTAGGGATTGGTCAGCTTGTATGCCGATATTTGTAGTGATGTAACCAATTCGTAAAGAATGTTTTCGGGTGGAATTTTTTTAGTAGACTAGCTTCTGACGCCTAATGCTTGCAATTTTTTGCGTCAGCTTTGAAGCTACCACATTTTTGAGTGGATTATTTTTAGTAGCACTACCTTTCTTCTGATTCCCTATAATATTTCTTCTTTTTTTGCATCAGTTTTTGAGCAATTGAACTCAAAGGGCTTTGCAAGTGTGTCATCTTCGACCAGCAATGAGAATATGTCTACCGGAACTGGTAGTCTGCCTCCTGTGCCTCCTTCGTCCTCATACTTGTGAGTCTGTTTGCTTGCTTTGTCTTTGTATGCTATTATTGACTACACTCTCGTGCGTTAACCTGCTCTAAACTCTTTGCAGCGGTTCGCCTGTTTTCTGGATTGGAGTTGGCGTAGCATTGTCTGTGGCATTTTCTGCGGTATGAATCCCGTCTCCTGTTATGCTGTACTATTCTGTAATTTTAAGTGCTCTATGTTCGTCACTTAATACTTTGTTGTTGGTCTGTCAGGTCTCGTCAATGCTAAAGGTGAGGTCACAGCTATTCTCTGTTTCCTTGTTGCCAAAGAGTATGCATTCCCTGTCAAATAGCATGATTGCTCCTCAGAAGTATACATGATGGCATATGAATTTGGGAGATTTTTCTGTTAGCCTCTTTGTGCTTACACCTGCTTAGCACTTAGCAGTCAAGTGTCCTTGAAGTTTTATACCATTGCTACAATTATTATTGCTGTTGTGCCCTATTTCTCCTCTACTTCCTATCTCCCATGCTGCAGGGTAAGCAGTTCTTTTTTTCCCCCTAGGGTCAGCCCTCTTGCCCATTTGATGCTGCTATTTTTTTTTTACTGATGTCTAGTATCAACAGTAGTTGCATTTTTTGAATTTAGCTTTTTATGAGCAGCTTTCAATTGCTTGCCCATTTCATATATTTGTTTTTACTAAATCTGTTGCAGAAATACGCCATGCAACAAGCATTTAAGTCCATGATGAACCAGGCACCACCAAACAGTTTTGGTTCCAACTCGCCTTTCCCATTTGCCATGCCACAACAGGCAGCTCCCACTGCCCCAAGCAGTTACCCATACTCATACCCAGAACCAAAGAAAGATATCTACAAGCAAGCTGCAACCGTTGATGTTTCAGCTACCAAGGTGGAAGTGGCAGGAACTTCAGAAGAGGAAGATGTGGCTGAAACATCAAAGCCATCCAAGAAATTTGGTATTGACCTATATCTGTAGAACTTTTCCCTTCCCAACAATGCTTGAATGGAAGCAAGGTCTTGTTATGGGCCAGTAGTGTTGACTTTCCTTGTTTATATATTGCTCTCTCGTTTGTCATATTATATCATCTCACCATGGATATCATAATAAAATGTGTGCAGCCTTTGTTGATGTTTCTCCTGAAGAGTTGCAGCAAAGGCAACTCCAATCTTCTCTGGAGACGGTAGATGTAAAACAGGATAGTACGGACAGTGGAACTAAGGATGATACTGAGCAAAAAGTAAGTTGTGTTTCAGAACATGGTAATAGTGTTCCTGCAAAATCAGTTGTATTTACTTTATTCTATGACTCTCAAAGGTTCCCACAAATGGAGCTGCTTTTAAGCCAAATGAAGATGCTGCTCGTGGGCCAACTGAATCTGGTAAGCATTGAACAGTTCTTTTTACCATATATTCCTGGTTTTCTTTATTCACAGCTAAGTATTTGTTTTTTAAAAAATGATTTATAGTTTATTCAGTCTATTCTGGTTGATGGGAATGAATCTTCTCAACTGATTCTGTTATAGGTGCTTCTGGGCCTATGCTATCCATTGAAACAATAGAGAAAATGATGGAAGATCCAGCTGTGCAAAAGATGGTTTTCCCGTAAGTTTGCTACTAACCTGAACTTTGCTATTTTCCCTTTCATTCTTTTCAAGACTAATGCCTCCTCTGGAAATGGATTTCTTTGCCGGTTAACCATTTACTGAAATGCTTGTAACTATCAATTAATTGCTCAGAATACTAATGCATGGTCTGCCAGTATTGACATATCTCCACACACTGGTGACGCTACGTTGTGCTTCCCTGGTGCACAAGCACCAGGGTAAAATAAGATCTCAGCACTAATAGTCCTAAATTTGACCATAGGCACATCTATTTTACCTCATAATTTATATACTTGGAACCACCTTGGTGTTAATTCTAGCTTTGCCACTGTTTTGGCAATGTGCCAATACGAGATGAGAGCCTATCAAACATGGAACACTGAAGCAACAATCTGGGCTATATGCATGAGTTTGTTATCACTGTCAGCATTTTAGCCTAAAACTTTTGTCAATTTTCGACATGATTAGTGATTATACCTATAAGTTGTGTGATTGTGTCCTATATGGCGCACAGGTTCTGCTGACACAAATCTATATGGTTTTGTTCCATTGTTTGTTTTATGAATAATGTAGATAATTATGTTATTAAAATAGCAAAGAAGCCCTTTGTTTTAGCAGACTAAGAAATTTACACATGAAAATAACCAGTATTCTTGAACTACTTTTGCAGTACAAAGCTTAGTTCTGCATAAAGGAATTTCATAATATTCATAAGATGGAATAGCTCTAGGACTTCACCCGTATTCCATATTATTTGTTGGGAATGACAGTCCTGTGGGAAGCCTCCACGTAATGACAATAACATGGGATAACTCGATAACAATTTATGAGTGTTCCAATCTTTTTTGTTATAAGGTAGCCATGACTCTTTCCATGTAATGGTCAGTTGGTCACCTTCAAAGTAAATTTCAATAATTCTGAAGTTACTAGTTTTGTACCACAGAAACTAAGTTCTTTGTACCACAGAATAGGAACTATCCTTTCCTTACCTGTACCTTGGAAAAGGTTGCTAATTCACACATCTTGCAGCTACTTGCCAGAGGAGATGAGAAACCCAGAATCTTTCAAGTGTATGCTCCATTGATCCTGCTTAAGTAGTCCCTTCCAAATCACATTATTGGAATTTGTTTCCGTTTTAACATAGTGATGTGTGCTTCATTGTATAGGGATGCTGCAGAATCCAATGTACCGCCAGCAATTACAGGACATGCTGTAAGATATTTGTTTGCTCCCTTCTTTCGTATGTTCGTGGTTTTTTATTTTAAGATTTGGAATTTTGGATCTTCAATTTTTGAAGTTTGAATGTTTGTAATCCAAGCAAACCCTAGCATGACATATTTTAAATAGTTACAAGATGGACTATTAGCTTTTTTTTTTAGGAAAAGGACTATTAGCATTTTGATTAGAAAGTGGCAAATTAACCCTTATTCACAGTGCAAACTCATAGAAATCTGTAAGATGTGATAGCTAATTCTGTGATAATGCCAACTTATATCTTTATAAGAACCAAGAACTTGTACACCAGGCCCATGGACGCTCTGTTATCATTCTTTACGTTTTTTTTTTCATTTTTTTTGCATATATGCCTTTTACAGTTTGTAGTTGAGGTAACAAGTGTCAAATGTATGGATGAACTTAAATAAATTTAAAATCTTCTTTGCCTTTTAATACTGATCCTTTTCTTATTGACAGAAATAACATGGGTGGATCTCCTGATCAATGGGATAACCGCATGGTCGATCACTTGAAGAACTTTGACCTTAGCAGCCCAGAAGTGAGGCAGCAATTTGGTGAGTCAATTAACACATTCCACATTTAGTTGCCTGTTTAAAATAATGTAACTTTGCAGGAAATTTCCCTTGAGCTCTTATATTTTTACATGTAATTATGTATTCTTCTGTTAAAATTTCAAGGTTTAGCAATTGTCATTGTCATTTCCTACTAATATGTATACCCGAGCGTGTCGGAAGCTGACATTAATTTTGGCCTGGAGTTGTCATATTGAGGATCCGGTCTTTCTTTGATACCTATGTTACTAACCGGTAGTCGTACCTGGCATAGTATTCTTGACAGGCAACAGATGCAATTTATTTATTTAGTTAAAGTATTGTCTTCCTCCAGTATCAGTTTGGTATTGCTGGCAAAAATGTATTTGTTAAATTAGTTACCCATAAAGCAGGATCACTTGAAATCAGCAGGCATGAAATTTGAAGCTTGTTGATTTCTATTGCAGCGCAAGTTGGGATGACTCCAGAGGAAGTTGTATCGAAAATCATGGCAAACCCAGAAGTTGCTGTGGCTTTCCAGAATCCAAAAATCCAAACAGCCATCATGGATGTAAGACGTTGTATTGGTTATTCAGTACTGCCTTAATTTTCTGATTTTTCTAACATGGTGGCATCTTGTTGCAGTGCTCGCAGAACCCTCTGAATATTGTGAAGTACCAGAATGATCAAGAGGTATGTTTGATTCTCTTGGCTCCTTTGAGTTGCATAGTTTGTGGGTATTCATGGAGTTACCCTGCTCCACTTTCTAATGTGCTGTATGTGCTGTTAGGTCATGGATGTCTTTATGAAGATATCACAAATCTTCCCACAGATTAACGGCTAGCTGGTGTTCATTACGAGATCGAAGTTTTGATTTGTGCTGGCCCATCATCTCCTCACTTAACGGCTGGAGTGGCATCTGTTCACTCATATGGGAAAGATGTAGTTTTTCTGTCAAGTTTGTTGATCTGACGATGTACATCACCTCTGGTGGCTCTGTCGTGGTTATGGACCTATACGGACACAATAGCAGCGTCAAGATATTCACATATTCATACGGCCGCTCGGTGCAACTGTTCGTGGTTTTGGTCCTGCATGGTTTGTCGTAGTAGTGAAGATGAAGAGACAGTCCAAATCACCTCAATTTTGATATATGTAATATATTACGATTCCTTTGCCCATGTCCTTAGTTGCTCAGCTATTTGGATTTTGCAACCTCTTTGGCGTGATTGTAAACTTCCGGATTTCTATTACAGATATTCTCGACCTGACGTGTTGCAGGGAGTTTGTGGTTAACAAGGGTAGTCAAATCAGAGCTGATATTCTGGAGGACGTTCATGTAATACGCCCTTGATACGGATGACGCGTTTGAATCGAGATCAGGAGCTTTGGCCTCCAAAAGTGGTGGATGAGACATGAGAGTGACCGAGTGAGCTAGAGTATTAGACGCATCTGGCCTCGGTGCATGGCTGTCAAGTTCCCTTCACCAGTCCAGTCCAGTCCAGTGTGCCTCACTCCCTTTCATGGGCCACTCGGTTTGGCCCTCCTACAGGCTACAGGCCACGACGCGTCCCGCCCGGCTCTCTTTCCGACTTTTCCTGGACGCGGCACGCCTCGGACTTCTCCAGCCCAACATATCCACACGGGTACTGAACCGGGGAACCGGTTTATCTCATCCGCGACGACTCACCGGACACCGGTAACACGCAAATGCAAGCTGGCCACGCGCCGCCGCCGGGTCGTGAACTTGCTTCCGTCCACGGATATGCGTCAGCGCGGATTGCCTCGCCGGAGACGCACCGATCCGTAACCGTCAACGAGGCCGCGTGCACGCGTTGCTGCACAGTGCTCTCACCACTTACGAACCAACAAAGCAGTGCACCGTTATGCCTATGCTACGTACTCGCGCGTGCGTGCGTCAAGGAATCGAACGTTTCGACTAGGCCGCACAAAAAACGGATGCTCGCGGAACGAGAGGGACCCCGAGCTGGCAGTGGCCCGCGCCCTTCCACGACAGAGACGAAGAGAAAGATGGCGCGAGCGCGACGACTTCCCACGCCTACGGTCGTCGGAAATCGAACCGGAGATATATATCTGCCCGCTCCGGGATCCCGTTCCGGCAAGCAAACGTTTTCTGATGACGAGCGATTACGAGCTTCGCAGAAAGAAACCACGCTATCTGAGTTCTGAGCTACTATAATTTGAACTTGACTTTCAATCCTTGGACGAGTCGACAGATGACGCTGTCAGCATTCCGCGATCAGCTTGCTGCCGAAGATTCGGTTGCCGGTGGTCGCATGTACGTCTCGCCTGCCTGACAGAACGTCGACCAGGACCTGCTGAAACAACTTGCAGTCACTGCTTTTGGAGGTGAAATGTGCGGTTGTAATTCTCTGTGGACGCAGTCAAAACTCAAAAGCACAATGTTTTTTTTTACACGCGGCATTCTTGCAAAAAAAAAAAAAGATAAGATAAAAACTTTCTGTTCAATCGGAGGGGACGGTGGGAGTTTTACGTCGGCGATTCAAAGGTAGGGGAAGGAAATACGCGGACGGAATTACAGGGGCCTGCTTCGGAGGTAAGAATTCCGAGCGAGCTTTTCCATCTCCGCCGGACAGAGTACCAGCGGTCATATGGATTTTAACGCGCGATTTAAAAGCTGAGCTTCGAATAGCAATGTCAAATTTTGCATCGACGAAAATAACAGAGGTACGCATTTTCTCTTTCCGTGATAGTCATAATTATGTCTCGGATAAGGATCTGTCTTCTGAAGCGCTTGTCTAGTGTCTAGTTTAGAAGAAAGGTGCAAGTACATCCTTCTCTCTCGTTATCTGTTCTTTCGGGAACCAATTCGTGCTCAAACTAGAAATGTTTCAGAGCACTAGCATTTTAATTACTAGCTTCTATGCAGATACGAGTCATACAACGTTTGCTTCAAGACTACCAACTCTTTGCTGTACCTCGGTTGTACTACGACGGTCTACTCGCTCGCTCGCTCTCTCTTTCTCACTCCTTTTCTCTGTTATTTTCATTCAAACGGATTCTGGTGATGATTATTGGTACAACGAAAAGAGCTGCAGTGGACGATTGACTTCTGACTGCTTCGTCAAAACGACGGACTCACAATCGAAGACGTCATTATACAATCAGATGCTTTAGGACTTCCAAAACCTGTAAAGTAAATTTGAATCCTAAAGTGCATGAATTTTGCTACTACGGCATCAGCTTCATTGTGCTGTCTACGCCTTGTACGAAAATTTCAATGCCAGCTACTTTTCGTAAACCTCAGAGACAACGAATTTTCACAACTTGCATCAGATTGAGCTAAAGTCCACCATTGAAATAGAAGTACTAACAATTAAACTTCCACGTTTAGAGGACAGGAAAAGAACTTCGGATTAAGAGACACAATCGTATGCCGACTTTACTGACGTGTACTAATTTAGCTTCAGAATTTGAGACCTGATATTCTTCTTAATACAATGACACGCAGTTCTTCTACTTGTTCGAGAAAAAAAAAACTTGAGACCTGATGATTACATGTATGCACATCGTAAAGTACGGAGCGAGAAAGGGCAGAGACTGTCAGTGCAAATGCGAATATTTCACTCGGCCATACGACAAAGATCTTCTCAAGTTTGAACACGATCCACACCACATTTTCAGCGGGACAACTTTCCTGAAATATGCAGTAAGCCACTTTGGCTCCCTGTTCTAGGAATATTTTGTAAAGGGGTTCTGAACTTTTCCGGCCAAAATCGGACCAGGTAAAACTGGCCGTAGGCAAAAAGTGCAGTTCCATCTGCCACTCACTTTCACACAGAGAAGGTAGCAAAAGCGTGCAAAATTCAAATGGAAATGTTATAGAAAAGCGGTCACGCGCTGTACTCTCCGTTCAGATTATTACACTGTAGTATATCTCATAGCCACAGCAGTCATGCTGAACAAGCAGCACTGCAGTGTCTGAATTTTCCTGCACCAGGAGCAGCTTAACCGTTGGTATCAGCAATCAGCATGAACAACAGCACTGTACGGTTAGGCAAATCAGGAAGGAAAAAATGTCAAGTTTTGAATGGGGGAAGAAAATTAAACTAGTACAAGAGGAAAGAAGAAGATGGAGTACAATTGACACCTTATCCCCTGGGTCATGCTCATGCCAGCAGTTGGCAACTTTGCAGGGTTAGGTTAGCAGCAGCTTCTTAGATGACCACACCAAAGCGTTCAGTGACCCTTTAGTGACTGGTCACCGGTAAGCAGAGAATAGAAGATACTTCTTACCCTCTCAGCCCATTCACAGGTTGCAGTATGGAAGGTGGTGGAAATGGACAACAAGCTCCGTTCTGAACAAATCTTCGCCGTTTTGGACCCCCGATCGTGCAAATTTTGACCATGTTTCGGTCCTTCGGCCAGAGACTGATGAGGGTCAGCAGTCTTGAAAACGCGTATGGTTTTTCAGTCTTCAGCTTTGTTCCTCCGAAGAGCACCAACGCGTAGCTTTGTCCTATGTGTCGTCGGTCTTTGTTTTGATCGGCGTATGATGAGCGTTTTGGGGCGACAATGTCAGCGAATAGAGCTCATTCAGATTGAAAAAAAAAGGAATGCGAGTTATTACGACTTGCCTTCTGCGTACTCAAAGGAAAAAAAAGGGGTATTTGCTTATTTGACCCTATTTTGAAGCCTAACTACCAATTTGACCCTCATTTTTCAACTTTGCTCATTTGACCCTTCTTTTGAACCCTTCTTTGCTCATTTGACCCTGTTTGTCCACAAAGTAGGGTCAAATGAGCAAAGTTCAGGACCAACTGAGCAATTCAAGGTCAAAAAATAGGGTCAAATAAGCAAAGTTGAAAAAACAGGGTCAAATTGATAGTTAGACTTCAAAATAGGGTCAAACGAGCAATTGTCTCAAAAAAAAAACTACGAGTACTCGCACAGTCGCACTGATTAAGCTGGCTAGCTGTCTCAGCAGTCAACTGAAGCACATGCACTGTAGCTCAACACTTTGGATAATAATAGCTCCTCACTCTTTACATAACTGGCAAAAAGAAAAAAAATAGAATACTGTATTATTTTTGCGATGGTCGTTGCAAGAGGATGTGAGACCTTAACAGCTAAACTGATCGGTGTGATTGTCGCCCAATCCTTTCTTATGAATAAACAAGAAGGTTGTTTGCCACTCATAGTCACACTTTCTTCGAAACAAGTATCTCGTTCTGATGCCTTCTTGGATGAGGGAAGCATATAGTAATTGTCATCGGTTTTCTCCCACTCTAAGTCTATAGGAATACTGTTCATCCTAGGGCGTCAATGGGATGACGAAGGGACATGCATGATACGGTAACATTGTACTAGCATGCTTCCACACGTTTACAAAATGGATTGTTCTTTGTTTGAAAACATAAGGACCAAAAAGCAACAGAAGAGGGAAAAAGAAACAACATCTGAAAAACATCAACTTTACAGGGGAAAACACCGGCACAAAAAAAATCGAAGTACAGAACCGTTTAAGTTCACTTTTATCATTTACTAGTTTCGTTTTACGAGGATATTATTTACTACTTCACATTTTAAACTCAAATGAATATGTTGCTCCTAGTGGTACTATATTATCATGATAGTTGTAAGCACAAAAAATGGTAAGGCATATTATTGGAAGAACTTGTTATAAGTATAAAGAAAAAATACATTATGTTTGATCAACTCAAGAAATAAATACGAATGACGTTATGAATGTACTGGTTGTCAAATTCTGATTAGGCAGAAACGTGTAAGATTAATCGTTCGTCACTTGTCGTGAGTCTGACGGCCGGCCGGCCGTACACCATTTTAAAAGACAATGCACAAGTAAGTAAGAAGTTGGTAGGTAACAGGTTACCATTTGGAGAAACGTTTTTGACTTTGGATTAATCAAATGCATTGTATTGCAAGGAAATAATTGCATATTCTGGAGAAGGAAAATAACAAATTTTTTAACACACGGCAGCAGCAAATCATATCCGTACCCAACAACCAAGCAGCACCCACTAACCTTAAGAAAATGGAACCGAGGGAGGGGAAAATTAAAGATGTGCAAGGAAAGGAAAAAGACACCAACCTTTAAACCTGGTGTGTTCCCTCCTTTGCTCCCTCCCCATTCGCCCTCCCCGTCTCCTTCCTCGCGCCGCGCCACGACAATGGTCTACACAACTCCCTCTTCTGCACTCTCGTCTCTCCAAGCTCCTCCATGTCTCCACCTCCACCACATCTCCTAAGCGTCCTCGCTCTGATTGTGATCTTCCCGCCTCTCCTCCTCGCATCCTCCTCCTTCCCCTTGCCCACCATCGCCATCGCCGCTGTGAGCAGCAACACCTCCTCCTCCCCGCACTACCTCGCGTGCGCGCTGGTACCCGGAAACGGCGTCGCGGAGTACAATCTCTCCTGCGCCAGCCTCACCAACCGGTCCGCCCCGCCGCACACCTACTCGTACGGCGGCGGCGGGACGACGCCGTTCACCGCCGTGGTCGCCGGCGATGGGTACCTTTGTTCGGTTGGGAAAACTTCGGATCCGACGATGTCGATGAGGTGGTGGGACCTGAACCGCAGCAGGGATGCGCCGCCGAGCTCGAAGCGCGTGTACTCCGGCGCGGCGCTGTCGGCGGTATCCGGCGGCGGGGAGTACGTGTGCGGGCTGGTGGGGGAGAGGATGCAGTGCTGGAGGTGGGCGCGGGGGGGCGTGGCGGACGACGTGGCGTTTTCGGCGGTGGCGGCCGGTGGAGAAGGGTTCGTGTGCGGGCTGGTGGCGCGCACCGGTGAGGTGCGGTGTTATGGAGATGGGGATGGGGATGGGGACGAGAGCGACGCGGCGGTGGTGGGGCGGGAGCCGAGAGGCCGGCACGCGTTGCTCGCCGCCGGTGAGCGGCACGCGTGCGCGGTGAGGGTGGAGAGCGGCGAGATTTCGTGCTGGGGCGACGCGGCGCCGAGGCCCAAAATCGTGGGGCGGGCCGTGTCGGCGGTGGCGGCGGGCGACGGCGTGACGTGCGTGCTGTGGGGGAACTGGACGGTGTCGTGCTGGCCGGAGCCCGAGGCGGCGCCGCCGGCGGACGTGGCGCGGCGGCAGTTCGTGGCGCTGGAGGCGAGGGGGAAGGCCGTGTGCGGCGTGCTCATGTCGGACTACTCCCTCGTGTGCTGGGGCCCCGGCGTCGACGCCACCACCGGCGTGAGCAAGGTGTTCGACCACGTGCTGCCGGGGCCCTGCGCGCCGTGGGCGTCGTGCCCGTGCGGCGTCTGGTCGGGCTCCGCGCCTCTCTGCGGCGGCGGTGGGCAAAAAGACGGGTCCGCCGTGTGCTACCCGTGCGGGTACACGCCTCCACCCATGGCGCTCACCAACTCCTCGTCCTCTTCATCGGGAACCGGCTCCGATCACGGCAAGAGGAGGAGGATGAGCGACCTGGCGATCGCGCTGGTGAGCGCGGGGATCGGGTTGGGCGTGATGGTCGCCGTCGCCGCGGTGCTGGTGGCGTACTGCCTGCGGCGGCGGCGTCGGAGGCACGCGGGGTCCCGGCAGGACTCTGGCCGGATCCACGCGGAGCCGGCCACGACGACGACGGCGGTGGTGCCGCCGCGCGTGGAGCGGCGGCTGAGCTCGCTGCTGTCCAAGGGTCCCAACACGACGGTGGAGCAGTTCCCGCTCTCCATGCTCCGCGCCGCCACGCACGACTTCTCCCCCTCCCACCGCGTCGGGTCCGGCAGCTTCGGCGCCGTGTACCGCGCGTCGCTCCCCGACGGCCGGGTGGTCGCCATCAAGCGCGCCGAGCACCGCGGCCGCCGGGACCGAGACCGAGACCCCACCACCTCCGCAGCAACATGCCGGTTGAAGAAGAAGAATAACAACAGCAGCAGCAGGCAGCACGCGGAGGCGGCGTTCGTGTCGGAGCTGGCGCTGCTGTCCCGTGTGAACCACAAGAACCTGGTCCGGCTGCTGGGCTTCTGCGCGGACGGCGGCGAGCGCATCCTGGTGTACGAGTACATGGCCAACGGCACGCTCCACGACCACCTCCACAAGCACCCGAACCCACCTCTCTCCCCGCCGCTCGCCACGTGGCCGGCGCGGCTCCGCCTGGCCCTCGGCGCGGCGCGCGGGATCGAGTACATGCACACCTACGCCGTCCCGCCCATCATCCACCGCGACATCAAGTCGCCCAACATCCTCCTCGACGCCGACTGGACCGCCAAGGTCGCCGACTTCGGGCTCTCCCTCCTCAACAACCACCACCACAACGACCTCAACGATGACGACGATCAGGAGCCATGCCTAACAGCCGGCACGGTCGGGTACATGGACCCGGAGTACTACCGGCTGCAGCACCTGACGGACAAGTCCGACGTGTACAGCTTCGGGGTGGTGCTGCTGGAGCTGCTGTCCGGGTGCAAGGTCATCCAGCGGTTCGAGGGCAGCGGCACGCCCAAGAACGTGGTGGATGTCACCGTCCCGCACATCGAGGCGGACGCGGTCCACCGCGTGCTGGACGTGAGACTCCCGCTGCCCACGCCGGGGGAGATGGAGGCCGTGGCCTACGTGGGCTACCTCGCGTCCGACTGCGTCAGGCCCGCGGGGAGGGACAGGCCCACCATGAGCGACGTCGTCGGCGTGCTCGAGCGCGCAGTCGCCGCGTGCCAGGAGCACGACCACGACGACGACGCGCTTGCTGCTGTGCTGTCCAGGTCATGCACCGATGGCTCCACCAACACGTGATCATGACGTGCCCTCTTGCTCTGACGCTGCACATACCGTCCGGTTCGGTCCTCCCTGGTGGCAACAACACAGCACTGTGGAGACCGGAGGGAGCTTCCAGTACATGATTATTGTTTTTCTTCTTCATTCCCCACTAATTTGTAGTGATTATTCGTTGCAATTAATTGCTAGGGATAGTTACATTCATTAACATTTTCAAAGATTGGAAATGTAGTGTAAACTGGACTTTCTTCTTCTTCTTTTACACTTATTACCTCACTGCCACTGGTTAATCTGGTTTTGCACTTTCTACGACTTGTCCCGAACAAGTTTTCTGCTTTCAATCTCCGGCCGGTCTTCTATTTTTATTCTGTCATGCCTTGGTACATTTAATCATTTCTGAAAATGTAGCATCAGCCTGCCTTTTTAATTTAGTGTTCGGAAAGTCAAATTGACAAGATGTAGCATCAAAGTTATAAAAATGCTATATAAGCAGATGTGTCCCACCGGCCGTACCTGTGTTTCTATGAAATGCAACATTCATTTGTGTTTCAGTTAGAGACAATGCTCCATTTTTTTTCCAAAAAAAAAAACATAAATGGAACAGCATGACACCATCTTCTGCTAGTTTATTATCATCACCGCACAACTAACAACGGATGCCATTTCTCTCATGCATTATGATACATGGACTAAACAAGCATACAACCAGACAACCATCCATTCATTAGTTATTTAGTACCCGCAATATATCATTTCTTGCAGCCCGGTACCATTCATCAACCCGCTGCAATTCTAGTACGAGTTGGTGCGCATTTGGTGTTGCCGTGTTCATCAGAGGTTTCCTCCCCCCACGCAATTCGCGGAGAAGAACGGGTTAGGGGGGAATAGAGGAGGAGGTGCACTGCGCTGGTGCTGGTGTGTCGTCTACAGACTGGGGTGGAGTCGCACCAACCGGTCATTCTCCCGGCCATCTCCTCCATTCTCGCTTCTTTTAGGCGGCCAAGCACCACACCAACCAAACGCAAATCCCGGTTCAGCCCATCACCCAAGTGCCCCATATCATCTCAGTTGGAGAGACAGATGACACATGACAGGATCTCTGAAAGGTTTGCACGGATCGTTTGCGTGTTGGACCTGAGAAGATTTCAAGTGGATGGCCATCCTCTGTTTTCGACCTCTAGCTAAGCTTACCTACTAAGGTAGAGTGAGTGATGAAGAGTGATGAATCACAGCGGTCAGCTGAGTCACTGTGTACAGTCGGTGAGGAGGTTCGGGGGTTTTCTCGGTCTGCGTGAGAGACTCTTCTCCTTAACGCAATGCCGTCGGGGGCGGTCTTACCCCCGGCAGGTCGAGTTTTTTTTTTGAATGTAATGAGCAACGGGCACGACTAGCGCACTTCTCTCCATCTTTTTTTTTTTTTGCCTTCATATTTTCCTCATGTCTCTATGGTGTCTGAAGGACCAGTAAACCTGGCATGGATTAGGCGCGCATGAAGAAAAGCTGCATGAACGACCCCCTTATTCTACTCTTGATGATGCTTTGCTTACATAATGGAATGTCAGAAACTTAAAATGTTAATAGTTCCTTTTCTTGATTTATAATCGCATTGCGATCACACAGGGAACAATATACTTCTGTATGGTCAAACCAGACGTCTGTGCATTGCCTCACCTGCACTGCTCATGACACCAGTTGTTTAGCTTCAAATAAAATCCATCAATCCTCGTCAAGGAAAAAAGAAGTCGCCAGAGTTGTTTACAAGATCCACTCTCTTAGATTCTCGTCTCAGACATTCTCGTTTGCACGTTGCAGACGTGACAACGTACTTCTGACTACTCCTCATGTGTCCTAGTCAAAATTCTCTTGGCCTTCCTAGAACCTGCATGCGTCGTTCAGATGAAGGACCTGCCCAAAACTGGCTCTCGGCTCGACATGACCGGGCCAGTGATTGATGTCTGAAGAGCATGCGCCTCACCTAATTGCCCCTGGAAACTTCAGGGATGGACGCGACTGTTAGCGCCCATGCACGCGCTGCCTGAAATTAGCTAGGAACGCACAGACGAACGCTCTGTGTTTGTAGAGCTGATGAGCTCGCTTGCCGGAAACGGATGTGCTCAGCTCGGTCCGCGGCCTCTGCTTTCTTTCTCCGGGAGTTGTTAGGGATCGATCAGGTTTCTTTCTTCACGGTTGATGGAGTCCGCTGAGGTGACAGGCGTAAACGGTTCGGTTCATGGCTGCCTAACATTTGCTGACCCGGACGTGACCAGGAGGCTCTCTAGCACCTGAAAAAAATATGGCCATGGCGGTCTTAGAGAATATCAGAGTCCCGGGTCTATGATTTCTCTTGCCCTGCAATACTAGTTGTAGTTGGATCACCCGTATGCAGTTTTTTAAGGTTTTTTTTTTCTCTTTATATGTTCTTTCTAGAACATGCTGGAACGCCAAAAATATTCGTAGGAATCAATGTGCCTACTCTGGATTTTGTACCGAAATTCTCCAAGGAGTTTTACTATTCAAAATACTGACTAGTAGTTTTGAAAAACTACTGGCCAGTAGTTTGAGAGTAATTTTATAATTGCACTATTAATTAGTAAATTTATATTTATTTTCACAACAGAATATTAAGTCTATGAAATTATTAAAATATTAGTTTGTCTTAAAAAATATAAAATATTAGTTATTAATCAAATTGTTAATGTAACTTTATTTATAACAATAAAACTAATTACTATAAATCTATAACTTTTATTTTTTTCTGATATTGTCCTTAAATTGAGAAACTACTGGCCAGTAGTTATGATTTTAAATTATGAAATCTATATCGTTAGATCAAACTACTTGCCAGTAGTTTCTTAAAACTACTGGTCAGTATTTTGGACAATAAAAGTCCTCAATTCTCCGCATCGATCTGGTCCTGAGGTTTTCACATGCTTCATACATGAGTTCAGAAGAAGAAGCACACTGGTTAATATTCATATAACGGATGGTTGCCTTACCTCTATCTTCCTATTCTTTTTGAAGCTAAACTGCTAAAGTACACACTTTTTTATCTATTTGTTCATCATGGTACATGGTAAAAGTAAAAGCAGTAGTACATGCTAACCATGTCAGTCTCTTCTGGTTAAACACAAGAACCTTCTAAACCCAATGTATAGTACTCGTTTGGTGTACTTAATCCCATAAACAAACAACCAACGATGGCGGCTGGATCAACTTTGCAACGTTTTCCACAGTCGGCGGCTGCGGGTTCAGAGAGACGACCCCACTGCAGCAAAAACATACGGCCTCAGGTAACCGACGTGCAAGCGTGCTCATGTTAAAGCGCTGAGCTGCTTCCTCCTTTGCATTATACAATTCTGTCGATGTGAAAGGAAGAGGAGGCCTCAGTGTGAAGCGATGTCATACCTTGATTGCTTGATCGCGTACGTGCATGTGAGTGGCCATGTGCACGTTCTTCCGCAGTTCTGCTTGTGTGCTAAGCTGATGGATCAGTGATGGTCAGTAGTCTTCTCATGATCCATGGAACCTGTTTAATAATCTTAGTTATTACTAGCCATTTGACCTCAGTTTTTCTGTCAGAACTTGTTACCATTTCCTACAATTATTTCAAGAACAGATCAAAAAAGGAGAAAAAGAAAGGCAGTAGTTGAGTTACAGTTCAGTCAAATCTCAGATTTCAGTGTAAACTCTAAAGATTCATAATCGGAAAAGAGCTTTAAGCGTTGTAGGCTTGTTTGCAATAGTTATCTCAAGAAGAGTTTGTTTCGAAAGAAAATAAATTGTCTCCTGAACCTGCCTGCCTGCCTGATGCATGCATCGTTGCCTCATATCCTACAGCTAGACACAGTTCCAGCCAGGGACCTGTCCTGCTCACAGTCCGTGTTAGCTTTGTTGACCCTGACCCCATCATTCAACTCCTGTCGAAGAATTTTTGAAGTGGCGTCGAATCTACCAACCTACCTAACATTTTTGTTCCTCCTCCTAATTAATCATCCTCTTGAGTTGCCCGCAAAAAAAAAAAAAATCATCCTCTTGAGGACGGCTTGTCAGCTCCTTTTTGACATGGAAGGAATTCTAGGTTAAGTTTATATTTTATTTATGGCACTTGTTGTTGTATTTTTAATTATTTTGAAAGGATTTGACAGGCTATCAGGGCTTTATGCTCCGAGGTGTCAGTGGTGGACCCAACATGCATTAGCCGGCCATTCAAACATGTAGACAATATGAAACAAATTCTTGATAATTCAAACTGTTAAGATTTTTTCTGAAAAAAGTAGATGAAATCTGTTATTTTGGTCTTATTTTCTATGCTTATGCACTCAAAGAAACATGATTTTGGTCCTAGTTGCTTGTGTGTAAGTGTCTGCATCATATACCTACGTATATATACTTCATGCTTTGGCTATATTTTTGGGCACCCATGTGAAGGCCCTTGAATCAGGGGCGAAGCTAGACCCACAAAATTGAGATTTTTTCTTATATTTGACTTGTTTTCACCATGTTAGCACCTTCTAATTTTCATATTAAACATCCAAAGACTATTAAGTATGTAATTTTGCACCCCTAATACTTCATCTCGAGCTCCGCCACTGCCTTAATCAAGGGAGGTCCGCCCCTGCAAGGTGTCGACAATGGATTTTTTCTGAAAATTATGAAGGGAAAGGCGGCTAAGAGAGCTCAATACTTATTTGCTTCGTTGTTCTGTTTTATTTATTTACACAGAACCTAAGCTTCTTCGTTCAAGGGAACATTTTTTTTCTTTCAGACTTCAACATGGCCAAAAAAGAAGGAAAAACATTTGTAAATTGTAATAGATTAATCACTCCGAGAAGATAACAGAACAGCAGCCTTATGACCTTGGAATAAGACTCTAATTCTTGTTGTGCTTACTGTGCGTGTTGTGAGGCTTGTGCTTGAAAAATGTTAAATTTATTTAAGCTTTATATATGCGCGTAATCGCTTGAAATTGAAGGTACATTTAATTATTATTTAAACTCGCTAATTTATTCACCATGCAATGGGTCATTGACTAGTGAGGTCACGGATCACGAGAAAACAAGGTTCAAGCTATATCCATTAAAAAAAAAGGTTCAACCGTTCAAGCTATACTGCTGATTGAAACAAAAACAGAATGGACCGTGCAAGCCCGCCGCAAATGGTATGACGCGGTGTGGTACTTGTTGCCCAATAGGCCGAAGTAAGTAAAGGCCTGGACGTTTTCTTTAATTCGGCCCAACTACACTACTTTCATTTCGCTTTTTTCCCTCCCTAAATCCCTTTCCTCTAGATCCCTACCATATTGCCATTTCCGGCATTGTGTGAAACGAAAAATCACGAAATGGCAACCCACAGGTCGTGGTGAACAAATTACTTAAATTCTCAAGTGCCTTCGCATTGCATGGGCGCGCGTGTAACTGAGCAAGGAAAGCAAAAGAATTACATATTGCACCTCTCGTTTCCTTCAATTTGCAACGAGAAATCTTAAGTCTTCCTGCAAAGAATACGTAAATCATTATATACTCAACACTGGATTAGAAAAAAAATCCTGCAGATTAATAAAAATGAATAGGAAATGAACTTATCTGGTGTAACAGCTCCACCACGATGAAATTATGTGGTAAGCTTTTTAGTGTATACTATTAGAGAAACAACATGATTAGACATTCATATTTCATAATCCATAAATAGCCATAACATTAAATTTTCAGTCGAGTTTTCACAAATAGACCACTTCATAAATCATTATATACTCAACACTGAGTCGCATGTGCATATCTATAAATTACATACTTCACACTTGATTTATATGGGTATATAGCTACCACGACGTAAATGATTGTATACTCCATATTGGATCTATATATCACACATATATCTTCCACTCATTGCGTAAATGATTGTAAATCCCACATTGGATCCATTTAGTGCATTCCTTTATTGCATAAATTATTTCATACTTCACACTAAATACATTACATGTCTTACTATCATTACGTAATTAGTAGCATACTTCATACTGGATATGTTCTTACATATATACTATCATATAGATAATGCATACTCTATGTTGAACCGGGTAGGTAAGGTTTGTTTGGGCCGAATAATCGGCCCATTAGGGTTCACTATTTAACCCCTACAGATAGATGCAATGTCTTCTTTCCCCATTCAGTCGCCGCCAAGCACCTCACGGAAGAGGAAAAAATTCTTCTACCCGTGCTCTCCTCCCCTTCTCCTTCCCGGTGTTCTATCCTCCAATCCAACCTTGTTTCCTCCTCCTCCTCCGGCGTTCTCTCCTCCACCCTCCCCTCTCCCTTCCACCTGTAGATAGGCGAAGTGCCAGAAGCACACGATGTCACTTGTGAACCAATAAGTCATAAAGAAGCCAAGAGCAAAGTATTGACAAGTAAGTGAATTACATCCTTTTGATATGGTACATTGTTGTATTAGTTGTTCTAGTTGAAAGTGATCAATCAATTTTTCTAATCGGAAGTCACCAATCCGTCATAGAGAGTTTTAAAAACGATGTCCTTCATGTTACCTTATTAAAAGCAACTCCAACAATTCCCAATAATCCATCCTCAGTATGGAGCTATTGGGGATGGACAAAAACCAATTTCTGAATATTGGAGATCTTTGCTCTAGCAGTTCCCCAATATCTCATCCCCAATAAGAAAACATACACTGATAAATACGTTATACGTTTTTAAAACGTAAAAGTGAACAACCTCACAAGGCGTTTTTTCTCCACACCATTCTTGTCTTCTCCTTCCTCTCCCCACACCAAGCTCGAAGGGCGAGCAAGGTCGGGCGGCGACGGGCAAGGGCGGCCTCGAACTGGCGAGCAACGTCGGGCGGCGCTTGTCTCCCTCCTCATCACACATCGGGCGCTAGATGTAAGGCCGAGGCGCTGGGCACTGAGCCGAGGGGAGGAGCTGGGGTGGCTGGCGGGTGAGCAAGATCTAGCGAGCCAGGCGAAGCTTGTCAAGCTCGACGGGAGCACGGACGGCGGCCATAGAGCCCAAATCCGACCACAGTGAGTAGCAGGGCCGCTCGACGAGAGGAGGGAAGGAGGGAGAGGCTCAGTGGCGGCTGCCATGGCGCCTCGCGTGGGCGGTGGTCGGGCAGCCTCGGCGGGGAGCGGGACTGGAGCCGTGCTCTATGGTGAGCTGGCGGCGCCGATGCTGCCAACCCTAGATTTGGGTGGCGATGAGCCAACACGCCACCCAAATAGGGTCAACGGGTGCCACGGGAGGTCGGCGCTGCCATCTAGGTGGTCGGGGAGGCGTGGTTCCGACGGCGGTGGCGAGGGGGGGGGGCAAGTTGAGGGGGCGTTGGCGGCGGGCGGGAAAGAGCTCACGCGAGCGGAAGCGACACGCGGGAGGGAAAAAACGGTTCACGCGAGAGAAAAGAATGACGGTTGGAGAGAAAAATGGGTGGGTCCCAGCTATTGGGGATGGGTGGGAGATCCCCACTATAGTGGGGATGGAGAGGTGTTTTTTTTTTATGGAGAATTATTGGGGATGGGATTGAGGAACTGCTGGAGCAGTTTTTTCACACTCTCATCCTCAATATAACAATTTTTTTGCTATTGGGGATGGAATTGGAGAACTACTGGAGATGCTCTAATAGAAGAAAAAAGATAATCTTTTCATTTAAGAAAAAATAAACTAAATTACCATTACCAAATTTTATTTAGTAATTATATAAGATGATCTTGTTAATTAAGCATTATATACATTATTAGTCTGATTCTTGTAAGAACCATCCATAACAAACAAGTTTGTAAAATGAATCTATTTATTATAAAAAGATTCATTGTTTTTGATTCTACTTCACCTTAATTGTTATTTGAAAAAAAAGATCTCATCCCCTAAAAGAGCCCCCAAACCAGTCTATTTGTTTCTTGTCCATTAAACTTTAGACTTGTGATATCAAATATTTGACTATAAATTAGGAGTACTAAACATAGTCTAAGTATAAAATCACCTACACAAATGAAAACTAATTTGCAAGATGAATCTATTAAAACTCATTAATCCATAATTTGACAATATGGTGCTACAGTAAATTTTTATTAATGATGGATTAATTAATTATTAATAATTACTTTTATGATTAACTCATATTTAATTCTTCCGGAATATTTGAGTGACAAGGGCATGTTTAAACGAACAGCCCAGGCACCTACGTTGGCTAAACGTCTCCCAAAGCCTCCGCAAGAAAACCGTCTGTTTGGCCGCATCGAACCGCTATAAATTTCTCTCCCATTTCTCTGGCAGGCTCATTTCCTTCCTTCCCTTCTCCAATCTCCCTCGCCCGCCCAGCTCGTAAACTTGAGCGCCAGAGTCCCTTCCCGCGCGGCCGGCTGCGGGTGTCTCACCCGCCTCCGCCTCTCCCGCCTGGGTGCTCGCGCGCGTGCGGCGTCCCACCGGACCCCCCCCCCCCCCCCCCCCCTCCCCACGTCAATTCAGTTCTCTGACGACGCCCGCAGCGCGCCGCGGCCGCGCCGGTGCCGTCCGAATTATTGGTGAGCCGCGAGAATCTCGCACTCTTTGTTGTGCTCTGTTGTTCGATGCAGGTTCAGTGGTATAAGACGATCCTATATTGTTATGATTTTCTTTCATGCGTTTGTGGCTCTGTTCGTGTGGGGGGTGGCGCGGAGGTGATCGGCGGGATGCGTGCGTTGCGGGGTGCTAGGGTTGGAGGCGTCCGTTTGGTTCCGGTCTTGTTGGCCGGGGAATGGGAGAGTTTAGGGGATCCTGAATTGGGTTTATGGGGGTACAGGACGTGATGGCGTGAATAATCTTGGCACTCGAGTTTTATTGCATGGGTTTTCTCTTCGTTCGATTTGTGCACATCTGCCGTAGTTGTTCCTTAGCTCAAGAGAGTCGAGCTCACGATACGAATATTATGCTGCATTCTACATTGAACCTGAACGTTATTCAGCTGAGGTGCATGTTAGTGTCGAACTGTTGACGGTTGAAAGAACCTATTGCTTGAAGGTTCTATATATTAGTATCCCGCTGGTTGTATTTGCTTTATTGCTTATATTAGTTCCATGCATCAGATGATCAGATTGAGGTAGTCTATTATATATTTTTCCAATGGAAGTTAAAATGTGTGCAGTGGATTTCAAATCTTGAGGTAACAGATGATGCGAAACTTTGCGTGTTACCACTTACCAGTGGATAAATTTGATTAAATTTTCACATAATAAATGCGACAAAGTATCCGAACATATGCATTGCTGTATTATTGCACTATCTGGATTTATCAGTTACTTATTATGTCCCTTCTATAGTATTTATGTTTTACTGTCGAGTCTTGTGGATACGAGCTTAGAGCTTTTGATGAAGGAGAGATTGCCATAACATTTGTGCAAATGTTTCAGGTGTAAAACATATTGTGCCTTCTGGAGACAGTGCCAAACAGCAGGGACTTGATGCCTCTCTTAAAGAGATCACCATTCTCCTTCCTAGAGCCACCAGAGAACTTGGATCCCAATGAGAAGGTCTTCCAAATTAGTTTCACTAGGGAGATATTCCGAGGCTACCAGTATCTTTTTGCATACCATTAGTGGCCAGCTAATTGAGTCATAATTTTTATGAGGCACGCTTTCTTTCATAAATCTATACCTTGGAATTTTCACACTTGCCTCTGATTATGTTGCTGTGATACGCTTATGTCCTTAACTGTTTGATCAGGGAGTACCAGGAACGGTTAAACTTTTACAATCAAAAGGTCTGGACTTGTAAGGTGTCTGGAAAGTCTAATATGACCTACACGGAAGCTTTGGCCTGTGAGAAACGTGCTGCAGAGAAGGCTCAACAGTTGCCAGAAGAGCTCATTGCTCCTGTTCTCCAGACAATCCAACACAGTAGGGTCAAGCTTCTTGCAGATTTTGTCACGTTTCTTGACAATACTTTTAAGATTGTTCACCTCCATGCTTGCAATATTTTATTTTTTTCTTGATATTGCACACTGTTGATCTCTATACAGAATTGGCAAGTCCAGAATTCAGCCTACCCCAACTTGCTTGGGATTAAAGGCTTAGTTGTTGTTGTGTCTTTTTGTGTTTCTTTCACCTGTCCTGCACTAAATAAAGCTACACGGCACTATTTGAAAGATCGAACTGACCATAGTTTGAACATCTTTACATATTTCGAATTTTATGTTCATCATTTACATTCACAAGCATTTCATTTTACTGTTTCCTGATTTTGCTTCTTGATAAAATTTACATCCCCTCTTCCGATGATGCCTCCTGGTGGAGAATCTAACTCCAGTTAATTGTAATAAATTTCTAATAATCTGTTAACCAACTCCGAGCACATAGGACTACATCATGCTTAGTTTCATGCAAATCTCCTTGGTAATTTTTTGAAGTCTTTTTTTTTTATTATTGTTGGTGCTCAACGTTCGTGATGTTTTCCACTTACTTCTATCTTCTACTGATGTGAAGCAGAGATTGTTTGTTTCATTCAGAATTGTTGCTGTCTGATATGTGTTTTATGATTCAAATTTCTGCTACATCTCAGGCACTCTTAGGTTGACTGATCTTGTCGAGAAAGTATACAGTAATCTACTATTGGAGATATCTGAAGGATTAGAACTCTATGCTAAAAAAGATGGTTCTAAGACTGCTTGCAAGATTTTGAAGGTTATATCCTCTGGAGACAACAAGTCGTACGAGGTGGGTTGGGTTGGCCCAGATAATGTTGTTGTCAGCACTTCAGTTGTCAACGGTGATGATCTAATTCGCAAGAAGGCACCTGTTAGTCGTAATACTCTGAAAATGTTTATTAGGGGGTCAACATCAAAAAGTTCTCCATGGACACTAGATGCAAATCTAGCAAAGAAATATGGGATACTTAGTGATCTCCCAGAAGACATTATGGTAGTCATCTCTTTTATTTTTCTCATTTTGTTAGTTTTTCCTTCCACTTTTATGAGTCTAAATCAAATATATGGCTAATAGAATGGTGAAGGTTTGTGGAAACCGGGGGAGAGACTTGAGAATGGAGCCACAAAAGCTGCGAGGAAGCGATTTAAGAAAGGTGTCTTAGCAGTTTTTCATGCCATTTCTTCCTGTTCATTTGTTTGCATGATTTAATGCTACTGCTTTTTCTGAGAAGCTCCTCGTTTTTTCCTTTTTCCCATATGACTTCCAGACGAGAAGCAAGCAGAACTGCCAGTTAAGTACCCAATTGATGATTTGTTAATAAATCCTGAAGCTAATGATCCTGCACTGTCAAAGCGGCCTCCGCTATCTACAGATTTTAGAGTTCCTATAGAATCTGTGGTAGATCTCCTTATGGTCTGGAATTTCTGTTTATCATTCGGGAGACTTTTATGCTTGTCACCATTTTCCCTCTCAGATCTGGAGAACGCAATTTGCTACAAAGAAAGCAACCTTGTTCTCCTTGTGGAATTGCATGCTGCACTTTTTCACTTGCTTATTAAAGACGAAGGTACATATTTTGCATTTCTGCAGAACAAAAGAAGGAAACAAAAGGTGATATACTTTTCTTTTATGCATTTGTTTCTGAAGTGGTGTTCTTTTTCTTTTTTCCTTAGTTGTCTTTATGTTTTTGTAGGTAACCTTAGTGACATGGGCTGACTATTTGTGTGACTTCATGGAAGTGATGGGTAATGAAGAATTCTCCTGTAAGCTATCAACAGTACGAAGGGGTCATTATGGTCTTCTTGAAACTGGTCTAAAGCTTAAAATTCTAAGGGTTCTGGTGGATGAAGCTATTGCAACTTCTGCTGTACGAGTGGAAATAAATGAACAAATTGACCAGAGACAGGCATTTGCAGCAGCAAAAAGAGAAGATTTTAGAAAAAATAGGAAAGAGTACATGCTGAACATGAGAGGGGTGGAAGAAAACAGAACAAATCAGAGCGATACCACACAAAATGATACTGGAAGTTACCAACACGGGGGGAAAGAACATAAAGACTTAAACAGTTTCTCTACCAGCAAAACTGGAGATGGGAAGATGTATCTGGTGAGAACTGATGAACGTGCACTAATTTTACATGAACTGTCATTGCGCTTTTATTCGTCCTCACATATTTGTGTACTGAATCTGTCCCTGATAAGTAAAGAGCCTTGTTCGTGTGCTCATTTTTTTAATATATATGTAGAGAAAGCACCTCGAAACGGAAATACAACAACAATCTGTATGGCCCAGCCCTCTTGGGAAAGATAGGCTCTATAATAGGTATTGGTTTTTTGAGCATGAAGGAAGACTTTTTGTTGAAAGTGCGAATTCCAAAGAATGGGGTTACTACAATACTAAGGAAGAGGTGATTACTTTGCTACTGTGGATATCCCTAAAAAGGCCGTACCCAGTGCTGAGAGCTCCCGCACTGTGCGGGGTCTGGGGAAGGGTTTCAGCGGCAGGCCTTACCCCCGCCTGTGCAATGCGGGGAGACCGCGGCTCGAACCCGGGACCTGTTGGTTACAGGCGGTATGCTCTACCGCTGCACCAGGCCCGGCCTTCCTACTGTGGATATCCCTATGTTTGGTTAATTGGTTGTCACAATTTATGTTCAATTTGACAGCTTGATGCACTGCTTGGATCACTCAATACCAAAGGCATAAGGGAGAGGGAACTCAAGCGACAGCTTAGCAAGTCATATGATAACATAAGGTATGCAAGTTTTTCTATTTTGTGTATAATGTATACATAATTCGAAAAAAAAAGCAATGGATATGTCGGTGCAAGGGCCACTCGCGGTGTCTTTTATCTCACTGTTGCATAATACTGAAGTTATAAGGTGTTGGTGTAGTGTAGTTTTGGCTTCTGAGAACTAATTGGAGATCACACATGAATCCATGGCTCTCTGGTTTGAAGTGCTTGGCTGTAACTCTATGTACTTGCAACCAATCAATTTTCTTTTGCATTTTGGATTTGGAAGAACGTGTCATACAGCTCGTGATAAAGCACTGATTTTCTGTCTTCAGTTGGATCTGGCATGATGTGAGTTTTCTTCATTATAAAATTCCATCCACCTTAAAAATAATGTTCCACATAAACCTTCTGTTTAAACTACTACCCTGCCGCTACTCTTACCTTTTGCCACTTAGTTACCTTTCGTAAGGTGTTAAATTATTTGTCTTGCATGCCGCTCTTGAAATGTCTTGTATTCATTGCTCTTGACCATAGAACTAATCTCTCTTCTTTTCCCCTTGTGCTGATACAGTAATGCTCTGGAAAAGAGAATGAAGGATGTCGAACAAAAACCATCACGTGAAGAGGCTGTTTTGCGGCGTTCCACTCGTGTGCATGCCCAACCAAAGGATGATAACCCTTCGATGTCATTCCTCAAGTACATCAACAAATGGAAAAAAAAATGAGCAAGTATTTGATAGGGCCGCCGTTTTTGCTACACCTAATTCTCCTAGCGGTCCAATCCAGTATCTTGATGCACCAAAAGTGACAACTCGATCTTTGGAGTGCTTCTAAAGATGAATCAGAAGGGGCTCAAGTGAGCTAATTTATTTAATATTTAAGCAGCCCATTTCAAGCTGCATTATCATTTTTATCAAAAAAAAAACTGCGTTGTCATGCTTGTCTAATAGCTAGAGTTACATTGATTTAATTTTTCCTTCCTATAGCAACAGAGGTTCCAAGTGTACAGTCAGTCAGTCAGTCAAGGGCTACATCTGAATTCAGAGTTGGCGAGTTCCATCTTATATTTTCTTAAATTATAAAGTTTTCGTTTCCAAATTCTCTTTCTGGAGATTGTCTCCCTTATTTGATTCGTTTGCTTGGCTCCTTGTGCTTGTTTACACAGACAACGCGTATAGGTGGAAAGGGGCTGAGATCCTCGCTGAACACAAGCACAAACTCAAAACTCCGAAACAAGTAAGAAATACACAAATAACTTCCACAATTATTCACATTATTGATTCAGTTATATTAACAACGACTCCGTCACATGAGATGCGTCTTAGCATCACCGACTAATTCCGGTGCAGGGTCATCCATATTCGCCCTGCACTAGAATTCTTAAATCATAACCTTAACTGCCTGCTCACCAACATCTATCAAATTACTGTACAACGTCATATTTCCAAGAATTTACAGATCACCTACTGTTTATATTCACAAAAGAACTAAATCGCATTTACACGAGTGCTTGGTACCACGGACCATGGACTTTCTCTGATACTGTTGCCACCTTGATGAGCACCTCGGAGGTCTTCACCACTTTGTGGACGAGCTTCGCTGCGCCAATGCGGCGCAATGCTGCATCAGCCAGCTTCGGACCCTTCGGGCCACTGCCACCCAGGACGATACTGCGGAAGGCGCAGTAAACAGATCGGGAAACCTTCTTGAAGACGACGTCGTCAGGCTGGAGGCTCTTGAGGAACATGCGGGTGATGATCTGCCTCCTGGTCTGAATCTTCTCATCGGACAGTGACCCAACTGAGACCGACGAGCTCACCATCGCCTCCACAATCTCTTCAGTGCCAGCATCAGGAGAGCTGTTCAGTAGCTTCACAAGAGCCTCAAACAGTCCTGAGACTGCATTTTCCAGTTCGAGAGGAGTGGCCTTCGAGTTCTCGCTCATCAGGACTTGACGCAGGACAAGCATGCTGAACAAGCAACACAATATTGATCAGTATCGTACACGTGTGAATGAATTTAACCTCACTGGCAACTAGATTGAAATCCAAGGATTAGGTAGTTACCTTGTAGCGATAACAATCACTTGTTGGAATTGACCCTGGAGGGCCCTCAGTCTGAGCAAATTAACTTGGAAGCTCTCAGGAGTCGACTGCATCTGCAAGCCCTCCGTGCCACTAATAAGTTGCAACAGGCCAATCCGTATCAGCTTGTCAAGCTTCTCACCCTTGCACTCTGGTTGACCAGAAGTGCCTGCGGATAATGAAGACGATGGCTGCCCCCCTGTAGCTCCATGACCAGCTCGGAGTACTGTAACAAGGGCAGGAGCCTGCAGTATTGACATTAGCGTCAGATATATCAGATAGTAACAAATAACAATGCTGCTATGTTATTGATGGCAAAACATTTGTGGTCTTTCAAACGTACCTGGCCTGCTGATGGCAAAATTGAAAGTGAGTCCAAGTGCTCACTCCACTCCTGTTGAACGGTGTTCTTCGATACTGAAACCCATTGGAGTGTTAACGGGAGAGAAGCTGATGCATTGGCAGGAGGTCCAAAGCGATCAGCGAAAGCATTCTGCAGGTACTCCACTCCAGCAGAGCCTTTTATCATTGGTTCCATCAACTGTATGCGGGCTTTACTCACTTCTGCTTGAAGTTCCTGTTTTCCAAAGGATGGTGTCAGAATTTGAATTCAAAGACATTTTGATGACAAATTATAGATGTATGTATTAGTAAGAAGAATACCTTTATTTCTTCCAGAATGAAACGCAGGCCCTTGATGACAATAATGACAAATGAGCTGATACCATTGCCATCAACGTCAGAACTTGCAGCCAACTCGCTCAACAACTTGTCATGGTTTTTCTTCATCTCATCCTCCTTCGCAGAAGCAGATAGCTTTCGAACCATATCCAGAGAATACTGCAAAATCTGCCCCAAATATTGTGCATCCTGGGATCCTGACTCAAGTACCTTCCAATGAAAAGGAAGAGAATTATTTCAGATGTCAATAGTTTTATTAAATTAATAAAGCAAGTTTTGTGGCAAAAAAATAATCTCACAAAATAAATCTTACCTGTGAAAGAATTTCGAGGTCAATGTTTTCAACAATTTCCTCCTTCCAGACCTTAGGAGCCAACTCATATAATGAATCCCTTACTTCCTTAACTAGGTTGATCAACTGACTGTAATCAGGCCTGTCTCCTTTCATGGAATCAGTAACCACATCCCAGAAAGCTCTCTCCATGGTTTCTCTCACTTTTGTCTGGAAATCCTTCTCAGCAGTGCCAGCACCATCAGTCCTGCCAGCAAAAGCACTGCTATCCTCATGAAGCATCTCATTGACTATTTGCTCGTTCTCTGTTG
Source organism: Eleusine coracana subsp. coracana (assembly GCA_032690845.1). Taxonomy (NCBI): domain Eukaryota; kingdom Viridiplantae; phylum Streptophyta; class Magnoliopsida; order Poales; family Poaceae; genus Eleusine; species Eleusine coracana. The sequence continues at coordinate 13,186,199 of CM064424.1, forward strand.
GCAGCTTCATCTGTGATGGGACAACAGAACTTGATGATACATCATTTGACCTGGATTTGTCATTAACCTCAGAAAGTGGGATCTGTCCAGGGGAATTAATGCTCAAAGGTGTAGATACGTTTGCAATAGGTGTTGCTAATGGACTGCCATTCTCCTTTGCTTCAAAGAACTTTGATCTCGTATTAGAAAGGGCAGAGTTCATCCTCGCAATGCCAGCATCGCCACTCAGGTGCTGAACCTTCTCTCGTATGAGCATTTGATCATCAGTAACCTGTTTCTGAATAGCCTTCATATCATGAGTAAGATTATTTGATGACTGCCCCTCCACAGTTAGCTTGCATGTTTGCATCATTGAAAGTTCAAGTTTGCATGCAGCCCTGACAAGATCTTCCTCCAACACTCTTGCATCCTTTACTTTCCAAACCACAAAGCTGTAAAGATATGTGCACCAAGCTCTATCAAAATTAACCAATTGAGTCCGGAATGATGACCGCCCTGGTCCATCAAGTATTATCTTAATCAATCGCTCGAACTCCTTCACAAAGTTTGCTGCAGACTCCATAAGTTGTTTTTCCCGTTCGCCTTGCCCGCTTAAAACCGCACTTGGATGAGCTAGTATCATGTAAGCACAGAGGACCACCCTCAGAGAGTATCTAGACAATTTGCTCGTGGCAGAATTCCTCGCTGGTCTTTTTGCTGGTACCCTTGTTCTTCCATCTCTGCTAGGAGGTACCCTCCTCTTTGGGGGAGACCCAAGGCGTCTCAGCAGGTGGTCAACATTTTCCACTGATGATGAACTTGCTGACTGGGAAAGCATGAAACGAACCTCCAATCGATCAAGCAATGCCTTTGTGGCCTGAAGAACAGCAGGAGATTCCATTGACATAGCTAATATTTCAAATGGCATAGCCTTGATAGACTCCTCATTGATTCCCAAGGCATCATAAGCTTGAACCAGTGCAAGTGTTGTCTTCTTAGACTTCACAAATTTCGTCCAGCATCTGAAATATATAACAGAATAAATAAAAGATCTAGATGAATTCTTCCCACTCAACAAAACAATTATTCTAAAGATGCATTACACAAAAATAATACCTTGCCAGCTTCTGTGAAAGAAAATCTGCATGCTTGATGTAGTCGGCGTGGGCAGAACTGCGAGGACTTCCCCGCTGCTTCAAATACTCAGCTCTCTGCCTCCTCGCCTGTTAAAGGAAGATAATACAAATGTAAGGATAATTCAAAACTCAGTAAATTCTAACATCAGTACTTCTAAGAGAAGTTGAGAACAAGTACCCTCTGAAGTTTGTTGTCCAATTGTTCTTTCAGTTTTGTTCTCTCTGTTTCTCTCCGGCTGCAAACAGTCATGGCAGCTCTTTGGACACGCAAAAGCCTAGCTTGGGCCTTCGTCCTTTCAGCTTCAAGCAACCGCAGACGTTTCTTCTCAGCAGCAGTGCGCTTTTGCAGAATGGCAGAACGGACCTGCTCCATGTAATTGGTCTCCGATGTTGCCTTCTGCACCAGAGACCTCGCTATTCTCTCTTTCAGAGCAGCCCTTTTCTGCATATGGGCATGCAGAAGGCGCATGCGGTTCTCCTCCGCCTGCCGAACACGAGACTCGACCTTGGTCTCCAGCTGTTCCCTTTCCTTCTCAAACCGCATTTCCACGTCATTTTTAGCAGCTTGTCGGAGCTCATCCAACTTAGCCAACCGCTTTTGTGCCTTTGCCAGGAGGCTTAACCTTTTCTGTTCAGCTGCCAGAAGCTTGGCTTCAAGGCGCTGCCCATGATCCTCCTCTTGAGAAGACCATGACGGGCTCCTTGGCTTCTTCCTCGCTTTGCAAGCCAACCATTCATGAAATTGCTGCAAAAATAACATATGCATAAGTCAATGGATATCCTGATTTTTTTAACTCATGAAATTCACCACTTAGATCTTTCATAATCGCAACAAAAACTCTTAACCTTTTCTTGATTTGGCCTCCAAAACATTAAGCAGTTCAATAAAAAAATAATAAAAAAAAAACTGGGCTGCACCCTACCAACAGAAGTTCCAACCATATTGCCGGTCACCAAATTCAGTGGTATAAGTGTGAGCCAAGTTACTTCTACGCAAAACCTAGTGGTCGGTGGTAACCAAACTTTTACCTAAGTCCTAACCAAATTATTGTAGGATAATTCTATTACTGCAAAGTTGTACAGTAGCAGCTAAAAACTCAAGTTATCACTTTTCTATATATAAAAAATAAAAACTTTTAATAAATATACAACTTGGCAATGTAACTCGACACAGACAATATATAGTTAAATTAGTCGTTGATTATGATTTCCAAGGAGGAATAGAACCAAAAGCCAATAACAATAATAACAGTATAATAAAAAAGAGTCAAACGACGATGAAAAAACCCGATAAACCCGAGACCTTTTACTAAACTGGAGGAAAAGACGCTTTAATCCAGACAAGAACGCAAAAACGCGAGAAGAGGAATAATCGAGGGCAGGCAAAATCGAGGCACACGTGAATCCGACTTCAGTTCACGACTACCTACCGCCAAGAGAATCCGCCAAAGAATGTTACTTTCAACTCCCCGACGAATCCTAACTACCGAAAGGAAGCTAGCCTAGTAAAAGGCGCGAGCAAAGAAATATTTCCACATCCTCTGCACCACGCAATTCCCTCAAGAAAGTTCGCACAAAATAGAACAAGGAGAAGTTATTTTGAGAGGCAGAAATTATCTAATTTGGTATTGATCGCGCCTCAAAATCGCAAGAAAATTATCAAGTTTACCAATCCGATAAAAAGGAAGACGACTACCCCGTACCCAACCAACTCTGACATCACCAGTTAAGCCGCCCAAGAAACTAAACTCTTGGCAAGCAATCGCAACACTACTGTCCTGAGATGACAAGTTTTTCGCGCCCCGGCCACGCAACCCACAGTGAGAGAGGAGAGAAGCAAGCAAACCGAACAGTTCGAAAGCAAAAGGATTCGAAAGGGGAGGAAAAGGAACACCAACCTGTCTGCGGAGCTCGGCCTCCTTGAGCCTGGCCTCGATCTCCTCGACGGTCGCCGGCGACCCGCCGACGCGCGCGCCCTCCATCAGCCTCATCCTGATCCGACGCGGCGGCGCCCTCGCCGCCGCCGACGCCGGGCCCTCCTCCGCCGCCGGTATCTCCATCGCCACCGGCTCCCGCATCGCGCCCCCTCCGATCACCACCAGCTCGACTCGATACGGCGACACACCCGGCGAGTCTGAGCGCAAGAAGCAGCCGCGGCGGCGTTCGTTCCTCTCGCCGCTTTACTCTTCCGCTCGCTTTCTCTCTCTCTCTCTCTCCTCTTCCTTCCCGTTGCTTCCCTCGCGAGTTGGTTTGTTCCGTTATTGTAAAGCCGTTCGCGGGGGGCGCCGCTTATATGGAGGCTCGTTACGACGACGGAGAGGCGAGTCGTGATGGGGATCGGACGGAGGAGGCGGACTTGGAGACGGGTAGGGGCGTTTTCGTAATTGGCGCACAGAGTCACGCCGTTACCCGCTTCGAGACGGTTCGGTGGCTGGGCCCACTGGGCCGGGGATCCTTTTCGCTCTTGGATTCGGGTTTGACCGAACTGCCCTTCCCCGGCGGCTTCGCCAAGGTCCGACTCGGTGCGTGCCGTTTGGATTCAGTGCATATCGAACACGCGATTGAGTTCGAGATGAAGTAGGCACTGCTTGCATAAAAAAAAAAGTAGGCACTGCTCAATGGATTACGACTATGTTTTCTGTTCCAAGTAGCCAACAAACTACTAGTATGCCGGAAAATAATTTGAACTCTGGACTTGTGCATAATAACGAGTATGATGTACTCCCGTAATACTTTGGCAATTATTCTTATATTTTTCACATCATACGTATGCATCTCTCATCAAAATAATCTCACTTGCAAAAATAATTTGATTTTGATCTTTTCAATGGAACGTTTCAAGGCACCAAAGTCCTAAAAAAAATGTTGGAGCCTAAAAATGCCTATCATGGCGCACATGCGCACAAGGAAAAAATTGCAGCGCATGCATATGGACCAGCACCAATTTATGAACAGCAAAGGACCAGCAATACTTTTGGACGTCCAAATTCGCCGGTGCCCCTCCATTTTTCTTCCGCCTGCATTTATACGTGAAAGGAAAGGGTGGGAGGACGTACGAAGCGCTACATTTTCTGGGCCACAGGTGATTGAAATGCATGTGTACCAGGTTCCGGTAGCATACTACTGTTCGTGCTTGGTATACCTACACTTTTCTGTTCCCGGAAGACTTCTTCGAACGCTCTCATGATGAACACCCGTCTTAAGTACAGTACTGTTTAGTTAAAGTGTGCGTCGCTTTTCGTAATGCTACATGTACGTTCTGTCAGAAATAATCCACGCCCAAAAAAAAAAAACTCTTTGCACGTGCCGGACCAGCCTGATGGGCATGAACCAACTGCACTGTACCAGAAACCAGCAGAGAGAGAGAGAAAAAAAAACACAGCAGAGAGGTGGATCACGTCCCGGTGACGGATGAATCTCGCGCAGGATCTTGGCGTGGTGGGCTGGGCGACCGCGTGTGCGGGCAAGGCAACGCGGACACGTCACTTCCACGTCACCTTTGCTTAGTATTTCCGCCCGTGGCGGCGGGAGCAGGCGACCCGCCTCGGCTCTCTCTGACTTTTCTTCTGCCCACTGACACAAGGGCCCATATAAGACTCGTCCCTACGTGTCGGTTAGGTATGTCTTGGGTAGCATGCAGGGTTGACATGTGTAGGCGCACGGCGAGTTTCGGGTACGACGGCTCCAATTGTCCGGAGAGAAACGTGGCGCTGCCGCACGGAGAGAGAGAAGCTTTTTGCTCAATTACGCAAATACCCTCGCGAAGCGAGTGTCTTTGGCCTCGCTCGCTCGTTCGCGCCACACGTGCGAACAATCCTGTTGTTTAAGTAGTTATTATAAAAAAAAAATTCCTGTTGATTTCGGATAGCGTGCAAGTGTCCCCTTGCCCTCGAACAGTAGTAGCGTGTTGCATGTGATCCGATACATACGGGCATGATGAGAACGAGTCTGGGAGATTAATGAATCAATATTTTAAGTCATCTTCTTTTAGAATTATGTAAAAAATCATGTGAAAGATAAGATAATCTTTTTTCTTGGTCAGGGTTTGCCCTGAGTAAATTTTTAGGTCATACTCTCTTTTTCATATTACTTATTATCGTACATTTTTCTGATTTATTTTAAATTTAGCCTATATTTGAATTGAAAAAATGAAAAAACATAAAAATTAGAAACAAAAACATAGAAACGAGGAAAATACAAAAATAAAGGAAGTGAGAAAACTACACGAACTAAAAATAAAAGAATTACAATTTTTTGCTGTTTGGATTGCAGGATCGGAAAACACAAGTATTGCAATTTAAGAACAGTTAAATTATGTTTATGAAATAATACGAGTAACATAAGGACTAGTGTCACTAATCCATTCATCCAACGTCTGGTTGTATTGTTTTTGCTCGCAGTCTCTACATGTATGAGCGAGTGTCCCATTAATCTAGCGACTTGCAACTTGTAAAAAAATAAAATCTAGCGACTTACCACCAAATCATCAACCAGTGGCAATTGAAGTGACAAATCAAGGCAATGGCTCATGTAACATGGGCGGGTAACCATGTGATTAGCTCCTCCCTCGTGCTCTCAGTTCATAGGAAATTTCTCAAGAGTTTAGGTGAATGTTTTTATTTCCTTGCAAAAAAGTGTGTCGTTCCTTAGGAATGGAAATAGCTTTTCCTCCATTCCAAACGCGAAAGTAGGAATCATCCATAGGAATGTCTTTCTTTGAAATTCTTTTTTATTTTCTATAAGCCAAACATTATCTTATTTGTTATCCTCGCATCGGAATGAATTTTTTTCTCTTACGAATATATTTTTATCTTTATCTTTCTCCTTCGTGTTTTTTATACATCTGCATTTTAATTTTTTTCCTTAATCTCTGTGTTCAAATCCAAAATTATAAGTAATATGAGAACTTTTTTCACTCTAGAATTGGTATCATTAGGAAGAAAAACAGAGGAAGTAGTATAGAGAGGAAGCATACTCTGCTTCGAGAGTGGAAGTGGAAGTGCGTAAGGAAGAAAGAACGGGATTTGATCTACCGTGCTCACGGTTAATTAGGTAAATGTACCCATCGGTGATGAAGCACGGATAAAGGCAAAAAGCCTGGCAGTATTCGCCAAAATGGAGCGACGAAAACGAGTGAGAGCGACCGGGCACTTTATGCTCAGGCGAAAAAACGGTTGTCTCGATAAATAGCATTTCTGCGCCATATACCATAATACGATGAACGATTTTCCTCCAACTCTCCAAGAACAAAAAAAAAAAAAAAACACGACCACACCGAACACGGTAGCTCGGCGAATTAAATCTGACGGCCATATGTTGCTCTCGCTCATAAACCTGGTTGCCGGCGTGGCGTCAACCGTGTTACGCGCTCGGTTAAGCGACGACGACGTATCCTCCAATTAACCGACGACTATCTTTGTACGCGCTAATGATCATGTCATGTGCTCGTCTAGCTAGCTAATCGCTTGGAGCGAGGGGTTGGTGGAACGCTTATTATGGTCGCTATATAATTAAGAAACAGTCGGAGCCTTCCGCGTTACGAAACTGTATCTGTATGCATGTGTCATGTGCGTGTTTCGTAACGAAACTGCAGTATGCATCTCATCACTAGTGGTATTTGTATTCATCAGTACAGTTAAGTTGTGGTCAGCTGCTTAGGTTGGTAGTTAAACGTCGCAAACCGCGGAGGCACGAAAGGTGCGTCGGTCTCTTACCAGGTTCTCAGAATGCGCTCGTTTTCAGGACCAAAATCGAACGCATCAGGTGCTTGGCCTCGAACCAGGGGATCCCCTTGGCAAGTCAGCGTCGCCGCAGCTGTGTGAATGACGAAGCCAAGGATCTTATCTCTCGGTGATCGGGACGAGCGATTCGCGCAGTGTTATGTTGACAAGTAGAGCTTCCGTGAAACGCAGTGTACGTACCGTATAGCGCAAGTGTAAATCCTGCTGCTGGTGGTCCTCTGCTCTGCTTCCCAACGGGCGCCTACTGTCCTCCTCGCCTCAGCATGAGATGATGAGCCTGGAGCCGCGAGCTCGCACGCGCGCATCATCACATATTCACATGCCCAATTTCAGACACCGTCGCTGTGCCATTCGCGCCCTTCCGATCCCGGCCCGCGACGGCGACGGCTAACTACTAGCCCCCGGAAGCCGTGGGTGGACCTTGCAACCAGAAAAAAACTGCCCGACTGGCTGACGCACGGGGTGATGGGTCCAGATTCCGTGCACATGTCATATGGCGCACCCGGCCGGGACTGCCGTGCGATCGCTGCCTTCTGCGATTTATCAACCGGCAAATCAGATGTTACATACTACATGGATTAGAAAGAAGAGAGTTGGAATCAGGAAGTGGTTTAATTAGGCTGATTTGAGGTAGCGCTACCGCTACACAGATTGCCATCGAACACGACCACCCCTTTGCTTCCACGCCTCCGTCTTCCCATTCCCAGTGAAGAGAATAGAGAACCCTATCCACAGGCAGCATCCATCGTATCGTCGTCACCCCTGCAAAAAGGTCAGCCTCTCGCGGATCACGTTCGTGCGTGACCCGCCGCAGAACGACGCCCGTCCGTCCTCCCCATAGACAGTCTTCAACTTGTATTCGTTTCTATTATCCAGCAGCGCTTTCCACACGTCATGTCAAGCCGAGTGTGATCACGAAAAAACGACGTTTCTGAACTGCGTGCTACTGGTAATAGAGAGATTCCAGGTGGACCACATTGTCTATGGAGGAAAGGATAAGGAGAATCCACCCCCCTTTTTTTTCTCCAAAGGCAGGCGGCAACTGGAAAACTGCCATTCAGCAGGCTAATAATTCTGGGGCTCGGAGGTGGGAGACAAAGCTCAGCCTGACGAATGAAAATTCAGTCGTGGCTGCGAATCCACGGAGGGAGGGTCGCCCGCCACTAACGCGGCACCACTTGTTCCTCCATGTGGAGCGTCCTAATCCGCACACGTCCAACTCTCCAAGCTGCAGGGTTATGAAATTCCCAGCCAAGTCCACGTACGCCACCATAGAGTACTTAGTTTTTATATCACCGTAATCGCCCGGCTCGGCTATGATGACACGTCAAGAGCACTCTGAACAGCCGCTTCTTTCCTGAAGGAAAAAGTATTAATCGGCGCCCCTTTTGGTCACGCACGCCCTATCCAGTAGCCGGGCATCCTAGTCCAATCTCTAAATCGGTGATAGTTATATTCTAGGACGTGTCATTAATTTATTTATCAGAGGCTACAGTATATAGTAATCAAGGAGCTAGGTTGTTGTTCAACTTTCAGCGAGCCGCCCTGATGAGCACCACTCGCCACGGCGGCTTTGGCCACACACAGTATATATTGCGTGTCGCAGTCGCGGGGGACCAGAACAGAGGCAGGGACCATCGATGGCGAGATGGTTGGAACTAGCCACGGGGGACCGAGACATGCGCGTTATGTGCGAGACCGTGCGTGCGGGTAAAGCATGGCTTGCCCGGCAGGGAAGCGCTCCCTTGTGATGCTAGGCTTGCAAGAGATGCCAACTAGTACTAGTTCTCTAGCTTCGACGAATACCGTGCAGCTGGCCACCTGCCTGGTCCCAGCCAGGACTCGACCCAAATTTCGCTAAGATTCTGGGAAGATCATACTGAAGTATACGCGAACGAAATTCAGCAACAAAATCTGTTTTCCCAACGGACAACGGTAGTGGGCCAAATTAGGACCGTTGCTTGTTCTATTAAGCAGGCCGTCGTTCCAAAATACGGCCTATTGGTGAACGCCATCGTCGTTCCCAAGGACGAGCAAGGTCTTCTTTGCAAACTCAACCTGCAGCTCGGCAACGGCAACCTTGCCCGCTGCAGAATACTACGTCCAGTGGGCTCAGCTGAGCATTGAGCTGCCATGCCTGGTTGTGGTTGGGCACTTGGGCTACGTGGAGCACTCGACGTGCCGGAGCTTGAGATTTTCAAGAACAGAACTTGATGCTAAAATTGAGATTCAGCCAACTTTGTTTAGCTCAGGATGGAGAACATAGGTTTCAAAATAACATAGCTCAAGAAATTAATTTTTAGAGGTTTATATGAAATTTGACTTGTTTGTAACACAAGCAGAAAACACAGAACGAAACATAACATTCCGTTTTCTTGGAGTACAATAGTAGGTAGTAGCAAATATACATCCTTTTGGATGAGAATCAAAATTATAATTCTGGGCCTTATTTACAGCGCTTGAACTCTTCAAATCTTCGAGAGAATTTACACCCGTTTGAATTTCAAGTTTCGCTTTCTAACGGGCCAGTATTACCAAGGAAGCCCACCAAACCACTCCCTTGGAACCAACAGATCACGCTTAAACCTAGACTAGATCCCCGTCTTGTCACTTGTCAGGCAGCCGTTCCCTCCCGAATCCCGACCACCACCTCCACGATGGCTTCCGCCGAAATCCCTAATCCCGTCCCCGACGTCACCAACCCCGCCGACCCCCGTCTCGCCGCCGACGGGGACACCGCCGTCTCCGCCCCAGCTGATGCCCCCGCCTCCGCTGATGTCCCCGCCTCTGTTGATGCCCCCGCCCCTGCCGTCTCCTCGTCGCCGCCGCTCCCGCCGCGCAAGCGCCGCCTCTCGCCTTCCCCTTCCCCGACGCGCTCCGCGTCCCATTCACGCTCCCGCTCCCGCTCCCCGCGCCGCAGCCGGAGCCGGAGCCGGAGCAGGAGCCGCAGCCCGCAGTACGCCCACGACGGCAAGCGCCGGCGCCACAACGACCTCACCGTCGAGGTGTGCCGCGACTACTTGCGCGAGAGGTGCACTCGCTCCGACATAGAGTGCAGATTCGCGCACCCGCACCACTCCGTCAGCGTCGACCGGTACGCTTGAGATCCCCCGTCCTCTCCTGCCCGTGCGCGTGTGATGGCGGGGTTGCTGTTCTGATTTGGGTTTTGTAATTTGGTCAGGGAGAACAAGGTCACGGCTTGCGCGGATTCACTAAGGAATAACTGCTTCCGGGGGAGGACATGCCGCTACTACCACCCGCCTCCCCATATCCAGGAGTATGTGCTGATAACACCCCATTGATGCTTGTTCTCTTCGATTAGTTTTGTTCTCAACCTAGACTTCGCCTGTGCAAGCCTGGCACTCTGTCTTAGTCGTTGCGCCATATTAAATCCAGTGAAACATCTGAGAACCAAAGCAGCAGTACTTTGACAGAAAAACTACAACCTATTGATGACTGAATGTCCACCTTGACAAAAGAGGAAAAAAAGCACAGAGGAAAAGTTGGATTTTTAAGATAGAAGAGTATACCTTGGAGGATGTGATGCACAATGTGGTGTGTGCTTTGCTTGTTTGTGTTGCAAAACAATACATGTTAAAACACAATTACAATTATGATGTAGGAGTGTCACTTTTGCAGTAATAAAGAATAAGATTTTTGTGTGCAATTTAATAGCAGCTCTTTCTTTTTTTTTTTTGTATGTATAGGTCATTACTAAAATCAATTGGCGTGGAAGATCCAAAGTTGAAGATGGTAAGTTTATCATATCTGAGCTTTTATTTTATTTTCTCCTGCATGCATTTGATCATTCCAATCTATATCTCTAAGTCCTTATTATATCCAGATGAACTGGCGACGCTTAATCATGTGCATAAAATAGATAACACAAATTAAATACCAGGCTTCAAACATTGGAGCTTATACCTTTTGCTGGAACTCACAAAAGAGCTTCAACGAACTACAGTGTATAGTCTTGTTCAATCATGTTGAACTCATGCTTTGTATCTACAGTGTTACCATAGGATTTTGTTTGAGTTATAGTGTTTTTTCTATCTCATCACAGGACTTCCCTCTGCTCTGCGTATATCATTCTAGGCAGCAAACTGAATGAACATACTTTTTTATGAAAATGTAGCAGGTTTGCAGGGATTTTGCACGTGGGAAATGCTCAAGATCAGCAAATGAGTGCCGCTTCTTGCATCATTCATCTGTTGAAGATAGTGCAATTGTAAGATTCTTGCTCTATGATAATTTATACAAAAAAAGAAAACGTGCCCACCGGCTCGGGCGTCGTTCTTATGACGCCATTATTGTTACCGTTATTGACCTGCGTTGGTCTCCTTCCTTATCCCCTTGCACAGTCAGCCTCTCTCTCTCTCTCTCTCTGCCGCAACAACCGAGGTTAGCATTTATGGATTTGGATTTTTGGGGCCTCTCTCTCTTTCCCTGGCTATAGAATTTGGGACGAGGGTGACTGCAAAGGGCATTGGGATCTCGGGGGCAGGGGTGGTGGTAGGCGATGGCGAGGTGGCTGCCATGGGTGGAGTTGGGTCTCGCCAGAGCCTGGCACCGGCAGCCGAGACCCTACGCTGCTGTGGTGGGGCAGTGGCTCGTGGCCAGTGTTCCTGGGTCACGGTCGCTAATGGTGGAAGCAACTCTGTTATATAGCATGGACGTTGTGGGCTCCAGGATCCATATCCAACAGCTCTGGTATGTGGTACGCCCGAGCCGGTGCGTACCAAATCCACATTCTAATTTATAATACTAAATTGCCTAACACAATTTGACAAATTTGTTCATATTTCATTTTTCTTCTACTCCATTGTCATACTTTCTGCTTCTCCATTCATAAAGTACCTTGTCTTTTTGTAACTGATTTTCATTGTCTGTCTCATTATTATATACAATTATTTGGTTGACCTACTTATATGCTTCTTTTCTTCTTTAAAGGTTTGCCAAGATTTCTTGCGTGGACGGTGTGAACGCAAATCATGTAGGTACTCTCATGCTGTAGCACATCCAATGCCACCCATGGGCAATGTTCCTATGCAGTATCCAGAGATGGTATGTGCTTCTATTGAATAACCTTATATGATACCATTTTTCTTCCTTTTTTGACAGAATCACATTTAATCTCCATCACTATAAGATAGTAAATCCTGTAAGGGAAAATTGGGAATTATGACTTATGAAACATCTTTGCTGTCATCTGTTCCCATGTCAATTAAAATGAGAAATAGGTTGGTAAACAAAATAAATGCCTTTTTTGGTATCAATGAATGTTTTGTAGTTTATGTGTTATTCAAGTTGATTATTAATAACATGGTTTATATGTTTTTTTATAATAACTTTCAAGCTTTACATGCCGCCACCACCACTTGGTGTTCCTATGATGGGGCCTCCCCCTTCACCTCCTAGAGCTTTTGCAGGTAAATAACACATAATGATACTGTTAGTTGTCCTTCTTTCTGTTCTTGAACTATCAATGTTGTTATTTTGATGAGCTGCCATGAGATACTTACTCTTCTAAAAACTGCAGACTTTAGGAACTCGGTGGAAGTTTGTAGGGACTTCTTGAAGAATATGTGTAATAGAGAATCCTGCCGATTTTTACACCCTGAGACGCATACACCGGTTTGTATTTTTTTTCCTTTTGCAATCAACCTTTTGACAGAATCACATTTAATCTCCATCACTATAAGATAGTAAATCCTGTAAGGGAGCCTTTTCTAGTTTGCAAGCTACTAATCAATAACCACCTATTTTCTGCATCTTTTCTACTAGGTAATGAGTGAAAAAGTTGAAATTTGTCGTGATTTCAAGCGAGGAGAATGCAATCGGCCTGCATGTCGCTTTTACCATCCTTATGCAAGCTGAAGTTTTTGTTAGAAAAAGTAAAGTAAACTGTGCCCAGTAATTATTATTATTCTTTAAATTCGAATTTATAAATTGTTAAATATGGTTGCCAAATACTTATAGAGGATCCTCCCCCCAGAAACAACTTTAACATGAACACCTTTGATGGATAATTTTTCTTGGTTAAATCTTGTTAGAACAATGCCAAAAACAAAATGTTTAAGATTACCCTTTTTTTGTTCATTTGAGTATCTGTGTCATTTGGGTACACTGGGTGTGCTAGAAAACATATGCTTGGAAAATCCAAATGTTCATCATACAATGCAACTGTGGTCCATTTAAAACTGGTTGTGCTAGAAAATTCAACTTCCATCCATTTAAATTGCCAATATCATCCATCAGATATAGTTCAAATGATCTTCGTTTGATCCGCTTCATTGTGTTCTATTCCATGCCAGCTGTAATGAGCTTTTTATGATTGCTAGTTTTGTTTGTTAACTGGAAAGGGTTCTGTAAATGCATTGCTCTTAGTCTTAGGTCCATGAGCTCCACTACAATGACAAATGACCTGTTAGATTAACGTACCATTATCATGTAAAGTTATTGCCGTACTTTCCTCCTCTTAAATGAAAGTGTAGTGTTCCTGCTCCTAATTCTGTTTGGTCGAGGAAAAGATTAACCTACTGTTTCAGAAATGTGATAGTTTACGATGTTGGGCCTGCAACCTTAAATTTCTGAGAAAATTTGCTGCGTTCTGTTCTGCTTATGTGTTTTCAGATCACCAAGTTAGTTGATAAATAATTGACTCATAGATCATGAGTTCCTTTCAAGTGCTATTACAGTTATTCGATTTTGCTAGACTATGACATGTTTCATGCCTACCAGTGGGTTCTGTAAAACAAGTGTTTGTATAACTATCATCTGACATTCATGCCCATCAGTGGGTTCTTTAGGATACTGGTTTTGTATAACTTTGTCTATTCAATGTTCAATTGAGAAATTTTTTATTGTTACATTGAGATTTTGCTTTTTATCATTTAGTTTTTGTCAATCTAATTTACAAAAGCTCTTGTTAACAAACGGGTACTGCTCCTTGTTTCCCAGTCTGAGTACCTCTGCTGCTACCGCTGTGCTGCTGCTGCTGCTGCTGCTCATTCTGCCCTGCTGCAAAGAGCTGCTTCGCTGGCCGTTGTGTTGCTAAGCTGTCATAGATTATGTATGCGTGAAAGGTGCTATGTATGCATGAAGTAAAAGATGTTATCATCATGATGTCCGAACAGTCGCTTGAATTTGACTCGGTGCACTTGACATTAGCCTCCTTTATAATAAGGATGGCATGTGAGGTTATGTATTTTCTTTCATAAAAATGAATTCCGTGTGTGCATCATTTGCTTTCCTTCACCCCCGCTCATTTTATACTTCCAAATTCTTGGATCAATCTGCTGCCGTCTGCAGCTGGTTCAAACTGGCGTCACCAGAGGATATTCTGATAATCCTGATGCTTAGATACCTACTGCTGCTGGATTCCTGTTTTTAGTGACGCAGTGGGAATATTTTTTTTTATGCGCTGCGCTCCTATCTTGGTCAGGACTACACAGACACATGCTGGGAAATCGCTTACTAAGGTTGGAAGTTGGATAAGGCTTCTTCTGTGCTGCTGTATATTGAGTTACAACATAACCATGGTTTCAATGAGTATTTGCATTCCCATTTGTCGACCATTGTTATGAACAGCAGTTTGTGCAACACCTCTGTCCGTGGTCATGAAGAGCAGCAATTACACCTCTGTTTTCTTTTGATAACCGATGCCTGCATTCGTGGCTGTACATGTGCAAAACTGTCTTATGAAGAGTATCTGTGTTCCAAATTGGTATTATTCTGTCGGCGTCATTCCTGCCTCGTTGTGTGTTGCTCCCTTCATCCCATATTACATGTTATCCAGCCTTTCACTTTTTTTCTTTCAAATTACTTGTTATCATTGTATTCCAATACATCCTTTTCTCTTTGTAGTAATGCATATGCATCTCTATTTCTTTCTTGTTTCCTATGTATCCATATTTTTTGCATTTTAATTCTCATATCGAGAGCTAAAATGAAAGTAAATCAGGACAGAGGATACTAAAGAACAACGAGTGACATCGTTTGGGGCCAGGCCATATATGATAGTATATCATAATGTCAAACGTCATTGCTTAAGTCGTGTGACGATCACGAGAACTCTAGCCTTCCTTTTCCCGTAGATTTATTTGATGAGCTCTCGTGACGCCCTCTCTTGAACTACTAGTTCAGGATATGTACTCAGCTATCGGCATCATGATTTTGTTAGGTCGAATTCGTCGTCGAAATTGGAGACTATTTCTCTGTTTGCACAAACAAGGATGGTTCCCGGGTTTGGACCTGGATGCCCCCATTCCTTCTTTTCTGAAGTGAAGCAAAAAGGATGCTGAAAGGTCAAAACAGAGGTCTGAGCTACGTTAGTTTATCTTTCTCTACCGCCAATGACATTCATTAGCTGCCTGCATACTATAATAGCGTCACAAGCGCTCTGCTTACGGTGTAGACTTTGGAGGAGGTAATTAACATCTCTCTCATCAAATCTTTGGTCGCCACGTCGTGACGTTTGACTATCTCTCCCTCTCTTTCTCTCTGAACAAAGCGAAGAACACGGGGAGGGTAGATAAGCTGAGCACCTAGCTTCTTGCTACCGTTAGTGTGAGGTGCTACTTCCGAAGGATACTCATGGTGGAGAGGGAGAGAGATGAAGGAGAAGCAGCGAGGGCCGTGAGGGACGGGCCATTGCAGCAGGAAGGAGTCCTCGAGAAGGCGGAGGGGGAGAAGGACGAGAAGGGAGTGGACGAGGGGGGCGATGAGCGTGTGGAGGAGAAACAAGAGAATCAGAAGGAGTGGTCTGAGATACGGCTGGCCATCGAGGAGCTCTCCCCGGGGAAGCTCAAGCACGGTGGTGCAAAGCCGGCGGCCGCCTCGCCGCCGCCCACGCTGCCGTTCCTGGGCCTGTCCCACCTTCTCCTCCGGGTGCTCGGTGAGTGCCGGCTGCAACTGAATCAACTACTCTCTCATCGTCTTGATCTTCTTTATTGGTCTGAATGCTCCTCTCATTCCTGGTATTCCGAGTAGCATCAATTGTTTTTCAATTTCATGCCTGTGCTTCTTGATTTGCTCGCCAAATTGCCATTACCAGCCAATGAATGCTTCTCGGTTCTTGCTCCTGCCTTTTCTTTTCTTTTCTCTTGTCTGTTCACTGGTCCATGTCCATGTCTTGTTTACAGATAAGATCGGTCCGACCATGGCCGTGCTGAGGCTCGACGTCCAACGCAACATCGAGGTGCGTAAACAAGGACACACTCATTCTTTCCCCCAGATCAATTCTGCTTAACATCAGGCACCGAGTCTCGACTCTCGATCGGACCCCAACCTGCTGCTGGGCTGCCTGGGATAGCAAACACCAAAAAAAGATTGCAATTTGAATCCGATTGTAGCAAGCGCTCGCGTCTTCAACTGTTCGTGTGGTCCACGTAGCTACCGGGGTGCGTCACACTTTGCGTCGGCTTGCCCCTGTCTCGTGCCGACCACACGGCTAGGCACCAAAAGGACTGGGTCCCGTTTGGCCGCATGGGGTCATGTCATGGTCCGTTCTCCTAACTCCTCTTTTCTCCATTGCTAGAATTTGCACATAAAAAACCTGAAAAAAGGTTGCCTATCTTTAGTAAACTGAGAGCCCCTTCAGAACACAATTTGTTCTGTCTCCCAGTGGATATACAAAATGGATTGTCAATCTCCCGTGGAAATTCCAATCACTTTTAAGATTCTTGCACTCCGAACAGGCTTAAGTGTTCAAACTGATTATTGGAAATTAGTGCATCAGACTGGTGGCATCTGATTCTGTGCATCGTAGCTTCATGTTTTCGCATCGGAGGCGTTCAGGAATCACTTCCAAGTTCCAGCTTTCATGTACAAGCAGCTGCGCATGGCATGGAGCCTTCTTCTTATCATCTTGCAGCGTTCATGAACCAGTCTCTTTCTATCCAATCCTTGGACTGCAGAACACCGACAGGGACGGGTTTGAAGGAAGGAAAGCTTAAGATAAAAGCTCTACACATAGTAGGGTTTTGATCCAAATATCTCTTTATCGTTTGATTCCAGTGTTTTTGTGTCACTTCGCGTTCGGGATGGGGGCCCTTTTCGTGTGCCGCACACAGGCCTGGTCTCCAACTGCTCCAGTCACATCCAGATTTGGGCCATTTCTGGACGCAACTTTTATTGCCCCTTTTCGGTGACGTTTCTCTTTGCGAGAAATTGAAGTTTTTGTCATTTTTTTCCCTCTTGCAAAGAACAAAGATAAGATGAGGGCAAGTTGCGTAGGTAAAAACTTGTAGGCAAGCCATTGATGGTGATGGTCTATTAGGCTACTGAATATGAAGATTGTCCTTGTATGAGATTTTCATGATAGGAGTGCATAGAATTCCTACAGTTGGCACGACAGATAGGGTGGTGAGTGTGCCTCACCACATAGGATTGTTCCAAACATTGTTTTATCTTAATAATAATTTGTTGCCGGCTGCAGAGGCTTCAAGAGTTGTACTTGTTGGACCCATGTAAATACTCCACTCTGATGGACATAGTAGAGAAGGAGGGCAGGGATGGCACTTCAAGGAAGGTCGATAGCTGCTCAAGAGCTGTGCTATGGCTTACCAGGTAAACAAGCACTGCCAAAGCTTTCTACTGTTGGTCTCATTGCTATTAAGCTGTCATGAACTACTATTTTATGATATATTCCTACCAATTCTCATTTCTATTTTTTTTTTCTAAACGTCACCAGATCCATGGATTTCACTATTGCACTGTTACAGAGACTGGGGAAGGGCTCTGATCAGCAGAGCCTTGCACAGCATGTAGAAGCCGCGTACAACGTCACTCTCAAGCCATGGCATGGCTGGATCTCCTCAGCGGCGTACAAGGTCTGAAAGCATACTAATTAAACGTTGTTCTATTTATTTAAACGGATTGCTGGACCTGGGTACTTTGCTGTCGAAATTCCAATACTTCTCTGCTTCTGCTGATTCGAGTTGGACTAGTTAACGCAATTCTGACAGCTTGGTAAACAACAGATTGCAAAGAAGCTCATACCGGAGACAGAGGCCTTCACTGGCTTTCTCACGGGGACGGACCAAGACTCCGCTGTCCTGAAGGATGAGATCGAGAAGCTCGCGCTGCTGCTTGAGCCCCTCCTGGATGACATCCACTCAATGATGGTTAGCAACTCTTCTGGACTGGACTCGTTTTTTTTTTCAGAACAGTGCAAATCAGTAGCCTCTTCTGATGCCGTGTGTCGCACGCAGGCCAAATTCAAGCTGGACAGGCTCAAGTCGACATGAACAAGGCGAGGCCAGTTCTGTGAATATTTCTGCCTCTGGTTTTAGTTTGGCTGCGCTGTAAAAAATGTTCTCCATTTTCAGGTTGGTGTTACGCCTGGTTTGTAGTCTGTACATAGCGAAGGCGCTCACAGCGCAATGGTAAAGCCATTGGCTGGGAGGGTGCCCACCCGGGTTCGATCCCGGGTGCCGCACTATTTCTCTGTTGAATTTGTGTCCACCTCCCAGTACGGCGTAATGGTCATCTGAGCTGTTAGTATGTGCATGCGTCATATTGGCTGCTCCATACGTGTGCATCGGTGATACCTCGCGACGACCGATTTCGGTGGATTCCTTCTTAATACAATGTTAGAGGGACGTCGGATCCCTAATCGAGTTTTTTTTCTTTTTTTTTAGTCTGTACATAGGTTTTCGTAGTGTACTAGGATTTCGAGTTTCTTAGATTTGCAATGTAAAGGTTTATTTTTATTTTTACAACTTGTGTTATGATCGCTCTGGCTGGCAGCGGAGGAGCATCGGCTCATGTGGCAAGAACGCGTTGGCCCAACTCGGAGACTCGTTTTAGTACCGCATCGGCGCGCTTCGGGGGACGACTCGATTCATAACGTGGGACGGACCGAGATCGCTGCGCGCCTATTGCAGGCGCGCGCAGTCTCATCGCATGAGGAAACCTATGACATATCGGGACTTGCGGCGGTCTTGCGCGGCACGTGCACACGTAGCAATAACAACATTTGGTCAATCACAATCGTGCTCCGCCGGCGTCGCCATCATCGATGGTGTTCCAGGCGCACTACACGTGCGTTCGGCTCACACCCCTTTTTTTTTCCAATCTATTTTTGGGCCCCCAATAACATGGTCCGCTTGGCATACCAACAAGAACGCTCGGCCTGCGTAACGAACGGACATCGGAAAAGCACGATTCCGTTTGTGTTTTCTCTTTCTTTTGTACCACATCGTGGATCCCTGCGGACATGTTTGGATTCATAGGCGTGTCAGGGTGAGAGGGTGGCGTGCTGGGACGTCTCCCGTAAATGCACGCTTGAATACGGCCCAACGCACGCCACTAGCAGCGTTTTTGTGGCCGCCTTGTGCGGAACGCACAGCTAGCAACACAAAACCTAGCATGAGATAAAAACTGTCAGCCCGCCGTCATCTGATGGTTGCAACAGTGAGGGCGCATGACACCAATTTATGTTGGATATTGGCTCACCAATTTGTAAGCACTACCATCATCGCGTGAATTGGGGCTCTTGTTCCTGTCGCAGCATTCTGACGATCCCCATAAACCAATGAGTTGGCAGATTTAGCATGCATGACTTGTAAATATATCGATCACGAAGACACGAAACTGCTTTCAAAACTGAGAGTCATTTAGAGCGCGTTTGACTCTATTTATTAAACTGCTTATTGAAAGTACTTATAATCAATAAGCAGTTTAAACTGTCAAACAACAAAATATCTATGAGGTATAAGCACCTATAAACACTTTATCATTTTATATTAGCCATAAATATTTTGGATAAAATAACAAAACATAGCTTATAATGCTTATAAATTAGCATAAGCATTTTTAATAGATAAGTATAAGTAATTTTAAAAAATAAACACTATAAACATAAAAACACTTTGAATATAAGTCATATCAAACATAAACTAAGCTTATGGGTTAGTCCGATTGACATTTCAAGAACCCTTGAAAATACCTGAACGTGGAACAGACGCGACGCGGTAGAAGCACAAGGGATCTTTAGTACCACATCGTGGATTCAGGCAAGCGTTCTCGGGGTCATAGGGGAGTCAAGCCGCGAGGACGGCGTGCTGGGTCTATCCTGCCATGGCACACCTGATTACGACTTGCACTTTCGTCGTGGTCAAAAAATGAGAAGAATTCTCAGGCGGCCGTCCCTGCACTCTGATGGTAGCCTGGGCGCATTACAATATGCGCTTCAGCACAAACTTTTTTTTGTGTCCGTCATCGTTTGTCTGGGTTATTCGGCCTGAGAAACGGATTCAGTCTCGTGTGTCTTATCATGCCTCGTAAGAGGTCCAGCCGGACCAAGTCAGCTGTGCTGCGAACCAGCCCCTCCCGACCCCGTCTCCCTCCACCGACCACCGCGACCTGAGCGCGCGCGCAGCGAGGACCGAGCGACGCCGCCGTCCATCGGAGGGCAGCATCGCCTTTGCTCCCAGAAGATTCTCCCTCCCGCTTCCCCCTCCTTCACTCGGCGCTGCTCAAGTCGCCCGTCTCATCCGCTGACCGCCTGCGCAGATCCATCCTCCGGCGCACGGTTCCTCTCGCCCTTTTTTTTCCCGTCTCAAACAGGGGCGCCCAAAAGTGAGATCTCTGCTGCCAACTCAAGCATTTCCTCAGCTCGATCCATCATCGCACTAACCGCGGTAACCGGTGCCAATTCTTCATGTTCGCAGGGCTGCCTCTGTGATCGGTTCCTCCGTCGGCGCTCGCCTTGCATAAACCAGCCGTGATTTCGACCTGGCATCGAACAACGTCCCGCCTCGAGCTGAAGATTTGGGATCTGAGCTGCTGCACACAGCCGCGAGGAACAGCTCGATTTGGCGGCTTCCATGTGATCTAGTGTGAGAGCCAACGAGTTCTCGTAGAGCGCGATGAGCAGCCAGGGATACGGCCCCGGGAGCCCCAAGTCCTTCCGCTACCCTCGCGCCGACTTCGACCTCGAGTCCGGGATCCCGCGCAAGGGCCGCAAGCCCAAGAACCCTCACCTCGACGCCCCCGGCCTCGTGAGCTCGGCACAGATGCGGGTCCGCTACTTCTACCAGGCGCACCCCGTCGCCGTCGCGCTCATCCTGCTCTCCTTCGGGCTCGGCGTCCTCATCCTCCTGTCCGTGTACGAGACCCGGTTCAGGACGATGAGGGGAGGGGGCGCGTGGTCCGGCGAGGTCGGGGAGTACCCGTTCCCGCGCCTCCGGAACCTTGTCATGGTGGCCGGACACTCGATTTACACCAGCGCGAGCTGTGGGAAGACTGACCGCGAGGATTCCTGGTTCTTGGAACCGTACCAGAAGCACACTGGCCAGGCGGCCACTTTCTTGGCGCACATCAAGGAGGGGGTGGAGATTGCGGCGGGGGATGAGGATGCGCTCCTCTTGTTCAGCGGTGGGGAGACGAGGAAAGATGCTGGCCCGAGGAGCGAGGCGCAGAGCTACTGGGCAATTGCAGAGTCGAAAGGCTGGTTTGGTGAGTTTTTTCAGCTGTTTGAATAATCCTTTCTTTTATGTGCACAGTGGGATTTGAAAATCGTTTTGCTTAAACCTCTTGTAATCATGGCAATGCCTGTGTACGATTTCTTCTGAATTATCTAAAACGTTTGCTCTACTCAAATACAAATCAAATGCAATGGTGTTTTGGAAACCATTTTGCTTATGAGCCTCTCGCGATCTAATCATAGCAATGCCTTTGTGTGATATTTTCTGAATTAGTCTAAAATCTCATTTGCTCTAGTCAAATGCAAATCAATCAGCAAGTATGAGCTTTCATCATTGTTTAAATATGACGATGATTTGGAATTCTAGTTATACATATGAATTGGCTGCATAGATAAAAAATGGTCACACTAAGCTTCATTGTTGGCTACATTCGTATTTGTTTTGTAAATCACTAACAATAAGGAACTCTTAAAAGGTTGGATTCCAGTTGTATTGGGAAATATATTCAGTGCAAGGATCCATGATTGTATTGCCCGGACTAACAATAAGATTTACACTGAATGCCTTCCCTACCACCATTGATATAGCTTGGTCAGTTTAATGCTTCCTGAAATTTCATAGTACTGGCTCTCTCATCATCATCTCGGTGTAGCATTTACACCTTGTTCAAAAGTTTAGTTTGCTAGGTTTTGTTCAACATCACTGAATGCCTTCCCTACCACCATTGATACACGGCTCACTGTTTGTATGTATCTGCACAGGAAAAGATGAGAGTGTAAGGAGCCGAGCGCTCACTGAGGAGCATGCTCGAGATAGTTTTGAAAACCTGCTTTTTAGTGTTTGCCGTTTCAGAGAACTCACAGGACAGTACCCACAAAACATAACCGTAAGTTTCTTTTCTTTTCAAATCAATCTTGTTAGGTATCCACCTTTTTTTACAGTAATTGATAAATGACTTAATTCTCTGAACAGTTAACAACTCTAGTTCTGTAAGTTTTGAATGATGCTACTCATTAATTTGCAATCCATTTGTTGCTTAGGTTGTAAGCTATGATTTCAAGGAGGAACGGTTTGCACAATTGCACAGAACCGCACTTGGGTTTCCAGAAGGAAGATTCTTCTACTCTGGTACGCCAGCTACACCCGCCGCTAAGGAGGCTGCTGTGAAAGGTGAAGCTGCTGTCAGGTCCCAGTTCCTGGAAGATCCATATGGATGCCTTGGCTCCCTTCATGTAAAGAGGCTCAAGAGGGATCCATTCCACCGTACCATTCCATACCCTGAAGGATGCCCTGAGTTGAAGGGTCTGTTCTCCTATTGCGGCCCAGTACCTTACTCCGGGCACCTTCCTTGGGCTCAGTAGCGCAAAGAACACGAATCTGGGAACCATCTGCATCTGCCACTGTAAAATCCCAACATTCTTGCCAATGACCTGCTTCTTGTCTTTTGGACTGACCGAATACATTTCCAACCATGTCTTCTGTGTGATGGAGAAGAGAAGATTTACACTGCTGACATTTGTTTTGTAACGGAAGCATGTTACATAATCAATATATAGAGTTCTTTTTTTTTCTCTCTTAATCTCTTTTGAGGCTCATTTGAAACTGTGAAATGTTTTGTACACCTGTTTTGTGCTGTTACTCATTAGCAAGGCAAGCACAGACGGATTTCGCCTATTGATGTTTGGATGTAAAGAGGAACAGAGGAGAAAAAAAAAACGGAACAGTTCTCTGTTGAATATCGGTTCACAGGCAAGGTACGTCCGTTTTAGGATCGTCTCCCAAATTGGTCGCCTTGACATTTGATTTTCACGTTGCCATTGCAGCTTCAATCGTACCTATATCCTGTGGAAAACCTGATATGATATACATACATTTTACATTTACCAATGGAGTTGTGACATATTTGCAATTCTGTGGCGTTGAGGTACATCACTTTACATTTGTCCGAGTTAGACAGAGAGGAAGTAGTAAAATACTAACATCGGACAAAGACAAAATGAGAAAAGAAACATTTAAAATGAGGGAATAAAAGCTTAACCCAAGTACAGACATGCATACTTCATATTAAAGATGTGTTTGGCAGGGCTTATGCTGCTGCTTATTGGAAGTGATTATGCTCTATAATCAGTTTGGAGTGTCAAATAGCAAAATAGCATAAGTGCTTATGGGATATAAGCACCTATAAGTACTTTGCTATTTTGTACTACCATAAACAGTTTGAGCAAAACAGCAAAACGTAGCTTTTAGTGTTTATGGTGATCCTCTCTCTCAGCATAAGCAGTTTGGACAAATAAGCATAAGCAGTTTTGCCAAACGGGTTGACTGCTTATGTTACAATAAGCGCTATAAGCACTATAAGTAGTTTTGACATAATAAGCACTTTTAACACTATAAGTACTTTAAGCATAAACCCTGGCAAACACACCTTAAGTCCATATAGATCACTGAGAAGTGGGAAGTGGCACTGTAGTAATAAGGGCAATATATATGACTACAATGTCGTGCACATATCAAGATTAAGCGCACGACCATCAGGTCATCACTTAGAAGAGGCACGCTATGTCCGATTCCTACACGCCAAGGCGGAAAGGCAGGCCATCATTCACAGCAACCTCTTGCATCTCGAAGAAAGGGTGCCGAAGCATGGTCTCACGAAGAGAATGGCAAGTGATGAAGCAGCCCCAGCCACCAAACTCCCGCAACCCCAAGAAGTTGCCGTCGAAGTCGCAGCGCAGCACACGCCCAGCGACCGCGAGCAGCATCTCATCACACTCGTTGTTGTCGAGCAGCACCACCACCCTCGCAGGCGAGAAGAACAGCGTGACTAGATCGACCGACGGCGACGACGCCAACGCCTCCAAGTTTATCCGGTGTTTTAGGGACCAGACCTCAGCGTCGTAGTCCATCAGGACCCAGAACGCCATCACGCGACCGTCTCTGCTACCGCCGTAGAGTCCGAGGCCGATCTTGCCTCGTGCCACATTAAGACCGAGAAATTTTTCTAGTATTATCTTATCATCGAAAGATAGAGCTGCTGTCTTATAATTAATTGAATTTTTCAAGTTCTTTTCCATCGCGTTTACTTCTATCTTTAACTAAAAATTCCGTTCCGGTTGCCGTTCTGTTTTAACCTTTTTGATCCGGCAATTTCCCCATTGGGGATGGAGCCCTGTGGGGACCCGACCCGATCAGGGCGGGGATGGGGCTGGATTTTCCCCCGCGGGGCTAGCGGGGCGGGGCCCCGAACCTTATCAGGGCAGGGACAGGACTGGGATTTGCCCCGTGGAGCTTCATGAAGACGCGATATCAGAAAAAATAGATGTAGCCCAACCACAGCGAGTCGGCCCAATAGCACATCCAGTGAAGATTCGGTCCAATAGCCCACGTATAAAACTCAGAAGACCCCCACTCAACGCTAAACTTCTCTCCGGTCTCCACTCTCCACTCTCTAGGCGAGGAGGCGACCGCGCCGCCATCACCATCTCCAGGCGAACGTCGCCCCTGAGCACCGCCACCTCCTCCCGTTCTCCACCTCTCCTTCCTTCAGCACCTCCCCCTCCATGACCGCCTCTCACTCGCCGCCCCTAAGGCCTTGAGCACCGCCGCATCCTCCCATCCTCCGCCTCTCCTTCCTTTGGTGCCTCCCCCTCCAGCCTTCACGAGCACCGCCGCCGCCTCATGCCTCTCTGAAAGATGCCTAGAGGGGGGGGGGGGTGAATAGGCAATCTAAAAATAATTCTAAAAAAGGACTAAAGAATAATCAAATAACCAGAAATGACGGAACTTCCGTCGGGATCGACGGAACTTTCGTCGCCACGGAAGTTCTATCAAATGACAGAACTTCTCACTACCCTTGCTCTAAGCAATGAACAACACGGATAACAAAGAGAAGGAAACACTAGCTTGGTAGAGGTGAAGCTAATATAATGTAAGCCTAGAATTCTTGAATGAAGAATAGCTACACAATTAACAAATGATACAAGCACAATAATATGAAAGAAATAAACAAGCACAAATATAAGAGCGGGAAAGTAAAGAGAGACACAAGAATTAACCCGAGGTTCGGCAACCATACTAAGTAGTTCCTATGTCCTTGTTGAGGAGCCACACAAAGTGGCCGGGTCTCTCTCAACCCTTTTCCCCGCCAAGCAATCACAAAGATCGTGCTTGGATTTCTTTCTTCACTTGATTCTTTTCCTCCGGAGGCGAATCACACCTTCACAAACGTCCCCGACTCACCACACAAAGTTGGGAGTTCAAGGGTGACGCCTAGCCGTCTAGGAGACCAAGTCTCAAAGAGTAACAAGCAAATCAAATCTTGATGGAGAGGGAAAGATGTACTCAAGCTTTTGAGTGGATGGATTCAATCGTTTTGTGTTTAGATCTCTCTCACTTGGATTGGAATCTCAAGAACAAGTCAAGGAGTAAGAGAGGAGAGCTCTAGCTGAGGAGTGAGTGAAATGGCAAAGAATCCAACCCTTCCCACGGGGGAAGGGATACTCTATTTATAGTGAGAGCTCAAAAACTAGCCGTTAGTGTGTTTTCTGGGTCTGACCGAACTTTCGTGGTTATCCACGGAACTTCCGTCAATTCAAATTTAACCGTTGTAAAGCACTGGCAGGGAGCAAAAGTTGTTGTGACGGAACTTCCGCCAAGAGGTGATAGAACTTCGGTCACTCTCGGTTTGACAAGAAAGAAAGGAGACTTATAGAACTTCCGTGAGAGCCACAGCGGTTCTTGGAGACGGAACTTCCGTTGTGGGGTGACGGAACTTCCGTCACTCTCGGTTAGACTGGAAGGAGGCTCATAGAACTTCCGTGAGAGCCACGGAGGTTCTTGGAGACGGAACTTCCGTCGTGGGGTGATGGAACTTCCGTCACTCTCGGGTGTGCAGAAGGTAGAAACCCGAGGCTGACGAAACTTCCGTCACTAGGTGACGAAACTTCCGTCACTCTCGGGTTAACATCATGTCCAGACCCGACGCTGACGGAACTTCCATGAGAGGACGGACGAAACTTCCATCACTCTCTGTCTTGCTAAGTAAAAGGTTCATTCTTAGGCTTTGTTGGCTAGGTTTTCAAATGAATTGATTTAGAGCTTGAGCACAATGTTTCCCTTACTAGCAAGATAAGTTTTACCCCTCTGATAGTTCGGCATACCTATGACTCAAAACAAAAAGCATAAAAGCTAAAGTTGAACCGCTATGAGCCATTTTCTTTTCACTTTTATTGAGGGATAGACTTTCTCACATTAGTGGGTAATTAACTTTTCTCTTGATGATCTGCACATTTTCTTTATAAGCATGTTAGTACAATTTTAATCTTTTGTCATTAATCACCAAAACCCACTAGGGGATCTAGATGCATCTTCAATCTCCCCCTTTTTGGTGGTTGATGACAATAGATTAAAAGGATATAGAAATATAATCAAGAGAGAGAACAACAAAATATAGTGAGGCTCCCCCTAAAGATATGCATGATTCACAAAGACATATGAAGGAGCCCCCCCCTATATTTTATAAAAAGTGGGGTGCCTAAAAGGTGTACAAGTGTGAAGCAAAGTAATAAAGCAATAAACAAGCATCACAACCAAACTATAAATTAGAAGAAACAAGCACCACACATGACATAAGAACAATAGAGTTATTACAAAAGGTTCACAAATATGTTTCACACACAAAGCAAATAGAGAGGGAACTAGTCCATAGGTTCATCACTATCCTATTACAAAGCCTCTGAAACATCCTTTTCACTCATCTCTCCCCCTTTGGCATCAAGGCACCAAAAAGTATGAGAGGAGGAGGATATAAGAGAAAGGTACTACTCATCATCATCGGTGCTCTCATCAGTGTCCTCATCGTCCTCGACAGCACCCTCGTCTTCGTGGCCTTCATACTCGCCTTCTTGTGCATCGTGTGCAGGAGTGGGTGGATGAGCAAGATCATCCCAATCATAGCCTGCAAGGGGATCCTCAAAGACCGGTGGCTCACCATCGGGCTTACACTCGGAGCCATCCGGAGACACCTCATGGCCTTGAGCTCTTTGGTCTCTCTTGTACCGCCGCACTTGCTTCTTAATGCGCTTCTTGTTCCCAATTTTCCTTAGCATTGAAGCAACAAGCATTCAAGATGGTCTTGAGCATAGCAGCAATAGGTGAGGATGGACGGTGGCGAGATGCTTCAGGTGGAGGAGTGGAGGCTGAAGCACGAGGGGCGGCTGCTGCCGCCCTAGCTGCCCGTTCATCGGCTAACTCCCTCCGGATAGTCGCATGATGAGGGCGAGTGAGCTTAGGCACACGAGGTCTCAATGACTGATGCTTGCACTTCTTCTCAAAGATCAATCCAGTCTCAATCTCAATCATCTTCATAAGATAGGGAGCAAAAGGTAGCACCTTTCGAGTGTCCAAAGAGACCGAGTAGATCTCCTGAGTAATGAGGTCCATCACACTAAAGGCTGCAGCTCCATCTCTGAATCTAGCAAGAACATTTCTGGAGTGCTCAACAAGAGAAGTGACATACCCAGCCTTAGGAGCAATAGTCACTCGGAGCAGCCTGTTGAGTGTGAAGAAGAAGTTGTGCATGCCATGAGTAGTGCCCAGATATTTGGGTTGAAGGTCCTCATACATGAATGTCAGCTCAGAGTCCTTCAACACAGGCGCATAGAAGAGCCTATCCCTTGCATCATCTGCCTCAGCATCCTGAAAGAAGAAAGTGGCAAAGCGAGAGGGGGATACCACATATTGCACACCTTGTGTCATCCAATGAACATAGCCTCGTCTATCAATGTACAAGGTGGAGTAGAACTGACAGATGACCTCCTCATTCCAATCATAAGTAAATCCCATGAGGTCATACACATTTCGTGCCTTGCAAGCCCCTACTATCTCATTGAAGGTTGACTCATCCTGGTCCTCCATGTATTTCCAGTCAATCCACTGATAAGTTGCCAACCGGTTCTTCCGGTTCGTGTCAATGATCATAGACATGTAGTAGTCTTGGTGAAACCAAGTGAGGAACCGGGGATCACTGGCCTCTTTATCAGTCACAAGATACTGATTTTGCCTTCTTGCGGTATGCAGTGCCTCGACATCCTTCTTGTAGTCCTTGAAATCATGATGAAGGGGATATACGGGAGCATGGACTCGAAAATCCCTCACAATGTTCAAGGGCTTATTGCTTGTTGACTTGCTCTTGCGTGGCTTGGGGCGGGGTTTGGGGTTGGCTTCCTTGACCGGCTTCTTCCCTTTATCAAGTGCCCTTCTAGGAGGAAAAGCGCCTCCTTGACCAACTGAAACTGTTTGAGCCCCTGAACTGCTCCCCTGTCCTACCCTTCTCTTCATCACGACCTTTCTTCTCTTGTCAAGTGGTACAAGATCATCGTGGGAGGAGGAGGAATTGTCGGGAGAGGCTTGATGTTCCTCCTCACTTGATTCCTCACGGACGGTTGGATCATTGGAGGCATTCTTGGTGTGGACCATGTTCACACACCTAAGAGGCAGGAAATAAGATACTAGTTAGGAATGAGTCACAAGTAGGAGTGAGAAGGGAGACAGATTCAGGGCACTGAACTACAGGTGGCGGAAGTTCCGTGGGGGTCACGGAAGTTCCATCATGACGGAAGTTACCACGGAACTTCCATCATTTTGCAGTTTGCCATGAACTTATCCCAAAACTCCCAAATCCTACGGAAAGAGTACAAATGCGGCATAGAGAAAGTAGAACAACCACAAAGGAACTATTCTACCTAAGCCAAAGGGACTCTAAAGGACATTTGAACATTTGACCTAAGAACCAAGATCTAGAGGTCAAATCTCATACCTAGTGCAATGGAGATGAGAAAGTTGATGGAGATCACGAAACTTCCATGGGGAAGGTGTTGAATCTTCACCAAATCCAAGGGAAACGCCGGTTGGATCTCCAAATTGCCACAAATTGCCACTTAGGGTTTGAGGAGAGGAGAGAGAGAGAGGAGAAAATAGAAGAGTGACCGGTTGGAGGAAGAAGAAAGAAAGGGTGGGGCGACTTAACCAGGGAGTGATAGAAGTTCCGTCGTTGGGCGATGGAAGTTTCGTCAGTCTCGGGTTGAGATGTGCTGCAAGCTTCTCTCACGGAAGTTCTTACAGAACTTCCGCGCCCAACCTAACCAGGGACTGACGGAAGTTCCGTCGTTGGGCGATGGAAGTTCCGTCGGTCTCGGGTTGAAACACTTCTCAGTCTGTCCTCACGGAAGTTCTGGCAGAACTTCCGTGGACGACGGAAGTTCCGTGAAAAGGTCACGGAAGTTCCGTCATTTACAGGAAAGAGGCAATAACTGCTGCAAGACTGAACTTATGGACAAGTTATATATGGAGTATAAAGCTTGTCTCAACTTGTGAATAGTAACAAATCAACAATCAAAGTTATATTCACAAGTATTGACAATATGATCTAGCGATCAAAGAATTTTGTTTGAAAACAAAAACAATATGAGATTTTTGAAAAGATTTTGGTTTTAAGAAAGATTTTGCATGATCAATACACCAATCAAAGCACAAGATTCTACTCCAAGTTGGATGAGTCAAGAATATTTAGTTCGCTCCTAAGTTCACAAAATCGTTTCTCAACTAGGGGTTTGGTAAAAATATCGGCTAGTTGTTTATCGGTTCTAACATAGCTAATATCAATATCCCCCTTTATAGAATGATCTCTCAAGAAGTGGTGCCGGATATCTATATGCTTGATTCGATTGTGATCAATGGGGTTATATGCAATCATGATAGCACTCTCATTGTCACATAGGAGTGGAACTTTGGTCATAGTGTATCCGAAGTCCTTTAGAGTTTGTCGCATCCAAATTAGTTGAGCACAACAACTTCCGGCTGCCACATACTCCGCTTCGGCCGTGGATAAGGCAACGGAATTTTGTTTCTTGGATGACCATGACACAAGGGACCTACCCAAGAATTGGCACGTCCCGGAGGTACTTTTTCTATCTACTTTACATCCGGCATAGTCGGCATTGGAATACCCGACTAGCTTGAACTTGGAGCCCTTGGGATACCACAATCCTAAGTTTGGGGTGTGAACTAAATATCTTAGAATTCTTTTCACCGCCACGAGGTGGCTTTTCTTTGGAGCACTTTGGAATCTTGCACACATGTACACACTAAGCATGATATTGGGCCTAGATGCACAAAGATAAAGCAAGGAGCCAATCATGGAGCGGTATACTTTTTGATCCACGGGTTTACTGTTTACATCTAGCCCAAGGTGTCCGTTTGTCTTCATGGGAGTCTTGTTAGGTTTAGCATTCTTCATGTCAAACTTCTTGAGTATGTCTTGTGTGTACTTGGTTTGACTTATGAAGGTTCCCTCTTCAAGTTGCTTAACTTGAAAGCCTAGAAAGAACTTCAACTCCCTCATCATGGACATCTCAAATTTACTAGTCATAATCTTGGCAAACTCATCACAAAAAGATTGATTAGTAGAACCAAATATGATGTCATCGACATATATTTGGCAAACAAATAAATCATTATCAACTTTTCTTGTAAAGAGAGTAGGATCGGCCTTGTCAATTGTGAAGCCCTTATTGATCAAGTATCCCTTGAGGTGTTCATACCAAGCTCGAGGAGCTTGCTTGAGGCCGTAGAGAGCTTTGTGAAGTTTGTACACATGGTTTGGTTTCTTTGGGTCTTTAAACCCCGGAGGTTGTTGTACATACACCTCTTCTTGAATAGGGCCATTAAGAAATGCACTTTTCACATCTATTTAAAAAAGCTTAAAGCCATGGTGAGTAGCATAGGCAAGTAAAATACGAATTGACTCAAGCCTACCTACGGGTGCATAAGTTTCATCAAAGTCCAAACCTTCTACTTGTGAGTAGCCTTTTGTGACGAGCCTTGCCTTGTTTCTCACAACTACACCGTGCTCATCTTGCTTATTGCGGAAGACCCATTTTGTACCTACAACATTTTGCTTGGGTCTCTCCACTAATGACCACACCTTGTTTCTTTCAAAGTTGTTTAACTCTTCTTGCATGGCCATCACCCAATCTGAGTCTTGAAGGGCTTGTTCCACCTTAAGAGGTTCCAAAGAGGAAACAAACGAGTAATGATGATAAAAGATGGCCATTCGAGATCTAGTAGTTACCCCCTTTTGGATATCTCCAAGAATGTTGTCTACGGGGTGATCCTTTTGAATGCTTTGTCGTACTCGTGGATGAATTGGCCTAGATGTATCTTCTTCTTCTTGATTGATATCATCTTGTGTGTCTCTATCCCCACCATCTTGAGCTTGATCTTTGTTGTTACCTTGACCATGATCGTCACCATGATCTTGGTCTCTCCCTTGATCTTGTTCATCAAGTGGCTCTTGTGGAGATGGTTCATCTTGCCTTGAGTTTGGGTCTTATGGTCTTATCTCTCCTATTGCCATGTTCCTTATTGCATCACAAGGAGCTTTATCAGCTATATCACTTGGATTTACTTGCTCTACTTGAGAACCATTAGATTCATCAAATTGCATATCCCGGGTGATTTCAACAACACCAGTGTCTTTATTAAAGACTCGATATGCATAGACGTTAGTTCCATATCCAAGGAGAAAACCTTCATGTGTCTTAGGGGCAAACTTAGAGGATTTGGGTTTCTTGTTAAGAATAAATCATTTGCTCCCAAAGACACGAAAGTATGAAACATTTGGAAGGTTACCGGTGAGAAGCTCATATAGTGTTTTCTTCAAGATCTTGTGAAGATATAGTCTATTTGTTGCATGGCATGCGGTGTTGATGGCTTCGGCCCAAAAAGTGTCCGGTGTCTTATACTCATCAAGCATTGTTCTTGCCATCTCTATGAGCGTGCGGTTCTTCATTTCGGCTACCCCATTTTATTGTGGAGTGTATGGTGCGGAGAATTCATGCTTGATGCCTTCTTCATCAAGGTATTCTTCAACTTGTGTATTCTTGAACTCAGTTTCATTATCACTCCTTATTTTTTTGATCTTCACTTCATACTCATTTTGGGCTCTCCTCAAGAACCTCTTTAGGATACCTTGTGTTTCACTTTTGTCCTTCAAAAAGAATACCCAAGTGAAACGAGAATAATCATCAATAATTACAAGGCCATATTTGTTACCGCCAATGCTTATGTAGGTGACCGGTCCAAATAGATCCATGTGAAGCATTTCCAACGGTCTTGTCGTTGTCATCATTGTTTTTGAGGTATGCGCCGCTCCAACTTGCTTTCCGGCTTGACAAGCACTACATATTTTGTCCTTTTCAAAAGCAACATCCTTTAGTCCAACAACGTGACCGCCTTTTAGGAGTTTGGAAAGATTTCTCATCCCAACATGAGCTAGCCGGCGATGCCATAGCCAACCCAAGGTGGTTTTAGCAACCAAACAAGTATTTAAGTTAGATCCCTCTTTGTTGGTAAAATCAACAAGATAGATCTTGTCCTCTAAATACCCTTTGAAAGCTATTGAGGAATCTTTCTTCCTAAACATGGTCACCCCATCATCGTCAAAGAGACAACTAAGGCCCATCTCACAAAGTTGTGAAACGGACATCAAGTTGTATCCTAGACCATTTACAAGATAAGCATTACTAATTGAAAGGTCATGGGTGACGTCAATCCGTTCACGACTAATTATCTTTCCCTTGTTGTCATTTCCAAATGATATGCCTCCACTTGGTAGATTGTCATGATCAAGTGTGGAGAACATTGATCTCTCTTCGATCATATGATTTGAGTATCCACTATCAAGCACCCATATCGCCCCACCGGATGAGTATTCCTATAAAGGAAATCAAGCACGTGTTTTAGGCACCCAAGTTGGTTTGGGTTACTTAACACTAGACATAAGAACCTTGGGCACCCATACACAAGGCTTCCACCTTGCATCATGTGGCCCAACAAACTTAGCAATCACTCTACCATAAGAATTATGGGTTAGCATATAAGAGGCATCAAAATCATTAAAGGATATGGTAGGGGTCTTCAAGTTCTTGTTGACTTGGGAAGCATTCGTGGGCTTAATTGTGTTTTCTTGCACCACTTGCTTTCCCTTGCTTTCATGCACAAAGTTGATATTCTTGTTGTGCCTTCTTTTGGGTACTCCATTGTTGTACCCCAATCCTCTCTTGTCATGAGAGGCTCTTGGTTCACCAACCAACCTTGGTGTGGTCTCCACTTGAGCTTTTTTCTTGAGCTCATTGACTTGGTTGGTTAGCTTCTCAATGATTGCATCTTGCTTGGCAATCATATCAACATCAATGTTATGGCACCTTCCACAACCCTTGCTTGTTGAAGCTTGTGAGGATTCAAGCTTCTTCAATAATGATTGTGATTTAGTCTTGAGATCTTCAATAGCCTTTGTTAGGGCCTTGTTCTCCTCTTGCAAGGCATTGCACCTCTCTTGATATTTCTTGAAGGTTGAGGTGCTTGATTCACTTGACTCAGTGACTTTTGCAAGTTCTTTGGTCAAGGTCTTGTTCTTCTCCTTTTCTTGCTCTAGTTGCTTGGTGAGCTCTAGATTCATGCTTTTCTCTTCATCAAGCAACTCTTCTTGCCTATCAATGATCCTCTCTTGATTGTCCAACTCCCTTTGTAGCTTATCTAGAATTTTTACCATTTCATGCATAGAGGGGACCAAATCCTCCTCTTCATCGCTACAATAAGAAGGATTGAAATCGGTATGAGGAGCTACCTTACTTTCCTTGGCCATGAAGCAACGAGGGGCATCATCTTCATCATCGGCGAGGTTGTTGAAGAGTGACCTTTTGGCTGGGGGCAAGCCAATGGCGATATTAGCAATACCACCTTTATCATCTTCATCATCATCGGAGATGTACTCTTGGCCAATGTGAGCATGCCCCTTGTTGTATGGTTTCTTGTAGGGCTTTGTCTTGTTGTTG
This sequence comes from Eleusine coracana subsp. coracana, assembly GCA_032690845.1. NCBI lineage: Eukaryota > Viridiplantae > Streptophyta > Magnoliopsida > Poales > Poaceae > Eleusine > Eleusine coracana. Next base: position 13,220,380 of record CM064424.1, read on the forward strand.
TACTTTTTATTTTTGTTGCCCTTGCCATTCAATTTTGGACAATCGGCAATCATGTGTCCTTGTTCATGACACTCATAGCATCTTCTACTTGTTCTTACAGCTTTTTTCTTGTCAAAGCTTCTTTTGGTGAAACCATTCTTGATCGTGTATTTTCCAAATTTCTTGACAAATAAGGCAAATTCTTCATCATCATTCTCTTCATCTTTATAATCATTCTGTTCATCTTCATCATCATCGTCATGAGTCTTCTTGGCTTTGAGTGCCAAGTCCTTCTTGCTTGTGCTCTCTTCTCCTATGAGCACATTCACTCTTTTGCCCTCATCATCGCGACTCTTGTGGGCATTTATTCTTCCAATGACTTCATCCGTTGTGAAGCTCTCGAAACCATCCTTCTCCTCAATGATGGTGCAAAGTGTGGAGTTTCACATCCTAAGAGCCATGAGGAGCTTATAGTTGACTTCCTCATCTTTGATGTTATCACCATAGGATCTTCTCTCATTTACAATGTCCATGAGCCTATCATGAGTTTGTTGAGGCTCTTCCCCCTTATTCATCACGAAAAAGTTGAATTGATTCTTGAGAACTTGAAATCTTGACTTCTTAACAACATCCACTCCCTCATGGGCACATATAAGCTTCTTCCACATTTTCCGGGCATTCTCAATTCCGGCAACTCTTGAATATTCCTTAGGATTAAAGGAAGAGAGAATGGCCGACACCGTTTGAGCATTGCAATATATGTTGAGTTGGTCCATAGTTGTAGGATTGTCCTTGTCTTCCAAGATGTATCCTTTCTCCATAATTTCCCAAATTGGTGGATCAATTGACATGAGGTACATCTTCATACGATGCTTGTACCAACTAAAATCTTTGCCTTCAAAGTAAGGCAATCTTCCACTTCCACTTCTATGGATATTTGCCACATCAGCATAGTTGAAAGGGATGGATGCATGCAACTCATTTTCCTTACTTGTTGAAGTAGAATATTGAGGCTTGTCACCTTCTCCCGACTTTGTTATCTTTTAATCTTCAAGCTTTCAAGTCTTGTAGAAGATTTAAGCTCTAATACCAATTGAAAGTTACCTAAAGGGGGGGGGGGGGTTGAATAGGTAATCTAAAAATAATCCTGAAAAAGGACTAAAGAATAATCAAATAACCAGAAGTGACGGATCTTCCGTCGGGATCGACGGAACTTCCGTCACCACGGAAGTTCTGTCAAATGACAGAACTTCTCACTACCCTTCCTCTAAGCAATGAACAACACGGGTAACAAAGAGAAGCAAACACTAGCTTGTTAGATGTGAAGCGAATATAATGTAAGCCTAGAATTCTTGAATGAAGAATAGCTACACAATTAACAAATGATACAAGCACAATAATATGAAAGAAATAAACAAGCACAAATATAAGTGCGGGAAAGTAAAGAGAGACACAAGAATTAACCCGAGGTTCGGCAACCACACTAAGTAGTTCCTACGTCCTCGTTGAAGAGCCACACAAAGTGGCCGGGTCTCTCTCAACCCTTTTCCCCACCAAGCAATCACAAAGATCGTACTTGGATTTCTTTCTCCACTTGATTCTTTTCCTCCGGAGGTGAATCACACCTTCACAAACATCCCCGACTCACCACACGAAGTTGGAAGTTCAAGGGCGACGCCTAGCCGTCTAGGAGACCAAGTCTCCAAGAGTAACAAGCAAATCAAATCTTGATGGGGAGGGAAAGATGTACTCAAGCTTTTGAGTGGATGGATTCAATCGTTTTGTGTTTAGATCTCTCTCACTTGGATTGGAATCTCAAGAACAAGTCAAGGAGTAAGATAGGAGAGCTCTAGCTGAGGAGTGAGTGAAATGGCAAAGAATCCAACCCTTCCCACGGGGAAGGGGTACTCTATTTATAGTGAGAGCTTAAAAACTAGCCGTTAGTGTGTTTTCTGGGTCTGACGGAACTTCCGTGGTTACCCACAGAACTTCCGTTAATTCAAATTTAACTGTTGTAAAGCACTAGCAGAGAGCAAAAGATGCTGTGATGGAACCTTCGCCAAGAGGTGATGGAACTTCCATCACTCTCGGTTTGACAAGAAAGAAAGGAGACTTACAGAACTTCCGTGAGAGCCACGGAGGTTCTTGGAGATGGAACTTCCGTCATGGGGTGACGGAACTTCCATCACTCTCGGTTAGACTGGAAGGAGGCTCACAGAACTTCCGTGAGAGCCACGGATGTTCTTAGAGACGGAACTTCCATCGTGCGGTGACGGAACTTCCGTCACTCTCGGGTGTGCGGAAGGTAGAAACCCAAGGCTGACGGAACTTCCATCACTAGGTGACGGAACTTCCGTCACTCTCGGGTTAACATCAAGTCCAGACCCGACGCTGACGGAACTTCCGTGAGAGGAATGACGAAACTTCCGTCACTCTCTGTCTTGCTAAGTAAAAGGTTGATTCTTAGGCTTTGTTGGCTAGGTTTTCAAACGAATTCATTTAGAGTTTGAGCACAATGTTTCCCTTACTAGCAAGATAAGTTTTACCCCTCTTGATAGTTCGACATACTTATGACTCAAAACAAAAAGCATAAAAGCTAAACTTGAACCGCTATGAGCCATTTTCTTTTCACTTTTATTGAGGGATAGACTTTCTCACATTAGTGGGTAATTAACTTTTCTCTTGATGATCTACATATTTTCTTTATAAGCATGTTAGTACAATTTTAATCTTTTGTCATTAATCATCAAAACCCACTAGGGGACCTAGATGCATCTTCACTCTCCGACCGTCTGGCGCCCCCCGCTGCCCCCTCATCACCGGCCGTCGTCGCAAACTCGCTAGCATCACCATCATCCCCCGCGGTGCCCCGTTGGGGATCCAGGATTCGTCAGGGACGGGGACAGGGCAAGGTTTTATCCCGATATGCTAACGGGGCCAAGCCGGGGATGGGGACGAACCCTAACAGAGCGGGGATGGTAGCTCTTCCCCCCACGGGGATGATCCCCGTTGCCGGGACGATAGCCATTAGAATGGATCATTCTGGCATCGGTGTACCATTCTGAACTTTAAATATAATAATAATTTATATAAATACTTATATATATAATTACATATATGTATTTTACCAATGATTTTAGACAAACATAAGACTGTATTGTACAATATTTTTTACAACACCGTAGTTTAAATATAACAAAATAAAATCTAGAACATCACTAATATAATAGATGTTCAAAAATTGGCCGGTACTGGAATGGCTAGAACGGTCGGTACGACCGATATTGGCCGAAACGATCGATATTGACCGAAAAGATCGGTATTGACCGGTAACTTGGCCGGTATGAGATCCAGCTGCTAAGGTACCGGTCAGTTGACCAGAACGAGATATACCGGCCGTTTCGGCCAGTACCGGAACAAAATTTTTAAGTAAGCTTCCATCACGTCATTAGAACATCTCTAATAAGTATCACTTAGAATTGTTAATTGAAGAAAAAGAAAAAAAACACAATTAAATTTTTCTCAAGAGTCAATCTCTAAAAAAGATGAGAGACTTATGGTCCATTTAATGGATTTATGATGAAACAATTTATGACATTATAATAGTGTTTCTACTATAGCTACAGGGCTATAAGGTAAAAAAAAGCTATAAAAAACCAGCTTATTTTGGCTTATGGATACATTGAATAATTTTCTATTATAGTAATAATATAAAAAGGTACATAAGTTGTTTAGTCAAAAGCAGCTATAAACTATGCGAAATGGTCTCTTAAATATAGATTCCACTCCTCTTTAATTCTCTACAAGAGCTACTTACTACTTCTTAGGCCAGTTTCAGTGGAGTTTTTCATAAGCACTAAATGTTATGCTATATAAGTATTTTTTGCTGACAGAATTCTTTTTTTCATCATATGTAAGAAGCCTTTTATCAGAATAAAAGAATGTTGGGACAGTTACCTAAAAACCTGTTTTGAAAAAAATCCAATGAAAAAATGTATTGAGACTAGCCTTAGCTAACTTTTTCATTGAAAACGCTCACAAATCCAAATTAGAATAAATACGGTGATAAATAACATGACTATCGGTAGTGCTCTCACGATGTAACCTGTCGCGAATGTTGAAGGGAGAAAATTTCTTATTTACCATTAAAAGATGTAATGATTTCTTATAAGCCATTAAAAAGTTCAAGTTTTCTTAATTAATTACCATCGGATCTGAATTTCATTTATTATTGGTAACTACGATGGACTTAAGTGTTGAGTGTTTTTCAGCTAATCCAGAAAATATTTGTGAGCTAGTCTCTTTGTGCTACTACTATGTTGAGAAGGCTGTTGTTGGTAAGGTACATGTATGAAACAAACCTAAAAAAATTCCTTAATCCTATAGTACATATATTTTCATAGTGAAACTTTTATTGTTTCGTGGTGGAACATTTAAGGTATGTTTGATATTATTTATTGAACTGTTTATTAGAAATATTTATACTCAATAAACAGTTTGTACAGCCAAATAACAAAATAAAGAAGTGCTACATATTTTATTATTTTGTATTATCTATAAACACTTTGAACAAAGCAGTAAAATGTAGCTTATAATGCTTATGGTGGTTCTTTCTCTCAGCATAATAAGTTTTACAAAAATAGCAGTTTTACATTTGACTACTTATATATTATAAACACTATAAGTAATTTTAAGAAAATAAGCGCTATATACGTTATAAGTATTTTAGATATAAATAGTGCCAAATACACATTTAGTGTTTCGTGGTGGAACATTATTGCTTCGGCCTTTGTTGGACTTTGGAGCTCGGGGAAGCTAAAATAGGCGGCTGAACTGGGCTTTCTTTTTCTGGGCATATTTCTCTTTTAGTGGGCCGAATGCAAGGGCCATTCTTCTGTGTCGCGGCTGCAGGCTGTCCCTCCGCATCTTTCCCCGTACCCAAACCGAGAGCCGCCCCGTCGCGCAGCGCAGCTATGGCGGAGGAAGCTGCCGCCACGACCGCCGCCGTCTCCAACTTCGAGGTCGACCTCGGCCACCTCATTGCCTATGACCCGTCACACCACGTTGCCGCCGTCATCTGCATCAGGTTCCATCTCTTCGCGCAAACGAGCAATCGTAGCTGCCGCCTTCTGCGCTGTGTTTGGTTTCTGACGACGAAATTGGGGTTGGGGATCGACGCAGGGCGGATCTTAGGGAGGAGTGCCTGCAGAAGGCGACAGAGCTAGCTCAGGCGGTGGCCGATGTCCTCTTCGCGCTGCCGCCCAACGAGGACTGCGACGGCCCCATCGTCCGCCTCCCGCCGCCGACCACCCGCCTACCCCGCGAGAAGCATGTAAGAAGACAACTTCCTCTCTTTACACTCTCCTGATCCCAGGAGCATCCATTGCTGTTGTATTTGCCATACATTCCCGTAAAATTGCGGGTGTAGTTCATGCGTGGCTGCTATACCGGTATTTCTGGCTAGAAGATTAGATTGGAATGACTATTGAGATCCAAGGTAGTGTTAGGATTCATTGACACGTACTGATTGAAATTACTGCTTAATTCCTTGATCTTATGAACATGTAACTAAAGCTTATTGGTTCTTGCAGTACACCGATCCACTAGAGCAAAAATAAGCTGAGCATATGTCAAACATATCTTAATTTGATGTGTCCATGTATTTGCTACACATATGCTAGTACTGAACATGTATTGTTGAGGTGTGGTTTCACTTTAACGTATTTTTTCTGTTCAACAGCTACCAAAGCCGAAGCCTCCAACTAAATGGGAGCAATTTGCCAAGATGAAAGGTGGAGATTTATTATTATTGTTGTGGCTTGTTTGAATGAGTTTCTGTTGGAAGTCTATTTCTTTCTTCTGGTTTGGTTAATAATTTTACCGCCAGGGATTACGAAGCACAAGAAGAATAAGCGTGAATGGGATGAGCAGACTCAATCATGGAAGCGGACTTATGGCTATGATCGTGTTAATGATGATAGAGACATTCCAATCATTGAAGCTAAAGCAACAGATGGTTAGTGATTTGTCTTCTTCAACTAATACCAACAAGCCTGTGTCACAACAAGACCACTGACTATTTTGCCATATACTGCATAGTAATTGACTTACTCACTTCTGCTTGTGCATACATACTTAATCTTGCATCTTTTTAGGCCATGCTTTTCGTTCGTTATATCTTACATGAGGTAGGTAGTCTGGTGGCTTAAGAGTTTCTGGAGCTGACATCGTATCAGTTATGCTCACTCTTAAATGCATACCCTATACTCCATTCTGAAAATACTGTTGTTCGGACAGCCAAAAATGAACTGCAGCTAGTGCAATTCAGCTGTCCTAAACGACATCATTTCACGAATGGAGGGGGTACCTGATTATCATTACTCTTCTAATCGATGATTCATTTATTACAGAGCCTGGTGTTGATCCTTTTGCTCAAAGAAAAGAAGAAAAGAAGAAACGGGTTGAAAAGCAAGAAAAGAATAGACTAGAGAACTTGAAGAGAGCTGCTAAAGTTGGTGCTTTGCCAAGGTTGTGTGATCCTTCATCAGTACCTAATGCTCCTTCTATACTATGAATTACCCTTTTATATTCTGAACTATCGAGTATACTTGTCTAACAGTCTCCATCGTCTTAATGCAGTCATATACAGCTTGCTGCAAAAGCTTTGCCCATCACTGGAACTAAAGCTGATCTGCCAAAAAAATCTAGAAAAGAGGATCTTGAGAGTGTTGCTGGCATGGCTTCAACAGCAACAGCAAGTGGTGGGAAGTTTGACGAAAAGTTACCTGGTGAGAAACCTCCAAAGCATCCTGGCAAACATAGAAAGGTAAATCTTTATTTTTTGAATGTCTTTGCTCTCCTGGAGTCTCTCTACCTTCCAACTTATTTTGTGTACTGGTTAATTTGGGTCCAATTCTGCAGTTCCTCCCTGTGGTTGAAGGAAAAGGAATTGGTAACCAGGAGAAACAGCAATATGAGAAAGTTTTAAACTCTCTACTTTCTAAACATTCTGAGGACCAGCTCGATGTTGGCAAGGCAAGCTCCAAGATTCATATACCTTATACTAAATTATGTTTTTTTCACTAATTGGTACTTTACCTTATTTATTTGTCTGTCAATGATCTGTAACCAGGCAATTACAATGTACAGGGTGAAGAAGGAAAAGCAAAGAAGTAAAGACAAAGATAGGCCTTCAAAATCAAATAAGCTTAAGCCCCAGAAGAAATCTCATAAGAAATCATCAAAGAAAAATGCTTAGGTCCATTGTCTTTCTTGTGACTTATTAGGGGGGCCTGGAAAATTTTGTTGGGCTCCTCATGTGGTTCGAATCTATAGATGAAATATTTATTTTGTTTGCCGATTATGAAACACGAATCTGAATGTTATTATAACATGTTCCCTTGTGTGCCCCTATTGTGTTATTTGGTCAGGAATATGTTTGTTATGCATGCTCGGAATCTGAAGGTTAACCTACTCGCCTGATGTATGGAAATGAATGTGAGCAAAGTCCTATTTATTAAGCATGCTGTCGACTTGATGAAATGTATAACCATATGATATATGAAAATCCATGTACTTATGCTCTTATTGATTCCTGGAACTCGTCTAAATGGACTGGTCCTGCTCTGGTTAGGTTCTGAACCTAGTTACTGAAGGATGTTGTGCGGTTACTGAAAGAGCTTTCTTGTTGCTGTGGTGGCATTACTCGATTGATCCTGTAGTACAGATTGTAGGACTAAATCTCTATTTGGGCTGGATGCTTGTGATCTGCAGATCTGGTAAATAATAAGGTATGATCTGATGATCAAATCAAATGGTTCATTGAGAAACTGATCAGTCCAAGCCAGCACCTTCAATTGTGACCGAACATTTTGCATTTGAAAACACTGCTGCTTTATCTAAACCACAAAGTGAACTTTAGAACAGACAATGGAGTTCATGCTGGGCTTCCTTCCTGCTAGTTCTGCCTATCCTGAATCTGCATACCCAAGATCTAGGTAGATGTCTGTCATTTTCATTCCGTCTCACATCAGGTTATGAAAATTGACAAGGTTACTGTGGGGTTTTCCATTTCCCTTCACAAATTCTCTTGATTTTTACGCATACATACCACCGGGGAATGAGCATCTGTGATCCAGTGTGAACTATGTGCTATGAGGATTTGTGCCACAAGATAGAACCAAAACTTATCGAAGGAAGCAGGGTCACCACATCTTAAACCGAACTCGTAGGCACCTTTTAGTACTCAGATCTTGTAGCTCTGACTACTCCGGTGCTCCTCAGGCAGACAATCTTGACTCTCGACAGAACTAGTCGTCAATTTAGGGTACATGTCAGTGATGACATTTCTAAGTGAGCGGCATCTGCTAAATTGTTTTCCTTTCCTATATTTCCAACAAGCGCCCCCCCCCCCCCCCCCTTTAGTTGTTAAGAGATCAAATGGTTGGATAAATGTCGCTCCCTCTGTTTCACGCTATAAACTAATCTTGTTAGAATTCTTAAAGTTGTAGCACATCGCACTCTCAAACTCACTCTCATAAGAAAATACATTAGATAAGTTCAATTTGTTGACCACTGACTCTGAGGATAAGCAAAAAACATAGATACCAAGTAGTATATTACAAACTGATACATGAACAATTGATCATTCTTTCCACAGGTCTAGTGTCCATAGGAAATATCCCATTATCCAAAAGTTTCATGAGTAGTACTCCATAATGACAGCACAAATTATCCAGAAAAGAAACAGTAAGCCAGCGATAATGAACAAGCTAAAGTAAGAACTTCATATTCTTTGGCAGACCAATTCTCAATTTTTAGTCTATGAAAGCAGCAATATTATTACAAAATTGTAACTCAAAATAAATTAAAATAAGCAACTGACACACATATACAAAGAAGGGTACATCTGTAGATTAAAGGAGAAAGAAACCTCATCAGTTTGGACACTGTTTTAGGATTGTGGCTAAAGGAATTTTTAGTTCTAGAAAAATTCCACATTGTCCACGTTTAAAATCTCTGGCTAAAGCCATTTAGCAGCTTCCTAAAAAACAAGGCTATAGCCTCATATAGCGGAATTTAGTACTGAAAATGATTTAGCGGAGGTTCTTTCTAGCAGCTATAGCGGGCTATAGCGACATCTAGAGCCGGAGATTTAAATCACAAAAATAACCTATATAAGCATTTGATTGGAGTACTCTACAGTTAACATGCAATCCATTTGTGGCCCTGAAGAAAGTTCTCCACTGAATACAATCTGACATGCTCCTCTGGAGTCTGATTGCTCCACTCAACCCTAGCTGTGTGGTTTGCACCAGGGCCTCGACTATTGAACTCACCATAATACAATGTCTTGAGTGCAAAATCCCCTTTCCAAGGAAGCCATCCTTCGGGTCTGAGAACTGTCCCCAAATAACAACTAACATACACTGTCCTGGCATACTCCTTCCATGGACGCCCCAAATACAGTTTGTATGACTGTGGCTTTGTTTGGAACAATTCCACAAACTCTTTGTTGCCATCGACCGTGCAATTCCGAAATACAAACCCTGTTGTCTGCCCTGGATCAATCCTCCCATTGGCTGCCACCACATTGCGTGCAGTCTTCCGAGCTCCCTCTGCCCGTGGCACAGTCCTAATCACACATTCCTCAAACATGGCTGCAGCATTCCCAAACACAAAATCCACCGTACCAAATATATGGCAGCGACGGTAGAACTGCCGCATTGTGCGGGCATAAAGTGTATCCTGGTGGCCACGGAACTCCACATTCTCCAGCACTGACCGGTCACTATCGGACCGGAATGCCACTGCCTGATGAGCTCCAGCACCAGCGCTGTTCTCGAATGTGATATCCCTTGCACGGAAGCCGTCACCAGTCACAGCCACGGTTGCAGTGTCATAGGTCCCAAGCCCGTCAATCCCCACCCTACGAGATGCAGTGATCACAGTAGCTCCCATGCCCTCACCCACCAGCAAAATGTTGGTCTTCTCATAAGGAATTACAACATTTTCCCTGTATATACCTGCAGCAACGGTGATGATGAAGTGGCCAGCAGTGTAATTTGGTGCGGCATTGATGGCCGCTTGCACAGTTGAGTAGCCGCATGGCTTTGCAGCTTCACTCGGCTTGCAGACGGTGGCGTCCGGGCGGATCCTCGCCGGGAATGCCGCGGCGGCGGCGGCGGCCTTGGAGGCGGAGGAGGAAGGCTCAGTGGTAGTGGTTAGAGTTCGCGAGGCAAGGGAGTTGAGGAAGCGGGACGTGAGGGCGTGGGAACGGAAGGCGGGGAGCGAGAGGTGGTGGTAGCAGTCGTACTGGCACTGGAGGGAGGCGGAGGCGAGGTGGAGCGCGGCGGGGACGTCGCCGGACTCCAGGGAGGAGGCCGCGGCGCGGAGGCGGCGCAGCGATAGGTCGAGGTGGTCGGTGCAGGGCCGCGCGTAGGAGGCCGGGGACGGGTGGGCCGCGACGGCCGCGCGGAGGAGCGATGCCGGCCCCTCGGGTGGCGTCGCAGGGAGCAGGATGAGCAGCGCCAGGAGCAGGAGCGCGGCCGCCGCCGCGGCGAGTGGGAGGATGCGTCTGCGGCGGGGGAGCGCGTGGTGGTGGTGGTGGCCCCCGTGGGCGCGCTGCATTCCGGCGCGTCGCCGCGTCGGAGTGGCGAGAGAATTAGGAAAGCGGCCGCACTAGCGAAGGCGGTTTTCCTGGAAGACGCTTTTGCCTTCTGTGAGCGTGCTTGTGTAAAGAAAAACTCTCGAAGTGATAAAGTCTGGGTTGCCTCAGACTCTCAGGAGGGGGACAGCCGTGCACGCGCTCGGCAGTGATTCTTGATTGCCGTCGATGGATTTGGCTGCTCAAATGGTTCTTCACGCGAGCAGGCCCTGTGGCAACAGCATCAAACCATCGCCAAGATTTCCTTTCCCTTCCCCTGTTGTGACGGTGAGGGCCGCCTTTCCTGGACGCCTATGCTCGGCAACTGTTCGTCGGAATGCCCCAACGGTGGTGCTGTTTGCCAAAAAGAAGAAGGGGTACATTGACGAGCCGCTTGATGAGGAGCCAGTCGATGATTTAATTAATGAGATGGAGGATGAGGAGGATTTTGCGGAGGATGAAAACGAAGGTAATGATGGTTTTGTGAGCTCTGGTGATGTTTCTTCGTGCTCTAGCGATTGGGAGTTTTGGACTCTGATGCGGAAGGATAGGATAGACGTTTAGGACTTTGCACTTCGCTTCCATTTCTCGAGTAACTTGGCCTGTGTTCTCCGTATGTGATGCATTTTGCAATTTGTACATTATATATTCATGTACCAGCTGGAATGTAGTATGATATGCAATTTTACCAGTCAAACAGTCATTAGATAAGCATGATGCTCTATTCATTTCCGATGAATACATGCTCTACTGGTACAACAGTACTATATGTAGTGCCTCCATATGCACACGCTCTATTCATTTCTGATGAAACTATGGTTCAGATTCTGTTACTAAAATTAACAATGATTCGTAGGCAGAGCTCTTTGCATGGCTGGTTTCCATGTTGATCCTGCTTATTTTCAATTTTAAAAATTAGCACCTGACTCATTGATCTACACTATATAATAGTTATTGTTTTTGTTTGTTCAATTTATGTTGACCAGGCCACAGTATGTCAGCTCAAAGCTGCTATTAACAGTTTCATTTCATAAGATTACGGATTACCAATTAAGTCTTGCTGTTCTTGCAGATTTAATGGATGATGATGAGGATTTCGATGACGACGATGACTATTCCTTTGAAGATGATTTTGAGACTGATGATGAACAAGAACTCTATGTAAGGGCTACTTAGATATTTTAAGAAATACAATCTACTCCATGTAACATTTATCGATAACCGTATGCATATGTGCTTACATCATGAAGGCTGGAGATGGAGGTGCTGGGGGTGGAATATCACTTGCTGGCACATGGTGGGACAAGGAAGCATTGGCTTTGGCAGAGCAGGTTTCAGCTTCATTTGATGATGACTTGAAGATTTATGCTTTCAAGACAGCTGCAAATTTAACCATCAGAGTACGCATTGAGAAGATGTCCACTAGGTATGTATCAAACTATGGCTATATACAGTAGCGTTCAGAGCTTTTTTTGTAATACATGTTCATATCAGTTTGTTAGGTCCTGGAAATGGATGTTGTGGGTTGACAAATTGATTCTTTCTATTATGTGATTTCAATCCTGGTGACTATGGTCGAAGGACATGGTTTTTGCTAGAGTCAGTTTGTTGGGGCCTGAAAATAAAATTGATGCAGTGGGTTGACAAATTGACTCCTTTTATTCTGAGATGTATTTCAAGCCTATGTATGAATCATTCAGAGCGTGCAGTAGATATGTTAGAAAAAAATGCATATTTTGATCTTGTAGATAAAGGATAACCCTGACCCCTTATGATCAAACTTTTTCTCTGCAACATGATTTTTCTACCAATTCTCACCAAGTTCTTGACATAGGTATGGTTCTCCAACAATAGATGATATTGAAGCATACACAATCGCATATCGTTCAAAGTTGGATGATGCAGAGTCAGCAGGAAAGATACCTAAGAACATATCATTAGAGGTATTTCCGATCTATATACGTTCTATGTAACTAGGTTAAATATTTCTGCCCTCTTGAAGGAATAAACATCAATAATGTTGTTCTCGTTTCTGTACTGGGTTTAAGTCATACTTCTGTTGATCTCTTTGAAGGTGTCATCCCCTGGCGTAGAGAGAGTTATCCGTGTGCCTGAAGAGCTCGAACGGTTCAAAGAACGGGTAATGTATGTCAGATACACTACTGCGAATGATGATACTGCCACACCTCAAGAAGGTGATAGCGTGCTCAGGCTGATCTCCTATGATATGGATCTACGCGAGTGCACCTGGGGCATAGCTGATGTGAAGATAAACCGGCAGCAGGCCGGCAAGGGCAGGCCCCTAAGCAAGAAGCAGAGAGAATGGCGGCTGCAGACATCGTTCGAGTCACTGAAGTTGGTCAGGCTATACTCTGAATGCTGATATGCTTACCTTTTTGAGGATTTGTTTTTCCATTTGTTATAGGGAATCTCTCAGTTTGTGCAGCTTTTCTAGACTGACAGATAAGTGTACATGCACCACTAGTTAGATCATTGAACAGTTGAATCATCTATTTTTCTGAATGATGAGATTGGCTTGTCGTACCACTCCAAAAGTCTGATATATCCTGGCTCTACCTATACTTCCGTATTTTTTTTAAAAAAAATTGATATCATATACTCAAGGTCACACCAAATTACTTGTTTTGCTAGAGCTATATTTCATCGGTGTTTCCTTCAGAGGAACCAACAGGGTCAGGACTTTGAGCTCTGATACTCCCTGCAGTCACAAAAGAACGGTATTTGTGTGCACTCAATAAAGATCAGCACGTGGTCATGCAGCTTTGTACAGATCTCAGATTGACTGTATACAATACCATAAGTTCCTGTTATTTTCCCACAACACTAAATGTTTAAAACTTGGGGTGCTACCTGAGATTTATTGGAATCCTTACCGTATATGTACTTACCTTGATCACAAACATTTGACATTTTTGAACATGGAGAAGGTCTTTAGTCAATTCTTTATAATGGTCATCAAGTTTTATTGTCACATATATCTGTAATTGTTTTTATTGTGGAAGTGCATTTCGATACAAAACTACCTATATGACTTCCAACCTCGATTTTTTTTAAAAAAGAAAAATCTCATGCGAGAAGCAATGTCATTCATGGTAAGGAGAACATATAGACAATACATCGCGTACAACCACCTGCGGATCGTCACTACGATTTGCGTTACAAAACTGGCACCAGCAGTCAACGTGAAAATCAAAACAACCATCAGAAACCGGAATCAAGGCATATACAAAACCGTCATAAGAGACCGTCGTGCATCATGACCCTGAACTCGTCGAAGGAGAGGACGCCGTCGCCGTTGAGGTCGAACCTGCAGATCATGGCCTTGCACTCCTCCAACCCCAGCTGCTGCGGCGGCGCCCCGAGCTGGCCGAGCATCCGCTTCAGGCTCTCCGGCGTGATGCACTGCTGCTTCTCCCCACCGCCCTCGCCGCCGCCAGTCATCATCACGTCGGCGTACAGCGCGAACGCCGTCCTCAGGCACTTCCAGCGGCAGTCCTCGCTGGGCGCCTGCTCCGCCTCGCACGCCAGCCGCAGGAACTCGTAGTGGTCCAGCAGCCCATCGCCGTCGACGTCCGCCGCCGCGACGATCGCCGCGGCCTCCTCCTCGCCGACCGCGCCCAGCGCCGCCGCCATGCCGCTGCGCAGCTCGGACGGGGACACCTTGCCGTCGCCGTCCTTGTCCAGAGCCTTGAAAAGTGATGCCGCCACTGTGGTAATAGCCATTCTCAGTGTATTATTAGCTCCCTGCTTGTCTCGCCGGGGTGGATCAGGCGGGGCGACCTGCTTCTATGATGGTGGAAAGTGAGCCGAGCCTTGTGTCTCCGTACGAAGGTTGGTACGGCTTAAGACTTGTTTAAGACGAAAGAGGATGAGATAGAGAGACGTACTATATATATGCAGAGAAGATGGAACGTTCTCCACCGGACGTGCATTCCGTACACGAGCTATGGAAGCTTGACAAGATTCAGAGAGGCGAGCTGCCACGTAGTTTCCGTGTCATTTCCAGTGAGGAGGCGGCATGCCTCTTGCGTTTAATTTTGTTGCCGCGCCATCGTCGCGAGCACCACACAAGCTATTCTACAGAATCACTCAAGCATAAGATATCTAGTCAAGTCAAAACGCGCAAAAGTGAATTCATCAAGGGCCACACGAAATTTATATATAAAGCGGCCGGTAGAGTAGTGACAGGACGAGATAACAAAAAGCTCAGTTATTAAACGGATTCAAGCTACCAGTCAACGCTGGCCAACTCTATCTTGAACCGTACAATTAGCTCTTCAATCCGTCGGCCGGCCGGCACCGCCGCAGGCAGGTTGGAGCTAGGCTGAGGAGATCGGCAAAATAAAGGCGGGTGTGCGGTGCGGCGCGGCGTGCACGACGTACGTCGTGGCCGGCACAATCCACAGTTTGGGTATTTTCAAGGGCATGAAATCAGTTTATGTATGTTTTGAGTCATACGCGTCACCCTAGCGCTTGCATTGTGTCATCAACTTCCTTTTGGAACTCAAGTCAAACCCTTGAACAAAGAAGATAAAAAAAGGCATGATCATGTGTTGTTGCTAAGAAAAGGAACAGATAATGATCATCCATGTAATGCAGATAAGTACTGAGGATGTGGATGGTACGGAATGGCTAAGCCTAAGAGAATTTTGCATATGAATGTAACATATATATTCTATACATACTCAGCAGAGGGTCTCCTTCTTGTGTTCTGTTCAGCTGGCAAAATGCATGGAAATCTAGTTTCAAACTCCTACTAACATTTGTGTATTCAAATGGGCCTTTTGTTTATAGGACATTCGGAAAACGTGTATCTGTTTCTAGGACATGGCATCATATGACTTTGTCTTCTAGACACGGCGAAAAATAGAATTTTTGTGGAGAACACCACCACCATTATGTTAATCATTTCTCTTTTGATAAAGAGAGAGGATATGTTTCCAATAACACAAATGCCCCTAACTCATCTACTGCAAAGCCGATCCTATGCTCAACTCTGTCAACTCTCATGACCCCACCACCTTCACCTCCTTCCTTGTTGCGTTCCATGCCAAGCTCTCCACGGACGTGAACCCAACGGCGGAGGTGGCCATCTTCAGCAGCATGAGGTGCAATGAGTTTCCGGTGATGGCTTGGCATGTCAGGGTGCTTGTCCACGAGTGTATACACCTGGTGCTATAAGGTGAGCTGTGTCTGGAGCAAGTCCGTCGTCAGTGAGAAGGATGACACATGCGAAGGTGAAGAACATAAGACGAAGAACATAAGACATGCAATTTGGTCTTTGTACTATTAAAATGATTTATGTATTTGACATGGTGTCCTACAAACAAATACGGTTTTTTTTTCACAATGTCTAGCAGACAAAGTCAGCCGGTGCGATGTTTTAGAGACAAATACATATTTTTTGAATGTCCTGTAGACAAAAATCTCTTTAAATATATGAATTATAAAATTACCTAGAGCACGTTAGAGAACGGGTAGGCTACGATAGCATATAATAATTTCTACCGTTCAATCAGGAAGCCTTGTAAGGAGGGAATCATGGATCGTTACCACTAGACGCGCAGGCGGAGCAGAAGCGAATATTGGAGCAGCTCATCCAACGTAGTTGCGCGTCGGTGTAGAGGAAGTAGTCGATCACATCAAGTGTCTCCTCCTAGTCCAGCCGTTCGGCACCGCAGCAACAGCAGCGTCTCCTCGTGGTATCCACACGTACGGGGTTGAAACACCGTGCGCGGCGTGCTAGCACCGGCAACATGGTTAGGGTTGTGGGCGAGAGAGAGGAGCGCGACGGCTAGGGTTATGGACTAGTAGGTTCGCTTACCCCTTGCCCCGCCTCCACTTATATAGACCCTTCTAATGGGCCTCGACAAGTTGGTCCATTAGTGGACTAATCTCACACGGATCAATATCCGTATGACCCTCATATACGGATCAAATCCGTAATGTCTCTTGGGCATCTCTTTAACAGAACATTCCTTGGAACCAATCGTACCACATTGCATTGCTACGTGTTTCTCAGGATCCCAAGCCTCCGATGACGGCCCTACACTTCGCTTCATCACAAGTCGGTTTTTTATGTGCAACTGAATTTGAAACACAACTCAACATTTTCAAGGGCGTGAAATCAGTTTACATATGTTTTAAGTCATACACGTCACCCTAGCGCTTGCATTGTGTCATCAACTTCCTCTTGGAACTCAAGTCAAACCCTTGAACAAGAAGATAAAAAAAAACCATGATCATGGGTTATTGCTAAGAAAAGGAACAGATAATGATCACCCATGTAATGCAAATACGTATTGAGGATGTGGATGCTACGGAATGCCTAAGGCCCAAGGGAATTTTGTATGTAACATGTATACTCTATACATACTGATCAGCGGAGGATGCCAGGTCTCCTTCTTGTGTTCGTCCAGCTGACAAAATGATAGATCTAGTTTCAAACACCTACTAACTCTAGTGTATTCAAATAATTTATGAATTACGAAATTACCTGGAACATTCCTTGGAACCAACCGTACGACGTTGCATTGCTACGTGTTTCTCAGGATACAGAATGACGGACATACACATAAAGAGCTTGTGGCCAACTGTACATGTATTGATGGATACAACATGCCTATTTTGTATGCTGCAACATACTTTTCGTGAAAGTTTGTTTGTTATTTCATTGTCCCTGTTTTGACGACCCGCAGTTTAAATTTGCTGCAGGTGAACTCCTCTCATAGTTCTTTCGTCCAGCTTTGCCTAAGGATAAACAGGTACAACATCTTATTCGACCCAACTTAGGCAAGGTATCAAGGTTTGGGATGTGTATTATAATGAATCAAACCGGTAGCCAACAAGCCGACTATATACAAACAAATGTAGGGAACATTTATTCATCCGAATTCAATTTTAGAGTAAATTTTACAAAACTACAAGTTCTTTGATAATAGTATCATAAATCTGCAGATTTAAGACCATCCTTCACAAAACAATAGGTTTTATGTCAATTCTATGATATACTATGAGACCAAGACACGACTCAGAAGTCATGGTCTCACTAAAAAATCCTCTGTTGAGGGATTTCTACATAGGGAAAGGGGGGGGGGGGGGGGGGGGGGGGGTTGAGAATTATTTCTCTTCCTCTTATTGCAAAACTGTTGGGAGCCTTCTCCCCCGCAGATAGAGTTTTTTTTTCTATGACACACTATGGATATTATGTCAATTCTACTACAAAACTAGAGATATAAGGCCATACAATCAACATTAAATATGTAGTTTCATGAGTATAGAGACTTAAATATGAAAATTTGTGCTAGCATTGTAGAAAAAACTATGGTTTTATAAAATTTCCTAGAAAAAATATACACCTCTCCATGTCTATCCTTGTTAATTACACAGCCAAGTCTTTCCATTTTAACAAACTCTCTCTACAGGACTAGCTAACATGCTCGCTCGTTCCAACAAATGAAGAGCCTGTGTTTACCAGGGGCAAAATTGTATAAACTTCACTCTTTTTTATCTAAAACGAACTTAGTCGTGAAATCTCACTCTCCCTCTTAAACGACCTGAATTACAGAACTGGAGGAGTACTTAAAAAAAGAGGATAAAACAAACTAAATAGTAGTTGAGGGTTATCTGAAGTTGGCCAATACTTGAAGTTAAAGTGTATTTTATTCAAACGAAAATAAACGTCGCGACCACCATCATTTTCGGAGCAGCCTACCTAGATCTTTTTCACTTTTGCACCGCCGGAGGCGGAGACGCGTGAGCAGAGCAGGAGGTGGTGCCGTGGTGGCTAAGCAAGGGACGACGCGCATGGAGGCGCTAGTTAGGAGAAAATTCTGTTCCCCAGTCTCCTGTGCTATCTGGAGTTCTGAACCTAGGCCGGAGTACGCGCGTGCGGAAGATCTTCGACCGTAGCCAGGCCGCGATTGCAGCTTGTGAAGGGTGTCAACAAAAGTGCACGCGTGTCATGGAAACGGCGAGCACGTGCACCATAGGCTGGGCCAGCCCTTTTTTGGAGCTCAGCATTAACGTGCCAGGTTATAAGGCTACTTTTAATGAAAATTTTATTTTTAATAAATGAGGTGACATGTCAATATTTTTATGATATGATCCAAATTAATAAAGAAAGAGATGGAACCCGTTTCACCTAAATAAAACTATGTCTATATTGTTTTCAAGACATTTGTGTCTTGCATGTGCTCTTAGAAAATAATAAATATAAAAAATGCATTATGTGATCTATTTCATTTATTAAATTAATGCTATATTGCTCATGTGGCATACTTGGAAATAACAAAATGAAAATAGTCCATCGAAACTAGCCTGGCCACAAAATATTGGAATAAGGCTTAGCTCAGTGAGAGGAGAATCGCTATCGGGTGTCTGGATAAGTCAACTCTACAATTAGGCTCAAGCCTGCCCAACCAACACTACCGGAATCAGGGTTTAGATATGGTCAATGTTAACCGGGTTAGGTTAGTCAATGTTACAAGAAGGAATTATTGTTCGCTTGAGCATCAAATATGAAAAAGATATATGAGTGACGTACATATTTGAATGAATTTTCATTTATACTTGGTTTAACAAAGAATCTATAAAAGTGTTCAATAATCATTTTATCAAAAATTAAAACAATGATCACCTGCTCCGCAAATGTACTCTTTGCCGAGTGCTACATATTAGTCACTCGACAAAATTTCGGCGGCCATCACAGTTTCTAACGATCGATGACACGTAGTTAAACTTTGTCGAGAGCCAGAGGTTTTGCCGAGTGTCTCTAATGAACATTTGGCAAAGTTTTGATAGTGATTCTATTTATCAAGAGTAAATTGCTTATCAAGGATTATTTATTTATTTGCTGAGTATATTCTTCGTCACACTTGACAAACATTTCTTTTTACCGAGTATCACTACTTTTGCCGAGTGTTCTTGTGCGGACACTCAGCAAAGGGTCTTTTTGCCGAGTGACCGAGGGAATGCCCTACACAAAGATGTTGGCACTCGACAAACTTGCCCTTTCTGACAGTGCAAAGAAAATAAGTCAGTTCATATAAGCAGGGTATAAACTGATTTATTTGTTTTAATTAGTTTATTATATTTCCTCTCAAAGAAAATATTGTTTAGTTTTCTTCTCTTATTTTTCATCAATTCTTAAGAATGGTACTACTTGGTACATTTTTAGAAGTAATGCTATAGGTTCCATCCAATTTGTCCAACCAACATCCACTCAATATAATAATATGACAGCGCATAGACCAAAAAATATTGCATGTATCTTAGATTGGACCTGGTTTAACGAACTATTTATACCTATAGTATTTCTCTATTTTTAGAGACTGCAAGAATTAAAGCTTTTTTTTTAAAAAAAATTGCTTGTCAACGAGAATGCATGGATAATCGATCCCAATGCGAGTTATATCAAATTGGAATGGGCTCCACAAAGAGTGAAACCTAATCATATCTCTCTCAACCGCTATGCGTACGAGATACTTACGAAATAACATAATACACATGTATAGCAAGTGGAATTTATGCTAAAGCAGTTAACCCAGAAGCTGAACGTATTCCACAAGTACACTCCAGGTGTTAACCAGTGCAGTACATTTCGTGTAGTCCGGCCGGAACGGTAGTCCAGCAGCATGCGCCAATGTCATCTTAGAGCATCTCCAGTCTGTAAAATTGAGGCCACAAATCTCATTTGCAGACTGGTATGAAAAATACGAGTCTCCAAAAACCGATTTTAACTTCAGTAACAAATCCAACTTAGATCCATATTTCCTCCTGATGAGTGGATCCTGCCTGTCATTAGGTCGGTAACATCTTCCACCTTCTCTCGAGCTCTGACGCCGACACAGCGCCCCACCCGTCCTGCCTCCAAAGCTCTGGCGCCGACGCCCAGCCCACGCCGCCACGGCCTACCCATAGATCCAGCGCTGTTGTGGTCCACCCATGCCTCCGGCCCCACCGGCGTACTTATGGCGCGATGGAAGACCAAATCCGTTGAGGGCAGCCTTGCGTCGGCGCCCGTGCCCACCTCCGTGCGTGCCCGGCCTCCTGATGGCGCCCGTGCCCGACCTCCTGATGGCGCCCGAGCCCACTTCTGCCCGCGCCTGCGTCACTTCCCCGGTGCCACCCTTCGCCACCCAGCCCGTGCTTGGCCCGTTGCACGCCACGAGCCCCCATCTGTGCCCACCCATGCCATAGATCTGAGCGGTGGAGGGCGAGGGCGGGCTGACTAACAACGGGAGAAGGAGGTGACACTTTGGTCGCCTGCAGGGGGAGGGAGGCAGGGGCGCCATCGGGCGCGAGAGAGAGAGAAAGAGAGAGAGAAAAGATGTGAGGCTTATGTTTGGGGTGAGAATAGGAGCTCCAAAACATAGGGTTGAGAGGGAGTAATTTGGAAGCACATACATTTTGCATGTTCAAATAGAGATCTTGCTAAAGAAATTTTTTTTACTTAATATGTAAAATTTAGGATGAGGAACTAGATACATGTCCTGCTTTTTTTTTTGAGATTACACAGTACGACTCAGACACTCACAACGCACACACACTCACCCCTATGAACACATGTACGTAAACCCTACTCCTAT
The DNA here is from genome assembly GCA_032690845.1 of Eleusine coracana subsp. coracana. Lineage (NCBI taxonomy): Eukaryota > Viridiplantae > Streptophyta > Magnoliopsida > Poales > Poaceae > Eleusine > Eleusine coracana. The sequence goes on from CM064424.1 coordinate 13,241,614, forward strand.
GAGCATTCTCGAAAACTGAGCTGGTAAATCCTTGAGATTGACGAAGTCATCATTGACGCCTCGTTGTTTACGGGAGCGTCGCCTATCACTGAAAGTACAATACTATTAAATCCTAGTAAATTCGCTCTCACGAGAAGTTGAAACTAGGATCTAAGATGCTACTGAGCCTCTTGTAACCACTACGCTACATACCCTTTCGCAGATACATGCCCTGCTGGAGATGTTCTTAGAGCAGCTAAAAATTCTCTTCTCATGCAATTAGCCGCTCCTTGCGCTGCAACTGTAAATGCACGCTTCCAGCTTGTTGGGCTAGTCCCGAACTGACCAGATAATGAATGAGACGATCGACTCCTTCCTCCCACTATTATAAAAGAAGGTCGAAGGAGCATTTCTCCATGCCCATCTTAGTCCTACACAGTCCACAGAAACTATCTGTGGGGAAATCAAGAACAGAACAACTATTCTTCTTCCTGTATACAGAACTTTCTGATGGCAGGAGCACTGCCTCCCCCGCCGCTGCCATCACCAACGGATTACCAAACCACACCACCGCCTTATTCTCCGCCGCCGACGACGACGCACGTCACCGTCATAATCATCATCGTCCCGATCGTCGGCGTCGTGTGTCTCGCGTTGCTCGCCGCCCTGCTATTCGTCCTTGTCAGGAGGCGCTGGCGCCGGCGCCGGGAGGAGGAGGAGGTCGACGAGGTGGAAGACGTGGAGGTCAAGGTCACCGAGCACGTGCGCATCGTCGAGGGGGTCGTCGGTGAGGCCGGCGGCGGCGAGGCGTATTACGGCTGCGAAGGCGGTGCTGAGGCAGCGGCGGGGGTCATCGTCGAGGATGACGTCAAGGTTGAGGAGCACGTCGTCAAGTACACCGAGGCGTCAAAACGAATGTGATCTCGCCATGCTTGCTCGTGTGTGATGGTGGTGGTGTGTGAGTGACGTGTTATATGTGTGAAGTTGCCGGTTTTGTATGCTGGGTATTTTACTTTACCGTGACATTAGTACTTGTGTAAAATCAGTGCATAGACACTGCATCCACTATCAGTTCTTTGGTTGAAAACTTGAAAAGTCCATAGTGTGCAGGCAGTAAATATTGAGTCTCTGTGTCTATTTCTCTGTTATGAAGAGATGAGCAGATTTAAGTTTCATTTGAAATGTTTGGATTTTATTTTCTACTCTCGTGTAAATGTCGGTAATAACGTTGTGTTCCAAACACAAACAACTTGGGACCAGTATTGCAGTTGGGATTGCATAGTTGAACATTGCCAACAAATCCAAATTGAACAGCCAGCCTAAGTGTCATAGGGCGTCTCCAAAGATGTATCTTAACTTGGATGATGGAGGTCGAGAAAGATCAAGAGGAAAGTCATCTCCCACGCAAAAAGGGCAGCACCACAAAAGGCCAACATGACATGCATGAAAGTAGAGAGTGCCATTGGCAAAACAATGGCTCACAACAACGTTGTACGTTCACGTTTTTCTTTTCTCCAAGATCATAGGAAGCACATACTGCCATGAGATAAACTTTTATTAGTGCATTGAGCTACACACAGGTTCTTTATAACAGAACCTATGCCCCACCAGGGTTTGTGTTGTGCCCCTGACATAACATATGTAAATCTCATATCTATGATGACTAATTATTATTTCAATACTGGTAAGCAATACATAGCGAAGCGAGGTGCCTGTGTTGTAATTTCTATTTCAAGATATTCTCAAGCCAAACCTTCATAGGCGTGAGTATGTGTGGATGTAAAATAAACAAGATTAACATTTACAAAAGCAGCAAACCCTAAGTATCTGGCTAAACAAACTTGTTCAAAGTAGTATTAGCGCTCTAATGTTTCATCCTAAGAATAAAACTTAAGCACTGATCAAGATTCAAATACCCCCTCTCTGCTTGCATCCGGCCGGATAGCCTAGGCATCGCAGTTCAAATTTTATCTTAACATCAATGTCCGAGCGTCAATAATTTAAATACGTAGGTAGTACTATGTCGATACTCATTCATACTAGCACGTGTACATGCATAGTTTTTTCACGTGTGGACACATGCCTTACATTGACCTAGCTAGATGAAACTTGTTACTGTGTTTTTACGAACGTATCTGCACCAGATAACACCAGTACTATTGTTTCATTTGTTTCTTCAATGATTCACTACACAAGTAGGAAGCTGGGTTAGCCACTTACTTATGTTAAGAATTAAAGCAAATGGAAGCAAAGTGTTAGTATTTCAACATGTTCCTCACCCGACTGGATCAGATCGAAGTAGAAAACAGGTGCATCTGCAACTAGAAGTTGAGACCGAATCATCTTTGGCGCAAAGCAACACATGTCATCGTGCAACTTGGCGTGTTCATCAACTGGCAAATGGATCATAAAAACATTCCCCAACTGTCATAATACGACACAGTCTTCCTATTTATTATGTCTGAATATAGCAAGACGTTGCCCCGGCGAGAAGTAGTTGTGGATAAAAGACAGCAAGCAAATACATATGCACACATGGAGTGCTAGGTATTTGTGCACACATGACACACGGATATACTCTTCCAATAAGCTTCGTTCACGTCCTTAAATTTATGAAATTTCACATGATTTTAATTAGAAATCAAGCTTTATGTGCATGCATCTTCAACTGCTTTTGCATAAATGTTCACGCAAAACAAGTGGACCGACATCATTTCTGCATATATATAATCCCCTGATGGATAAAACTCAAGTGTGCCCAAAATATTGATCACATAGTTATGTTTTGTGCATAAGCTCATTATAGTTAAATGCCAAGTGTGCGCACAATATTCGTCACAGCTATGCTTTGTTCTGTGGTAGACATTCTTCACACATATTTGGTTTTGTAAGACCAAGCACAATGTGATCGCACGCGCTGTATTCTTTCGCTAGTCTCCATATATCATGCGAAGAATCAGTGTAGCCACCTCACGCATGTCAATTTGCGCAATTACTATTAGCTAGTTGGATGTTGTGTATGTATATGGCTACCTTGCTAATAATTAAGGAATATTGCCTCAGCCGATGTAACTGGTGAAACACTGACTCGCTATGCTAATTTAACAGGTTACTGCTTTTAGCACGCTAATTAATGATTAGTGGACTACTAATGTGCATGACATTACACATGCTAATCGGTTTGTTAACTAATATCAATGGATGGTTTCCACTTGATGAAATTGTTTCCCGTCGTGAAAGATTTCTACGACTTGTGTCCTTTGTTTAACTCCTCCACCGGCGGTATATATCTTGCTCTTGCTGGTTGGCCAGCATATATATGCAAGGAGCCCATATATGCACCACCAGACCACCTATGCTTAAAGACTTGCAGATATTTATATTGTTTTGTACTCTGATCTATGTTCTAGAATTTTCATAACCTCCTTTTGGCGCACTTACCCGCCTCCACCGCCACCACTGCCACCTCCGCCGCCACCACCACCGCCGCTGCCGCCACCACCGCCGCCACCGCCACCACCACCACGACCACCGCCGCCGCCTCCTCCTCCACCACCACCTCCTCCTGTTGTTGAACCACCTTCTTACCCCCCGCCTCCTCCACCATCGTGGACGAACATTGTTATCATAGCGGTGGTGGTCCCGATCGCCGGCCTGTTCCTCCTCGGCTTGCTCGCCGGCTTGCTCCTGCTTGCACGCCGGAGGCGGCGGCAGGAGCGTGAGGAGGTGGCAGAGGAGGACGATGTGCAGGTGTCCGAGCACGTGCGTGTGCAGGAGCATGTCGTGGCCGGGCCGTCGGGGCAGCTCGTCAAGGTGATCGACATCGACGACGAGGTCGACGTGAAGGAGCATATCGTCCGGCACAAGCATGACGAAGGGGAGTCCTCGTGCTGACACGTACGTGCTCTCGTCTGTCGGTCCGAGCACGTGCATGACGAAGGTATACAGTTGTTAAAATTAGCGTATATACATGCGTGTAATTAAACACGCGTTCGGGCTTGCATGGAAGTGGCTTTGTCTGTTTTGTATTTGTGTGTTTTGCGTGCGCGTTGGTACGGTGTTCGTGGAAATGTAATCGTGACGCGTTACGTTCATCTTGGAATTATTATATTGTTACCAGATGGTGTTTATAAAACCGATCGAGGTGGATTTGTAACAAGGAAAACCATCACAGTGCGCGACATATATATTCGGCAAAAAAATTACTATGCTTCCATCACCGGGCCTGTCGGACACAAAATCGTTCACTCACATAAACGCGTGTACGTTTCGGTCTTGGGTTTATCCCCATAGGCCGTAAAACAGCTAGCTGCGATCGTCCCGTGCTCAGTCATCCACAGTAGTACCATAACTCACCGGAGGTAGGGAGAACGTACTCCTCAGCTGCCTCTGCCAGTACCATCGCTGGTGGGGCCACCGTATGGGCATCATTTTCGCAGGGCTACGTCATCCTCACGGTGATCCTGTCCCTGGCCACTGTTGCCTTCCTGGCATCCTCTACATAGGTCTTGTTCGTTTTGGGCTGGAACAACATGGAATGGAGCCCAAACCACATGGAATGATGGGGCATGGAGTCAGTCCAAGCCCAACTGAGAACAGTTGTTCGGTTGGATCTAGTTTGGTCCAAACTCTGACATGTTTTGGTCCGTTCCAGGCCCTGGAGGCCCAGAATGAAACCAGTAGTCCAACCTCATGGAACGAAGCCTGTTCCACACCGCGACGCAGAGGCACACGCCTTCTGGTCCTCCGACGGCGGCAGCATGTGGCCTCGCGGCGGCGCATGACGACGGCGCAACGGGTGTCCCCATGGTCCCACAACGACGACGACTGTGACGCGGCCGCTTCCACCTGTCCGCCGCCTTCTACCCGATAAGTCGCCGCTAACCTCCTCTTCCTCCCCCCCTCTCTCCTGATGGTGGCGGGTTAGTTTCTTGGGGATCGATTTGGGGTTGGTGAGGTTCTTGGAGATCGATCTGGGGTTCTTGGAGGTTGATCCGTCCACCCGATGCTCGACCAGCTTGACCCCTCCTCGGGCGGAGGCGGCGGGCGCGAGATCCAGGCTGCGCTCCTGCAGCTGCTACCCCCGGTCAGCTGCCCATGCCCGTCGTCTTGGTCAGCGGGAGGCAGCTCCAGCAGCAGCAGCAGTGCAGTGGCAGTACTTTCAGAGCCTGCAGCTACTGTGGGATAGCCTGTGGAGGTTGGTCAACGGTGAGAGCTGCAGCTCAGGTGATAGCTCCAGCACTGGCGAGTACTAGCTGGCTAGCTGAACCTTGACGCAGTGGCACGCTAGCTGTATGCGTGTGTGTCAGTATAAAGAGAGATGAAGAGGAGGGAGGGTACTGCAGGTTTCAGTTGTTGCAAAGATAATGCTAGTGTAGTTGTACAACACTATAACCATGCTCAGCCTAATTTTCCAATGTGAATTGTTTGAAGATATACTCATATTTTACTTTTACCCATGAGTCATGAGCAAGTGGCGAAATGTAAGGAGGCCTCTCTTTATGTTATTCAAACGCAAGGTTGCAATAACACCATGTCATTTTGTTTCTAAGATCATGCATACCTGGCCTGGATTTCTTCAGTTCATACTTTGTCACGAGGAAAATACTACTCACCCTGCTTAAAAATATTTTATGAATTTTGCACTTTGTCAGTACAGTAGCTGAATAAGACTTGCATTCTTACTGAGTACACTAACAGCTTAACAGGGCTTGCAGCAACATGTTTTTTTGGTTCTAATTCTGTTTGCATCCTTTGCAGCATTATAGTAAGAAGAGTGCCTGTTAGGATCTCAACTAGTGTGGTTCTGAATGAAATGTACACAAACAAAAGTTCAAACGTCAAAGTACTAGTACTGCAGAATTTGTATTACCATCTTGTCGTGGTAACTTTGTGCTGTTATAAAGTTGGGCATGTTTTGTTTCAAGCTGCACTGCTTATCCCATATCTAGGTGTACTAACTGTTTTTAAGTTCTATGTGATTTTTTGCCATGCTTGTTACTCGTCCTAATATGGGATAAGTTATTAAATCAAAGAACCTAGTAACAGAAGAGTTGTTCTTGCTATTAGGATGCAGTTTCTAGGTTTAGCTCTTCCTTTATTAAAATAATTTCACCGTATTCTTCCAGATAGTTAAGTTCTTTATATCTTTCTAGTAGTCACAATAAACTTTAATTTTCTAGGATAGCAGGTTTTTTGGGATATTATTTTGGTAAACTAAGTGAGAAGCATGACGTTTAATGGATATGAGTGTGTAGTTGTTTGTTTGATACTTGGTAGGACGAGAGCACGTTACTGGAACATGCTTAAGGAAATCAAATAGGTCCACACGTTACAGAATTATTTAGCTTCTCTCTTGGTCATTCCCTAGAAACTTCAAGATGTTTCTAATGGCGTCCCTTTTTCCTGGACACAATTATTTAGCTGCCTCTTGCTGCAAGTGTCTTGTTCTTACTTTTTTCCCCTTAATTTCAGTTGAAGCAGCGGTACATGGATGTTAATGCAGAATAGAGGCATATCAGAGCACCACTTCGCAAGCCATCTGTACAGAAATCAAAAGTATCGCCGCTTCGGATGTAACATGAGAATTTTCTTTTTCATTATGATAGTTTCATAGAACTTTGAAAGCAGTTAGGTTTAGTGCATTCTTCTGACTGGAAGAAGTTGGGGTTTGGTGGATGTTTGAATGATTTTGTGGTGTGATATTGGTAATAATTGCCATAATCTTCTCTACTGTGTGATAATAAATAGATCTCTATTCAGTGGAAAGACATTATAATCTTATGTGTTAAATTTCTGCACAAAATTCATCTGTTTAGATTTTCTGATTTTTTTCCCTGATGAAAATGAATATTTGTTGAAAATAGTCATGTAGTAAATGACGTGGTGATGTTTTCTGGTTTATTTCCTGCTTATTCCCTGTTTTACTCCATGCCAACCGAACACTAATTTAAAACTCTGGTTTGAATTCTTGCAAAAAAATAACTGATGAGCTGGATTGAGTGAAGGGGCTGGTTTCACTCAAACCAGCCCCTGGTGCTGTTCCATTCGGGAGCCATTCCCAGACTCCCGAACAAGCCCATAGTGGCGCGGCGGTGTCACACCGGGGGGAGACAAGCGGTCGCGGACATCGACGCGCCAAAGGATCTGTTGATCTGCATATATACCGTTATGCGAAAGGGCTTTTTGTGGCTGGGTAGCTCGTGAAAGGAAGTGATCGATTTCAAGTACCAAGCAGTTGTAAATTTGTGCTAAAATTCGTAATTTGTCAAGCTCTTGTCTTTTGTGGGCTTCATGAAAAGAAAGCAGTGGAGATAGGTTCTCGCGAGACAGATAAATTTATTTTACCTATCAGATTGTGTCCACGTATCCTTATTAATTTCATCCCCTTTTGGTTCTTCCAAACGAGACTTCTTTTTTCCTTCGAAAATTTGGGATGAAGAAACATAACGAATCTAGTATTCCTGGGATAAAGAGTGTGATTTCATCTTATATCCAACCAATGAAATAAAACTAATTTTACACACATGAAACTATGCTGTTATAGGGCTTGTTCATTTACAATTTCAAAACAAAATAGATGATGTGATATTTTGGTAACAATAAAATAGAATCCCTCTAATAGGATAACCTCTATTAGAAGGATTCTAACACTTCATTCTTCCACGCCCATGCTCTCGGAAGGTGATGCTAACACTTCATTCTTCCACTGGCGAGTTCAGCCAGGGGGAGGGTGGGCCGCGGCCCACCCCCATATTTGGCTCAGAAGCCTTTTTTAGCACTGTATAGTATGATTTTTCTTTTTTTTTCCTTGTATTTTTTGCTTTTCTGGCCCACCCTCTGCCCAGTTTCGCTTTTGACCCACCCTTATCTCATGGGCTGGCCTCACCACTGTTCCACGCCCATGCTTGCTATAGGCAATGGAAGAACTTCATTGCAAGCTTATGCGTGGGTGATCAGCCGCTGTCATCGGACGAAGAAAAGGAAGAAGATGTGTGGAACTTCTATAATGATCTGCTTGACACGACTCTATATCACGATGTAACCCTTAACCTGTATGCATTCTATCAGCCTCCACTCGATCTCTCTAATCTGGATTCTCCAATCTTCGAGCAAGAGGTATGTGAGGTAATCAAAACACTCCCGCCAGACAAGGCGCCTGGTCCAGATGGGTTCACAAACTGGTTTTACAAGTCCTGTTGGACCATTATCAAGCATGACATCATGGCCGCGGTTGGCGCCCTACATGGAGGAGACGCAAGAAAACTGCACTTGGTGAACTAGGTGTACATGGTGCTAGTCCCGAAGAAAGAAGACCCGACAGGCATTGGAGACTACCGTCCAATCAGCCCAGTACACAGCTTTGGCAAGCTCATCATTAAGGTTATGGTCAATCGACTGGCCTCAAGGCTACCGATGATGATAGCACCAAACCTAAGCGCCTTCATCTGGGGCCGACACATCCACGACAATTTCCTGCTTGTGTAGCACACGACACGGTTTCTCCACAACCAGCACAAACCGACACCAATGCTCAAGCTGGATATCACTAAGGCTTTCGACTCGGTGTCTTGGGTGTTCTTTCTCGAGGTTCTCACACATTTGGGGTTCGGATACCGGTGGAGGACCTTCTCTGTAACTTACTCGCCTCCTCATCCACTAGAGTGCTACTTAATGGACAGCCGGGACAATCCATCAGGCGTTTCGAGGGTTCATCATAGTCATGGATATCCTCAGTCGGCTGATCTCCAAGGCTAAAGAGCGGGCACTATTGGAATCTCTTACGAGCAAACCACTACAATACCCTCTCTTTATGCAAACGATATAGTGCTGTTCACGACGCCGAATGAAGAGGACCTGGCTTTAATCAAGGCGCTCCTGCACAAGTTTAGAAAAGCATCTGGCCGGCACACAAACCTAACCAAGTCAGCCATCGTGCAAATACAGTGTGAGGAAGCAAGGGTGAATCTAGCCCGACAGCACTTAGACTATCAGATTGCCTCATTCCTGTGCAAATACCTGGGCCTTCCGCTTTCAGTCCATCGGCTGACAAAGACGTACCTCCAGCCGATCCTTGACAAGCTCGCCGATAAACTTCCAGGATGGAAGGCAGCTCTACTGGACAAGTCAGGCCGCCTAATCTTGGTAAGGATGGTCCTTACATCTATCCCCATATACCTGCTGATTGCTCCCTACGTCCCACAATGGTTTGTCAAGGCTATAGATAAGTGCAAATGAGCTTTCCTTTGGAGGGGAAGGAAAGAGTTAAACTATGGACATTCCCTGTCGCCTGGCAGCGAGTCACCCGTCCTATCCACTTGGGGGGCCTCGGAGTATATGATCTTTAGGTCATGGCGTGGGCTCTTCATATGAGATGGTTATGGTTGGAAAAGACGCAGCCAGACCAGCCCTGGGGACTCCTTCGGGTACACATTCCCGAGCTGATGAAAGCAATGTTTGTGGTATCGGTGATCACCAGTCTTGGGGATGGCCGATCAACCCTCTTCTGGACAGATAGGTGGGTTCATGGGCACGCCATCATCGACCTTGCCCTGGCCCTCATGCCATTTGTCCGTCGGCGTGGCTAGCACACCTGAACCATATGGGATGCTTTAACCAGGGTGCGTGGGAGCGCGACATCTTCGGCGGCCTCTCCATTCTGGCGGCCTGGCAGCTGCTCCAACTTTGCGACATCATTGGGCAGACTGAGCTGGACCCGTCATAGCAGGACAAGCACACCTGGCTCCCATCCCAGCCAACTCACATCCAAGTTGGCATACGAGAGGTTCTTCGTGGGAGGAGTCAAATTTGAGTTGCACAAGCGTCTGTGGAAATCCTGGACACCTCTCAAGGTTAAGCTTTTCTTATGGCTTGCCTACTGGAACCGTTGTTGGACAGCGGATCGTCTGCAGAAACAAGGACTACCACATCTGGAGGCATGCCTGCCCTGCGATCATGCGACGAGACCATCGACCATCTGCTCATCCATTGTGTCCTTGCCAGAACCACGGGGTGATGAAGACTGCTTCTACAACTGGTGGCGACGAGCTTCACACAGAGCTGAGGCGGAGGTTAGAAGGGGACTAACTCCATCGTTATACTTACCGCCTGGTGTGTACGGAAATATTGCAACCGGGTGGTCTTTTACGGTGTCGCACCGAGCCCTCAAGCGCTTATCTGGGAAATCAAGGACGAAGCATGTTGCTGGGTGTTGGCTGGCGCAAGGTGCCCTGACCGTCTGCTACAGTAGTACCGTGCTTGTTCGATGCTTCGATGATCAGTTAGTCTTCGAGGAGGAGTCCGTATTTGACCAGGGTCCTCTCTTTGATGAGGAACCTAATGACATTGATGTTGTTAACCGCAACACCACCGATTGGTCGGTGGAGGCGCTGCACCAAGATTCCTCGACGTCCACCACTGACAAGGAGCTCGTCCTCAGCTCCGACCATGTTGCTACACTGCTCACAGCTATCACTGTCGTGCCTAACGACATAAAGGTTGATGCATCCTCAACCTGCTTGACGAAATGTCCAAGCTGTGTCGTCGACATCATAGCACCTGTGGTGGTGAGCGTCATTGACGATATCCTCATCATTGCCCCCGACCATGCACCCACACCTTTGACACACAATAAGACCTCCACCAAGTATGTGGACGTCATCGTCTCCGACAAGCCCGACCTCACCCTGGACATCAACTCAAGTGATGTTGCTGCCATATTCCTGTTCTGTATGGGCATGTTCATGGATGTTCCAGCACCAATGGAATCCTCTGAGGTATCACCACTGAAGTTATTGGCCAACATCAAGCTCAAGAGTCCGCTGCCTGTCAACCATTCTATAGTTGGCCTTGACCACAACAGTGATATCAGGGTGGCCGCAAGTGTGTCAAAGAATGGCCTATAGCAAAGGTGTTTGGAGCATATAGAAAATGACACACCATTTGAGCTATGATAGTTCATGGTGTTCAACACTGATTGGCTAGCTGCTTGGGATCCTGGTAGAGTCAAGTTCATCATGGAGGTTTTTCTGCATCATATCATTGGTTCACCAATGTTTGGGATCCCAACTACACTCTGACCCACCTGCATATTCTATGACATCGGTTTGAGGGCAAGCCAGACTTTAAAAAAGGAGGAAATGTTACAGACTATCAGTGGCTCATGGTGTAGAACAACCCAAACTATTTATTGTCTAACCATACTAAATTATCAGACGTCAAAGAGAAACAATCAATCAATCAACAATTATCAGAACACTTATTCTTCTTCAACCTAACACCGCTCTACTTGGACCGAGTGGTCAGGTTGTTGGTCGCATGGTCACTGGGTAGAAGACCAAGGTTCGAGCACTGGTGGCCTCCTCTTAATGCGAAACATGTGGAGCACTGGTGGCCTCCTCTTAATGCGAAACATGTGGGGCTCTTCCCCCACATGATAGAGTTTTTTTTCTTCTTCAACCTCGGGTTTCCCTCCTCATCTCTACTACTGTGCTTATAAGATCTCCCTCCTCTCTGAGATTATGTATCTCCGTTTGTACCTGAAATAGTAATTTATTTGTTTCTATTGTGCCACTGATTTTATCCTTGGTAAAACTAACACTGTGTTTGGGGGTGGGTCCAGGACCAGCCAATATATACAAATGCTCGGCCGTTTTCACTCTCAAGGCTGGGAATAAATTGGAGGTATGTACTTATTATTATTTTTAGAGTATATATACGTGTGTGTTAGTGTGATTATCGTTGCAGCTTAACGTGACTAAACACACGTTCGGGTTTGCATGCATGGCGAGTTTTAGTTTTAGTTTTGTCTGTTTGGCGTGCGCGGTGCAAGTGTAATCATGACTCGTTCCCTTCGTCTTGAATTGTAGTGTCACCCACTGCTGTTACACGGAGAGGTCGAATTTGAATTAACAACAAAAAATCTCATCAACGAGAAATAGTACTAGTCCCTAACGACGGGCCGTCGGGGCCGATACATTGACACAACGTGTACGTTTCGTTCTCGGGCTTCTTACATGCACCCTATAAACAGGGTCGACATCGATCAGTTTAATCAAGATTGTTACGCCCTAATTATCTCCCATAACGATTAACGAGGATCATCGTCGCAGCAGCAAACAAACCACCATCGAAATCGCCGCCACCACCATACAACAGAGCCGTATATATGTCGTCGTCGTCGTCCGATGCATGGTTCCTTTTCTTCCAGCCCCTGTTAACTAATCCCCTGTTGTACAACCACGACGTCGACTATCAACCACAGAAGCCGTCGAAGACGATTGCTCAGGCGCCTATAGCAGCACCAGGGCCGAGCGGGCCACCACACGGGCCGTCGTTTTTGGGGGACTACATCGCCCTCACGGTGATCCTGTCCCTGGCCGTGTTGGCGTTGTTCCTCTACGTGGTCGCGCGGTGGTGTGGGAAGAGGCGGAGACGACAGAGGAAGGCGGTGACAGTGGCAGCAGAGGTCGTGGACGTGGAGGCGCCGAAGGTCACACGAGAGTAGGATCTGCAGGTCGCGGAAGGGCTACCCCTTGGGGCAGCTCGTGATCGGAGTGATTGATTTTATGTGTAATGCATCCAGGCACTTGTAAATTATCTCGTAATTTTGTCAACCTATATATACGTGACGCGTTTATGCTCATCTTTAACTATATGTTACCTACCTACTAATCGAATAATTTAAAATAAAAATCGTTATACAAACAATACAACAGGCCTTTTTTTATGACGATGGACACCAAAAGTTGATACGGCATGTCGGCGTATGTGTGGGATTATTCGATCCCCATGGAATATCATCCACCTCGTTGAATAGGAAAAAAATCAGCTAAATTTTCGGCAGAGATCAGTTCACCAGATTATAAAGTTTACACCTTTGTAATTTACTAATTTATCTCCCAAAAAACGGCGCGAATCGCGTCGAACAAATCACCATCATCGATCCCCAACTCCATTCACGCCGGCCGGACCTATGTCGATGGGGTCGACGGTAGTCGTTATCATCCTGCCCTTGTTCAATCAACAGTCTGAGGGCCCTCTCCCGGCGCCAGGGCCGGAGGGGTCGCCGCATCAGTCATCGAATTAATTCACGGGCGGCCTACATCTGGATCACGGTGTTTCTGTCCCTAGTCGCCGTGGTGACTTTCCTCTTCATGGTCGCGTGCCTCTCCCGCGTAGCGCGGCGGTGTTGGAAGCGGCGGAGACAACAGCGAGAGGCGGCGGGCAAGCTCGCGGACGTGGAGGCGCAGAGGCGGCGCGCGCGAGAGTAGGATCTGCAGATCGTGGAAGAGACCGTCCGGGAACGGTGATCGATTTGAAGCATGCGTATGCAGACGCATGGTAAATTTGCCTTCGACCTTCTTTGGATTACTCAATTTTTAAGAAATTGATTTTTAAAAATTAGAGGTCCTCTAAATAAGTTTTTTTTATCAGTTTTTATAAATCAGATTATAAGTTTTTAAGAAACTTAAAATCTGACTCAATCTAGCTACTCCTCGTTTTTGCCGCATTCCAGTTCATTAGCTATCCAAAAGCTGATTTATAGATTATAAAAATTAGGATCCAAACACCCAAACCAAGTTTAAAAAACCAGTTTCTTATAAACTAGAAGGATTCAAATAGAGTATTGGAAAAAAAAGATGAGCCAAATCATATAATGCAAATAACAACAATCGTAAATAAGCATTAACTAGGGGTGAAAGCGGTGTGGATAATTTCCGAAACCAATCCGATTCAAATCCGATTTTTGAGGATATGGAAAAGCATTTGAGATTTTTTCGTAGATATGGATAATCGAAATCCGATGGCATGAGGATATAAGGATAGGCTATGATATTGATAAAATCCAATGGATACGGATAATCCGATAATTTAAAGTGGATTATCCGAAGCTCATAATAGGATTATCCGATAATTTTATCGGTCCAAAATATATAATGTCTAGTGATAGCCACAATCAGGCTAGACCATGTCACTCATCCTATTATGTACTAAAGCGGTCATACAACAAAGAAAAATAAGGATATATTTAATGTTTGTTTCGGACATTTTATTTTGTTTATCATACTTACGTGATTTTTCAAATATATAACACATATATTTTTTATTTGTTATGAGTAATCACTTAAAAAAATGGGTTGTGTATTTTTGTTGTCCTTTTTGGTGTCTGTTGTGATCATACATATACTTTATAGATTCTTAATCAATATATATTTCTCTATGTGAAGAGGTATCATCCGATAATTTAAAGTCCGCTTCTAATCTGCCTCCGGTCTGAATCTATACCATCTCCGACATTCGAAAATATTCGAATTCGCAACCGCATCTGTGTATTATCCGCTCTGCTCCGAATCCAAAAAAAAAAAATATGAAGTAGGATATAAGGAAGGTATTATCCGATCCGATCCGATCTGATCTGCTTTCATCCCTAGTAGTAACTATTCAGAAGTCTTTGGCCTCATCTAGCCCATTCGGTCCAGAGTTAGAACTTAGAAATCTCACCCTCTAGCCGAGCGAGCTCTTTCCAACTGTTGTTGCGCTCTTCATCTCCACGTGCCATTGTGGCGGTAATCTCCTCCACATCGCTGCAATGACCCTCTTTCACCACACGCAGCAGCGACCGCGCCCCTCTCACTACTACGGCAAGATCCCTACAATGACAGTGGAAAAGAGATTATGGTGACAATAAAGCTATTATCACTCCATCTCACTAGGATGGAGAAATGCCAGTGATGACTCGATCCACTTGCACAGGGATAGAATTAAAATAAATAAAAAGGAAAGTAGGCGATTGGGTCTGGCCTGACCCAGCCCACCGTACACCCAAAACCCGAGTCATCACGATGCCTACCACCGAGGAACCTACCAACTGTCGTGATGTCTCGTGCCAATGAGCCGTTGCGCCCACACGACATGGGGACAAATCCGCCCACTACAGAGATGGATCCACGGAGCCACAGTCCGCCTTCTGCCACACTCCGTCTGGTCCCGCACGCCACCGACCCTTCGCATATGTGTGCTACGGGCTTGCGAACGAATCCAATCAGCATCGACCATCACATGAAGCACTCATCCTCGATAGATCCCACCGCCAACCATCGACGTGGTGTTATCACACCGCCGTAGAGCCCGTCCCACAAGCGTGGAGCCGCTCCACCATGAGAAAAGATGCTAAGGACAAGGACAAGGAGAGATAAGGGCGTCACCATGAAAGAGTAGGACATATTGCCCGCGCGCTGAGGACGATGGAGGGGGCTAGCAAGAGCGAAGAGTGAGGGGTGGTGCACAGGCAGTGGAGAGGGAGTGGGAGCATGGCTGCCGGCTTTTGGGAGGTAGGAGGGTGACGGCTGTGGAGAGGGATAAGAGGGTCACTGTTGGGTCTTCACGGCGACAAAGGAGAAAGACACGATGCTAAGATACAGACTGACCTCGTTGAAGCCACCTAGGTCAGCGGCCCATTATCTACGGCGTGAGGGAACGTGTTCAATGCGAACACATCCATGTCGTTCGAAAATCCTAAGGAGCACGTCATGACTTCAGGATGTCTTTACCTTAGATTATTTGTTCTTTCTTATCTCTTCTCTACAATCTATTAATTGAGATACTGTTATTCATTTAGTGTCCACAAAGTTAGAGACTAAATTCAAATCCGTTTCATACCTTCTATATCAAATACCTAATTTTAAAACTCATACCTAATTTTAAAACTCATAACTCCCTTGTCTGGAGCTTAACTGAGGCAAACCCAGACTCTATCTCGTAACTCTCGAAAAGTTTTACAACTTTGGCATTCAATAGAAGTCCAGATCTCATAGTTTTGATTTTCAAATATGCGATGCAAACATATTTGTTCTGATTCAGACTCCTCTGCGCAGATCTCTGTGCGGGGTCTCTATCTCCTAGCTCCGTAGTCCAAATAATATGATCCATATATGTTTAGAAAAGGTCTCAACGAGATCTACAACTTTCATGTTTTAACTGTTTCCATTAGAGTAAGTATTCAATTTCAAAATCGTGTTGCAATACAGTGTTATTTCTAGACTCCGTGAATTAATTTTTCCTTCTGGATAAAGCTTCTAAAATATGGTAAAAATGGTGATAAAATTGTTACTTTTAATATATAAAATGATATACTAAGAAACACCAATAATAATACAAATATAATCTTTCATATAAAAATATTAATAATATTATATATATCTAATAATGATATTATGTAAATAATTTATATTTAAATTATAAAGAGTGTTTTATTTTTTAAAATCCATAGCAACGTACGGATACTTTGCTAGTTTTAATATAATCTCTCTCACCCATAAAAAGAAAGAAACAAACAAAAAAAAGAAAAGAAAAGAAAAACCGTTCGCATCAGTTTTTCACTTCCCTTCACGGCCGGACACGAAGTCGGTCACATAACGTGTACGTTCAGGTCTCGGTGATAATTATCCCCCATAAAAAAAGGATACCAGCCATAACTTTTCGAAAGCGATAAGCTTGACAAAGGTCATTACACCATACTATAATCTCCTGAAACGAGGTTCGCATCAAACAAACCACCATCGAAATCCCATGTCGACCGGAATGTGGTGGATAGCGTTCTGGCCTCTGTTCATCAATCCGCCCCAGTACTATCATGAATCACCTACAACTTTCAAGCCGCCTCTACCAGCGCCAGCGCCGGAGGGGCCACCACATGAGTCATCGCTTTCAGGTGTCTATATCTTCCTCGCGGTGATGTTTTCCCTAGCCGTGGTGGCCGTATTCTTCTACATGGTGGCGCAGCGGTGTGGGAGGAAGGGAAGAAAAGAGCGACAGGTGGTGGCCGAAGAAGTCATGGACGTGGAGGCGCCTAAGCACACATGGTAGTAGGACTGCCCGGAAGGGCTGGCTTTGGGGGAGTTCATTACATGAAGTGATCGATTTCAAGTAAATGCACGAAGCATGTAAATCATTTTGTGTTAAGTTTCGTAATTTGTCAAGCTCTTTTTTTTTGTGGTGGTGAACAGGAGTAAAGTTTGTCGCAAAAGAAGTTAGTTTTGTCGCTCTTCCTTCCATTTTGTCATCTTATCTGTTCGTCCCGTCATCGTTGTTCCTCTAATAGACAACACACACAACACCGATATGGCCGGAAGTGGGACATGAGCCGGCGGCAGTACACCGCCGGTTGCCAGTGGTGGAGGTGGTCATGGTGTAGACCCCGAGTTAGGGTAGTTCTGATTTTTCTGGAGGCTTCTTCTCCCCTCGATCATAGAACTAGGGGAGAAGATTGGCCTGACAGTGGGCGGTAGTTGGCGGGTTGTGCGATAAAGTGGCGAAGCGACGTCGGCTGCAGAAGAAGGTTGTAGATGGAGGCAGGGAGGATTCGGTGAAGACAACGGGGAGTCGCAGGGACGGCGGCTCGGAGGACCAAGCTCGCGGCAATGACCATGTACTTTTAAACTTGACTGGTCGCTGGATCGGAATATCTAGCAACTAGTCGTTCCTTAGGAGTTGTTCATTTCAGTTTAATTGAGTTCAGATTATTTAATCTAGAAAGATAAATAAAGAAGACATATTATTTGATTAAATTAAATAATCTAGAAATCAGATTATCATAATCTAATAAATATCTTATGAGATGCTTATTTTAGCTTATTTGTTAAAAGACTCACTATCTTTGTTAATTTAAAGAAAATTAACCGCATGTATCATGAGCGGACCCACCCATCCCTCCACTCACACCGTTATCCGACGCACGTATCATTCTTCTTCCTTTCATACTTTTTCTTCCTCTTCTATCTTTTTTCCCAACTCTAATCAATCCTTTGATTCCTTCGTTTTATCATAAGGAGGAGGGAGGGAGGGGGTGCCCTGACAAATGACGGCCTGGCACCCGACAGCTACGTGGGCCTGGCGAGCGGTGGCCAGGGCAGCGGGTGGCGGCCAGGCGAACCTATCGTGAGGCGCTCGGGTGGGCGACACCCTGCCAGGCTGGTGGTAGCAACGGTGACTTTGGCACTCACACGGACTCGGAGACCATACAACAATTTGTTTTGGGAGCTAATTTCTTTCAAATTCGTGATACAAGAATAATCTTTTCCCTATAGCATCTAAAGACATTGTTGTCTTCTCACATCTATAAGCAATAATCAAGATTATATAATTCAATACTAACAATCCATATTAAATAATCTGTTTGAGAAACAAACTACTCAGTCCTTCGCTTAAAGTCATATTCCTCTGTTCTGATTTTTTTTTTCTGAATTAAGCATGTCCTAATAAAATTAAAATAGTCAGAACAGAAGAAGTGTGGTGTTTCTATGCCTAACGGCCTGGACACGACGTGTCCATGCGTGCATGCATCAATACACCGAGGTCGAAGTCGAATTGTAATAATAACAAGAAAAGTCATCACACTCCAAGACACACTCTTGACAAACGGTTTAGTAATCATATTTCATAGCTTTTAATTAATTAAAAGTTTTAAGTTAATAGTTTATTATTTTATATTTTATTTTTTAATAAAACTATTAGATCTAGATTTAATGGCTAAGAAGATGACTAAAAATTACTCAAATTTTCAATCAACTGAAAATTAGCAAGTAGTTTTAGTAATACTACTCCCTCACGGCTGAGCCGGATACCAATTGTTCGCAGATCGTGTATGTTTCACGCTCGGGCATGACAACAATCAGTTTGATCAAAGATTATTACGCCATAATAATCTCCCATAACGAGGATATATAATCGCAACATCGTATCAAAGGAACGACCACCTCCACCACAAGCCAGAACCATGTCGTTCTTGATATGACGTGGTTCCTCGTGCTCCAGCTCATGTTAACTAATCCCCTGTTATACAACAACTACGACGACGATCAGCCACACGGGAGACGTCGAGGACGATTGCCCAGACGCCTATAGCAGCACCAGGGCCCAGCGGGCCACCGCACGGGTCGTCGTTTTCGGAGGGCTACATTGTCCTCACGGTGATCCTGTCACTACAGGAAACAGCTTCTTTGTCGTGTGTCCCACATACACGACAGAGGTCGAAATACCCACAGTAAAGTTATTACTGTAGGTAACACACGATAAAGGTTGTATGGTAAAATATTTATTAATAAAGTACGCTTTACCGTGTGTATTAGGGTAGCTGTCGGCAAAAAAAAGATGTCGTTACCTTCCCCGCACTGTAACAACATTCTTTGCCATATGTCCAACGGGTGACCCACGGTAAAGCATGTCATGTTTGCCGTGTGCCATGATCATGCCACACGGCAAAGGCTCAATCTTTGTCGTGTGCTACCGTGTGCCGTGACCAAGGCACACGGTAAAGTCTCAACAATATATCAACAACATATTTATATTGGTTGTCCCTAAATTAATAAAATATCCAATATTCAACATATATGATCACAGGCATTTAAATATCATCACAATCATTCAAATATCATCACAGGCACACAAATATCATCACTGGCATCCAAGTATCATCCCGGAGATTCTCAAGACAAATATTTCTCAATAACCATCATACAAGTGCTTCATAAACATAATAATCATTCATATAGTGTCCGATACGGTTCATAAACTCAAACAAGATAAATATTAAGATAGAAAGTTCACTGACGACAAGAGCCTTGCCCACCAGGTGGCATCAAGTCCTGATCTTGATTGCCCTTGGCCCATTAACTCTATGCACTTGATCCCCCCGATTAATTCTGCACAAATAAGAGATATTGATTACGAATTAGTCTTTCAATACGTGAATGCTCTAATATACTATGTAAGTCTTTAGTATTGAGTTTATTTATTGAAATGAATGCTCTACTATGGATAAAACAAAAACTAAAACATTCATACTCACAGGAGTGCTAGCCAGAGTAGGTGGCCGAGGAGGTAGAACAAACGACGGTATCGATGGCAGGGCTGTACCTAAACTCTGGCCAAGTGATGTCATCCACTAAGTCAACTGCTGCTGCTACTGCTCGAGCCTCCTGACATGCTGTTCCACCTCCTCTCTTGCCTTACTCTCTGCAGCAAGCTGGGCCTATAACATTTGATCTCATTATTACAATGCAAAAAAGTTATGTGCAAAATCAGTAAGTCAACGATGAATATAACTGAAATTACCTGAAGTGCCTCCACGTGGGACTGTTTAGTGTTCGGTCAAGGACGTATAGTCGGGCTTGAGCTCGTGCTCCTCGCTCATATCGCGGAGAGAGTGGGCGTAGTCGCCGTGTCGAGCATGCCTTCTCCAATCCAGTACCGCCCATGCTTCCTGCCTCCTTCCACCCTCATCATGACTTTCCCATCAAGATCATGAGCGTAGGATCCCACTCAGGCTCATGGATCTCCCTTCCCATCGAGGTGTACTCTGTGAGGCGGGTGTGCACGGACGAATTATTGTACGCCGTGGAGGGGGCCTCCGGGTTGTACTGAACGTCGGGCGCCGTGTCCTTGCCCTGGCGGGCCATAGCAAATGCCTCGAACTCGGTGCAAGAGCGACCATCATGTGACGACGACTACAAAACAATATAGAAGGATGATTAGAAATTATACAGTATTGAGAGTTAGAACAAATAAATGAATTCGCATACCCATCTCGCCACGTACTGCTTAAGGAAAAGATTCCCTTGATGGTGTGCTGGACCTGGCATCAGCAAACGACGCTCTTGACAAGCGTATGGGTCTCCTCCCAACCCTTCGCACACCACTTGTTCATAACAACTTCCTAGGTAGGCGCATTGATAGCACACTACCACGCAGACACCTACACAGTACATGGCATATAATTAAGAAGACCAAAGTAAAAATACTTAATGTTAGAAAAATATTAATATTACTATTCTATATTTTACCTGCATGTATTCATCTCTAATAAGCTTTATGTTTCTCGCTTAAGTTTTGGTGACCTGAACTTTAAGATGCTGGACGTGGTACACGATCACAACCTAGATATGTGCCTCGTAAAACATATCCTCACGAACTTAGTACATGCATTGTGAGTTACGATCTTTGCTTTATCCTTATATCTCAGCTCATATATGTAGAAATCCTGTAAATAGATATAATGTGTAATATTATGATTTCAAAAATATCATATGAATACGATATGAGAAAGACTTACGCACAACTCTTCGAATATATGTTCTACCTTGTTGTACCATCCTAATCATACTCATCTTCAGCGGAAAAGTAGAGTTTACATAAATAGGGCAGCTTGCGCTCTCCGACATAGTCGAGTTTCCCGTAGTGTGTCCCTGGCCGTGGTTGCCTTATTCCTCTGCGTGGTGGCGCGGCGGTGGGGGAAGCGGCCGAGACAACAGCAAGAGGCGGCGGCGGAGGAGGAGGTCGTAGACGTAGAGGCGCCGAAGAAGCTTAGACAGGAGTACGATCTGCAGGTCGCGGGAGGCGTTCAGGCCCTTGTAAATGAGCCTTAAATTTGTAATCTTGTCAGGCTCATTCTTTTTGGTGGGCTTGATTGAAGAACCATCAGTCGAATTTCTTATCCACCGGCCGAGTGGTGACAAGTTTGTCTCATCCTTATCCGCTGGATGATCCAACGATCCAGAACTAACAACAAAAAACCGTCAGTAGCTAGGTGCGCCAAAACGGAAGGGTTTATCCCTCATGCAAAAATATCAGTACTGGCTAGCTTTTCGGTAGGGGGATCAGTTCAAAGATCAGAAAAATCTCACGAAACGCGGATCACACCAACCAACAAATCACCATCCCCACCTCCGTCCACGTACGCTAGAGACCTCTGTCGATGACGTCGGCGGTAATCGCAGTCATCGTGCCCGCCTTGCTCGATGAACAGCTGGAGACGGGGACAACTCCTTAGGCGCCCGCACCAGCGCCACTGCATGGGTCGTCGTCGTCTTCGGCGGGCAACGTCTTCCTCGTGGTGATGTATTCTCTGGTCGCCGTGGTGCTCTTCTTCTTCATGGTCGTGCGGCTCTCCTGGGTTGTGCGGCGGTGGAGAGAAGAGCGGAAGGCGATGGCCAAGGTCGCCGACGTGGAGGCGCAGAAGCACGGGCTGGAGCAGTAGGGATCTGCAGATCGCGGACGGGACGACGGCCTTAGTGGAGCTCCTTATCGGAAGTGATTAGTTTCAAGTAATGCATCCAGCCACTTTGTAATTTTTTTCTCAATTTTTTCTAATATCTATACTATAAAGATTAAACTTCAATTCATCTAAACACACCCTATGATCTACTTACTCTCATCATCCAATCCCTTAATTTATCTCCACAGTTGAATTTGAGCTACGGATTAATTTCGGACCCATTGCTTAGGTAGGACATGACAATTTTCCCAGTTGAAACCCACCCTCGTCTGCCACCGTTTTGTGTATTTTTTTCACCGATGAAAGTTTACCCGCCCGCGTGTACTCGCCCGTCAATCACGCGTAGCCTTCCCCTTTCCTCTCTCCGCTCCTCCTGCTCGATCTACGCACGCGACGGCCCTGGTGGCGGCTGCTGCACGGGGCGAGTAGGGCGACCCGACACGGGAACTGCGGCGACTACGCGAGGGCAAGGCTGGGCGACCCTGCCATGGGCACGACTGCTGCATGAGGGCGAGGCAGAGCGACCGCGGTATGGGCACGATGGCGACACCATGGCTGATGTCGACCACGGCGGCAAAAACTCATCCTCCTTCAGTTGTCTTTCCTCAATCAGGCCGACGACGACGCGGTTTAGAAGGCGGGCGCGACAACGACAGTTGATGCTGGTCCTCGTTGGCAGCATGGGATCGACCACCTCGCCGCCGATGCAGACCAACGGGCTCTAGGGGTACGGCGAGATCTATGTCATTGGGCAGCGAGTGACGGACAGAGACGAGGTCCTCTTCCACGGCGCGCGGCCCCTCAGCTGCTGTCCCAAATCAGGTCGGCTCTCTCTCCTGTTTGTTCCGGCAGGGGAGTTCCCCATGGACACCACACTCAAGATGCTGCAACCACTACGGTCTCTATCTTGTTCCCTGGTCCACAAGGCTCTACAACCAGTTTTGCCCCTGTCCATGGAAGTGTCGCCACCTCCATCCTTCCCAAAACTTGTGTGGTATGATTTTGATTTTGATGTTTGTCATCTTCAATGTAGGTTGTTCTAGCACTTAAATTTGGTTTCCTAAGAATCATAAGTTGCAGACCCGTAGTTTGTGTGTACTAAGTTCAGATGGATTATGCATCTCGATTTAATTGCAGACCCGTGGTATGAGACGCGAGCACTGGGGATGAACACTTGAGGTGTCCAACGAGGGCCGCATCAGCACAAATTTCCTGCCACTCAGGTACTCATCGTTTCCCCCCTTTCAATTGCTCTATTCTGCCTGTCTCCATTTGAGCTGGCCAGTCGCCATTCCAATAAATCAAGGATATCAGACAGTAGTTTTTTTCATTTATTATTTTGTAGAGTCATGGAAACCTTGTTTTATTTGTTCTTGATTTGGTGCCTTTGCATTCTGGTTTGACCATGCCAGGAGTCCTCGCCTGACGCCAACCACCGCCTGGATTTGGGCCTCGGCGAGCCCATTCCCCTGCTCGATGGCATCAGCGGCGGCACGACTTCGATGCTGCTCCTGCTGCTGCTTTGGTGCAGACTATTCTCTGCATGTGGGCATGGTTAAGAAGGCGCCGCCGCATTACATTGATGACCACAAGTTATCCTCTGATTCCATTCTCTTTTCGAACATTGCATATCCCATGGGAGATGTCCGCCGATCCCAACGCGATACAGTTGGGCGGAATGCGACGATCGAGATTGATTATTGTCCAGCTCATCGTTCAGGTAATCACCTGCACCATATTGATTCCGACCATCCTGATGTGATCTACTGATCTGGTCAGTTTTTTCTTCTTTTGTCCATCTGCAATTCGTCCTCAGGGTTAAGATTTTGGGTGAAAACTATTTTTTTCTTGCGATTGGGTATTCTTACTGGTAGCTATCTTGGCATACGAAACAATTAATTGTCACATTCTTGTTGCATTGGTGTTCCACTGAGATTAGTTTGGCGTACAGGACAATTAATCTTCACATATTTTGGTTGGTTCAGTTTGGGATGAAAAGTCAGGGGCTTATGGGTCACCATAAAGAATAAAGTTTTCTAAACATACAACTGAAGGGAGGTGTTATGGTTCACAGCCTGAAGCACCAAATTTTCCAAAAACTGAAGGGATTGTTATGTTTTTTTTTTGGAGGAAACAGAGTGTTATGTTTTAGTGGTGTCATCTTCAGAAAAATATTACATCAGCCACCTGATCACTAATTTGCTGGAGGCACATCATTCAGTCAATGATTACATTTACAGGTAGTAAACTGGTGTCTGGTAGTATGAAGTGCACAATTTATTCGGTAGGTTTAGGATAACATTTTAATTCATATACTTCCATATGTTCTCTGTTCCTTGCTATCTTTGACAGAAACTGGAAATTTTATGTGAACAAACAAGACCCTGCATCAGTACCTATGTGTTCAGATACTATCCTAAGACTGAACCAAAGTTACACTTGATGATATTTTTCTCCCACATATTTCTTAATCCCCTTTTCTTGTGCTGAAGGTGGGTGGTCATAAATCATTTAATTCATAAGCAAAGCTGGGTGGTTAAATTTTTCTCTATTTACAAATATATAACAAAAGTAGAACTGCAACAGAGGTGTATTAGTCAGTCAGATTCAGGACACAATAGTGTTGGGATTGCAATTTGAGCACTAGGTATGACATCAATTATGAAAAAGCAAAATACATCAGACCATAACTACTGTATTAATTTATGGTATAGATTATTTGCTGGTTTGCCAAGAAACAAAATGTAATATGTTTCTATAATTTTATTTCCCCTACTTTTTTTTTTGTTTCAAATTATAGCGTCTGTCATTCTACAAATTGCAATATGTAATTGCTTTAATACAAAAAAAAAAAAAGATAGGAGGCCCTCTAATTTGATTTTCTCCTTATGTTGTATCCTCTTGTGATGATAATATATGGGATCATTTGCTCCACGCAGTTGCTTCAGATTTGAGATTTGAGATCAGTGGATTTGGTGCTGATATATACTTGTATCAGCCTGTCAGGAACTACAGTTGCTTCTGTGACATATCCTTTGTATCTGCTGCAACATGTCTTGGTACTATTTGGTCTTTGAATCAAGACTAAGTACATGGTAAGAGTTTCCTAAGAGTTTAATTTGAACTGGCAATCAGCTTTTCCTGCAGATTTATTTTAATGGAAATGACACTATGTTACCTGTTGTATCATAGAAAATCCCCCTTCATCACCTGACATATTAAAGCATGAGTGTAGGCTATAAAAAGATCCACTATTAAATGATTCGCCTTTATCACCAGATCTCACCTGGTCGTCGGACTCCTTTCTTGTTCATTTGGGTCCATGTTTGTGTTTCCTTGTTCATTTTTTAATGATTGATTAGTTTGAGAGTTGGCATATGCAGTTGTGAATCACGTAGTATCAAATTAATAACTCAAGAAATTTGAATAGAGGTAGCTTTTGAGTGACAACACTGTTTGCAAACCACGATCATGCATGCATGTGGCATATGTTCTAAGTTTTTCTGGTTTCCATGTACATTGTGCCCACCCTAAATAAGCTTGCAAATGTAATACTTTCCATACGCCTTTCTTTTAATAAAAATAGTTGGCTACTTGCATTCCATTTGTAGTTGTTTCTTAAGTGTGCATGATTATATTGAACTCATAACTCGATCTGTTAATTAGAACATCTCTGACCTTCCTAATGATTCTTCTGTACATTCGGCTTACCAAAAAATAGTTTAGTTCATTGTTTCAACTCTAGGTGGTATAGTCTATTTTTTCTAGATATAATTTACATAGGTCATAAAGATGCTGTCATGGCATCTGTGAATCTGTTAAGTGATTCCTTTCTTAGTTGATTAATTATCAGAAATTTATGTGATAGCATGAAGAGTTTAAAATGCACAGCTTGAGTTGGCATGATCAGCAAAAGCACATCAATCTGTGCGCATACCTTTTAGTCATATTGTTTCTAAATAATTTTTTATAACCTATAACTAATAACAGGGCTTCATATTCTGAAAATGAGTTGGAGGTTTAGGACTTCAAGGTTTGCGGCAAGTTTTTTATTCTACTGAGCAACATTGCAACATGTCATCTATTGTTTCAATTCTGGATTTTTTTTCCAAAATATCTGACATTAGAATTGGAGTGTGTAAGCTTATAGTTAAGCAACCTGTAATATGCATTTGGGTTAGAGATCCACATGACCGAGCATTGATTCTTTTCTACGCACGATTAGATGTACAATTCTACTATATAAGAGTAATCCTGAGTAATACTATTCCTACTACGACTCAGCCTTCACAAAGAAGTTCCACTTTACCACTTATTTTGTACCTCATACAGTGTTAGGCACCAGTACCATAATGACAAAAAGATAAAACAATAAAAAAATATATGAATATATACACTTGAAAACAATATTGGAAAACAATAATTTAGAATGTTTCAAAGAATTTTGAATGCACACCGTTCTCTATAGCATATTGTCACGCGCGTAGACAAAACTATGACATATCATTTTGAAGCTTGATTAATTCCTATTTCAACAAAATATTTTGAAATGTCTAAGATAGCTGCTAGCGAAAGCCTGATATTGAATTAGAGGAGAAAAAGAGGCGCTAACTAAGGGTTCCTTTGGAACACAAAATTGAAAAGCCATAGGAATAGGATAGGATTGCAAGTGCAAAACAGAGAATAGGAAAACAAATGATTTTTCTTGCAGGTGTAGGTTATTAATCTACTGTTTCGAGTGTTGCTTTTGGAACCCCTTCTCTAAGAGACAAGACTTGTGATATTTTCATAATTTTTCAAATATTTATGCATGCTTTGTAGAACTCTGATTTGCAGCAATCTAAATACATGCTAAATCCTTCCTTTGATACATTTCCCAGTTTTATGTTCAATTCAGATGCATGTCTTGTTTGATGCTAATTAAAGATTCATTCAAATATGTGGACTAGAATAATAAGATGAACTTCAGATGACCGATGAAGAGAAATAATAAGATGAAGAACTGTGATGCACCAACAGCAAGGAGAACTAAAACAAAAAGCTTTGTGTTGTTTATAAACTGAAGGAAGCCAATGCTATTTAGTTGATATTCAACTTGAGATGACTGAAGAAGAGAGATCTTAAGATGAAGGAATGTGATGCACCAGCAACCAGGAGAAAAACAACAAAAAAGGTTATGAGGATACATTTTCTTTTTTTTGGAAGTTTTTCTCACTTTAAATAGCTTTTGATGTCAAATCGTCCATTTTGTAGCAGTTTTTGATAGGAGATGTCTGAATGTTGTATGTTTTTTAGTTATACCATAATGCTTTTGTCAGATGCAATAGTTCTTTTCATGTGTCTTATGATTGCTAAAGGGTTATATGCTTATGTGATGGCCAAATAAAATGAGTTGCAAACTCCGATTTCGTTGATGCATCAGGAAATCTGAACTAATAGTGGATATACAATACAAATAACGTTGCAGTGCAACTAATTTTCACGAGGGGCAGCCAATTTTTCTGATGGTGGAACACCCCCATGAAAATCCCTTATCCTGGTCATGAAAGTTACAGTGTCAATCTGCCGGTAAGATGTTTTGCTTGTTTGTGCCCTCCGTGGATTGTTCTCACGAAAAGTTTTCATGTGGATCAAACCTCAACGAAATGAATTTGTTGTGTGACGGTTGACTCATGGGAACAATTTTCGTAGCCATTTAGACCATTTTCATGAGAGTTTTTGGCTCACGGGGAAATTCTGTATTGTGTTGCCCATAATCACCCCCTTTGTTTTGTGATTTTGATGTCACAAAATCACCTAGGAATAAATCTATGAGGGCCGAGTACTAAGATCATCATTAGGCTGCCTTTTAACATATGTTTTTGTTTAGTACTCCCTACGTCCCAAAATAATTGACATTTTAGCTCTATACTAGGTTCATAGAAGATGCTATGAATGTGAATAGCGGTTATGTCCAGATTCGTAGTAGATACTATGAATCTGGACACATAAAAACATCGCCAAAATGCCAAATAAACTGGGACGAAGGGAGTAAATGATAATTATATAAGACAATGACAACGTGTGTATTGCACGTGCAAAAAATCTATTTTAAGTAACATTGCAGGTCATCTTTGCATCAATGAAAATGGCAAACTAGACAGTGAAATTTCTGATTCCTCTTCAGATACTTTTTCTTCACTTGCAATTCATCCTTCACAAAATAAGTTGCACCTATATATTGGAATACTTTTGCATGCATTCATCTATCATTGACTTCAGAAAACCTGTAGCATTTGCATGGAGTTTCAGGAAGAAGGTATGGTTAAAGGCATGTAAGCAAAACTTATTTCTGTTACATCATTTGCCACATGCAGGTGTGGCGGTTTTGTGGAGCCAAATAGTTCTTAGAGAAGTGTTTTTATTGTAATTAAGGGAGGGTGAATATATATATTTCTGATATACCATATGAATTAAGATGACTCTACATGAGTCAGACATAATAGGATATAATAAATTTAAATAAGCACATATATTACTTCAAATCACATTTCTCCTTCACCAGTTTGGTTGTTAAATTGGATTATTGCCATAGCAAGGTGGGTGCATGGCCAAGTTTATTATTGCCTCAGTTAGTGTTTGGTGCAGAAGGACCTTATTAGCATATTCAACTATACTTTTATAATATGAATGAGACCAAATCGATACACTTATCGCATTTCGTCTATTACCCTATCTTTAACACATGTTTTTATTAAGTACACGGTAACCTTGTAGCACAATGGCAACATGCGTGTCGCACATGCAAAAAACTAGTGTTATGTACAACCTCGGCCACCTCAACTCCTCTAGCACACGCACTTCTCTCCTTCCCACTTCCTTTAATATTAGAGCCTTGGCGATGACATGAACAGTCAACCCACCCTTGTGAGATTTTGGGCCCGTTTGGTAGCGATTCTGGAACCGATTCTCAAAGGGATTCTGCTCTTGCAGTCCAAAAGCCGGCCAAACAGGTTTGATTTGGAAACAGATTCTGCTCCTGGCTGTAGAATCGATTCTGAAAAATGACTTGGGAGACGAGAGCTGCGAAATGGTAGCTCCCGTACGCATCCTAGGCATGCCACCGCGCTAGTTTACGAAACTACCCCTAACCTTTGGGCGAAAATTACAAGGAAATATCATCTGGTTCCTCCTCCCGTGACTCGACTCCTCCCTCCGCGCCCCGTCCTCCCCTGACTCGGGTGGCGTCGGCGCCGCTACTCCCCGTGCTGCTCCCTTGTGCCCCGTCCTCCACCGACATCCCCATCCACTGAAGCGGTGGCGGCCGAAGGAAGCTATACGGCGCTGGCCCCCGTCCATCCCCATTGCTCCGTCCAATTGCGCCTCTCCGTAGCGCCGCCATGAAGGTGCAAGATCCGGCGAGGGGGAAGGTGCCCAGGTAGCAGAGATGGCTGGATCCAACCGTTCCTCCTCCGATCCGGCGGATGGAGGACCCGGCGGCGCATCTTCGATCCGGCTGGTAGCGAGGAATGGCACGGCCCTGCTCCGGTCGATGGTGGAGATTGGCGTGGCTACAGCGTAATCGGCAGTGGAGACTCCCGTAGCTCAGGCCCGGCCGGTGGTGGCGATTTGTGCAGCTCCGGCACAATGTCTTTCGGTGACTGGCGTGGCGGCGGTGGCACACCCGGCATTTGGCCCCCTGGCAGCGGCACACCTGGCTCCGACATGGACAGCGCAGGTGCATGGTCCGGCGCTCACTGTGGCTAATTAACGAATACAACATTTGTATAGCAAATATGGCTAATTGTTGGAGCTAGGGTTCAAGGAACCCATTGTTTCTCCTCATGGGCTCAGTTACCTCATGTTTGGTCCATGTAGTCTTTTGGTCCAATTGTAAGCCTAAGGGCATTTGTGTACTTATACCCCCACCAAGGGTAAAATGGTGATTTGTAACACGTCAAGGGTAGACCGTTCTATAAATACAAGACCCTAGAGGTCATGAGGGGGGCTGATTGATTCAGGTTGGCTCCTCCTCTTCTGGCTAGTTGTATCCTTCCTTTAGCTTTGCCAACCCTTCGGGTTGGCATAGCCCACTATATGTATGTTGGGACTTGTAACTCCAATAGCTGGCGTTATCCATGGGGAGGGATACAAAAAGTCTCGTGAGCAGAAGTTGAATTTTTTGAGTAAAAGTTTGGGGTCCTTCGAATTAAGTGGTCCTTCGAGATCAGCCTTCGGGCACATTTTTCAAAGGCCCTTCGGGCAATTTTTTCAGTGGTCCTTCTGGATCAGCCTTCGGGCACCTTTTTTGGAGGCCCTTCGGGCAATTTTTTCAACGGTCCTTCTGGATCAGCCTTCGGACACCTTTTTCGGAGGCCCTTCGGGCAATTTTTTCAGCGGTCCTTCGGGATCAGCCTTCGGGCACCTTTTTAGGAGGCCCTTCGAGCAATTTTTTCAGTGGTCCTTCGTGATCAGCCTTCGGGCAATTTTTTTCATTGGCCCTTCGGTATCTGTCTTCGGCCACCTTTTTTTGAAGGCCCTTCGGATCAGCCTTCGGCCTCGTTTACAAGTCTTCCTTCGGGATCAGCCTTCAGGCTCGTTTATAAGTCTTTTTCGGAATTTGCCTTCGGGCACGCTTATATGTCTTCCTTCGTAAGTTGCCTTTACATTTAGACACGTTTATAAGTTGCCCTTCGGAATCTCCCCTCCAGGGGTCCTTTGGTACAAGTTGCCCTTCGGGATCAGCCTTCGGGCTCGTTTTAAGTGGCCCTTTGGGATCAGCCTTCAGGCTTGTCTATAAGTGGACCTTCGGGATCAGCCTTCGGGCATGTCTAGCCCTTCGGGATCAGCCTTCGGGCTTGTCTATAAGTGGCCCTTCGGGATCAGCCTTCGGGCATGTCTATAAGTGTCCCTTCGGGATCAGCCTTCGGGCGTGCTTCTTGTTGGTCCTTCGGGATATGCAAAAAAAAAAAAAAACCCTTCAGAGGGTCCTTCGGCGTGAGCCTTCAAAGGCCATTCGGACAGCTTTTCAAGGGCCCTCCGAACACGCCCTTCGGACTCACCCTTCGACGTGAGCATACTGAGGGTCCTTCGGACTCACCCTTCGGCCGTATTGCAGGTGACATCCACTCTCCGCTTTTGGTTTTGCAAATTATATTGCTCATGCGCCCTTTGATCTAGTATCTCTTCGGTACCCTAGTTGTTGCGTGCTTTATTTATGCTATCAACTATACTTGTTAGTTTTTGCAAAGGAGTTAGTCATTGTTATATTCGGAGGCCTATATACTTAACAAGAGATCTAGCCTTCGGGTTGTGCATGCATTCAGTTAATTCAACGCGTCATTGTAGAGGCATGTGGATTGTGGCAGAGGCGTCGATCAGTTAGCATCGAGGTATTCGAACTGGCTAGAAGCCGGAGCACACAGAGCGTTTTGACCACTGGGCTAGAGCTCCAAAAGCATGCCCCCGACAATTACATATGTACGCGTATGCAGTGCAATCGATATCTCAAGCATTTCTTGAGTGCGCTCGCAGTCGCTGGACTCACAGGGACTAGCTAGTGTTCTTTTCGTGAATTTTCCTCTCGTTGGTATACCATGTTATTTATAGGAACGTATATTGTCTGTGGCTAATGCAACTACGTCACTGGCCTTTGCTTTTGGGACCTTCGGTAGACACTAAGGGGCCAGAACCTACCATGCATTATCCCGAGGGTTAAACTATATAATGAGCTACTGTTGGAGGTCCAACGCTTAAGCTTGCCGTTGGTATATAGTATGGTTCGAGGGTAGACTATGGCCTCCTAAAGCCAAGAGTTCACGAGCCGCAGCCTCTAGCCTGGCAAAAAATATGACAGCGCAGTGGTTGATAAGTTACAACAATAACGATGTTGCCGACGGGCTTAGAGCATGCTTAAAAAGATCGTGTAGTTCTGGTCATGAATCAAAACATACACAACCAAACAAAACACACGTCCATGAGAAACACGAAGGATAGTCCTAGGCGCAAGGGCGGCTTGCCAAGGTGCAACGTACCCTTTATGGGCTTACTCGCGACGATGAAGTGAAAGCTATCAGGAGGCACGTGCGCTAAACTATAACTATGTGCATATGTATTGAGAGCAAGCCATGCATGTGCAACTCGTTGCACTATTTCACTTAGTGCATCCGAGGGCACAAGCACTACTTGCATTGCTTATGTTAGCCTTGATGCCATGCTCATTACGGGCTGGCTGAGGGATAGATCACGAGGTCCATAAGCTACTCCAAAAGGTCAACGAGCCACTCCGAAGGCTGGTCAATGGCATGCACATATAGATGTCGCCACTCCGAAAGCTGCCATTTGCCGAATGATTTAGTATCCATTGCTTCTTAGCTTGTACCTCTTACGTACACTATAGAATGGTACCTAAGCCGGTGTAGTTCTAGAAATTCATCCAAGGGCCCATGCTAGTCATCCGGGGGGACCTTCGGCCACACGAATTGAGATGATCTCCAACCTAATGTTGTGAACCGAAGGGGCACTTGTGGGTAGTTTCAAACTAGCCGAAGGATACCACGAATAAGTTGCAGTCTCAGACTCCTATTGAGAGCAGCATGCAGATCATGGCTCTCTCTTATTTAACGAGTTATAGATACGTAGTGACATCATCCCGATGCAGGCATGATGTCACTAGAGCATGTATTATACGTGCAGCACTATGTGGCTGCACAGCCGGAGAGTGCATGCCCGAAGGACGAAACTTGTTTCAGGTCCGAAGGTTTATAGTAAGAAGGGAGCAAAGTGTGTTGACTTGACAAGCACCTCTAGCCGGTGATCTATCCTGGAAGTAGGAGGCTGTCAAAATTCTCGGTGACAACAATGTCGGAAACTCACGCATACCCGAAGAGGCACTTGCCGAGGGCTTGCGAGCCATTCCGAGAAGGCCGATGCCAGGAACTTGAGGGGAAAACCAAACCCGGAGGCAGACATTGCCGAGTTTCGTCGGGACGTTGAGTTTGTGCACCTGCGTCACAGACTTGCCGAGGTTGTGGTAGCTGAAGGGGCCTTCAGCTCGTGTGTGTGGAGTTCTGAGGACCGGAGGGGCTTTCCGCCAAGTCAAAACAAATTGCTTATCACCTTCGGTCACCCAATGCAATAAGACAAAAAAAAGCAGAGTTGAGAAAATCATACCCGCTCGGCTATTAGGGCGTTGAGTGCGAGGGATGAACCAGCAAGCGCGAAAGTCATGCGGCACGAGCTGGAGCTCAACACACAAATTTGCTATTGTGTTAGCCGAAGCAATCCCCGGCATGGCCGCTTCGTATAAGTTAGCACTACAAGGGTCATAGTCCCAATTCTTGAAAGGCGAAGTCAGAAGGGTGAAGTTCACCATTTTAGCACGCATGTTAAGTTCCAAGCTAGGCTAGACTGTGACGTCCGAAAACCAAGTGTTTGTGGCCCAAACATTTTTCGAGGCCCATCGTTAAGAAACCCATGACTGCAGCAAGGCGTTCAACATACGCTCCCAAGGGGATCTTCGGTCGCGCAAGATCAGATGGCCCCCAAACCAATGCTGTCAGCCGGAGGCCATCGCTGAGTGCCGCTGTCGTAGCTCGTAGTGCTGCTACGAAATACATACACAATGACATCAGCATGAGTTAATCATGTTGTCACCCTTGGCTACTTGCTCATATTAACATACGAAGGTGCACATGCCGAAGGTTTAGATTTCTAAGAATTCTTCAGCGTTGAAGGATGCCGAAGGCTTGAAATTAAGAATTAAGTTAGTGCCGGAGGCTTAGCTTCTAGGGCCACATGCATTATTGCCCTATGCACATACACGTGTTGTTGCTTAGCCACGTGCCTTTCCTATATACGGTGCCATGCATGCTAAATGGACGTACCTGTGCTAAGCTCACAGCACGGCCAACGGAACCCATCCTTCGGAGAGTCGCTAGTTTCGTTCTTTCCAAACAGCCCCAGGGAGGGACATATGGCTCGTACATGGTTCGAAGGTGTATACTTTGCTTCCCGCACCCGAACGCACAAACACTTACGCTAGCTTGTCGACAGATGTCACAAGGGAGGCTTGTCGAAGGCGGTTCTAAATAAGCTTACACGAGATGCAACAAGAACTATCTCGGCCACTCGCATGCGTCGTGCTCCAAACTAGAACTGTGTGCCTATGTGTTGAGAGCAAGCCATGCATGCATGTGCAAGAGGGAACAAGCACTTGCGTTGCATATTTTAGCGATACTGCTATGCTCATGTGGTGGTTGTAGGATAGATCATGAACGAGGTTCACAAGCCACATAGAAAGGCAGAAAAAGTGGCACACACATATATAGTTACTCAGAAAGTTATTGCTTGTCGAAAGGTGTTTTTCGTGATATACTTGCAACAGCCATCCATGGAACAAAACAACTCACATAGTCGACTCGTAAGCAAGCCCCGCACCCGAAGGGTACGTGTTGCCGGTTCGCCGCCGAGAGCACGAGAGTTGACGCTTCTAGAGGCCGACAGCCCGAGACCTTCGGTATCCAACGAAGGCATCACCTCAGACTCATAGTAGTCTGATGCTCGCTACAATGCATGGTAAAGTGCGAGATACCAAACCATCGCAAAAAAAAATGAAATTTAACATTCGTGCTAAAGGCTAAGTCCATTGGCTTTTTCTGTGTTGAAAGCTTTCGGCCAACACCTGGCCGAAGCACGAATAGCACGCCTCCAACAGTTGGGTCCGAAGAAGGTCTTTGTTACGGATACTTGTACATGCTCGTGTATTCGAGGGTTTAAATCAGCAAACACGTATGTTGCTAAGCTAAAACACCCATGCATGCGTAGCATGCACGAATAAAACTTTAGTGCTGCACCCGCCTTTTTTTGCCTGGCACACACAATTTGTTGTTGTGATAGATACCCTTCGGCCATGGTCAGAACAGGGAAAATTGTCAGCCTTTCGGCAATATAACGCCAACGCCACCGTATGATGTGATCGTAGCTCTAGACGATGGCGGGGTGCTTTGAGTTTCATGCCGAAACTTGTCAGTGGAAGCTTGTTTCAGTTGAGTTTCGACACAATACTAATGCGATAAACTCGGAACTAAAAGGAAAAGTTACATCCTAGTCGAAGGATAATTGCAAATCGGGTCCCTGAGTCCTGTCTTTTAGTCCCGCTAGTCGTTTACTTCATTGCACACATTTTCTTCGTCGGTGATTACACATGCAAGGGAGGGTGTGTATCCCAAATATGCAAACAGAACGGATGTTCATATTATATCATTTGCTTTCGGACCTAACCATATCGGCTTGTCTATAGTTTTTGCTTCATTTGCACTTGTAACCAAAGGGAGATAGGTGAGAACCTCATCCGAGGGTTCCACTGGGAACTTGCACCACAAACTGAACCTTTACATCTTTGATATAATTTTATGCTATGTATCAACTATCTTATTGTGTGCAGGCCTCTATACATCTGAATATTTTTCTTGCATAATGTTCATATGCAATTGATGGCATATGTTGTGCAGGAATCTGAAGCTAAGAGATGTGGCTAAGTGTCACACATTGTGTCTCCTTCTCACAGTTCTCAAGTCATGCATGTGCATCATGAGCATGCACAAACATTCATGTCACATGAGCATGCATCGTGCATACAAGTGCATGGTAAAGTATTATTACTCATCTTCTTTTCGCTTGAACACCGGGCAACTACGGCCCGAGGGTCCAAAGGGACGCGTCCTTTACTTTACATGCAAAGGCAACTACGGCCTGAGTCCAGACAACTACGGTCTGATGTCGGGCAACTACGGCCTGATGCTCTGGAAGGACATGCCCGAAATGCCGGGCACGACACTACCCGATGTCGGGCAACTACGGCCTGATGCTCCGGAAGGACATGCCCGAAAAGCCGGGGGCAACACCTCCCGATGCCGAACAACTACGGTTCGAACCATGCCGAGGTCTGACGAGGCACTCGGCATGTATGTTTTATATGGCATGAATTATTTTTCCCTCGTAATTATTAAAGAGCCCGAGGGCACATGATATGATACATGGTACCCGAAGCCATAACTTATATAGAAAGCCCGAGGGCACTAGAGTGAGTGCACGTTACCCGAAGGCATAAGTTTCTACATGTAGCCCGAAGGCTATGACTTCTAAAAAATTGTGAGTTAGGGCAAGTGCATGAGTTTGTATGGCATTTCTTCTATTTGATGTTGTTGTTCAGTAAAATCTTGAAGGGTGACGCTTGAAGCTTGTAGACAACATGCGGTGCCAGGGAGGGATGTAAGCCCTCAGATTTGATACAACAATTCGTCCATCCATGCTAGGAAGGGGTGTAAGCCCTCGGCCTTGATGCAACAATTCGGCCATCCATGCTAGGGAGGGATGTAAGCCCTCAGACTTGATACAACAATTCGTCCATCCATGCTAGGGAGGGGTGTAGGCCCTCAGACTTGATGCTAGGAGGGGTGTAAGCCCACGGCCTTGAGATGCAACAGTAAATTCATCCACATCAAGGAGGGGGCTAACCCCCCGGTCTTGTGGTACAACTTAAGTAGTTTTTTCACTTCCCCCCAACAACAGTCAAAAGGGAGGAGGAGTACATATAAATATTTTACTATTATATTTGACTGTTGTATGTGAGAAAGTGAAATTACTTACCTCTCCTTCGGACTCATAGCAACTAACAAAAGTGTATGCGTGTTACAGAAACCATTTTTGTCAAAAATTCAACTTTCAGGTTGGGTCCGAAATAATAAAGACATCGGCCACATCTTCGGCCTAGCTATCATTAACAAGAAAGATTCTCGCCTTTAGCACAACTCCGGGTTCCAAAGCAAGGATGTCTTTGGCTTAACCTTAACTCCCGAAGAGAGGCTCTCACCTTCGGCCAGTGTCAAGTCTCAACGGCTAGGCAGAAGAACCTCATGAATGTTGCTATGTACTTCTTTTTTCATGTAATATTATAGTGGAATTTATAATGAGACATGCAATTTGATAGTTTATAGATTGGGTCTCTGAGCCATGAGGAGCTACGGTCATCAGTAGCCCCTCGTGCCTCCGAGAGTCTACAGATGAGGGAGGACTGTTGGAGCTAGGGTTCAAGGAATCCATTATTTCTTCTCATGGGCTCAGTTACCTCATGTTTGACCCATGTAGTCTTTTGGTCCAATTGTAAGCATAAGGGCATTTATGTACTTATACCCCCACCAATGGTAAAATGGTGATTTGTAACACGTCAAGGGTAGAAGAGGGATTCCCCTCTTCTCCCCTTTCTATAAATACAAGACCCTAGAGGTCATAAGGGGGGCTGATTGATTCAGACCGGCTCCTCCTCTTCTGGCTAGTTGTATCCTTTCTCTAGTTTTGTCAACCCTTCGAATTGACATAGCCCACTATATGTATGTTGGGACTTGTAACTCCAACACTAATTAACGAATACAACAACTCAAGAATACCCTATCTCCGGAGCAAAGCTGGTATGGGTATTATGAATATTGTTTCTCTTCAATCCTATATCTAAATATTAAGAATCCGTTTAAGAATCTGTTTTGCCAAACACCTCAAAAATCTGTTTTTGTGGAGAATCCATTTTTGTGGAGAAGCTGTTTTATGGAGAAGTTGTTTTTGGGAGAATCTGTTTCTTGAGAATCCCTACCAAATGGGCCCTTTATATCCTAATGTAGTATGAATTAAAATCAGAAATTGTTATCCTCGTTCGACTGAAATTGATTTTCAAATTCCACCATGCTTTAGGGTGGGGGGCATCTTGGCGAGCTTCCGTAAACTCTGTCCTTTAGAAGGAGGATTCAAGGATGACATGCCGACCTAATGGTGGTAGTCAAAGGCGAGACTCACCTATGTCGGTTGGGTCAGGCGGAGGCAGGGAGCTTATGCTATTTTGGAGTTTCATTTTTAATAAAGGAAAAAGTCCATATTATTCCCCTCAAGTATAACAAAAGTCCATATAACCCCTTAAACTATTTTTTGATTTATTTTACACCCCTAAACTATGATACTTGGTTCAATTCACCCCTTAATATAGTTTGTCTTTTTTATTTCATTATGCACAAAATTGAATTTTAATTTAAAATTTTGCATGAATATAGTAAATATCACAATGTATGCTAGAAAAATATATCATGAATTTTTCATCGTCATTTTCAATATAACATTGTATCTCAAGGGCTACTTAATTATTAAATATCTCGGACCATCAAAATAATGATTAAAAACTATTTTATATTTTTATAGCATGAGGTACGATATCTACTATCATCTCACAAAATTTTAACTTAATACCACACTTATGCATGGAGAAATAAAAAAGACAAATTATATTAGGGGGTAAATTAAACCAAGTGACATTGTAGAGGGGGTGAAATGAACCAAAAAATAGTTTAGGGGATTATGTGAACTTTGAGTATATTTCAGGGGACTAATTTGGACTTTTTCCTTTAATAAATAAGGTGACATATCAGTATTTTTGATGATATGATAATAAATTAATTAAGAAAGAGATAGAATCAGATGAAACTATGTTTACACTTTTTTTTAAGACACTTGTATCTTATATGTACTTCTAGAAAACAACAAAAATGAAAAATATATTTTGTGATCTATTTCATCTATCAAATTAATGATATATTGCTTATGTGACATACTTAAAAACAATAAAATAAAATAGTCCATTTAGACTAGCCTTCTAGCGACAGTTAGCAAGATGACACGGGGAGTTACGGACTTGATGGCAAACTATTCGTGATAGCGGACTTTATGGGAATTCTGGAAGAAATCGAAGAGTTTGGCCAAAACTTCTCTTTTTTGTCTTAATTCATGCAAAGCGCTCTGCTAAGGCTAATCTAATGCACAGTTTTATTTTGATTTTGATATTTTCAAGAGTGTCATATCATCTTTTTTAATTTAAAATTATGAATGAAACTATTTTTTTAATATATAGTTTTATTTTGATGCTTCATAGCATTTAATTCTATGATTTTATTGGTTGTCTAAAGAATAAAATAAAATTACTCCTCTCTAATGCTAGTTTCATGATGTTTTAATTTTAAGAAACCGTATATAGTTAGTTTCGTCTAAATAAAACTCTTCTCATCTCTTTATAAATTTTTATCATATCTGTGATATCTCATTTAATAAAAATGAAAATCCCATTACTTACTAGATAGACTTAATAGCTTATGGTTCAGCCAAATACCTCGATTCCTGCTTCACTGTTTGCAGGAAAATTGTTTGAATAAATAAAGAGGAGTTGTTCTTGGTCTAAAAAAATGTTAAGTAGATGGAATCGAAAAGGTCAGGTGATAGAATACCTGATTTTAAAGTTAAACTAGCAAAATACCCCTGCATTACCATGGATCTTTATCAAAAAAATTTATGGTTAGAATATTTTTTTTGTAAATGTAAAAGGTTTATAATTAATCAATTTTTTTGGCTTGAGTATTTGCTCTATTTTTTATTTTGTATTACCTTGTTAAGTTTTAAAAAAAATATTTATTATAATAATTTTGGAGTGAGTTATTATTGGAATTCTCGCTATTAGTTTCCATCCAAAATATGATATTAAAACAATAGATGATTAATTATTGTTAGTATGAAATATCGAATTGAAATCGGAGTTCAATCAACAAAGGATTAAAAAATGGTCCAAAAATGATTTAAACTAATTGGTGAATCACTATAGGATACAAATTGAATACGACAATGTTACGGACACATCTGGACACGAAAAAAATGGTCTAGACGACCTTACCTCAATTAATAAGTTGTAGAGAAAAGGGGTTTAAGGATAGAATACTTTTGTTTAAAAAAAAATGAACGGAAAAGAAGGCGGTTAGTAGAAAAGTGGATGAACTCATACAGCCCGCGTATGCAGAACTCTTGGTGGGCCTCTGTGTGGACGGGCTGTAAGTACATTTTGGGCCATGGTTATACAGACGACATGGTTCTTCTGGATATCTGTGGTCAAACTGTGGTCTTTTTTATTACCAAAAAAGAGGCTATTATCGTCTAAAAAAAGGCTATTATGTTTTTACCCTGGTCTGTTGTTCAATTGTATTTTACCTCTTATTTTTTACTTTATGATTTTATCCTTGTAAACTTTGTCTTGAATTTGAAAAAAAAAACAGGATAAAATCACAAAGTTGGAAAACGGGTGATAACATCATAATTGAGGTTTGAATCAGGGTCTGAAACACAATTGTTTAAAAAAGAAAAGAAAACCTGTCTTATATATATACTTTCACACATAAATAGAAGAAGAAAAAAAATGTGAACATATGCATGTGAACTGTGAGTGGCGCGCAACCGTACTAAGTACTTGCAGGAGCAGGAGAGATGTCTGCATATCATTATCGATCATGGACTTGCGTCGTCTCATAGTACAACGCATACCCATTAGATTAAGAAGCATCCCCATACACAACGTGAGTATATATCTAATTAATCAGTTAATCACAAGGGTGTAGCAAGGAAGGACGAACTCAATTTCGTACGGCCTAAAAGAATCTGAAATTTTTCATCATGGCGTAAGAGACCTTCGCTTTTTTCTTAGGAAGAAGAAGAAACAGACAACAAAGAGAAACTTCAGCTTTCGATGGGGACACATGTATATATGTGAGTACCGATACGATACGATGCGAGTCAAACAGCGAAGGAACTTGAGCTTCAAGGTACGGTTTACGTATCACAAGAGCGATACAACAGCAATCAATCAATTATATTAAATTAAGGAGTGTCTAATTTTAAACTGACTGAAAATTTAGGATTACTTTCAACCAATGCTTTTGTCCCTTAGATCTAGATTCTAATAAATATAAAAAAATAACTTTTTTATAATCTATACATAATACTAAGTAATAGATATATAATCTTACAAATAAATAACACAAAAACAAAAACAGCAGTAAAATGATTGACTGAACGGATTTGAAAAGAAGTATTCCCGATTAAATTAACATTACCATGTGGTACATGAACATTACCTATATACACACCACCTCTTGACTAAGCTTTAGCAGTGTTATCAATCACCAGCTGTTAGCTAGCTATAGTACTTTACACTTCAAACTACTAAACTAATGCCTGGTTATATCGAGACAAGAGTGGGGGGTCAATGAGGCCGTGAGGGTACGTATGAAAAGAGGCGAGAGAAAAAGTGAATCGTGACTTCAGCCTCAAAGCTAAGCTAGCTCCTCCCTCCTCGCTTGACTTGTGGAAGCACGCATCATGTGCCCGGCGCCCCGGATCGACACTCTAAAGGGACGATGAATCGGAAAAAGAATGAGTTGATATGCAGCAATCACAAGTGTCGTGATCTTCGGTTGACGCTGACCGGTTATTGTAATTTTTGCGGTTGGGGTATAAACATCGGAGTCACTTATATATATGTATGTATATAAATTGAAGCAGCACACTACCTTTCTGAGAGTGTGTGGTTCTCTCAAATGTGACTCCTTTTTCTTCTTCTTTTTAAAGGGTTCGAATTTGGCTCCTTGCTACTCGGATTTTAGTTGCCACGGCGCTGTCCTATACTGGAGCTGGAAATTAATTCAGATGGAAATAAACTAGAGCATATGGGCCGGGTGGCGGGTAGTGAACAAGTAAAGATCGATGTAATAAAGTGAGATATCGATTTCTGGGCTCCTAGTTAAATAATCTCTCTGCCCTGGTTCCTCAATTGTTTCTGTCATGCACATTTGGTGTGTGATTTATCTTCAGCAGTGTAATGATTCGTCGTCGTCGTGCGAACAGAAGCCATATGGTTCTCTCTTATCTCATCTCAGAAATAAAAGGATAGACATGTTCAACGTTAAAAACAAGCGAAAGTAGCTATTGCGGCTGGCGCAGATCATTAGAAGGAGGTTCCTTTCATATATACTATATACGCATTCTAGCTATCTGCTCGTGTCGTGTGTGCGGTTTTAAGGTTTGCCTACAGACGATATTGATGTGCACGTACGTACGTCTTGCGTGTTGTATAAGTTCTCTGTTTTTTTATTGTTGATGTTGGCTAGAGCAAATTCACACAAGTAATAATACCTTTAAATGAAAACCCGAGCTAAAAATATCCAAGAATGAAAACATGGTTATAGGAAATACAAACGCGCACCAGAAATTATTTCACGTGGGAGCATGCTTTGACCAGTGAAAATAGCTACTAATAATTCACAAAGTCAAAATCTTGTATAGTTTGCTGACGAGCGCTCGATATACGGCACGAATGCACCATGGAAAGTGCACCACTCTGTGTTGGATATTACGTCCCAATGCAAACGATACTTCTCTGATCTCTCACTGGTTTTAATTATTCCTTGGATTGATGTGATGGGACCTTTTTAATTCGAAGTAGGAGAGTAATAATCAGGGGCATTAGTACTTCTGATCAGTTGGCAGCGCTGTCGCATTACTTTTCTTAGCTTAATCTGGACCAGCCTTGCCACTTCAGTTAGGAGTAGAATATACTGTGGACACTATATAGCTGTTGCTACCAACATTATTCGTTGCCAATTGCCATGGTTGCGTCAGCTGAATTCCTATGCTGCAAGCGCGCCTATTAGGGCCTATTAATGAATAATGACATCTCAAATAATGAAAGTGTTCTTTCATCTGTGCTTAAAGAACGAATAGAAGGGTGAAAAATAAATGTAGTTAGCCATCAAGCATAGTATATGTGTGTAATAAGCATCTTCTCGTCCACATATTTTAGTGCTTTCATGAATCGCATTATGCGGTGGACACATGAAAGTGTTTATGAAGTATCAATGCCTCATTGGCCCATTAAGAAAAGAAACCGAAATGCCGTGTACCTACTCGATCATCGATGGCTAACTATACAGAAAAATAAACACCACGCACCTGACACTCCGTCAGGCTTTCCTACGTGCTTCTCGTTAGGCAGAGCCGAGAGATGCTGCTTCCATTTTTATTATCTAAAAAAAAGAAGTGCCAATTCGATCATCTTCGCCTAATGATCCTGCCCCTTTTCAATCCCGGGTTAAACATTCTCCTGCCACGTCAACGGGCCCCGCCTGCCTCGTGGCGTACGCCACCAGGCCTTTTTCCCGCGCGCGCCAAACCCAAGCTCGACACCACCCTCCGCGAAGATTCCATTCCCTTCCATTCCACACGCGAGGAAAACACAAACGCGAACGCACGCACCAACGCGGGCCCACGTTCAGCCGCCCGACCGGAGCGACGCCGCCGCGCGCAAAAGCAGCCAGCGCAGGAGCCCGCACCACCCGTCCCGGACGGCACGCCTGTCGCTGACGGGGCGACCCACTGTCCGGTGAGACGAGCTCGGGCCCACGCGCCGGTGGGACGTAGCGCGCCGCGGTCGCCGTCGCCGCAGCTGCCACCCACCTGCGCGCAGTAACTCGCGCGGGCACACGCGTACGCTCCACCCCCCTCACCATTTTTCTTCTTCATTCACGATAGAGTGTGGAAAACAAAAAGAAATCCGAAAAATATCTCACCTTCGTTCGCTCTCGACTAAAGTAAGGCGCCCGTCGGCTCCTACCTCGCGCCTTCCTCGCGAGGCGCACCGTCTCCCTCCCCTCCCCTTCCCCTCCTCCTTCTCCTCTCCCCCTCTCAACTCTACCTTCTGCGGGCTCGAGCTCAACCTCTCGGCGGCGAAAAGCCCTACCACCAGCGCCAGCGCCGTGGTCGCCGCCCTTCCTCCGCGTGAAGCTTTGCTGGCCCGGGGCGCGATGCCCGCGTGGTGGCCTGCCAAATTGAGGTCCAAGGCCAAGGCCAAGC
Source organism: Eleusine coracana subsp. coracana (assembly GCA_032690845.1). NCBI lineage: Eukaryota > Viridiplantae > Streptophyta > Magnoliopsida > Poales > Poaceae > Eleusine > Eleusine coracana. The sequence goes on from CM064424.1 coordinate 13,285,385, forward strand.
CCGGCGCGGCGGCCGTCTCCGCGAGCTCCTCCCCGCGCAACTCGGCCGACTTCGGGTCCCCGTCCCCGTCCCCGTCGCCGACGCCGCGGTCGAAGGAGAAGGCCCGCAGCCTCGACAACACCGCCGCCCCGCGCTGCCGCGGGGCGCATGGGGCGGTCGGGTACAAGCTCCCGGTGCCCGTGAGCGAGCCGGAGCCGGAGCCGCTGCCCCTGAGCTCTCTGTACGAGGACGTGGCGGCGGGAGCCGGGGATGGATGCTCGTCGGCGTCGGAGTCGAGCGCGTGCTCGCTCGTGTCGTTGGACGAGGCGCAGGATCAGCAAGGGTACAGGTGAGCGGTTGATCGTGGTGGTCTTCGTGTCTGTTTGGGGGCTCAATTCCGTGTCTGCTGCTGCACGTGTTTCAATTTCTCCTCGTTCTGGGTGCAATTTCGGATCAATTGGCCGTTACTGTGATCAAATTCGGGGAATTGCGTGATTACATAGGTCGATTTGTAGGTTTAACTCATCATTTCCTCAGTTAATTTGGTTCCGTTACGTAATTGAGGGGTTAAAGAGTCAAGTGCAGAGTTGGAGTGAAGAGTCAGGATTCACACCAACTGCAACAGTTGACCTTTTCTATGGTCGTATCGTTTCTACATGGGCCATCTCTTTTCTTGGTAAATAATGATTGAAGACCGAATGAGTCAGCCAGAGCGTGTGAATGGTTGACAAATTTTTATAAAAGTAAATATAAATCAAGTGAACAGCTGTTTGTTGTATACTTTATCAAGTCGGAAATAGAGCTGTCATCTTGCGGTGCAAGTGAAATGCTTTTGCTGACACTTCGTTTGTCAATCGAGGTATGATGCACACAGGTCAGCCAAATCCTTTTTGTTTTGCGCTTGGTCGTGGCACCTTGGGAGTAAATCAATTGTACTGTTGTGTCGTTATGTGCTAGCTGTGATACTTTAATCGACACCTTACTTAAAATTCACATTGCTGTTGTTTTGATATGTTCGCTGATCCTTATTAATTGCTTCGTGTTGCCTTTAGGTCTGTGGATCCAGTTGCTTTTGCTAGGGGAAGAAATACACCATCTAGCTCAGATAGAATAATAAATGAAGACAAGCACTTCATGTCTTGTAGTATGCCACGGGAGCATCAGAAGTTCTTTGAGGTTCCTATGTCTATTGCCAGAGAACATCATTTACATAGTGATGAGCCCTCAACTAGTGAAACCAGTTGTTCACGTGGCAGAATGTTATCTGAAGATATATTTGGTCCAAGAACGAGAAGTCTCTCACCTGGCCCAAAAGGCAACGTTTTTGCTTTGAACAATGGAAATTCAAGAGAATTCGGATTTAGCCCAAGGTCACCAGTGAGAAAGATGGATGGTTTGAGGAGTCCACCACATCCTTTACCTCTTCCTCCTGCTCCTGCTGCTTGCTCGCCTCTTCCTCCAGCTCCCAGTGCTTGCTCACCTCTTCCTTCATCTCCTACTACATGCTCGCCTCTTCCTTCATCTCCTACTACATGCTCACAATCCCAGTCACAGTGGAAAAAGGGGAAACTGCTAGGGAGTGGTACATTTGGCCAGGTTTACCTTGGATTTAACAGGTACATTTTCTCCCGTTTTTACTTCATGGAAATTTAAGTTATCATGTGAAAGTTTTTTTGAGGAAATGTTATCATGTGAAAGTTGATGCATTTGTTGTATTCAATGCTATAATTATACGGTAGTGGTATTAAATTTAATCTAAACTTTTCTGACAACATATTGTTGATATGTACTGTGTGCCTTATGGCTTCTGCATTGCTAGAAAATAGTCATGTAAAGTTTTTTATGACCAATGATGCAGTGAAAATGGCCAGTTTTGTGCGATTAAGGAGGTCCAAGTTATTATGGATGATCCACACTCGAAGGAACGACTCAAACAATTAAATCAGGTTAGTAGTTAACTTCTTTAGTTGGATTAGTTGCAGTTTCACAAATCAAACTGTATTTGTATCTCTTGTTTAGTTAACTGATCAACATGATTTATTTTTGCTATTGACAGGAAATAGATATGCTTAGGCAACTCTCGCATCCAAACATTGTGCAATATTATGGGAGTGAGCTGGTAAATTATATTTAAAATTCATTGCATTTATCTTGGCGCCATATAGTTCCAATACATATGTGTTCTTTCATGTATGTTGTTACACATGATACACCTTTTTTTTTAACTGACAACATTATATCCAAGACTATTGAGAGTGTAGTTAGAATCCCCACAGATAACTTACATATTGTCTTATTGACTATTTGATACAGAGGTATCATGCAAGCATGCACAGAAAGTTTTCTTGTTTATCAGAGTTTTGTTAGGATTTTATACTTAAATGTGTCAAAGAAATAGTTGCCACATCACCTCTGTTTTCTGAGCGTCCGATTAGGCGCGCCTAGGCGTCGCTTAGGCGAGAAAACGCTCGGCTGAGCCTGTATAGGCTCACCGAAGCGATCTGCCCGCCCAGAATTCTGGGCGTCCGTTTAGCGGACGATTGGGCGCGCCTAGGCGTCGATTTGAACATGGATGATTAGTTTGAAATTGGCAAGTGGGGCCGGGATTTGATTAGGTTTTAGGGAGGTCCGGTTATAATTTGGCAAGTGAAGAGAGATCTTAACTGCAGCTGGTGCAGCTGCCAGCAGGTCAACCAAGAGAGATCAGTCAACACTTCTATGTGTTTTTTCAACTGAAATTTACTTAAGAAATACTACTATATGAGTGTGTATATATATATATGTATATATTGCCTAGGGCTGGGAGGTCTGGACGACTAGGACGCCTAGAGTCCACCGTTCAGCCGCCTAATCGCCCCTAGTCGTCCGCTCAGCTCGACTAGGCGGCTGAATGGTGGACTGGCGATCATTCAGCGCTGAGCGCTTTAAAAACACTGCACATCACACTTAAGGACCTGAGCTGAGAGTGTATTGATGGTATTGGCAGTTACAAAAATATCGAAAAGAATAGTATCAATGCAGTTCGCTACATGTCAAAGAAATATTTATGCATGTCGCCTCATTATGCGCTGTTTGTTTTTATTTTTCGTTATATTTTCTTATATGTTGACTTCATTTCCTTCTCTATTCTACTGTTCATCCATCTGAAGGGCTAGTTTTCTTGTTTCAGTGCCTTACTGTTCTATGTTCATCAGCATTTATTGGAGTTACATTGCAAAGTACTTCAAAATGTTCAGACTTTCTAAGTATACTTGTATTCAAATGCAGACTGATGAAGCGCTTTCCATTTATCTTGAGTATGTTTCTGGGGGTTCAATCCACAAATTACTAAGAGAGTATGGCCCTTTCAAGGAACCTGTGATTCGCAATTACACTGGGCAAATTCTTGCTGGTCTTGCCTCCCTACATGGGAGGAACACTGTCCACAGGTAGTTTCTTAGTGTAAATCTGTATGCTCTGCTCATAGATAGGCCAAAATGCAATAATAACTTCATACTTCTTTTTCTTGGCAGAGATATTAAAGGTGCAAACATACTTGTGGGCCCTAATGGTGAAGTCAAACTTGCTGACTTTGGCATGGCTAAGCATGTATGCAATTTTCGTTTCTGTTCTTCACTCTATTGTCTCCTGTCTATTCATTTTGTATGATTTCAATAGTGCGCCCTTGAAGAAATCACAGTGAAGAATGTTTTCTGTCCTTTTCTTAAAGAGCACCATGCAGTTAAAAATTCTAGTTGAAGTTAATTACTGGTTTGCATTACGATCAACAGCTTTCCCTAGGGAAGAAAGGAATAAATGAAGATGCAAATTCTATTTTTTTGACGCGGCATACCCAGCTCTTTTTTACTTCTCACCAAAGTAGACAGATAATTTTGTGGAATGTTGCCAATGGTCGATGTCTATGTTCTATGTGCATGTTCAGCTGAATCATCCTTAACAACGATTTTTTTTTCTGGTAGCTATGTTTTGATGAATATGTACACACAAGTTTGCGGCTCAATTGTTTTGTTGATCATCATGACAAGCAGGTGTCCCTTGCAAACCACTTAATTTTTATTACTGTAATGTTGATGCAGATATCTTCTTTTGCTGAAATACGCTCTTTCAAAGGAAGTCCTTACTGGATGGCCCCTGAGGTGAACTTTTTTTTACACTAAACTTCATTGCATCTTCACGGATAATACTCTGAATGAAGTTCTCAAATCAATTGGGAAACTTGCAGGTAATAATGAACAGTAAAGGTTACAATTTAGCAGTCGACATTTGGAGTTTGGGTTGCACCATTATTGAGATGGCAACGGCAAGACCTCCTTGGCATCAGTACGAAGGGGTATGTTTCCGTTTAACAGCTGTATTTCCATATTATCTTGATGAATGATGTGGAGCCAATGTTATCCAATCTAATCTTGCAGGTGGCAGCAATATTTAAGATTGCAAACAGTAAAGATATACCTGAAATTCCAGACAATTTCTCTGAGGAAGGGAAAAGCTTCTTGCAGCTTTGTTTGAAACGTGATCCAGCATCTCGTGCCTCTGCAGCCCAGTTGATGGATCACCCTTTCGTTCAGGACCATCCCGCGGTGAAAGCTGCAAAATCCAGTACATTAAGAAATGCATTATCTTCTCCAGCAGATTGCATGCATACAATGGTACGGTTTCTACCTACTCTGAGCTAAGTTTTTCATCATTTTTTAATTTATGCTTCTACTTTCATGGTGACAATAAGAAAAACTAAGACAATAACATTATTAGAATTTATGCGCTACTTATTTGAATAAAATTCAATATAGAGTTGTTGCTTTGCACCGGGAGAAAAATACCATTATACTTCATTTACAGGATATGTTATCCTAAATGCTCATCCTTGTTGTTCATCCTCTATCTTGTTGCAGTCCAACAGGGAATTTCCATCAAGGAAAATTATTACTCCTCTGAAGGATATAGGTGGACTGAGTGCGAGAGATTTCACTGGATTTTCCACTGCTGTTCCTTCACCGCACACCTCTAGGTACTGTGATATTGCACTTGTCTTCAGTTTATACCCTCCTTCACAAATTTGACACTGAAAAGCTTTATCCTGCAGCAGTTCTATTCCTTCGAGAACAAACATGTCTCTACCAGTTTCTCCATGCTCTAGCCCACTGCGGCAGTTTAAGCAATCGAATTGGAGCTGCTTGCCTTCTCCACCTCATCCGACATATTCCTCCGGTGCTGGCTACAACGCACTAAGCTACGTGCATAATCAGACAAGACGAAGTCCCCCTCCTACAATTTCAGATCCTTGGCTTGATGTTGGCCAGATGAAACTTCAAAGCCCCTATGGTTCCCCCAAAAGGTTCTGAGCCTCATTTGTGAAAGCTCATGGAGAAATGTTCCCACAGCTTGGTAAATATTTGGAGATGTTCCATCACCTAAATTTGTGTTTTACTAAAATTATCTGATGTACTGTACAGTGAAAAGGGACCCTACAGGAAGCAGGTGTTGTTTGTAACAGGAAGTTCTGTATATCTATAGGTTATTGTCACTTCCACAAAGTCCTAGTTTATGTCTTTTCAAAATCTTATAGAAGAGGAAGGCTGTAAATTCTCAAGTTCCTTAATCACAGATGTGAGGATGTAGTTCCGACTTAATCACAGATGTGGGATGTAGTTCCGACTTAATCACAGATGTGAGCTGACATTTCGGTGAAAACGGAGTTAGGACTTGATCACAGATGTGAGGATGTAGTTCCGACTGACATGAAGAATGATATATGCTATCGCTACAATTTGTGTTTCATTTCTTAAGATTATTAGTCATTATTTCATTTGTGTGACACTGTGATCAAACTGAAGAAGGCGTGCTACTTATAGCTGCGTTATTTAACACTCCATCGAGCACAGGCTTGAAGATATTGTTAGGTTAAATAACGCATCTATTTGTGACTTTTCTGCAATAAATATGAAAAAAGAGTAAATATATAAAAAAAATGCCAGGTATTAGGACTGTTTTAACACAAAATCACAGGTTGTACAAAATATGTGGCCAAAACAACGGACTATTCCAAAATGCCTCCATGGCTGGGAAAGCAATTCCACGTGGCTCCTAACGTGGCCATGGGCTCGCTGTAAGGCCCGGTTTATGGTTATCTTATTTTAGAGAAAAGAAACGAATAAAAGAAAATGAAAATTCTATTTTTTTACGGAGACTTGTTATTTTTCAGCTGTCTGAAAGTTTATTAACTTTTAATCACTATTTTGAGTCATAGGATTTAAGATTCAACGGTTTATAATTATTATATAGATAATCTTATAAAAGAAAAATCAAAACACAAAGTGATAAACCATCGACTCAAACATTCAGTCCATTAAAGGTTAGGAAATATGTTTTTTTTATAACGTTTGGACAGTCTATTACTTCTTTTTTCTAAAGTGGATAAATAATTCTGCCGAAGGGTACCAATGGTCGATGCTTTGTTCATCTCTAGCAGAAGCATCCTTAACAATGATAATTTTACAGTTGTCTCCATCCTTTGTTGATCATCACGACAAGATGCCTCCCTTCCCGAAGTCACTTAACTATTATTACTTTATGATGATTCAAATATCGTTTTTTGCCCAAATAACCTCTTTCAAAAAATGTTCCAATTGGATGGCTCCGATTTTGAGTTGTTTGACACTAAATCTCATTGCTTGTTCAGGGGTAAAACTAGTGACTTGCAGGTGATTACATTTTATGAGTTGGCATTTAGAGTATCAAGATAAATATTAGCGACGTCATGTGACATATTTAAGCGTTAGGGCTAAGTACTCATCGAACTGATCCCGTCCCACCCAACCCCCATGGATGAAGCTGAGCATATGCTGCCTCGTCCCACCCGCACGAACGGGTTGAGCGTGTCTCGCCTCGCCTGACCCCCACGAGTCAGGTCGAGCGCGCTCCCTCCTCTCGCTTGAAGTTACAAGTAATGATGCACATCCCACACATCGTGGGATGGATCAGCCAAGGAAGCACATCAAACTTCAAATGATGGCTACAATGCTGATGGAACACCATCGATCGACGGGAGCCGATGGCGCACATTGACTCAACATGACAAATCCTCACAACCACGTGAAACCCGGAGAGTGGGATCCCGGACGACTCTCTCTCTCTCTCTCTCTCTCTCTCTCTCTCTCTCTCTCTCTCTCTCTCTCTCTCTCTCTCTCTCTCTCTCTCTCTCAAGGTCTAACCCCTTGAGGTATAAACAGGGAGGCCTCTTATTCTACATACAAGCCTTCTCCATTCGCACATATGCACAAGAGAAGCCCGCCCTTACACTCCCACTCGCATTTCTCAAGCACCAGAGACTTGAAGCTCTGTCTCATCTATCGCCATCATTGTACCTACCATGTACTCCTAATACAAGTAACATGAACAGTCCAAAACTGGACGTAGTGGTTCTTCTCGAACCATTATAAACTCTTGTGTCCTCTCGTGAACCCTCCGCCTTTAAACATTCAATAAATGGAAATTTACTAGTCGGTGATATAAGACATCGACATAGAGTTTAGCATGTACCATTACGAAAAAGGTTACTACAAGACATATATGAAATTAGTGTGAGATAGTTTACCTTTACTAAAAAATTATATAGTCAGCTAGAGGTGTGTTAGTGGGGCATATGACCCCTGCCTAAACCGAGACATTAGTAGGGTCAGAGCAAAATTCAACCCCCCCCCCCCCCCCTCCCCGTCGTCCCTTGCTTTATGTGATTCTTTAAGAAGATGAGGAAGGGCAAGATTATATGGAAGAAACAACAAGGGCATATGACCCAATAGCAGATTGTAATGAACAAGAAAGGAAACAATTTAGCAGCGGATGTTTGGAGTTTAGGAATGACCATTATAGAAATGGCTACAGGGAGACCTCCTTAGTCCACATGAACCGGTATATATAAATGCATTCACTTATTATTACCTGTATTTCCATGTAACCATGTGGTGAATAATGATGACCTAGTAATATGTAATCTAATCTTACAAGCATCAGCAATGTGTACGATTTTACATGAAGGTGCATCGGACATCCCAAAAAATCTATCGAAGGAAGCACAACATTTCTTGTATCTCTTTCTGATACGAGATCGAGCGTCTCGCATGTCTGCAGCCCAGTTGCTTGCTGGATCATCCCTTTGTTTTGGGACCACCCTACAGTGAAAGTTGCAAAATCTAGTGCAATAGTATTATTTCTTATTATGCTTCCCTCAGATTTGTTCTTTCCTTTATTTGATACACCTTGGTTACATGGGATTCAATCTTGTTAGGTCACGATCTACTTTTTAGGGATATAGGAGAAGAGATGAGAGAGATAGTATTTGAATATAATTTGTTGCTTTATAATAGGAGGAAAATATCATCATATTTCCAATACACCTTACTCAAATCTTGTTGTAGTCCATCAAGGAGTTGACATCTACTAGGAAACCTCGAAGGATACCGGACAGAGCTCGAGAATGCCCCCCCCCCCCCTCCTCCCCACTTCAGGTATGGTGATATTTCACTTTTGTACCCCTTTTAGCAAATTTGACACACAAATGTTTTTTTTGGCAGTACTCCTATTCCTGCTTTGACTAGAACCATGTTTCTACCTGAGGCCTTCAACGCAGTTTAAGCGATCCAAATGGAGTTGCATGCCTTCACCGTAGTGTTCTTAAAATTATAAATGAAGCTATTAGCTGCTTGGTGTTTATAACCAAAATAGACATCTCAGTGTGACGAAATATTTCCCTATCAGAATTAGTGCATGACATATGTTTAACATGATAATTTAGACGGTTATCCTAAATGTTACTCAATGGTACCCTTGGACTGGGAGATGTTGCTCCTGAAATTAAGGGGAAATTTGTAATGCAAAATGTCGCACATGCATCTTGCGACTTTAACGTTAACAATTGCTTCATATTGATTTGAGCAGCTTCAACAATGCCCTGGCACATATTAACCCCCCTCCCCCCAAAGCTAATTAATTATTATTATTGTATTTGACGATCATTCAAATATCATCTTTTGCCCAAATAACCTCTTTAAAAACATATTTCTATTGGATGCCTCCTGTTTTGAACTGTTTGACACTAAATCTCATTGCTTGTTCAGGGGTAAAACTATAGACTTCTTGAATAAATTAAGAAACTTGCAAATTATTACATTTTATGAGTTGACATGTAGAGTTCAGGATGATAATTATGAAAAGGATTACAATAAAACATATATGGAATTAGTGTGAGATAGTTTACTTTTACTAAAAACTATATTTTTATATAATTATAGTTAATGACAAAAAAAACTAGAGTCAACTGGAGCGTGTGTTAGTGGGGCATATGACCCCCTACCTAAATTGGGACATTAGCAGGTACAGTGATATTTCACTTTTGTACCATGTTTTACAAATTTGACATACAAATGTTTTTTCTGCAATAGTCCTATTCTTGCTTTGACTACAAGCATGTTTCTACCTGTGACCTTCAACACAGTTTAACCAATCTAGATAAAGCTACATGCTTTCACCTTAGTGTTTTTAAAATTATAAAGAAATGAAGCTATTAGTTGTTTAGTGTTTATAACCAAAATAGACATCTCATTGTGACAAAATATTTCCCTATCGGAACTAGTACATGACATATGCTTAGCGCGCTAATCCAGACGGTTATGCTAAATGCTACTTAATGATACCCTTGAGTACATAACATATGCTTAGTGCGCTAATCCAGATGGTTATGCTAAATGCTACTCAATGATACCCTTGGAGTTGGAGATGTTGCTCTTAGTTAGGAACACAAGTCCTGAAATTAGGGGACATTTGTGATGCAAAATATCGCACATGTTACGACTTTTAACGTTAACAATTGCTTCACACTGATTTGAGCAGCTTCAGCAGCGCCCTGACCTTGGCCTTTGCCCTGGCGCCGCACTGACTCTGCAGGAGCAGGAGCAGCTGCGTCACCACCCCGGCCGCGATGGCCTCGCCCTTGGCGGCCCGCGACTCCCTGCACACGGCCAGCAGCGCCGCCACCGCGTGCTCGCCGCCCTCGTTGGTTGACGACATCATGAACACGTGGCGCACCAGCGCCCGCACGGCCCCCGGCTCGCGCGCCACCGCCCTGGCTCCGGCCTCCGACGCCGCCAGCGCCTCCACCGCCGCCAGCGCGCTCGACGTAGCCGCCCCTCCGCCGCCTCCAATCGTCGTCTTCTTCTTCTCCGACGCCGACGATGATGACCACGCCAGGAGCTTGAAGAGGGCGGCGACGGCGCCGTGGCGGATGGCGCTGGCGCGCGCCGGCTCGTTCGCGCACACGGCCGCGACGGCGCGCACCGCGGCGCACGACACGTGGCCGTCCTCGTGGCGGAGCAGAGGCAGCAGCGCCTGCCACACGCGCGGCGAGGCGGCGGCCACGAGGGCCAGCATCTGCGTGGACTGGGCCGCGGCGATGGTCTCGAGGAGGCGGCACAGGCCGGCCTTGGCCCGGGCCCGGCCCCGCTCAAGCAGCCGCACGAACGACGCCAGGCTGGCCTCGTTCCGCAGCACGTTGAGGCAGTCCAGCTGCGGCGAGGCCGGGTCGTTCGACGGCAGGAGGCCCAGCGCGCACTGGAGCGCGAGCTCCTCTTCTTCCTCCTTCTCCTCCTCCACGTGGCGCTGGTCCCACGGCGGAGGCGGCGCGTGGTGGAACGCGAGCTGCAGGAGAACGGGGAGGAAGCCCAGCTGGATCATGCACGCGCGGCCGACGTCCGACTCGGACGCCAGCGCCATGACCTCCTTGAGCGCGGCCACCTTCTTGCCTCCGCCGCCGGGATGGATGAGACAGCGCTTGAGCGCCGCAAGCGACGGCTCCTCCTCTGCGTCGGGGAGGTGGTGGTGGTCGGCGGAGAGCCAGCGGTCGATGAGGTGGCGCAGAGTGCGGTTGGGCACGAGCGGCGCGGCGTCGCCGAGCGGCTGCATTGTGACGGGGCAGGTGCGGTGGCCGGCGGCGAGCCACCGCTCGATGCAGGGCCGGTCGTACGTCTGACCCGTGCTGAGGGTCACCGGGTCCGTGAAGATGTCCAGGCTGATCGGGCACCGGAACAGGTGGGGGACGCTCATCATCTTTTGCTTGCACCTCTCTTCCACTTCCGCTTCCACTTCCACGCGCGCGCGACGGATCACCACCAAGGCAGAGGCAGGCGAAGATCAAGGATTCATATCGCCATTGATGGCACGCAGATCAAGGCGCCTCACACTCCAAGAACACAGATCGCACACCCACGACTGAAAACGTGCGCCCGGATCAAGAAGAGCTGCAGCTCGTTGGCACAGAGGATGAACTGCGCCGTAGCAGGAAGCACTTTGAACTGGCTGCACTGCACGCCCTCACTCCCATGCCATATATGCCATCAATAATCCATGGCGACGCGACGTAACGGCAGGTGAAACTGTGCGAACGACTGCAGCCGAGTGACCGGATGCCCCCTCTCGTTGTACTTGAACTTGGCGCAGACGATGGCCATAAAGCAGGCCAGGCAACAGGAGCCGCTGCAAGATGGAAGGTTACACTAGAGTGCTGGTTATGGGCTCTGAATCTGGATGTGGTGCTCGAATGGAGCTGAGAGAGAGAGAGAGAGGGAGTAATGAGGAGGTCGGGGCAGGCAATCAAGCAAGACGAGGGCGAGTGTGTGTAGAACACTGCGAGGGCTGCAAGGAGTAATAATAAAGGCAAAGCTGGATGGCGAACTTTCTTTTGTGGATAGTCGTAGAAAGCGAAAGGTCTGGTATTGGATTGGACCGGAACAGCGAGAGGAGACGGCGAAAAGTTGGCATCGCGGCCTGAAAACGTGGGGACAGTCAGAGGTGGGGACCGGTCCGATCGCAATTTTTACACAGTTGCAAGAACGGCGGCGGCGGCGGCTCCAAACGCCAATTTGCAACGTTCGTCGTTCTTCGAGCAGGTTCATTAAGACTGGAATTATCAGAGGCTGCATGCGGTTTCCAACTTGCCAGCGTCAGAACAAATGACAGAACTTTACTGTTTCTGGAAGGAAACAGGGTTCGATTTCGAGCATGGATTATTTATGCAAACCAAAGTCACTAGAGGCAATCTTGTGGTGCTTAAAAGAGCACTAATCGTTGACTAGTCTGCACTCTTGAACAGCACTCCATGTGTCATGATTATTCCATTTGTAGCAGACAGCATGGAGAAGGTGTGATGTTAACATGGGATGGGACATGAGAAAGCCATGACCTCAAAATTGAGTGCGCTGGAAGCATTACGATGAACACGAGCAATTCTTTGGATGCCTTTCCTCCCTTCCCTTGTTTAGACTCTTTCTTATACTGAAAATTCTGGATACAGCTCAAACCTTATATGTTTCCACCATTAGAGTACCACATTAGATTAGATCTAAGTAAGAGCTATCTTCGCGCTCCACGACAGAAAGACAGAATCTTTCTTACATGACAGGCATCGCTACGTTACAAAATAGCGTGATCTGGACAGTTGAAAACTGAAGACCATCGAGCTGCACCGGTTAATTTCCTGTCTTCTCGAGCAACCCACTGCTGATAAAGAATGCGAATCTGTGGTCTGGTAGGTGCTAATGGCAGCTTATTAGCGCAGGTAGGGTAGTGCGAAAGTCTTGGTGCTGCAATGCACTTTGAGGCTGTCTGTGTAGCCAGTAGAGGCAGCAGCATTACCAAAATCAAGGGACAGATGAACGCCATATGCATATGCATGTAGGGCTTAGGGTAGGATTCATTCATTTCATCATATACGGACATGTCCAAAGTTATTAACTTTGGAACACAACAAGCATATACTGTCATCCGCCAAAGATCCACCCACCCGTCAACAGTAACAATGAAATGACAAGAAGAAAAAATTAATTAACCTTCTGGATCCTCCGGGCTCAAGTATCATTAGTTCGATTCCCATGAAATTATTCTGAAGTTTGTAAAGTCCAAGGAATGTTAAAACAAGGCGGACACTGGCACCATTCAAATTGTGAGGCCTGGATCAGATTTGTTGTTATCATCTACAAGGTGGAATAAGAGAAAATGGTCGTCCATTACATGAGCTACTTGTCGGTGTATTATTGGCGTCCAATAATGGAGTGATTTGTTGACGGGAACGCGTTCTTCTTAATTCCCAATCCAGCTAAAATGACGGGAACATCTTTTACTTCTGTTGTTGAATTTTGTTAAAACCAGTAGTTGAACGGCCTCGAAAACATTTGACTTTGGGAAGTTCAATTTGAATAACAAGAAAAATTCAAGTTAGCACGCATAATTTTCGCAGTGTGATTTGAGGGACTCGTTTCATTCTCCACCGCAATATCTTAACACACATCTCTCGTTTCTCTTTCAGTGAAATCCGGCCGGTAAGCCAGCGCCGACATTGACTGACCGACTGTTCGACAGTAGTGTTGATGAAAGACTTTTGCACTGCGAGCACTAGACGCTTAGGACATGTACAACCCATAAACAACTAGTCGTCTATAGAATCTCGAATTTATCAAACACACAGATATAAAGACAGTTCATATAACCCATAGATTTATAGTCTGTCTATTTTTTTAAAAATAATTGCTACTCCTTTTTTCTCTATCATAAGTGGAGGAAACCGCTTAAACAGCCTCGGAGCACGGGTCGCTCCTGTCGCCTCATCAGACGACGCAGCCTCCGCCGCTTGGCTCGCGTGGGGTGTTTTTTGCAAAAGCTGCGTCACAGAGACGGAACCAGCAGACGTGTTGTACGTGCCCTTAGCCCAGTTTTAGTGAAGCCTTTTATAAGTATTAAATACTATACTATATAAGTATTTTTGCTAATAAGATAGTTATAAAGAGAGAGAAGAGTTTCTTTTAGAAAGGACTTTCATTCGGATAAAAAGATATTGGCACACTTATCTAAAAACTGTTTTGGAAAGAGTATAATAAAAGGATGCATTGAGACTGGCCTTACTAAAAAATAGAATACAAACGTCTCAATTAGATTATTTTTTCTCCAGAAAAATAAAAGCGAGCAGTAATATCATCATGAGTATAAAAGGAGAAGACTTGTTTGTAACTTTGTGCTGCGTGCATATCTGTTCAAAGATTGAACCACGCATGCAGTTAGACATGCTTCACAGCTGTCCAACCGTAAACAATTTGACTTCAAATACATTATTTATGGTTCCAGTGTGCAGATTAGAAAAGCAGTAATACCTTCAAAAAGAAAAGTCACAACCTATTATGTTTATTGGTATTCTCTGAATCTCGCTGGGTGCATCTATTAGATTTTTTTTTTCTAGAAACTGTGATGTAGTTAAATAGTGTCCACATCATGAATTCTAAGTTTTTGTTCCCTATTATATAGCAGTAATTTTGGAACTTGCGTTCTCTCTTTCTAGTGGGGCATGAATTTGTCACTGTTGACTTCTGCACTCAGATTAACCTAGTGCTTATGTAAAAAATAAAAATAAATGCCAATGACGAAAAGACCAACCCAGTGTTAGTAAAGGCTTGCTCCATTTTCAAACTCCATTTCGTATGCATGTTTCAGGGTCTATGGATTTTATCTGTCTTGTCTGGAACCGCGTGTGAGCAAAATCTGGTACTACACAGAGCAGAAAGTTATGGACGACAGCAGACAGCTACATTAGTGAGGTAAAACCTAATTATCAAGGGGACAAGGGCAGCTATTTTGGACTGAAGCGATTGTCATCACCACCATTTTGCATTACTTGAGAATTCGATCGATAGAAGGATAGACACAATGACGAGCGAAGTGGCAGCATGGTGGTAACTCAAAGCAACAGCTTTGAATTAGGATCATCCCTCTCTCTCTCTCTCCCCCTGCTTCCATGTCATATTCCATGGACACGAAACAAATACCACCACATGGCCAAGCAAGCATGGACTGTTCAAAGTTTGTGGCTACCTGCGAGCTGTAACTTTGGACCGGAATAATACTGCCAGATACAGACGCCCCCGGGTTAAGGCAGCCTCGCAAAGTTGTGGCTGAACTGAGTGCCTTGCCGAATGCACATTCTAAATCGAGTGCTACTTGTAGTTCATCTTTCTTCTTTTTAATCCTTTTGGTCATCGTCATCGATATATGAGAGTTTTAGCCATTAGGTTAGACATGAAAGGCAAATTTCTACAAGAGTTGTATCCTTAACCTTCTCTGAAGATTTGAGTTCTACACATGCGGAATCTCTCTGAGCCATCGATTCTTTACTATTTAGTTGTAACGCCTATTGTGTTTATTTATCAGATAAGGTTTGGCCATGAAGCATGGAAAGATCATACGACGCACTCACGCACGTCGGCACGTGCAGCGTTGAATTGCCTTTTCTGACGAAACGTCTCTTTCTACTACCGGGTTTTATTGACCAGTTTCTTCGAGGCGATGCCAGGGACAAGGCGGTGAGTTGCCTTTATCGTGAGCTAACTGTGTGGTCAAAAGCCAAAAGGAATGTTGTCGTTTGGTTTCTGAAGGTTCTGAAGCTCAAAGGTTGCTGTCCCGGCCCTGTCGATTGGGCCGTCAGTTCAGATTCAGACTAATGCCAGTTTCGTGATAGACACAAGATGTTAATCAAATCGCCCTAAAAAAAGATGTTAATCAAACAATCAACGAAAGTTCAGTCAAATCTTGTAACGACATCCTCTGCTTCTTAAGTTGAAGGGAGTAAACGACAGTGTTCACTTTACTTCCAATCTCAGCTGCCTATGTAGAACCTGTTTGGTTTTTGAAATAGCTTCTGCTTCTACTTCTTCGAAAATCACTATTAAATGATTCGGTTAGAAACGTTTTTGATGTCTTAAATGTGAAAAGTGATTCTCTCAAAACACCTAGAAGGAGAAAGCAGCAAAATGATGCTTTTTTCAGTTTTTTTTTCACCCCTTCACCTTAAGAATGAATAGAAGCTGAATACCTCCAGAAACTATTTTGGTAAAAAAACTGTTTTTTTATAGAAAAACTGTTTTGAGAAAAAAAACTAAAAGTAGAATCTATTTTCCTAAAAATACATACCAAATGGGCCCGTAATGTAATTATGTCCCTTCGGAGCCCATGTACGAGGGGAGCTCAAAATTTTGACTTGAGAAACAGCTTGGGAAATTGATATTGTAAAATCATCACTCATCAGACCTACAAGAACAACATCAATACTGTGGCCTTATATGTTACCTGAATCGTGCAATCTTAGCAGGACGATATCTAGTCATATTAAAATATCTCGGAAATTCAATAAAAAAGAAGAATAGAACATAACAATACAATTGATCAGAGAAGAACAAGAAAATAAACGAACTGATGGGGCCGCGAGATCATCTCAAAACTTAAGTAATGGTTCTCGTATGATGCAAAAAATATCGCAGATTTTGGCAGCAGTCGATACACTACGACATACTACAAAGGAAGTCTTGTCTGCCTGAAACAAGATCATGTTCCATTGTCTCCTCTCCCCTGTTTCAGAATTCAGAAGTGTCCAGTATCCATGCAAGCTAGCATCGGCAGCAGATGATTGGGCTTCCGCACCTCTGGTACGGGTGTTGGTGGCGTGGTGACGGCCTGATAGTTTAATCCTGTGCTGCGGTGCAACCGGGAGGGGATAGCGGGCTTGTAGTCCGGTGTGGCTGCGGCGCAGCACGCCGGGGAGGACTCCCGCTTGTACCCAGGTGATGCGGCACCGCATGACTCTGAAGCGTGTAGTCCGGCGTGGCGGCGCTCGAGTTTGATTCTCTAAGTCTCAGGCGTGCAGTCCGGCAAGAGAAGAAGCGGAGAATCGGGAGGTTGTGTGGGTGTGCGACCCGCTTGCACTAGCGGCCATGGCGTTTGCGGCGGCGACGGCGCGCCCACGGGGAACGATTAGGATACACGGCGCTAATTGCGCTAAACTTAAGTACCTTATTGTAAATATTTGGATCGCGACTATTCATCGCGATTCTAAGTAGGGGGTTTTATGTAAGAATACTGGATCGTGACTAGTCACGATCCATTGTGGGGGTCTTTCTGCAAATACTAGCCCGTCTCTCCACCGTCTGCCAGCGGCGGCCGTCGATGGCGCCCCTGCTCCAGCTACGAGACGCCAAGGTGGACGGACGCTGCCAAGAGTAAGCGTTGGAATGTCCGGCCTCCGTCGAGGCCCCGCCTCCGAGGAGCCGCCGTCAGGTACTCGTCTCCGTTCCCACTCCACTAACCGCGCGCACTTGTTTCTGGGGAGCAGCCTGATTTTTAAAGGAACCGTAGCCTTCGCGATTTTGAACAGAGGAGCTGCGTACGCCTTGCGCGGCGGATTGCTGTGGGTGCCCTCCGCGGCGATGCTGGGTGCGAATTTGGAGGTTTCTTGCGTCAGAATTTCGTACTCAAGGGGCGAATTTCGGTTCAGGGTGACATTTTAGATGGAATTGGGGATAGAAAGGTTAGGGTTTAATTGAGGTTTTGCTATCGACCCATGTCCCGTTGGTTTCTATTATTTTCTGTAGTAACTCACATGGTATTAGTAGCAACACGAATGTTCTGAAAATTCTGTTTGCGTAAAGGATATGCGTTGATACTACCTGAATGTATCATTGGGTCTTGTTGTCCTGCAACTCTGCTTCTAATATAGCAATTCGAGACTTAAGTAATTGTTTGCACGAATCAGTGCTCAGCCATTCAGTCACAATCATCACCCACCTTAGCTGTGTGCTTTTCTTGGTTTACTGAATTCGGTCTCACGGTCTGTACCTGCTCTGCCATAGATACTAGTTGTGGTTATGTTGGTGGGGCTGTTGTTTTGTCAAAACCTTGAAGGACACCTGTGAATCAAAACTCAACATGATCGATGCTCAATCAATTAATGCTGAAGCACACGAAGCAAAACCGGACCACTGTACTTAAATAAAATGTAGCACTTTGGTTCTGTCCTCGTGATGTGTCCTTGCATAATGATGACTTAGCAGGACTATGCACATTCAGCTGCAGCCATCTTTTGTTAGACACTCATAGTCAGGTGTGGAGAAAAGGCAGGAAAAGAGATGGTACCACACCGAGTATGAAATGTTTAGTATCTGGTTACCAGAAATCCTTTGTCATGTCAAATCATTAACCTTCATTGGCCCATATAGAATCGATGCCCGTCCTTGTGGAAGTGGCCTTCCTGTTGTCCTAAGCTGCTTTGATGGCATGTGACATAATAAGTTTTGCTGGGTTGAGACAGACTTATCCACTAACCGCACATTCACTTTATCTCTACCATGGGTATCATTGGTGTTGAGCAGAAGAACAGGACATGTATGACGTTGCACCCATTCTGCTTCGGTTACTAGATGCGTAACTTCGTGTCGTCACCTGAGGAAGACAGGTTGTACTTGTTGAAAGTAACCGAGTCAGACTCATCCATGAAATTGTCAGCTGTCGACATCTTTAGTAGTAGGTGAGGAAGCCAGATAGATTTCTTTCATATACTGCATGGAAAACAAGAAAGATATTTGGTTGTGTCCCCTTAAATTCCGTCTGAAATGGCTTGCCAAGGTACTTTACGGTAAGCACTATGCTAATCAAAACACAATATATTTTCTTAGTAAGATATTTCCTAATCCATTGGCAGTGTTCTACCTATCCTTACCATTTAAAACTTGTTCTGGAAATGTTCCACGTATTGCAGTATATGTTTTATAATCATTGTGCAACATTGTGTTAAATTGAACTGTGAAAAAGACTACTCCTCTGTTCTGATATTGTTGTCGCCGGCTAGCTCAACTTTGAGCTAACTGACGACAACAAAAATAGAATGGAGGGAGTACAATTTTTCTGTCTAATAAATAAATTTAGGCCATAATTCTTCATGTCTGCGCTATAATTTGTTGATGTATTGATACATAGCTGTTTTTTTAATGCAGAACTGTGGGAGAGCTTCCCATCCTCCTCAAATTTTATCATGACATTCCAAGTCAAATAGAATAGTTATTCCATTTTCATTTAATGTTCGGAACAGTCCAACTTTTTGCGGCAATAATCAGGGTGGCTTGTAAAAATAACAGTTTCTTGATTTATATTCAGGTAAATTGTTCTGCAAATAATTCTATTGTAATTTGACCTCAGAAGGAGCTTTCTGTTTCGCTTTACTTATTGTGCTGGAATGTGAACCTTCAGATTTGTATTTCTTGTTCCCCATCAGTATAAAAAATCATCAGAGATTATTCACACTACTGCTATAGTTACAGAACCTAATAACTCAAATTTGATACATGCGCCTCCTCGGAGAACAATAAGTACATCCATGGTTTAAGAACGATGGTTTAGACTCAACACCTATGAACTCATTTGCTAGTCCGGGATGTAACTTTTCATGCAAAGGATCATCATCAAATGGTTTCATAGGTGAGGGCCTAGTGTCAGTTCAGCTGGAGGGTTTTATTTATTCGGCAAACTGACTTCATCATAATCGTCAAGGGATAGAAACACCTCATCTAAGCACGAAAGCTCCATGCCCTCCTCATGGAAGTTCACTTGAGATCCGCAGCTTGAATCAGAAACCCGGCATATCACCCAATTACTGCACTCCTGTAATTGTCATGCATGCATGTGTTTGATCATTCAGTCACTCATGTGTATACAGAGAACACAGTGGTGCTAAAAGAAGTAAGCAAAGCTTTTTCTTTTTTTAGAAAGGAGAAGCAAGCAAAGCTTGTGTGTAGCTCTTACTGTTTTTGAGTGACCTTTCTTCTTGTGTAACCTTTTGCTTGAACTACTTGTGCTGCCGCAACTCCCGTTGGAACTCCCATCCAACAAGTGGTACTCATGCATCACCCAGTTGGTTTCAATTCCCTCATGGGGCTGTCCAACGATGAAAACAAGCGTCTTTTTTAGGCCAACGTTACAGCCACCACTGCTTACCATCTCGTCGGCACAAATAGGATTCCAGTATCCACTTGGTGTGACCCTACTTTGCGTTGCATGGCTGAAGAAGTACAATTGATTGCCCGCTTGAAGTGCTTGCCCTTTGAAAGAATTAAGACACGAGATCCTCATACACGAAGTAGTGATGACAGATGACAAGATGGCATCGATTAGATACATACCATTCAGTTCCCATGGATCATATTGATTCAGAAGAACTATAGGGACGGCGTCCGGCTGGCATGGGAGGAGTGAGGCTTTGCGGCGGAGGAAATGGACGACGAGCTCTTCATCTGAAGGGAAGAAGTGGAATCCAGGAGGAAGGTCAGAAGGTCCAACCATGGTGAGGTGAGGTGCAAACTAGAAGTGGATAGACTAGAAGCAGATGGAACGCTATTAACAGAGAAGCAGGAGCGCTTGCTTATTGTGATGACTTTAGTGCCACTTATAGGGGTAGTATGCATGTATGTATTCGTTTGAGAGAGAGATAGAGAAACGTACATCTCAAGGTGCGTTGAAAGGTTTTGAGGCGGCTGCAGCGTGGTGCTTTGAGAAGGAAGCCTGGCAACTGAAGTGTCGTGCTTCCTTGTCCTCTCTAATTTTTTTTTATTTGGGTGGGGGGCTAATAATGCTCTGCAAGACTTGTTGGATTCAAAACAGGGTATCTGCGTTGATATTCAGAGAGTACATTGCAAATATCTGTGCTGTGGAGAAGGATCGAATGGAACTCTCAAAGCTCATCAATGAATGCATGCATGCATGCAAGGTGCCTCATCATGCTCCATATCGTATTTAATAACAAAGGCAAAGAGAGGAGACATGGTTCTTGTTTAGCAATGATGTCGGATTACTACTTAATTAGGATAACCTTGGTGAACGCATTTGATGGTTGACTCCTCTTGATTATCTTACATTTTCATGAGTATATCATATCAGCATCCAAATTTTCAGTTCCCGACTACTACTGATGGATTGAGATAAAACGTATGCTTCTGTTGTACTTTAGTACACTTTAAATCATCGCACGGACCAAGAAAACCGTCAATGGAACGTAATATCAACTGATTAGTTTTTTCTTATCTTCGTGCATATGTGAAATTAAGAGTTGTCAACTGTTATAAACCAATGCCGCTAATATGATGAAGAATAAAGAAATCGAACCATAGAGGATACGAGATTTAACATGGAAAACCCTCCCAAAGCGGAAGGGAAAAAACTACGAGCGCTAGCCAGCAAAACTTCACTATCAAGAGTTAGGGTTATAACGTCGACAAGATGGCGATGGCTTATAAGAAGACAATGATCATAGGTAAAACCCTAAAGGGCCAGCCCCCCACACCCCCCTCCAGGCGTCCCTGGGTCAGGTTTAATGGGCCACTTCTTCCTCCGCGTTGCTCCGTAAGAAGTCGGCCTCCATTTAACAATAAATTTAGAACATAATTCAACATCAACGAAAAGCTAGGTGGAAAGACACCATCAGCACTTGGCATGTTTAGTTTGCATGTAAAAGTTCTGAAAAAAAAAATCTTTTGATTCAGTTGTAATGTTGATTAGACCGAAGCTCTGACTTCCTGTTCAGTTGATATGTGATGGGTCTCTGTAGATATGTCAATCAATCATATAGCAAACAGTAATAAGTTGAAATTTGCTTCCATCGCTGCTATTCATCCTTGTTCGCTTTCTGAACGGTCAATTGCTTGCCTAAGCAAAGTTTGCTTTCATCACTGCTTTCTCTCAGTTTAATTTCTTTCCGAGTAATATGAGCACTATGTCACTGCCGACTAACTGCTTCCTGAAATTTCCAGCGCCGTGAAAGTGTCCTGCATCCCAATAGTGGGTCTTTCTGAGTGCTGCTACTGCACATATTTCGCCTGTCATGGCTGCCTTTCTTCCTCATGTCATGCAGGCGTCACAGCCATTCTCCTTTATTGCTCTTGACCATTGTTATGATTAACTCCCGCACAGATCCACCAACAAGTTGCAGAGTTCAGTGGAGCTGTGGGAAAGTACAGAGAGCATCACTTGGAGACGAAGCCACTCAAGTTCCATGTGCCCCTTTCACCCATCTAATCTACACCTGTGTTGTAAACTGCTGCATCAAAAAGAGGCTTATCAGTCATTTCAAATTGCTTTCCTCTCGCGTATGCAAGAGAGACAAACAGATTTGGCAGAAATTACCACTACGACAGTGATTACGATTGCGACACTGGGCTGTTGAATCTCTGGTAAATACCATCTTTTTAAGTAAGATGTAGACCAATTAGTAAAAGACACGCACAATCTTGGCAGGAAATGCCTAGTTATCAACTGATAGCGAGCACTCCTGTCAACATGTTGAGCTGTTGAATTCCCTCACCGTGCTTAACTACTGTGTACTCCCAACCCCAACAGTTTGGTAGGACGACGTTGTTTATATCGTTGTGCACGTGAGAGCTTACAAATACAATCTTTTTCTGATCAACAGAATCTTCCAATAAGATTGTTCCTAATGATAGAGTTAACTAAAAGGTATCAGCTAGCTCTTGCATAGAATTGAAGAGGAGTGGGGTTTATGTTTAAGTCTCTCATCTTTCTTAGAGACTGCTTCTTGATGAAGAGTTAACTGTCTTCTCCCTTTTTTTTTTTAATAAATAATTTTAAGAGACAGTTTAGAGGCAACCATTAAAGACACTCTAAATGTTCTTCACGACGCCGAAGCGGCAAGCCTATGAAACACTCCGCTCTTTCTACAACTTTTCAGCCCTTCTCCCTTACCATGCCTCACCTTCTCTCTAGAAAGGGTATTTTATGCATGCTGTGTCTCTTTTATGGCAGGCCACGCAAGATTAGGCTAAGTCCACTTGAGACCACCGGCTGGTGCATCGGTAGTTGCCAGTGGTGGCAGCAACGGTACACGTACATAGGGCTACCTAACACACAGAGGGTCCCCGGTTCATACAGAGGAGGCTTCCATGGGATTCTCCGGCTAGGTGACGTTTTCATGACGCAGCTCTGCTTCTACGTCATTGTGTCACAGGATGATCAAAGGCCTGTCTTTGCAAGCTCGTCCATGACAGTGTGAGTTCTTACCGCTCAGCTAGCCATGTGTCATCTTTTTTCTAACAATAGTAACCTGCCTGTGCACTAACCTGAAAAGCATGAACTACAGATTTTATCCCTTGACATAATGTTATAAGCTTTTTTTTTTTGCCCTTTCTTTGAAGCCTGGATTTAGCTACTGCTAGCCCTGGATATAAATTATCAACGATTAAACATTTAGTGTCAAGTCGAATTTGAACTAATCAAGCTGTCCGGGCGTTAATAGAAAAAACATCGAGGGAGTGTTTAGCTGGTTAATTCAGCGTGCAAGTGCAATGGCATGGCGGGCCTGTTCATGGATGCTCTCGTGTTGGCCTATGCATTCCCTGCCGGAGCAAAGCGCCAAGCCGCCAACGACGTACGTGTGACCTTTGGTGGGGGTTGGCTGGGTAGTGGAGTAAGAACACTATTGGCTTCGTTGCTCAGCTTTATTTCCTTCAGACCACCTACTCTTTGGACGTCCCTGATACAAAATGGCAAGCTTAATGCTGACACTTATTGCTTTTTGTGCCCTGTTGTTCAGTGGCAAAATTAGACAGGGCAACACTTTCTCAAATTGCACTACTGATTAAACTTTTGGATTTTGGATTTCATGTTTAGTATTCTTTTCGAGGAGTTTTATGGTGTATATTACAACCAGTAATTACTGGTTATACTTTTAATCCAACGATCTAGATTGATTGCCTCCCACCCTAATTACTATTAGTAATTTTAAGTAGAAATTTTTTTATTAGGGTATTATTGGCAAGAAACTATATGGTATTTTATTTTATTTTATTTTTCAATTGAGAAGGATGATTTGTTAATACAATATGATCTACCTACTCACATCTCGTCACCTTCCTTTCTTGGGATAGCGAGGACGGAGGCGGCGAATCTGAAACGGTGAGTAGTGACGATTTTGATGGCACCAAAGAGAAGCAGGGGAGCAGTTTGGATCTTACGTCGGCTGGAGCCGATCATGGAGAGAAGTGGCAGTTTGGATCTTACGTCTCCTGCCGGCCGCCAACGGATAGAACTACTTGATGCCGGGTCGAACATGAGCTCCTGCAACTAAGCAATTTAAAACTTCATCAGTGCGCTACGCGCGGGATTTCACTCAAACGCGTCCGCCATCGAGCTGTCGCCGCCGGAATTAATAAGATCTCACGCAAATGATGCCACTGACCGCCGATTTCTATCCTACACCGGCCCTCACTCTTCTTCGCTCTCGAGATCGTCGATCTAAATTACTGTGATTATTACTAGTATAAATTACCAAAATACCCTGGTATTTACCACCAGTAAATTACTGGTGGTAATATGTATTATAAAACTCCTCTCTTCTTTTTGGATCAAACTTTTTTCTTCGTTTTTCTTGGTTATTCGATCAGTTCGAAACTTTGTAATAATAATGAACAATCTCATGTATCACTCAATACATGCAGCTGGAATTTTAATATAAATTTCCTTTTCTAACAAAAAAAGACAGGGCAACACTTACTACGGATTGTTCTTTTGCTCCTTTGCTGTTCATCACCGAAACCGGGAGCTTACTGTGGACAATTATTGCTTGCTGTGTGTTGTTCTGTGACGAAGTTGACTGCTCACAGTGCTCTGCTGCTTGTCATCCGTGGAAAATAGAAACCTTACTGATCGCTACTACACATCTTCAAGTGATTGCTTCTTCCTCTTCTTCTTCTCGTGTTTTTGAATTATCATATGGACTGTTGAAATGTAATGTTGCTTTCTCGGTTTATTGACAGGAAACAATCATGCATAGATCACCGACGGAATCGATAGGGTGGAGCAAACTGTCATGGCTGAAAATGGCGCTGCTTCTACTTGGCTGAAGCATGGATCGAAAGGTCATGAAAAGGGGTTAAACTGGTACTATATCCCAATTCCCACACATTCAACAGGATTGATGGACCAACTAAGGGTCCGATCAGCCATACGACACATTTGTCGGTGTTAAAGTTTAGTCGATCCGGGTTCAAGTGTATGTATATGTATACGCAGAGTGACTTAGCGTTGTTATGTGTGACTTTAAACCAAATCGATTCACAATTTCCAGCAAAATTAGTTCACTATCACTACAAATACCATTTTAATCCCATGTATCCAAACTAGTAACATTTTGGCTTCATTCGATAATATATTATCTTGGTAGATGGACCTTAAGGACAAGAATGACTGATGATAAATCACAACTATCAAAGCGTATCTTTTGGCTGCAGCATTTTGACATATGTATGATTGTACTGCTGAATGATGCTGAATTACAGATGATTTTCTAAGATATATTAGCTACATGTGTTTTCCTTGCCATGGCTACGAGTGCCAAATTATTATGTCAGACACTTCATCCTTCTGGTAAAGATGGCACACCATTTTTCTAATATGACTACATACAAACTAATCCAAGAAAATGACCAAATGGCATGATTAAAACACATGGAACCTAAACATCTAAAATAGTGATCATGTCTTTGGAAAACTACGGTTATGTACTAGAGATGAATGATGCAACACGGTGAATTTGAACCAACTATCAATAGACATGCTATGACACACATCTTTAGTTTCTATGTAAAGACACTTGTTGAAAAAACCGTAGCTTTATAAGGTTTTTTGAAACCTAGAGTTTTTTAAACAAATGTTTTTAATTTTAAACGAATACTTTTGAAGAAGTTGCAGAAGAAAAATAGCTTTCTTGTAATGATAGAAAACAATAAAAATAGCTAGTGGGCCTAAATTTAATCTGGTTATTACTGGTTAGATCCGTAAAGTTCAATTTAGGCCGACATGGTACCACAAACTCCTCTTCCACATAGTACCCCGATTTCACTTCGCCGCCAGCCGCCACCATGGCGGCCGCCGGCAGCGCCAGCGCAGCTGAGAAAATGGTGTCCGCGGTCTCCACCCACATCAAGACCGGGCAGCTATTTGCGGCCCTTGATGCCATCGTCCCGTCCTTGCCCGCCTCCGCGATCCCGTCAGAGCTCTACGCCTTGCTACTCCGCCAGGCCACATCCCGCGGCTCCATCGCCGCCGCCCGCCGCATCGCTTCCCACCTCACGTCGTCATCTTGGCGGTCCAACTCGGAACCCTCAACCCCCACCTTTCTCCTAAACCGCACCATCGAGTCGCTTGCTGCCTGTGGCAGCCTAGCCGACGCGCGGGAACTGTTCGACAAAATGCCACGCCGGGACGGCGGTTCCTGGAACGCCATCATCTCTGCCTCGTCCCGCGCGGGGCGCCCGGCCGAAGCGATCTCCCTCTTCACTGAAATAAACTCCCTCGGAGTTCGCCCCAAGGACGTTACACTGGCATCAGTGCTTGCTTCTTGTGCCGAGTGTCTTGACCTGCGTGGTGCACAGAAGCTCCACGCTCATATCGCCAAAAGAGACTTCTACTCCAATGTGATTCTTGGAACGGCTCTGGTTGATGTGTACGGGAAATGTGTGTTGCTTGAAGACGCAAGGAAGGCGTTTGACGGCATCCTTCAACCCAATGCTGTTTCGTGGAATGTCATTATCCGGCGATATGTTCTTGCTGGGATGAGCGATAAGGCTGTGCAGATGTTCTTCAGGATGGTATGGGCTGGAG
The DNA here is from genome assembly GCA_032690845.1 of Eleusine coracana subsp. coracana. Lineage (NCBI taxonomy): Eukaryota > Viridiplantae > Streptophyta > Magnoliopsida > Poales > Poaceae > Eleusine > Eleusine coracana. The sequence goes on from CM064424.1 coordinate 13,311,884, forward strand.
TTAAGCCACTTGTTTATACTGTATGCCATGTACTTCTTGCTTGTCGAGATAACAGAGCCATTGAAGAGGGAAGGCGCATACATACCTTTGTTCTCCGACATGGATATGCAAATCACGTGCATGTGCGTTGCTCAGTCATAGATATGTATGCGAAGTGTGGTGCTATTGATGCTGCACAGAGGCTATTCAACTTGGCACGGGTGAAGGACATGGTGATGTCTACTGCAATTGTGTCAGGGTTGGCTTCTTGTGGGAGGATTGCTGATGCAAAGCGGGTGTTCTATGGGATGGAAAAGCATAATTTGGTATCATGGAATGCTATGTTGACCGGCTATGTCAGGTCCAGGGATTTGACTGGTGCTTTAGGTTTGTTCCAAAAGATGAGGCAGGAGACAAAGGAGCTTGATGATGTTACGCTTGGTTCAGTGCTCAATGCTTGTACTGGTCTGCTTGACATTGGGAAAGGTGAGGAGGTTCATGCTTTCGCTTTGAAGTGTGGTTTCGTCAGTCGCCCCTTCCTAATGAATGCTCTTTTGAGAATGTACTCCAAATGTGGATGTCTGAGGAGCGCAGAACGTCTTCTTCTATTTGAGATGGGATCGGAAAGAGACAGATACTCATGGAACTCATTGATCTCAGGTTATGAACGCCACTCCATGAGTGAAGCAGCTCTGCATGCTCTACGAAAGATGCAATCTGAAGCAAAACCTAGCCAGTCCACATTCAGCACTGCACTTGCAGCCTGTGCAAACGTGTTCCTGCTTAAGCATGGGAAGCAGATTCATGCATACATGATCAGAAATGGGTATGAGATTGACGATATACTACGAAGTGCACTGATTGACATGTACTCGAAGTGTAGGGTGTTTGATTATACCATCAGGGTCTTTGAGGCGGGATTGTCACATGATGTTATTCTGTGGAATTCTATGATCTTTGGTTGTGCTTACAGTGGTAAAGGTGACTATGGGCTTGAATTGTTTGATGAAATGCGGAAGCAGGGGATTAGGGCAGACACTGTCACTTTCCTTGGTGCGCTGGTTTGTTGCATCTGTGAGGGGCATGTCGGGTTGGGAAGGAGTTATTTCACCTTGATGACTGATGAGTACGGCCTCGTCCCTCGTGTCGAACACTATGAATGCATGATCGAACTCTTGGGCAAGCACGGGTACATGGTTGAGTTAGAAGATTTCATTGAGCACATGCCGTTCCAGCCAACAACTGCAATGTGGCTCAGAATCTTTGACTGCTGCAGAGAATATGGGAACAGAAAATTAGGAGAAAGGGCTGCGCAGCACATCAATGATAGTAATCCCGTGACTCCAGTTAGGTTTGAGTCGATCCATAATTACGAATCTGGTGATGACGATAATGCAGAGTCCATATCATTTGTTTCTGTATAGAACTGGTGAGAAAATTGAGGTTCTCCCTATGAGCCATGAGATTGGTTTCTATGTAACCGAAATGCTAAGCTTGAAGGAACTTTTAGCTGCCTGTAAGCTGGTGACAAGGAGACATGAGATTGGTTTCTCTGTGATCGAAATACTAAATGTCCATTCTCTGAGACTGCCTGTAAGCTGAACGTGGAGCATTGACAAAACCTGCTTAATTGAGGATGCAAGCTGAACGCGGAGTTCACATGCCATGTTGACTGATAATCAATTTCTATGAAAGTACCAAGACTCCAAGCCTCTACTATCTGCTGGGATTGGAATTTTGACATGGGGCACAATGTGACTCGCAGTTGAACAGTCACATAGCATTGATTTACCGAATTGCAGATTTCACGTTCAGCAATTTGTCTTCATCTCGAGTTATGACTTATTATTGCAATCCGAGATGAAGCTTGATTCCTGTAATTCGCATCAGTTTAGTTTTACAGATTGCTCTCCGATGACAGGGCAAATTGTAAACCTTTGGCCGAAGGAGGACGATGAGGTAGCTGTCTCAAGCTTGTCTGTAGTTGTCTCGTTGTTGACTGATTTTCTGTCAAGTGTAAATATATCTGCTACGTTGGTGGAAAGTATAACAAACTGTTGCCGGATATCTGTATAAAATTGGCAGGATTATAATCTTCTATACGGGATCAGCTAGAGCCTTAGTGCAGTAATTTAGCTTGACTGATTAGAGTGATGAAATTGATAGGGTGAACATCCATTATTTTTGCAGTCATTTGAAACTGCAACAACAGGGTGGAGCTCCCAGAGTTCCAGAACCACATTTGGACGCTGAAAAAACTATTTATCTCTTGAAAAGGACCGATTGGAAGTAAAATCAAATCCTTCTGTGCTGCTGTCATGTTGAGACCAGAACAGATTCCTGTGTGAGAAGGTCAGATGTTTCATCAGCCCTCTCATTTCATCTTCCAGCTCGCTGTTTCTCGCTCGCTCTTGCCACTTACCTCCCGGGATCGAAATCAATCTATGCCGTTCATTGGGTCTTGGACATCAGGCGATCCGTCCGTGCGACGGCAGCGACTTCAACCGCGCACCTCCTAGCGGCATGGCGCGACACGGCCACAACCTGGTCGCGCACCTCCTCTCGTCCGCCCCGCTTGCCGACTTCCTCCGCTCCGCGTCGGCGCTTCCCGCTGCCCGCGCCGCGCACGCTCTGGCGCTCAAGTCTCCGTTCGCAGACGAGACCTTCCTCCTCAACACCCTCGTCCTAACGTACGCGCGGCTCGGCCGCCTCCGTGACGCCCGCAGGGTGTTCGACGGGGTGCCCTACCCCAACACCTTCTCCTACAACGCTCTCCTCTCCGCGTACGCGCGACTGGGACGCCCCGACGACGCCCGCGCGGTGTTCGAGGCCATCCCGGACCCCGACCAGTGCTCCTACAATGCGGTAGTCGCAGCACTCGCGCAGAAGGGGCGCGGCGGGGACGCGCTCCGGTTTCTGGCCGCCATGCACGCCGACGACTTCGTGCTCAACGCCTACTCCTTCGCCAGCGCTCTGAGCGCCTGCGCCGCCGAGAAGGATTCCAGGACCGGAGAGCAGGTGCATGGCCTTGTTGTGAAGTCGCCGCACGCCAAGGACGTGCACATCGGGAGCGCGCTCGTGGACATGTACGCCAAGTGCGAGCGGCCAGAAGAGGCGCACAGGGTGTTTGAAGCAATGCCTGAGCGGAATGTTGTTTCCTGGAACAGCTTGATCACTTGCTATGAGCAGAACGGCCCTGTGGGCGAGGCTCTTGTGCTGTTTGTCAAGATGATGGATGCCGGTTTCGTTCCTGATGAGGTGACCCTTGCAAGCGTCATGAGTGCTTGTGCGGGTCTCGCTGCAGAGAGGGAAGGACGGCAGGTCCATGCTCGTGTAGTGAAGTGCGACAGGTTCAGGGAGGACATGGTGCTGAACAATGCTCTGGTGGACATGTATGCGAAGTGTGGTAAGACATGGGAAGCAATGTGTGTCTTTGATGGCATGGCTTTCAGAAGCGTTATCTCGGAAACATCCATGCTCACTGGATATGCAAAATCTGCAAAAGTAGAAGATGCTCAGGTGGTGTTCTCACAGATGGTCGAGAAGAACGTCATTGCTTGGAATGTGCTCATTGCAGCATATGCACAGAATGGAGAGGATGAAGAAGCTCTTAGGCTCTTTGTCAGGCTGAAAAGGGAGTCAGTTTGGCCAACACATTACACTTATGGGAACGTTCTCAATGCATGTGGAAATATTGCTGATCTTCAGCTCGGTCAGCAAGCTCATGTGCATGTCCTAAAAGAAGGTTTTCGCTTCGACTTTGGACCAGAGTCTGATGTGTTTGTGGGGAACTCCCTTGTAGACATGTATCTGAAGACAGGTTCCATTGAAGATGGTGCAAAGGTGTTTGAGAGGATGGCAGCCAGAGATAATGTGTCATGGAATGCAATGATTGTTGGTTATGCGCAGAATGGTCGTGCAAAGGATGCATTGCATCTTTTTGAGAGAATGCTGCGCAGCAAAGTGAAACCAGACTCTGTCACCATGATAGGGGTTTTGTCAGCTTGTGGACATTCTGGATTGGTTGAGGAGGGACGGAGATACTTTCAGTCCATGGCTGTGGATCATGGAATAGCTCCATCTCGAGATCACTACACATGCATGATTGATTTGCTTGGTCGTGCTGGTCATCTGAAAGAAGTTCAGGAGCTCATAACAATCATGCCAATGGAGCCTGACTCTGTTCTTTGGGCCTCTCTGCTAGGTGCTTGCAGGCTGCATAAGAACATTGAATTGGGGGAATGGGTAGCTGAGAAATTGTTTGAGCTTGATCCTGAGAATTCTGGACCCTATGTTCTTCTATCAAATATGTATGCTGAGATGGGTAAATGGGCAGATGTTTTTAAAATCAGGAGATCCATGAAAGATAGGGGTGTTAGTAAGCAGCCCGGCTGTAGTTGGATTGAGATAGGCAGGAAAATGAATGTGTTTCTTGCGCGAGATAATCAACATCCATGCAGAAATGAGATATACAGTATCTTAAGAATCATTCAGATGGATATGAGCAGGATTAGAGCAGATGCTGAAATTTCGAATGGTTTGTCCAATTGCTGCGTAGAAGCCTTTGGTTAGAACTATTATAAGGTGGTCTGGAAAAAAAAAGAACTATTATAAGGTCATATAACTTCTGAAGAGGGTGTTGACAACTTAACATTAGCGATGGCATGATAGGTCATGGGTTACTTTTTTGAATCAGTGTGCCAAGGTGAAATGGCACTTGCACACAAAACAATGTTTGTTGTACCGCTGTCAATATATATATAGCAATTATTTGAACTCAATTTACAACTAGCGTTTATTAACTGAAGCCAAAAAAAAAGGTGAAGGAAAGGCTAGATAATGTCGTCAAGAAGCAAAGTTCAGGAACATAGAGTCGAAGAGAAGTGAGCAAATAAAGGCTCCATTGACTTCCTCGAGATCCCTGCAAGTGCTACTCCTTTCCGTGCCTCCACGTATATTAACTTGGCTTTGGCCTCTGCCAGGCACTGTTGGTTACAGCTTAAGCAATGGCCGTCTCTCTGGTGCTCCCTTTCACCCTCTTCCTTAGCATCGTTCTCTTCTCCGGCTCCACGGTAGCCAAGATAGCCACCGCAGTGGAGCTGGAAGAGGCAGTCCTGACTCTGGATGCCAGCAACTTCTCGGAAGTGGTGGCCAAGCAGCAGTTCATCGTCGTCAAGTTCTACGCCCCATGGTATGTACATGTACAGCTCAGACATTTCCTTAAGCAACTGTGCTCTGTTTTCAACACCCATACAGTGGCTAACTGGAAACTACCCACAGGTGTGGCCACTGCAAGGAACTTGCTCCAGAGGTATAATAACCACTGTTTGCTTCACGTATCAGTCTTGCCCTGTGGAATGCAACTCTTGAATGTGTGTTTTAATCTGTTTCGCCATATATGTGATACCTTGCATGTAGTTTGAGAAGGCGGCCAGCATTCTGAAGAAGCATGATCCTCCATTGATCCTTGCAAAGGTGGACGCATACGATGAGAAGAACAAGGAGCTCAAGGAGAAGTACGAAGTGCATTCTTACCCCAATATCAAGATCATCAAGAATGGAGGGAACAGTGTTCGCAGCTACAGTGGTCCGAGAGACGCTGATGGCATCGTAGAGTACCTCAAGAAGCAGTCTGGCCCGGCTTCCATCGAACTCACGAAAGCAAAGGACGCCGTTCACTCTATCGGTGACAAGGGAGTAGTCCTTGTAGGTTTCTCGATTATTCTGCTGTCTATATCTCCTTTTACATGGATACAATGAAAAATTGGTGGACGCGTCTGAAATTTTTGGTGCAGGTGGGAGTTTTCCCTGAATTTTCTGGTGCCAAATATGATAATTTCATGGTGGTGGCGGAGAAGATGCGGTCAGACTATGATTTCTTTCACACATCGGACGCAAGTATTCTGCCGCGTGGTGATCAGGCTGTCAAGGGCCCTCTTGTTCGACTCTTTAAGCCATTTGACGAGCTATTTGCCGATTCACAGGTATATATTTTTCCATGTTCAAGATCTATGCTGATTGGTTCATGCCAATATAATACAAGTATTGTTTTGACCTTTGTCAGGATTTTGATAAGGATGCACTTGAGAAATTCATTGAGATATCTGGATTCCCTACAGTAGTTACCTTTGATGCTGATCCGACCAACATTAAATTTTTGGAGAGATACTACAGCACTCCTAGTGCTAAAGTAAGTAAACATATTGCTGGTTAAGGGCTCTTTTCTCTTTCTTGGAGAACTTAATAATACCAGCTCTATGGATGTTGAATGGAAGAAAATCATTTCTATGATGTTTGCTAAATTTCTTTACCTGCATAAACATTGGTTACCATGTTATCTACATAGGATTAGCATATGCGCTTGTTTCCCTGCAGAGGCTATATCTCCTTTGGCGAAAGCATGACACACCATTGTTTGAAACATGGTTGAACAGGCAATGCTTTTCTTGAACTTTAGCGATGACAGAATAGAGGTCTTCAAGAGCCAATTTCAGGAAGCGGCCAGACAATTCAGTGCTAATAACATAAGTTTTCTAATTGGTGATGTTGAAGCCGCTGACCGTGCCTTCCAGGTTGTGTTATTTGTACAATAACTCTCAGCATTATTTCGAAACCTCTGTGATTAGTTGCCTAATGAACTTTGTGCAAATGCTTTCAGTACTTTGGGCTCATAGAGAATGACGTGCCCCTCCTTTTTGTGATAGCACAAAGTGGAAAGTATCTCAACCCAACTATCGACGCTGATCAAATCATACCCTGGATGAAGCAGTACATAGTTGAGGCCTTTCCTACTTCACTATGTTGTTCTATTACTCTAGCTGTTTTAGAGTACTTCACTGTGAAATCACTCTGACCTGGTTTTTATTCTCATGTAGTATGGCAACTTGACACCATATGTTAAGTCAGAGCTTATCCCAAAGGTGAACGACCAACCAGTTAAGGTCGTAGTGGCTGATAGTATTGACGATATGTTTTTCAACTCTGGCAAAAATGGTTTGTTCTTGTCACTTGAACCTCAATATATATTCTTCCTTTGCTCAACATGGTTATATTCAGATTCTAGTTACCTTTTGCATGAAAGTGTGATTTCAATTTTCTTTGCAGTTCTGCTAGAGTTTTATGCGCCTTGGTGCGGCCACTGCCGGAAGTTAGCTCCAATCTTGGAGGATGTTGCAGTATCTCTGCAAGACGACGAAGATGTCGTCATTGCAAAGATGGTAAATTATTGATTCAATCTGGTTCTTAGCTCTGCTCCGTACCATACTTGTGTACTGGACCATGTTTCCGGTATTATACACAATGATTCCTTCGGTTTTCACAGGATGGCACTGCGAACGATATACCGAGCGACCTTTCTGTCCAGGGGTACCCCACGATCTACTTCTATTCAACCAGTGGGAACCTCCTGACATACGAAGGTGAAAGAACGGCCGAGGCGATCATCAGTTTCATCAAGGAGAACAAGGGCCCTAAAGCTGCTGCAGGGGACGAAGTATCCCACTCGGGTGCTGGTGGTGCAAAAGAGATCGCATCGTCATCCTCGGCAGCATCTGTTAAAGATGAACTCTAATGAAGATAGACGCTGTATGCGACATCTCTCCTGACCAATAACTTCTGTATTTGTTCTTTGCCAAATCCATCCATTTCATAGAGGCGTCTTTGTTGAACATGCTACAGAATACCAGTAAACCTAGTGTTCAGTTCAGTTGTTCAGATCAATCGTTCGGTTGGGGGGGGGGGGGGGGGGGGGGGGGCATACAAGATACAGATAAAAGAGTTTTGTGAATCAGGCCATGTTAAGGGTTGTCAATTATTATTATGTTATAAACTTTCAAATGTCATCATTTACTTAAATGTGTTGTCATGACACTGATTTGGAATTCTGTTTTTTATTATATATTTCAAAGTTTTCAATCGATACTTTGCTATTTTGTATTTTGATTCTTTTATAAGATTATTTTTTTGTATAATAATTATAAATAGTTGAATTTAAATCCAATACTTCAAAGCAATGATTGAAAGTTGTTCAAACTTTCAGACAGCTAAAAATTAGAAAAAAAACCTTTTTATTATTATGTTCATTTTACTAAGAATATGATGTACTCCCTCTATCCCATTTTAGTTGACACTTTGAAGTCCGGTACAAGAATTAAATAGAAGTATAAAAGATAAGTGTATAGAAAATGAATAGAAAAGAGATAAAGATAAAGATAGATGTATATTGAAACGAAAGAAAGATACATCGAAAAGTAAAAATGGCAATTATTTTAGGAAATTAGATGAGAACTAAAATTTCAATTATTTTGGGATAAATAAAGTACTCCCTCCGTCTCAAAATAATTGACGTTTTGACTTTGGACACGGAAATTAAGAAGAAATATAAAAGGTAGTTATACAGAAAATAAAGAGGAGAAAGACAGAGATGTGAATATATTGAAAAGAGAGAAAGTTGTATTAGAAAGTAAAAATGATAAATATTTTAGGACAAATATAGTTAACTAAAATATCAAATATTTTAAGACGAAGGAAATACATTATACATGAAGAAATAATCCACAATTTAATCGATGTAGACTAGAGAAGGATGCGGCGGGCTTGGGCACAACAAATCCCCATCTTTACGCACTTGAGGCCCCACTGGTCCACGGCGACGGCGGCGAGCTTCTTAGAGCAACTCCAACCCTTCCCCTATAATGTCATCACCTAAAAAAGGTTAAAGGGGATACTTCCAACCCAATTTCTAAATTATAGGTGATAGTGTTGTAGCAGTTCACCTATTCTATCAGATAAAATGGTAGGATCCACCATTTAGGTAAGTATAGGTAATCCCCTCCATAAAGAAAATGGTAGAATAGATTTAGGTGATCACCTAATCAAGAGGATGAGAAAGGAAAATTGATAAAGAAGTTTTTTCCATCCCTATTCTCTACTCCCTCCGTGCCGCGTATGTAAGGATTCCAGGAATCCCAAGAGGAAAATAGTGCTAGAAATAAAAGACATTTTTATCCTTCATAAATGCTGTGGGGATCTGCAGCCACCATACAGCGAAGTTTGATTCTTATCTTGGATGGCTTCAGTAGGCAACGGGATGAGAAGAAGACAAGGTGGACAAAAGATTCTTTACGTTTTTTATTCAGCTACGGAGAGATGGATGTTCTATATGCGAGGTCTCCATATTCTCAGATGCTTAAATTTTAACACAAACAATAAAGGTTTGAAATTCTTACATTACAGAGGGAGTATATGATATATTTTTGTGTTTAGTGATAAGAAAGGAAAAGGGTTAGAATTGCTCTTACATCCGAGCTCCACCTGTCAGCCTGTACATACCCCACGTTCTCCTGCCTCCATTCGTCTGGAAGTTGCTTGCCGCCGCGGTGACTCTGGGTGTGGCCCTTGTTTCTCGTCGGGTCCGTTGGTGCGACCTCCTCGCCGATCAGAGCGCCGCTGCTAACTATGGATCCGGAAGCGGTGCGGCGGACCCTGGAGCCCTCCGCCTCCGCCGCGGAAATCACCGGCTCCGCCACACCGCAGTCTGCCTTCTACGACCCCTTCGTCATCAACGGCGTCAGCCTCGAGGCCGCTGAGCACGGCCGCGTCCTCTGCTCCTTCGTCGTCACCCCCCGCATCGCCGTAAGCACCGCCCTCCCTTGAATCCTAACCGGCCTCACCCTTTCCCCCCTCTTCGCGTTTGCGACTGGCGACGATTGACGAGACTTGTTGACTTATTGTGCTTGGCTTCCTTAATTGGCGGTGAATTACAGACCCCCGCGGGGTACCTCAGCAGCGGCGTCACGGCGACCCTCGCCGACCAGTTGGGGTCGGCCGTGTTCTTCTCCAGCGGCCTTGTCACCAGCGGGGTCTCTGTCGAGATCGGCCTCTCCTTCGTCGACGTGGCTGCAGTCGGGGTGAGACCGACTTTCCCTTTCTCTCGATTCACTTTTCGATTGCTTTAGTTATGGTATATAGAAACTATGAGTGCCCCATGGAAATGGAGTTGTTGTTCGCGCCGAGCCGCTGGTGCAACAATTAGGCAATTAGCCAATGCCAATGGGCAACCCAGGCCTCTCGTGCTGAGATTTTTGGTTGGACGAGAAAGAGGTGTTTGGCTCCGAGTTCCTGGTTGTGCTTATGTTCGCAATGCTAAGATTCATGCTTGCTGAGGAAAGGTATCGAGTATTTGCAAACACTCTCCAGTTTCTACTATTTATGTGTTGTGTTTTGTAGGTGATTCTCAGACCAGGCTGCTATTTATGTGCTATTTTCCTGGGTATTTCGATTTGGTATGATTGGGGTTGTAAACAGTTTTGCAGCGAGTAAAAACTGTCACTAAGTTCTTATGCCTAAATCTTACTAGTACTAGAGTCGATTTGCCAGAATGCAGAGTTGTTAGCGGAAAAAGGAACGAGTGAGCTGGGATTAGGTGTGGGATTGCTTTGAACTTTATCAAAGCTGTTGTATTTATGATGTTTCCTGTTTTTTTTTGGCATCATTCTGACTAATATGAGGGTGCCTACCATGGAGATTAATGATTATAAATCTCCATACAGTATTGTGATTTTTATTTTATTAAATACGTAACAACAACCAATTTAGTAGATGGCCCTCTCGACCTGTTTGTAAATGATTTGATATGTTCATCACAACAAATTTCAGAATCTATGAGGGAACCATGTTTTAGGTACACACAAATCCAGTTTATCTATTGGCTCTTGATTTTGTTATAAGACTATTACTTTTGCTGACATGCTTGAGAGATGTTTCCAATGTATGCCAAAATGAATGCTTCGATGCAAGTTATTTTATGGTTTTTTTCTTCTTAGAATAGATAAATGTGAATTTGATAGGAAATATTTGAGAAGCTTTAATGTTGCTTCATAGCCCTATACTAAGGTTGAATGTTGTGATATTATGTGTTAACGTCATTAACATAGGATGATATAGTAGCTCAATTTGATGGTTACTTGTATTTACCTTATTTTTGGGAATTGGCATATTTCTTAAGGAGTTCAAATGTGTTTTAACCATAAGCTGACACTGACAGGGTGAATTATTGAACCAGTCTCTATTCACTTTCAATTCATCTTCCTTTTCTCCTAATAAGAAGTGAAGCCTGTTGTTATAACTTGCTTATTTTACCAGCGTAGGATTGGTTTTCAAAAAGAGAAGTTAGTAGGATTGGTCTGGGACAATGCCTGGTAGGTACCAGAAATTACCACCTTGATAATTGTTCAGATATCGTATTGAATAATGTACTGGTATAGGTTGCTAGTCCCTTTTTGTTCTTCTTGATGGCTAGAAACTGAACTTTCTGTTCTTTTCCACTTTTCTACTTTTATTTCCAAAGTTGTTTGACTCACTGTTTACCCTTTTAATTGATTGTCCAGGAAGAAATAGAGGTTGAAGGAAAGTTATTGCGTGCTGGAAAGTCTGTTGGTGTTGTATCTGTCGATTTCAGGAAGAAAAAGACTGGAAAATTAATTGCACAGGGTCGTCACACCAAGTATCTCGCTGTATCAAGCAGATTGTGAGGCTCCCCTTCTGTGACTGTGAGATATCAACATGATAGTATCCAACTATTCACTACGGTGCCATTATAGTAGGCAAGAATCATATGATGTGTGTGCTCTATTTTTTTAAAAGAAACGAAATGGATGTATCTATCTGATAGCGCAACATCAACTATTGCTCTCTTATACGCATTGTTTATGTTGTAGTCATTTTGTTTTCATATTACAGGGATCAGATTACATACTTCAAAGAAAAAACTGTAAATCTTGTTAAGTTCATGCATGTATTCATTTCCCCGTGTTTGTTGCAATATACTTTCATGATCGGCTGGAAAATGAAGCTGGTTTGAACCTCAGTGTAGTGCTGTCCTATTTTCAATTAGAGGACTGCGATCTACCCTCATCTTCATAAAAATTATTGACTACTTGTATCATTCTATTATTATTGACCTGAAGTCTGCATAATGTAATTGCATTACATATGTCTGAGATAGTTGGTGAAAGTAGGGCCAGCTGCCATCACGCTGGTTTTTTTGTGTACACGGCCGCTAGGTGACTAGGTCCTTGTGGACTGTCTCCTGTCCATTATTCTGGCGTCAGTTGACCCCAATTTGTTACTGACATATGGTAGGATTCCAGCATAGTTTGCAGATATTGTCCCTTTCCTCATTATTCTTGTGCTGTTTTGAACTAATAATGGAGGTGAATAAGACAAAAGCCATCCGTTTCTTCAGTCTCAGGAAACTTGCTAGGCCCAGTATCACTCGCTGGCTTGAAACACACAGCAAAACCGAGAACTCTGAGCTTACAGATTGATATTGCTGCTCTTATGTTAGGATGCAGCATCGCCATTGGGGCAACCAAGGCATTTCGTCCAAAAAGGCAGTGATTCTCCCATTCTTACACAACGTTGCTGGCCTCCGATCGCGAAGGTTTCCATAAGATAGAGCAGAGCAGTGTTTTGCTGTTTCGATGAGGTTGGATGTCCCCGTCGGTGGTCTCTTTTTGCCTTTAGTGCGAACAAACCCCCTGTCCTTACGTGAGCCACCCAGAATCCCCGATTTAACACGCACCGCCACAGCACCTTTCTTTCTTGAGATCCAAAGATGCAAGATATCATGATCCCATGGACAGGCAGGACACGGCATCTCGTGACTAGCTAGTTATAACGCTAAGAAGCAGTTATAGTATCGTAGGCATTGACTACTTGCACGTTTTATGCGAAGTATTAATGTGCAGTAATAACATAATCAAAAGAAGTAACAGTTGAAGGCTTGAAGAAGAAAAAAAGAGTTTGATGGCTTGATGCTATAGTACTATTTGTTTTCTCTCTATCTGCTGAACTGATGAACCCTATTTACACCATCTAGAAACGCTCACCGCTTGAACGGTATGCGTGATGGAGCATAGCTGTTATTTGCATCATGTAAAGACGCAACGCAAGGCGTGCCACTTCGATCTCTTGGATGCTCGATGGCCGCCACTCATGGGGTGGGAAGCAATTGCACAGGCTACACGATTGAAAGTTGTATGTAGCATATATGTACCAGCTCCAGCAGTGCCCTCACGGCGCGCTGCTGCTGATGGCATGGCGCCTGGCCGTGGGCGCCGTGATAGTCTTCTCGACGACGAAGAGCCTCCTGAAGATCCTCATGAGCAGCACCCACGTTCCGGCGCGGCGGCGGTAGTGCCCCGCCCCGCCGGCCCTCGCCGCCGGCCGCAGCACCGGGAAGCACCCGGCGGCCGCCGCGCGCCCCGCCGCCGAGTCGGAGTCGTCCCCGTCGTCGGATGACTCGGACTGCTGCAGCTCATGCGGTCCGCCGGCCCGGCGCATCGCCCGCAGCTCCTCGTTGAAGTCCTCCCACAGCAGGTCCATCCTCTCCTCCTCCTCCTCCTCCTTCATGTCTCCCTTGTTATCCTTCTCCGGCTCCAGCGGCGGCGCTTCTGATGTTGTCATGACGTCGTCGTCGGGCGCGGGAGGAGTGAACCAGATGTCCGGAGAGGCGACCAGGTCGCGGAAGTGGACGCGGCGGCGCAACCGCGGGGCGGCGGGGCCTGCTGCTGTTTCCGCCGATGCTGCCGGCGTGGTGGTGGTAGCTGGTGGGACGGAGAAGGTGAGGTCGCCCATGTCCCCGGCTCCCCGCTACTTGTTAACCTCTGTCCACACGAGACATCTGGCTACGATTAGTAGCAGGACGCGTCGTCGTTGCCACTTGCCGGGCAGCAGCTCATGCTTATAGCTTATTAGCTGCCGCGCGTACATAGTAACATAGGACTCGGCGGTATTAATACTTGGGTGTGCGGCCAGCTGATCGTTTGGAGGACCGTCCTCTGCAGTTTCCGGTGGTTATAGTATACTTTTGGTTTATTTATTAGACCATCTGGCCGTGTTGTGCATGTAGAAGATCGATCAAGCAGTAACTAGCATATGTGACATGGTTTCGAGTTTGGACCGTGCGGCGGCGGCGCGTGCTTGGTCAGGTAGATCCATCGTCCACCCATTCGCGGGCGGGGTGCACAGCAGATGGATCTACCGGCACGACGCACGGCCGACAGGCGGCGACCACCGATCGCCCGGGTCCGCCGACCCCAAACGTACGGTACAGATGGATAGCTGGATCGATGATCGGCTGGGACCAGACGAGGCGTCGTTGCACGGTCGTGGTTGTGAATGTACGTGTACAGAGGCGCCTCTTTTTGGTCATGATCAGTGTTGGGTTGGCCAGAGGTCGGTTAATTTCTTGACCGGTCGTCGTCGGGTGGGGCGTCTTGTCGAGAGGTGCTGCTTAGTTTGCCACGCGCGCCCGTTTACTTACTGTTTAGTGTGGCACCTGGCGTTTGACAAGTCGGCGTGAGAGGACCGGCTGCTGAGTCTGCCGGTGGGGCGGAAGCGGACCCAGAGACACAAAGCTCAACGCTGTCACCTTGTGGTATTAGTGTACTGGAGTACATAAGTTGTGTCATCAAACTGGTAATAAAACACCAAGAGATACTACAGACTTTCTCTGGAGATTACCAAGGTTCATTGGTGTCCTGTGTGACACCATGAAATGATCCCTGGCGGCTGCCAGCTCAGCTTGGGCCGCCGCCGTCTCTGTGGCCAGCTGGCTGGCTGCTAGCTGTGGCTGTCGCCGTCGAACGAGGAATTCGCACCTGCCATTCCGGTGAAGAGGCTTCCGTGACACGCATTCTTTTGCGTGTACCCGTTGCTGCCGAGGCGTAACGCCAACTGTCGAGCAAGTCTGGCCCTCTGATGAGTCACACATTGTCATTGGCTGTTGGCGATGGTGCGCTCTGCGCCGAACCCGATCGATCAGACCGCGCCACGAGAGCAGCGAGCGGCCCGTGGTGCCTGGACCTGGAGAAGCGGGCCGCACATCTTCTTTCCCATTCTGGGCCGCCGTCTCTCTGGTGCGCTCGGCCACACTCATCATCATTCTGCTCCGGCAGCAGCTGCTTGCTTGCGATTGCTGCTCAAGAACGAAGCGGATGCGACCATCACAAACTCAAAGGCGTTCGACTTCGTTCAATCAACTTCTATTTCCGTAGAAGCAATCTTTTGAGGATTTAGGGACTGTTCATTTTCATAGGCTAAAAGATTAAAACTAAACTTCAGTTTAAATTTTAACTCTAGTAAAACGAAAAAAAAGCTAAAAATAAAGCTAAACTTTAGTCCTAGAAAAGAAAAAAAAAAGGCTAAAAGAAGAACAAAACTTTAACCCCTAAAAAGTGCTAAGGTTTAGCTTAAATTTTAAAAACTAAACTTAAACTCCTAACGAAAACAAACACCCCTTAGTTTAACAAAATCCATAACAAGAGAGTCCATGTTTGATAGAAAGTTGCGGCACGGGGAATTTCAGTCTGTCTGTGCTTCCAACGAACAGAGCAACTCCATTCCGCGTGGCAGCATCAGACTCAGACATTCCTTGTTTCTGCTCCTTTCTCTTCTACTTCCTGTCTCAAAAGACTTTGAGAAAAGGTGACCAGATTCATAACATCTTTAATAAATCTCGTCACATAATATGTCCAAATTTAAAGATGTTATGAATCTGAACTAAATCTTCAAATACTTATATTTTGAGATGGAGGAATATTTTGCAATCTCACTATTACTACTCACCAGCAAAAAAAAAAAGAAAGATTGAACCAAAGAAGGCTGATACCGTCTATCTGAAAGTGAGGCAAAAGAGGGAGGCACCACTGGTTCCACTTTTCAGAACTACTTGTGCTTATTACACCCTTCACATAGTGTTCAGGATTCGAAACACAACGGTCCAGGTTGGTTTTGCTACACAGACACCTAGGGGGGAGAATTACACATCAAAGCATCTGAGGCAAGACGTCACCTCACGCTCAGCACCAGTAGGTTCTTGCAAAGCACTCGGCGCAATGTAATGCACAAAACCAGACACCGCTAGACAGGAAACAGTGAAACAAGGCACTAAGGGGTTTACATAGCTACGGCTAAGGAGGGCAGGAGGGATGGCACGTCTAAGACTGCACGCGCATTCTCTTTACATCGTTCTCAGGTACATTCACGTCAGCCCCGTTACCACGTGCCGTGCCTTCACCTGATTTAGGAACCTACACGATTGAACATGAAATCAGTTACAATACTTAACAAACTTGTTTTGTATCAAACACACATGAAGTGAACTCACATTCTCATCCGGAACTAAAGCATATCTTTCCGATGGCGAGACCCAAATTTTAGCTGGAAAACATAAATAAGAGAAACCATTAATCCATTGTCTATATACGAACATCTGCAACCACTTGGGGGCGATGGTGCAAACCTGCAAATGGAATCTCTTTTGATGACTCTAACTTCTTGCATCCGGGACCATCAGGGCTTAAGGCGTCAATAATCATTGGTGTATTCCTTTTAGGTGATAGAAGGTGATAGTTTGTTAGCTCAAGAGAATATAGAAGCAAAGGCTAACTGCAAACAAACAATTTACTTAGAGGAAGAAGGGGAACAGCCCACCTGTCGACTATCTCACCATGACCGAGCTGTCCACTAGTGCCCCTTCCCCACGAGAAAACATTTTTCTTTTCAGTAAGGGCAAGGGTATGCCTCCATCCGCAAGCAACTTGGGAAACTTTCTGCAGTAAATACAGTAATTAACAGAAGTTGGTGTCACAATACACATGAATGACTAATAAAAATTGACCTCACATACATGAACCTATTAGCAGAGTTTTATTAGTACATGGATAATTCAGTTCAGTACAAGTTCCAGACCATAAGCGCTCCCATAACCATGCCATACCTGTTCTTCTGGAAGATGAACCTGTACAGGGGAACAGTGATCCTCGTTATCTCCAACTCCAACTTGTCCAAACTGCAGGGTCAATATTTGAGACAATCAGTGCAAATAATAATAATAATTGAAACCAAGGTGGACAAATGAATAAAACACATTCAAAACAAAGATGTCAAACAAGTGGGTACATCCAGCAAGTACCACCAGCTTTCAGAAGCACAATAGTTGGAACTCAAGCAAGCTCTGTATAAAAATTGAGCTGAGCTCAGCATGCACGTTAAGAGTAGCTTATACATGGGCACGTAGCTACTAACAAGTCAAGCTGAGATTAGAACTTTGAACTAATCGCTTTACAAAAAATAAGTCGAGTTGCTAAAAAAATAGCACATATTTTGTTTACTGGTACTAGTTCCACAGATATAATGACTGAATATTTTGGAGCCCAGGTATAATCAAGTAGGAATGGAGAGAAAAGACAAAACTGGATAAACCAGAATAAATTGGAGGTGAAAAAATACTGTATCACGGCATAAATGGTTGATAAAGGATACAATAGATACATCAGATGATAAGAATGAGATTCATACGACACTAATAGAGGTGTGATGACCATTTACCTTATTCCAGCCCCATCCATAAAGCTTCCCCTCTGATGTAAGTGCCATTGTATGCCTCCAACCACCTGAAATCTAAATCAGAAGAACATATGTATATAAACATTTTGTCCAAAGCTCAAAAGCTCAATGAGAATAAAGGACTTTTTTTTTGAAAGATCCGGCATTTTCATTTATAAGGAGAAAACAGAGTTTTTGGCGCAAGATGCGCCTTACAACATGCAGCAACCCTAGGAGAATAAAGGACTTGAAGAACAGTTTAGTCTACCATGAATACTTTTTCTCAGTTAAGTATCATACCATAGAATCCTTTTTTAAAAGGAGAGGGGGGGGGGGGGGGGGGGGGGGGGGCGCTTCGCTAAAGAACCCTTACAAATTGTAGACAGCGGCATGTTTAAAACTAAAATCTCCACATATGCAAACCGGTGCAAAAAAATATCTAGTTTAAAAATTTAAATTACAGCTCTATGTCAGCATGTGCATGAAAGCATAGTCTTTCTAAAGATCAGCAAAGTAAAAAAACAACTAAGTGCTGTATTAATCCTTCGTAAAATCATGTCTGTGAATGTTTCTAAAGCTATTACCTGGGATATAGTGCTATCTTTCAAAGCTTCTACTTTATATGGAACTAAATGATCTTCAAAGTCACCATGTCCCAACTGACCATACTTGCTCCAACCGTAAGTGTACAGACTGCCAGAGGAGGAAACAGTAATAGTATGACGCCATCCACATGCAATAAGCACCATCTTCTCTCCCTACAAAATGAGACAACATAAGAGTTCATACAGAACTAGAACAACAAAACAAATAGGAAGGAAAAAAAACATCGATCCTATTATTAAAGTAGTTAAATACAAGAACAGTACGAACTACAAAATGAACTAGATTCATGAAAATTTCCTTAGCAGAAAACTGTGCTTGTGGTAAGGTTACTTTCTGTTCCCCAATACTTCAGTGTTTGGTTACTAGTTACTACAAGGTTCGCCTTTTTCACAATCAATGACCAGATACATAACCAATAAGGTTCACTTCCACTATGTACTTTCTTTGTGAAAGTTGAAAAGGGTAACAGAGCACAAAGGTACTATTAAATGCGTATGGCTTTACTGCTTTAGAAAATAAAATATCCAGGATTTTGTTTAGAGAAAAATCTCTAGGAGCATGACCAGTGTTTTTGTATGGAAACAATATTAACGTGTGACTTTATGAGGGATGTTTCGAATTTCGAGATGGAAACATGGGATCAGTTTTTTTTTTTTTTATAATTAAACATGGGTTCAGGTTGAAACTGAGTAGCTCACAGCTGAAGATATGCAGGTTGGCAGCTGAAGATAACTAGCATGGTTTTATAACATCATTTGAGGGGATATGTTGAATAAGTTGAAGTATTGGAAATGGAAGAGACCAATAGAATATCAGTTGAGGAGATATGTTCATTTCAAACGAATAAGTGTCAAGCCAATTAAATAATTTTACCTCCACAGCAGATACTTTTTCAGGAACTGGACGATCATTACGATCACCAAGGCCTAGGTTTCCATATCTACCCCAGCCCCATCCATAGAGGTCACCATCTTCAGTTACAGCAGCAGTATGTTCAGCACCAGCAGCAATCATTTTCACACAAATACCCTGTAAAAATTATGGACCATAAGCACTTAACAGCATGGGACACGACACTGACAAAATTGTGACAGTTCTCCCCTAGAAGCATCAAATATGTAATAGGTGAGAGGCAGTGTTCACATCACCATTACATGGGAGAAATAGTGACAGCGTGTCTGTTATACATCTCATAATGGTAGCAGTTCAACTAGTATATACAAGTGCCAATCAAAACATTTGCACTGAGCTATCTCATCCAGTACTCCGAGTCATATTTGTGATCTTAAATAGATATTTTCCTGAGAGTAACATATTCCATTCGAAGACTAGTCATGATAAAATATCAAAAGACAGCAAGGTAGCCTGAAATTTCTTTTGTGTGATCTGGACCTACAATACACTATGTGTGAAGATTATGCAGGAAACATTCTACCTCAAAAGCTTGAATCTTTTGTGGGAGCAGCGAATCTTCAGTAGTTCCAAGACCAAGCTGTCCATTTTGGTTACGGCCCCAACTAAAACAAATAAGCAAGCAAATTTCAGATAATAGACCAATTGTGCGCAGAGCTCAGAGAGAGCAGAGTACGACCATGTGAAAGCTTGATACCGTTTATCAAGTAATTTCGGTGAACAAGCTTCATTCCAAATACTCATCAACCAATTTAACAGCTTGAAGTAAGCACGCTTGAGTAAACTAGTGCTAATCACCCCACTCACCTGTGCACTTCACCATCCATGGTCACGGCCAGACAATGGCTATCCCCGCAGGCAATCTGCTTGATCTTGAGCCCCTGCAGCGCCTTGACCGGCTGCGGCGTGAAGACGTCGCTGGAGTTGCCGTGTCCGAGCCTCCCAAAATCCCCCCATCCCCAGCTGTACACCTGCAGCTCGTCCTCGGAGTAGGCGGTAGTGTGGTCCGCGCCGCAGATGACCAGCGTGATCCCGGGCGCGTGGAAGCTGCTCAGAACCGTGGGCACGAGGCGATCCTCCGCGTCGCCGTGCCCGAGCTGCCCGTCCTCGCCCCTGCCCCACGAGCACAGCATGTTGCCCGCTGCAAGCAGAACATCATCATTAGCGTCCGAACGGTGCTCGACGAAATGCCCCCCTAGGCGACGCTGCGAGCTTCCTTACAGAGCAGCGCGACGGAGTGGCTGGCGCCGGCGGAGACGAGCATGACGGGCGGCGGCGGCGCGTCCGGGGCGGCCGCCATCACCGTGTCCATCTCGCTTCGATCGAGATCGAATCGGCCCGCGACGCTACGCGACACACCACCGGAGAGCGATGGCGGCGGCGAAGTGGGGTTGAGGGTGCGGTGCGGTCGGAGGAGAGGAGCGGGACGCGGGATTTAAGCGGAGGAAGACGGGCGGCCGCGATGGGATGGGCGACCTGCCGTATTAATGGCTAGAGTACAAGCCCCACCCCCCCACCACCATGTGACGCGCCGCCTGAGCAGTGCTGCGAGCAGTGGCGAACGGCCGGGGCTGTGCTGAGTTAACCTCGCGGATTAGCGTGTCATTAAGGAGCGGGGGAGGTGGACGACGACCCTGCTTTCCGTTGCCCCGTACGGGGAGGCGCGGCCAGGGTACGCCAATGACATGTAGGACCACAATGTTTTGGGCCCGCGTAACAGTGAACGGGTAGAGGAACGGCCTGTGGCTTCGGAAAGCGGCGGAGCGCGCGACGTCGCCTTCCCCGTCTTATCTGAATTTTTAATTCGGCTCGTCGCACCGGCAGCTTTTGGCCACTTCCCTTCTCCCAGAGAAAAAAACAGAAACGGCTGGGAAATTTCAGTTGGGCTTCTTGCGTGTCCGACGACCCTTCGCCTCAGCCGGAATTGTGGTACTCAGGCAGGATCCGGATCTCCCATCTTATTTGTGATGGATGGATGCCTTGTTCCATTTGCATGGTGCCATCACGCTCTGGAGAAATGGCGTGATATGGTCCGACGGGGCGTAGTGTGGTGGAGCTCTGTTTCGGCTAGGGTGGTCCAGATCCGGACGTTGCATTTCTATTTCCATTTCCAAATTCAAAGATTTCTTTAGTCAAACCTGACAATTTGCCTAATTCTAGTATGATTTACAGATGAAGGAGCAATTAGTACTAGTACCTGCTATATTTATCAATTTTCGTATGCGAAAATGACTGTGTCCCATCCTTTCGTTACAGGACTTATTCGGAAATGCGAGTCAGGACAATAGTTGATATCATAAAATGCTATACAAACCTCCGTTTAACTTTTGATTTAGTTGTCACTTCCTAGTTTATGTACGAAATTTGACATCATGTTTTTTTAATACAAAAAGTCTGTGTATGGTACCAAAGAAGTGCGCTTAGCAAAATTTTTAATAACAGGGAAGATTGAGTGTGTAAAAGGAATTTGAGAAAAAAAATACATTCGACCAAGGTTGTTCGTGGAGATAAGTAAACTGAGTTTTGAAATATGGATTGAAAAACTGTTGAAAACCAACCAGTTTTCATAGTTTTTGGTAAAATCGGTCTAGCTCAGTTTCATCAAATGTCTGGTTTATCAAGAAACCAAACCTAGACAGTATAGCAAAAACGATTTTCGATTGATTTTTTCAGTTTATCAATTGGTTTTCAGCAAGAAAAAAAATTGCTACTATAGCGATTTTTGAATCCTTGCTCTAGGCTCCTAGCAATTGTTTAGAGCTCCAGCCTCCATTGATGATGTTATATATTACGCAGTATGATGATCTGTACGGTTGATAACCCTCTAGGAAGTCAGATGCACGCGCGCGCGTTTTCAACGTGCGGGGGCGGAGGGCCTGTACCTGTACAAATGTGAATAGTCTGACAAGTGACAAGGATGGCTACCTACAATAGCACACTGAGGAAGCGGTAATGCTTGGTTAATGGTTATTAATCCTGGTATGGCAACAATGGCGCAACAATTTCAGTAAGTCGCCACGCTAATACTATAGTAGCGTCAATGAGTCAATAGCAAGGATCGGAGCTTAATTGTCAGCAGTTCACAGTCCATCTTTTGTCACGGTCAGAGACAATGACATCCACAGGTACATAAACCATTCTTTTGTACGGTATTTTGTTAGACCTTCTGTACAGTGAAGTGACATTGTTAAAACGGAGAGTAATCGCACACTTTTATTGATCGATCTACAGGGAGGTTTTTACATATACAACGAGCGTGCGAGGATCGGAGAGGAGAGACTAACTGTACAGGCTTATCGCTTTCTACAGTTAATTAGCTGAAATAGTTTCAGGACTCTCCTGTTTGGCTAAGCTAGGCTCAGCCTTTTGAACCAGATCTATTGTTGGGTCCGATTTTCAAAAGCCCCAATAGTACATTGTTAAGTGTCAGTTACAGCTCCAACTATCAGGGAACAGAGTCAAAGGCTCTTTTTGGAGAGGCATAATGATCACACTGAAATGGAAGATTGGCATTGTTTCTTTTTTTTAAAGGGCCATCGGATTGTTTTCTGGCAGAACGTCAAATGGAATGATCCCAAAGCTAAACTTCAACACTCAACAGCAGGGAAGATGATAGATAAACTGGTCAATCTTCCAACATCAATAGAAGCGCAAATACCAATAATTTCAGGACCTTAGTACCATCTTACAACAAAGTTGTTATGACTCCGGGGCGCCTGGCAATGCCTTTGGGTGAGCACACGTTTTTTCACCATCCAGTGTATAGTTGCTTTGGCAATCTAGCTTTCAAGTGAAACATAAAGTCTTCGATCTTCTGGCTTCTATAAGTCTAACAACGAACGATTAACTGATTTCTTCACCGGCATAACACGCATTCCTCTTCCCCAGGAAAAAAAAAATGAAACAGCTTGTATCAGTGATCTATATGCATAGTTCAGACTGAAGAAACAAGGGCACACCTCTTCCGTCCTTTATGATTTAATTTTGAAAAAACGTGTTAGAATTCAATTGTACTGTCCTTTAATTTCCAAGAATTCTACGACCTCTCCAAGCCGTTTGAAGCGTCAGCTTGCCGTCCCCTTCATACATAGAGATCATAATACTAGACATCGAGTACATAGACAACACGAAATGATTGAATGTTGAATGATGTTGATCCCACATCAGCAAGCCTAAAAAGCCAAAATTCAAACATGAATTCGTTTTGAATTTCCAAGGGTGAAGAGCAATATTTTTTTTTTTGGAAAATTGCACAATGGCTAGAATCAGTATAGAACACCTATTATTTACCTTTTGCCTATCTCTTTTGTGTTGTTATTTGTACTCATGTTCCTACTTATTGTATACTATAAGCAGTAGGGATATCGCCCTTCTGTTCATTCAAGAAAAATAAAAATCAACGGTGCCTTTATAAGGCTAGAATTTGAGCTGCTACCAGTCGTCTTCCCTAACTTTAAAGACAAATGCAACACTTAGTATTATTTATTTATTTAGACGGTGCGATAGTATATACTGTATATCGGCAACCACACGCACATATCACACACAGCAACCTCAAGGACGCCGACCACACTGAGAGAAATGATGGCATCGATTGAGACATGATGGCATCGATTGAGATCATTCATACACTCATTAAACTCTCTTGCCCTGCTAGCTCCATCAAGCATGATATTGCTCCTACTAGAAAACTGACGTTATGGATGTTGTCATGCATTGTGTGCTATCTAAACTGTAACTTTGACCGACAGCGGTAATTAGTATTGATGTAATAGCACGTTTATATACCTTTATAAAAACTTGAATAGTAAGATACTCCATCCATTTAATATTATATGACACTCTAGCCTTCTCAAGTTTTCTTAAATTATAAGATACCCTCGCTTTCCAATGCACCTTTCTCTGTTCCTTCTCGTTTCCTATGTACCCACCTTTTTCACCTCTCCTTAATTCCCGTGTCCGAAGCCAAAACGTCATATAATATTGAACGGAGGAAGTAATAATCTTGAGACAAAATCTTTGATGCTTAGTATTTTATCAGTAATAGTAATGTACTAGTTTTTTTTTTCTTCCCCTATGATTCAAAACCGTGCATCTAGTAGTGGCATTTCAGTATACCATGCACGCTAGGGGGGTGGGGCCATGGCCCCTCCTAACTTTCGAAAATACTCCTACTTCAACAGCAATCCAAGAATCAAGTACTGCTTTAATGACATGACTCACCCAGTCACCCTTTGTCCCGCTACGCCACATTGAACAAGTGACGTGGTAAACGGTGACTCCAACACACGGTACAAGCACAATCCACCGTGACAAATGCGTGGGCACGTCTCGTTCGATCCATCATCATCATCGTGTACTCGCTCGCCGCCGGGTGCCGGCCTGCCAGTTGTACCGAGTACCCGCTTCTAGAAGTAATAAATAAATGAGTAATCACTCCCTCAGCGAAATCAGTACTAACCTGCGACCCGATCTCTCCCCCACCATATCAAAGAAAGCTTCGTTGCGCTTGCGCTTGGACACCACGAAAAACTGCACGTGATGAGGTGGCGCCGAAGAAGACGCTACAGCCGGGAAGAGAGAAAAAGGCGCGGCCTAATCTGCCGTATGCTCGCTAGTTGCCGGCCATGGCATACAGCACCGGTGAACAGTGAGTGAGATCCCGATCCGATCCGATCTCCAGGGAGTTTCTGGCGCCGCGCGCTGACACTCCTCCCTCCCGTCGACACCCGAGTTACGCCCCGTCGTACGGCGGTAGGTGGCGGCGGGTAGTTGGTGGTTCCTCCATTCCGATCGTCCTGTCCGCCGGGACTTCGGGAAGGGGTTCATCAGTTCAGGTTGAGCCCCACCCCCACTGACCCTCTTGCAAGCGCCATGTGCGCGCGAGTTAATTAAATTCGAGGTCGCCGAAGCTGCTGCTGCGCCACAGTGCCAGGACAATACGGACGACCAGTAGCCGATCATCGAGATCTCAAGCTCTGGTGCACCTCAGGCGTGCATGTGGTCTGGTTTTCCCGCCACTACTGTGTGAGGGCAAGTACTGTCGCGTGAACGGCGAGGGCGACGTTGACGGATCATGGGACGATGGTGTGGAGTCGCGTCCATCTCATGCCACCAGAGCAGGAATGGCGTGAGCATGATAAGCGGGAGCCACTCCGCGGCTCATTACATTAGCGACGACGACGACGCCTTGTGGGTAGCTCGCCGCGCCATCTCGATCGCCATCGACACGACAAGCGCACCCTGCCGGAACAAGAGCACATGCGCGCAGGGGCCGGCAGATGTGCGTGATCACTGATCCGCGCGGCACGTCCACTTGCAGTTACTACTAGTGGTACTGTATACGTATGCGCTTGAACAAGGCAAGAGTTTGTATCGCCAAGCTATGGACCACCATGGTACAGTTCATGGACTTCAATCGTGATGTACTACTCTGTATTGGAACGTTCAAGCCGCCGTCGAAGATGGTTTGTCTGCAGCTGGGCTGGGCGGTTACGATGTGAACTTCAAATTCACAGCAGCAGCACCACATGTCACGAGCTCTTGAATTGACGGCGGATGGTATGGCCCAGAACAGTATTGGGCTGAAACCAGATGCGGATGTGGGCTGCCATAGTTCGGCCCACCTTCCAGAACGATGAATTTCCTTCCTTTCTTCGACTGGCATGAGAAAATGACGGCCCAAGCACAAGTTGAGCGCACGGAACGGAAGCCAGGCGCACCGCGTACTGATGACTTCTTCATTCACGAAAGCATAAATAACTGCAGAAGTACTGTTGCCAGGCTGCCCGCCGCGTTCGTAAGTTCAGTTCCAAGATTGGCAAGATATGCTTTGCGTCGCGTAATACCGGGAAACACCTCAACCGTACGCAACGACGTTGGTAGCGAACCGTTGGCAACAGCCAGCAAGCGCCACCTCTCTGTCTCTGCTACCTTCTGCCAAATCTGCAACAGAAAATGAACTTCCTAACAGCGAAGCCAGCTCCCCCGTGCCAGTTGCGTCGCCGCGGCGTCCGTCGATGACAAACAGGAGGCATCTGAGGGGGAAGGAAGGAATCAGCAAACTCAACGAAGGGAGCCGAGAGACGAGTGGGGTGCGACAGCGTGGCGCAACCGTCACGTCGACGCTGACCCGATCACCCGACCGACTCCTCCGCTCCGCGCCCGCAGGCCCCTCCACCGGGGGAAAAAAAAAAACACTTGGACCACGCCCACGCCGACACGCGTCCAGCCGGGCACAGCGACTCGCGATTGCGATTTTGCGAGTGACCCGGGGGTCGGGTGCGCTGCTATTTGGATAACCACCGGGCCGCCCCCACCGCCACCGACCACCACTCAACGAGCCCAAAACCGAGGCCGGCGAGCGCGTCGAGGAGAGTAAGCCCGAAAAAGCTGGCGCCAGCGAGGACGAATCCAACCGAACGCGCACACTCGCCCCCCGCTCGAAACTGCTGCACCCCCAGCCACGAGCGCGCACCTAAACCCCGCCCGCGTCTCCCCGGCCGGGCTCCCCTCCTCCGCGCCGAGAAGAATCAAGCGGCTTCGAGAAGCCTCTCCTCTCCGACTCCGGCCTCGCCCGACCCGTCGCCTCCGCCTCTTCGCCGGCGTCGAGAGGTAATACCGTTCTCCGGTTCCCGTGTTCTATTTGGTTGGATTGGGGGGCGGATTTGATGGGCAGTTGCGGCGGGTTGGAAGGGTGCGGAATTGGGTTTCCCCCTTTCCTTTGATGACGGCTCGTGTGTGTTGTCCTGTAGTTGGGGAGTAACAGCGATTTATTGATTCTGATGGTTCGTGATCCTTTAAGGGACACATGATTTATTTACAATCAAAACAGGTGGTTACCATCTTTTTTTTTGTGTTTGTGAATTTTTCATGTTAAGATTGATAGAAGCAGGTTTACTCATGGTTCAAACATATCATGTCCTTCCATGAATCAACTGTGGTGGACATCTACAGTACAGAGTATAAACGAGTATACTAGGCAATTTTTGCTCATTTCGTTCTGCCACTTTGATGGCAATTTGTACTGTTGATCCTCTTTTTTTTTTTTTTTGGCGAATGTATGTTGATCCTCAGACGGCAATTAATTGATGGTTTGCACGTTTATTCATCAGAACCCACACACGCACACGCACAGGAAGACTGATTGTCACGAGGAATTGACATTGACCATATCCTTCTCTGCTGCTTATGCAGCAATGCAGCTATACCACCACCCCTATTCGCTTGACAGCCAGAAAGTGCGGATAGCGCTGGAAGAGAAGGGCATCGACTACACCTCGTACCATGTCAATCCGCTGACGGGCAAAAACATGAATGTGGACTTCTTCCGCAAGAACCCCTCTGCCAAGCTCCCTGTCTTCCAGAATGGTGCCCATGTCATCTTCCGGGCCATCGATATTATCCAGTATGTTTTTCCTCCACATTGCAAATGCCTGCAACGTAGGCATCTTGTTGCGCTGATGATGAAACAACACTGTTCATTTCTGTGCTTCATTTTGTCAATTGTCATAGGTACATAGACAGACTTGCTGTGCATTTAAGCGGTGAAATCCCCCCTGTGAATACTGAAGTTCACCAATGGATGCAGAAAGTTGATGCTTGGAACCCCAAGATGTTCACCCTCACCCACACCCCAGTCAAGTACCGCACATTTGTCTCAAAGTTCATACGGCGGGTGTTGATCGCTCGCATGGCTGAAGCCCCAGATTTAGCCAGCATGTACCATGTCAAGCTCCGCGAGGCTTATGAGGCCGAAGACAAAGCAAAGGATCCTGACATCATGAAGCAAAGTGAGGAAGAACTGAACAAACTTCTTGATGATGTCGAAGCGCAGCTTAACAAGACCAAATATCTTGCTGGCGACGAGTTCACACCTGCTGATTCAATGTTTGTCCCCATTCTTGCACGCATAACTCTTCTGGACCTCGATGATGAATACATTAGCTGCAGACCCAGGATAGTTGAGTACTACACTTTGGTGAAGCAGCGACCAAGCTACAAGGTCGCCATTGGCAAGTACTTCAATGGGTGGAAGAAGTACCGAACTCTCTTCAAGACCTCGTTCTTCCTTTGTGTTCGGACCTTGTTCAGGAAGTACTAGATGGTTCAGCGGTTGAAAATAATTGAATCAAAAGCTGTGA
The DNA here is from genome assembly GCA_032690845.1 of Eleusine coracana subsp. coracana. Taxonomy (NCBI): domain Eukaryota; kingdom Viridiplantae; phylum Streptophyta; class Magnoliopsida; order Poales; family Poaceae; genus Eleusine; species Eleusine coracana. Next base: position 13,339,915 of record CM064424.1, read on the forward strand.
ATTAACATGTACAGTGAGTTCATGATGAAATTATAAAATGTAAATGTTCTTGGCTTTTCCTCAAGGGTTTGTTTCTGGTAGTTCCTTGACTTTTTTTATTCGGTAGCTTGTATATTTTTTGCTTTCATATTGTGTAACTACAGAATCTGGGTCTAGCATACGCATGTGATAGGTGTCTGTACACATTTTGTTTTTCCTCACTCTAAATATAACTATTTCTTGTCAGACTCATTGTATCACTTGTTCTATAGCACTTTATGTCTGAAGTAACTTTTACTTCGGTTGATTTTTATACTTAGATACAGCTGTCCTGCTTTCAAGTTTCAACAGTGCTTCTTCTCACTGTTATTTATATATTTATAATTGTCTCTTCTTTGTATGTTTCTTCTAACTTATACATTCTGATTTCTCTCATAAAGCATATTATCCCTAATATATGTGTGAGCCATGCCTAGGCTGAACTGCATAATGTTTGTTATTTCTCACCACAGCAGGGGTTATCCTTGCTGTAGCAAAAAAAAAGTTTGTTATCTCTTCCTCTTAGTTGTTTTGGAGGAATATATGTAAGGGAAACCCCTACTGTGGTACGGGTATGTCTCCTTAGTGCCCTCACTATATGCACATTTGCCCACCCATTTTTCACTATACCTTCGGGTTTTAACACTTGTTTGCTTTTGTGTAAATAGGCAAGCAGAAGATCTCATCCTGCACGTGCTCTTTATTGGCAGTGTGGGACAGGCCCCACTACTGTCATGACTATTGACTCCAACGATGCACCATGGACTAGGTCTGTGCTCTGTTTGTCCTTTTTCTTTACAAAAAGTTCACTCTGCACTACAGGTCTATATATACCTCACAGCCAAAGGGCTCATCAATTCAAGTTTATTGTTTAAGAGTGCGCTAGGAAGAGGAAGAAAGAGGGCCTAAGAATGATGGGAATGGGAACATAGAGGAAACCTAGCCTGTTGTCTCCTCTAGCAGGAGAGATGGAAGCTGGTTTGGCGTTTCCCGATGCCTCCCATTCCTATGGTTCTTTAGTACTCCTTCCTATTCCCTACGGCTTCACAACTGTTTTAGAAAAGAAAGCAAAAATGTGTGAAGGGGAAGAAAAGGAGGGTCTAAGAGCAGCTGGAATGGGAACAGGAAAGCAAACCGATTATTTCCTCCACTGGCAGTAGAGGTGGAAGCTTGGTTTAATTTTTCCCGATGCTCCTATTCCTATTGTTCTTAAGCTTTCCTTCCTCTTCCTTTTTTTTTCATTGACTCAACAGAGAAAATTGAAGTAGGAATGTGGATGATTTGAGCTTGAGATGAGACTGGAAGGGGAAGAAAAGAGGACCTAATAACAGTGGGCATGGGAACATGGAGGAAAGCATATTAGGCAGGAATTGCCATTTTGTGTCTTTCTGATGCCTCTCATGCCTATTGTTCGTAGGTACTCCTTCCTCTTCCTTTCAGATCAAACAATTAGATGATGTACTTTCTGTCTTCGTTCATTCTGTGACTATTCTTGTTCTATGTTTGTTTTCACATGCCTCAGTCCGCTTAGTTTAAGATACTTGGCTGCTTGGAACATTTTCTATTTCAAATTTGTTTCTACGCTTTGTGTGCTATAGGTTTAGTTATTTTCAGATTCATCTTTTTTTAGTTCCTAGGTGTTTAAGCCCGTCATTTCAACTCTGTGCTTATTTGGGTCAGTTAGGCAGTTGCATAGGCTCTCAGATGTGTACTAGAGTTTGGTATCCACTAAGGCCAGGCATTTGGCTATGATCCAGTTCAATGTTCACTTATATAAATAAGAGATGAATGTCCAGAAAAGCTGCAGCTTCATCACAGAACAATCCAAGCGCTTCCATTGTGTTCTTATGTGAATTAAAGATCAAACTGACATCAAGATTTTTTGGCATGCTTTGTTCTTGGTTGAGATGATGGCTCAGCTAGCTAGCCCGCTATTTTAAGGTTCAGATGTCAGCATTCCAATCATCCAACTGTTGAACTGTTTTCTGTTTTGGACATGAATCTTTATCAGACAAGACTTGCCAGGTAGTATCTGAGGAAGGAACTGGTCGCTAAATAAATTAACTTGAAGAGTCACAAAAAATGTTCAATATTATGAAACATTCGGTGTCATTTACTCAGAATTAATAAGAGGGTAGACCCTTAACCAGTGCAAACAAGGATCCCCTCCCCCCCCCCCCCCCCCCCCCCCCCCCCTCCCCCTATATTTAACGGTAAGAAGTGGCCATTTTACACTCTGAACTGTATTGAAAATTTGTCCAAGTAAATAAGCTATAACTAAACAAAACATCCACAAGATTAAGCTTTGAAATGTCTGCTCCAAGTAAAATGGCCATGACATCCAGAAATTAATCAGTTGATGCCCATTCATGCCAAACAAATTCTATACTACACAATGGTTTCAGGTTGGTTCTATAAATGCAAGATTAGGAAATGTCTATGTAGTTTTATTTTTGTCACTTGAATGAATGTCAATGTAGTTTTATCTATGAAATTGCAAAGGTTATAGCTAATAGTTTCCAAGTTTAACAGTTTGTAGAGCATTAGAATAATCAGGGTAGCTCCTTGTGAGTCTTTAGTAAAATCATTTTGGTAACCATTTTCTAATCAAAATTTTGAATTTTTTATTCCTCGAATAGGCCTCAATCTGTGCATAGTTTTTTTTTATGATGCTTTTTTTAATGTAAAACCATGGGGGAGAAAAAAGCTAGATGTTTGCAACCATTTAGGAAAAAAAGGAAAAAGAAATAGTTCATTTCAAAATACGTGTCATGTGTAGTCCATTGATAAGTTAAGATGAGGTCTGGGCTATAGCGTGTAGTAAATTATGTTACCAATTCCGCTACATATTAATGCAACAGCAAAAAGTAATATTTGGCAACTTCCCTTCCAAATTGAATCAAATGAGCTATACAGAGATCATACACACGTCTTTTCATTGCAATAAATGGACAAGCAGTCAACAAAAGTTTGCAAGAAAAAAAATGTGACAAGTATTTTGATGCATTCAACTCATGTACAGTAGCCAATTGTATTGCCAAGCTGATCTCCAATCTCCATGATCCATAGTGGCGTCATGATAAATATACATGCATGAACAGGAAAAACGTTGATGTGTTTTTATTGCCAAATTTACAAGGGATCCTAGTTAATAGTTTATGAAAGTTTTATCTTTTGTGAAATAGCCTTTTTTGTCTTTTGAAGAAACAGCAAGCACGGAGCTCCTATTGAGTGGAGGAAAATCAAGTTGATATGTAGTTTTCTTCTGCAGAATTGGAAATCTTCCTTGTTCGAATTAATATATTGTGGACGTCTGTTGCTAGTCAGAAAGATTATTGATTTTGCATTAAACTCCAGCAGTTTTAGTTCTCCTACTTTCTGATTTCAACAGTGATAGGTGTCCCTGTCTAATGTTTGCTCTTAGTTAGAACCAATACGGTATTACCACTCCTGCTTTAAGGTTTCAGCAATGACAGATAGTATCATTTTTCTATTGTTTGCTTTATTAGAATGTGGCCAAGATTATAGGTGGCCATCTGGGCATGGAGGGTACATGGGCCGTGCCGGCCTGAAGCCCGGCACCGGTTGTGCTTGGCTTAGGCACAAGCACGCCTGAGACCTCCCACCCGACATTTTATGGCTCAGTAATATAAAAACCTAAACCCTAGCGTTCCCAGTCCTCCTTCACTCCTCCTAGCTGCCGGCGCTCGGTCTCTCTTGCTGCGCACCTAGACCTCCCACTCGACAAACGATGCCTCGCCTCTCCTCCCCGCAGCCGCAGTCGTTGCCTCCCCCCCCCCCCCCCCCCCCCCCCCCCCCCCGTGCCACTCCTCCTAGCCGTCATCACCCTCACCTCTCCCCCAGCCACTCCTACCAGCCGTCGTCGCCCTTGCCTCTCCCCAGGCCACTCCTCGCCGCCCAGTCGCCTTCGCTCTCTCGCCGCGCTGCCATCTCCCTCGCTGGTGGTTGCCCTCGCGGCATCGCCCTCTCTATCATCATGCCGTCTCACTAGCTGGCTGCCGCTCGATCGCCCTCTCTCTCGTCGCACCATCTCCCTCGCTGGCTGCCACCAACACGCCTCGCTAGATCTGAGACAAGGGTTTGGGAGGTGTGCTTCGGGTCAGCCCAGCACGAACGGGCCTATCGGGCCAACGACATGGCCCGTTCTGTGTAAAAGCAGTTGTGCCATGCTTGGGCTTGGTCCTAGGCCCGTCGTGCTGGCACGACACGACCCGTTAGCTAGCTTGGGCCTGTTATGAATAGCACTTGTATTCATAATGGGGGTACTAGGCCCAAATATATACATGTACATGTGTGGGTAAATATGCACAAAACCCCTTATACAATGGGGAAACTATAAGAATACATATATATCTAACACCCCCCTCAAACTCAGGGTGGATCAAGAACACTGAGTTTGGAGAGATAAAACCTGTGCCTAGCTCCAGTCTGTGCCTTGGTGAACAAATCTGCCAACTGAATCTCTGAAGGCACATACTGAGGAGCAACAATACCATCTTGTACCTGTGATCGTGTATAAAAAGCATCAACACCAACATGCTTACTGAGTTCATGCTTCACAGGATCAAGAGCCATACTGATAGCACCTATACTGTTAGAAAAAAGAGAAGTCGGCATAGAAACAGAAACACCAAAATCCTCAAGCAACCATCGTAACCAAGTAACCTCTGCTGTCACAAGAGCCATAGCACGTAACTCAGCCTCTGCACTCGAACGGAAAACTGCTGTCTGCTTCTTAGTTTTCCAAGCAATAAGAGAACCACCAAGAAAAACACAAAAAGCAGAAAGAGAGCAACGATCAGAGGAATCACTAGCCCAAGTAGCATCACAATATGCCCGGAGCTGTAAAGAGCTGGAGCGAGAAAAGAACAACCGACGAGACATAGTCCCACGAAGATAACGTAGAACTCGAAGCAAGTGAGTATAGTGAAGCTGGGTGGGAGCAGAAACAAACTGACTCAGGATATGCACAACATGCGAGATATCAGGACGAGTAACACCAAGATAGACAAGACTCCCGACATATGACGATAGCGAGTAGGATCAGGGAGAAGCTCACCATGAGTGGCACGAAGGTGAACATTGAGCGCCATAGGAGTCTCAACAGTGCGATGATCAGTAAGAGAAGCACGATCAAGAAGGTCACTAATGTACTTTTCTTGGGACAGATAGAACCCCTCAGGTGTAGAGGAAATCTCAATCCCAAGAAAATAACGAAAGGGACCAAGATCAGACATCAAAAACTGCTCACTGAGGCACGCCTTCACAAAAGCTATATACTCAGAATCATCTCCAGTAATTATCATATCATCAACGTAAAGAAAGAGAAGAGTCCGATCACGAGAAGACATGTGAACAAAAAGGGCTGGATCATGATTACTGGCAGAAAAACCAGCAGCAGTGACTACAGAAGCAAAACGCTGAAACCAAGCACGAGGGGCTTGCTTTAGGCCATAAAGTGAGCGACGAAGACGATAAACCATGCCCTCAGGAACAAAATACCCAGGTGGTGGACGCATATACACCTCCTCACGTAACTCACCATTAAGAAAGGCATTCTTGACATCAAGCTGAGAGATGGACCATTCACGAACAGAGGCCACAACAAGAAGAGTGCGAACAGTAGTCATGTGAGCTACAGGCGCAAAAAGTCTCATCATAATCACGGCCATACTCCTGCTGAAAACCGCGAGCCACAAGACGAGCCTTATAGCGCTCAAGAGAACCATCAGAGCGGGTCTTCATCTTATAGACCCACTTACATGTAATAGGACGAATACGTATTGGAAGGGGAACAAGATCCCATGTACCAGTACGCTCAAGAGCAGCAATCTCCTCAGCCATAGCATGCTGCCATTCTTGATGAAGAATAGCATCACGATAAGTGGTGGGTTCAGAAAGAACCATCGTAGAATAGGTAGAAGGAGAATAATAATCAGGACGTCGACGAGTACGATCGCCACGTCTGAGAAGCTGCTCGGGCGAAGAATCCTCCAAAGAAGAGGCATCCAGCAGAAAAGATGGCTCATCAGATGAGAAGGACACATCAACAGAAGAGGGCTCAATAGAGGACGAATGAACCCGTCGAGTATAGACCTGTGTCACTCGTGGCTTCACAAAATAGTCCGAGTCAGGACCAGAAGAAGACTCTCTAGAAGAAGACACCGGTAAAGAAAGCACCCCACGAGAAGATGTCGGCAACGAGGAAGGTACCAGGGAAGAAGGTACCAGCGCCAGTGAAGAAGGCACCGGATGTGTGCTGAAAATAGAGGCATCAGGTAAAGTCAAGAATGAAAGGGGATCAACTAAAGATGCTGGGGAGGTGTCCAAAGACGAACGCGGAAAATAAGGACGTGACTCATCAAAAACAACATCCCGAGAAACCCGCATTCGACGACCAACAGGATCCCAACATCGATATCCCTTATGCTCAACACTATAGCCTAGAAAAACACACTCAACAGATTGGGCAGTCAACTTAGTGCGCTCACGAGGGGCAAGAAGCACATAGCACACACAGCCAAAAAGACGAAGGCCGGAGTAGTCTGGCAACTGGTGAAAAAGGCGCTCATAAGAAATCCCTCCACGAAGGGCGGACGAAGGCTGAATATTAACCAAAAAATTGGCAGTAGAGACAGCCTCAGCCCAAAAATGAGGAGGGACACAAGAAGCAAGCATAAGAGCACGAGTAGTCTCAAGAAGATGACGATGCTTGCGTTCAGCTACTCCATTCTGAGCATAAGCACCAGGACATGAAAACTGAGCAAGAGTGCCATGCTCAGAAAGAACCTGGCGAAGAGCTCCAGAAAGACACTCGCCTGCAGAGTCAGCATGAAACACACGAATGGACGTGTCAAAATGAGTGCGAATCATTGCAGTAAAAGTCTTATAGATGGATAAAGCCTCATTACGATGTTTTATAAAATAAATCCATGTGTGGCGAGAAAAATCATCTATAAAAATTATATAATATTGATGCCCCCCCTTAAGAAACAAAGGGAGCTAGACCCCATACATCTGAATGAACAAGATCAAAAGGACGCTGAGACACAGACGCACTCGAATGGTAGGGAAGCTGTATCTGCTTTCCTAACCGACATCCCTGACACTGATCTAAAGACTCATGACCTGAAATAGACCCGAAAAGACCACGACGAATCATAGTGGACAAACGAGAGCCACAAATATGACCTAAGCGATGATGCCACTAGGCAAAACACGAGGTCGACGATGCAGCAAAACTGGAGCCAACCAGACTGGCAGACGCAACGGAAGGAAGATGAAGCCAGTCCAACTCCCAAAGACGTTGTGAATCACGGTGCCGGGGGCTAGAACCAACTACCTGACCCGTGCAACGATCCTGAACATAGCAAAAATTAGGGTCAAGAATCACACAACAGTCATGATCAGTAAGTTGACCAGCGGACATAAGCTGCATGGTTAGATCAGGTACACAAGAAACATTAGGGACAGAGAAAGAATGTGATAAAAGAGTGCCATGTCCTACAACAGGAAGAGGAGATCCATCGGCTGTACGAACAAAATAAGGAGGTGGAGAAACCATGGAAGAAAGACAAGCGCGGTGTGGAGTCATATGGAAGGAAGCACCAGAGTCAAGAATCTATGGACAAATACCTAGAGTAGAAGAGGAACGAGGTCCCTTAGTAGAAGACTGAGAAGCAGCAGCAGAGCCCGTGAGTGCAGCAGACTGAGTCACAAAACCAGCAGCTCCAGGTGGTGCAGAGGGCGCAAGGCGACGTAGTAACATGAGAATCTCCTGTGTATCTGAACCAGCAGAACTCCTCTGAGAACCTCCAGCACTACCACTACCAGTACTCTGTGAAGTACCGTGTGAAGAACGACGAGTCTGAGCCTTCTTCTCCTTCTTCTTCCGGTAACAGTAAGACTCCACATGTCCATCCTTACCACAATAGTCACAGTGAAAAGAACTGGAGCCACCTCGACTCCCAGAAGAAGGCGCTGTAGAAGAAGGCACCACAGGAGGAGGGGGAGCTGAAGAACGAGCAGCCAACACTGAGGGGGCCGGTAGTAGACCGGCCTCACGAAGTCGAATCTCCTCATTACGAACATCAGCAAGAGCATCCATGAAAGTGACACAAGGGTGGCGAGCAAGTAGCTGAGCACGACATGGCTCATACTCATCACGAAGGCGAGTCAAGAAGTCATAGGTGCGATGAAGCTCCAGGGCCTTCTTCTGACTCCGGCAGGACTCACACGTGGTAGGAGACAACTGAGGACCAAGAGTGTCAATCTGACGCCAAATAGCAGACATCTGACCATAGAACTCATCAACTGTGGAGTCACCCTGTCGAACAAGCTGTTCCTGACGAATGGCAGCAAGAAAAGTGGACTGTCCAGAAGGCTCATAGCGCTCACGAAGAAAAGCCCACATCTGATGCGCATACTCAAAATCAACAATATCAGCAGAGAACTGATCCACCATGCTAGCAACAAGAATAGCAGCAGACCGAGCATCCTCATCAATCCATGTCGTGTAGGCAGCATACTAAGACTCATAAGACGCCACATGATCATCATAGTCACCATATAACCTCTCCACTGCAGCAGCAAATCCAGCAAGCGTCTTGTCATACTCCACCTTCTCAGCAGCAGTGGCCGTCGCTGAAAGAACGGGCTCAACTGGAAATACAGGCAAAGTAGGAGCCATAGAACGAGGCGGACAGATAAGCTGGCCAGTAAGAAAACCCCAAAGACGGAGACCCTTCATATGAATACGAAGACGAGGAACCCAATCTCGATAGTTGGTGCCAGTGAAAAGCACCGGACAACGAAGAATAGCAACTCCACTGGAAGCCATGTTGATGGCAAGAGCGCAGAAAGAGCAGCGGCGGGCGACGGCGAGAGCGCAAAGGAAAGCGGCACAAGCTGTAGAGTTTTTTTTTTGAGTACCCTACAGTCTGATGAAAGGAAACCAAAAGCGACCAAAATAAATCGCAAGGAACCAATAGATCAGAAAAGTAGTCCTCTTTTTTTTCTTACCTTGACAATGATCTGATCCTAAAGGATAGGATCAGCAGATTGGCTGTGTCCTGGTGTGCACTGTCCAAAAGCAGCAGCTGCACATGGGCAGGAAAAGGCAGCAGCAGGCTCCTGCAGATCACGGCAGCAGGCAAAGCAGCTGCAGCCTCCTGGAGATCACGTGGGTAGGAAAAAGCAACGTAGGCTGCTGCCCAGTTGACCAAGACGAGAGGACAGACCGATTTGAGGGCTCGAAAGTGCAAAGCCAGATCGTCGTCGCAAGAAAAGAAACGATGGCGGCGGCGGAAGAAAAAAAAGAAAAGTCACGCAAGTGCAACGCGGGATGAAAACCTAATTTCTGACTCTATACCATGTTATGAATAGCACTTGTATTTATAATGGGGGCACTAGGCCCAAATATATACATGTACATGTGTGGATAAATATGCACAAAACCCCTTATACAATGGGGAAACTACAAGAATACATATATATCTAACAGGGCCATGCTGGTCCGTCAAGGGAACGGTCCGGTCCATCACGGGCGCGTGTCATGCTGGCCCGGCACGGGCCATTGGCCACCTATACCTAAGATATTGTACTTTTTTGACTTCTAGCTTCCAATTGTTTTACTGTGGATATTGTCCTCAACGTCTGAACCCAGTCTAAGTGAACTGCTTTAAAATGTGTTGTCTCCTTGCTTTCTCTTTCTCTCCACTACTCTTTCTTGAATTTAAGTTTAACCTCTTTTTTTATTTTTTATCCAAATGCAGGGCTTGATACTCGTTGGTCTTCAGATTTGGGTGAGCAGAATATCTTCTTCACGTGCTACGCATTTAAACTGTTGGATAGCCTGCCATCACATATTAACATGGTCCATGCTGTCACCTACTGTTTGCTCCACCTGAAGATTTTGTACAGATTCCACTAGAGGTTTATATATACTTCCGATCCCACCAATCCAAGTTCCTTGTTTGAGTATGTGGAGGGTTTGTAGGAATTTGAGAGGAAGCCTGGAAGTGGAATAAAGAGAAGGCCTAAGAGCAGTGGGATTGGGAACATGGTGGAAAGTCTAGCCTAATTGTTTCCTCCTCTAGTCATAGATGTGGAAGCATAGTCTGACGTTCCCGGTGCCTCCCATTCCTATTGTTCTTAAGCACTCCTTCCTCTTCCTTTTGGCTTTCAGCACAATTTTTTAGCTAAAAATACCAAAGCATATACCTATTTGGATGATCTCTACTTGAGAGTGATCCTGGAAGAGGAAGAAAAGAGGACCTAAGAGCAGTGGGCATGGGAACATGGAGGAAGGCTACGCGAGGAGAATCTCACTTTCAGTTTTCCTGATGCCTCCCATGCCTATTGTTTTTAGGTGCTCCTTTCCTCTTCCTCGATTTACACAATACACATAATTTGATGGTGTCTTGGTTCTTCTTGAGCCTGTTGTTATATGATTGTTTTCACATTCCATGATTTTTGCATCGTTTTATGTTAATGGCTTGCCTAATTGAAATAATTTGTTCACAGTTTTTGCATGTTTAGTGGATGGTGTCTAAGTTTTACATGTTTAGCAGCTAATGTCTTAAGAAGCTAGCCTGCAGTTCCAGATTCCAATTCCACTAGGACAATCTCAAAACAGCACGCCTGTTTTAGATACGAATAAATCTGATACCAAGATTATCAGGCAGTTAGACATATATAGACAGAAACTGGCTAACACATACTCAAATTCAACAGGAAGAGGAACAAAATGTTTTATTTGATAGAACATATGATGCCGTTCACTCACCACACTAACCAAGACTGCGAAGAAAGTAGAGATAAAACATGGACGATGACACACACCGCATAAACATTGTGTTATCTGAATCTGTACTTTATCTACATTAGAAACATCAGTTAACAACTGCCTTACCAAATTTGAATTAAATCAAAGGGTACATAGAAACACTTGCATGGGGCATAGCAACCAAATGGGCGTGTAGTACAGATAAGTTTGCAAGAAACAAAATATGACAAGTAGATTTATTAAAGTGAATGTGTCCTATCGTCCTGATGCCTTTAACAGAAGCGCACCACTGAGGCACTGCATTGGGGAGCCGACTTGTACAGTGCAATTGCTTCATGTTGAATTCATACATGCGTGAACTTGAAACGTCTACATGTTTTGCTCTTTCAAGTTTCAAGGGGTTCTATTTAATTATTTCTAGCAACTGCAAGTAGGTTTACCACTTTGTGAAATGCTCTAAGTAAGCAAAATCAAAGTGGTTGTATAATATTTTTTTGTAAAGAATTTGGACCATTTAATTTTTAAATAAGACCCGTTTTTGATCTGTGTCTGTGTCATGTGCGGGCTGCAGTATCAACGAAGATCAAGGAAGGATGGAAAGACGGCCAAGGCATAAATTTGTTTTGATTTACTTTCTAGTTTCGTGGGATTGAGTTGTGAGCCGCCTCTGTGTATATAAACAGAGGTACGGCAGGTCTTGAGGGCATCGAGTATTTGGTAGGGTTTAGCCCTCTGTATCGTCCCTACCTCGACGGTGCGGCGCCGCCACGGCTCAGCCGCGTCGACGAGGTCCAGGGCCACGCCCTGCTACTTCATTTGAATACAATCTTCGTCGTGTGATTCCTACTAACCTCCCCGTCCTTAGTTGCCACTCCTCTGCCCGTGACAATCTGGTATTAGACGTCTAGGCGTCGCCAACCATGCCGGCCAATGATGCAGGCGGGGGATTGGGAACCTCCGAGGAAGGCGCGATGACGCTCGCCGACCTCGCTCACCGTTTCTCCACACTCGAAGAGATGGTGCGGCCGCTGGCCACTCTGCCTGATCGATTCGAAGGCCTTCAGAAGCAGGTGTCCGATCAAACACAACAACAGGCGACGCTGAACCTCGCTCTCGCCCGCCTGGAATTTGACCACACCCACCCGTCTGATTCGGCGAAGGGAGCACCGCCACCCAGGGACGGCCAACACTCCAGAACGGGGCCGCAACCGCATCGTTGTGACAACCCGCCCCCACCGCCGCCGCCACCGCACACCAACGCCGACCGTGATGACATCAACCCTAGCTACCACAAGTTTGAGTTTCCGAAGTTCGATGGCCACGGCAACCCCCTGGCCTGGCTTAGCCGCTGCGACCAGTTCTTCCAGGTGCGTCGTACTCCGGAGCACAAGAAGGTCATGCTCGCATCCTTCCATCTGCTTGATGATGCACAATTGTGGTATCACCGCCTCGAGCTCAATAGCGGGCCGCCAGGTTGGCGCCGTTTCGTGCAGCTCATCAACACACACTTCAGCCCGCCTCTCACGGACAGCCCGCTTGGCGAGCTCGCCCAGTTGTGCCGCGACGGGTCGGTCGACGATTACTGCGCTCGCTTCGCCATATTGGCCTGCCAGGATGAAGACTTGACACAGCGTCAACAAATTCAACTGTTTACGGCCGGGTTGGGTCAGCCGCTCCGGACTGATGTAGCGCTCCAATGCCCAGCAACACTCGACGACGCCATCATGTACGCCCGTGCGTACGAACAACGTCTGGCGGTGGTTGAACCTACCCCTACCCGCCCAACAGCACGCACTACCGCCAAGACATCATCAACTCTGGTGCCGGCGACCAGTGCGGTGGGCTCCACCGCCAATAGCGGCAAGACCTGGACCACCAAAATGTTGTCCCCGATGGAGATTGCGGACCGCCGGAGTAAGGGCATATGCTTCCACTGTGATGACAAGTTTGTCCCAGGCCACAAGAAGGATTGCAAGCAATTGTTCGTCATTGAAGTCCTTTGTGATGACGCGGCGGACACAGAAGCAGCCGTCACCGATGGCCCGACGATTTCTGTGTCCGCCCTGACCGGCATCCACCCCCGCTCCGCCTGCAGTATGAAGGTGCACGTCCGGGTGGGCGCCTGCGCTTTGACGGCACTGCTTGACTCCGGATCAACACACAACTTCATCGACACGGAGGTAGCGACACGTGCGGGCGTTCCCTTGCGCCAACACGCCAGGCTTCAGGTGGCAGTGGCCAACAGCGATCGAATCGCCAGCTCCGGCCGCTGTGACTACTTGCCGATGACGATCAGCGGCAAGCCGTTCAACATCGTATGCTATGGACTTCCTTTGGGATCCTACGACATGGTACTCGGTGTTCAATGGAGTGTTCAATGGCTTGAGTCACTGGGTCCCGTGTTGTGGGACTTCGCGGGCTGCACCCTGGCTTTTGTCCGCAGCGGTCGCCGCATACTCTGGTCCGCCGCGGCTGGCTCGCCGGCCACTCCTGTCTTGGCGGCCGTCAGCCCCGACCTTATGGAAGAGCTCCTGACATCGTTCCAGTCCCTCTTTGCTACCCCGATGGGGCTTCCCCCCGAGCGTCATCGCAGCCACCGCATAACCCTCAAGCCAGGCTCGGGCGCTGTGGCCGTGCGCCCTTACCGCTATGCCCACCTACAAAAGGCCGAGCTGGAGCGCCAATGCGAGGAGATGCTGTGTCTCGGCGTCATCAGGGCCAGCTCCTTGGCGCTCTCGGCGCCGGTCCTCCTCGTCAAGAAGCATGACGGCTCGTGGCGCTTCTGCGTCGATTATCGGGCACTCAACGACAACACCATCAAGGACAAGTTCACTATCCCGGTGGTGGAGGAACTGCTGGACGAGCTGCGCGGCGCCCGTTACTTCACCAAACTCGACCTTCGCTCCGGCTACCACCAAGTCCGCATGCATCCGGATGATGTGGAGAAGACGGCGTTCCGCACCCACCAAGGCTTGTTCGAGTTCCTGGTCATGCCTTTCGGCTTGACGAACATACTGGCGACTTTCCAGGCGCTTATGAACGATGTGCTGCAAACTTACCTACGCCGGTTTGTGCTTGTGTTTTTTTATGACATTTTAATTTACAGCACCTCTTGGTCGGAGCACCTCCGCCATGTCCACATGGTGTTCACCAAGTTGCAGCAGCACCAGCTATTCTTGAAGAAATCCAAGTGCTACTTCGAGGCCCCTTCCGTCGCATACCTGGGCCATGTCATCTCGGCAGTAGGCGTAGCCATGGACGAAGCCAAAGTCCAGGCCGTGCTGTCTTGGCCGATGCCCCGGACGGTTCGTGCTGTGCGCGCCTTCTTGGGGCTGGCAGGGTACTACAGACGCTTCATCCGTGACTATGGGGCCATTGCCGCCCCTCTGACGAAACTCCTTCGCAAGGACGGCTTCCAATGGTCATCCGAGGCCGAGACAGCCTTTCGCGCCCTCCAACATGCGCTGACATCCGCGTCGGTGCTCCAACTACCCAATTTCGAGCAGGAATTCATTGTCGAATGCGACGCCTCCGGTTCGGGCTTCGGCGCGGTGTTGCACCAAGGCGTGGGACCATTGGCCTTCTTCAGCAGGCAGATCGAGGCGGGTCACACGAATCTAGCAGCCTATGAACGAGAGCTCATTGGCCTCGTGCAGACTGTGCGCCATTGGCGGCCATACCTATGGGGCCACCCCTTCTTGGTGTGCACAGACCACTACAGCCTGAAAATCCTGCTGGATCAAAGGCTCTCTACAATTCCACAACACCAATGGGTCAGCAAACTTCTGGGGTTTGACTTCCGCGTGGACTACAAGCCCGGCGTGACGAACGTGGTGGTGGACGCGCTCTCCCGTCACGACGCCGAGACAGTGGCGTCTATCTCGGCGCCATCGGTCCCTTCCTTCGACCTCTTCGATCGTTTATGTACGGAGAACGCCTCTGACCCGCACCTTCGCGCCATTCACGCGGACATTGTAGCAGGTGCGCGCCCTTCCAAATGGCGTGTCATCGATGGCCTGGTGACAATCGCGGGCCGCGTCTACATTCCGTCCTCCTCGCCTACGCTTCAGGAAGTCCTCATCGCGATGCACAGCGCGGGTCTTGAAGGCGTCCAGAAGACACTCCACCGCCTCCGTGCTGACTTCCACATCCCCGGTGCCTGCGGTGTGGTACAGGAATTCGTGCGCGCCTGCATCACATGTCAACGCAACAAAAGTGAGCAGCTCCACCCGGCCGGCCTCCTTCAACCCCTGCCCGTGCCATCGGTGGTGTGGGCGGATGTGGCTATGGATTTCATCGAAGGCTTTCCATGCGTCAATGGAAAATTAGTCATATTGACGTTAGTTGATCGCTTCTCCAAATTCGCGCACTTCATACCGTTGGGCCACCCCTACATCGCTACGTCCGTGGCTCGGGCCTTCTTCGTCGACATCGTCAGGCTTCACGGCATTCCGAGCTCAATCGTCAGCGATAGAGACCCGGTCTTCACCAGCAATTTCTGGCGCGAGCTGTTCCAGTTGGCGGGGGTTCAGCTGCACCTGTCCTCGGCCTTCCACCCGCAATCGGATGGACAATCCGAAGCTACTAACAAAATCATCACCATGTACCTGTGCTGTCTCTCGGGTGATCGACCGCGCCAGTGGCTTCACTGGCTGCCATGGGCAGAATACTGCTACAACTCGGCGTACCAGGCTTCCTTGCGTACATCCCCATTCCGGGTTGTTTATGGGCGTGACCCCCCTTCAGTGCGCGCCTATGAGTCCGGCCAAGCACGCCTTCCGATAGTGGACCAACAGCTAGCCGATCGAGATGAATTTCTGCTGGAAATCCGCGATCGCCTCGAACAAGCGCAGCAGCGTTACAAGATGTTCTACGACCGCAAGCACAGGGAAGTGGAGTATACAGTTGGCCAGTGGGTCTGGCTGCGTCTCCTGCACCGGCCGGCTGCCTCCCTGGACATCCGCGGCCGCAGCAAACTAGGACCCAAGTTCTATGGTCCTTTTCAGGTGCTGGAACGGATCGGCGATGTCGCATACCGACTTCAGCTGCCACCGGGTGCCAAGCTCCATGATGTTTTCCATGTAGGCTTACTCAAGCCATTCCGCGGCGAGCCCCCGGCCGTTCCAGGCACGCTGCCTCCTATTCGCCACGGTCGCGCTTGCCCATTACCGGCGACAGTCATCAAGAGCCGGCTTGCCCGTGGTATACATGAGCTGCTGGTGCACTGGATAGGGCAAGCCTCAGCTAACGCAACTTGGGTACCGCTAGATGAGTTTCGTCGTCTCTACCCCTCTTCCAGCTCGAGGACGAGCTGATTGTCCAGGGGGGGAGAGATGTCATGTGCGGGCTGCAGTATCAACCAAGATCAAGGAAGGATGGAAAGACGGCCAAGGCATAGATTTGTTTTGATTTACTTTCTAGTTTCGTGGGATTGAGTTGTGAGCCGCCTCTGTGTATATAAACAGAGGTACGACAGGTCTTGAGGGCATCGAGTATTTGGTAGGGTTTAGCCCTCTGTATCATCCCTGCCTCGACGATGCGACGCCGCCACGGCTCAGCCACGTCGATGAGGTCCAGGGCCACGCCCTGCTACTTCATTTGAATACAATCTTCGTCGTGTGATTCCTACTAACCTCCCCGTCCTTAGTCGCCACTCCCCTGCCCGTGACAGTCTGGACCTTGTTCAGTAATTTCTAGAAAGCTATGCAGTTACACTTGGGGAGGACAGGCCCTGGCGCAGTGGAAAAATCTTTCCACTGGTGCCATGAGACCTGGGTTCAACGCGCAGCCTCTCCGCATGCGCGGGGGTAAGGCTAGCCCGGGAGTTTTTCCTCCCCCAGACCCCACATCACGTGGGAGGTGCTTGCACTAGGGCCTGTCCTATGCAGTTACACTTGTGAAAGCTGAATCAATACAGTGTCAGTTTTTTATGAAAATGTTACATTTCTTCATGTTTTTTTTGTAGGGTTTGTTCATGGAGTTCCCCTTTTCATTTTCTGAACCAAATGGTTGTTTGCTCATATATTTATGCTATAGTCTGCGGTTCAGTTTTGTCCGCATCTAATATCCCTATTCATGGGGCTTATCTCGTGTTATAACTTGCTCTCGAGCAGTTCATGTCTGAAGTAGCCTGTAATTGGGTTAATTTTAGTGCTCTACTAATCTACCATTGCAGTTCTTGTGTTTTCAAAGCTTCAAAGGTGATAGCTGCCACTATTTTATACTTTTGTTGCTTGCATTGTCTATAATTTTAGCCAAGTTTTTCTGCCCTTTGAACTTCCAATTATACCGCTTACAATTTAAAGATATGCTCTTCCTTTACTTTTCACCTCTTAAATGCAGGTTTATTCAACCATTCCTTTCCTATTGTACAATGCAGGAAATTAATACTGGTTGGTTTTCTAGATATGGGCAAGCACAAGTTCTCTCATGCACATGCTTGAAATTGACAATATAGGACACATCCTGAACCCTGAAATTCTTACATAAGCCCCACTGTCATCGACTGTGATGCACATGCACTATGGGTGAGGTCTATGCTTTTTTTTTTTTGCTCAAGTTTCATAATGCTCTCCAGCTCTATATACATCCGTCAAAACCGATGGGTTTTGTGAGCACTCCAATGTTCATTCTATGTAGAGTTCTAAGAGTTGTAAAGTGAGCTGGGCAGAGGAAGAAAGAGAGATCATAAGAGCAATGGGAATGGGAACATGGAGGAAAGCCTATCATGTTTGTTTCCTCATGTGGAATCCTTTTTTTCTTAAATACGTAGGAGAGCTGCATATCACTATATTAAGAGAAAAAAATCAGTCTTTTACAAGATGAACCCTCTCACTCCGGACCGAGTTGAGGGTATTACTGTTGAAGTATAAATGTATTGCCCACCCTTCCCCATCAATTTAGGTTTTTAGGTTCAATTGGATGGTGTATATAAACTTAATATGGTATCAGAACCAGAGGTCTCGAGTTCGAATCCTGATGGACGCAATTTATTAAATAAAATTATTGCCTACTCCTACTTTTCATATTTGTGGTCTGCGATAGCTTTTCACGTGAGACGAAGTACTCACATGAAAGGTCTCAAAGGCCGCAAACGTGGAAATAAGAGTAATAATACTCCACCGCATGTGAAAAGCTGCCGTATGCCATAAACATGGAAAGTAGGAGCCGACAATAATTTTATTTAATAAATTGTGCCCGCCAGGATTCGAACTCGAGACCTCTGGCTCTGATACCATATTAAATTTGTATGCATCAACCAGTTGAATCCAAAAACCTAAGCTAATAGGAAAGGGTGGATAATACATTTGTGCTTCAACACTTACAAGTTACAATGAAGAATAAGGATAAAAAAACACACAGAATGAGGCTGGACCAAGAAAAACACCTACAATACCACACTACACAGTCGAAACTCCTAGACCCAAAGCTCCTAGGCCCTTTGCTCTCGCCAGGCACCATAGGTGTCGCTCATCATCATAGGCACGGAGCAATACACCCAAATCTGGACTGGCGCCCTCGAAGACGCAAACATTCCTATGTTTCCACAGTAGCAATGCAACCAAGATTACCATTGAATTGAAGCCTTTTTTCTTATCTTTAGGAACCCGCTTGACCGACTTTCGCCACCACTCTGCAAAGAGTTGATCATTGCTGCCTTGTGTAGAAGGCTAAATACCCAAAGGTCTCACCATCCGAAACCAAATTCTCGCGTAAAAACACAAAAGGTAAGGAGGTGTTGGATGGACTCGTCTGCTTGGTCACATAGGGGACATTTGTCAGGATGGGGTAAGTTTCTTCTGGCTAATTGATCTGAGGTCCAACACCTGTTCCGGACCGCTAATCATAAGAAAACTTTGCATTTGGCCGGCACCTAGGTTCTTCAGATGCAGCACCAAGGCTCAAATGTGATTGATCCATTCAAGAAAGCTTGGTATGCTGACTTAGGATGCAAAAGAACCTGAGCTTTCCATTCGCCAAACATGAGAGTCCACGTCCTGGGAGAGTATAAAGTTCTGGATGACATCCCATAATTAGAAGTATTTGAATAAACCGACCATTGTTGAGTTTGGAACGCTCCTGCAAATAATCTAGAATTTTTGTGGAACTGCTGCTATCACATTTGGAACCAAATCATCCCTCACGCAGAAACCAAAAAGCCATCTATCAGTCCAGAAGTGTCTATACCAAGATTTGGTTCACCAGGATATCCAAGCCTGACCAAGATTTATTTTTGTCAGTTTTAGCATACCAGAGCCACCTCATCTGTAGGGCCCAACTCATGGATTCCATATTTAGAACACCAAGACCACCGAGATCCAATGGTCGTTGAACCTTATCCACAGGCCACGAGACAGCTACCACCATTCACTTGCCTTCTTCCATTCTAAATGAATCCCAGGCCACGAGACAGCTACCACCATTCACTTGCTTTCTTCCATTCCAAATGAATTCCAGGCCACAAGACAGCTACCACCATTCACTTGCTTTCTTCCATTCCAAATGAATTCCAGGCCACAAGACAGCTACCACAATTCACTTGCTTTCTTCCATTCCAAATGAATCCCATGCCACGAGACAACTATCACCATTCACTTGCTTTCTTCCATTCCAAATGAATCCCAGGCCATGAGACAGCTACCACCATTCACTTGCTTTCTTCCATTCCAAATAAACATTTGTCGATATTTATCGATAGCCCTAATGAACCATTTGGACATATTGATTGCAATCAAGATATGGATCGGAACTGCCGATATAACAAAGCGAACCTCAGGTGGTATCTTGGTTTGGTGTTTCCCAATGCCTCCCATTCCTATCATTCTTAGGCACTCCTTCCTCTTCCTTTTGGCTTGCAGCACTGTTCTTTTAGATGGCTTGATCTGGAATCTGGAAAGTGAGTGTGGAAGAGGTAATAAAAGAGGAGCGAAGAGCAATGACTATGGGAGCATGAAGGAAGGCCTATGACGTCATGGACATCCTAAGTCTTCCTTGTGCCTCACATTCCTATCGTTCTTTGGTTCTCCTTTCTCTTCCTTTCAGCTCACACAATTTGTAGATAGTTTTAAGATGGAAGGCATGTTTTTGGTTCCAGATTCTTTAGCATGTTCATGGATAAATTAAGATAATGGTTCGGGTAACTTCAGCTTCACTAGTTGAACTTAAAAAATTTCATGGGCATGATGTCTTAACTATTGACTTCGGCTGGTCTCTATATGAATACATCACACACTTTAAGATCTGTCAGGAACACACATATATGAAAACTGTATCACATGATCTTAACTCTATGACACAAAAATGTTAGTAGTTTCATCAAACATATGATGTCAAGTATTCCTTACTATTACTCTTCTGCTATGACTGAGAACTGAAAAAGAATTGAAGATAAAACAGAGTGTTTTTGTTTTCGACAAGAAGATAAAACAAAGAGGACCGCACACACAGCTACATTGCACTAGGATCCTGTAGATCGTCTTCTTCGCGAACACAATTGAGCAACTTCTCAACAGATGAAATGGCAGTGGATAGCTGATGGTTCAACATGTAAGCACAGATGAGGCGCTAGGTACATGTGAATGTTTCTTTTGTGTGTGTGTGTGTTTGGGGACGCGGGGGGGGGGGGGGGGGGGGGGGGGGGGGGGGTACATCCCAGGTTCTAGTCTATTGTATATTTTCGCGGTTATTACTTGTTGGTAGTTTTGCAGTTTGTAAAATAGTCTCTGCTTTTTGTGGCTGAAAATCTCTGCTTAAGAAAAGAGCAGAGATCTTTGTGGATCATATGTACTAGTTGGAAGAAACCAGTTTGATATAAAATTTCTAGTACAATTTTTGGAACTTCCATTTCTTCATTGCAAGTGTGGACAATACTCAGATTTTTTTTTTTGAAACAATAGTATTCTGAGCTGCATGATCAACAATCCTTTTCTTCCAGGAGGTAGGACGGTAGGTAGAACATATGGCCAATTAAACGTTATTTTTAACCATGACAATGTGCCCCCTACTGAGCAATCCAAGTAAAATGCACATGAATAGGCAATGTGGATATCTGCCTTTGAAATTTTGCAGTCAGAAGATATCCATATTGATTTCTTGCATGTGCTCTTTGTCCAGTGATAATATTGGATACATGGTCCTGCAGTCATGGAGTGCGATAGCGCTCACGGTCAACTATAATTTAATGATATGCCTAAGCCTAATTCCTTGCAATGGACCCTGCATTTGTGCGTCCAACCTTCATAAAACTACGTACAGGATATAAGGTCTATATATACACACATACTCTAAGGTACTAGTGGTTCGAAGCTTCACAGTAAGATCTTGCCATGAGAAATCTTGAGCAAGGAAGAGGAAGAGAGTTCCTAAGAGTGATAGGAGTGGGAACATGAAGGAATGTGTATGCTCTGATCTTGTCTCTAGCAATGGAGGCAGATATTTGCTTTGACATGTTCCTGATGCCTCTCATTCCTATGGTTCTTAGGTGCTCCATCCTCTTCCTTTCACTAGCATGACAAATTATGCGATGAGGATAATATCTGGATGACGAGGTTGTGAGTAGTAAGAGGAAGAAAAAGAGTCTCTACGACCAATAGGAAAGAAAATGCCGAGGGTAAGCCTAACTTGTTTCTTTTTTTTCCTTGGGAATCGGGGGTAAAAGTTTAATTTGGTGTTTCTCAAGAATATTATTCCTATTGTTCTTAGTTAGATAGACAGTGATTTAAGTTTCAGATTCGACTAGCTCAATATTATAACTGCTTAACTATTTTTTATCCTAGATAGATTATAAGGTTGCCTATATTGACTACTGCACATGCTCAACACGAAGGGACACTGATATTTTATCTGATGGAAAATACCATGGCCTGTAACACATTTTGTTTTAGGGAAATTCAGTAGGGGAAAATAAATAAACTACTGCCCAAAACAAAAATAAGAACATACTGTGCTAGGCCCGAAAGTAGATGCAAGAGGTCAAACAAATGAGTCGAACCATACGAATAAAGATCTCTGAGCACATTAACTCTGTGCATACGCAGAACAACTCATCTAAAGCTTTTTTCCAACCTTGAAGATTTAGGCTGATGTGCTGAAAGATAGTCCATTACTTTGCTTCAAAATGTGCCAGGTAGTTTCCTTTTTCCTCCCACAGGAACTGATAGGGCTGGTTTTATTAACTCACGAAGAATCTTAACAAGCACAATCTCTAGGCAAAGTAACCCAGTTCTCCCTCCGTAGAGTCTCTGAACTCTTTGGGATTACTTCTTGCCTGCCTAAACACAAGATCTACTCGGTTTACATCAGTGCCGATTCTAACAAATAGCTAACAGCCCAACTAATCAACTACTTATCCCCTATTCTCACGGAGCTTCTGTTTCCGGCCTTGGAGCCCTGCGCCGCCGTCTGAAATATGTGCGCCAGTCCACAACATGGCGTCCACCACCTTGGAGTACTTGACCGGGCAATTGTAGCACAACCCGGCGTCACGGCACTGCGTCATCTCTTCAGCGGTGAGCCTGGTGAAGCGAGTACCCAGCGGCGGGCACAGGCTTTGAGGATCGCCCAACGTGGAGGCTGATGAAGGCGCCGGTGTAGGTACTGGCGTGATGGGCGTCAACACTGAAGATGAACGGGGTGCCGGCCGGGTTGAGGATCGAGCGACGACTGGGGCAGGGTCCACCATCATGTTCTGGCGCTCATATGAGCGGGACAGGGACATGGCGTCTTCCAAGGTCACCGGCCGGTGAAGCTCGACGTCGATGCGGAGGGGGTTACCGAGGCCGGCCGTGTAGATGACGATCTGCTGCTGCTCGGTAACACCATCGCAGTGGGCTAGGAACTTGAGGAACTGATCCTGGTACTCGGCGACGGAGCCGATGCGCTGCAGCTTGATAAGCTCGCCCAGCGGATTGCTGCGCATCGGGGGGCCGAAACGGTGAGACACCAGGTCGATGAAGTGCTCCCAAGTGGGAATGCCCTGATTATGTTCCAGATGGAAGTACCACTACTAGGCATCGCCATCCAAGTAGAAGGCAGCGTACCAGACCTTCTCGTCCTCCGACGTGCGTGAGGCCCAGAAGAATTGGTCGTAGCAGTGGAGCCATGCGAGAGGATCTGCGGCGCGGTCATACTTGGGGAACCACAGCTTGTGGGAGGCAGTGCGGGCCGGACCGCCGGGCGCATCACCAGCGATGCCTTTGCCTTTGTTCGAGGACGAGGAGCCGTCGCCCAAGACCTCAGATTGGACTTTGTTGACGGCGACATGGAGGCGGGGTTGGTCCGCCTTGATGGAGGAGACGTTAGTCACCAACGTGTTGACATTGGTGGAGAGGGCGGTGATGAGCAGCTTCAGCTCGTCAAGGGTGGTTTGGTCGCCCATGGAGGGAGGCAGCGGATCGGAAACAGGGAGGCGGGGAAAGCGGCGGGCGGTGGCGTCGAAATGGGGGAGGGGAGGGTGAGTGAACACAGGCACAGAGAATTTTGGCTTTGAACACCAAGATGATAGGGCTGGTTTTATTAACTCATAAAGAATCTTAACAAGCACAATCTCTAGGCAAAGTAACCCAGTTCTCCCTCCGTAGAGGCTCTGAACTCTTTGGGATTACTTCTTGCCTGCCTAAACACAAGATCTACTCGGCTTATATCAATGTCGATCCTAACAAATAGCTAACAGCCCAACTAATCATCTACTTATCCCCTGTTCTCCTGGAGCTTCTGTTTCCGGCCTTGGAGCCCTGCGCCACCGTCTGAAATTTGTGCGCCCAACAAAGGAGTCCACAACAGGAACGCGCCATGCAAAAATATTTCAGTAAATGGAGAAGAGTGTTACAGCATTTAGCATCCTCCAAAATAGCTTGCGCTAGAGTAGCCGTCATGAGAGCTCCTTTGTTGTTTCTCTTTCTATTCACCAATACATCAAAACAACATGCAAATGGAACCCTTTATTCAACTCTTTATAAACTCTCTTACAACAACCAAGAAATGTCGACATGTTTTGATCTTCAAGTTTCATGGAATCGTAGTTAATAGTTTATGATTGCTTTACCATTCAGAAATTCATCCCTTAATTTTAAGAAAGCATGTACCCAGTGGAGGAATACCAAATTTATATCCAATTTTGCTCAATAAGGACGCGTTTGGTAGCCTGGAGTCCTCTTGCCTGCATTGACGAGCAGGGCCAGACCCGATAAGCCAGGTCGTATTCATGCATGATAGTCTAGTTTGACAGCCTGCATCTGATGGTTCAGGTTGAGTGGAGATGGAGTTTGGTAGGCTGGATAGGATGTTGGCCACTTGTAATTACTAGTCAAAACACATGCGCGGGTGCATGCAACTGCGGTGGCGAAGCTAGCGGCGCAGCGACCCGAGTGCCACTTCAAATGTGCACGGCTCAATAATTCAACATGACAAAGAAGTAGAGACAGGAAACTTACCAAAGTCAATATTTTTATATGATAATACTGTACATGAGTTGTAACCATGATCAAAATATATTTAGCACTAACAAAATGCCTCAATTAGTTTGATATCCTGTAAAAAATAATAAAATATAATCAGATTAATTTTATGTGTAACTATGTAGAAATCAGAAATGTAACTATTAAATTACCTTCTAATACTTGCGTTCTTTCATAGCTTTGAAGCGATGAATCACTATGTCATTTGTCACATTTTTCATTTTTTCCTTCTCCACATAACAAATAAGGCTGTGACTCATGTAATCATCAGCCATACGATTGCGCAAATATGTTTTCACAATCTTCATTGCCGAAAAGCACCTTTCAACTGTGGCTGTGGCGACAGGTAACACAAGCACTAGCTTCAATAAGCGATAAACCAGATGATAGCAAAGATGTTTCCTTGTCTCCACCATTAATTTAGAAAGCTCAACAATAGTATGTATGTTGGAGAATTTAGAATTTTCTCGCACATCAATAATGTAAAGATCAAGTTGATGGTTCAGTTCCCTTAACTCCACAGAATCAAAATCATTAGGATATAACTTTGCTAGGCTCATCAAACTCTCAACAATGAAGTCCTGAAACTCATTTCTTGGATTGAAAGCAGCTGAAAACATAAGAAGCTGAGAAGTAGTCTCATTGAAGCGACTATCAAGCTCTTGTATTAGCCAATCAAGAACATCATTGAAGGTTTCAATTTCAAAATGATGCCTATTAGTAATGTCAGTTTTTCTTCTTGTATTCTTTGGGTCAATGTATGTCTCAGTCATTTCCAACTTGACAATATCATGCTTATCACAAAATGCATACACTTCTTCTAGGAGTTTTTCCCACCCATCTGTTCTAAGCTCATTCAAATGGCTTCTAGTTGCCTTCACACAATTAATAGCATTTACAATATCTTGGTCTTTCCTTTGTAGTGCAATTGACAAGGTGTTTGTGATCATTAAAATTGTCAACATGAGATGCAAGTAGAATACAAATGCGAATGACTGAAAGTACACTAGAAGACCCCATGCTTGTTCTCTGTGATTTCCATCATTGTCATCTTTTTCTACAACTCGAAGCACTTTAACAACCGTTGGGAACAAGTCAGCCAAACTTTGAAGAGATTTATGGTAAGAACTCCAACGAGTATCTCCAGGCCTTTGAAGACATTTCTCTTGATTCAATCCTATCCCAGTTTTAAGTGAACCACAATCTAAGGCTTTTTGCATTTCTTCAAGATTGATATCACGAATCATGTCTTTTTTCTTTGCCGACCCACCCACCACATTCAACAAGGTGGAAATCCAACTAAAAAAATTACTAATGGGTGTATGCTTTTTAACAACAGCCACGATCACTAACTGAAGTTGATGTGCGAAGCAATGTATATAATATTATTTTCTCTCATGATCAGTGATTGCAAGCCATTAAACTCACCACGCATGTTGCTGGCGCCATCATATCCCTGACCTCTTACTTGCTTCAAACTTAGCTTTAGTTTTGCAAATAGAGAATCAATACATGACTTGAGGTTCGAAGAAGTAGTGTTTTTCACATGAACCAGTCCAACAAAGCTCTCTTTTACATGCCCACAATTATCAACATATCTTAAAACCACTCCCATTTGTTCCTTACAAGAGACATCTCTAGATTCATCCACTAGTAAGCAGAATACATCAGCTCCCATGTCCTGCAGGATAGAGTCCAAAATCTCCTCTGCAAAACACTTCACAATGTCCTTTTGAATATCAGAAGACACCAAAAGACTGTTGTCTGCAGCATCAATTGTAAATGCCTTGCGAAGAACTGGATCATGCTCTGCTAAACATTCAAGAAATTCTCTATAGTTTCCTTTGTTGTACGATGTCTTTGACTCATCATGGCCCCGAAAAGGTAATCCTTGCTTCAATAGATATCTGCATGAATCAATTGCACCATGAAGTCGGATAAAATATGCATTTTTGGAAATTTCACTCTGTTTATGAAGAGAAACATCAATGTGTTGTCCCCTTTGCAACAAAGCATCACAACTTTTCAATGCTATATTATGAGGGCTGCTAACATCACCTACATGCTCTTTCAATCTATCCTTATTATTCCAACAATTCCAACCATCAATGACAAATGACTTATATCCAGCCATCTTCTTAGTAGGGTCTCTCATCAAGAAACAAGTAAAACAATAAGCTCTATCAGTAGACTCGCTATACTCAAGCCAGTTCCCAAATTCATCGAACCATTCAGGATTAAACCTTCTATTTCTCTCTCCAATCCAAGTCCCTGGAAAATTAAGAGTACGAGGTTGACAAGGTCCATTTTTCAAATACTTTCTTCTTACCACATCTCTGAGATTAGGATGATATGCTCTTATTTCTTTCCTTTTTCCTGGATCAAATTGGATCTCCTCTTCCCAATTGATATCCTCTGGAGAGCTGAAGGTCTAGCATTGCTCTCCCTCTGCTGTTGACGAGAAATATCACCATTGTTACAATCGTCTGGTGCTTTCCTTTTCAACCATCTTTCCATAAACTTACTTGACATGATTTGCTTACTGGACAGAACCCCCAATTGCTAACCCTAACCCTACAATTTGATGAACATGAGCATAATCGGTGAGCTAGAAATTAAAATAATGATCGATTGCTTCTAAAAATTGACTAGCAGGAACAAATATTGGGAATAAATTCGTTGCATACCATCAGTAGCATCCAACGTGGTTGCAGTGGGGGAAACGGAGCAGGGAGAGCCAACAGGAAAGGATTGAGGCCGCGGGGATGGATTCTGGGCTTCCGGCGACAAGGCACGCATGCGACTATCGATGAGTGGATCAGTTAGCTCGCCGGATTTGGTAGTTCTCGGCGGCAAATTTGGGCGAGCTTGGTTTCGCCCTTTCGCGGCGTCGCGGGTGTGCGCGTGGCTTCGCATCTTCTTTCCCTCGCCAACGAAACAGAGCAACTCGATGCTTTCTGTTGTGTGGCGTCCAGGCAGTTCCAAGCACTTGTGGGCTTAGTTGGGCTACAGAATTGATCGCTTGGATGTTGGACTGGGCCAAGGTGGTGCACAAGTTCAGATTTGGGTGGTGCACACGTGGTGGATAATTGCTACTAATCACTATGATTCGTTTTTTACCCTGGTGCCATGGCACTCGGGACGGTATACGTAGCTTCGCCCGTGTGCAACTGGCCGGCGGGAGCCTGGCTCTAGAGCAAAGGCTGATTTTTGGTGTTTCCGCTCATGCAGCAAAATCAGTTCCTTCTCTGCATCCGTGGGGCCTGGCCCAAAACTCCATCCCTCCTAACAAACATAATCACGTGCACGCGCTGGGCCTGATCGGGGTTGATCCAACCTACCAGATATGGATGGTCCCAGTTTCCTATACATGCTGCGAATGTTTTCTTCTACATACAATTATGGAAAAGTAGAATGTAGATTAAAATGTGGTTGTTCTGCTGTTAACTCATCCATGCACTACAAACACACACCTGCCCAGGTTTCCTTTATGTGAATTTATGGTTCAGGTTAATTTGGTAATATGTTTGCCTTTCAGATATGGCACTGTCAGACGATCTCCATCTGAGCTTCTTGCATGCGCTCTACAATTTTACCTGGTCCCACATTCATTGCCCGCTATAGTCTACAAGGTCCTATAGGCATCCACTGCTATGTCCAATATCTTATGGTTTAGGCACTACTACATATCATACAGTGACGGTTTTCCAACCCGCCACTACATCTTGGTCACTAAGAGGCAATTGTCAGAAGCGGTACAGAGAACTACCACTGGGAATGCAATGAAAAAAATAAAAAAAAAGAAGGAAAAAAGGGCACCATGGCCAAATCAACTCAACCCGGCCCGTTGCCCCCTCGACCCTATAGCCATCGTGCCACCCGACTGGAACCATAGCTACCACGCCACTCACCGGTGCCCTGTCATCCATGCCTTCGCGCATCCATGGTCACTGTCATCAGGTGCTCTGGATCTGACCATCTCGTGCCACCACACCAGCAAGAGAAGGGAGAGGCAGTGGGATCTATCCATCTCATTCAAGGACTTGCCGGATCTAGGTATCTAGGTGTCAGACAAGCATCTATCAACGGAGCCGCACATTAGTCGGGGAGCTCGTGTGTAGAAGAGGGGGAGGGGCGACATGTGCAGCAGAGAGGAAGAGGGGCAATGCAATGCATGAAAGAGGGGGAGGGAGAGAGGGAGGGAGGGAGGGGCGGCACATCATGGCACACGTGGAGGAAGAGGGGCGAGGTAGCGTCACATGCGGAGGAGAGGGAGAGGGTTGTGGAAAGATAGTCTGGGGAAAAATCAAACACTAGCCGCCTTTTATATAAAGGGGCGTTCATGGGTGGAAAATGATTCGATGGGCCTGTGGAAAGGGTTAATGGGCTTTTTGATTCCCAATGACGCGAATGACTCGTCACTTGTGTTGATTATCATTAGTGACTATTGCTGACATTAGTAAAAGCCGTCACTGATATTTTTTAAAGTTGACATCGGGGGTAACCGTTACTAGCATTGATTTCCAGTGACAGTTTTTCATTGATGTCAACATTTCCGCATTGTAGTGACAATTTTTCCGTCACTAATAAAAAAAAACATCAGCATCATTGTAGGTTCATTTTGTGATAGTGACACTTGGTCTCACTGTTTGCAAGGTGCAACAAAGGTCTATATATAGTTGACACATGAATGGTTCTCCACTCCATGGAAAAGGCTCCTCTCAATAAAATTTAGTGGGCATGAAAGAGGATGAATGAGAGATCCTAAGAGCACTAGGGATGGGAAAATGAAGGAATGCAAGTGCCATAATTTCTTCTCCAACATTGGAGTCGATATTTGGATTGACGCTTTTTATGATGCCTCCCATTCCTATGTTTCTTAGGTGCACCTTCCTTTTCCTTTTGCTAGCACAGTTGATTTGGTGAACAAAATAATTAGAGGAGCCCCTGATTGCAAGGCAGGAAGAGGAAGAATGTGAGGGTATAAGAGCAGTGGGAATGAGAACAATGAGGAAAGCCAAGATTACTGTAGCCTCTCTGCAATGGAGGCACAAATTTAATTTGTTGTTTCCCGATGCCTCTCATTCCTATTGTTCTTAAGCCCCCCTTCCTTTTACTTTTTGCTTGCGCTTCTGTGATGTGCCTATTTACATTCAATGGTGAGACTGAAACAGGATGTGAAGAGCGCCGAAGAGCAATGGGCATGGGAACATGGAGAAAGGGAATAATGCAGATCAGCAAATGTCGTATAAAGACATTTGAAGCCTATGAGCAGTGGGCACCATCATATATAACATTTGAACAAATGTCCTATAAAGATATTTGAAGCCTATGAATTGTCCCAAACACATCAATTGCATTTTGCTTTGAAGGATAGTAAGACAGATACACATAATGACATAACAACTATATATAGAATTGATGAAATGGTAAGGGTTTGACAATACAATAACTATAGGAACCTTTTACTGTCTTACAAACTTCTCTCTTCAATAAAGTGGTGTGGTTAGTGCTACTTCATATTTTCTCACACCAAGAATAATGATTTTATGGTACGTGAACTTTCTTATAGTTTTTGTCGAAAAACTTTCTTATACTTTGATGAGTAGAGGCCAACAAACCATATTATACCCTTTCAATTAAGCCTCTTTTGCCTGAATTCAGATTCATGGCAGCTTTAGATTGCATCTTTGCTTGGACAGAAAATTATACCCGACGTGTAAAATGATGCCTCAAAGGTTCTAGTTAACATTTTTTGTCAGTAAAGTCACTCACAACATGGTTTGGTTGTCTAGTTTTCGTTGTCCTACTTGTCCTGCCTTTATGCATAGACTTTTAGCTTGGAACATGGAGATATACCAACAGAAGTGGGATGTATCTGCACCTGCAGACTTCTCATTTCTGTCGGTTTAACTGATAGATCTCTAGCCCCTCAATGGTTTGTTAACTCGAGGATGGTACCACAAGCTATACCAACAGAAGTGGGTGTCAGAGATTAGAGGAACTATATCCACACTAACCTTAGTGAATATCAACTATCGGAGACATTGGAAAACATAATGCTAAAACAAGGGGTACATGATCAGCGTGTCTGAAAGCTGAGTTGTTTCAACATTTACTCATCAGCACAAATGATGCTTAACTTCTGAATGGGTTGTGGCATGTATGCAACTTAAAAGGTGCGCGTGTGTATGGATGACAAAATTAAATCGTACTCTCTTTTAATGGAAGCACATGCAGCTCTCTCGCATACTTGAGAAGAAAGTGCATCTTTTTATCTCCATGACTAGATGGAAATTTGGGTCATCAAGGATGTTGGCTTTCTATACATGCACAACAATGCCATTATTTGCATTCTACATTGATAATGTATGTATAGTGAGCCCAGCTGTCACTGACTACTATGTCATATGGACCCCAAAGCGACCATCCACTAATACATTCATTGTTCACCGTACTATCACAAAGCTCTCTATATACTCCACCCTACACAGAAATTGTTCAACAGTTCAGGCTTCTCTAAATTTTTGTGGTTGAAGGTACAATGTGAGTACAAATGTGAGTCTAGAAGAGGAAGAAAGAGAGCCAAAGAGCAGTGGGAGTGGGAACATGGTGAAAAACCTAAACCATTTGTTTCCTCTAGACATAGGGGCAAAACATTGATGTTTTCCTATGCCTCCCATTCCTATTGTTCTTAAGTACTCCATCCTCTTCCTTTTGGCTTGCACAATTATTTATGAAATTTCCCTAGAGGGGGGGGGGGGTTGAATAGGCAATCTAAAATCAACACTTGAAACAAATCAAACAAATGCTGACAGAACTTCCTTCACCATGGAAGTTCTGTCAACTTCACCCAATCTCTTAACTAGACTAAATGAAATGCGGATAAAAGAAGAGTTAGAGATACAATACTTGATCAAGGGTGAAGCAAGCACAAAGTGAATTGAAAATCCTATAAAGATTGCTAACAACACAATACAAATGATAGAGAGCAGAAGCATAATAATATAAAGTGGGAAAGTAAAGAGAGACACAAGAAATTAAACTAAGGTTTGGCAACCATACTAAATAGTTCCTACGTCCTCGTTGAGGAGCCACATAAAGTAACTGGGTCTCTCTCAACCCGTTTTCCCATCAAGCAATCACAAAGATTGTGCTCGGATTTCTTTCTCCACTTGATTCTTTTCCTCCGGAGGTCAATCACACCTTCACAAACATCCCTGTCTCACCACAACAAGTTGGGAGATCAAGGTGATGCCTAGCCATCTAGGAGACCAGGTCTCCAAGAGTAACAAGCAAATCAAATCTTGTTTGAGGAGGGAAAGATGTGCTCAAGGTTTTGAATGGATGAATTTTGCCTTTTTATGGTTGGATCTCTCACACTTTGCTTGGAATCTCAAGAACAAGTCTAAGAGTGAGAGGGGAGAGCTCTAGCTGAAGAATGAGTGAAATGCCAAGGTATCCAACCCTTCCCATGGGCGAAGGGGTAGGCTATTTATAGAGCATCTCCAAAAACTAGCCGTTGGAGTGTTTTCTGTGTCTGACAGAACTTCCGTGAAAGCCCACTAAACTTTTGTCATTTCAAAAATAGCCGTTGTGCGAGATGATTTACACTGAGTCAAAAGGGTGACAGAACTTTCATGAGAGACCGCATGGAACTTCTGTAGCTCTCAGGTTGCAACTTTAGGGATTTTGCCACTTGACGGAACTTCTGTGGGAGAGCTCACGTAACTTCCATAGCTCTTGAGTTGCAAGACAGGAAAGGTTTGGTATTTACGGAACTTCCATCAAAGGAACGACAAAACTTCCAAAGTTGAGACTGGATTTTGGAGGCTAATTCTTTCTCAAAGACATTGGATTGGCTTGAGCACATGAATTCCCTTTAACTAGGATAAGTTTACCCCTCTTAATAGTTCGGTATACCTATGATTCAAATAAATTAAAAACATTAAACTTGAAAGCTCTTTGAGTCCAATTCTTTTCTTCTTTTGAGGAGGGATGAACTTTCTTACAAATGTGGGCAAATAATTTTCTTTTGATAATCTGCACATATTCTCCATACTCATGTTAGCACATTTTAATCTTATGTCATTAATCATCAAAACCCACTAGGATTGGCTTGAACATATGAATTCCCTTTAAACAAGATAAGTTTACCCCAAATTAATAGTTTGACATACCTATGCATCTTCAATTTGGATGAGAAAACTAAAGATTTTCATGCATATATGCAGACGATGAGAGCTCAAAGTTGAGACTGGAAAAGAAAGAGATGAGGGCCTAAGAGCAGTTGGCATGGGAACATGGAGGAAAGCATAACCTGTCTATGGTTACCTCTTTGAGGTGGAGATCTTGCTTCAGCTTTCCTCATGACTCCCATGCCTATTGTTCTTTGGTGCTCCTTCCTTTTTCTTTGGCTCACAACACGTTAAGTGCATGCACGTTTCAGTTCCTGATGCAATCAATATGCCTAAGGCTAATACTATTCTTATATGATCCTTCATCTTCATTTTCCTAGCACAACTTGCTTCCTTCATCATTAGTGTGCTCAACCATGAACATGCTAAAGTTTCTGCCTGATTAGGACATCCGGATCAATATATTATACCATTGCATTAATTTGTATCTTGGCAATACAATAAACTATGAGAGCTACAGCAGGTGGAGGTTAGCTACCACATGTTCAAAACATAATAGCAGGATACAAAATTTCAACACTAACTGATTGGAGGCCCATAGTTTACCAACTGGCACATATTATGTTTATTCCATCTCTTTGCAACTTTGCTTAACTTCTATTGTCAGTTCTTCCATGGTG
This sequence comes from Eleusine coracana subsp. coracana, assembly GCA_032690845.1. Classification (NCBI taxonomy): domain Eukaryota; kingdom Viridiplantae; phylum Streptophyta; class Magnoliopsida; order Poales; family Poaceae; genus Eleusine; species Eleusine coracana. The sequence goes on from CM064424.1 coordinate 13,373,012, forward strand.
TAATGTGGTATGCAATCTTTATTCATAAAAAAAATCTCTTGTACACTAAGTCATAATCAGACATAAGAATTTCTAAAGGGCCAAAAAATACATGAAAATGGCATAGCTTACCAAACTAGATCACATGAACTGAAGTGCCAATATGTCTGTTAGTTGCTGAAAAATCACTATTGACAGCTCCTGGCATCATGGTGAATAAGAGTTGGATCAGGTGAGATGAAGAAATAAATACATATGATATGAAAACAGGCGATTATCAACAAAAATTACCAACACTCAGTAACTAAACAATAAAACAATATGAGCAGACCAACAGTTACTACTAAAACTGCATATCCATGCTGCACAAAAAGAATAGGTCAAAATATAGAACACTAGTATGAAGATTAAGGTGTACTAAGAACAGAGAAGACATATTTGCCATTATGTTATAATCTCAATGACAGGCAGCAAGCAAAACTACAATATTGATTTTGCCATTATTCCTTTTTTTTGTAAAAAAGGATTGATTTGTCATGAGATGAAAAGCATGAAAGGTGCACGACGTGAACTGATTGGTACCAAACTGTATACCACAAAGTGCCAAATTTTTTTTGTGCAAGGGATGGTGGATGACATTTGTTTTTTGTGTTTCTTTTGAGTTAAAATGGTGCTTGCTTTCCCCTTAATTACTTATATGTATGCATGTTGTAACTGGACATTATTTTCATTATGACTGATTAGTATTATCTTTTATATGGGCCCTCCATCCTTTTGTTACAGTTCTCAAATCAGACATGGATATCTCATTTTCCATCAAGGTTTCCATCTTACTCCATTTGTTCCAAATTATATGACATTTTTGCTCTGGACACAGGAATTAAGGAGAGGTTAAAAAGTTAGATGCACAAAAAATGAGAAAGAGAGAGATAGAGATGTATCATAAAGAGAGAAAGGTGCATTGGGATGCGAGTGTGTCTTATAATTTGACAACACTTGAGAAGACTAAAGTATCATATAATTTGGAACAGAGGAAGTAGTTAATAAAATGAATGGTTGTTTCTTTTTCCTACCCTTTCCCTTGTAAATGCATTGGCATGAGACCACCTTCCTTCAAATCAAGCACTGAAATACATTGAAAAATTAAATTGCATGCATGACCTCGCTATCATTAACTACAATGGCCTTTAACTCCTTTGGTGCAATATGCCTCAAAACTATAGAAGAATTGCAAAATAGTTCCAAGGTTCTGACTCCTGAAATAACTTGGAACATTAGTATGAGGGTGAGCAAGGAAGAGGAAGAAAGAGAGAATCCAAGAGCATTGGGGATGGGAACATCGAGGAAAGCACAAACTCTAGCCTTTTTCTTCTGGAATCCAAGTAGATTTCCTGGTGTGTTTTCCCAGTGCCTTCCATTCCTATTGTTCTTGGATACTCCTTCCCCTTTCTTTTGGCTTGCATATTGGTCATAGCAAAAAAAAAGAAAGTTGTAGATAGATTTAAATGATGGGCATCGAGAGTGGGTCTAGTAAGAAGAGGTAAAGAGGGCCTAGGGACAATAGGAATCAGGACAAAGAGGAAAGCTTAAGCTATGTTATTCCACCTACAATGGAGGATGTCTTACAGCTTTCCCAATGTCTCATGTTCCTATCGTTCTTAGGTGCTCCTAATGTTTCCTTTGGTTCACTTCAATATGTTGTATGGTTTGATTATTCATGTACCAGAGGCTTCTTTAGCACACTTTGTCTTGGTCTTAAAGTGGTGTCGAAATTTAGTATGTACACCTCAAACTGGAGGTGGATACTGTCTCTTGCTTTCCTGATGCCTCCCATTCCTATTATTCTTAGATTATCCTTCCCTTTCCTTATAGCTCACTCAGTTGCATTGATAGATAAAATTAAAACATTTATGTTTTGAGAGGAGTCATATTGAGATCATGGACTTCAGAGTGAGTTAGCAGGATGAAGAAAACGAGCATCTAAGAGTATTGGGCACGAAAACTTGAAGGCATGAACTTGGATGTCTCTTTAGAACGAGGGATCAAGTTTTTTTCTTTCCAATGCCTCCCTTATCTGTTGTTCTTAGGTGTTTTTTCCTCCCTTGCCTATTGTTCTTATGTGTTTCTTCCTCTTCCTATTCACTTACGAAATACGTGGAATTAAGGAAATAAATGATATATTCATATGGTTTGGTATATCTTAGCGACAGAACTAGGAAAACTGCACAAGCTTTGGAACGGAATGTGGGTATATCTTAGCTTTGGCTTGGTGCTATTATGAGCTAGAACATTCCTATATGGGTTCTTGACCGAATCAAGAGCTCTAGCATCTTCAATTTTATAGATTTCTCAAGTTTTCCCTTTTTGCTGCTCTTGGCATGATATCTAAAATTCGTGATGATTCCTTGTGTTATTTGAGTGGATATTGTTGCAGGAAGGTCACCATGACTTGAGGATTCCCTAGTCCAAAAATGGCACGTTTTAGAGATCATTTGGTTGAGTTTTGGTGAGATTTTCGGGAGAATCACGACAGTTTTCTGTTCTATCGGGGGTCAATCGGCACTACCGATTATCTGGACCGACACTGTCGGTGGGTCTAAACCCGGATCGGCACTGCCGATGCCACGACCGGCACTTCCGGTGGCTTGGGTCTGAACCCTGCATTGGTACTACCGATGAACTAATCGGCTCTTCCGTTTTCTGTCTGTTCTGTCGATCGGCACTGCCGATGTGTTGTGTCTATGTATTCTCGAACCTTTGCTCCGTCTGCTCACCGGCACTACCGATGGCCTGTACCAATTATCGATCGGCACTGTCGATACACTGATAGAAGTGACTATTTTGAGTTTGTTTCTTGACCGTTTCGAGTTCTTGTTGTTCTCCTTTGTTTCCGTTGTTATTGTTGATCACTCCTAGGGTTAATCACAAGTTGGTGTGTGTGACCTTGGTGATTTTTTTAGAGGTTGGCTTGAGTTATAATTGGAACATAGGCCGAGTTCTTGAGAATAATTTTTATTGGCTCCATTCACCCTCCCTCCTCCCCTCTAGTCACCTTCTCGATCCTTCAGTTAGAATTATTTTGATTCATTTGTTTTGCTTCTGAAATAAAATTCTCGGTTGCATGCCTCATTTGTTTTGGAGCAAATGTTCAAGGCAGTGATAACCTCACCAAAGTTAGAAACGGTGATCAAACTCAGCTGAATGTAGGCTTCCAAACACACGAGCCTATCACACACTCATACATTCGAGAGCTTGCAACCTGAGCAAGCAACCAACATCTCCATGCAGCCTGGCTCCAATGATGCAGGGAAACCAATCAAACCAGTGTGCATACACACATCCATGCTCGGCGGGGTTCTGGTGTGCAGCCTGGCCAGGACAGATACGTGAACCTATCACGCTCTATAGGAAGTGTGAGCACCAGCCCCTGAATCAAGTGCAACTGTGCAAGGCTCGAATCCAGGCGGGTGAGGAACTCAACCGAGAGCCTTTACTAGCTAGGATAACCCTAGCTCTTGCATTATTACTCTCAACTAGAAGATTCAAGGAAGTGAGAATATAGAAAAGCCTGAGCAGATTTTCCATGGTAACTCTCGGAGATGGAGATTGCTTGTGAGTCTTCTTGATGTCTTCCATTATTATTATTTTTATTAATTATGTGTTTATTCCTCTTCTTCTTCTTTTTTTTTTTTTTGCGGAAGGTGTTTATTCCTCTTCGGTTTTAGCTTGCCCAGGTGTTATTGTATATCATGTATATAGGGGGGAATGGATATTTATTTACACGGATCCATTAGGGGTGCGGATGTAACGTGAATATTAATGACAATGATAATGTGGATCGGCTGCGGCATAGGTCAATTACAAAAATTACCCTATTAATTTTCACTATTATAATGCTCTCCTATTGATTTTTACTATTATAATACTCCATTCGTCATAAAATATTTGACATTTTAGCTACCTCCAGTTTCCCAAAATAAATGTCATTCTCACTTTCTGATATAACTTTCTCTCTTTCCATATATTACTATCTCTAGATATCTCTTCTCTCCTCGCTTTCTGTGTACCTATATTTTTCACATCTTCTTAATTTCCGTATCCAGAGCTAAAATATTAATTATTTTTGGACGGATGGGAGTATTTTGTACGATGAGAATTGATGATGACTTTCAAAAGAAAAAACATGAAATTGATTAAACCTCTAGAACTGATTAAACAACTTCCAATAAAACTTGAAATCTTCTGGTTTTCTCATATTTTTTTTCTTTTGCTCATAAATAAAAATGACATGGCATGTGACATGTAGGATTCATTGTACCACGTCAGATAAAACCACTATCAAAACCTCCCAGGGAAGAAAATGAAATCAGAGTCAACAATTAGGTGTCAGATAACCGATTTTATAGGCGGAGGAGCCAAAGTACGCTACTCCTTGTAGTTGAAGAACTTTACTCATTATAATACTTCATTTGTCTTAAAATATTTGATATTTTAATCAACTCCGACTTTTAAAATATTTATCATTCTCATTTTTTAATGTAAGTTTCTCTCCTTTTAATCTTTATCTGTGTCTCTTTTCTTCTTATTGTTTTTAGAGAAATGCCTTTTTGTGCAGCCTTCACAGGAGGTCGGTGCGGGACGGGGGATCGAACCCCCACCGCTAGGACGCGCCCATGCGTCTTCACCATTAGGCCACAGGCCTGTCCGCTTTCCTCCTTGTTTTTTCTCTTAATTCTCGTGTTCGGAGTTAAAACAAAAATTATTTTAAAACGGAGGAAGTATTTTGTACGGTGGGAATTGATGATGACTTTGAAAAGAAAAACATGAAATTGATTAAACCTCTAGTCTAGAACTGATTAAACATCTTCTAATAAAACTTGAGATCTTTTGGTTTTCTCTCTCAGAATATCTTTTTTTTCTCTCTTAAATAATAATCACGCATCTACATCTACTTTCCTTGTATAATACTACACCTTGCTGATCCAGCATCCTACGTTCACACATAGAAATGACAGATGGAGTGTGCCACCAGCACACTGTTAGCTAAGTGTACTATACTACTAGTAGCTTAGGGAAAAAGAACAATGTTGTCGTCGCGACGGCCTGAGACTGTGGGCAAAAGGCAGCTCTTGATCAGACCTTGCCATTGCCGTTCTGCTCGTCGATGTTCCTGACGGGACCCTTGAACCATTTCCTGGCATCCACCACCCACCAGAGCATGATGAGTCCGAGGCAGACCCCGAGCGCGACGGGCGCGTAGTTGAAGGTGTCCATCTTGATCGGGTACGACGTGGGCAGCAGGAACACGGAGCATGTGTAGCAGATCCAGAGGAACGCGACGAGGCAGACGGGCCTGCTCGCCCGACGGAGGTAGAAGGGTCCCGGCCTGAAGTCCTCCTCCCGCATCACCATGCGCGCGAAGATGGGCACCGCGTAGCCGCCGACCCACCCGATGGTGGCGATGGATGTGATGGCCGTGAACACGACGTTGATGCGCAGGATGGGCAGGCCCAGCAGCGCGCACACCGCCGCGCACAGCCACACCGCGTTGGCGGGAACCTTGTGCTTGGGGTGGATGCGTCGCCACACGGAGGAGAAGGGCACGCCTCGGTCCCGTGACAGCGCGTACACCACGCGCGCCGCGCTGGTGGTGATGGAGAGGCCCCCGAAGAAGAAGGAGCCCCAGATGACGAAGAGCAGCACGATGGCGCCGGCGGAGTTGTTGTACCGCCCGTGGAACGCGTCGTACAGGATCTGCGCGGGCACGAACGTGCCGGCGGTCTCGTTGCTCGTGTCGTACAGGTAGCCGAAGTCCTGGATGCTGAAGGTGAGGGCCAGGATGTAGGCCCACCCGAAGACGGAGATGATGCCGATGCTGGAGAGGATGGCGATGGGACCGTTGCGGTCGGCGCCCTTGGTCTCCTCCGTCAGGTGCGCCGCCGCGTCGTACCCGTACAGCGAGTACTGGCTCACCAGAAAGGACAGCACCACGGCGTAGGCGCCGCTGCTGATCCCGGTCACCTCAGGCGCCGTCTCGAAATGGGTGAACACGTACGACGCCGGCTGCGTCGTCTTGGCCACCAGCGGGAGCAGAATCACGATCACGGTGCCGCCGATCACCTGCATGCAACCATCATCAGCATCATCAGGTGCTGCTGTAAATGACTGTGATTGTTGAAGCACGCGAGAGTCATGGCAATGGCAAACTTTTTTTTTTTTTCCTCGAACACGATGGCAATGGCAAATTTGGAAGGCTGTTTACCTGCCACCACATTGAGATCACGTCCAGGATGGCGATGACTTCCAGCGCGAAGGTGTTGAGCACGGCCCAGATCAGGGTCAACCCGATGTACATGACCAGGAACAGCCAGCGAGCGGCCAGGTAGCCACCGCCCTTGTTGGTGCCAGTGCATAGCAGGATTATGCTCTGCAGTACCTGAGATCCTGCATATGCCTGCAACATAGTAGGAGAATCAAGATATTGATCCATCACATGTGACTTGCATCAACGTTGATTAATTTAGCACCCAGGGAAATTAATGAAGAGTTAATAGTTGGGACTAATCATGAGTTGCATGACAAGCTGTGTGATTGATTTGGTTCATGAGAGTAGTGAAGTAGAACGTACCTGTGTGCCGATTCCGGCAATAAGGCCGATGGCCTCCAGCCAAGCACAGCACCAAGAAGCCAACGGACCCCAGACTGGACCAGCCAAATGAGCAGCCCAGAAATACAGAGAGCCAGTGGTCTGTTTTCAAAGGGAAATTAGAGTGAATACAAGAGCACAACAAGCAAGGGATTTCCAATACAAGAGCACAACAAGCAATGAGCAAGCTTTCTTCAGTTAGACAATATATCACACAAATACCAGAACAGTGCATTGCAGTTTCACTCAGGCCAACGCAAAGTCAGAAATAGAAATCAGATGCAACAGAAAAACTTGCAGAGTTTCAGTAATTTATCCCACACACAAAACATATCAGGTAGCACCGGATAATTTAGCCAATAATCTTTTTTTCTGAGATGTATCTGACGTCCGGTTAACTATTACCGGTAGTTCAACGCCAATAAGAAAGAGAGCAATCCCGTTAGGCACATGATACTAACAATAAACAATGATACACGCAAGAACAGGTGTCGTCCTGCTTGACGCAAGGTGCTAATAAACAATAAAACATGCAAGTGACACCGCATAACAGCAGCACCATTTGAACTCAACATGCCGAACGTTGAAAAACAGAGCAATCATCCAAAATTGACCACACAATGCACTAATTCACAGTTATTATGAATTAATAATTACCAAGACTGTCCACATCGAGAATCAAGAAAATGGTGAGCAGAGAAAGGAAGGAAAGGGCGTGCTCTGCTTACCGGGAAGGAGGAGCAGATCTCGGCCATGGCGACGCCGACGAACCAGGTGAAGAAGGTGACTACAACCCAGCCCCAGACGAGGGAGGCCGGCCCCGCGTACTGCAGGCTGCTCCCGTACAGCGGCGTGATCCCCGTGAAGAGCGTCATCGTCGAGAAGGAGATGGCCAGCGTCTTGAACAGCGTCTGCATCAAACGCACGGGGGACTCATCAGCGTCCATCTCGTGATCGTGAGGAACCGGTACTAACATAATACCAGCCGGAAGAAAGAAGAAGAAATCCAACAGTTTCATACTTAACACCGTAAAAGAAAAGTAGAGAAAGATCGCATTTCTGCTTGGTTTCATAGAGAAAGTATCATGTTTTTGCTTCGTGATTTTAATCAGAAAAAATTTGAATCTCTGACGGTAAAGTCCATCTTCCGAAATCAAGAACAAGTTGCATGCGCGCTGAGAAAGAAAACGAAAAAGAAGAAAGAAACAAGCGGGGTGTAAGAAATCGCACCATCTCCCTCCGAAGCTCCTGCTTGTACCCGAGCTCGTTGAGCCGCTTCTCGCCAGAGTCCATCATCACTTCCTCCGACGCCCCGGTCATGGTCGAAGCCGCCGGCGCCGAGCTTTCCTCCCGACCGCCGGCACGCCCGAGCCTAATTACGGTCCTTTAGACTCCTCGGGAGCCGATACGCCTTGACCTTGAGGTGCGCGCCGATAGAGGGAAGACGCAGGAGGAGGAGGAACGGGAGTTGGAGAGTGATGGACGACTCCTCCCGGCGTTGGCCTTCTGTGCGCGTCTGTTTGTTGTGGGCAGCGCTTAAATATTTTTCGTGGTTGGTTGCTGCATCCGCCGAGCCGATGCCCATCAGCTTGACTAATTAGCGGGATTCAGATTCTCCTACGCAGGCACGCAGCTCCTCCGTTTCGTCTCTCCTGCTAGCTGCTACTAGCTGATAGTAGTACTCGACTGGAAAAATGGTACGCACACCCTCTCTGCGTTTACATGGAAAAGCGCGTATTGCCTTTCCGTTTCGGGAAATCATTGAACGTGTACCACTTCAATTTGCTTTCATATTTTATTTATTTATTTTGTTGTCGATTCGTACGAACATGGCAAGATGCAGAATTCAAGTAATATGGACTGAATATCCTGCTGAAGATATATGACATGAATTGACTATAATACTTTTATCACCACAAAGTATGTTTAGGATAGACACTAGAGCAACAGTAATAATGTTCAACTCCAAGCCAGTCCATATGAGTGGGGTTCATAGCAGGAAGGCTATAGACAAATTCTAGAAAAGTAGGTTGGCTGAAGAGAGTAAAAAATTCACACCAGTATGAGAAGTCTTATTATTAAATTGATATTTCTTTTTATTATCTCCAACCAGTTCATAGTTTTATGGGTAGCTTTTATTACTCCTTATGGACTGGTTCCACAGTGTCTCAGCCAAGTAGTAAGAATTTGTTTATTTCTTATGAACCACTTTTATACTACATTACGATTGCCCTTGCTACTAACATATTTTGTATTTATCACCTCTGTTTATCGAGCCCAAAATTCTTATATTGAAATTGTACTTATATTTAGAACTGAAATAGATACATGATGTAAGGAACGATGGTTGTAGACAACATACAAGTCGACCAACAATCTTCACAAATCATAAGGTTTTGGTGACCCCAGCTTGTGTGCTTCTACAGAAAAACTAGTATCATGCACAACACGTGAATCAGAGGATTTATCCTTTTGTGGATTTTCATTTTTGTCACAGACTACCAACGTTCTCCTAGTAAGCTTTACTCATTTGCGTCAATATCCACCTTTTCTTTAATATATATCCTTTTCCACACACGTGTGGTGCTTTTTAATGTGTATTTTTTTGTTGTATTTCCTATCTTGACAGAAATACATACATGTGAGTTTCTCGTAAAAGTAAACTTGATTTTTGGATGGTGCACGACAGTAGTCGTAGTGTCGTAAAAAAAAACGATGCTAAATAGAAGGGAAGAATGAAGCACCGTTGCTTGTCATTGCGGCGGCCGATCGGCGATGCATGGAGAGAAAAATCTGACCTCGTCGCAAGTAGATTCATCGATACCAGATGATAAAATAATGTTGCAGGGGGTCAGGATGGTAGAGAGGAAGCGGTGAGTGAGGACTGAGGAAACATTTAGACATGGAAATAAAGCTAGTTTTTAGTTGCAAAATCAACATGCCACGCAGTGTGACCTTAGCTGAGAGGAAAAGGCAATGCTGCAAGACAAAAGCATTATTTGCAAGTATCGGCAAGACGTGACACATGCACAAGTCTAAATTACCAAAGCATGCTTGCTAACTCATGTAATCATGTTGACTCCTGCATGTGCATATATCCAATTTGAGCCCATGTTGCTATCCACACTTGTTCAAACCTGATGGGCAGATCGTCACGTTGACCGACTTGATCCAAGAACCCATCCAATCTCGCAATAATTTTTTCCACTTCGTGTAGGTGTAGGAAGCGGCGTCCACACGGACACACACGGTAGCCGCTCGTCGGCGTAGAAGCATCCAAAAATAGCCTTTGAAAGGTCCAAGTGCTTACGTAAACAATGGAAAACACGCACGTTTCGTTCACGCTAATAATTCCACTAACCTTCTCGAGAAGGACACAGTGGAGTAGTGATGCGACGACTTTTAACAGTACAATATGCTAGTAGAGTAGTAGTAGCTTACGTCACGTGCACTCTTTATACGCAATTGGCAAACAAAATTCAAGTGTATACACTAGGAAAGGAAACAATAATTCAAATGAGGATAGCTACTTTACACGTATACAAACTCCAGCAAATGTAAACTTTTTTTTGTCTTGCCTTAAAGAGTAATTTAAACCAAACTTTATTTTTGAAAGCATTTAAACCAAACTTGCCTTGAAGAGTAATGACATTTGGCACGATTTCACATCAAGCTCTGTGAATGCCGTACGCACTGAACTCCGAATCAGGGTTTTCATAACCAGAGAAAACCGGTCGGTTATCCCGGTTAACCGGATAACTGGTCTCGGCCGGTTGCGCTAACCGACCGGTTAACTCAGGAAAACCGGACCTGGTACTGTAACAAATAGTTAACCGGTCGGTTTCTCCGGTTAACCGGCCGGTTTTTGACTAAACTGAGCCGGCCGGCTTCTCCGGTTATTTTAACCCTGCTCCGAATTCGTTAAAGACCTATGATCTTGTCCAATTAATTAACCTAGTGCTCACATGGCAAATTACCTGGTGTGCTTCCAGTTCCAGACTGCAGCCAACAACAAATATGCAAAAGCCGAGTAATGATTCATCATGAAATCAAATTGCAACTTGTATTAACAAAAACCAGGCAAGAACTCATCTCACCATACCAATCTCGGTCAACAACCGTTTTTTAGGATGACTTTTGCATCGCCACTTTAAGCCCTTGTTTTTTCTTTCATCAGATGGATGACATTGGACTTTGGAGTTTGGACTTAGACACCAACGTTACCCAGGTTTTCCACAAGTGACAACGAAGTACACATTTTCAAAGGAAAAGGGCCAGGATATTCTTGCTCCTTTGACTGCCTCCCAAACTTTGCAGTTGGGAAACATCCCCGTATGGCCATCTCTTTGGGGAGTCTGGACTGAAAGATCACACTGTCTGACCAACTCAACAAGATCTATTATGATAATGCAAACTTGAGGATACAGTTCAAGATTCAGACATTCAGTAGTTTAATTCAGTATTTGCCATCGAGTTTTTTGCGTGTGCTCTTCAATTGCAGGTCAGGTGGTCCCACATTCATCACCTACTATATTATACATGGTCCCACAGGCTAACACTTCTATGTTCAATGTTCTATGGTCCACACCTAGTTCACTCACTGTTTACAACGTACAACAAAGGTCTATATATATACTTCAGGCATGAATGGTTCCATTCTATAGAAAAAAGCTTCTCTCACTCACTCGGTGAGCACGGAAAAGGAAGAATGAGAGGTCCTAAGAGCAGTAGGGATGGGAACATGAAGGAATGCAAGTGCCATAATTTCTTCTCTAACATTGGAGATGATATTTGGATTGATGCTTTCCTGATGCCTCCCATTCCTATGGTTCTTAGGTGCTCCTTCCTTTTCCTTTTGCTAGCACAGTTGATTTGGTGAACAAAATAATTAGAGGAGCCCCTGATTGCAAGCCAGGAAGAGGAAGAATGTGAGGGTATAAGAGCAGTGGGAATGAGAACAATGAGGAAAGCCAAGATTACTGTGGCCTCTCTGCAGTGGGGGCACAAATTTAATTTGGTGTTTCCCGATGCCTCTCATTCCTATTGTTCTTAAGCCCCCCTTCCTTTTCCTTTTTGCTTGCGCTACTGTGATGTGCATATTTGCATTCAATGGTGAGACTGAAACAGGATGTGAAGAGCGCCACAATGGACATGGGAACATGGAGGAAGGCACACACCCTCTGCTCCCTTCCAAGCAATGAAGGCAGAGATCATATTGATTTTTCCCAATGCCTCCTATGCCTACTGTTCTTATGCACTCCTTCCTCCTTTATTCTCACAAAATAGTTGGAACATGTGTGTTTTTCATTCCTTGTGTGCATATTTTATATTCCTCAAGAGAAATTAATTATCAGCTAAATATCACCGTTTGTTTTCCAAATGTTTTTGTTCATCTGCTCACAAGGAGAACACAAAGTGAATGCAGATACTGTATAACATTTGACCCTTTATAACATATATAGATTGTAATTCTGTAGAAGCAGTTTGGGATCAGATTGCCTCCTGCCTGCGAATTTCAGCCTACGCAAGAAGCTATATCAACACTATGCCAATTCAATGGGCTACATCTATTACATCCAGGGGATCCAAAGCAGAGAAACACAACACATGGTGTCATTCTATTCGTTTGGTACCTTTTTTTTTTGTGAAGGAATGAAATACAAGAAGGATCTTTGAGCAGAAAGAACAGTCGTTTCTGCATCCCAACTATGGTGAATGATCTTAGACACCTAAACATTGCTCAAGTGGTGGGCGTGTCCTTTCATTAATTTTTTTTTGAGCATCGTGTCCTTTCATTAATGAAGATGAATATTACCGTACCATTAGTATCCCCTATCTGCACTAGCACTTGACAAGTTAGTTCCAACCTAACAATAGGACATTTCAGATTCTCGTCATGATCCTATGGCAACAAGGTCAGCCAAATGGGCATCTCTGACTGTAGCAAATTTCTCTAACAAACGTCATTTGAGAGAGATACAAGAAGAAAAATCATCCAGAAACATGATACGTCAGAATGAATCTTTGGCAGTTGAAAATGTATGAATTCTACTTATTTTTGTAGAACAATACTATGCTGAAAAAATCACCTAATCAGGATGACGCGTGTATGAGTGTGGTAAGAGATTGATGTTTTCAATTTTGATATGGCATCCCATCTGACTGTAGAATTGTAGCATGGGACCATTTTAAAATATTTTTTTTTGTCTTGACAATCTAAGAGCGGTTATTTGAGAATTCAACCGTCATTTCCATAATTAAATTTTCATAGAGGGACTACAAAAAGATAAAGATTTTTGCTTCGTGAAACTAAACACAAAATAGAAGGAACATATCTGGACGAGTTTAGACCCATTGCACAAATCCTTAAAATACCATCTCGAACCACCATCGCGGTCTGATTTGAGTTCATCTTTTAATATTTTTAAAATTATTACAGAGTTTTGAAAAATATAGAAGAAATAGTTCACTCCTTGTCGCACATGATTTTAGCTGAAAACACAAGAAGTCACTATGATTAGATCAGGTGGGATAGGTATACTCTCTCAATGTCATCTAATCATAGCTGACCTAAAAGTTTTACTAAGTTTATTTGGTCAGTACAAGAGACATGACTGACATTCTAATGATAATAGGCATTGATTTCAGATAAACCATTCAGAGTTTACTACACCCTCCAGACTTTTTTCCTTGATGCCAAGACACTAACTTCACTGTCTTAATGCCGGGGAAAAACAGAGTGAATTAACACCATTCTATTTAACTCTTCCTAATATATTTTTTCTCATCTACATGATCTTATTCTAGAGTCTGTAGTGTTACAAACTATAAATAATAGTGAACCGAATCATGAGGTAAAATATAACCTGTGAAAATGAAGTTCAAAAATTAAGTATTGTAATATCCTGTAGCCTGCTGAAATCATTGCCGTAAGGTGGGATTAATATGCTTTCTACAAAAAAAAAAGACTTCAAATTTGCAAGTAAAGAATTGAGAACAAGAAAGAGAGTCGTACCGCTCCTTTAAAAAAAACAATTATACAGAATCAAAAGAATGAAGGACTCTTTCCAGAACAGTTCTAGTCTGGCTGTCCAAGGGCTTTTCCTGGCTATCTGAGTGGGCTATATTGAGAAGATAGAGCTTTTTTGAAGCAACAAATGCAGCCGTGAAGATTCGCTTCATCCCTCCTCTGGTACTATCCAATGCGTACTCGATTTCATAAACTTTAAGGCCATCGTGACCAGACCGCTCTCCCACAGAAGTCACTTCAGCAGACTTGGTGCTTTCCTATATTGAGAGAAATAATTCGAATCAACTGTCAATACTAGCATTGAACATGTAGAAAAAAAAATGAGAAATCCCCCTTGTAACAGAGAAGTAACATTTCAAGTAAATTGTGCACTTGAAATGACAACATGGAAGTGCAATTTCAGGAAACCATGTTTAGGCAACAGGCATTAACCTTTTTCTTCTCTGCCTGCAGAAGCCTATCCGCGACGAACTGTGGCGTGCCGAACTCCGTCAGAGAATTGAGGCGGACAGGATTGACGACAACCCCAATATTGTTGCTTCCCTTCCCCTCCTGCTGAAATAACGCAGTGGCACCGGCCTTCTCCACCTACACCAACAACCACAATATACGATTCATCTCCAATCTACGCAAGCCTGATAGGTCGAAATGAATAAACCTCATAGTACCACATTGTATGATGGATTAGGATTCAGTCTAAAAATGCAGCACTAAATCGTTCCAGGCGCTCCATACCTTAGACCAGGATGCCGGCTTGAGGAGCGTGAAGCCCTGCTCTTGGTCGGTGTACCTCTCCAGTTCCAACTCTCCTGCGCTTCCACCTCCTTCTTTTACCTCGGGTTCCGCTTCCGATGCGGAGGCGACGGGCAAAAGTTGTGGCAACAAAGCGGGAAAGGGGAGCGCGGCGAGGAGCAGCGAGGTAGCGGATAGGGTCCTCCGGGTTAAGAGCGGAGGAAGGGGCGAGTCATCGCATTTGGGCGGAGTGGCGTGGGCCGGAGAAGGGCGGCGCGCTCGGCCGGTGATCAGTACCGGCGGGCCGCGGCGGGGACAGCCGACGAGCGGCATCGGTTAGCGTTGGAGCAAGAAGCTCTCCGTTGTAGCGGGCTATGGCCGATGCCTCGCCAGTCGCCACTCGTTATCGCCCTTCGACACTGACCAGTGGGTCCACTAATGGAACTGGGCCGAGTCTGCGAGTTTGTTGGGCCAGGCTTTTTTTTCTGAAACTGGGCCAGGCTTTGGAGTACCTAGCCGGCCCTTTTCCGAATTCTCAAGATACCAGTTATCACTTACCAGATAGGTGAAATTTCTAGAAAGTAATATCCGGCCACGCGTCCCTGCAATGATACAAAGATGACAAATACGAGCTGCAAAACCATACTAGTATTTTCCAAAAGAAAAAAATGGCTAATTTCGTACATTCTCAAAGATTTACAACAATACTGTACAAAAACGTTTTTGCACTACTTGTTCTATCACAGTGGCCCAGACTCGTAGATATAGGTGACTTTACTCCACATGTGTTATGTAAAAGAAAAATGTTTACATGTTTAATTAGTGACATTGCACAAATCAGATGGTAGCAAGACAATCCCGTGTTCAAACAATTGCAACTCGAGTTCATTTCGCTAGATATTTTAAAAATCGTACAGGTGGAAAGCCTAGGGAACCATGATCAGAAAAGTGCTGAAAAGTGAAAACGACACGCGGGCAAACAACAAATGGAGACAGGACCGGAGGAACGCCTAGCTCGTCCTCTCCGACGAGCCGTCAGCCGCGTGACACGCTGCATGACACAAAGTCACCAGTCCGTTGGGTGGTTCCACTGAAGCCACAGCCAAATCAATCCACCGCGCCGGCTCAGCGGAGAACACCAGCGACGCCGCGAAGTCGCGCAGCCAAAAAATAATTCCCCACACTCCAGCAGTCCTCCTGCCTCCGTCCGGGCCCACCAATCCACCACCACCCTCGCCGCGTCCGGCGCCCTCTGGCCACCGCCGTCTAAACTAGCAACAAAAGGCACGCCCCCGACCACCAAATTCCGCGCCGCCGTCCCCCTTGACCCTCACCGTTGCACGCCCCACCCACTACCAACCCCATAAACCCCTCGAAACCCAGGAGAGGAACCGTGGTGGACTCTGCCACTTTTCTCGCGATTCCGCACAGCTCTTCCGTGCTCCAAGGGCCGCCGCGCTCCCACCAACCCAACCCACCATCAGCAATCACCATGGCCGAGCGCCTCGCCGCGGCCGCCACCCTCCGCGCCGCCGCCATCGCCGCCGCCCCGTCCGCCCGTCGGGCCGGCCGCGCCTCCTTCCTTCCGTCTTCCTCGCCGGCTCTCGCCCGCGTCGCCCTCCGCGCCGCCGCGCCCCCTCGGCTCCCGCAGGTCCGTACCGCACCGGCGGCTCAGTTCGGTTGGGCCCGGACGCGGCGGCCCCGAACGGCTTGAACCTTACTATTAGATCGATGTCGTGGCGGCGGCTGACTCGTGTGTGCGTGTGTGATGATCGCAGAGGGCGACGACGGTGAGGTGCATGGCGGCGTCGGCGACTGCAACGGCGTCCGACCCGGCGCAGCTGAAGTCCGCGCGCGAGGACATCAAGGAGCTTCTCAGGACCACACACTGCCACCCTATCCTGGTGCGTACGGCGATCCTTCTCATGACCTTACTAGTTCAGAGACTTCGATGCTGCCGTAGTGTAGTTGTGTCCATCCATAGAAGACTGTAGCATTTGATCTGTGACCAGCGCACCGACAAGCACCGTCTATTGTTGATTGTCCCTGTTAATCTGTTATCCAACGTATTACATTTACTCTGCGTTTTTATGGTTTAGCAACATACCGATCATAGTCTGTTTATGCAAATAGAAGAAATAGTCGACCTTGGAATTATTTTGTTATGAAATGATACATGCCAGGGAGTTTCGGTTAGTCATGAGGGCTATGAAATTATGGAATTGACCCATATGGACATTGTGATATAAAGATGCTAAATGTTTGCAAATAAGGGCCACATCAAATGTGTGCTTCAGACCCATATCAGATGACACAGATCTATATTGACTGAATATGCTGCATTTTCATATATTTATATTTTTCTTTAAGTGGCGATGGCCTGATGGGAGGTTTATCTAATAGATAAATAAATATGCTAGAAGTTTTAGAGGTAAGGGCCTGTTTCGAAAAGTATTTCTTGAAGTATTGTAAGAATACCTCAGCTTTAGCAAATACCATGGTATTAAGAAACTAGAAGGTGTTTGGATGCAATAAACAATGTGGATTTTGAAAACCGTAGTCTCTCTAATACTACAGTTTTTCTAAACAGAGGAGGCAATGTGACTCTATCAAGATGTGCTCGTGCGCCTGTTTTCTTTTTACTAACAACACTGCAGTTGCATAAGAGTTCAATTCTACATTCTGTCTGTTCACCTGTGTGTATATGCTGCAGAACTAATACCCATGCGTGACAATTAGTAGACCCGATCAGAAAATAAACCGTTTGAATGCCCGCCATTATCTTCAGATTAGCATACTAGAGATGAAGTATTCATTGAAATAATGTACATTCCAGTTATAGACATCCAGCAGAGACATATTGTTAATCATTTAAAACTGAAGAAAAATACTATAATCAATACTACAGCTAGCCAAACACATCACTGACTCATGACTTCTTCAAAAAATATAAACACTCTGGTTTCTAAATAGTAAATACCATGGTATTATATGGTTGAGGTTTTCAAAACTGTAGTTTACGAATACCGAAGTTTTAATAAACTTTGGTATCCAAACAGATCCTCATGGTATCAACAGGACTGTTATATGTCCAAATAAGTGTGGCTGAATGAAATTGTACATATTGCAATTTGCAACTACCAAATGCAAAGCAATTGCAAAGACCATGTTATGGTCTAGTATCGTTAAAGATGTCTAAGATTGTTAATTGTCATTTGTTTGATTGCCTGAAGGTTCGCCTAGGATGGCATGATGCTGGTACATATGACAAGAATATTAAGGAGTGGCCACAACGAGGTGGAGCTAACGGAAGTTTAAGATTTGATGTTGAGTTGAAACATGGAGCCAATGCCGGTGCTGTTATTGAACATTTCTCAATACCATTGCTTTGTTCCTTCCAAATGTATTGTGAATAACAAGTCCTGATGGTTACAGGTCTGATAAATGCTCTAAAGCTTATCCAACCAATTAAGGACAAGTACCCGAGTATCACTTTTGCTGATTTATTCCAGCTGGCAAGTGCTACAGCAATTGAGGTCTGAACTACCCCCCATCGAATTATCAGGACATTTTATTTTGTGGATCTAATTTTATATATGTATGGCATTATTTAATCTAATTTGAAACGAATCAAACGCTACATATAAAAAAATCAGAGAGTACTACATTATAGCTTATGTCAATCCCACAACAGGAAGCTGGTGGCCCTAAGATCCCAATGAAATATGGACGCGTCGATGTCACAGGACCTGAGCAGTGTCCTCCTGAGGGGAAGCTTCCTGGTAATAAATTCTCTTCACACGACCTCTCAATATGCTGCATCATGTTCTAATACTTTTTTTTCTTTTTCTTTCTCTTTTGTAGCAATGAAAAATGAAATAAAAAAATTCATGTTCGGTTACTCTCAAAGATGCCACTTATCTGCTTAAGTTTCCAACAAAGTTTATTTCACATTATCCATGAATCAGGAATAGCTGTTGCACATTGGAATGTCAGGTTGTTATTGTTTATTTGAGTATAAAAAAAATGCACTGGAATGTTGTTCTCTGAGCCTGCCAATTCTTCATTTCTTTTCTTTCTCACGTTCCTTAGATGCTGGCCCAAGCTCACCTGCTGACCACTTGAGGGAGGTATTCTACAGAATGGGCCTTGATGACAAGGTGAACGATTTACAACCCAAGCAAAGCCTATTCTGATATTTTGTTGAATGGATTTATTGAGCTTGTTAATATGCATGTGTAGGAAATTGTTGCTTTGTCTGGAGCACATACACTTGGAAGGTCCAGGCCTGAAAGGAGTGGCTGGGGGAAACCAGAAACAAAATATACTGTATGTTCTTACCTTCTTGTATTAGCAGGCGCATTTGGCCTTCTTTCTATGGGAAGCTCGCATTGAACATTATGTGTTCCATCCACTGTATTCCCATGTGATTGCATTGCATGTTATCATTTTGCAATGAGGACTATATGCTCCTTTTCTAATGCTTTTGTACATTGTGTTCTGCTCAAAGTTATCCCTAATATCTCTGGAAATGAACTAATTATGTTCTATTCAAGATTTGTACTTTGTCTCATTTATTTTTTTGAGATTGATTGTTTTAGTTGACTTAAGAAACTTTTCTAACACAATCAGTGTATAAATTCCTTCGAAAGTGTTTATGCTACCTGGACAGCTCCATATGAAGTCAAATATGGTGCATTGCTATTCAGTCGGACTAAATTTAGGTTTTTATCGTTTGCTATGGTGTTTACAGAAAAATGGCCCTGGTGCACCTGGTGGGCAATCATGGACCCCTGAATGGCTGAAGTTTGATAACAGTTACTTCAAGGTATGTGCCTTTTACCATATAGTAGTGCATACTAAATAATAATTGTGAATGCATCATAGCTGAGCTGATAGCAATACACTTTAGGAGATCAAAGAGAAAAGAGACCAGGATCTTCTGGTCTTACCTACAGATGCTGCATTATTTGAGGACCCAGCTTTCAAGGTGACATCTGATACTCAAAATGTATGCTTCTGTGTCTTATGAAATAATTCGTAAGCTTATTGTTGGAGAATCCACAAAACAATCAGGTCTATGCTGAAAAATATGCCAAGGACCAAGATGCATTCTTCAAAGACTATGCTGAAGCTCACGCTAAATTGAGCAATCTCGGTGCAGAGTTCAGTCCCCCTCAGGTCAGGCCTAGCATTTCATTTTTAGTTTTCTACGAGATTCTTAGGATTTTACACAAACAGTGAATTCGGTGCATTGGTAGTTAGTACCTCTTTTCCCAGAAAACCATTTGCCGATTTGCTTTGTCCTGCAAACTGGACCAACCTTATCGTCCTTTTATTTCAAATTGATCCTGCAGGGATTCTCATTGGATGATTATTAATGGTGTTGCCCCTGAGACCGTGCAGCATGCAAATGCTCTCATAGAAAAGGTATATGCTCCGCCGTATACCACCATGTTCAGATACTCACTTTGTTTTTTTATTGCTGCCTTTCGGACATGTAGCGGTAGTTCTTTTCTTGCTCATTCTTTCCTGTCTGAAATGACAAGAATTCTAGATCGGAGGAGTATTCTCTATTGCACTTTATAAAATGCTACATGAAATATTTCAGTTAACTATATGTACTGAAATAAATTCACTCCACTGATGTGCAGAAAAAAAAAACCGATACATTGCCCTTTATCATACAAGATGGAGAGTTCCAGCTTTTCAGCTCATCACACATAAGATGGAGTTTTCCCTTCAGCATTAGCTAGATTTCGGAAGCGAGTTTGAAAATAAAGAAGAAAGAGACCAGTAAAATGAGAGCATTTGTGTGAAGTTCCAGATAATGCTATCTGATTTAATGTTTCGTTTCTCTTTCCACATGATGCTTTGGATGTACTGTCAGTTTTGTACTACTGGTCATATGACTCCCTTGCACGAAGGTTGCTGCAGCTGTTAACAGCAGATCTGCAATACTTAAAAGCTTTCTGGACCCTACCTCTGGCACGTCTGCTCGTGTGCTTCCCAACATAATCAGGAGTAATTTGCATCTGGCCATGCTCTCGGATTTGTCTTCACGGGCGCGGGGAATCTTTAAATGAGTGATGGGCCAGTTGGCCGTGGACCGGGTCCACGGGTCGTCACTTTGCTTTTGGAATGATGGAGTGGACTGGACCAACTGATTGGGCACCACCACTAGAAGAACAGGTTTGTATAACAGGACAGCATTAAGACAGCATCTGTAGCGAGGCATGGATGCCGCTGATAGGCCAATGGGCAATGGCCAAGGTGACGAGCGTGGCATAAGCCGCATAACCCTGATCAGCGTCACGTGTTCGCCACGTGCCGGGCACCCGCGGAGCTCGCTCTGTGGCGCAACGAGCCACAGCCCAAAATTACAAACTTCAAGAGCCGCAGGCTCGCGTCCTGTCACTTTCCGGTGATTATACAAGTACTTACCGTTCCTTCCCGCCCAAATGACGCAGCGCTCGGCCGTATTTGACTTTTGTTTGAGAGAGCAATAGATAGAACACTAGTGCACTACGTCATTTGTTTGGAGATGAAGAGCTATAGAGACAGCACAAGTCAGATTGGGATCAACACCTTTCATAAGACGTTCCGATCCAAATGAGACATCGCTCGGATGGATTTGACCTTTTGGTTTGAAGATGAAGACCAATAGATAGAACACTGGGTGAGGGCTGATCAGGCTCTCGGCATGCAAGAATCGACTCCATTAGTTGCTAGTATCGACACCAACCAGGATGTTGGAATGTAAAGACGGGTTGATTGATTTCTTGTGCTCGCGTCTCAGCTTGATTGACTACGTGTAAAAAAGCATTGCTTAGCTTGGCTCGGGATGAACGAAAACGAATTTGGCTGCCCTAGGTCTTTATGAGCAGCTTGGCTGCACTAGGAAAGAAACCAATCACGTCGTAGATTGATACTTTTTATAAAAGCATCCCCATATATTTGTACATTCAAGAGTATCTATGTTTTAGGAATGAACACATCATTGATGCTATAGCTATCAACATGTTTTACGAAGAATCTTCATGGTCAGACAGGACTAATGAAAAAAAAGATACTGCAATAACCAACTTCTAATCAAAATTTAAAATACAACTACTAGAAGAAATAGCTACACGTTGGACCCTCGAGAAATTGCAGGAAAACAAAACTTAAAAAGCTCTTCTACGAGTGCTAAAAGTTAGGCACGGATTTGGTTGCTGAAGCTCTGATCACATAAAAAACAGCGCTTAACATTCACTAGAAAGTTTTGACATTTTTTCTATCCCGATAAAGCCGCGGTAAGCACACCACCGGTGGTCCAAACCCCCAGAAAAACTTCAGAGCTTTAGACCAAAAACACCAAAAAAGGCGGCACCCGGGCACCTCGGAGGAAGACGACGACGACCCTCCAAAGCAAAGCCCACGAGCTCCCCCCTCCACCCCACGAGCTCGTGCTCGTGCTCGCCTCCTTCCCCCCAAAACCCTAGTCCGGCCCGGACTCCAGCTCCGCTCCACCTTGGCGGCGCGGCAAAATGTCTTCGTCGAGGTCGTCGCGCTCCAGCATATCCCCATTCCGATCCCGCCGCCCGGCACCGGCGGCGGCCGCGCCTGCTCCGCCGTCGAGGGCCTCGTCGGGCGGCCGCCCGTCCACTCCCTCCTCATCCTCCGCGCGGCCCACCACGCCATCCTCGTCCTCCAGCGGCCGCCCTGCCACCCCGTCCGCCGCCTTCGCGCGCCCCACCACCCCGTCGTCCTCGGCGCGTCCCGCCACGCCGTCCTCCACCACCTGTGCTCGGCCCTCCACACCCTCGTCGGTCTCCTCGCGCGCCGCGGGGAGGACGCCGCCCCTCGACGCGGCCAATGCCAAGGAGAACATCATGGTCACCGTCCGCTTCCGGCCGCTCAGGTGCACTTCTACTCTTCGCGCGCTTTAATTTCTGCTGTGGTGGGAGGGCGTGATGTGTTAGGTTTCGAGTGATTTGAGCTGGATGTTTGCTCATGTGCTTCTGTATTTTGTGGTGTAGTCCTAGAGAGATGAACAAGGGGGACGAGGTGGCGTGGTACGCCGACGGTGACAACATGGTGCGCAACGAATACAACCCCAGCATTGCTTATGCTTTTGGTGAGTGCTGTTTAGTTCATTTCGTCTTGATGCTGTTTGATAAGCAAAGTGAATAGAGTTGTTTGACTTATGTAGCCCTACTGCATAGTGGAGGGATAAGAGCAATAGTATGGCACATTTGGTAACAAATTGGTGATTGTTGATCAAGCAGGTCTAGTATGGATGGTACATTCGGTAATAAAGTGGTAGTAGAAACTCAAATCATTATCTGGTGTATACCTCGGCATGGGGATGTTGGCATATTGCTGAAGTAGATATGCAGGCTTAAAAGTTGAAAACAATTCCCTAGGGTCAGCAGCTAAAAGAATGGAGAGAAGAAGATATCTTCTTTGTACGATTTGTCTGATCGAGCATGCTCCATTATATATGAACATCAATGGCATGATGAGGGTGTCGTATTTTCAAGTAGCAGTTGCAACAGATGGCAAATAAATATGATCAGTTATGTAACTGTTTTGAGTCTGAGGTCATGTTCTAGCTGACGGACAAGTCACAGATCAGCTATATGCCTTACAGTTACAGTAAAATTTACCGGACTTTGTGAAGTTTACTAAATGTTCTGCTTTGTTGTTTCTTTGTGCAGATAAAGTTTTTGGTCCTGCTACTACAACTCGCCATGTATATGATGTTGCTGCTCAGCATGTTGTAAGTGGTGCCATGGAAGGAATCAATGGTATGTTTTAATGTCCAACTTTCTATGTGTTTCAGAAATGTAAGCGGCATTAAACAGCAAGCTGTTAAACTCAGAACCATTGTTACACAATTATTTGATTTTGAGTGGGACAAATAAAGATAATTGTATCCTTTCATTCTTTCAGATTTCCACCTGTTCTATTGATATAAGTATTGTCAGAACTAGATGATTGTGTTGCGTCTTGCGTGCTTCTTCCTGTCACTGCCACTTGCCACTTCTGATTTTGATTAGGACTTACAAGCAATTCTTGTGCAGTGGTGCTGCATGCATCAATTTTACTCTCTTACTACCTGTGGTTCAAACTAGATGTTCTCCTAGAACTTCTGTGTTCAATAATTAAAATTGCATAGAAAACATTTTGTTTTATTTTTTGGAAAATAACACCAATAGATTCATCATCAAAATACTTATATTCTGTCATAGATTTGTTAAACATATACTTACAAAGAATAATGATCAAACATTGTGCATTGGAACTGTAACAATATCCTAATAATAAGTATATTCAGTATCCTAAAATTTCTCAGTTCCTTACAGGCACTGTTTTTGCTTATGGCGTAACCAGCAGTGGGAAAACTCACACCATGCATGTAAGTTCTTTTTCTTCTTTGGTTTGGCTATGCATCTAGTGATGTGCTTCTGCATAATTGTTTATTCAACACAAGCCATCATGCCTTTATTGTTTGGTATGTGGTTATCATCGTCTTCTACTTGCGATATCAAGCTAAAAAAAGAGGCAATTTTTACACCCTACAATCGCTGGGTGAAGATTTTATTAGTTGCAAGAATGAGCTCCTTTTCATTCTACACTGGTATTATAACTGCAGGGAGAACAGAAGTCACCTGGAATCATTCCACTGGCAGTGAAGGATGTATTCAGCATTATTCAAGATGTAATTTGCTCATTTTTCTATCTACAGTCTGTAAAAAAAGGACTTGCATGACACTATCATATCTCTTGTTGACATCAGACACCTGGGCGCGAGTTTCTTCTGCGAGTTTCGTATCTTGAAATTTACAATGAGGTGACTTCTCTTTTCAAGCCATGCATTTGCTTGCTACTGCTTTGCAACGCTATCAATTATAGTTCCAACTCCACATTCAAGCTTTCATTGCATACACAGTATATATCTCCTAGATGCCAGTGTATTTTTCATCTATAGTTCCATACACATATGATCATCATTCATCACTTGATCTGGACTTTGACACAACTGATGTGATAGTTCTTCGGATGTTGTTATTCAACATGAACTCCTTAGAAAGTAATGAAATAGTCTAGTTCAATGGAGTAAAAAATGTGTTGAAATGAACTGACTCGCAACTCAATCTTCGAACTGTTCAGTATTTGTTGTTCACACGCTTGGGTTTATCTGTATCACACTGCAGGTTATCAATGATTTGCTTGATCCTACAGGGCAGAATCTTAGAATTCGAGAAGATGCACAGGTACGTCATGTGGTAGTATTTGTTAAAATCATTTGACTTTTGTTTGATTACTCATTCATATCTATTTAATGCTATAAAGCACAGAAAGTTAAAACTCTATGAGATTTCTCTTGATAAAAATTGTTGGATACTCGAGAAAGATCTTGGTTTATCTTGTCAACTGCTTGTCTGTTTTCTTATTCTTCTAGAGCAAGAGAGTTTTGTGTTCCTTCTTAGCTGATAAAGTTTGTAGCTTTATTCTTTCCACTGATCCAATAATTTAGGGAACTTATGTGGAAGGAATTAAAGAAGAGGTTGTTTTATCACCTGCGCATGCGCTCTCTCTAATAGCATCTGGAGAAGGTATTTGTTTCTTTCTGGCATACACCTTTTTATTTTTATATTGGTGTAATATATTTCACAAGCCTTGAATTGGTTGGATCCCCTATTGTATTTGTATCAAACCCAAGGGATCTGAGTTCTGCAGCTGACTGATCCAAATTTAGGCCCATGGAGCATAGTTGTGATTGTGAGTGTTGAATAGATGTGATAGTTATTGTTGAAGTACAAGGTCCACCTTTTTGTATAGCCTAAGCTTTTGGATGAACTAGTTGGCACATGAAACTCAAATTTTCTGTCAAGTTAATCACCAAACGCATCCAAGGATTTCTCATTTTCGGACAGCTTAACTTTCTTTGATGTACACTTGCATTAGTATTTGGTTCCACAGGATTATCAGACTCGGTATCTCCCCTTGGAACTTAGCAGACTGCATCCATGCTTTCATTTGTATATATGTAAAAAAAAACTTGGCTAAGCATGCACTTCTGTGTCTGTGTTCAAGTATGTGACTTCATGTGTTTCAGCAGTTCATTTACTGTTGCCTTTGCAGTTTGTCCACATCAAAATGAGATCAATCTTGTACTTACGACTGAATCTGCCTCTTTCTTGTAGAGCACAGGCATGTTGGATCAAACAACTTCAATCTTGTTAGTAGTCGGAGCCACACTATCTTTACGTTGGTATGCTCCTCCCTCTCTCTTTAGTTTATTAGACCGATTTTAGATATGATAGTCACCTAAACAAGTTCATGGACACACTTAATTCACTGTGCAAGGTTAAGGACTCGCGGTGTTATTTACTTAATATGTATGATAAATACATGTTAAGACTGAAATAAAGTCAATTCTCACATAGTACTTCGATGGATCTCAAGCTCTGTGATTTCTCCTAGAAGATGTTTAGTATAATAAATATAACTGTTAAATCAGGTAGGATTGTTAAGCTTATTCTGTCAAGTGTCAACACACCTGCAGACAATTGAGAGCAGTCCCTCTGGTGAAAATGGGTCAGAAGAAGAAGTCAAGTTATCCCAGTTGGTAATTCCTCTCTTATATGCTTATTATGATTCATTCCTCTCCTTCATGCATAAGGGTATAGCCTAAGCTTTTGGATGAACTAGTTGGCACATGAAACTCTATAAGTGCTGTGATTCAATATAAGTGCTATTAATAACATTCTTTCGTATCCCTTTGTCAGAACTTGATTGACCTTGCTGGGTCAGAGAGTTCCAAGACTGAAACAACTGGATTACGACGCAAAGAAGGTTCATATATAAATAAGAGTCTTCTCACCCTTGGAACTGTAAGTACCCTATGTTTTTAAGGATTTCTCCTGTTACTATGACATTTCAAATATATATAAAAAACTCGACCAGCCTTGGAGGAATTAGGCGACTTTATAATGAGAAGAAATAGGCAGTTAAATTTGCCTCGAAGATGACTCGAACTTGGTTGGTCTAGGCTTTACATCCACACCCTCAACTAGTTGGGCTCAGCTGCCCTTGGTGGCATTTGTGCCAATCAGTGTTTTCCTGGTCTCTATGAGCTAGCTTGGTGGCAGGCCAATGCCTAGCAGGTATTTGCAATTAGGTAGGCCTGGTGGGGTGGTGTTGCCCAGTGCCTTGTCTTTTACCTAGGGGAATACGGGAACTGCCAGCTGCAAATTTGCAGGGATAAAAATTTTCAACTATATTACAACAACAACAACAATAAAAGCAAAGCCTTTTAGTCCCAATCTAGTTGAGGTAGGCTAGAGATGAAATTCACAAGACCAACACAACAAGAAAAATAAAAGTAAAGTAAGGCAGATTTTTTTCAACTATATTAGATATATTATATTCCCTCTTGATATTTTCCTTGCAGATTCTTGTTACAATCTTGATATATTTGCAATCTTTAAATATGACTGGCCAGTCAGGAAGGATATTAAAAACATGATCCTTATTTTTTTTTTCCCATTTATTTGGTTGTATCCCTCGTGGTAAAATAACCATAAACATTTTCCTTGCAGGTTATTGCTAAACTTACAGATGGTAAGGCTACTCATATTCCCTATAGAGACTCAAAGCTCACACGCTTACTTCAGTATTCTTTAAGTGGGCATGGACGCATTTCTGTGAGTTCCAATATGCCTTATGTTATTTCATTTAAACCCATTTTTTCTTTCTATTTAGCTTGTGATTTGAGGAAACTGTTTTCACATATCCATGCTGCCACATGCATAATGCATCATATATTGCTATTTCTAAATCTTAACTTTCCTGCAGCTTATTTGCACAGTTACTCCCGCATCCAGCAACAGTGAAGAGACACATAATACGTTAAAATTTGCTCACAGGAGCAAGCATATTGAAATAAAAGCTTCTCAGAATAAGGTATTAATCAATTAGTCTGGAGTCCATATTGTTTCGTACTCTTGTGTTTGTTCCTAATGTTGACGGATTTTCTTCTTCAGATAATAGACGAGAAGTCCTTAATAAAGAAATATCAAAAGGAGATATCTTGCCTGAAAGAAGAGCTACAACAACTGAGGCGTGGTATTATGGGAAACGGGAGCACTCTTCCTTTGGATCAAGAGGATCTTGTTAATTTAAAACTTAAGGTTTGCTTAACATCCTATTCAGCAACTAATTTAACTTTTGGTGAAATTGTCTGCTTTTTACTGTGATCTTCAGAAACTATTTTGACTCTATAATAACATGCAAATGATAGCATTGTTGCATGAATAACTATTTTTTTCCCCGGATGATATCCTTGTAGGTAAAATGGATATTTTCCCTTTGGACATTACTTTCTTACTAGTTTTTTCATGCACACATATAAATCTCTTACTTGACATTCTTTTTGCATGATAGCTTGAAGCCGGGCAAGTCCAACTTCAATCAAGGTTAGAACAGGAAGAGGAAGCAAAAGCAGCTCTGATGGGTAGAATTCAGAGGCTAACTAAATTAATATTGGTATCAACCAAAAGTTCGATATCCTCAAATGTTTCAGCAAGGACTAACCTCCGTCGAAGGCATTCATTTGGTGAAGATGAGGTATTTTAGCCCAACCTCCTTATTTCATTGCTTGGTTGCAATGTTTTATTTTCTTAGCTAAGCTCAACATAATTTGTTTGATGAAACTTGAAAATGTTGCATGTCTTGATAAAACTAAGAAGTGCTCTCTCCAATTTTAATTTGTTGACATTGGTCAGTGTGGAATTGCACTTACCAATTTCTAACTGAAACCAGAGTAGTATAATGCAAATGTGAACGACCAGCATAGGTACCACTTTTGGTATTTTTGTGTTTATAATTTGAGGATAGTGTATGCTGCTTTTCTTGTTGAAGTTATTAATTCCTAGCTAGTTTCAGCTTTCTTTCCTACAAATATGCAACAATAACCCTGGGACTGCACTTCTTGTACCTGCTAATATATGAGTACAAAAGTGTTAGTGGAAATGTGCAAAAGCATAGTCATTTGTCACTTGCTGTATGCTGTCACACTATTGTGCTTTGGGGAAACTTTTCTTATTCTGAACATATTTGAGGACGTAGTATGCACTTGAAAATGGTTACATGACAAACTGGATGGATGATGAAAAACTGTCTATGGCATGACATTTAAGATTTTGAAGCACTTAGAAATAAAGCTATTTTGGTTTTCGCATGTAGTAGACCACTACTTTTCTTGCATTATTTTATTGTGCAGACCACTACTTTTCTTGCATTATTTTATCATACTTCTTAGTATTAGAGTGTACCTACTCTTCTTATTCTTTTTTATATTGCAGCTTGCATATTTGCCTGATCGAAAACGGGACTTCACAGATGACGATGATATTAGTCTTGACTCAGAGCTTTCACTCGAGGGAAAACTTGATTTAAACAATCCTGATGAGTCAGTCAGGTTTGACAGAAGGAACCACAAACGTGGAATGCTTGGTTGGTTCAAACTAAAGGTACTTTTATATGAACACTAGATTACGGAGAGTATGAAGAAACACAGTCAAGCTTTGTAGATTATATGCTCAAATAATCAACTATATTTGAACTACAGAAATCAGACCAATTGTCTGGGCTATCATCTAGTGTGGATGGTGACAGCACTGCCAGCATCTCACCTTCTGGCTCTAAATCATCACAACAAAAAAATTTGCTGCTTGACCTAAAGGATGGTCGACGAAAATCAATGACTGGGAAAGGAGATGACCCGACACTTGCTGCTTCATTTCATGAAAGGACTCAAGCTGGTGATCTATTCAGTGCTGCATCCAGATCACGCCATCCTCCGCCGGTGAGTTGGATTTCTAGTTCTTTCACCTCTTTCTTTTCCCAGTTTCCTTGCTGCTTTCATCTTCACTCTGCATGCATTAGCTTATCTCAATCAATAAGTAAGGGGGCAAAAACTATGCTATGAAATACAACAACAACAACAACAACTAAGCCTTTAGTCCTAAGCAAGTTGGGGTAGGCTAAAAACTATGCTATGGAATATCCATGTTAAACTGTGAGGTCTGGTAATTTTTGGATTGTTACTTGCTGGAGAACAATGACATTTGGAGGACCTTATCATAGATTGTTTTTGGCAGTATTGCCCATCAAGGATCATATGAGACTAATAGCAGCCTTCCTTGCTAACAAGCCTCCCATTCTTTTTGTTATGGTCTTAGTATCCTGTTCTGGCTGCATACTGTTTTGGTGGATGTCTGCTATATTTCTTGCCACTGACAGTCATGTTACATTTTAAGAGTGGAACAACCATCGTGGACCAAATCGATCTTCTACAAGAGCAGGTCAAAATGCTGGCTGGGGAAGTTGCACTTTGTACAAGCTCACTCAAAAGGCTGTCAGAGCAAGCGGCCACCAACCCTGATGATTTTCAAATTCAGGTAACTTTTCTGATAGTCTTCTAAAGTGTAAACAACATATCATATTTTGGTGCATCTTTAGCAAGTTTTTTTTTATCTTGTTGACTGCAGGAGCAAATCAAGAAGTTGAAGGATGAAATCAATGAAAAGAAGTCACATATACGTGTGCTAGAGCAGCGGATGGTGCAATCATTGGAAACTACAGAGGACTCATCAGTTAAGACAGAGTTGTCTCAGGTAACTGTTTGTGAAGTGGCTACATGATTATCCGATGGGAAGTTCAACTTCATCTTAGTTTGTCTTACCTGTAATATTCTACCTGTTTCATTTGGTCATGTTCTAGCTATATTTTGCATTATTTGTGTATAATATTGTTTCATTTTCTTCATTATTTCATTTGCTAATCTGTGATCTAATCTCACATGCTCGAATGTTTTTCCATTTCTTTTTAAATTTCATAGCCATTTTCTATATTACCGATCTGAAAATTCTTATAACCTCCTCTTCTCAGACCTTTTCAAAGCTGAGCACACAGTTGAGTGAGAAGACATTTGAACTGGAGGTTTGTATATAGTCACTTTGTGTCTATTTTCTGGGTGATATTTATGCTGAAATATTTACTGTTTTCTTTTGACTTCGTGATTTCTGTAGATCATGTCTGCAGATAATAGAATTCTTCAAGATCAGCTACAAGCAAAGGTTAGCAAACTTGGGGTCATAAATTATTTTTTACATTCAACTATCAATTTTGATATCTGCTTTCTTGTTCAAACAGGTAGCGGAAAATGTGGAACTCCAAAAAACAGTTGAACAGTTGAGGCAAGAAATCAGTAACTTGTTGAAAGCTGCTAGAAGTGAGGATAGCTTCGTTAGTATGCCGTCTAGTGAACCATCAATGACAAGCAATGATCCCAAGGATCAATCAAATGAAGTCACAAATGATTCAAATGTGCCCTCTAGAGCAACTGAAGCAAATGAGTCAGGGTTAATATCTCAAGTTCTCATGCAGGTAAAGAGCATATGCCCTAATTCATATTTTTTTTCTATTTAGTCCATCTGCTTCATCGTTTTTTATATATAATCTGTCAACTAAAACCTAGACATGGTGTGGCAGGCTTCAGAAATTGAAAATTTGAAGCAAGAAAAACAGAGGTTTACAGAAGAGAAGGATGGAGTGGAAATTCACAGTCAAAAGCTGGCTGAGGAAGCATCCTATGCTAAAGAATTGGCAGCTGCTGCTGCAGTTGAGCTAAAAAACTTGGCAGAAGAGGTCACCAGGCTTTCTTATGAAAATGCAAAGTTGAATGCAGACTTAGCTGCTGCAAAAGATCTGATTGCATCAGTGTCAAGGAGTAATGACACGAAACGCCGTGATCATGAGAATGGAATCTTAGTCGAGGAGTTGCAGAAAGAGCTGGTTGCTAGTTGTCAAAGGGAGGCTGCGTTAGAGGACACAGTGTCCCAAAAGGGTCGAAGAGAGAGTGAGCTTCTAAAGATGATTGACGATGCAAAATGCCGTGAGCGTGATTTGGAAAACGAACTAGCAAGCATGTGGGTTCTTGTTTCAAAGATAAAGAATGAAAGCTCCCAAGATGGTTTATTTGAATTCAAAGCAAAGCAAAATGGGTTTCACTCTTCTAAGAACGATAGTGGCAGATCGTTAAGTGGAATGCATGCTTCAGGTAGCGAGAGCTGGGATGGACTCAGTACTTTGGAAGAAGCAATGGCTGCTTACAATTTTGAACGAAGGCGCTGTAAAGAATTGGAAAATGTTGTCTCTAGACTAAAGGTAATTTTTAATGTCTTTATTTGTGCACTAGTTTGTGATTCAGAATTTCTTTTTTTTTAATCCGAAAACAACAAGGGAGACCCTGCTGTGGGATTTTCTTAATATATTATAAGGAAAAGAAGGAACAAACTCACCCTGTACATGACAGAATTTGATCCAGAATTTCTCTTTGATTTCTTACCCATCATTTAAAATAATGTACTGAAATTAAGCCTTTTTTTTCCTACTCATGCGAGTTTTGATTTCCAGGGTGAGGACCTCAGGGGTTTAGATGTTAAAGTCCTTGACGAGCTGCAAAATTTCCATGTTGAAGCACTTTCAAGGATATGCCAGGAAAAGGTACGCCCGTCCATGATCACACCTACTTTTGAACATTCACACGGCACACACCATGCGCGTTTAAACGTAGCTCAAACTTGAACATGCCTTAACGTTTAGCACGTTTCTGCAGATTGCAAATCAGGTGCTATAGCAGGTTGATCTCATCTTAAAGCCGAGTTGCTTCCATCCGAGGCCACGCACGGCTTTGCAGTCCTGATGTCGCCTGACTCCCATCACATTGATGTTCACTCTCGGTTTCATAGCCGAAACAACCTTGATTAACCCGCATTTAACTGGAAGAAGAAACAGAGCGAAATGTAGTTAAAATTACGCTCCCTTGTACAGCTTATTGTACCAGATGGATTACTAGTGGTAGGAGTCCTGGATTGTATTTACTGGTAGTACATGGAGCTAGGAAGACGCCGAAGGCGGAGTTTCTGTAGCTGACCTTTCCTCTGCCCTTGTAACTGTAGATCCGAACGGATGCAATGCAACTGTAGCTTTGGCGCCGTACTGCGGATTCAATCCGTGACTGCCGCGTAGAGTACTTACGCCGTACTCGGCATGAGTTGTTGTGGATGCATGGTTCTAGCTAACCAGGCATCTATAATGTACGTTCATGCGCTCTGTGACGCAGCGACCGTTGCGACAGCAGCGCAGCTGAGCGGCCGGATAGCGTTTCCGTGCTCCGTCCGGATCTCGCCATAACCGCCGGCCGTGGCTTGGCTCCGTCCTTGCCGGCAATGACACTCGAATCCTGGAGCCGGAGGTCAACATGACGGAGTAGCTGTTATGGCCCGAACATGTTCTGGCCACTCGCGAGGCTGCACGCATGTACTGCGCTAACATGGAAATGATCTCGTGTGCCCGTGTAACTGCCAGCTACCATGTACAAGCAGGCATTCGAGACTGAACATGTGCAATGGGTGTTCAGGAACAAAGGAAACATGTGCAGTGTGGGTTAATGCTCGAGAGCTGAGACTTTGGCCTTTGGTTGGGGGAAACGGTACGTTGGACGGAGATTTGAGGA
Source organism: Eleusine coracana subsp. coracana (assembly GCA_032690845.1). NCBI lineage: Eukaryota > Viridiplantae > Streptophyta > Magnoliopsida > Poales > Poaceae > Eleusine > Eleusine coracana. Next base: position 13,405,973 of record CM064424.1, read on the forward strand.
GCGTGCGTACTTGTAAACTTGTAATGATGCGCATGGCTGTAACAGGTGCGGAGGTGCCTGTGTTGAGCATGACAAGTCGAGTCCAAACTGCATAAACGATTCCTTCAAACGAGATAAGAAAAAAGAGAAGGCGAGACTGGACGTTCAATAATTTTGTCTTGGACTTGTGGCGACGAACATGCCACAAAAAGAGTCTGCAAATTGCGACACAAGCTGTTGATACGGAATCCTGGTTGGGCTTCAGTGCCCTGCTTAATCATGTCTGTCTTGACTCCTAGGGGACGTAAAACCTTTGACCCTTGTTAGAAAGGGGAAAACATGCCGGGGCAAACCGCAAGTAGAGATTGCAGCGCTCCATGTCCTGTCTCTGTTTGACACAGTCAGTCCTTCCTCGCGGGGCTTTTTAAGTCATGGAAATAACACTTTACGCAGATATGAAAAATGCCGAAATATAGTTGTTTTTATAGGGCTTTTGTGCTCCTGAAATAAAGAGACCTTTTCCTTTGAAAGAACAATGAGATTAGCAGTACGTTTCAAGGAGAAAGTACTCGAATAAAAAAATGTTTGAGAGAGAGCATATATTCGATGATGGTGTCTCACGTTCCAAGAACTAGAAGCCACTTGATGCATGCTGCGCAGGTGAGTTGCGTGGGGAAAGGCAAGAGCAGCAGGGACAGGGAGGTGGGCGTGGGGGCAAAAGCTCCATGTTCTATCAATCCGGCCGTCAGTGGTGGAAGCAATTACTGTAGCGCGAGAGGGGGAGGTGGCGAAATGATACTAGCGGCAGCCTTTTTGACGCTAACAAGCAAACAAAACCGAAAGCTAAAAAAGAAAGGCGGAAAGCGTGGGGACTTGTTGGAGGGACAGACAAGACGGGAGCCGAGAGGACGAGACGGGACGAGGGAGCGAGGCGTGTCGCAGAGGAGGACGGGGAATGGGGGAGGCCTGCGCCGGGCTCTGCCTCTGCCGTCTCCATCCGTCGGTCCGCATGTCCGTCGTCGACGGAGGACCCGCGTGCTGCCGGGCCGTGTTGTCTCTGTTCCAGACTGAAACCACTGTTAGCGCCAGTATCAACTGCGATTCTCTTTGCTGCGTTGCGCTTATTTTTGTATTTTTCCTGTAAATGAACTGTGGACGCGGCCCAAAACAAATTACTCCTACGCGGAAAAGAAATCGGGTCGCACAGAAGCTCAGTAATGCAAATCTGAGCTGCTGCAGCAGCAGCGTAATGTCCGCGACAGCGAAAGATCATGAGTTATCAGTAGTAGTAAACGGGAAGCTCGACGCCGCGCGAACGGTGGAGGAGGCGAGCCATTAATTTCCTGCCCATTTCCGTCGACTGCCACTGACACCGTGTCACGCGCACCGTCCTGCTCCGCGTCACCCGGTTGTGGAGACCGGAGAGGATCAGTGGCTCGTGAACGGCAAACCAAGCATCCATCCGTGCGAGATAAGCCTCGCATTTGCTACTCACCACCAACTGTACTGTACTCACAATTGCAAAAAAAAAAAAAAAAACTTTTCTGTACTCACCGGGCGCCGAGAGGAGAGAATCTTGGATTCGACGAGGCAACAATAACAATAAGCACCCGCCCGCCTTTATTACTGCGTGGTGACGACGGCTAGTAGGACGAGCGACGGTCGGTGTTGTAGACAGACAGCGGTTAATGCAGGTGGTAAGCCTCCGTTCCGTGTGATCACCATGAATGTGCCCCGAGCGCGTGGTTAATGCAGGCGTAAGCCCCCTGTGACAGCAGCAGCAGTACGAGCATCATCTCTCGTGCTCCTCATCGGCGAACACCGTAGCGGGTCCTCCCTGTCAGTTCACTTATCCAATACCTAACCTCACCTTACCTCGCTCCCCCGTCCTATCGCATCAGAGCCGTCCGCGCCGTGCGCCCGTGCCCCATCTGACGCCGCGCGCGGTACACCACCACCCACCGCCGCCCCCACGTGGTGGGCCCACGCGGTAAGAACAACTTCCACTCCATACTTGACTCTCTCTACACAGCAACAAGGTACGTCCTCCAGTGCCGGGTCGACACGTTAGCCGCTGCTGCCCCCTCTCGCCCTTCGCCGCGACTCCGGCGCCTCACGTGGCGCGCAGAGAGGCTCTCGCGACCGCTTATTAGTCGCGGGTCAAGGCTTAACCGCCGGGGTGGAGTGTTTAATCACCGCGCTCGCTCGCTCGTGCTGGGAGCAGAGGAGGATTGACAGCGACGCCACGGCGCGGATAAAACCCCCCACCTTGCTTTGGCTTCCCCTGTCCGGTCGCCGCTGCCACTCTCCCAGTTCTACTTGTACCACTGCCGCGAAGAGCGAAAGCGATAGCCACCCTCACGGTAAACAAACCGCTTGAGGTCCTCCTTCGGTGTGGCCGTGACATGATGGAGCACCTGAGCCTGGTGCCCTACGAGGCCGGCAGCGGCGGCGGCGGAGATGGAGGAGTGGCCAAGTACAAGGAGTGCATGCGCAACCACGCGGCGGCCATGGGCGGGCAGGCCTTCGACGGGTGCGGCGAGTTCTTGCCCGACGCGCCGGGGGACTCGCTCCGGTGCGCCGCCTGCGGATGCCACCGCAGCTTCCACCGCCGCGCCGCCGCCGCTCCGGGCCCCTTCTTCTTCCGCCCGCCACCACCACCTCCCCCTCCCCCTCATCCGCCGTCTCATCAGCACAACCACGTGGCCGCGCTGCAGGCCTTCCTCCCTTCCACGCCCGTCCCGCCGCCGCCGCCGCACCTCGCGCTGCCGTACCACGCCGTCCCCCCCGCGGCGCCGTGGAGCGTGATGCGTGCCGGGTCGGAGACGCCGCCGCGGCCCGAGGACTTGGTCCTCCTCGGCAGCGGTGGGGGGAGTAGCGGGAGGAAGCGGTTCCGGACCAAGTTCACGCCGGAGCAGAAGGAGCGGATGCGGGAGTTCGCGGAGAAGCAGGGGTGGCGCATCAACCGCAACGACGACGGCGCGCTCGAGCGATTCTGCCACGAGATCGGGGTCAGGCGACAGGTGCTCAAGGTCTGGATGCACAACCACAAGAACCACCACGCCGCCGGACACAAGCTCGTCAACAGCACCGGCCACCATCTCAACCACCTCAACCTCGACGCCGCCGCCTCCGCTTCCGCTGCCACCGGAGGAGGAGGAGGAGTTCCCGGCGCCGCCAACGCGGCTGCTCCTGGTGGCATGATGACCAACAACCCCGCCGCCGGGACCGGGGCCGGGATCATCCCGGCCTTGGGCGGCGACGACGATGATGACGATGACGACGACACCGACGACTCCCCGCCGCGCGCCGCCGTGTCGTCCCCCTCGCCGTCCCCCATCAGCGTCTAGCGCCAGGCCAAGGGAGCTCCGCTTTCCCGCTCGCTAATCAGCTCTTCAAATCACTAGCTTTTTAGTAGTTATTAAATTTAGCTCATCAATCAAGGTAACTCTTAGCCAGTCTGTCAGTAGTCCTTCTAGTAGTGTTTAACCAAGCTTCCCTGCCTCCCGTGACGCGGCCGCTCCGTACGACCGTGATTTCCATTCCTTATCAATCTTTTCTGTCCTAGGATCACTGTGTCTTTTAATTTAGTCGTAGCATCATCAGTGACTAATGATCGGACCACCTGTCCTCGGACTAATCGTAGTTGTTTTAAATTGTGTTCCCGGAGTCGATGCCTTGTGAGATTTTGTTATGATTCGCTTTCGCCATGTGCCCAGATACAGCTATCGATTGCTTTTTCTGGCCTGTTGTGGCCGCATTTGGTTTTTTGGTTAGGCGCACGTAAGCGCACCTTGGGATCGGTGGGTGGAGGCTTCCCAAAGAGGTGGGGGCGGCACGGTGCGTGGGGGTGTGATGCTTTCGTTTCCATTTCAGCGCCGCGTCGGCCACGTTTCGGCCTCTCGCCGTCTCGCGGTAGACGGCGGCTGCCGCCCGTCCGTGGCTTTTCTTGCCGGTTCAACTGCGCTCGTGCATGCTGCCGCGGCGCCGCTGCCAGCGCGCGCGGCCGTGGGTTGTTTTTTTTTTTTTTCCTCCCCTGCTTTTTCCGTCCGGTCCCTGCGCGACTTGTCTTTTCGGCGTTTTTCTGTGTCCATGTTTTAAGGGGTGGGAATAATAGGGTGATGCTGGTGTGCGATCAGGCCGCCATGGCATGTGAATAGGCGACTCCGTGACTGGCTCCACGCGACCACGCCCCGAACAAAAGAGCGCCTCTCGTCTCCGCCGTGCGCAATGCGCTGCCGCTCGCCACGAGGGTGGGCCAAGCCAAGCAAAAGCTTCCGGAAACACCAGCGCCAGGTCGGTCGGACCCGGCACCGGAACCCCGGGCGCGCGGCGAGGCTTCTTCGAGTCCTTGGCTCGCTCCGCTCGTCCTCTGCGTTTCTCGCCTATTCACCCAACCAAACTAACCACCTCGTCGTCTCGTGCTCCTTCGCTGTTCGGGTCTGGAGACACAGGTCCGCCCGGCAAAGATTGTGTGCAAGTACCTGCACGTGCGTTTTGCAGAGAGTATCGACATCGACGGTTCAGGGATTCAGAGCGAACACAGAGGCAGGAGCACCTTACATGGGCCGCTGGGCTTGACTCGGTCACCAGCCCACGATTGAACTTTAATGCTCCCCCGGTCAAAAGTTGGCCAGGCACTACAACAAGTTCGTCGTCCCCCCAGCCCTGATTCCGGTTCGGGATCCCAACAAATTACGTACTTCCGCGCACTGCGTCTGACCAATGTTCAACTAGACGTCGCCACTTAGAAACAAAGGACAACTAGACGTCCACCAAACACCACGCCATGGGGTCCAACTACGGCGACCTGACCCGATCCGGAACCACCGTCGTAGCCGCGAGGTACTTCCACGTGCTCAAGATCGAGGGATACTCGAGATCCTTCAACAGCCTAAACGATCGGCCCTCTTTCAGCTCACGCCCGTTCCGTGCTGGCGGCCGTATCTGGTACACAAGATTACAAAGTCCAGCGTGTTCCCATCGAACTCGAGGACTGGCTTGCTGGATTGACCCTATGAGGAACGGTGCTACACCTGAAGACTATATCAAGCAATGATCTTATACGTATCATTGCTATGCGTTGGTCACTCGGTTGTTTTGTGATGGGGGCTTCAAGGCTCTTGCCGCCGTTGGCAATTCAAAGTCCTGCATCGCTATCTTCTTCATCAACTCGATGGTTCCTCCACTCCGCCAATGGCTCGGTAACTCGGCTCATCCACTTGCTTGGTGTTTTATCGCAGCAGTACAAACAATGGCACACAACTCGATGATTCCACAGACTTGGCTACTCGAAGACATCTTCCATGACTCGATGATTTCACATCTCTACCAACCAATCGGAGTTTATTTAATGTTTTGGCTGATCCCAAATTTCCTGAGCAGCCAAATTGAAGTTAACTCCTCAACGCTCCCTGGCTTATCATCCCACCCAAGGCTAACCTTAATAATGCACCATGCAAATACAGCTAGGGGGCATTTGAAAAACAAATGATCAGCCGTCTCCCTTGTGCCACATAGGGAACATTTATCACTGCCACGCCACTGCCTATGTTTGAGTTGATCTTGTTTGCACCCTGTCTTGGAAAAGTTGCCAAAGGAAGACTCTGACTTTCAAGGGTATCTTGCATTTCCATATTTTCTTGGCTAGTTTGTTCTCAACCCCACCATTCTGGATAAAGCAATATAGGGAATTAGTGGAAAATTCTTTGTTAGCTGTTAGAGCCCATTCTACCTCATCCTCCAAATCCGTTAGCTCCACTTCTTCCAAGTCTTGGGAAAGAGAGATCCATTCTCTTTCTTCTTCCGGTCCTAACAATCTTTTAAAGTCTATGTCCCAACCCCCTTCAGCTGAGTCATTCACTGAAGCGTTCTGGTCTCTACAAATAGAGAAGAGTCTTGGGTAACTAGCATTTAATGGGCACGAGTGCAACCAAACATCACTCCAGAAGTTTGTGCTTCTACCATTCCCCACCTTGTGAATCGCGCCCCATTTGAAAAGATGCTTAACTTTATGTAAGCCTTTCCAGAACTGAGATCCTTGATCCCTTGACTTGAAGAAATCATCGTTGGGCATATACTTGGCCCTTATAATCCTGTTCCATAATCTGTCCCATTATTTGTAAAGCTTCCAGATCCATTTAGTTATCAAACACTCATTAAAAAGCCCAGTATTAACTATTCCTAAGCCACCTTGGTTTTTGGGTCAGCACACCGCATTAAAAAGCCGAAGTGAAGGCATGGTGCACGTTACCGCTGCCACCAAGGCACAAGCTCGTCTCCCTCGAGAACTTGTCGAACTCCCGGAGCTAGCACGGGCGCTTACTAGCGATGCCCCTTTCACCGGCGGGCTTAAATCATATACAAACATGTGACGGTCTTCACAACGAATCATGATAGACTCGATCACCGATATCCAACCGATCTAGCTTTCTTCATAAACAAAGAGTAACAACCTAGATCACACGCTTAAGGACACCATAGTCTTAGATGCGCAATATCGCTCCTTGTTACTCTCACAAGCACTCTCAAGATATCCAATATCCTCTCCTAGTGCTCTCCTCTTTTCCTCGTGGACCTTACCAAATACTCTCAGGTATTCCAGTGGCCACGAGAGGTCTCTAAGACCATAGCAACGAAGTTATATAGGCTTCCAACCTCCAACTAGCCGCTGCTCCACAAAATTAGCTTTCTGGGCCTACTGACCGGACAGTCCGGTCACTGCCTAACCGGACAGTCCGGTCACTACAAACCTCGGCGCCAATGGCTCTGTCCCTTTGCTGATCTCTACTGACCGAACCGTCCGATCAGTTTCTCTCTCCAGTCTAGAAACATTCGAGATCGCAGCTTTCTCTGTGCCCTATGCAACCCATACTGACCGGACCGTCCGGTCTGTAAACCGGACTATCCGGTCTCTATGGACCCTGGCACAAACAGATTCCTCGCTAAGTCTTGTCTCTAGATTTCCTGTCCTCCTAGTGACCGTACAGTCTAGTCTCCACTGACCTCTCTGTCCGGTCATTATGTTCAGAAGCTGAAAATTGTTGTCCTCGCTTGACTTCGTTTCCCGGCTTCTTTGAACTGCTCCTTGTCTTCTCCACTGTCATCTAGTGCCTGTGATTTTACCGAGCAATCTTACACATCACCGACTAGTCATGACTAAGAGAAATGACCTAGACCCCCTTGATAGTCTGGTTTTTCCTACGGACTCAAAACCCTAACAACTAGACAAGTGTTCCCAACACTTGCTCCATAGCTTGTCCTTAGCTTTGATCTATCTCCATCAACCATTGTACTCCATCAAGCTCACCAAGCCTCCATGCTTGTGGTCATTGTCATCAATCGTCAAGGTCGCCATTGACAATCATCATAGAGTAGAAAAGGTTTTCTACATGAACTCATGTAGACATTAGTCATATTTCATGTTTGTCATTCATCACCAAAACATCATACCTTGGGGTGACCTCAATGGTCATTATTCTTACAACCTCCCCCTTTTTGGTGATGGATGACAACCACTACTTATGATGATCCAAAATGGACAAGCAACAAGAAACTAAAGGAAAAGAAAGGATTGAAAGGATTACCTTGGACCTTACCATGGAAGTAGTCTCCCCCTTGAAATGTGCTAGGTGTTGCGGGAGAACTACCTAATCACATAGCGCACTTGATGTCGGTCCTGAGTTGAATTTTGCGCCCGTCTTGGTGTCGTGGTTGATGTTCTTGTTGAAGTAGATACACACCAAAGATGTAGATGTTCATGTCGGTGTTGATGTACATTGTTGTTCTTCTCCATGTTGGTGTAGATGTTCTTCTTAATAAGATCTTCATGTGTACTTCAAGTGAACATGCACCATTTTCTTTGTGTTCTCCTCTTTGTCACCTCGTAGCTTGTTTGTATCTTCATGTTCTTCTCCCCTACTTGGTGATTCATCTTCATGTTCTTCTCCCCCTTTGTGTTATCAACCTAGACTTGGATTTTGGATCTTCATGTTCCTTCTCCCCCTTTATCACCTATCACCAAAAACAAAAGGCAAGACAAGAGAACCAAGGAGCAAATAATAAATAACAAGAGGTAGAAAGACTCCCCCTTTAATAGTGCTCCTCCTTGGTCATTATGGTCTTCCACCATAGCTCCCCCTACACACATGACTCAACAAAATATTTTCTCAAGTATGCAAAGGTTAGTCATTAGCGTGTTGGAAATGTATGAGTCACTTGTCTTTGAGCCGCGCGAGTAGATTTAGCCTCGGAGCTAGGTTGATCATGACTCAATGGGCATGAAGCACAAAGATCAGTATATGATCATCTAAAGGGTCATATACTTACATTGTAAATAAGCAACTCCCTCTAGAAACATGCTTGGAAGCATGTAAGGTATCACAATGCAAGAATGCATGAATGCAAACAATATAAATGCAACAATTTACAAATGTATGATGCAATGCTAAAGGAAAGAGAGAGAAAGACTACAAACCAAAAAATCAATGACGAGTTGTTCCCTTCTTGAGCTTACTCACAATGGACCATTCTTCAAAGCCTTGGGCACACCATGAACCACCTTACCAAGCTTAACCCATGTCCACTGCTATCTCAAGGAGGTCCAAAGTCAACCTACAAGAGAAAAGAAACAAGCACAAAACAAAGATATAAACAACAAAACAAACAAACAAAGTTGTACAAATTTACAAGAGTCAAGCTTTAGGGTTACTCAAGTGAAGTTGGAAAGGACGAGAACATTGAGTTCTCCCCTTAGCTTGTTGAAGGTCTTCTCATCAAGAGGCTTGGTGAAGATATCCGCTAATTATTTATGAGTTTGCACATGCACCAAGTCAATGTCCTTCTTCTCAACATGGTCTCGAATGAAATGATATTTGGTTTCTATGTGCTTTGCATGACCATGATCTCCAATTTTGAGAGCCATCTTAGTCGCCGCTTCACTATCACAATATAGTGTATTTGAGTGAAGTTGAGGCCATAGTCCGAAAGTGTTTGCCTCATGTAGAGAAGTTGAGCACAACATGCTTCTGCTGCCATATACTTCACTTTGGCTGTAGATAGAGCCACCGAGTTTTGCTTCTTTGAGCTCCAAGATACTAGAGATCTTCCAAGAAATTGACAACCTCCCGATGTACTCTTTCTATTCACTTTGCAACCCGCGAAGTCCGAATCCGAATACCCAAATAACTCAAAGCTTGTTCCTCTAGGGTACCATAACCCCATGGTAGGTGTGTATTTAAGGTATCTAAGTATCCTCTTCATGGCCTTCAAGCGTGACTCCTTTGGATTTGCTTGATAGCGTGCGCACAAGCACACACTAAACATGATGTCCAGTCTTGAGGCGGTGAGATAGAGCAAGGACCTAATCATTGATCTATAGAGCTTGGGATTCACCGGTTTTCCCTTTTCATCCATGTCCAAGGGTTTGCTTGTTGCCATAGGAGTGCGCAAGGGTTTGCTATTTTCCATATTGAATCTCTTGAGAAGATCCTTGGTGTACTTTTCTTGATAGATGAAGTTTCCTTCTCTCAATTGCTTCACTTGAAAATCAAGGAACACATGGAGATCTCCAATAACAGACATTTGAAATTCCTTTGCCATCATTTTCCAGAATTCCTCATTGTACTTCTCATTTGTTGACCCATATATGATATCATCTACATAGATTTGACACACAAAGAGATCCTTTCCAACATGCCTTATGAACAAGGTGCTATCAATGCTTCCAATCTTGAACCCATTCTTGAGAAGGAAGTTCCTCAAGTGTTCATACCATGCCCTTGATGCTTGCTTGAGTCCATAGAGAGCTTTGTTCAATTTGTACACATGTCTTGGGGGTTTGGGATCTTCAAACTTCTGGGGTTGCTCCACATAGACTTTCTCATTTATCTCTCCATTTAAGAATGCACTCTTCACATCCATTTGATAGAGCTTGAAGCCATTGTGTGAAGCATAGGCAAGCATGATCCGAATAGCTTCAAGTCGAGCCACAGGAGCAAATGTTTCCTTAAAGTCAATCCCCGCTACTTGAGAGTATCCCTTAGCCACTAGGTGAGCCTTGTTCTTCACAATTGCCCCTTTCTCATCTTGTTTGTTCATGAAAACCCACTTGGTGCCAACAACATTGTGATTCTTGGGTCTCTCAACAAGTTTCCACACTTTGCACCTCTTGAAGTTGTTCAATTCTTCTTGCATAGCAATTATCCACTTGTGATCATCCATTGCCTCTTCAATTGTTGTGGGATCAATCATGGAGATGAAAGAGAAGTTCTCAATTGCAACATTGGTCTCATCATCATTTTCCTCATTGTTCACATAGTTGGGCTTGTATTGATTTCTCCTTGTCCTTACTCCTTGAGATGGACTTCCAATGATCAAATCACGAGAATGATCCTTGTTGATAGCTTTGGGTCTAGGATGATGTTCTTCTTAAGTGGGAGGAGGTCTAGGTGATGTATCTTGTGCATCATGGGTTAATTGCTCTCTAGATATATGAGTGTCTTGGATTCTGAGAGAAGTGGGAGAATCACTCTTATGCTTTCTTGTCTTGGACTTGGGACTTGGAGTGGATGAGGATGTATCTTGTGAAGAGCTTCGGGAAGTGGCTTGTGGTGAAGTATGTGAAGAGGCTTGTGGTTCACTTCTCACTTGGGTTTCCTCTTGGGTAGGTGGATGCACTCTCAATGAATCTTGGGAGGAGCTAGAAGGTATGTTGGAGGGATTTTGGGTTGGTTCTTGCACCTCGAAGGAAGAGATAGGTTGAGGTGGAGGAGTAGAGGGCCCATCAATATCATCATCATTGGTCTCGTGGGATAAAACCTCGCCCACAGGCATGTTCCACAAAGCTTCCCTCATAGGTTCATCCTCAATGTTCACTTCATGAAACTCATCTCCCTTCTGAGAACCATTTGACTCATCAAATTGCACATCATAGGATTCTTCCATACAACCTGTGGCTAAGTTGTAGACCCTATATGCTTTAGAAGTTCCTAAGTACCCAACAAGAATGCCTTCATCAGTTCTACTCTCAAACTTCCCTGGCTTCCTCCTCTTCTTGAGAATGTAACATGTGCAGCCAAAGACCCAAAAATAGGAAATATTTGGTTTCTATCCAACCAATAGCTCATAGTGTATCTTCTTCAGTAGCTGGTGGAGATGATTGCCTCTGCCCAAAACATCTCATGTGTTCCATACTCATCTAACATTGCACGGGCTAGAGTGATAAGTGTCTTGTTCTTGCTCTCCACTACTCCATTCTGCTCGGGAGTATATGTAGTAGAGAATTCATGTTTGATGCCCTTCTTGTCACAATATTCCTCCACTGTTGTGTTCTTGAACTCTGTGCCATTGTTACTTCTTATTGTCACAATGTTGGCCTTGAATTTATTCTTTGCTCTCCTTGCAAATTTTCTAAAGATGTCGCTTGCTTGAGACTTGTCCACTAGAAAGAAGGTCCAAGTGTATCTCGTGAAGTCATCTACAATCACCAAGCAATAGAGATTGCCTCCCAGACTCTTGTAATGTGTTGGCGCAAACAAATCCATGTGCAACAGTTCTAGAGGATGAGATGTTGACATGAAAGACTTGGTGGGATGAGAAGAGGCAACTTGCTTCCCTGCTTGACAAGCACTGCACAGTTTGTCCTTCACAAAGATCACATCCTTGATTCCTTCAACTAGATTCCTCTTGACCACTTTTCTGAGCTGTCTCATCCCAACATGTGCTAATCTTCTGTGCCACAACCATCTCTTGGTCGATTTTGTGAGGAGACAAGTACTCGGTGGCATGTTAATAGATTTGAAATCCGTGACATACAAGTTCCCATGCCTCACCCCATGAAACACTAGCCCTTTCTTGGCGTTCTCAATAGTTGCTCCGTCCTTATCATATGTGCACTTGAATCCCATGTCACACAACTGACCAATGGATAAAAGGTTGAAGTTGAGGGTTTCCACAAGACAAACCTTGGAGAGATGGAGATCCTCTGTAATGGCCACCTTGCCTGAGCCTCTGACTCTCCCCTTTGAGTTATCCCCAAAAGTCACATTCTCACTGTCTTCATCTTTATCAATGTTGGTGAACATGGTTGGCTTCCTGGTCATGTGTTGGGTGCACCCACTATCAAGGATCCAATGGGTACCTCTACTCTTGTAGTTGACCCTGGTGGTAGCCATAAGACAAGCACTAGAGAAAGATGGGTTAGTATCCAAGGCATTGCTCATTGACTTGTACTAACCTCATCATGTATGTTGTGGTTACAAGTTCAGAACAAACACGTATTGGGCGAGCCGAGGGCTGGCTAGGCCGAAGGCCCCTCGGACAAGCTATAGCGAGAGTGAACAAGACGACACAATACCACAGTGCTGAAGGGCTAGAAGAGGCGCCCTTCGGCTAACGGACTTTGGTATTATCTGGTCAGAATAGTACAAGAAGGTTCTCGTGGCAAAAGACCGTCCCCCTACGCTCAGAGGTGCAGGTGAGCATTTATTGATCCATGCTTACCTACCCTCTGGGTGTGTTTATAGATTTGCCCCGGGCCTTACATTACATATCTTACTACTTGATCTAAGGGTATTGTAGTACTTCAATATTCATCCGGTACATGCCCCCGGCTGTCATCCTCTGATGCCTGCGCTGGGGCCCGCCGCGCCATACGGCCTTCGGATGCCTGCTGAGCCGAAGGCCCTCTAGGCCGTTGGCCCACCTGAGCCTTGTCTCTTGTTGCTAGGCTGCCTTCTGGCCTTGGGGAGACTAAGGGGTGGGCTTTCCCCCAACAGTAGCCCCTCATGGGTGAGATCCGCCTTCGGCAGGACCGAAACCGTGATCATGCGAAATGACCACCCCTTGTCTCCCCCCCTTTCGGGCCTGTCCGGAGGCCATCCTTACTCCGGTTACCTGAAACTGCCACACATGCTCATGTTCATTGAAGTTAGTTAATCGACCAAAGCGAGACGCGCTAACCCTCGTCATTATGTTGTTCTACCCCCGGCCCGAACGACCTTCAAATTCCCTGCCCCCTATAGCCGCTCCGTGCGACATCTTTTAAAATGTGACAAGTGTATTGCCATAAATGCATTCCATGCACCGATCTGTTATAAATACGCCCCACGCGGTTACCCAACGCACTCCTTGAGCGGGCGCGCGGTCATAAATTTGGCCTTCGCACCACGTGTCAGCCATCGGGTCAGTGAGTGCGCGATCGGACGCGAGAGATCACCGCGCGACCCGTGCTCCACCGGCTATATAAGCCAGGCGTTCACCCCCCCCCCCCCCCTCTCTTTTCACTTTCACTTTGATTCTTTGACTACCTGTGAAACCCTAGCACCTCGCAACTAACCCTTTCTTGCGCACCACTCAACGCGCGCTTGCTCGCACCGAAGGCTGCTCGACATCCTTTCTTCAAGCTACTCGATCGCGCCCCTCGATAGACAATAGGCCCTCGGAAAGCTAAGGCCGCGTCCGGATTTGAACTAAAATAGGTCAATGACAAGAAGGCCGGATGTGCGTATCTGGGGCTGAGCTCCATCACCGAAGAGCTACTAGACACATGGTATGCCAAACCGAAGCAACGGTTCAAGAGGCCCCGAGCGTCAATGCCGAAGGACGGCGAAACCGTGCCCCAACCTTGGCCCGGCACCGTAGTAGTCTTCGAGCGGTTCTTCGAAGCAGGGCTCCGATTCCCCTGCTCCCGGTTCGTCGGAGATGTTCTGGCCCTCTATGGGCTCGAGATACAGCAGGTGCTGCCGAATAGCATCACTCGGCTGGCCTGCTTTGGGTGGGCATTCAGGATGGAGGGCACCGAACCGCATGCCGATGCCTTTGCTGCTACGCATTTGGCTTCCCAACAGGAACATCCTTGTACCGAGGACCCCACCATGCTATCAAACTATCTTACCATCACCCTCCGGCCACGCCACGAACGCGATGTGCCTGCAAAGGGGTCAAGGCAGCATTGGGGGAAACAGATCTCCACCGGGTGGTTCTACTGTAATGTGGGCACCGAAAGCAACCTACGTAGCTAAAACATGAAGATCTTGTACATTCTGAAGCCTGTGATCCCGGAGGACAATAAACTTGCCTCCCACATTCAACTGTTGTCCCGAATTGCTGGGCGCCTGAGTATGCGTGACTTGGTGGAGGAGTTCTGCGCCGCGGGCATCGACCCTCTTTGGGTCGACTGGCATGTGCAGTTCATTACCCTTGACCTCGTAAGCGGAGATCTGCAATTTTCCTGAGAGCGGTTTCCGAAGATTAACTTCGCCGAGATAGAGTAGCACGCGAACCATTACCTTGGCCCTTTAATCGAGAAGGAATGAGAGCTGCTAGGGGAAATGGGGCGTCGGGGCCGAACCAACCGCATTGTGCAACTGTACAATGCAGAGGCCGTGCTGCCATCGCAGGAGCCGCATAACGTCGAGGGTCAATAGCCCGAAGGCCGGGCGGACAAGGACGCGGACGATAAGGAGGAGGAGGAGAAGGAGGAGGAGGTGGAGGAAATTGGCACATCTGCAGTGCCGGAGGGGCGAGTGAAGGTTGTTATTAAGCGGCCTGCGGCTCCAGAGGGGAACACCGAAGCCGCCGCACTGGCGCCACGGTGATCCAAGCAAGTGGCAAAGCGGGCCCCAAGGATGAGGGGTAGTGTTCAACCGGACGAAGGTACTTCTGGCCGAAGGAAGAAGAAGAGACGCTCTAGGGCAGCCCCGGCCGTGCCTTCGCCCGCACCAAAGCAGTCGAAGCGCCGATACCTCCGGAAGAAATATGAAGAGACCCCTCAGAGGCCGGCGACCCCGAGTTAGGTGACAACCGACCGTGAGGTTATCGCTGCTACTCCGAACCGGACGCCACCAGCGACCCCGACTCCTAGCACAACAGACGCATCTCTCCTGAATGTGCTGGTGGGCGTCATCCCGAATGGGTCCGGCAGAAGACACGAGGGAGGCTTTGGAGGCAGAGCGTCACCTCTACCCCGCTCCCCCCAGCATTTAGATGCCGATACTGGACTTCGACGTAGATAGTCCATCAGCCTGCACAGGTGCTCCGATTCTTCTAACTATTTGCTACGCTGCCCTGTGCCTGCTCTAGTGTTCTAATGATTTCTTTTCTTGGTTTTGGCAGGACAACACGAGGGTGGCATAGAAGATGCCCCCGAACAGCAGTGGACCAAGGAGGCGGACGCTAGTGCATGCTCCGGGTTGGAATCCGGAGGCCGAGGCTCCACATCGAGCAGCCGTAGCAGCAGCTCAAGCGAGGGAAGCAAAGCCTTTGAAGGGGAGAGGGGTCCACAGATCGATGATGTTAGCAGCAGCGAGGAAGAGGGGTCTGCGGCATTGCTCTTGGCGCGCCCGTGACAACCTGGCAGTGGGAAGGGCTTCATGGGTGTGCTCCCCTTGGGCGTGCAACCGGAGGATGTGGGGGCTAACCTGCGTGCGGCGGACTTTGCCGGCCGCCCCGAAGCCTCGACTACCCTCGGGTATGCCTCCTGAATGCTGGACCTCTGTGCCAGTGAAAAGGCCCTAGAAGGTGTGGATGCGGCCACGGCCATCAGCTACTTGGCTCGTCTTACCACGCAGGTATGCTATTTCCCTGGCCTCATTGCTTTTGTTAAAAACGTGACCACATGCTTCTAACTTCCCATGCACTTGTGCAGACCGCCGTTCTATCCCAGCATCTCGAGGCCAAGTTGTCCCCGGAGGACGCCCTTTCGGAGTTTGGAAGTAGCTAGCCGAGAGTCAGGCGCAAGCCCAGTCGTCTGCCGCAGATCTAAAGAAGGCCCAAGATGTAGTCTCGGAGGCTGAAAAGAAAATCCAGCAGGTCACCAAAGATGCGAAAAAATCTATCGAGGACCTAGGAAAGCAACTGGAAAAGCTACGCGAAGATAATCGGACACTGGGGGCTGACAACTTGGCACTTCACAGCGACAACCAGAAACTACAAAAGGCTCTAGAACATGCCTCTATCTATATTGAAGAATCTAAGACGATGAGCCAGGGCCTGTTCGGTCTGATAGGTCAACAATGACACTTTTTCACTGGGATGGGACTAGCGTCCCGGGAGCCTGCGCATGTCGAGGGGGAGGGCAGAAAGAGCATCAGTTGGCTGTGCAAGGGCCTCGACTGAGCCAAAGACGGTCTCTGTTCTTATGGCACTATCTGCGCTCGGATAGGCTATACGACGACCTACGCTATGCTGGAGTCGCTAGCTACCCCCATGCGTTCGGAGATCCAAGAAGCTGCACACCAACTACTGTCTCGATAGCGGGGGAACCCGGCCGAATACAACCAACTGCAAGAACAGCTAAGTCCGATCAGCAATGTCTTGGGGCGGGATTTTTAGCAGCCTCTTGGCAACGAGCTTGTCGAAGTTCTTGCTCAGGATACGACTGCTCGCCTGGCGGCGTCTGCCTCCACCACTGGTAACACTCCTGTTTCCTGTGGGCAAAGGGAGCCTAGCTTAACAACTCGCGGTGCAGATGGAACCACCCCCGGAGCCCCTGGTACTTCGGGCCATGATGCTGGCCATGCCGTCGGTGCCTTCGATTCTGCTGCCCTGGCCTCCGGCGTTGAGAAGCCGCACGGCCCCGAGATGCCCTCGGCAGCCCCTCCGGAGACCCAGGTGTGAGTTCACCCTTATCTAAGGACTCCGCACCGTCTACACTAGCTAGTGTTTTGAAGGATAGGATTTTGTACGGTGGTCGTAAGCGTCTAGCGCTCCGACGTCTTTCACTCTGTAACTTAGGTGTTTATTTTGAATGAAACCTAGTTAGCTATCTATCTACATTGCCCGTTTTATTGTACTTAAGATTTACCTTGCTGTCTTTCTCTAGAATGCACCTTCCGAAGATGCAACTTCCGTTCCGCCGGACGCCACGATATTGGACATAGCTCTCGCATCCATCAAAGTGCTGGGGGTCGGGGAAGCCCCTAGAGTTTACTTGTTCCGTGGCGTGCAGTGGAGGCGTTGGAAGCGCGAACACCCTGAAGGGGGTTTTGCAGAATTCTTGTCCTCCATTGATAAGGACAACGAACGCATCAAAGCGGCATACCAGCGCATATCATCGGAAGAGCTACTCCGACGGCGCATAGCTCATGACACCCGGAGCGCGAGCGACGGTATTGTGACCGAACCCCTTATCCTGCTACCAGCGCCGAAGGCAGAGCCTATTGAAATTTTGAGCAGCAGCCCAAGCCCTTCTCGGGGTGATGCCTCGTCTAGCAGCTCCTCTGACATGGACATTGAAGCCCTTCGGCAAGCCGCGCAGACACCCTTTGGTCGTTGGCAAATTATCGCTGACTTGGAACGACGTCGGTGAAGCGTATCGCGCGCCAACCACTGACTACGGCTGTCGAGGGCTACGCTAGATGATTTGGCCGAACAACACCGTGAGCTGTCAGACATGCTGAGCGAATTGAAACACTTGCCATGAGCTGCCAAGCTTGCCACAAGGGCCTCCGGCCCCTTTGTGTGTTGATCCCTCGGTCTACTATAGATTTCGTGTCTTCGGGCCCTCGTATATTGTATGCCTTCGGGCTCTTTGGAAACTGTATGCCTTCGAGCAAACCATGTATGCCTTTGCCCTCAGGCTCTTTGTAAATTGTATGCCTTCGGGCTCTTTGTTATATACACAAACTTTCAAGCTCACGCATGACTGAGATTATGCCATCGTGCATTGTAATGGAAGATCGCCTACGACATGCTTATTCTATGTGCCAAACACCTCATCAGGCTTTGGCAAGCTTTGAACCGTAGTTGTTCGGCATCGGGCTATGTGTCGCATCTGGCTTTCTAGGCATGTCATTCCGGAGCATTGGACCGTAGTTGTCCAGCATCGAACTGTAGTTGTTCGGATAAGGGCCGTAGTTGCCCTTGCAGTAAATATAAATGAAGCGTCCCTTCAGGACCCTTAGGCCGTAGTTGCCTAGAATAAGGCCATAGTTGCCATGACAAGGATCAAGATTGCTGATAAAAGCAACACAACTTATCACAAACCCCCAGAATCTTTCATGCTTACCTTACAGAATTTCACTGGCCTCCAACAAGTGTAGGACCAGCCCCCAAGCGGCTACTATAAATGACACGGTATACAAAACGTCGGACAACAAGACGAGGGTCGCAACCCCTTGGCATTTAAACATTGCCAACCTTCTGTGCCCTCTACCCGAAGGCAGCAACCTACCGAGACACGAGCTAACCTGCTTTGAAACAAAAAGGTGTGGGACGCAGCCCGATCGACTCCTTGGGACACGGCCCAGAACAACCTCTTAGGACACAGCCCAAACGACTCCTCGGGACTCCACCCGGATGACTCCTCGGGACGCAGCCCGGAACAACCTCTTAGGACACAGCCTGAATGGCTCCTCAGGCCTCCGCTCGGAACAACACTAACCGGGATAAGCATCGCACCGAAAGGATACATGCTCAACCCCATCTTTTTACACCAAAACAGACATTGTTACTGCCAACCCTACTTTCGGCCTATTACACGTAAAACCGCTTCAAGGCATCGGCATTGTAGGTATGCTGCATCGGAGAGCCATTCAATTCCAACGAATGATAGGGCCCCGGCCTGTTTGAGTGATCCACGATGAAGGGACCCAGCCATTTGCTACACAATTTGCCAACGCTGATTGGATTGGGATTGCATCGAAGGACCAGATCGCCCGGTGCAAATTCCCTTGGGTAGACTTTGCGATTGTATGTTTTTTCGAAGGACGCGATGTACTTGTGCAAGTTAGCGACTGCTTGTATGTGCACCTCTTCCAACATGTCCTTTGTCACATCATCTTCACTGACATGAGGCCTAAGTGTGCGCAATGACCCGGCATGTATCTCCTCTGGCGTGACCGCCTCAGCACCATACAATAGCCGAAAAGGTGAAAAACTAGTGGACCTTGTAGCAATTGTCCTGATAGACCAGAGAACTTTCGGCAGCACCTCGACCCATTTGCCCTTCGGCAAGCCGATCAATGAACGAGAGATTCCGAAGAACAGCGTACCATTCATTCGTTCCACAGCCCCATTGGCCCTCGGGTTAATGACAGAGACCTCACATTTCTTAACCCCCAGACTAAGGCAATATTCTTTGAACTCGAGCCCCTCAAACTGTTTATCATTGTCCACAGTTAGCTCTAGCAGAACCCTGAAGCGACAGCCCACATTCTTCTAGAAAAACTTTATGATGTTTCCCGCTATTATTTAAACCAGCGGTTCAGCCTCCACCCATTTAGAGAAATAATCTATGGCCACCACAGCAAACTGATAGCCCCCCCGAAGCCATGAGCAATGGCCCCACAATGTTGATCCCCTATCGGGCGAGCGGCCAAATCGAAGGGATTGGCTGTAGGGCTGTAGCAGGTAGGTGAGATTGGCGGCCCATCCACTGACAGCCAACACACATTCGGACCAGGTCTTCGGCATCCCAAACGGCAGTAGGCCAGTAGAACCCTTGGCAAAATGCTTTGGCAACCAATGCCCTTGGAGCCAAGTGTGACGAACACAACCCCTCATGGATTTCTCGTAACAAATTCTGTCCCTCGGGCCGGCTGAGACAGGGAAGCAGAGGAGCACAGACACCCCCTTGTATAGAACATCATCAATAATAGTGTACCCACAACGATGTAGTATCCTCTGCTGCTCCTCTTTGCCATTTGAGACATAGCGCCCTTCGAGACATGCCCGAATGGGAGCCCGCCAATCCTCGACCGTGATGGCCAGAACCTTTCGACCTTTTGCCTCTAGCGCTGTTGTTGATTCACTCATAACCTCATGAAGCACATCACCAGCGATCAGACGCTGTCCGGCTGCCGCCTTAGCCAATGCATCTGCTTCTCCATTTTTAGTGTGGCGGATATTGTGAACTTCAAAGCCTAAGAAGTACTTGCCCATCTCCCTCACCTTAGTGATATACCGAGCTATCTCTGGATCCCTAGCTTGATATCCTTATGCTAATTGAGCTGAGGCCAACTGAGAATCGCAGTAAATAACCAGCCTCCTAGCCCCAAGGGCTCGAGCTTGTCGAAGGCCCAACAATATGCCTTCATATTCTGCAGTATTGTTCATTGTTTGGAAAGCCACCGTGGCAGAGAATCGCATGGTTTTCCCTCGGGGTGATGTAATAACTGCAGCACACCCTACTCCGGAGGCCCCCCAAGCACCATCAGTGTGAACTGTCCAAACTGGGTCCTCCAGAACAGCCTAGGGGGAGCTCCGACCACAATGCTCACACGATCATTTCAGATGATCGATCTCACCACTATAGCTTCGGCGCCTCCACTTCCTCCACCACAAGATCGACATTGGCATCTTCGTCGAACTCACCAACAGGATCACTTCTTCCAATTTAATGAATTTGTGAGAAATCCAAATGATGACCTTTGCGAGACTCTCTTATGCATTTATGAACTTGTGTGTAGGGTGAACTCTTTGAGGGGCCTATAGAGGATTGCACCACATGGAGTGATTGACAAGTGCATCATGCGAATCATAACTCATGAGAGGGGTTTCTTGGTTGAGGAGGTAATCAATAGAAGGCATGAGCTTGTAATTGAGAGAGCAATGGAGATGATAGTTGTGCTCCACTCACAAGTGGGACACGTGCTTGAGCATGTCACCGACCTCTATGACCCTCCCCATTACTTCTTCGACCTTGACAATGTGCAAAT
Organism: Eleusine coracana subsp. coracana; assembly: GCA_032690845.1. NCBI lineage: Eukaryota > Viridiplantae > Streptophyta > Magnoliopsida > Poales > Poaceae > Eleusine > Eleusine coracana. The sequence continues at coordinate 13,426,609 of CM064424.1, forward strand.
GGGGGATGGTCATGGACAATGGAGGTATCATGCTCCCCACCATCCTATAAGGAGAAGACTTCAGGAAGGGATTGCAAAGATCCCTAATTATGAGGATGGTTTCATGGTTCGTCATGATGAGGTTAGTGCAAGTCAATTGAGAAATGCTTTAGATACTAACCCTTCTTTCTCTAGTGCTTGTCTTATGGCTACCACCAGGGTCAACTACAAGAGTGGAGATACTCATTGGACTCTTAACAGCGGGTGCACTTAACATATGACAGGGAAGACAACCATGTTCACCAATGGTCAACTTTGTGACATGGGATTCAAGTCCACAATTGATGAGGATGGTGCAATGATTGAGAATGCAAAGGAAGGGCTAGTATTCCATAAAGTGAACATTAGAGATGAACCAACGAGCAAAGTTTTGAGGAACATGCCCGTGGGCGAGGTATTACCCAATGATGATGATATTGGTGAGCCCTCTACTTCATCACCTCAACCATCCTCATCCTCTGAGGAACAAGAACCAACCCAAAATGCCACAAGTACACCTTCTAGCTCCTCCCAAAATTCGATGAGAGTTCACCCACCAAGTGATGAGGAAACCCAAGTGAGAAGTGAGCCACAAGCCTCTCCACATACTTCACCACAAGCTACTTCTCCAAGTTCTTCACGAGATACATCCACATCCACTCCATGCTCCAGTTCCAAGACAAGAAAGCATATGAGTGATTTTCCCACCTCATTGCAAATTCAAGACACTCATATCTCAAGAGAGCGAGCAATCCATGATGCACAAGATACTTCACCTAGACCTCCTCTCACTCAAGAAGAATACCATCCTAGACCAAAAGCCAAGTACAAGAAGAAGAGGTACTTCAACAAAGACAAGGGCAAAGGAAAGGAGCTCAAGGAGAAATTCTCACACAAGGCTCTTGTTGGGGAGTGGACAAGCGACCACTAAAGTGAAGCATCCTCCTCTTCAAGTGATGATGATGAAGTGGCCGGCCGAGCCATGATCAATACAACACTTCCACGAGCTCTTCCACCACCTCCCATGTGCCTCATGGCCACGAGCCAACTTGGGAAGAGTGAGGATGAGAGTAGCTATGATAGTGATGATGAGGAGCTCTTCTGCGTCGAGCTTTGGAATATGCTTGAGCAAGCCCGCGACATCGCCGTCAAGAGATTCAGAATGTTGGAAGTGGTAAGAAAACAATGTAAGTTGGCCAAGGACCCGTGTTGGTGATCTTGATAGTGAGCTTAAGGACCTCGTCACATCTCATGCGGCCCTAAACAAGAGTTTTGACAAACTCAAGGATAATCATGTAGAGCTACGTGAGAAGTATGAGGCTCTTGAACTTACTTTTGAGACCATCAATGTTGAGAATCTTGCCTCTCCCTCCTCTAGTTCATCTAAGAGTGATGCTTCTACTATGTGTGATGAACTAACCACCTTAGTCGAGGTTCCTTCCTTTGAGTCATTTGTTTTGAAGGAATATCATAAGATCAAGGAAGAGAGGAAGATGGTGATGGACATCTTCGAGAGGCTCACACGTGGTGGAGCCATCCACACGGAGACTCTTGGGAGAAACCTTATGAACAATGTCTCCCATTGGGGACTTGGCTCATATCCTGCTGCCATCGACATCATCGGGACGAGTGATTCCATCCACGAATGGATCAAACCCCTACTCGCCAATGACTACTATTGCGAGAGGTGTTGCAAGGATGGCCACACCATCAAGGATTGCCCTATGGTGAGAAGTTCTATTATTTTACCTAATGCTAACTTGTTCCATAAGAACATCCATTTCAAGATTTTTAGGAATAAGGATGGCAAGGTGAATGCTAAGGCTTTGGGACCACCGAACAAAAAGAGAAAGTTCAAGAGCATATGGGTGCCTAAGTGCATTTTTGATCTTGTGAGGTCAACAAAGTACAAGTGGGTGCCCAAGAACAAGACCTAGATGATGGTGGTGGTGGTGGATTGGGAGTTTACTTGAAGATCAAGTGAAGTCCACCATAAGTGACATGGACCTCAACGACATATCTACTCATGAGGGAGGTATTCATGTTTGTTCTTGGTAGTTGTAGTGTGTTCTTTCTTTTCTTGCATTGCATGGTAATTAAGACTCCTTTGTGACTAGAATGTTTTGCATCCATGCATGTGTAAACGAGAAAAAAAACACATAAAAATTAATTATTCAATGTCTAACCCATCCAAGATAGCTATAAGCAAGGGGGAGTGCTTGAGATGGTGGTTTGGCTTCTCTCAAGGCAAGGGTATGGCTTATAGTGAGTAAGCTTGGGAGGGGTTCAAACTTGACATTGTTAGGTTTCCTTTGTGTCTTGTTTAACCTTGCTTGCATTTCACATGTAAAATACTTGTTGCATGCATCATATAGGAAACTCAAAGGAGGCTTGCCATATTTGGAGAAATTTGTGCCTCATATGAGAATACATCTCTATATGTGTGACCAAAGGAAAGCTTTGTGCTTCATGCCCATTGAGTCATGATCAAACGAGCTCCGAGGTTAAATCACGGCTTAAAGACAAGTGACTCATACATTCCCAACACACTAATAACTAACCATTGCTTTCTTGAAGAAATTTCTTTGTTGAGTCATGTGTGTAGGGGGAGCTATGGTCGAACACCATCATGACCAAGGAGGAGCACCATGAAAGGGGGAGTTTCCTAACTCTTGCCATTTATTGTTTGCTCCTTGGTTCTCTTGTGTTTTGTCTTTGGCTTGTGGTTTTTTTGTGATAGGTGACAAATGGGGAGAAGGAACATGAATATCCAATAGCCAAGTCTAGATCTATAACACAAAGGGTGAGAAGAACATGAAGATCCGAAAGCCAAGTCAAGAAGAACATAAAGATCAAAAGAAGATGAACAAAAGAAGAGAACATGAAGATGATCAAGACAATGGTGCATGTTCACTTGGAGTACATAGGAAGATCATGACAAGATGAACATCTACACCAACATGGAGAAGAACAACAATGGTGCACGTCTACAACAACAATGAACATCTACACCGACATGAACATCTACGTCCATGGTGTGTGTCTACATCAACAAGATCGACTACCACGACACCATGACGGGTGCAAAATTCAACTCAAGCTCAACTTCTAGTGCGCTACATAATTTATGTAGTTCTCCCTCAACACCTAGCATATTCAAAGGGGGAGACTACATCCAAGGTAAGGACCAAGGTAAACCTTTCAAACCTATCTTTTCTCTTGGTCCCTTGTTTTTGTTCGAGTCTTTTGTCCATTCCTTCTTATTCTTTCGGGACTCGTTTGTTTTGGATCATCATAAGTAGTAGTTGTCATCCATCACCAAAAAGGGAGAGATTGTAAGGATCATGACCATTGAGGTCACCCTAAGGTATGGTGTTTTGGTGATGAATGACAAGTATGAAATGTGACTAATGTCTACACGAGTGTTGCTCGTGTAGGAAACCTTTTCCACTCTATGATGATTGTTCACGGCGGCCTTGGTGATCGATGACAAGACCACAAGCATGGAGGCTTGATGAGCTTGATGGAGTCCAAGGGTTGATGAAGATGGATCAAAGCGGAGAACAAGCTATGAAGCAAGTGTTTGGTACACTTGTGTAGTTGTTAGGGCTTTGAGTCCATAGGAAAAACTGGACTATCAAGGGGGTCTAGGTTATTCTCTTAGGTCATGTCTAGTCGGTGATGTGCAAGGTTGCTCGGTGAAATCACACGCACTAGATGGCAGTGGAGAATCCAAGGAGCTATTCAGAGAAGCCGGGAAACGAAGTCAAGCGAGGATGAGAAGTTTCAGCTTCAGTACAGAGAGACCGGATAGTACGGTCAATAGAGGAGAGGACAGTTTAGAGGAGAACCCGCGAGGAATCTATCTGTGCGAGGGACCATGGAGACCGAACGGTCCGGTCTGTTTGGGTGAAGCACGGGACAGAGAAGAAGCCAAGTCTCTGGAATCCGACAAGGAAGTCCGATGCATCGGACTTGTCCGCCGGCTGGACAGACCGGACGGTCCGGTCTACTGATCGGACGGTCCGATCAGTACAAGGAAATCCAGAATAGAGGAGAAGTTCACTACGAGAAAATCTATTGGAGCAAAATTGTAAAGACGGGACTGTACGGTCTGATTGTACGGTTAGTAGACCGGACTATACGGTCTGTAGAGACAATTCTAGAATAGACGAGGAAGTGGTTGCAACAACTCTGTTTGGAGATTCAGCGATGAAAACTGGACTGTACGGTCTGTAGACCGGACTGTTCGGTCAGTATGGAGGAAACAACAGATAGAGAGTAATGGCTCTGGAGGAGTTGACCGGTGGAGACCGGACTGTCCGATTTGGATAGTGACTGGACTGTCCGGTCAGTATGTCCAGAGGGTTGTTTTGTGGAGCAATGGCTAGTTTGAGGTTGGAAGCCTATATAAACTCGTTGCTGGGGTCTTAGAGACTGCCTTTGGCCATTGGGATTGCTGGGAGCATCTATTGGGAGCCAAAGGGCCAAGAGAGGAGCATTAGGAGGGGATATTAGATATCTTAAGAGTGCTTGTGAGAGTAACTTGAGCATCTTGCACATCTAAGGCTAGGGTGTTCTTAAGGGTGTGATCTAGATTGTTACTCTTGGTCTATGGTGAGACCTAGACCGGTTAGGTGTCGGTGATCGAGCCTATCATGATTGGTTGTGAAGGCCATCACATATTTGTACATGGTTTGAGCCCACCGGTGAAAGGGGCATCAATAGTGAGCGCCCGTGTCAGCTCGGAGAGTCCAGCAAGTTCTCGAGGGAGGCGACCTTATGCTTTGTGCAGCGGTGACACACACCGTGTCTTCACTCTAGGAATGATTGCGGGCTCGTGGGCGAGAACTCCACTTGGTGGTGGGAGGGACCAGGACTCCGGCGGGAGTGGTCCAACGAGGAGTAGGGGAAGGTGCCATCCTTTCGAGACCTCAGGAAAAAATCATGAGCCATCTCTTACTCTACACCTTACTATGATACTTTACTTTTCGCATTTACATACCGTGCTATTCATGCTTATGTGCTTACCTTGCTCTAGTTGACTACCTTGTAGACTTGCGTGAATATGCTTCTTTACTTGCTAGTAGTTCTTAGCCTTCATACTTGATCACTAGCATGTATAGGAGTTGCTTTAGCTTGATTGATCACCCTAGTATGTATTGTGCTACTCATGCTTGTGTGCTTTCCGTGTGCCTGTTGATCTAGTAGCTTTGCATGAGTAGGACTCCTTGCTAGCTAGTTGTTTGCTTCCGTGTATCTTTGGTGACTAGCTTGCATTGGAGTTGTATTGCCTTTCTATGATCCACTAGTATGATTAGCTTGTTGTTTCTTCCATAGGACTATTATCTTGCTAGTGTGATCACCACTAGAATTGCATAGGAGTTGTATTGCCTTTGTGTGATCCACTAGTATGCTTAGCTTGTTGTTCCTTACATAGGACTATTTTTTTGCTAGTGTGATCACCACTAGAATTGTGTAGGATTTTTTTTGAGTGATCGGTTTTAGGATTTGGAGAATTTGGTACATAGCGCGAGTTCCCGATTCACCCCCCCCCCCCCCCCCCCCCGCCTCTCGGTCACTCGGTCCTTACACCAATCATGATAGGCTCGATCACCGACACCTACCGGTCCAAGTCTCACCATAGACCAAGAGCAACAACCTAGATCACACCCTCAAGAACACCCTAGCCTTAGATGTGCAAGATCGCTCCTTGTTACTCTCACAAGCACTCTCAAGATATCCAATATCCTCTCCTAGTGCTCTCCTATTTTCCTCTTGGACCTTACCAAATGCTCTGAGGTATTCCGCTGGCCAAGAGAGGTCTTTAAGACCCCAGCAACGAAGTTATATAGGCTTCCAACCTCCAACTAGCCGTTGCTCCACGAAATTAGCTTTCTGAGCCTACTGACCGGATAGTCCGGTCACTGCCTGATCGGACAGCCCAGTCACTACAAACCTCGGCGCCAACGGCTCTACCCCTCTGCTGGTCTCTACTGACCGGACCGTCCGGTCAGCTAACTGAACCATCTGATCAATTTCTCTCTCCAGTCCAGAAACATTTCAAAGTGCAGCTTCCTCTCTATCATGTGCAACCCATACTGACTGGACCGTCCGATCTGTAGACCGGACCGTCCGGTCTCTATGGACCCTGGCACAGATAGATTCCTCGCGAAGTCTTCTCTCTGGATTTTCTATCCTCCTAGTGACCGTACAGTCCGGTCTCCACTGACCCCTCTGTCCGGTCACTATGTCTAGAAGTTAAAACTTGTTGTTCTCGCTTGACTTTGTTTCCTGGCTTCTTCGAACTACTCCTTGTCTTCTCCACTGTTATCTAGTGCCTGTGATTTTACCGAGCAACCTTGCACATCACCGACTAGTCATGACCTAAGAGAAATGACATAGACCCCCTTGATAGTCCGGTTTTTCCTACAGACTCAAAGCCCTAACAACTAGACAAGTGTTCCCAACACTTGCTCCATTGCTTATCCTTGGCTTTGATCCATCTCCATCAACCATTGGACTCCATCAAGCTCACCAAGCCTCCATGCTTGAGGTCATTGTCATCAATTATCAAGGCCGCCATTGACAATCATCATAGAGTAGAAAAGGTTTCCTACACAAACTCGTATAGACATTAGTTGTATTTCATGTTTGTCATTCATCACCAAAACATCATACCTTGGGATGACCTCAACGGTCATGATCCTTATAAGTACTCATGGACAAAATCATCCATCTGTACCTCCTTACTAAGCTTAGCAATGACAGTTAAAGCATGGCTACATGGCTGTCCAGTGACTTGCCAAGCCCTACAACTGCAAGTATGGTGCTCCAAGTTCACAACATACCTTTCAGTGGACACAATTACTTCGGCAGTTGCACCCCCACATATCAACACCTCATGATCCTTCACATTCTTGCTGCTAGCATTGAGTTCGCCAATGATAGAAGGTATTATTATGCCCTGCATTTCACTAGCAAGCTTTCTTCTCATGACAAACTTGGCTATGATCATTTGTCTTATCTTGTCAAGCATGTCCTCAATATGTGGATCCTTGGTTTTTGACATCCAACTATTGAAACATTCAGAGAGGCCGTCATTGAACCAAATATATATGAAAAATGAAAAATACATAATTTAGAGTAAAACAATGTAAATAAATAGCTAAGAACTAAGAACTTTTTCATCAAGATGCACTATATTGCATTGGTAAGTCCATTTTACGATGTGGCACAATTTGAATCCTCTTCTTAATTTAATTGGGATCAAGCCTCTAAAAATCTACTCCTCAATGTAGCATAGTATCAACTCCTCAAACCAAGTTTTAGTGCCATGCATGAAACCAACTATTTTAAATAATTAGCTTAGTGTAAAATGCTAAATAATTAACTGTGTTGAATATACTGGAAGTTAAAATTTGTGACTTTGTAGGGTCGTTAGGAGTCGACAAACATGAACATGTGCCATGCGTCATGAATTTATCAGTTACAGAGATTTATATAAGAATTTAGGGGTATTTCTATTATTTATAAACTTTATCAATTTAATAGCAACATGTAAAACCTCAACATCATCTTAACATTTATATCTGAGTTACTAATAACAAATCAGGACAAACATAAAACTATAACTTCATTTTAGTCCACATGATAGAATATTCATAACTGAGTTGCATAAATGGCAGAGACATCATAACTAAGCATGCATATGTATTTCTCTAGCATCTAAATGGTTTTGAATAAGAATAATTAGTGAACTCTAAATTTCCAACTATAGAACGACCAACATAATTCACATTTTAGATACATGCAACATAACGAATATGCATGAAAGAATTTAGACACGAACGCGAGCACACACTCATGCGCCACCAGGACAAGCACATACGCCTTGTAGACTCGAAAAACACCCACGCCATCATGCACGACACACACATGACTACACTGCACGCCATGGCCGAACACGACGTGGTTTATTATTTTTCTAACAGAGAGTGGGAGCAGGAGGGCGAAACTAGGGGCGGCGACAGTTTTGGGAACCCGGGTTTCAGACCTGGTGAGGTTAGGGTGTCACGGCGCCGGCCACGCAGCGAAGTGCCGCCGCGGCAGCCAATCAGTGAAGAAGATGAGGGCATGAGTGGCTGATGGGTGGGGCTCGCTAGACTTTTCTTTTTCTTAAATTTTTAAAAAATGAGATCTCTGTTTATTAGCATATGTATTAATCCAGAGCTGAGTTTATGAAAATAAAAAATATGGGTGTGTTTGTCATGAGGTGCTCGTAATTTAGAAAATGGGTATATTCAACAAGTTGCATTTGAATTTAAATGGAGATTTTTCAAACATGGTATATTTTGAAGTCTTTAGGCATTTATTTAAGGCTTTACACTTGGAATGAAATTCTGGAATTTTTCTTAAAATTATATTTAACCCAACCGTACAGCATAAAGTTTTGGTGGCACTAGGTTCTGTGGGAAAAATTTGACTTATAGTTCAAGTGTGGTTCAAATTTAGCCAAATTTCATGCAAATGGTGATCCAATGTTTTCAAAATTTTCGAGTGGGCTCATTTATGGTTGCTTGGTATGACTAAGTTTTCCCTTGCTGGTTTCTTGCCACCCAGGGTGTCACAGCGCGTGTTAGCGTTACGCTTTGTAGAGGTTGGCGGACACATGCGAGTGGTTCTAAATAATACGTGAGGCCAATTCCGTAGATGCCATTGTAATTTTAGTTTATCCCGAATCCGCTATCGCAAAACCACTTATTTCATAGGTGCCATTGTGTTGAAAAATTAATCCTATTGGTACCATCCACGTCATCAAACTATCAATTCTTTTACAAAAATGACTAATATGCCCTTGTCCTATTAATTATGGTCATTACAATGCGGCAGCCGGCATGGGCAGCGCGGCGCGAGGGCTGCACGAGGGCAGGGCATAGGCACAATGCCGATGAAGTCGAGGGGCGGCGCGGCGGCGCAGGCGGCCAGCGTGGCGGTGACGCAGTCCAACAGCGTGAGAGGAGACCGGTGCGCGCAGCAGTGATGACGGCGTGTGGTAGGCGGAGGAGGATCACTACAAGAAATCTTATGATAGGGAACGATTTGACAATGACAATAGATCAAAATGTCACTAAGTTATTCAGTTTATTTAGTGACGAAGACTAGATATGCGTCATAAAAAACTGCTTGAGATCATCACAAATTCCTCCATTATCCTATTGTCATGAAATATGTTCGTCATGTGAAGCAAATAGTAGCGTCATAATTTAATGACTACTATAATTTGTTATAACTTGACATTTTTTTGTCACCAAATCTTTTATGTATTGCTAAATATTATAAACCTCATAACTTTAGCATGTGTTTATAAAAAATAATGACAATGTTAACCTGTTATGTTCTATAATTTCAACTTAGTAATGCGATATGCAACATTGACTATATATTGTTCTGGTGTGAGAATATAATGCAACACTAAATATTTTATTTTCTAATTTAAAATTTTCTGCCGTTGCCATTGCCTTGTCTTTCTAATAGTCTGACATTGATTTATTGTTTTTTTCCTGTCATTTGAATTTTGAACAATACCTTTTTTCCATGATTATTACTAGAATTAAGTTTATGGTTAGTGTATTTATAGTGTCTACATGAATGAAGTGTTTTTGTCCATGTGTTTTATACAAGTGTCAGCATGTAGCTTGTATATTTGCTTGTATCTCAAAAAAATTTGACATGTAACCAGAATTTGTTTGTGTTAGAAACAATTGCAGTAGAACAATGCTTTTCTTTGACGTATGTTTGGAGCTGACAAGGAATAGTCCACTCCCGATGTTCTTGAACCCATGATAGATTTTGCTGCTTGACGAGATCCATGCCTTGATATTTTGTTAGATAGCCGGATGTTATGATTTGTGTAGTGGTGCACCTCACTTTGGTTGGATCCATGAGTTGCTTATTATTTTGTAACTTATGCCTAGTGCACATGACTTTGGCTGGTGCACATGAGTGCATGACATGTATTTTGGTACATGACTTTGGGTGTTATATGATTTAATGTTTTGATTTATTTGTTATGTAGAACGTTGCTGATGAATTGAGATATTTGGGCTCTTTCTGCATGTACATATTTATTGTAATAATGTTATCTCATATTTTTAATTAATTTATATAAATTTAAACAGAAATAAATTTTTCAGGCCCATCAAAACATTAGGCCCGATCTGGATGAAACTGCGGACTTGTCAATCAAAATCATTCAGAATTATTAGGCTTGTCAATCAAAAATCTTAAAATTAAAATGGGCTTGGCTGATTCAAAGTGGACTTAGTTTCTAGAAAAAGATAATATCGGTTAAGCCCACAACTCAAATTAGACTCAGCCCACAACTAGAAATTGGTCATTTTGAGCTGGTATCTTGTGCCGTTTTGAGCAAAACAATGATGAAAAATTGACGCCGTAAAATCATGATGATGTAAGAAACGTTATAAAATAATTATGATGAATTTACATATTTTTGTCATGAAATCTTAGGTGATGAATTGATTTTCATCATGTAAATGTCATAAAACCTTGAACAATAACATATTTTTAACTTTTTATAATAAAAATGAAACGTCATCTATAATAGAAATTATTGTAGTGGATGCAGTGGAGGAGCTCGTCGGGGAGGGTCAGGGTCCTCTGAATTAGAGCCAAAAATACAGAGAACCTCCTGTAGTTGGAATTAGCTCGAATTTCAACCGTCCGATTTGAAGCCAATAAACCAGATCACATGCAACAGTAAATTCGAACAGTAAAAAAGCGTAGCACCATACATTGAACAGTGTTTTAGGTGCAGTATTACAGCACCGCGGTATGTCTTTCCTCCCAAATCACTGTGCCAGCTGCTACAGTACTATGAATTGAACCCTTCAATTCTGAGGACCCCGACCCTGTCGGAGAGGCCGCTGATGCGGTCCACGTCGCTGCCGCTGCCGCACCTTGTGGCCAAGCCATGCACGCGGGCACGGTGCGGGGGCGGCGCTGCTCGAGGGCCCGGCACGTGGGCACGATGTGTCTCATGCGGCGGTCGGCGGCCGGCTGTGCAGGGCCCAGGGGCGATAGCGGTCGCATGGCCTGCTGTGGCTGGAGGAGGAAGAAAACGAGGGGGTATTTTAGTTTTTTCTCATGTTTATTGGTATATTTAGAAAATAAAATTATAATTTAATGGCATCTATAAGAATGGTCATTTTGTGTTGACATATTTATTATTGAAGTATATTTTATAATAACATACGCGGGATTATCTCTAATGCGTAACATATGCAACAGTCAGGCGAACACACGCACGACTGCGTGAAGATCAAAGGCACGCACGAGCCAGGTGTGGACGCGCGGACGGACGAAAACACACCCAACACGTGGTTGTCTCTGTACCAGCAAACTGTGCTGCCTTCACCTTTTGACACCGCTGCGAATCAACAAGCAGTCAGTCGATGGTCGAGAAAGAGTCCGATTCAGCCAACCGCTCGAGAGGTACATGTACTCGGCCACCACGCGCAAACGGCACTATAAAGCTCAACCGAACCGGCGGCGCCTCTAGGGTTTCATCTTCTCCATCAAAGGAACGACGCCTCCGTTGCTGGATCCAGTTGAAGATCCATGGCTACAAATCGGGGTCACGTGGATGGCTACCTCGATCAGGTCGACGCCGGCGAGGCAGACCGCATCGGCGGCCTCCCCGACCACCTCCTGCATGGCATCCTGATCCATCTATCGGACACCATCCAGGTCGCGCGCACCAGCGTCCTCTCCAGGCGCTGGCGCCACGTCTGGTCCGGTCTCCCGGAGCTCTTCTTCCTCAACAACACCCGGCCGGTGCCCGTGGCGAAAGCACACGACTGCGTCGATGCTGCCCTGGCGGCCTGCTCTGCGCCGACCATCAGGCTCCTCGATATCAGTATGCCATACAGGAAGCCCCTCGTCCCTACTAACTATGTTTCGAGATGGCTGTGTTTTGCGTCACAACGCGTTGCTGGAGAACTCCGACTCTCGCTTCCCTTTGACCACACCAGGAAGGAGGAGGAGGTCCTTCTTCCGCTGTGCGAGAGGCTTACGGCTATCACCATTTACCTCTTCCGCATTCTACGGTTCCAGTTGCCCCCCGTCGGCACGTTCACGGTGTTGGCAACCCTGAGGATACAAAACACCGACATCGACGGTAGCGAACTGGAAAGCGTCTTGTCCACTCGCTGCCCAAGATTGAAGGAGCTCTACCTGCACTCCGTCACCGTCATAAAACATAAAGACAATGTCCTCTCCATACGGTCCCACTCTATCCAGAGGCTCGAGACCGACATTAATTTTGATGGTCAGCTCCATGTTGATACCCCGGAGCTACAAGCCTTTTATCCATGCGTCCCGGGCAACTTTTACATTAGTAATTCCCCAAAGCTATCCGAGGTGATCTGGTACAGCGGTCTCTACGACCCGACCCACCACCATTTTTCAGCGTTGACAGGGCGCCACCTCCGGCGTCTCAAGACCTCCACCGTCTTTTCTCCTCTGCCACTGATGCGGCGGTTCGACAATGTCGACGAGTTGCTCCTAATTGTCAGCATTGGAAAGGTGCTCCACTGTATTTATTTGCTCGTGCCTTCTTACATGCCCCTTGAATAATACGAAATTTCTCGTTTCTCAGAATATTAATTCACCCTTAACGTATTGTTTGTGGTGGTTTGTGCAGGGTATAGAAGAATACAAGCAATTTCTTGAGACCATAAATGGACTTCCCAAGTGTGATGTTTTAGTCGTAAGATCCTTGCAAATGAAGCATTTATTTAACCCAACGATGCTACACCTTATCAGAAACTGTGTTGGTATAAGAAAGCTTGTGATGGAACTGAATTGTAGCAATGTAAGTGCACACCTTCTACTTCATGTTTGATTCATGCGGCATATGCTATTGTAATTTGAATTGCTCATCGTTGCAAATACAGAGCTCCAACGTATAGTCCTTTTATTAGACATAAAATGCTTGAGTATCCCATGCATTAATTGTGCTAACAAAATAACATTTTTGTTCTTACTTTCAAGGATGATTTTCGATGCAAGTCATCAGGATGCCCTTGCGGCCTGCCAGAGCAGACGTCAAATGATGTTGTGCTAGATTCACTTGAAGAAATCGAAATAAATAATTCTGGAGAAGCATATCATACAGTGGAACTTGTGAGGTTGTTATGCGAACACAGCGCAATGTTTCAGGAAAGAGTGGTCATTACCATATCTAAACGTGGAAAAAAGATCCATAGCATTATTCATCCTGGAAAAGGCAAAGTTGAAACCACCCTATGACTTGAGGCTTTTCGTACTGTGTTAAGAGGTGAACGTTACATTGCCTTTATGTAGGCTACTATGTAGAAAAAAGAAGTATTACATGAGCTTTTGGAATAAGTAGTACCGTATTTCTGTGGAATTTGTGTATTATTTGCCCGTGTATCCTTTAATTAATATATCTTGAGTTATCACATTCTAATTTATAGGTGATAGGTTTTATAATCAATATTAAGTATTATAAATAATGTGAACATGCTGTGTGTGCTGTTTGGTAACTTGCTAGATTATTGGACGTTTATAGTCATTTGTTCTGGATGTAAATTAAACAAACACACCCTAATGGGAATTCATTTCAGTAAATGACATGTCATATCAACATTTTTGTTGATGCGGTATGTTTATACTGAAGAATGTGAAGAAACCAATTTGATATACCTTATTGTCAATGCAAAGTTCAAGAATGCTAGCTTGGATTGAGATTTTGAGAGCAAGCATTCAATTTATATAGGAATTTTATCAATCACTAAGCAACAAATAATGGCTAATGAGCTAGGATGAGACTTAGAAACAACATAAATGAAACTATACATTGAAGAAGAATGGTTAATTTGCATTTTATATTAGTCCTATTGGCAACAAAATGAAGACTTTCATTGGGAGTATCCTAACTGTGACAATTGGTGTCACTTTCAAACAGGAAATGAGCCTAGAAATCCAATGGAGAAGAAATATACAAGTAAAATATAAAAGATTTCAAATTTTTAATTTAATTCAAATTAAAGTGAAACTTGAGTTCAACTACAAGTTCAAATTTCAAAATACAAGTGACCCAAAAAAAAATTTATATTCGCGATCTACTTACAAAATAAGAATTTCAGAGAACAATTGAGCAAATTATCTCACACCTGACTAGGTCAAATAAATGCAACAATCCCAGAAACAATATTGTTTTCAAATTTAATTTTTTTCAAATTTTTAAAAGTGAAGTTTTAAAATTATTATGCCTATAAATCTATAACAATATTGATGAGCAAGTTATAATTTTGGTTTTAACTAGGTACTTGCCCATGCATTGCTACGGGTGCTAGAAAACTTTATGGATAGTATGCTAAATGGATAAATTTATCACAACTGATTTCAGCACCTACAGGCACAAAACCTCCAACTTTAGAGGTATTTTTGGTTCCAAGAAAACATTTAGCAGAGCCGTAAATTAAAGTACCATTATTCTTACATATGTGATATGCTACTTCAGCTTTCCAATTTATGAGATGTGAAATCAAATATTACTCAAACAGTGAATTTTCACAATGTTGTTCAGAGTTTGTCAAGCACCAATAAGCATACATGTAAAAGAACCTGAAAAGATCCCAACTATCCTTTAACCTCAATTGTTCGGCAAAATTAGAATCAAACAAGCAAGCACGTTTTCCAAGTCTCTCATACGATCATCATTGTCCAGCCTTACTCTGTTGGGAAGTAACTTGCAAAAAATAAGGCATCAACATCATGCTTGCGATTATCTTTGAAGACAACTGCACAATCGTGTTTAAACATGGTCCTACAGATCGGAGACGACAAGGCCGGAATCATCAACTGAACGTTGCAGATGGGCATGGCAGAAGAGACTCGGCTTGTCTTCTTCTTGCTGTGTTACGAGACAAATCATTGATGAGTGACGATGCATGACATTTAGGATGAGATGCATGGGATTTCTAGATGTGAATTTGCTGAGGTTTACGGTGGAGAGTTGGTTAATGATTTAGGTTTTCAAGCATTGGTACATGTGCGGCGACACAAGACAAACGACTGTTGCTACGGTTCTGATTTTTCATGGGATTTCAGGACACGAACAGTGAAAAGCAGGCAGGAATCCAAACTGGAGTCGAGGAAATCACAACAGAATAATCGAGCAGAAGAAAAAAAAGAGAGAGAGAGACCTAAACGGATTAAGACATTGCTTGGGTCCAACCATTGTCTAGACACGGCAAGAGTAGATTGCATGACCCTGGCCATTACGATCAGGATTAGGATAGGCTTGTTTGGCAGAACCACCACAAACAATAGGCAGGCTGCACATCCAAATCAAACATTTTTATTTTGCAACAGAACCATGTTTAAAAAGAAATCCAGACTTAGAAACAATTCTGAGTCACCTTATCACTCGATCATTGGATTCTCCCTGCTCTGAACTATCTCTGTGCGAAGCTGCAACACCAATGGAATTCGAATGACCATCAAATAGCCGTCTGAAAAGACCTACTTGTTTCCGTTTTGAAGATTCTTCTAGCAGCTGGGACCCACCGCTAGCCTCTCTGGCTCCCTGTCTGCTCTCCCCGCATGACGTCTTGTTGGTGTTTCGTATCACCGAGCAGTAATTTCTATGTATTGCTCGTTTAAACTCGGATGATTTTACAAAATGACATAGAGATTATACTGGTTCAGAGAGAACCTGTGACACCTCTGGTATCTAAGTGGGAAGCGGAATTTTAACCCTGCATGGCTCAAGCCACACCACATGCATCCGTCCTATCCTGCCTTGGGATGGGAGCAGTCAGGAAAGGATCCATGTATAGGCGTGAGTATTGTGTTGGAAAACTTTTCAACCGATCGGTATAACAGTTATTCGAGTGGTTCCGACGGAGAAGGAATACTGGGACTGAGGCCCATGGGGTTCATGGGTTCCTTCCTTTTGGAACCAGAGCGCAGGGGCCAGGGACCAGACTTCACGTGTGTTACAGACTCACAACTTCTCATCCTCTTCGACCTACGGACCCAATTATCAAGGTTGGAAGCTGACCCAATAAACCATTTCTTCCACTGATTTTCATCCATTTTTTATAGCTTTCGTCTTTAATTTTGTTACCTTATTTTATTTAGTAGTACCTAAAATTATGATTAGGGTAGTGGTAACTTACAATAGTCATCAACTGGTTCTATTAAACCAAACAACAACAATATTTTTTTTAAAAAATAACTTACTTTGTACATGGATAGTTCTGCAGCACAAGTACAGAGTATTACTTAGTGTTGCATAAAAGTTCAACATTTTACAACTGAGAGCAAATGAAGATTAACAAGTTGTTTAAGTTTGTAAAGTAGTCATCCAAGATAAATAGTAGAACTTGTGATTACCTTGCTGCATGTTGGGCAAAGCCCACCCCTTAGTCTCCCTAAGGTCAGAAAACAGCCCAGCAATATGAAGCAAGGCCCAGCTGGGCTGGCGGCCCAGAGTACCTTCGGCCCAGCAAGCGTCTGAAGGCCGGTACGGCCAAAGGCCATATGGCGCGACGGGCCCCAGGCGCAGGCGACAGAGGATGACAGCAGAGGGCAGGTACCAGATGAAGATTGAAGTACTGGAATACACTTAGGTCAGACAGTAGGATGTGAGATGTAAGAACCGGGGCATATCTATAAACATACCCGGAGGGTAGGTGAGCATGGATCTATAAATGCTCACCTGCACCTCTGAGCGAGGGCAAAGGTGATCTGAACCTTCTTATACTACTCTGACCAGATAATACAAAAGTTCGTTAGCCGAAGGGCGCTCGCTTCAGCCCTTCGACGCTAAGCTGTTGCGCGGTGTTGTTCCTTCCCACTTTAGCCTGACCGAGGGGGCCTTCGGCCTGTTTGACCCTCGGCTCGCCCGATACGAGTTTGTTCTGGACATGTAACCACAACAGCTGGCGTCGTCCGTGGAGAGTGAACATTAAAGCGCGTAGCATGGCTGGAGGCAAGAGACCGCCTGCTTCGGACCTGTCGCAGCAGGCAACAACTCGGAGCAGGGCGGCAGGGGAAGCTGTTCGAGCGGCGATGTCAGCAGCGGCCAGAGGACGCCTGATATTGGAGGAGGTCGAGGGGTTTGTCGAAGAAGCGTCCGAGAAGGTCAACGAGGGTGGGCAGGGGGCTGTGGCTGCGGGAGAAGTTGTCGAAGGGCAACTCACTCGAGAGGAAACGGAATACGCGAGTCGGGTGGCGGAGGAGCGTATCAGAAAGCAGCAAGAAGATGCATTGTGGGAGGAGGAGAATGTAAGGCTGATGGAGCAGGAAGTCGAAAGGCAGAGAAGGGTAGCTGAAGAGCAGATGTTGCGCGCGCAGGCCTTGCGGAATTTGGCGCAGCAGGAAGCTGATTACACTCAGAGGATTGAGGCAGCCAAAAGGTGGCAAGAGCAGTTGGGCAGATAGTTGGAGGTCCTTTGGAGAGGTGGGATTCTAGAGGATCAGGCTCCGGGGTATGAGGAATTTCGCAAAGATGGGGCGAGGGCGCATTCAACCGGAAACCTTTACCCGGTGCAACCAGCGGATCCTAGCTCACCACTGGCAGCTGAGTTGCAGGCGGTGCAATGGCCTGCGAGGTTGGCTTCGGTCAAGCTGCCAACGTTTGCGGGGATCTCTGATCCCAGGGAATTTTTTATGAGATACGAAACAGCTGTGGAGTCCGCTGGGGGAAATGATGTAGTAAAGGCCAAGGCCTTTCCATTGGCCTTGGAAGGGATAGCTGGCACTTGGTATGCCAAGCTAGCGCCAGGGAGTATTCGGTCGTGGGCAAAGCTTAAGGAAGGCATCTCGGTGCATTTCAGGGGGAATCATGCCAGGCCAATGGGAGCCAGGGACTTGGCTGCATGCGTGCAAAGAGAAGGCGAAACACTAGCCAATTATACTCGAAGGTTCATACATTTGAAGTGCCAAGTGTCCGACATCCACAAGGCCATAGTAATTGAGTCTGTGGCGAAGGGGCTCCAGATGGGAGCGGCCAGAAGCGTCATTCGGGTGAAGCAGCCCAAGACCTTATATTAACTCTTGAGCATCCTGGAGGGGCAGGTCCAGGTCGAAGAAGACGAGGAAGAAGAGTGTTAGAAGGCGAATTCAGGTGTGATGATGGGATGAGGGCAAGATATGAACGCTGGAGGCTGGTGTCCAAATCAGATTGTACCAGGCCGCGGTTTCACTCGGTGCGAAGTTTTTAATGTTCAACACGGGGGAGGTCCAGGGTCAGCACCCCGGTGTTCTCAGCCAACTCCGCGTCCTGGCCCGAGGCAGCCTCGGTCGGGCCAGCTCTTCTACTATGCATTTCACGGCCCGGGGTGCGCGCACAGTTCCAACTACTGCCCTAATATTATAGCGCTATCCGAGGCAAGAGTTCAGCGAGAGGCTGAGCAAACTAGGCCGGTGTTGCACATGCAATATACACATGTCGCTGCTTTCTACCCTCCTCCCACGCATTTTCACCAACCACTCCCGCAGTACCACCATCCCGCCCCACCACCACAAATGGTAGCATTGCCACCCCCCCCCCCCCCCCCGGCTCACGCGCTTCCAGCCCCTTCGGTGGAGCAGCTACCGCCTCCGCCACAGCTGAAGCCCAAGGATCACCCGGAGAGGACGCAATCCGTACAGCACATACAGAACCCGGGGTCATCTCGAGGCACAATCTTTGCTATTACTGGAGGATTGGGGCATGAGTTCCCTTCTAAGAGGCAGCGCCGGAAGCATGTTCGGCAGGTAAACCACGTGGCTGCATGCCCTCCGGTTGGGGTCACTCGTTGGATGGATGTTCCAATTTCATTCTCTGCGGCTAATTTGAGGCTGATGGTTTTCCCACACGACGACGCGTTCATAATGGTTGTCAATATTAATGGCTTTGATGTGCGGAAAGTCTTGATTGATGGGGGTAGTTCAGTTGATGTTATTCTCTGGAGTACTATTGAGAAAATGGATTACAACAGATTAGACTTGCAGGCCTCTTCGGTTCCGCTACAAGGATTTGGTGGAGAGCCGATTCATGCGATAGGCACCATCGGGCTCAAGGTGTCGTTCACTGGTCTAGGGGGGCATCAGACAGAGGATGTGTGTTTTGATGTGGTGGAAATGAATTATCCTTACAATGCCTTGCTGGATCGAAGGGTGATTAATAGGTTCTTGGCTGTAATTCATCATGGCTATCTGTGCATGAAAATGCCTGGACCGGAGGGTGTCATCACGGTATACGGTGATCAAGCCAAAGCCCGGAGGCTGGAATTTAGAATTTCACCAGGGCAACACCACATACATGTTATACCTGAGGATAAACCAGATAAGGGCCTTGCGGCGGAGCCACCGACAGCACCTAAGTGGGTGCCGAAAGTCACATCAGTTGAGGGCACCAAAGAAGTTGTTCTATGTACCGATCGGTCAGATAAAACAGTATTGATTGGCAAAGAGTTGTCAGAAGTTTAGAGGCACAGCTGATGCAATTTCCAAGGAACAATTTGGATGTCTTTGCATGGTCGCCGCAGGACCTCCCCGGTATTGACAGGTCCATTGCTGAGCATCGGTTGGATGTTTATCCGAAGGCACGCCCAGTCAAGCAGCGAATCAGAGTTTGGATAGAAGAAAAGACCAACATCTTGAGGGCTGAAGTCCGGAAGTTGTTGGATTCAAGCCACCGCCTCCGAAGGCTCCTCTGTTGTTATACATTGCTGTGGTGCCGAAGGCAATGAGCGCAGTACTAGTCTATGAAGCGCCGAAGGGCGGGGATGCGGTGCAACAATTGCCGGTGTACTACGTATCTGAGACATTAACGGCGTCATGTTGCAACTACATTGTGGTGCACAAAATGTTGTATGTTGTGGTTATGGCTTCGCAAAAATTGCGATAGTATTTTGATGATCATGCTATTACTATACCCACTAGATACCCGCTGCGAGACGTGCTGACAAATGATAAGGCTTCCAGTGCTGTACTGAAATAGGTAGATGAGTTGGCTCAGTATAACATTTCCTTCGTTGCTCGCAAAGCCATCAAATCGGGGGTGCTAGCGGAATTCGTGGCTGAGTGGACGCCTCATGGAGAAGCGGAAGAGGTAGCCCAGGCTGTTCCTGAGGACCCAGTCTGGATAGTGTACACCGATGGTGCTAGGGGGGCCTCCGGTGCCGGATGTGCTACAGTTATTACATCACCCAGGGGGCAAACCATGCGATTCTCTGCCTCGTTAGCCTTCTAAACAACAAACAATGCTGTGGAGTACGAAGGCAGTATGAAGGCATACTGTTGGGCCTTCGGCAGACTCGAGCCCTAGGGGCTAGAAGGCTGGTTATCTACTATGATTCTCAGTTGGCTTCAGCTCAGTTAGCAAAAGGGTATCAAGCCAAGGATCCAGAGATGGCTCGATACATTGGTAAGGTACAGGAAATGGACAGGTACTTCTTGGGCTTTGAAGTTCGTAATATTCGCCGCATCGAGAATGAAGAAGCAGATGCCCTGGCTAAGGCGGCAGCCGAACAGTGTCCGATCGCTGCGGATGTGCTTCATGAGGTCATGAGCGAGTCAGCAATGGCACCAGAGGCAAAAAGTTGGAAGGTTTTGGCCATCATGGTCGATAATTTGCGGGCACCCATTCGGGCATGCCTTGAAGGGCGATACGTTTCTGATGACAGAGAGGAGCGGCAAAGGATATTGCATCATTGCCGGGGGTACACTATTGTTGATGATGTCTTATACAAGGGGGGCGTGTGTGCTCCTCTGCTTCGCTGTCTCAGCCGGCCGGAGGGGCAAAATTTGTTACGGGAAATACATGAGGGTTTGTGCTTGTCACACTTGGCTCCGAGGGCACTGGTGGCTAAAGTGTACTGCCAAGGGTTCTACTGGCCTACTGCAGTACGGGATGCCGAAGACCTGGTAAGGGTTTGTGCTGGTTGTCAATGGATGGGCCGCCAGTCTCACCTACCCGCCACAGCCCTGCAGCCAATTCCTCCGATGTGGCCGCTCGCTCGGTGGGGGATAGATATTGTGGGGCCATTGCCTACGGCTCCGGGGGGTTACAGATTTGCCGTGGTGGCCATAGAATATTTCTCTAAGTGGGTGGAAGCTGAACCGTTGGTTCAGAGAACAACTGGAAATGTCAGAAAGTTTTTCTGGAAGAATGTGGTCTGTCACTTTGGGGTCCCGTTAGACTTAGCTGTAGACAATGGTAAGCAGTTCGAGGGGCTGGAGTTCAAAGAATATTGCCTTAGTTTGGGAATTAAGAAATGTGAAGTCTCTGTCATTAACCCAAGGGCCAATAGGGCTGTGGAGCGAATGAGTGGTACGCTGTTTTCCGGAATTTTTCGTTCACCGGTTGGTCTGCCGAAGGGCAAATGGGTTGAGGTGTTGCCGAATGTTCTTTGGTCTATCAGGACAACTGCTACAAGGTCCACGGGTTTTTCACCTTTTTGGTTGTTGTACGGAGCCGAGGCAGTCACTCCAGAGGAAATACGCGCCGGGTCATTGTGCTCACTCAGGCCTCATGCCAGTGAAGATGATGTGGCAAAAGATATGTTGGAGGAAGTGCGCATGCAAGCAGTGGCGAATTTGCACAAATATATCGCATCCTTTGAGAAAACATACAACCGCAAAGTTCACCCTAGGGAGTTTGCGCCTGGTGATTTAGTCCTTCGGCGCAACCCTAACCCAATCAGCGTTGGCAAACTATGTAGCAAGTGGCTGGGTCCTTTCATCATAGACCGATCAAACAGGCCGGGGGCCTATCATCTACTGGAGTTGGATGGCTCCCGAATGCAGCACACTTACAATGCTGATGCTTTGAAGCGTTTCTATGTGTAAGGTGCAATCGACCGTTTTCACAAGCTATCGTACCTGCTTCGGTGTAGCAAAGTTGGAGTCAAGCGTACGTGTTCTTGGTAATGTGCTTAACTTAGTTAGTGTGTTCCTGGCTGCATCCCGAGGAGCCATTCGGGCTGCGTTTTAAGAAGTTGTTCCGGGCGGTGTCCCGAGGAGCCATTCGGGCTGCGTTTTAAAAAGTTGTTCCGGGCGGTGTCCCGAGGAGCCATTCGGGCTGCATTTCAAGAAGTCGTTCCGGGTTGTGTCTTGAGGAGCCATTTGGGTTATGTTGACGAAATTGTCCTGGACTACGTCCCGTGGTGTCCATCGGGCTGCGTCCCGCTCGCTCTGTATTATAGCCCAATATTTTTTGTACCATGTTGCCTGTAGCTGTCGCTCGGGGATGCACCTTTTGGTTGTTGTTCGGCAGGTCAGTTTAGTAAAGCAAGCATGTAAGAGCAACGAGCACATGGTAAGGTAAGATGATGCTCCTTAAATTAATTTTTATCCTTATAATGGCAACTACGGCCTAACGGTCCCCGAGAGGATGCACCATGTATCATATGGGCAACTACGGCCCCCACCCGAACAACTACAGTTCGATGCCGGACAACTATGGTCCGATGCTCTGGAAGGACAATCCCGGAAAGCCGGGTGCGACACGGGCCCGATGCTGAACAACTACGGTTCGACGCTTGCCAAGGCCTGACGAGATGCTTGGCACGTAGAATAGCAACTGGTTTATAATTTGCCACTCCAACACATTTAGGTATAATTTTAGATTTTAACTGGTGTGTCATTTCTGAGTGTAACGCAAGCCCGAGGGCAGAAATATACAGAATCTGCCCAAAGGAGTAGGGTTTACAAGAGCCCAAAGGCATTAAACATCTGACGGCCCGAAGGCCCAATACGCCAAGGGGCCCGAGGTTCCTGCACTAAGCAAATCGGTCTAAGGCAACCGTTTCAGTTCGCCAAGCATATCTGATAACTCGCGGTACTGCTCAGCCAAATCATTGAGTGTGGTCCTCGACTGTTCTATGCGGCGATGGCCTTGCGCTATGCTTCGTCGGCGCCGTTCCAGATCGGCAATGATTTGCAAGCGGCCGAAGGGTGTCTGCGCCGCTTGCCGAAGAGCTTCCAGGTCCAGGTCGGACGAGCTGCCAGATGAGGCATCATCATGAGATGGACTTGGGTTGTCGCTTGAAATCTCAATTGGCTCTGCCTTCAGTGCTGGCAGCAGAATAAGGGATTCGGCCGTAGTGCTACCACTCGCCCCCCGGGTATCACGACTTATGCGTCGACGGCGCAGCTCTTCCGGGGACACGTGTTGGCATGCTACTTTAATGCGTTCGTTCTCCTCATCAATGGAGGACAAGAATTCTGCAAAACCCCCTTCGGGGTGTTCACGCTTCCAACACCGTCACTGCACACCGCGAATCAAGTAATCGCCAAGGGCTTCCCCGACCCCCGGCACTTTGATAGACACGGGAGCTATGTCCAGTATTGTGGCACCCGCCGGGATGAAGGTTGTATCCTCAAAAGGTGTAGGCTAGAGAAAAATAGCAAGGAAACTCTTAAAAAAATATACAGTAGACAACTTAGATAGGTAATAAGCGGGTTTTCATTCAGAAAAGACACCTAAGTTACAAGGCGAAAGCTGTCGGAGCACTAGACGCTTACGACTGATGTACAAAATCCTATCCTTCGGAGCACTAGCTAGCGTGGGGGGTGCGATGTCCTTAGAAAAGGGCGAGCTCACGCATGGGTCTTTGGAGCGGCTGCTGAGGGTGCCTCGGGGTCGAGGGGTTGTTCAGTGCCGGAGCCAGGGACTGCAGAGGTGGAGGCACCAACAGTAGAGTTGGCATCATGGCCCAGAATATTAGGGGCTCTGGTGGTGTTGTCGCCTGCACCGCGAGTCGCCAGGCCAGGCTCCCTTTGTCCTCCGGAAACAGGAGTATTGCCGGTAGGGGGGGGGGGCAGATGTAGCCAAGTGTGCGGCCGCTTCGCGAGCGAGAGCCTCAGCAAGATCGTTGCCAAGGGGCTACCAGAATTCCTGCCCCAAGACATTGCCAATCGGACTTAGCCTTTCCTACAGATGGCTGTATTCGGTATGATTCCCTCGGCATCAGGACAGCAGTTGGCACGCAGCTTTATGGATTTCCGAGCGCCAGGGAGTAGCTAGTGACTCCAGTGTAGAGTAGGCCGTCGTCCAGCCTATCCGAGCACAGATAGTGTCGTACGACCGAAGATCGTCTTTAGCACGGTCGAGGCCTTTGCTCAGCCAGTTGATGCTCTTCACGCCCTCCCCCTCGGCATGCCCTGGCTCCCGGGATGCTAGTCCCATTCCAGCGAAGAAATATCACAGCTGCCCTATTAAACCGAACAAGCCCTGGCTCATTGTTTCAGATTCTTCGATATATACAGAGGCCTATTCTAGAGCTTTTGTCAGCTTCTGGTTGTCATCGTGAAGTGCTATGTTGTTGGCCCCCAGTGACCGGTTGTCTTCGCGTAGAAGCTCCAGCTACTTTCCCAAGTCTTCGGCAGTCTTCTTTGCCTCTTCGGTCACTTGCTCAATTATTTTCTCGGCCTCCGAGAGCACGTCCTGGGCTTTCTTCAGATCCACAGCAGACGATTGGGCTTGTGCTTGGCTTGCGGCCAGCTGCTTCTTTAGCTCTACAAGGGCAGCCTCCGGAGACAACTTGGCCTTGAGATGCCGGGACAACAAGACGGTCTGCACAAGTGCGCGGTTGGTTAGGAGCCGGGGGTCCCATTGTTACCGAAAGGAGTAAGTCTAAGAATGTAGTATACCTGCGTGGTAAGGCGAGACAAGTAGCTGATTGTAGTAGTCGCGTCGACATCCTCGAGCGCCTTCTCGCTATCGCAGAGGTCCAGCATCTGCGATACGTACCCTAGCGCTGTTGCAGCCTCGGGGCGACCGCTGAAGTCGATCGCACGTAGGGACGCCCCGACATCACCCGGTTGTACGCCCGAAGGAAGCACGCCCATGAAGCCTTTGCCACGACCAGCTTTTCGCGTGCGCATCAGGGGAAGCTCTGGGGCCTCCTCTTCCTCCTCGCTGCTAATGTCTTCAACCTGGCACTCCTCCCCTTCCACCTCCTCTTCCTCCTCGAAGGCCTTGCTGCCTTCGGTCGAGCTACTGCTTCGGGTATGCGGTCCGGAACTTTCATCCCCGGATTCGGAGCTGGAGCGGATGCTGGCGGTCTTTTTTGGTCTATCGTGGCTCGGGGGCATCTTTGGTGCCTCCCTCGTGTTGTCCTGCTAGAACCAAGGGAACGGGTTGTTAAAGCGATAGACCAAATGCACGAAAGCACAATGAAGAAATTAAAGGCCTCGAATACCGGTGTAGGCTGAGGGATTGTCAGTCCCGAAGTCCAGTGACGGCATCAAGATGCCAGGGGACCGGGGCAAAGGTGATGCTAAGCCTCCGGAACCCCCCTCTATCCTTTCCCCGGACCTATCAGGAACGACGCCTACCAACACGTTTAGCAGACTCTCCGCGTCCGTTGCGCTCGGGGGCGACGTCGCAGGTGGCATCCGGTTCGGTGTACCGGTGAAACCTTCCTGGTCGGCTGTCGCTTCACTTGGGGTCCCTGGCCTCAGAGGGGTCTTCGCATATTGTTTACGGAGACGCCGATGCTTAGGTTGCTTTAGCGCAAGTGCGGGTGGGCCCCGGGTGGCTCCAGAGCATTTCTTCTTCTTTCCTTGGCCGAAGGTACCCTCGTCTGGCCGTATGCTTCCTCTCATACTTAGGGTGCGCTTAGCCAGCTGCTTCACGCGCCGCGGTGCAGGTGCTGCGCCTTCGGCGTCCCCCTCCTGGGTCGCAGGACGCTTGATAACCACCTTTACCTGCTTCCGCGGTGCAGCAGTGGTGGTTACCTCCTCCTCCTCCTCCTTGTCGTCTGGACCTTTGTCTGCCTTGCTTCCGGCCTGTCGAGCCTCGGCTTTATGCGGCTCCCGTGGTGGCAGAATGGCCTCCGCATTGTATAGTTGCACAATGTGGTTGGTCCGACCCCGGTGCCCCATCTCCTCTAGTAGCTCCCATTCCTTCTGGATTAAAGGGTCGAGATAGTGGTTGGCTCGCTGCTCTATCTCGGTGAAGTTGATCTTCGGGAGCCGCTCTCGGTCAAGCTACAAATCCCCGCTTACGGGATCCCGGGCAATGAACTGCACATGCCAGTCGGCCCAAAGAGGGTCGATGCCCGTGGTGCAGAACTCCTCCACCAAGTCCCGCATGCTTAGCCGCCCGGCAATTCGGGACAATAACTGGACGCAGGTGGTGAGACCGCTGTCCTCCGGGATCCCGGGCTTCGGTATATATATGATCTCCGCGTTCCGGCTACGCAAGTTGCTGTCAGTGCCCATGTTGTAATAGAACCAGCCAACGGTGATCTGTTTTCCCCAGTGCTGCCTTGACCCCTTCGCGGGCATGTCGTGTTCGCGGCGCGGCCGAAGGGTGATAGTGAGGTAATTTGACAGCATGGTGGGTCTCCAGGACAAGGATGCTCCCGTTGAGAAGCCAAGTGTGTAGCAGCGAAGGCACCAGCGTGCAGCTCGGTGCCCTCCATTCTGAATGTCCACTCGAAACAGGCCAGCCGGGTGATGCTATTCGGCAGCACCTGCTGTATCTCAAGCCCGTAGAAGGCCAGGACATCTTCGACAAATCGTGAGCAAGGGAATCGGAGCCCTGCTTCAAAAAACCGCTCAAAAACCACTATCATATCGGGCCGAGGTTGGGGCACGGTTTCGCCGTCCTTTGGCGCCGACGCTCTAGACCTTTCGAACCATAGCTTCAGCTCGGCAGCCCATGCATCTAGCAACTCTTCGGTAACTAAGCTCGGCCCTAGGTACGCGCTTCCGGCCTTCTTGTCATTAATGCGTCTCGGCTCAGAACCGAGCGCGGGTTTAGCTTTCCGAGGGCCCATTGTCCGCCGACGGGTGCGCTCAACTAGGATGAAGGAAAGACGCCGTGCAGCCTTTGGGGCATGCGAGTGTGTGCTGAGTAGGGCGCAGCTAAAGGATTGGCAGCGGAGGCATAGGGTTTCACGAGCACAAGAAGAGTCGAAGTGAAAGTGAAAAGAGAGGGGGTGAATGGAGGGTTTATATAGCCGGCGGAGCGCGGGTCGTGCGGCGATCTCTCGCGTCCAATCGTGCACTCACTGATCCGATGGACGACACGTGGTGGGGGGGCCGAATTTATGACAGCGCACCTGCTCGGGGACTACGCCGGGTAAAACGCGTCGGGCGCATTTATAGCCGGTCGGCGCGTGGGATGCAGTTATGGCAACACGGTGCGGCTACTGCGGGCAGGGGATCCGAAGGCCGTTCGGGCTGAGGGCAGGATAACGTGGTGATCAAGGTTGTCGTGCCTCGCTTATGTTGATTCGTTAACTTCATCGAATATAGTTATGGTTGGCAATTTCAGGTAGCTGGAGTTAAGGACGGCCTTCGGACAGGCCCGAAAAGGGGGGGAGACTAGGGGTGGACATTTCGAATGATCACGGTTTCGGTTCTGCCGAAGGCGGATCTCACCCATGAGGGGCTACTGTTGGGGGAAAGCCCACCCCTTAGTCTCCCCAAGACCAGAAGACAGCCTAGCAATATGAAGCAAGGCCCAGCTGGGTTGGTGGCCCAGAGGACCTTCGGCCCATCAAGCGTCTGAAGGCCGGTACGGCCGAAGGCCATACGGCGCGACGGGCCCCAGGCGCAGGCGACAGAGGATGACAGTCGGGGTAGGTACCGGATGAAGATTGAAGTACCGGAATACCCTTAGGTCAGACGGTAGGGTGTGAGATGTAAGAATCAGGGCATATCTGTAAACATACCCGGAGGATAGGTGAGCATGGATCTATAAATGCTCACCTGCACCTCTGAGCGAGGGCAGAGGCGATCAGAACCTTCTTGTACTACTCTGACCAGATAATACAAAAGTTCGTTAGCCGAAGGGCGCTCGCTTCAGCCCTTCGGCGCTAAGCTGTTGCGCGGTGTTGTTCCTTCCCACTTTAGCCTGACCGAGGGGGCCTTCGGCCTGTTTGACCCTCGGCTTGCCCGATACGAGTTTGTTCTGGGCTTGTAACCACTGCATTAGGAACCAAGCAAAATATTAAAAGAATTTAGTTTCAATCTTTCCATAAAAAGGGAACTGTCACCTTGACTCATCCATCCCATGTTATTGTCTTGCAAAAGTAGAAGTCAGTTTAGTCCTTTAACAGTCTGACGAGCTTGAATGCTTGGATAGTTGGATGACTCCATCTTAACTGGAATGTTTTTTTAGTCTATCTTACCTGGAATGTTGACCTCACATGGAAACATAGTACTACGCCTTCCTAAAATAGGCATACCCTACTCATGTGCTTCCCATCACAGGTTGATCAGAAGTTGAAGTGATGGAAAATAGTAACAATGCCATTTGAATCCTTCATGTAGGAGTATTGCAAAAAGAAAAAAAATGGCCAGTGAGAAAAATGCATTACTGTTCTAAGTTAATAATAAAAAATGCAATTTTCTGAAAGAATATCAATGTCATGTTTGAAAAGTTTTTGATAGGTTGTGACAAGGTAGCACAGGTACATTTCGGGTCTGATGCCATTGGCCTCATGCTCACAAAAAATATTTAATACATAACTGACAAATAAGGGATGTCATGAATAATCTGATCAAAGATGTGGACTTCCTACTGGGTTAAAAATTTGGACATCCTTTTTTATTTATTCCCCATATGCATGCACCAGTCTAAAATAAATATGCAAACAATATTCAAGATGTAGCAGTGCATTCAAATAAAAGACTCATTTTAGTAATAAACATAACAATATATCTTTTTGTCAAAGTCTTCCGAACACAAACAAATGTAGCATCCTTTGCTTATCACTATGCTATAGACCACTTTGAGTGTTTTTAACCAAGTTGGTTTTCAAATGTAAGAGTTCTCCAAAATGTGTGTACAAGAATGTTGGAGCCGGACAATTCTATAAATCAGAGAATGCCTACAAAATACAAAACGTCTTGTGCTTGTTGAATGTGTCATTATTCATGTGGTACAGAAACCAGATAATATATCTTCTTTTGTCTAAAAGAGACTTGTCTAGTGAGCAGTTTTCCTCATAGCAATCTCCACGTTAATACCTTTTTCATTGTAAATCACTCAATGTTTTACAAAAGCTAATCAACTGGTAGGCATCTATTTTTTGCATTTTGCATATGGTTTCAAGGATTAGTAACCAAAAAGTTGGTTTTCCTCTTTGTTTAGGACTAGGACTAGAGATGCACATGTTAGTATCATGGAATGCAGGTAAGGGTCACCCTGGTCAAACCTCTCAGGTCTGTGACATCAATAATACACATTATGAAATTTTATTCTAGTTGAATTGCTTTGCCCAGTCACTTGTGCATTGTCCACTAGTAAGACAGTTGTAACAAATTCTTGTATGTGCATAAGAATAGAGCCATGGAAGAGGAAATCTGCATCAGACCAGAATGCCTGCACATGGTCCACTCTTTCTCAGTGTCTAGTCATGTAAACAGGTCCACAATCTGGTCTGCTTTTTCTTACTAGACAAATAGCCCATGCCTGCTTTTTCTTAGTAGAATGCTCCGACTTTTGGAGAGCTCTGTTTACCTGTGTTCACCATGCATGCTTGACAGTTTGATGATGAGGCTAGTAATTTCTTGAAAACAAATGCTACTACAGTTTAAGTTTGTGTTGGGTTGAATCACCATGGGCAGCTTTTCTCATAGCAATCTCCACGTCACACAATATTCTTCAGTTAGCAGAAAAGGGACTTGTCTCCTCTCTTCTAGCACCAAGCTCTCATGCATTTTGTTGAAAGAAAAATTAGCAGATGTTGCCTACAAGTATAATTGAAGCATGAAATCGGTGTCAACATCTCACTATATCGAGAAAGACTACAAACTGATAAAATAAGAACAAGAACAGATTGAAATTTTTAGAAAAAAAGAGGAAGAACATCAAGAGCTCGCAGATAAGAAAACAAACAAGATCAAAATAGATAATAAACCCAACACCACCGTTACTTTTCAGGAATAAATATCCATATCCGTATGGCAGATGTGTGGTTTGTGAAGTGCTCGTGGCGAGGCAACTGGTATGAGTGTGCTGGTGGGGGGAGGGAGCAGTTAAAAAATACATGATAAGCTGCAAAAGTAGAGCAGCTTCTGTAGCTGCTGCAGTTTGCTATAATCGTGGTTCTGTGTGTCAT
This sequence comes from Eleusine coracana subsp. coracana, assembly GCA_032690845.1. Taxonomy (NCBI): domain Eukaryota; kingdom Viridiplantae; phylum Streptophyta; class Magnoliopsida; order Poales; family Poaceae; genus Eleusine; species Eleusine coracana. The sequence goes on from CM064424.1 coordinate 13,456,755, forward strand.
GTGACAAGACATGACACAACAGCGGCATGCCAAATTGGAATTTGGGTGATTGGTTAGGCATTGTTGTTTTGGAGACAACAAGTTGGAATAAGCATAACACTGATGATGATTATTTTTAGGAAAACTGTAATTGAGAATTCAGACCCTAACAAATCATGTTGTTGTTTTACATATGAAATCATTTTTGCAAACCAGATAATGGACATATAATCAATAATGCATATTACAAAACCAATAATCAAACAGTCGGGGAGCATAGTTCACATTACTGGTGGTAGTGTACGTAGTAACCTTTTTTCAAGCAAGTTATCCACTGATTGACTAATGTTATGTGTGTATGCAGTGCATGTCTGGCAGGTTTACAAAAAAAACTGCCAAAAAGTAAAAACTGACCACTCTCTGATTGGTTCCAATGTGGTACCACATACCATAAAGGGAATGGGTTATGGTTCTGCCCAGTTTGTAAAAACTTTTGTTGGGTCTTATGCATAATGTTTTGATGTTTTTAGAAAATATTTCTCGGGAATGAAAGATATTGTACATATAGATTAAATAAGGTGTAAAGATAACATTTAGACACTGAACCATAGGTTGCACAAACATAACATTCAGACTGGGTGCATCGTCTTGTTAAGTAACACCACTGTATAAGATGCATGCTGGCAGTATGCCAAATATGGAAACTAGTCTACTTGCATAAAAGAAGGCACACTAAAGACTACTACATAGAGCAATGGATTCCTTGATTAAGTGTTGTGTGACTACAAATGAAAGTTGTGTTCATCAGAGCACCATTCCCTTCCAAAAGTTGGAATCAACAACGACATTTGCCTCTACCCAGTTTGAATTGGGAGCATCCTAGATGACTTAACCTCTTGAAAAAGTTACAATTACTTTGCAGATTAATTGAGCATCGAAGATTGTTTCCTTGACTTAGCATTTCACATGCAAAAGTTATATACTAAAGAGTTACTGTTCTCACAGTACCCAAATAGGTAAAACTTATAGGGACATTACAAGTCAGTACATGATCCCAGCATACTAAAGAGTTACTAATATGGTTGTACCCAAATAGATAAAATTTTCAGTGTCTTTATTTGTCAGCAAAACCCAGATCACACTTTGGAAGTGATTGTTTACACCGCAAACATGCCAAAGGGCATCTTGTACAGATTAGTGTTGAAGGTTGTGTCAAAAGCCACCACATGATCTTCACTGCCACCATAATCGTTTCTACAAATAACAAACATTGAGGGTGGTGAAGAATTGGCCCGTGGAAGTGTGAAACAAATGATGCAACCCATGTTCAGTAACTCACTCATCCAAGTCCTCGAGTTTGATGTTCGTAAACACAGCATCACGATGTGCCTCTGCCTGACTGAAATCCCCCACCACCTTGTTGTGCTCATTGAATCCAGAGGACCTGAAAAGGGGTGGATCAAAATCAGATAAAATCAGCTCCACCAAAAAATACTAACCGCTAAGTGCACTTTAACCATATGCCAAAACTTACATAGATAAATTTGACGCACTGGCAACATGAACACTGTCTGTATCCTTCAGCCCCTCCTTATCTGGCTGGGATCGTACTGCCATCTACAAAAATGTGCTGCTCCGTCTGCTTACTGCAATACGATGTACAAACACTTCAAAATCAGGCACCGGTTGTGAAGCTACGTAAAGAGACCTAACAACAAATCAGTCAAATCTTGCTGAATTAAATAAAATAGTTTTAACTAAAAACAACTACTGCAAACAAGACAAAAGATCAGGTGTACCACTAGTGAAGATAGATCAGGTGCAAGAAGCTGGGAATGGAACTAGGAATGCAGAAGACACTCGTTTTGTTTTTTAAGTTTTTCTGGTTGAGCTTATAATAGTGTAGTGCGAGTAAACACAGGTAATTCCGTTGCCCAGGTAATGAAATTCCAGAGGTCACATGACCTCTGTTATGCCAAAAAAAAAAAGATGCACCTTGTAAGCCTTCCTTCCGTGACACACTTGCCATAAGTCCAAGATGACATCCATTGGAAGTCGGAACCATTTCCATCTCCGAAAGTTAAGCAAGAACTTGGGGCCCTCGGAGGAAGATGACTAGGGACCATGCTGCCGACTCCGGGGAAGAAATGGCCTCCGTCTGGTGAGAATTGCGAGAATAATACTTGATTGATTATGCACGGTTTACATATATACAGAGAGAGCCAAGGCTATCGTATTCTTGTCGGTTTATACAACACTGGGATACTTGTCGGTTTATACAACACTAGGCAACTACAACTACAATATACATGCACGGTTACAATATCATCCAACACTCCCCCGCAGTTCGATGGTTAGCTGAAGACAACCGATCAAACTGGATAACAAAAGCTCCCCCGTACTGATGACCAGTAGAAACAAGAACTCACTCCCCTGCAGTTGCAACGGCATGGCGCACGTTGAGACTGGAACGAAAATCCAAGAACAGTGAAGAGGGCAGGCCTTTGGTAAAAATGTCTGCATACTGAGAAGATGTTGGTACATGCAACACACGGACATCACCAAGAGCAACACGCTCTCAAATAAAATAGAGATCAATCTCGACATGTTATGTTCGTTGATGTTGTACTGGATTTGTAGAGAGATAAACAGCACTAACATTGTCGCAATAAACCATAGTAGCCCGTCGTAGAGGAGAATGAAGCTCAATAAGTAGTTGGCGCAACCAGCAGGCTTCGGCAACTCCATTAGCCACCGCACGATACTCCGCTTCAGCACTTGAATAAGAAATAGTATGCTGACGCTTAGAGGACCAGGAGATGAGGTTGTCACCAAGAAACACACAGTAGCCAGAGACACTAACAATAGGTGAGGTCCACAAATCACAGTGTATTAACTCAAAATTACGACTAGCTCGAGACAAAGATAGACTAAAAGGGAGACGCACATGGCGACCCAACTAACAAGCATGACAGTGTATCTAGAGTACTTTTGTTACAAGGTATACTAGTATGGGCAAGCTTGGCAAGAGCTTCTGGGCTAAGGTGGCCAAGACGTCGATGCCACAAGGTGGGGGATGTGAGAGCAGCCAATGCTTGAGGAGTGGAAGGTACAAGCCATATGGGGTACAACTCGCCGCTACTATTGCACCTGATGATCACGCTCTTGGTTTGAAGATCCTTCACAGAAAGGTCGAACGGGTCAAACTCAATAGAACAATTATTATCTATAGTAAAATGACGAACGGAAAGAGATTTGTAATCAAGTCGGGAGTAACTAAGACATTGTTCAAAAACAAAGGACCTCGTGAAGAAGCAAAGGATGTAGAACCAGCAGATGAGATAGGCAATAAAGAACCATTACCAACAACGATGTTTGAAGGAGTAGAAATAGAGGGAGGATGAAGGACGGTGGGGTTACCAGGAGTTGAGGCCATATGGGAGCTAGCACCCGAGTCAGCATACCACTCAGCAGTAGAAGGTGACGGCGGTGTCAAGGACACGGTGCTGAAGGCATTAGCAAGGGACTGAGTATCCCAAGTGCTAATGACAGACGGAGGTGCCTGGTGGTGATAATGCTCGAAGCCTGGTGGAGGGGTGCTGTACATCGGTGGAAGGGCACCATGCGCAGGAGGCAGCACGGCATATGCTGGAGATGGCGCGCCGTACACTGGAGATGGAACGGCATATGTTGGAGATGGTGCACCATACACAGGATACCCTCTAGGATAGCCTGGCACGACAGGGTGGGTGGCCGTGAATGCCTGTGGCGTAGACCGCGTCTGCTGGAACATCGCGGGCGCAGGTGAGGGAAAAGCGTCGGGTCGGGAGCGAAGGATGGAGCCCGGGAAGCGGCCATGAGGCCACACCTGCACCGTTCCTTGCCAAGGGACAGAGGTAGAAGAGCCGCTAGTACCGTTGAAGACCGGTGCGCCATTGCCGCCGTTTTTACCACGACGTCGTTGGTTGCCACCACCATTGGGACGTGGGCCACTCAAGGGCGAAGGAGCACGAGAACCACCAGCGGGTGTAGGAACACGAGGAGCACCAGGGGCAGCAACAAAGGCATTGGGCGTGGACTTGCGCCCGTTTATATCGATTTCCTCCATGCGAAGCGTGTTGACAACATCATCAAACAACGGAAACGGCCTTTGCATCTTCATCAAGGAGACCATGTGAGAGAACCTCTCGTTAAGTCCACGCAGCAGCGAGAGCACGAGTTGCCTAGGGGAGATGGAGTCGTCGAAGTCAGCAAGGGCAGAAGCCATCTTCTTGAGTTTTTGTGAATAGTCATCGATGGACTGGTTTCCCTGGACGAAGTTCCAAAATTCTGCTTCAAGGATCAAAGCCCGACTTTCCTTGTTGTCGAGGAACTGATCATCAAGCGCAAGCCATGCTGTGCGAGCCAGAGTGTCACGGATCATCACCATTTCTAGAAGATCAGGGGAAACAGTGTGATAAATCCATGTGACCACCGTGGAGTCCATAGGAACCCAATCTGGATGATCAAGGTGAGATACATCAGAGAGGACATGGTCTAAAAGCTGGAACTTGCGGAGGACCACGAGGAACATCTCCCGCCACTTGCCGTAGTTGTTGGCGGCGTGGTCGAGCGTTATGGGGATGAGGGACTTGGCGTTGACGATGGCCACGGCCTGTGCATGAAGCGCGGTCACGGTGGCAACCTCCCAGGCCAAGACGAGAGCGCGTGCTTCAGCTTCATGCGCGTCTGCATCAGACTGGGCCTTCTGACGGACTGGCGCTGCTCGGCGTCGCGAGCAGCCGCGTCAGCTTCTTCCTTGCGGAGGTGCTCGGCTTCACGGGCGGCTTTATCTGAAGTCATGGCATCAGCGAAGAGGTGTAGCAGGGCGGGCGACGGACAAAGGTCCAAGACGGTGACCGCGCGAGAGGAACAGCAGGAGGCGGCGGCGAAAAAAGGCACGTGGCGTGCGACTGCTGTGTAGAGTAGAGGCGGCGATCACTCGGGCAGGTGACGAGCTAGGAACTCATGACGGCAACTGCGTGGAGGTTCGGCGGTGACCTTAGGGTTCTTGCGGAAGCGATAGGATCGTAGCTACTCAGGATACCATGAGAGTTGGGAGAATAATACTTGATTGATTATGCACCGGCGTGGTTTACATATATACAGAGAGAGCCAAGGCTATCGTATCCTTGTCGGTTTATACAACACCGGGATACTTGGAGTCCTAGGCAACTACAACTACAATATACATGCACGGTTACAATATCATCCAACATCTGGAAACCCAACATAACCAGGATATATGCACCGGCTCCGGGTGGAAAGCAAGTGGATGGGGGAGAAAATTTAAGCTGTAAGGAACTGAAATCCAAAGGGAAAAAGCATGGGAGCGGCCATGAATCCTGGAAATAATGGTGGCAGAGGAGCAGCGGGAGGTCCGTGACCTGCTAATGGCGGAGTTGCATGGCCCAGGAGCACAACCATTGGTGGCGGCGCGGAAGTTGGGTCTCCCATGGTGGCTAGATCTAGAATGCCTGTGAATGGCATCGGGAGGGGAAGGAATATGGCGGGTGCGAGCTGGGTCGAGCGTAGGATGACGACAAAATTCGTACCGGTTCTCATTAATATACTATATTGCTACACCATGGTGTATTCTAAACATAATCACGAGGTATTTCTCAATTGGGACCACCGGCACGGATCTCAATGGTGCGAAATCCAACGCTTGCATGTAGCATGGCCCGAGCCATGCGGGGCTAATTTCACTTTCCGGTATCAAGGGTTCCTAGCAAAGCACCTTAGTCACAACCTTGAACATTGTTGACCAATACAAGTAGACAGATTCTGCTGTAAGGGTACTTGGAGGACAGATCAGATTTTCTAAGTACAACATTATGCTCGTCTTGTTATGTTGCAATTTCCAACTTTTTTTTTGAAATGTTGCAGTTTCCAACTTTTTTTTTTGAAATGTTGCAATTTCCAACTTAGGTTGGCCTTTTTTGCCTGTCCATATATAGTAGTCCTTACTCCAGACGGTAGTAATACTGCATGCCAATGTGAATCAATTGAGTTCTGCTAAACCCGTAACAATCAAGACGGTCATTTTGTTGCTTGACAAAAAATGTGCTCTTTCTACATAGCTGAACCATAACCATATTTGGTGATCTTATACAACATTGTACCAGGTCATGCCATATACTCCGCGAGCATGTTCACTTGGTCTGTGGATTGTAATTGAACATTATTCACCCGTAACAGTAGATAGATTCTGCTATAACATTACTTGGAAGCAGATTGTATTTTCTATCCACAGCATTATTTGCAATTCACAAACTAGATTTTCATTTTTTTTTTGGGTCTGTTTGAAGTAGTCCAGACAGTTGAGTTATGCTAAGCTTGCAGCCGCTGAGATGGGCATTATGTTGCTTTGAAAGAAAAAAAAAGGTCGCTTTAAATGATGGATAACTAATATGCAGAGGTAATAGTTTATACAGTAATATACCAGTCCATGTAGATGAATCTATTCTCATTCACTGGAAATTGAATCTAGGTTACTGTCCGGTAGAATATGCAGCGCACACCTATATGTATAGATTGCTAAACTGCTGATGGTATAATGTACCACTTCTTTTGTGTGTGTGTGTGTGTATGTGTGTGTGTGTGTGTGTGAGAGAGAGAGAGAGAGAGAGAGAAACTGTTTATGCACCTTATATTTGTCAATGACTGCCCCTTTTTGAACCCAGCCTAATCACGATAACCCTTGACACTGATTTAAGGGCAATGGTGGTAATTTTACTCTTTTTTTTTAGGATGTCGGGAGGGGAGGCCCCTACCTAAATTTTGTTTAAAAGAATGAGTCGAAGTACATGCAAAGTTTACAAAGTTATAGGAAGACTAGTACTGCCTAGGCACACGCAGGTGCAAAGAATATACAGACTTGGACGCCTTAACTAGGAAGTACCGGTAATTCTTCTTCTCAGCCTGCTTGTCCACCTAGCAATGAAATTCCTAATTACTGTCTTGAAACTTAATTTGGTCACGCGGAAGGACCATAGATGCAATGTTTGGATGCAGTTTTCCATCACTTGAGTAACAGCGATTGTATTATCCTCAAAAACCTTTTTGTTTGTAGCCAGCCAAATGTTCCAAGTGATTGCTGTGAGGATGGTCACCCATATTTTCTTTTGGCAGTTATTGAAAGGCCGAAGGGCAACTGCTTGTTGGATGTTCTCTATGTTCGGCAAATCGATTCCTAGATGGCTCCAAATGATGGCTACAGGCGGACAAGTGAATAGAAGGTGACTAATTGTTTCCTCTCCTGAACAACCAAAAGGACATGTGGAGGTGTCTATGATCCCTCTATGATGCAACAGACCTCTAGTTTTGACCCTATTTTTCAGAGCAAGCCAAGTAAAAATTTTACATTTTTTTGGAGCAAGGCTACCCCAAATATCCTGGTTAGCCGAGCAGGTTTGCCCCCCAAAGGTTAGGACTTTATAACATGCTTTAACTGAGAAACTGCATTCTGAGCCAAATCTCATTCTTCTAACATCCCTGTTGGCCGTTAGTATTTGATTATCCAGGTTCTGTGTCAAAGCTTGTAGCTCATTTTCAGCAGTTGTTGAGGTTAGATGTCGTGTTGTAATTATCCAAGCTCCATTGTTGTAACACTCTGCAACTGTCACTTGTTTTTGTTCTACATGTGAGAACGGAGCTGGGTATAGTTCACTAGTTTTTGTTCTACATGTGAGAACTGCATTCTGAGCTGGGACAAAGGCTTATTGTTGATCCAACTGTCTAGCCAAAAAGCTATAGTATGGCCATTCCCTACCTTTACTATCGTGAGCGCTCTATATAGATCAAGTAAAGATTCAATATTTCTCCAGGCTCTTGTACATCTAGGCACCCTGTCCCCCAGTCTTCTTCTGCTACCATAGTGTGCTTTTTTAATCCATCTGGCCAAAAGGATTATCTGGTTTGTATTGGATGTTGTGCATGAATTTAAATAATGGACTGGTATTCTGATCTTCTATCCTTTTAATACCAAGGCCACCCTGTTCTATCAGTGTACATACATCCTCCGATGGCACCATATATTTTCCAGGTGCATGATGCTTGTGGCCGACCTAGAAGAATGCTTTGATTCTTTTTTCTATCTCCATAACTAGCCATTTTGGCAGTTTAATAACTGACATTAGGTAAGCTGGTAGGGCTGAAAGGACTGATTTGGAGAGAGTTAGCCTGCCTCCTTCGGATGGTCCTCTTATAGCATAACCATCAATCCTATTGTCCAAGGTTTCCAAGATATTGAGCAGTGCATTCTTTGGTAGTATCGAACCTGATAATGGAAGGCCAAGATAAACCTGAGGAAATTGAGATATTGGGCAATTGAAGATGTGAGAGATCTCCTATGTCACTTCCTCTGGAAGACAGATCGGGACCACAATTGATTTGAAAAAGTTGATGTTTAATCCTGATGCTATTGCAAAGGAGTCCAGAATCTCTTTTAATAGTCGAGCTTGGACAGTGCATCCTTCCATGACAATTAGCATATCATCCATGTATTGAAGTATTGTTGCCAGTTCATCTAGGAAGATAGGGTGATGTATCATGTGTTGATTTGCAAAGGCATTGATCACCTGTTGTAGCACATCAGCAACTAGTAGGAATAGAAGAGGGGATAGGGGTCTCCTTGCCTCAATCCCCTTTTCATTTGAATCCAAGGCCCGGGTACCCGTTTAGCAACACTGCTGTTTTGGCAGATTCATTTAGAGCCTACACCCATCTGATCCATTTACTGCCAAATCCTCTAGCCTGTAAAATTTGTATAAAAAAAATCCCAAGATACAGAATCAAAAGTTTTCCTGAAATCCAACTTGAGAATGATCGTTCTCTTTTTCCTTTGCTTGCAGCTTTGAATTATGTCTGAAGCATACAAAAAGTTATCAGCAATGCAATGATTATTTACATATCCAGTTTGGTCCAGGTGGATTAGCTTTGGGATTTCCTCTTGTAATCTAAAGGCCATAGTTTTCGTCAACCACTTGACAGGGCAATTGAGAAGTGAGATAGGTCTAAAAGAGTCCAGTGTGCATGCATTGCAGTGTTTGCGTAGAAGGACCATGTATGATCTGTTGAACCTCTCTAGATCCAGTGCCCCGTCATAGAATTGTTGGAATATATTTAGAATATCCAATTTAACTAGCGGCCAGAACTCTCTGTAAAATCCAGAGCCGAAGCCATCCGAGCTAGGACTCTTATCCTGTGGAATTTCAAAGAGGACTTCTTTGATTTCCTCCTCTGTGAATTGTCTCTCTAGAGAGGAAAGAACCACCCGGTTTGGGTATAGTTCAAGTAGCTCAATAGTGTTCATGGTGGTTGCCGGTACACCCATGAGGTTTTTCTAGAAAGCCGTGAGTATATTCTCTTTTTCTTTATGTGTGAAATCCTATTTCCCCCATGCTCTATGACTTTTATTTGATTTTTTCTCATTCTAGTCGAGGCTCTAGCATGATAGAAGTATGTGTCTTCGTCACCTAATACACACCAATTTATTTTCCGTATCTGTATGGCTGTTGTAGCTATTGAGTGTACCAGTTTGTTTGTCCTTTCTTTAACTAATCCTCTAAAAACTATTTCTAGGAGCGTGAGGTTGTGTTGTTCCTCAATCCAGTCCAGTAAATGTAGAGTTTGTTTAGCACACTGAAGTTGAGCTTGTTGTGGTTTCAACTTTTTCTTCCAGATGTTGGTTTCCTTTCTAAGTAGTTTCATTTTTGACACTAAAACCGCTGCAGCATTGTTCGTTGGTTGTACATTTGACCAAACTGAAGCGACCAGGTTTCTGAACGAGGACTTTTATGGTGCATTTTACGAGCAGTAATTACTGGTTGTAAAAATAATCTAAGGGCTAAGATCATTTGATGCTATCAAAAATACTACCAGTAAATCGCAGCAGTAAAATTTTTACTGGGGTATTTTCGGAAACAATTTTAATGGCATAGTCATAATTCTTGTTATTGAATAGGTTTTGACGTTTAGACCATCTGAACAGTCACAGACCTCATTCCCCGTCAATCTTTCTCATTTCCAAACCAGTAATTACTATTTCATACTCGGTGGCAGTATAATATAAATATAAATACAACAAGGCCAATGACATTACTACCCCTATTTTTACAACCAGTAATTTACTGGTTGTAAAATGCACAGTAAAAGTCCTCTTCTGAACTCCTCTTTAAACTTCCAGTTGTTCTCATATCTGAAAATTGTTGGTTTAGGGATATTTGTTGAGAGGTGTATCTGGATTGGACAGTGATCTGAAGTGATTCTGGATAGGGAAAGAAGGGTGGAATTGGGGAACAGGCGATCCCATTCCTCATTTATGAACATGCGGTCTAGTTTGCAAAGGATGGGAGGGGTTTGCATATTAGACCAAGTGAATGATCCATCAAGGAGAGGAAGTTCCTGAATTGAGAGATCCCAGATGAAGTCATTAAAGAGAGACATCTCCTGTTGTGTTGCATGACCAGAATTGCGCTCACTGATGAATCTCACAGTGTTAAAGTCTCCAGCGAGTAGCCATGGCCCTTGAACTATTGTGGCTATATGTCTTAGCTCATCGAAAAAATTCTGTCTGTCGGTATCCAAGTTGGGGCCGTATACATTTGTGATGTAGAAGGTGGAGTCCTTATGGGGCAACTCCAATAGAATTGTGGTTGAGTAGGTTTGCGGAATTGTCGATTTTAGATTGAACTTGGCAGAGTTCCTTGCTGAAAGAATCCCTCCTGAGGCTCCTTGTGCATCCACTGAGGCTCCTTGTGCATCCACTGTTGAGTAGGAGTCCAAACTTTGTGGCTGTAAGGAGTTTAATTTTATTTTGGAGGGGCTTGAAAGTTTTTTTTCCTGTAGCAATATTAAGTCCGTTGGGTTGGACAAGAATAAATTTTTGACTCTATCACATTTGTTGACATCATTTAGACCTCTCACATTCCAGGAACAAAAGGTAAGATTAAACATTTGGTTCGTCATTGGAACCCAGGGAATTCAGTAGAAAGGAAATGCCTAGTGCGAGGAAAGAGGTTAGTAGGAAAACATGCGGCGAAGGAAAGGTTCTGGTGCCGATAACTGATGAAGAAAAAGAACGACATGCTTGTGGCGCGTAGGCGCACAATTTTAGGGAATTGAAAACTAGGGAACGAAGGAAACTAAGGAGACATTCCCGTTGATAACTTTTCACTTCTCTTCGTGGGCTCATTGAGAAGTGACTCCAAATCGGGTGTTGTTTAGCCATTCCTCGACTGTGCCTCAGCGTCACGGATGATCTGCTCGTCCTCTTTCTCAAAGCCCATATCCTTCCCCAATCTGATCATCTGGTCCGCTGTGAGCATGGGTGGCGGGTTGGCTTCTGCAGAAGTCGAAGCCTCAGTCACAGCCGGGTTGTGGCGCACCTTCTTAGCTTTATTCAGGTGGCCTGCAATCGCCTCTTCCTTTTCTTTTTTCTTCATGGCTTTCGTCAGTGCATGGATGTAGTTACCACCACGAGTCTGCATCTCGATGTGGCTGCTTCGAGTTCTCTTTGGTCCCGGCTGGCCTGGCGGTGGTTGCACCTGCTGGACTATGTCATCCATGTTGACCATCATGTCGTGCTCCTCTTGTATAGGGGGGGGGGGGAGGCTCTTTGGCATCTCCAGTTGTGCTGGTGGTGGCAGCGGAGGGGAATGTAGCTCTATAACCATTTCCTGAGATGCAGATGGAATGAGATCAAGGGATTCGAATCGATTATCAGAACTTTGGGATTTTACATTAACAGATATTGTGTCTTGGATGCTCACCAGGTCAAGTGCTGTGTTTTGAGGAGTCAGGTCGATAAAGTTCCCAGGTGGAAGAATACCCATCGTAGGTTCCTTGAGGTTCTCCAACCCCGCAGTCTCCTCGAGAAGGAGTCGCATATGAGACTGTCAAACTGAAAGTTGATTAGACAGGTGACTTAAAGAAATATTACAGACATTCTTTGGATCACTTGCCTGTATTGGTGAGCATGCCCTTGGAGTTAAACGCAGAAAATCAGGAGTTCCCATGGAAGGAGTAGTTGGAGTAGGCAGAGACTGAATGCATTGTATGGAGTCAATTGCTGAGTTGTATCCGGCACTGTTCTGCACAGGGTACGCGAATTCTGGGAGAGTTTTTGTGGAAATATCGGCAGTGCTCGAGGAGGAGTTGGTGGTGGTGGTGTTGCCCATAGTGGTGGTGAAAAACCCGGAGCTACTGTTGGTGCTATATTCCCCAGTATCGTGGCCGTATATAAAAGACTTATATTTGGAAACAGAGGGAGTATTTGTTTTCTGCAGTTTTGAACTAGATGTGTGCTTTCCTTTTATTTTTTAATAAATTCTATTGGCAGTTAACTATTGACATTATTAATTTTTTCTGAAGTTCATTGTAAACTTGCAATTTCTTAACAATGACAGAATGACGTTCTGCTTTCTTGAATTTTAGGTTGTCAAACGGGACATTCCATGGGAGCATTACATGTCAACGAAGCTGATTTTTGGGACATGCCTTCAGCATTTACGGCGGTATGACCATAAACAAGAAAGCGAGCGAGCTCGTTTGCTTGACGAGGTGAGTTATTTTTTCATCTTTAATCATAGTGGTGGATATAAAAGCTTAGACAACGCAACGTTGGTTCATTTTGTTTGCCATCTTTCAGATTAGTAGTGTATTGTCATTGTGCCGTCTGCCCAGCATCTGTTAGTGTATTCCTTAAATTTATCTTTATAATAGTTTGATGAGTAAGCCCATCTGTGGCGTGCTACCCATGATGGTTGTACATTGAGTAGTCAGGAACTCCCTGCAGATCCCACTTATTTCTGCAGCACACATATATAGTCCATTATCCCAACATCTAACTCAACCAAGCACTTCGTCTTGTCCAATGCCTAGGGAAATGCAGTCATCTAGGCATAACATTTGCAGAATTACCCTCTATTTTAGTTTGTTTTCTGGCTGCTATATTTAGCTCACAAAATTACAATTTGCAGATTGCTGTGGAAAGGTAACTGGTTTGTGCAAGAAAAAAGTTGCAAGATATTGACCCATGTAGTAAGGTCAGTCCTGTTAAAATGTAAATGCATATCTCGTGAACTTGGATGATCTATAGAATCCTACTTTGGTCGATTGTAGTGCTCGTCCTAAGCTTCAGAATGGCATGCTTCCAAATGGAGAGGCTTCAAATTCAAAGAGCAAGCTTACGTCCACTCATGATGTCCTAAGAGGTTTGGTTGATTGGCTCTGTTCTCAGGTCAGGACACATGAATTATTCTAGTTTATTTTTATTTGTCTTTGTGCCATTCAGAAGTTCTGAACTATTGAGTCTGGTCTATTTTGCAGCTGAGGAACCCTACCCATCCGAACTGCTCTGTTCCGACTGCTGTCCATTGCTTGTCCAATTTGCTAAAAGAACCATTTGTTAGGACATTATTTGTCCAAGCTGATGGTGTGAAACTGCTCATTCCTTATATCTCCTGCATTCACACAACAGTCAACTCAGGTAATAGCTGAGGCCATCAATTATATTAAGTGTAAGTATTGGGCAAATATCTTTGCGGAGATATGGCTGTTTTAGATGGATATTGGAAGTTCATTGCAGATAATAATCATTGTTATTTTGTCGTCTTTAACTGATTTTTTTTATTGGTTCAACAGACTGTTGAACTAATTTTCTACTTTGTTTCTTGTTTTGTGTCTTATGCAGCTTCTCTATGAAACTTGCTTCTGCATCTGGCTTTTATCATTTTATGATGCAGCAGTTGACTATTTGTCTACTACTAGGGTTATGCCAAGACTAGTAGAGGTCGTCAAAAGTTCTACCAAAGAGAAGGTAAGGCTATTAGTTTTCATCTTTTAAAGTTATGATTTTTATCAGAACATAATTGTAAAATTTAAAGGTTGTCAGAGTTGTTGTTATGTCCTTGCGTAATTTGCTGGCAAAGGGCGCCTTTGCTGCCCAGATGATCAATCTTGGATTGCCGCAGATAGTGCAGAATTTGAAAGCTCAAGCATGGACTGATGAAGTGAGGAGACTTCTAATCATTTTGATGATTCAGTGTTCCATTGTAAAGTATGCGTGAAATCTTTAAGTGTTACATAGGAAAGTATGAATGAGACTTCTAATCATTTTGATGATTCAGCGTTCCATTGTAAAGTATGCATGAAATCTTTATTTAAGTGTTACATAGGAAAGTATGAATGAAATCCTTATATCCCACTCATGGTACTTTATTAGTAAAATTGTATACTGCTAATTAACAACTATGTTTTCTTTAAAATCAGCCATCTGAAATTGAAATCTTGTGACGGTCTAATGAAATAAAAAAGCCGCACCCTTCCATAATTTGTTTTACTCAAACTTCAAAGTTTCCTTGAACCTGATGTGCTTCCACGTGATCTTCTTCGCACTAACAATATTTTGTTATTTCCTGTGCACCCAGGATTTACTAGATGCACTGAATCAACTGGAAGCAGGACTCAAAGATAGCCTTAAGAAGTTGAGTTCATTTGACAAGTACAAGCAGCAAGTTCTTCTTGGTCAGTGGTCACCTTGACTGGTCTCCAATGCACAAAGATCCAATGTTCTGGCGTGAGAACATTAACAATTTTGAAGAAAATGATTTCCAGGTATGCCTTTTCTTTGATGAAAATATTCAGATAAACTGGAAGTAGAACTTCTGGAGGGGTTTCAATGATTTTTCCAGATTCATGGTATTCATTCATCCATGCAAACTTGTTGCTTAGAAAATCAAGAAAATTCTGAACACCTGGGGACTCCAATTCGAATCTGAGCTGACTGAGATGGTTTGGTTTAGGTTAGACAGGCATTTAGCTCTATAGTCCTGATTGATGACCCTTTCAAATTTGTAGATTCTCCGTGTGTCGTCATGACAGTCATTGACACATCAACTGATACCACTGCTCTCGCTGTGGCCTGCTACGACCTATCACAGTTCATTCAGTACCACCCTTCAGGCCGAATAGTGGTGGCAGACCTCAAGGCAAAGGACCGAATTATGAAGCTAATGAACCACGATAACGCTGAAGTGAGGAAAAATGCACTACTGTGCGTGCAGAGGCTCTTTCTTGGTGTGAAGTATGTTAGTTTCATGCAGGCTTGAGGCAACGAGTTTTGAGTTTTGTGTGACACCCATGGTGTCACCTTAGTGACTGAGTTAGTTAAGAAAAGAAATCAAAAGCAGAGAATAACAAAGCAGAAGCCCAAATTTGAATTTATCAGAAATCGGCTCAAATCTGACTTGAACTAGAACTGCCACTTTTCACATGTAGGTGACCCAAACAAATTTCATAACCTTGATCTATGCACCAAATAAGAATTTTGGAGAATGTATGGTGATTATATCACTTGGGAAAATAGTCCAAACAATTCAAACTATGCTCAGAAATGATGTCAGTTTAAAAAAATTCAAATTTTGTAAAGATTCACTAAACCAGATCATACTCTTAAGTAAGATCCAACCTTTAGGAGCAACATATAATTTTGGCTTGATTTAATAAAGTCAAGAACTACTACTTTTGGAATTTTTGCCAAATGTCAATTTTTCTGGGCAAAATTTTAGCCTTGACAGTTAAGCAACTTTGAAATTCTATAATGACTTCATAATTGCATTTCCAAAACTACATCCTCAATATTTAGTTACTACAAACATTTATATTCACATATGTGTAATAACATTCAAATTTGGAACTCAATTGATGACTCAAATCAATTTTTGCAAAGTGCCTGAGTGGGCAGGTTTTCAGGCAAACCAGAAATCTTCTAAGTTTTCTAATCAATGAACCTTTCTAAAAAATCAATATCTCTTAGACCTCCCAGTACATCTCCTACATGTCTGGACCTTATTGATCTACAAAGTTTACACTTTCAGATGGTACTTTTAGTTTGCCCGAAACAATCCTGCTAGTACTCCAAATCTTTGATGGAAAATACCTAAGCGCTGCTGTTTTTCTGGCATTTTGAATTAAGTGGGGCCCGCTCGTCAGCAGCACAGTGCGCGCCGGCACTGTGCACCGCCCACAGCGCCGAGCCGGCGCATGCTGCGTGGGTGCCGCCGAGCGGCCGATGACCCGTCTCGGCCAGGTCTTTGTCCGAGCGAGTCCCTGGACGCTCTTATCTCCTGGCGCACTCCCTATCTCTCACTCTCTCTCTCTGCTCTCTCACGCCCAAACTGAGCCACCATTGCCACCCGAGAAGCTCGCCTCGACGCCTCGCGGCTCAGCCGCCTACCGCCGTCCACCGACCGCGCCGATAGCTCCGCGTAGCCCTTCTCTCCCGACCAGCAAGGCCTCAGCCCCTCTCACGCCCGGAGCTCGGCGAATCACGTTGTGTCACCCTCGCCTCCGACCGCCGCGCTTTCACGTCGCATACCCGCTCCGGTAAGCAAACTCGGCTCCGGTTTTTGCAGCTCTTCCACCGAAACGCCGTGGACCTCCACCGGTGGTCGCCTCGGTCCGCCTCCTCCCCCCTCATGCAGCCAACTCCGGTGAGCCCCCTTGCCTCGTGTCGCGCGCTACGCCCCCACCCTGCAGCCATGGCTCGCTGCCTCCACCTTTGCTGCCCCGGCGAGCCGCCGCCGCGTTGGCATTTCCGCGCCGCCGCGCGTGAGCGTCGGCTCTGGCCAAGCCAGAGCTCAGCTGGGCCAGGTGGCCTCGGGCCACCATCTCGCCTGGGCCAGATCTGGCCCAGGGAGCTCGCTACGCCCGCCTGGCCTACTGGGTTGTAGAAGAAAACCAGCCCAGAGTCCAAAATGATTTCTTTTTACTTAAATAAATAGCCAAATAGATATTGTAACTTCACAAATCCACACAATAATAACTACGATGAATAAAAATGGAAAAAAATACTTTTTGTACTCCCTACAGTATGAAGTATTTTAGAAAAATGCTAAGACACCCTTGAAGCACATACTTATTTATCATGTCTTAAATGGTTAACAATCACAACAAAATCATAGTAATTTTTCAGTGCATGATTTAATTATCCCATTTTTAATGCATGTTTCTTGCATCATTTCATAGCATCTCAGAAAATTCCATATTTAAATATTAAGTATTTCTTCTGTAGTGAATATTTGAATGTTTTCACCTTTTTAATTAATATCAGATATTGGTGCATTTTCATGATATCACCTTTGGTACAAAAATCTTGTATAATATCCCCCACTACATACATTTTTCTCACTGGTATTTATTCTTCAGAAACATGATTATGATAATAGCTTTGCTTATTCTCTAGTAATGGCAAATTAGTAATTAATAGTAACATGAACCCATGTGTCGACATGCAACCAATTAAATGTATTACTCCCTACTTTTGGAAGTTTATTAGGTTATGTTGCCTCTGGTCATGTTGGTTATGGTCATTTAAATGTGTTTGACTTTGCACCGTCCCCACTAAGGAGCTTGCTTGTATTATATAAAAGTTAAGAGAAAGTAATATGAGAAACCTCCATGTACTTCTCCAATGCATACTCGTACTTTTATACATACATCATATCATAGCATACATTTGTTGAGGATGTGTCATGAATCTTCTCTATCCTTACTTGCATTGCATTTCATCATATAGGACTCAACGATGGGAATATGGAGGTGGAGATAGTTCTGGAGGAGCTCGGAGCTGAGACAAATACTCCTGAGAGTGCTAACTGTGATCTGAACCAAGGCAAGCCCCGGTACACTCCTATATTTTAAAAGTTTTATTTTGTACCACATATATGCGTGTCATATATTATACATTACGTGTAAGGATTTGATTAAAGCCTAGTTACATGTAGCACACCAAATCCTATGGGTATGGGTTTAGTTATACAAGCCCCGTTAAAATGCTAAGCTTAATTCGTGAGTCTCGATAGCAAGCATCGAGTAGTCCGGGGATTACTTGGTATATGGTAGGTGATCACTATTACCCCTGTTGAGCTTATGATGCGAAAGAAATTAAATTGAGACCAAACAAGGAAGTGCATGTATAGGTTGAGGTGACAAGGTTGACCCTTATTTGTCATAGCCCCGTTTGTGTCGGTTGAGAACTACTTCGAGTGTGACCTCATTAAGCAAGTTTGAACAGTACCAAGTACATACATTTATATGGAACTAGTAAACCGACGTAACTTGACTATCATAGTGAAAGGACGGCAACCTGGCCTCTCTTTTGGCGATGAAGAAGGATATGGTGAAATTGGGGTATATATTGGAAGGGAGAGTGCATGGGCTACCCATGGATGACTTCGACGGGAGCATCGCATAAGGTGACGTGTACTCGAGAGAGGTGGCCCCAGACTGGCTCTATGGTGTCTCGTGAAAGGTGGTCGTACATGACTCCTATGAGTCATGAGTGTGCATACGTCGAATGCTTGGGTTTCTTCTGTAAGATGTAAATCGATTCGAGTCGTCGTCCCTTGCGGTTATTGAGTACCACTTGTGATCGCTGTCACATCGTAGTCGTTGTTCTATTAAAGTAAAAAAGTGAAATGATGATGATAATTATACTTGTTGTATTTCTATTAATTGTATTTCAACCATGATTGCTATTGAATAGTTGCATAACATTTATTTTATGTAAGAATCCTATTAATTTGTCTAAAATGTGAAAATAAGGATCAATTATTAGTACGGTTTTTGCAACTATTCCAGTAACCTTTGGTCAGCCCCCTGCATGCTAGGTATCGGTCTTAGCGTGCCATTTTGACGGGTAAGTCTTGTTGAGTATTAGTTGCTTAGGGTTTGTTACTTAAATTTTTTGTACAGATATGTCTCATGTTGTATACACCGAGAGTGGAAATCACATGGAGTGGGATGGTGAACCCCCGAAGGGATGGACCATGAAATAGGTTCCCGTTTCTCCTACTCCAGAAGAGTACGATGTATGATTCATGGTTAAGGGCTGCCATAAATTATTGTAAGATATATATCATCGAGAGTATTCGCTTTCGTTTTGACTTGTTTTTGAACTTCAAACTCTTTTATGTATCCTAAATCTGAACTTAAATTATAATAAATTAAATTCGATATTGCATTCTATTTTTTATGTTGATTTGTGTGTATTGATAGACTCTTGCCTCGACAAGTGTCTTCCGAGTATCGATCCGTGACGAACCCCTCGTTTCTGATGTGGGGATGTCACATTTTTGTATTTAGATTCGAGAACCCCAGCCATTCTTGAGAGTGGCGGATTTAGGAATTAAAGATTTAGAAGGATGGAAATTCTTGTGTAGTATATCTATTGCTATTTGCTTTTCGCAAACCCATGTATAATAAATAACCAGCCATACCTCGCTCGATGTAATAAAGTTTTCATGGGCTTGTTATTCTTTCGTTTGTCTATCGGACATGAAAATACAAAATATACATTTTAAATGAGCTGTCTTTTCCCGACATTATTCTTACGGACGACCCTACAACGGTACAGCCCCACTCGTGTGCACATAATGGGCACTCTTATCTTTTTTTTTTCTTTATTATATTTTATAGCTTTGTAGACTCCTAAAATTATATGCATTAGATGATTAAAGGCTGTTATCAGGTGGATATGATGTTTTTAATAATTCATTCATTGATATGTTGGATGGGCATACACATCAAGTAAAATTTTTAACGGAGTTCGTTAAAACTTTCCTATTTATATCAGGTTTCCAATTTTTTTTAGTCAATATCGACACCTTTTATTGTCTGTCCTTTTCTCTCTCCTTTTATTGACTATCTACAATCCAATACCAGTTGAGCCTAAATGGTTGTCTGTACTAAAGCTGAAGCTTTCACAGGTAGGAGTATATTAGAGACTGATTTGTTATGCTAAATAAATATATCACTATTTTGTTCCAGTTGAAATCGTTATCAATCATGTAAGTGAATACTACAACTTTCACAAATGTGACTGACATCACCCCAGAATTATGTAGAACATAATTAGTCTGGTAGATGATATAATTTTGTTGAGCCTACTTGGTGCAGGACATCACCCCAGGGCCAGCAGCAAGTGTTGGACATCACCCGGCACACGTACTTTCTTCAATTTCGGAGCATTCAGAGTCTCAAGCAATAGTTTTAGCATGTCTTCATTCTCCACTGAAGTGATACCAAGTTCTATTAGATATTCCATTCTAATAGAATTGCTCCCCCAAGTTTGATCCTGGTTGCACAGGCATTCTGCTGTGCACATCTGATACTGAGATAAAAGAAAAATAAGAAAGTAAATAAGAATTGAAGAACTGATCACATAGATCCTGATTGACAGTAAATTTTGTTCCGATGTGGTAGTATGAGCTTCAGATGAGAAAATGAAGTGGTATTATGAGCTGTTTTGTTCTGATGTAGTTAGTATTATAGAAGGGGCTGTTCAGATTGCACACAAGAATATGAAACATACATTGTAACTTCGCCTAGCATATCGTATTCATTTGTATGGGCAATACTTGAAATTCATTTGCATACAAAATACAATGAAAAAAGTAAAAATGAACAATCACATACCTCAGGCTTTTTTGGGACATGTAGTTTTAGATGATGTATCGACGAACATGCAGACAATAGAGCAAGCAAGGTAGATACAGAACTGTGCCCAGATGTTTCAAACATCACGGACAATGAACGGACATCGAAATCAGGAATCTGCTCCATAACATAGGCCAGGTTGTTTATATCCTGTAGCATGGGATAAATAATGATTTAAGCATACAGATAATCGCTGATGTAATAATCACAGTAAAGATTAATATAAGACTTACTTTGGGAATATGAACTGTAACCTGCAAATGGTCCACAAAGATTTCTCTCGCAATCCTCACATAATCAGCAAGAGCATACCCTTCCTCTAAAAAAGCTGGAACATGGATGCTCATGTATCTGTGGGACTTGAAGTTTTTGAATCTGATGACTGACTCTAAGCCATAGTAGTCTTTCCACTGAACCTTCTTCAACTTGGGGGCAGCAATTCTAACGGCAACAACATTTCCTTTGAAACAGGAATACAATTGCAGTGACTCAAGCACACCAGCCTGGATGTCAAGATCCATGAGCCCTAGTATCTGGATCAACTTTAAGGAAGCGAGAGAGTTGGTCGATACCACAAGCTTACTAACTCCGTTACATTTTCGGATTCTCAAGTTTTTCAGCATCCGGAACAGATCCTCAGAGAAAGTGACATTCTCATTGAATTGGACATATTCAATGAAAAATACTCTCAGTGTGCGGTTGATATAGTGCGGGTTAAACAACAGTCTCACAAAGCCCAGACGCAGCGAAAGTTTGCTCAAATTGTAGAGTCCTGGGAAAACGAATTCACCCCAATCAGGCAGGCCTGGCTCCTCCCAACCGGTTGTCCCTGGGACTGGAACTTCCCCAGGGCATGTAACACCTAGCTTAAATTCCCCAACAACTTGCATATCGGCTAATCTAATGCATGATTCGACTGCTTGAGGATCGACAAGAGCCTGAGAGCTGGAAATGTCCAAAAACAGAAGATGAGGAATCTTACGACGTAGTCGTTCCATGTAGCGTTTCCTGAGGCGGTCTCGGACATCCGTGAGGTCATACTTGGACGAGTACATGCATAGAAGCCTTAACTCGACAGTAATGTCGCGGAAGCGGTGTGATACCAAGGATATGTTAGCTGCAACCCCCATAGTGGATAGGCCTCATGCAGCTTTGGAAAGTATCAAAAGAATAATGTCTTCTGGTAAGTTGCTTAGCCGATCCACTTTGGGAAGATGCTCCATTTCCTCAGCAACTACACTGTGGCCCTGGCCATCATCCATGGTGACCATGGCAAGTGTTTTGGCTTTCTTGTTATCTCCAGAACCAAGGCTGCACATAATAACAACAAAAAAGACTGGTTAGCCACAACCAGCAGGAAAGGAAATCACTGCAGCCATGAGCCATGTACTCAACTACAACATCTGACATGAATATTTACTAGCACTACTAAACATACAACAACAACAACAATAATAATCACCACTTAATAATTTACCATTATGTGACAACCCTACTCCGAAAAGTAGAGTATGTCGTACAGGATCGTCTTGGGAGATGGTTAACGAAGTAACCATACACAGCATTCACACATGAACATTCATCATTTACAACATTACATCACTTAAGTGCATAACATTACAAGTCCAGAGGTGAAATATAATTAAGTTCAGATCTGAATACATATGTCCTTAGTACATATTACACAAATTTGCGGAAGCGGTGAAACGACAAAACACGACGTTTAGTCCTACGTGAACCATGCCGGCCCTATGGCGATGGCTCACCCATCCAGATTAGGAGAACTGGGGACCCATTCGATGGTCCAATTCTGAGGCTCCTCGCCTTCCCACACAACCTTATTACAACAATCACAATAGGTCGCTTGAGGAAGACCTGAAAAACAACATCAACGCAAAGCCTGAGTATCTAACATACTCCGCAAGACTTACCCGTCAACCGGTTTGCTAAAACCGACTCCTAGTATGCAGGGGGCTGACCGGTTTTATTTGATAATTGCATAAAAAGCTCCTATTAGTTCTATGCTGCACTTTCAATTTCCTTAAACAAGATTTTACTTTGCTTATTGTAGAACACAGCTACGGTGAGTTTAGCTAGCTGCTAAGACATGAATATAGCTAAAGAGCAATACATCATAGCATTGTGTATCCATCGCGTAAATAAATTTCAGAAACTTAACCACAACTTTACTACTTAACATATCATTGCCGCTGCTCGAACAAGAGGTACTCATAACCGCGAGGGACGGCAATTCGAATTGATTTACACCCTGCAGGGAAAACCCAAATACATGACATACGCATCATTTAAGAACACATATGGCCACTGTTCACAAGATTGCTATAAATTCGATCCGGGGCCATCGATCCCAAGTACACGTCCTCCCCGTGATATAGTACTTCGTATCCGAGGCTTAATCCATGCACTCTTCAGCGGTCCTCAAACCCGTGCAACCACCGTGCTGTTCACATCACCTCTGGATCGATGAGTATGGCCGTCCAACAATTCGGCGTCCAAGTTACTAGGTTTACCAATTCCCATATTAAAGGTATGCACTTGGTACAGTTCAATACTTGTTCGCGGAGTTGCAACGATAGGTGCTCCATTTTTATCAAGTTCATCAACCAATCGAGCCATAGTTGAATCTCTAACCTACCGTTGACTCCACTAGTTTAAGCATAGCATTTGCTAACGGAAAAGCTTACTAACATACTAATCATGGGTCATTACTGGAGTATGCAAGTGTGTTTCATCCAAATCCTACACTTAATGTACAATACAATATTCCTAACTTGTGATAAAGAAAAAGGACTCGAGTGATAAAATGGGTTATGCACCGGGGCTTGCCTTAGGTGTGATCGTAGTTAGCGTCGTCACCAAAGTGCACTTCAGCTCCTTGCTGGTCCGGTGTGATCTCCTCGGTCTCGATCCCTATATGAAATGGATATGCATTAATGCCAAGGAATGCACGAGGTTTCATGGAGCTTTCTTAATTAAAGATGGAATGCATGGCATGGCAATTCATGGCACTTCCTCAGCAAATAAACATTAGTGACTAATCATTTATTTATGAATGTGTGTACACCTAAGTATGACATGATAGCTACTGAATTTTTGAAGGGACAAACTTCTAGCTACTAGAATGCAATTTCTTAATCATCACACTCTTGGTGTATGTCCACTTTAACATGAGCATGGCCTAAATGCTGATTAATTGACATCATGGTTGATGATGACATGACAATGTAGTACTTAGGGTTAAATTTCAGAAAGTTCATTTTTGAGCCACTTAGCTAAAGTGACCATATGCAAACTAATACTATACATAAAATGGCTCTTTAGTTGCATCACTAGTTCTAGTTCATATAATTAATCAAGAACCCAGTATATAATTACACAAGGAGAAATCCTACTGCAATGTAATGATGAGTTATTTTCCCTGGACTTCTAGAAATTAATTTATTCTTATTCTCCTGAAATACACACCTAAAGTAACATTTATATGAAGAATTTCCTAGTTACTTAGCAAATGATCCATTTCGACAGCAAATCTGTACTTAAGTAACTTCAATTTTTTTCATGGGATTTTTCATAAGTGTACAAGTGCATAAGGAACAGGAATGTCCAATTTCATAATTAAATTCCTAGCCAATAATTTATACAAATTCAATTGCTGAAAATGAGGATTATGCAATACTACTAAAAATATGCATAAAAATGGAAATGTGCTTTTGCAGAAAGTTCAGAGATGCCATGAAATGCTTACTGAGAAAATTTTATGAATTTACCATTTACACATAATTACTTATGAATTTATTAATCAAATTAGGGTTGTGACTTTGATGGATTAAATAAATTAATTTACTGAATAAACTTGGACTTGATCCTGTTTTTCTGGTAGAGCAAGATTTTAGGAGTTGAACAAAATTAACTTCACAATTTTTGGCCTTGTATTTCTCGAGATATTGAATTTTGAAGTTTATTCAAAGTTCACTATTATTTACGGTTTTGCCACTGGGTTTAAATTCTCTCAGACGCGCGCGCGCGCTCGCGGCGGCCGGCGACGGCGAGCTCGGGCCAGCGGCTGATCGGCGGCATGGCGGGGGCTCGCGTGTGACCTGGAGGGTCTCTATGCCGAGGGGAGCTCGTGGAGGGGGTCAGAGGGAGAAGTGGCTCACCGGAGATCGCCGGCGACGACGCGCAGCGGCAGAGGCAGCTCCGGCGAGGTCCACGCGATGGTGCCGAGGGAGAGGGAGGCCAGGGTGCGGTCGACGAGCGTCGCGGTGGTCCGGGGACGGTCGGCGTCGAGGAACTCGTCGAGGGGGAAGGCCGGAGGGGGGTTCTCGTCGACGAGGGTGTCGGATCCCGGCGGCGGCGATCTTTTCTCCTCAAATTCCGGCGAGAGCACTGCACAGGGGAGGGAGGGAGTTAGAGGGGAGTGGGGTAGGGGCCTTGCGTGTCGATTTGCAAAGAGAGAGTGGACGGAGAGCTTGCCTAAGCAAGGCTCTGGGCGGCGGCGACCATGGCGGCAGAAACAGAGCGCTGGCTCGGGTTTCGCCGGGGAGAGAGGGGAAGAAAAGGGTGCCGGTGCTCGGGGGTGCTCGGGAGGGTGTGAGAGCCCGTTGCGAGTGAGAGAGTGAGAGAAATGAGGCTGGTGTGCTGCTGCTACCGCTGCTCCCCTTTTGACTTGGCTGGCGGAGGGAAGACCGAGAGCGGCGAGAGAGGGAGAGAGAGGGAGGGAGGGTCACGCTGTCGGCAGGGGAGTGGCTGCCGGTGGTGGGCGGCTTCAATTCCTGGCCGGTGGCACAGGGCGGCGAGTTGGCAGCGCAGTGGTCGGAGTGGGGCGACAGGAGAGCGGCAGTGGCGACCGTACCCGGGTACACCCGGTGTCGGGTTGGAATTGGCCAGAGGGAGAGAATTCTCGACCCGGTTTTGACTCAGAACTTGGGCTCGGGTTTGATACAATTCGCCACGTTCCCTTGCTCCAAACTGGACACCAATTTTTGTGTGGGTTCAGTGAAACGTGTGATCCAACTTTGCTTTTGGGTGCACCTGCTAGTTTTGCTTTGATAAATTAGGAAAATTCCAAACCCGAAATACACTCTTGTGACTTTAGGGTATTAAATGGTTACCAAAAATTCTGGAAAAATTCTCAAAATTCTATTTTACTATGGCCATTCAGAATATGTAAAAATATTGGGGTACTTCCATGGGTTTTGGTAATGTTTGTGAATGACCCCTTTTTGAATATTATGGACTTAATGAAGTAGGTCTCCTCTTTTTATTCTTTGGCACCTAGATTAATTATACTTTTGCTTAGACCTTAATTGATGTTAGGTTTTGTTAACCTCATTTTGTGACATGGGATGTCACAGCACACCCCCCTTAAGGAAATCTCGTCCCGAGATTTGCAAAAGAACGAACAAGAGGGAGGGGTGCGGATGGTTACCGGTTTTGGGAGGCCAAAAATTCTGGAAAGTTGTCCTTCAGAAACTCCTCTTGTTCCCATGTGGCTTCCTCTTCAGTATGGTTACTCCATTGCACTTTGTAGAAGGTGATAGTGCGGCTACGAGTTACCCGGTCCTTTTGATCGAGGATGCGAATGGGGTATTCGGGGTAGGAGAGGTCTTCTTCCAATTGCTCGGTGTCGGAGATCACCACGTCGATTGGGGGCTTCAAACATCTCTTGAGTTAGGAGACATGGAAGACGTTGTGCATCCGCTCAAGATATTCTGGTAGTTGCAACCGATAAGCAACGGCGCTATGCTTTTCCGTGATCGGAAAAGGTCCGATATAGCGGGGTGCTAATTTCCCTTTGATTCCAAAACGAGATACACCTTTGTTGGGAGAAACCCGAAGATAGATATGATCTCCCTTTTCGAACTCCAATGGACGTCTCCTTTTATTAGAGTAACTCATTTGGCGGGATTGCGCGGCCTTCATGTTCGCTTGGATTTGTCGCACCTTCTCTTCGGCATGCGTGACCAGATCGGGACCGAAAGTAATCCTTTCTCCCGACTCTGACCAATTCAGCGGGGTTCGACATGAGTGACCATACAAAGCTTCAAATGGCGACATTCCCAAACTTTCTTGATAACTATTGTTGTAGGAGAATTCAGCGAACGGGAGGCAAGATTCCCAATTTCCAGGATTGTCTAGCACACAAGCTATTAATAAATCTTCCAACTATTGATTTAGTCTCTCGGTTTGTCCATCGGTTTGTGGATGATAAGCGGAACTGCGGATGAGAGTGGTGCCAAGACAAGCGTGCAATTGCTCCCAAAAACGAGCAATAAATTGGGGGCCTCAATCGGAGATGATCGTCTTGGGCATACCGTGCGAGCATAGAATCCGCACAATGTAGAGCTCAGCATATTGCTAGTAGAGTAGGTTGTATGGACGAGGATAAAATGAGCAGATTTGGTCAACCTATCCACAATAACCCATATGGAATCGTGCTTCTTGGGTGTGAGGGGTAGTCCAACGATGAAGTTCATAGCAATGTCTTCCCATTTCCAAGCGGGGATTTTTAATGGGTGTAAAAGACCGGCTGTTCTCAAATGATCGGCCTTCACACGTTGGCAAGTGTCACATTCGGAGACATAACGAGCAACCTCTCGTTTCATGCGTGTCCACCAAAACTTTTCCCTTAACCCGCGATACATTTTGTTGCTGTCGGGGTGTATGGAGTATTTGGACAAGTGAGCCTCATCCAAAATTTTCTTTCTTAGTTCCTCATTCTTTGGAACAACAATGCGATTGTTGAACCAAAGTACTCCATTTTCATCTTGTCGGAAACATGTAGCTTCTTCCTTCCCGATTTTTTGGCGGATATGCTCCATCCCTTTGTCCTGCTTCTGGGCTTCCACGATTTCTTCCCGAAGAGTAGGAATGAGAGCCAAATTATATAAGGATCCATGTGGGATGACATGAAGACTTGGTTCGCTCGGATCTGAAATCGGGCGAGCTCCCATAGAGCAAACAATCGCGTGATTGCATTGGTCCCTTCGACTCAAGGCGTCGGCAACCACGTTTACTTTTTCGGGGTGATAATGAATTTCTAATTCATAATCTTTGATCAGTTCCAACCATCTACGTTGCCGCATATTCAGTTCTTGTTGAGTGAAGATATATTTG
Source organism: Eleusine coracana subsp. coracana (assembly GCA_032690845.1). Lineage (NCBI taxonomy): Eukaryota > Viridiplantae > Streptophyta > Magnoliopsida > Poales > Poaceae > Eleusine > Eleusine coracana. The sequence goes on from CM064424.1 coordinate 13,484,412, forward strand.
AGACTTTTGTGGTCGGTATAGAGGTTGACAAGATTACCGAGTAGGTAGTGGCGCCAAGTTTTCAAGGCTAGAACAACGGAGGCCAATTCTAAGTCATGAGTGGGATAATTTTGCTCATGCTTCCGGAGCTGTCGTGAGGCATAGGCAATGACACGACCTTCTTGCATAAGCACACAACCCAATCCGGTGCCGGAGGCATCGCAATAAACATCGAATGGTTTGGTGATATCGGGTTGAGCTAAAACCAGAGCGGTTGTCAGATGCTTCTTGAGTGACTGAAAAGCTTCTTCACATGCACCACTCCACTTGAACTTAGACTCCTTTTCTAGCAGCTTGGTCATAGGCTTGGCAATACTTGAGAAGTTGGGAATGAATTTCCGATAATACCCGGCAAGACCAAGGAAACTGCAAATTTGTCTAACCAATTTCGGAGCCTTCGAATTCAGCACATCCTCTACTTTGCTAGGGTCCACGGCTACTCCTTCTGCTGATATGATGTGGCCCAAGAAGGGAACTTGCTTTAGCCAAAATTCACATTTACTAAATTTGGCGTAAAGTTGGTGATCACGGAGTCGTTGTAGAACAATGCGAAGGTGTTCGGCGTGTTCTTCTTCGGACTTAGAGTAGATCAGAATATCGTCGATGAATACCACTAAGAACTTATCCAATTCGGGCATGAATACGGAATTCATCAAATACATGAAATGGGCTGGAGCATTGGTGAGACCGAAAGACATGACAAGGTATTCGAAAATACCATATCGGGTGGAGAATGCTGTTTTTGGAATATCTTCGGCTCGGATTTTTATTTGATGGTAATCGGATCGGAGATCAATCTTGGAGAAGACTTTAGCACCTACTAGCTGATCAAACAGGATATCGATTCGAGGTAGAGGGTACTTGTTCTTGATGGTTACCGCGTTTAACGGTCTATAGTCGACACATAGGCATAGGGTTTTGTCTTTCTTCTTCACAAAGAGAGCGGGACAACCCCAGGGAGATGAACTTGGTCGGATATAGCCCTTGTCCATAAGCTCTTGTAACTGATCTTTCAACTCCGCTAATTCATTAGGAGCCATTTTGTATGGCCTACGAGCGATAGGCGCCGTACCGGGTACGAGTTCAATCTTGAACTCAACATCCCTGTCCGGAGGCATGCCCGGCAAATCGTCTGGAAAGACGTCGGGAAAATCGCAAACCACTGGAATATGTGCTAGCTCCTTCCCTTCCACATGACATACTTGAGAGGTGGACGACTTGAGATACGGCAATCGGAGAATAGAAGGGCCGTGTAATGGTGAGTTCAAATGGACTTCTCGGTCCTCAAGGTGCAATACAGCTTTGTGACTAGTCATCCATTTCATACCTAGAATTATGTCGATGCTTTGGCCATTTAAGACGATTAGGGAAGTGGGATATATGTTGTTGGCTAGCTTAAGTGGCACTTTCCTTAACTCGAGATGAGCCCTTATTTTTCCACCGGGAGACGTAATAACGTACGGGGTTCCCATAGTGGTGGGGGTAATTTTCAGATGATTTGCACACGCTTGACTAATGAAATCATGCGTTGCTCCTGAATAAAAAAGAACCATGGCAGCATGTTGGTTGATCGAGAACGTACCCGCGAGAACGGGTTCTCCAGCTTGGGTCTCTTCGACCGTGGTATAGTTGACTCGGCCAGTCTTATGAGTGGGGGTAGACGACTGAGGACGACTCCCATTGCTGCCATTATTGTTGTTGCCGCTGTTGTGGCTGTTGTTGTTGTTCCCGGAAGTGTTGAAGTTGTTGTTGTTGCTCGGGTTGCGCTTCGGAAACCGACATTCTTTAGCAAAGTGACCGGTGCGGCCACAATTGTAGCATGGCTGTGAGGAGTTGGTCTTCACCACTTGGTTGTTCTGTTGCGGTGGGCGAGAGCCAGAGGATTGCTGCGAGAACGACGGACGAGGTCCTCCTCCCGACGGTACTGCAGCCCGAAATTTCTGTCCGGTCGGGAAAGTGATTGCTAGCTTGTACTTGGGCGGTGCAGAGCCGGATGAACTTCCCATAGCACGTTTCCTCTTCTTGTCCTCTTGATTGGCACGGATGGCATCTTCTTGCACAATGGCGGCACTCATCAAGTAATTGAATGTGCCGGCGGTGACTTGCGTCAATCGGTCTTGTAGCTTCCGGGTAAGTCCCGAACGAAAGCAGTCTTTCTTTTTCTCGTCCGTATCGGCGTGATACGACGCGTACTGGGCCAAGTAGTTGAACCTTCGCGCATACTCTTGCACGGTTCCGGAGCTTTGCTTCAAGTTGAGGAACTCCTGCAACTTGCGCTTCATGAGTCCAGCGGGTATGTGGTGTGCACGGAAAGCAGTGCAGAACTCCGCCCAAGTAACTTCGTGACCCGCGGCGAGAGCGGCGGTGAAGCTGGCCCACCAAGCACTTGCGGAGCCACGGAGCTGCTGCGCGGCGAAGAGGGGCTTCTGCTGCTCGGTGCAGGTTAGGAGTGTGAACTTTGACTCCAACGTGCGAATGAAGTTGTCCGCTTCCAGAGGATCACCGGCTTCTCCGAAGGTGGGCGGGTGAGTCGCCCAGAAGTCGGCGTAAGAGGATTCCCGCTGCTGCTGTGGTGGTGGTCCATGAGCTCCCTGACGGTTCATGTTCTCCATGAACATGCGGGACATCTCGTTCTGATTGTGGATGAGCTGCTCCATAGCCATCAGAGGTGGCGCGTTGGGCAGCGGCCCAGTTCTGCCAATGTTCGAGGTGTCGGGAGCATCACCGACGTTCTCTCCACCACGGCGAGTTTGCACCATCTGACATATGAACAATATGTTAGCCCGATCATCATATGAGACAACATGATAACAAGGCTACAATATGGCGATGAAATAAAATTTCAGTTTGCTCAAATTGAAATGCTGGACAATTAAATGGTGCGGACATAAGAGATAACTTAAATTCCATAATTTCCACACCATAAGCAACATACTCATGACGAAGCCATCGATACATGTGATGCAACTTTCGATACATAGCAAGTCTTCGGTTACATCACTCGGAACACTACACCCTACGATCTCGGAGAGCTTAGGTTACAACTTAGCATAACACTACCACACTATGTACACATGACTACGATGTCTCACGAGATTTCACCCTACGTACATAAGGCTACTTGGTCACCCGGCGTGGCTGTCACCATCGGACTCCACGTCCATGGCTGTCGGTCCCGTGGGTGCTTCGAAGTCAGTGCCGGAATCACCGTTCTCACTCAGATCGGCGTCATCGGGGGGAATCACCGCGAGTGGGATGGGTGGCTCATTGTTAAGGATGGCGTTCAGCTGACCATTAGCAGATTGGAGCTGTCCAATGAGCTGCTCTTGCTGTGCGATGATCGCGTGAGCGTCATTGAGGTTCCCTTCCATGACATCACGCTCATCTTGAGCTTCTTCGCGTTGGGCCTGCAGCTCGCTTTGCTCCTCCAAGAGAGCGGTAACCTGACCATGAAGAGAGTAAATCTCTCCTTGGGTAGCGGTGAGCTGGGCGTTGTGTTGGTGCAGCTGCTCCTGCAACACGCCGCTTGCATCATCCTTGATGATGAGCCGAGCATCATGAAGCTGCTCGAAAAGGTCAGCCCGCTCCAACTCGCTAGTGTGCAGCTTGTCCACAAGGGCTGCAACCCTGGCATCACGCTCCGTGAGCTGGGCATCACGGGCAACAAGCGTGGACTGCAGCGTCTCACGCTCTCGTTCCAACTCGAGGACGCGAGCGGCAAGGTACTCCGGGTCCATCATGCGCTTGCCATCATCCATCTGCCGGAATAAAGTTTTGCAAGGGTGAGTCAAAACTTAATATTCCACTAAGCGCACATGCTCAGAATAGCATAAGGAATGATTGATAAAAGAAAAGACACGAGGTTCCTGATCCGTTCAACGACCGGTAACGACGAATTTCTGCGGTCAACGGAGTGAACCGCGGTAACGGGCAAAAACGTTTAGTTTCTGAACAATATTAAAAAAAAATTATGCTTTACTACTGTTGTGGATAATTTTATCCTCTTTCCAACGCATACTCACACATCTCCATCCAATAAAGTCTCTGGGAGTTATGATCATCCAAAGATAGGGGACAGAAATAAGGCAGTTTCTGATTTCCAGAAAAAGGCTACTGTTTTTGCAAAATTCGACCTAGTTCCCTATTTTTCTAAGACAAACTTTATAAACCAAACTTGTAGAGCAAAACCTCATCTTTCCAACGAGTACTTACTCACCTCTATTGAATTAAAACTGAGGAAGTTATGCTCATTTTAGTGAAACTGACTTTTCTGGTAAGGTGGGACACTTACCGGTTAGGTTCAATTTTTCTGGTTTAGGTGCAAAAAGGGGGTTCAATTTCGTCCAACACTTAGTCATTTCACATGTTCACATTATCAATGATATTTTTACAGGTTTTGGTAAGGTTTAATGCATATGATGTGCATGGATGCCAATACTCAATATGACGGTTTCCTACATCCTCACAAAAAGCAAAAACTTGACCGATTATATAACCCGATCCATCCGGTGGCACACACACCTCTCACACGTTTGTCTAACAAACTACACGTGGTTAGTGTACCTGCAAGAGATTCATCTCAGAAAAAATACATCAAATTTAAAAGAAACAAGCCAAAATAACAATGACAGTTTATGCCCAGGTATTCACCCACCCGGAAGGCAGCCGACGTTTAAGCGCATTCGGTCCGCGCATCAATCAAAGCCCAGGTCTTTGCCCACCCGGAAGGCGTTCGGTATTTACAGCACAACCGATCCGCGCTCAAAAACATACCTTCGTTGAAGAGTCCATAGTTGTAAATAATTTAAACAAACATAACCCGGGGTTAGCTTTGCCACCTACAAGACTCTTATATGGGCACTACTAGTTCGTACCTCCCCGTAACGCGTAAAAATAGTTTGTTTACGTTTTAAAATGCTCATTTGTGTGTAGCTTATCCCAAGACGACTCTGATACCAGCTGTGACAACCCTACTCCAAAAAGTAGAGTATGTCGTACAGGATCGTCTCGGGAGATGGCTAACGAAGTAACCATACACAACATTCACACATGAACATTCATCATTTACAACATTACATTACTTAAGTGCATAATATTACAAGTCCAGAGGTGAAATATAATTAAGTTCAGATTTGAATACATATGTCCTTAGTACATATTACACAAATTTGCGGAAGCGGTGAAACGACAAAACACGACGTTTAGTCCTACGTGAATCATGCCGGCCCTATGACGATGGCTCACCCATCCAGATTAGGAGAACTGGGGACCCATTCAATGGTCCAGTTCTGAGGCTCCTCGCCTTCCCACACAACCTTATTACAACAATCACAATAGGTCTCTTGAGGAAGACCTGAAAAACAACATCAACGCAAAGCCTGAGTATCTAACATACTCCGCAAGACTTACCCGTCAACCGGTTTGCTAAAACCGACTCCTAGTATGCAGGGGGCTGACCGGTTTTATTTGATAATTGCATAAAAAAGCTCCTATTAGTTCTATGCTGCACTTTCAATTTCCTTAAACAAGATTTTACTTTGCTTATTATAGAACACAGCTACGGTGAGTTTAGCTAGCTGCTAAGACATGAATATAACTAAAGAGCAATACATCATAGCATTGTGTATCCATCGCGTAAATAAATTTCATAATTAAATTCCTAGCCAATAATTTATATAAATTCAATTGCTGAAAATGAGGATTATGCAATACTACTAAAAATATGCATAAAAATGGAAATGTGCTTTTGCAGAAAGTTCAGAGATGCCATGAAAAGCTTACTGAGCAAATTTCATGAATTTACCATTTACACATAATTACTTATGAATTTATTAAGAAAATTAGGGTTGTGACTTTGATGGATTAAATAAATTAGTTTACTGAATAAACTTGGACTTGATCCTGTTTTTCTGGTAGAGCAGGATTTTAGGAGTTGAACAAAATTAATTTCACAATTTTTGGCCTTGTATTTCTCGAGATATTGAATTTTGAAGTTTATTCAAAGTTCACTGTTATTTACGGTTTTGCCACTGGGTTTAAATTCTCTCAGACACGCGCGCGCTCGCGGCGGCCGGCGACGGCGAGCTCGGACCAGTGGCTGATCGGCGGCATGGCGGGGGCTCGCGTGTGACCTGGAGGGTCTCCATGCCGAGGGGAGCTCGTGGAGGGGGTCAGAGGGAGAAGTGGCTCACCGGAGATCGCCGGCGATGGCGCGCGGCGGCAGAGGCAGCTCCGGCGAGGTCCACGTGATGGTGCCGAGGGAAAGGGAGGCCGGGGTGCAGTCGACGAGCGTCGCGGTGGTCCGGGGACGGTCGGCGTCGAGGAACTCGTCGAGGGGGAAGGCCGGAGGGGGGTTCTCGTCGGCGAGGGTGTCGGATCCCGGCGGCAGCGATCTTTTCTCCTCAAATTCTGGCGAGAGCACTGCACAGGGGAGGGAGGGAGTTAGAGGGGAGTGGGGTAGGGGCCTTGCACGTCGATTTGCAAAGAGAGAGTGGACGGAGAGCTTGCCTAAGCAAGGCTCTGGGCGGCGGCGACCATGGCGGCAGAAACAGAGCGCTGGCTCGGGTTTCGCCGGGGAGAGAGGGGAAGAAAAGGGTGCCGGTGCTCGGGGGTGCTCGGGAGGGTGTGAGAGCCCGTTGCGAGTGAGAGAGTGAGAGAAATGAGGCTGGTGTGCTGCTGCTGCTGCTGCTCCCCTTTTGACTCGGCCGGCAGAGGGAAGACCGAGAGCGGCGAGAGAGGGAGAGAGAGGGAGGGAGGGTCGCGCTGTCGGCAGGGAAGTGGCTGCTGGCGGTGGGCGGCTTCAATTCCCGGCCGGTGGCACAGGGCGGCGAGTTGGCAGCGCAGTGGCCGGAGTGGGGCGACAGGAGAGCGACAGTGGCGACCGTACCCGGGTACACCCGGTGTTGGGTTGGAATTGGCCAGAGGGAGAGAATTCTCGACCCGGTTTTGACTCAGAACTTGGGCTCGGGTTTGATACAATTAGCCACGTTCCCGTGCTCCAAACTGGACACCAATTTTTGTGTTTGTTCAGTGAAACGTGTGCTCCAACTTTTCTTTTGGGTGTACCTGCTAGTTTTGCTTTGATAAATTAGGAAAATTCCAAACCCGAAATACACTCTTCTGACTTTAGGGGAATTTTTAAGGATATTAAATGGTTACCAAAAATTCTGGAAAAATTCTCAAAATTCTATTTTACTATGGCCATTCAGAATATGTAAAAATATTGGGATACTTCCATGGGTTTTGGTAATGTTTGTGAATGACCCCTTTTTGAATATTATGGACTTAATGAAGTAGGTCTCCTCTTTTTATTCTTTGGCACCTGGATTAATTATACTTTTGCTTAGCCCTTAATTGATGTTAGGTTTTGTTAACCTCATTTTGTGACATGGGATGTCACACATTAGAAGTATCACCAATAATCACCACTTAATAATTTACCATCAGGGTGAAATAAAGTATGCTACATACATGTAGTAACCATATCAATATATTACAAAATAAAAAGAATAATAGCTCCAGATTATACTCTGTCCAGTGGAAGATAAGAACATCCATGCCCTTTTCTTTCAATATATTTTACTGTTTCAGTGTATGCAGGACCGTAATGTTAAGGTAGCCAATTGAATGAAATAACAGTTGGAGTTTGGGACAGAGATAAAACATTGACAACAGAGCACAAGAAAAGGCACAGAGGATCAGTCAACTCAACCGGTCACCGCAAGAGCAAGACTAAACAAAGAACGTGTGAAAAAGAAATGAAGAGATCCAAATGTCTGAGATTATACCCTGTAGGATCAGTAGTACTTGAAGAAGGATAAAATGAAGGGTCAGCAGCTCTTGGAACTTGATTTTCAGAGCTGGAAGACAATGTCTTACGTTAGAAAAATAAGATAGAATAGGATCACTAGTACACCTAATAAAAAGTAGTTATTAAAAAACAGCTTTGAATAACATACTTTTACACAATATTATCCAATATCAGGATAAACTTCACATTAGAATAACTACAAGCTACTATTGTTTTCCAAATTACAACATTAATAATGAAAAATATTGATGCCAAAAAGATAAAAAGACACCTAGACAAAGACCAAATGGTGACAACAATGCATAGAAAAAATTAGAGAGGATCGATCAACCCAACCTGTCAACACAAAAGCAAGACAAGAAATAAACAATGCACATATGAAAAAGAAACGAAGAGATCCAAGTGTCTGAAATTATACCCTGAAGGTTCAGCAGCTCTTGGACCTGGATTTTTAGAGCTGGAAGACAATGTCTTATGTTAGGAAAAAAAAAGAGAGAGAGAATAGGACAGCCTAACAAAAAGTGTTATAAAAAAACAGCTTTCAATGACATTTTACAGAATTATTATCCTAGATTTCAGACAAGCGTCACATTAGAACTACAAGCTAATTTTTTCCCCAAACAACAGCACTAGATGATGCAAAATATTGAATCCAGAAAGATAAATATATCAAGAATTTTCTACAACAGCTATTCTTAGAAGATGAATGGTCGAAAGTACTGCAAAAATGTAAGAATACCTCTGCATCGATGAACTGCTTTCAGCATCATTCTTCTTCGCAGCCACAGCATCAGTACTCCCATCCAATTTGGACAACACATTTGAGCTGATAGTCTCTATGAGCCCAGCAAAGTTCTTGTACATGTCACCATAGTTCTTGGGATTCTCCTCAGAAAAGAATTCTTTAACGCTGCATATATAAGCAATACTTGTCATAACTTGACAACTGGAAGATTCACATAAGTATTTACTTAACAAGTGTGCCAACCGATTTCTGTTTATTCTGGCTAGGATAGTGGGAAATATATAGTTTATTCTAACAAAAAAACATAGTACAACTAATTAGTCACTGCAAATATCCACAATCCTTTTGAAATATTTAAAAAAGAAAACTGGGCACACATGCTGACGGTTCAGCACAATTTATATGTGTTTATCTATAGACACTAAACCAAAATCAATGTTGCAGAAATATTATTTTGTAAGCATGGTCCTTCAGTACTAGCCTACTAGGTGGTGGAATGCCCAAAAAACCTTGAGGTTTATGTCAGATGGCTGTCACCAAAAGTGAGTTTCAAAGACCTCATTAAAGGTTCTTACTATGGCAGCAGGGCACATCATAAAATGCTGGAATAGTCTCAAATTTCAGACATACTATAAAAGGTTTGGAAGAAAAACTTCTGCGAATGAAGTGGTTACGCAGGGTCAAACCCAGACTTAAAGGCTGTATTCAGAAACATATTAGCTCATTATCTTAATTGTAGCTCCTTTTTCAAATTAGTGGCTGCTTCTTACATGATTCCTTTAGCTTATTCATACGTATCGTATAGGAGTATAAAGCACCTTTATTATTCGGTGATAAATTTGCATGGTAACGATTATCCTACTGACTACTGTTAAAAGCCTACAAAAAATATTATTTTTACAGTAGAAGTGATGTCAATTACTGTAGTAAAAGACCCTTGAAGGAGTACTTGTATAAATCATGCTTTATTACTTGGTACAGCAAACCACTAACAAAGCATGATGATTCTTCAATAATTATCATAGCCTATAGAGCTGCTACATTCATTAGCTTGTTATACCAGGAATCCCCTAGAAATCAAAGACTACTGAAAAACAAATGAATTGCAGGATTTAAACATACCAGATCTGGACACTGTACAAAGGCTTATCCTGCACCTCAAGATCCTGCACATCAATGGCAAGCAAGTCACCAATGGCAAGACATCCCATCTGTACCCGCTTTGTCTTGCCCTTTTCTTCTTTGTTGTATATGAAGGCATAGCACCTTTCCATGCTGTTCCAGCCATCAATGTCCACCTCCTCATTGCCTGAAGTTAATTGCAATAGGAAAATATAAGTACTCTTATAAAACTCAACTGCAACAAACACTAGAGATCCAATCCCGCTCCAGCCATATCATACTACCTCTCGAAATGCTGATCACCCGGGCCTTATCCCTCTACCCCTCTAAGCCCAAACCCGTTATCTAATTCATGGTAAAGACCATAACAACGCTGCCAATCATCCTCAGTACCATCAAAACCAAATTGATCTTGGCGTGATCATGGGTTTGGAAGAATTACAGTTGTACTGATAAATTTAGGGCTTGTAGGAGAATCATTTTATTTTTAGAAATTCCATGAAAGTGGTGTGGGCCATCCAATTTTTGAAGAGCTTTTCAGAATAGATAGCAAGTATAACATGAACCACAGGAATACTTATAGACCAAAATATGCACACACCAGGTATCCCGAACGTATAGGCGGCGTCAGCCTCATAAGCAGGAGCACAATATAATAGGACCACGATTATGCACAAATTAGGGATTAGACCGCAAAGAGGCGACCCTAAGGGCTGCTAGCCACAAATTCGAGATTAGATCGCAGGAGGCAACCCTAAGGGCTACGCATGAATTCCGGATTAGATCGCATAAGGCGACCCTAAGGCAGGTGAGGGCGGAGAGGATGAGGAATTGGCGAGCGCACCTGAGTGTGAGGGGTCGATGAGCGCGTCGGGACCGACAGAAAAGAGTGAGTAACCGGCGCAGACGAAGGCGGCGTGGGCGGCGAAGGCGACCCCGTCGTGGGCGCCGCGGAAAGTCGGATGCGCCACCCTCACGACGGCCATCGCGGCGGCGTTTCTCGTCAGCATCCTGCCCCGCTGTGGCGATCCGGCGGCCAAGGATAGTGCTCGGCGTCGCTCGTGGTCCCCGCCGGGGGCGGCGCGGCCATGGCTTGGGTTTGGCTCGTCGTCTCCGCCGGTGACCCGCGAGAGACCCGGAGAGGAATGGGGTTTGGGGTTTTGGCCGTGATGGTGTTTAGTGTAAAGCGGGTGCTATGTCGGAGCGGGCCCCGTCAGTCAGAGACTACGCCTTTACTTCGGCGGCTGCAGCCGTATTGCGGACCGGCTGATACTAGCCCATCAGACTGGCCCGTTGGGCTGTATACATGGGTTCGGCCGATGTAGCTCGCTCGCTGTTCCGATCCATTCCCCCGCTCGCTGTCCCAATCCGCAGCCAGGACGAGTCGGCGCTCGTGGTCCCGCGACCTCTTTCCCAAGCTCCGAGATGCGGAGCGGAGGGAGGCGATCCTCACACAGTCACACGTCGCCGATCGACGGAGTTCGGCGCGCACAGGTACGGTACGGTACGGTCCTAGGCGGTGTCACCGCGCCCGCCAGGGAGCCGGAAGCGCCGGTGCTCTGCAAGCTCACCGAGAACTCGGACAACGTACGCTTGGGCCGTCGCCACGGCATGGTCACTGAACGCGTGCACGGAGGACCTCTCGCAGGCGTCGACGAGATCAGAACCTCTCGTACGTACGCCGGGGTCGTGCCGGTCCGTGGTCGTGTCCCTCATGTCGCAGGACAGCAGTTTTGCAGGCAGAGCTTTCGCGTGTCTCAGCTGACGACGGCTCCACTGTAAACGTCGTTCAAATAGATGATAGGCTGTGCAACCACATTGATCCACGCTCTGCTGCAACTCTCTTCGCACTAGCCGAGAAGCACCACTGCGCTGGCCTCAAGAAGGCGTGCTTCGAGTTCCTCAGCTACTCCACAGCTCTGCATGCGGCGGTCAAGACTAACAAGTTCAAGCATTTAGCACGGAGATATCCTACCGTCGTGGAAGAGCTAACTTCCCACATCGTTGCTCGGAACCAGGAGAAGGGAGCCGTCGTTGGGTGGAATCAGCAGAAACTAGGGATGGCAATTCGGAACACGGGTGCGGGGCCCTGCCAGGTTTGGCACCTGATGGGTGCGGGTGCGGATGCACTTTCTCACCTGCGGGTCTCATCCGCACCTATCCCGCACAGTCGCGGGGCGGGTGCGGGTTTTATCCGCACCTATCCCGCACAGTCGCGGGGCGGGTGCGGGTTTTTTCTCCCACCCGCGGGTGCCTCGTAGGGCCTGAAATAAAAGGCACATAAATAATTTTAGTGTAATGTTGCTTTGTGAGAGAGAATTATATGAGTCTAATAATTCTTACATGTATACATATTGTGTTAACTATTAAATTATGAATGAGTTAATATTTTTTATTATATAAAATATGTAAAAAATCATATAACATTAAACTAAAAATGAATTTTTTATACATAAAAAACCCATGGGGGACCCGTCACCTGCCCGAGACCTGGCGGGTGCGGGCGCAGGTGCGAAATTCCACCCACGGGTGCGGGTGCGGGTGGAGATTTCCACCCACAACATCTCTCATTGCGGGTGGGCTTTTGCTCCACCCACCCTGAACCTGCCCTGTTGCCATCCATAGCAGAAACACAAGGGTTGCATCAAGAAACGCATCAAGAAACCGATGACAGAAGTTCTGCAACTGAAATCCGAATTGCTTTTAAACATGGGTTTATTGTTTACCAAATAAGATAACAGCATGAGTACAATTAAGGGAAATGCTTGATGCGTTATATCTAGCAGTCTAGTATTATATATACACTAGCAAAGTGTTCATGCATTGCTACGGATTTAAAAAACAAAACACTCTTTATAATTTAAGTATAAATTATTTACACAATATAATTATTAGATATATATAATATTATTGATATTTTTTACATGAAAGATCATATTTATATTACTATTAGTGCTTCTTAGTATACCATTTATATGTTAAAAGTAACAATTTTTTAATATTTTTTATCATATTATAGAAGTTTTATCCGAAAGGAAAAATTAATTTACACAGTCTATAAAATAGCACTGCATTGTAACGCAATTTTAAACTTGGAAACTTGCTCCAAAGAAAAAGTTAAAACATAAAAATTGTAGATCTCGTCGAGACCTTTTCGAAACATATGTGGATCATATTATTTAGACTTCGGATCTAGAAGATATGAATCCCACACAGAGACCTGTGCAGAGAAGTCTGAATCAGAATAAATATTTTTGCATCGCATATTTGGAAACCAAAACGGCGGGATCTGTACTTCCATTGAATACTAAAGTTGTAGAATATTTTGAGAGCTACGATATAGAGTCCGAGTTTGCTTAATTTGAGCTTCGGGCGAGGGAGTTATGATTTTTAAAGTTCGATACTTGATATGGAAGGTACGAAACTGATTTGGTTTCAATCTATAACTTTGTGGACACAAAATGGACGACTACACCTCAATTAATAGATTATAGAGATTATATATTCAACAGAACGTTGCATATGTAGTAGTTGTCATTGGCCCAGGGGCTCGCACCTTTGGTCAGCATTTTCAAGTTTAGTGGTGGCACACAAGCAAGCCCTACACGGCTGATGACATGGTGAAACTTGGGATTAAAACATTGCAGTTGTAACATCCACGGTACATACATAGGCACACAGACAGAACGATGAAACCGGAACACTACCATCAACATTAGCCTAAGCACATACCTGAAGCCTAAACTGCTAAACATGTTAGATTCACGAGATGGCATAACAAAACAACAAAAACAACGGCACGACAGGAGCAACAGCACGGCACGAAATTCATCCTAGCACAAGCGGCATCGTGAAGGAGGCGGCGAGCCAGGGTGCACGAGGTGCCAGCTGTGGGACATCAGGGACAACACATTGCAAAGTCACGAGTAGCTGTTGAGCATGTTGAGCCGCGTGTTCACGCCCTCAGCACCCACGGCTAGGATTGAAAAGGAAAATGAGGTAATACGCAAACACAGGGCCTACGAGCAGGCCAACCACGGCCAGGCGGATCACGGATGTCACAAGGGGGGACGAGGCGCTGTGGAGAAGGGAACGCCGAGAAGAGATCCTTCTCCATACAGAAGCAGCAGCGAATCATGTAACGCTCTAGCAGCAACACCAGCGAAGGCGTCGGCAATACAAATTCGCCCTACACGTCTGACATGGTGAAACTTGATTGAAACTCACAGATTTGAGTTAACATCGACGCTACATTCAGATAGAGATACAGCCACCCCACACTGCTGAAACTGAAAGTCTGAAACACTACCCTACAAACTGCCTAGACATGTCAGCGAAAGACGGCGTGAAACGTCGAAATAACATAAAACATGGCGAGCGGAGCAGCGCCCCGGATCGACAGATGAGCCTAGCAGGCGGCACCGTGCAGGAGGCGGCGTGCCAGGTGCACGAGGTGCCAGCTGAGGGCCATGAGCGACAGCACGTTGCAGAGGGACGAGTAGCTGTTGAGCGTCTTGAGCTGCTTGTTCAGCGCCAGCACCCGGCTCTTGGACATCTCCGCGTCGCCCTTCGTCGCCTTGGTTGTCGCCGTCGCTGGCGCTGCCGACGTCCTGCCCGTCGCTGTGTCGGTAGGGGTACGCGCTACCGCGGCCTCAGCGCGCGCGGCTGCGGCGGCGTAGGTGGCCGTCGTGGCCACGGTGACGGCCGGTGGGTCCACGATGTCAGCCATGTCCTGCCCCCTGCCTTCTTCCTTCTCAACCTTGGTCCTCTCGAACATCACCTGCAAGTATCAAGCGTACGCGCAATTTCAATACGATGGAAGAAATTTGTTGAACAAAAGATAGTGAAATGGAACTTACTTTGGTGGCCTTGGGCTCGAGGATCATCATGTTAGCGAGGACCAACCCAAGCGCAGCGAGCAAGTTGACGCTCTGCGCCCGCGAGGCGAACGAGCTCCTCTCGACGCCGAGCAGGTGCGCGGCGAGCGCCAACCCGACGCCGTAGGCCACGGCGCGGAAGTATACCGGGTACATCTTGCTCTGCACGACGCCGAGCTGGTGCCTGGGCAGCGCCGCCGCCAGCACGTAGCTGGACAGGAAGGTGACCCACACGGAGGACCCGAACGCCGTGGCGAAGCCCAGCAGGTGCATGGCCGCCGTCGCCGTGCGGGCTGCCTCGGCCGTGGGCCCGCCCAGGTGGAGCACGTAGGCCCCCGCGTCGTCCGCCACGTCGCGCGCCCGCCGCGCGATGTCCGTCAGGTTGCGCCGCACCTCGCCGGCCTTCGCCTTCACGGCCAGCTCCGCGTCCTCCGCCGCGTCGTGCGCGTACTCCTCGGCCCGCGAGGCGACGTGGGAGGCCTTGTCTCTCGCGCCGCGGACGGTGTCCTCGGCGCCGTGCTTCACGTTCCTCGCCGCCTCGGACACCTTGTCCTTGGCGTTCTTCGCGGCCTGCGCTGCTCCGTGCTCGAGGTCGGAGACTTTCTCCTTGGCCTTCTCCGCTGCTTCGGTGACCTTGCCCTTGGCGCTCTCCTTCGCGTTGCCGGCAGCTTCCGAGACCTTGCCCGTGGCGCCCTTCACGGTCTCCTTTCCCCGGGACGCCTTGTCCCTGGCGCTCTCAACCGTCTCCTTCCCACGCTGCGCGGCGTCGAACGCCTTGTTCTCCGCGCTGTCCATGGCGTCCTCGACTGTCTCCTTGGCCTCCTCCGTGCCGTGCTCGACGCTCCACGCGGCGTGCTTGGCGACCTCCTCCGCCTTCCTGCCCACGCCACAGATCTTGTCCTTGCACCGCTTCACGGCGCCCATGACGCCGCCGCCCTCCTTGTCCTTGGCGTCGGAGACGAGCCTCTCGTCGGCCGCCTCCGAGACGACGCCCCTGGCCTCGTCGAGGACCCGAGCGCCGTCCGCGCCTTCGTCGTCTATGGGGTGCGACGCCAGGACGCGCTTCTCCGTCAGGCTGCCGTCCACCTCGCGCTCGTACTCCACGATCACCACGCGCCGGCCCTCACGGACCACGTGGTCGCCGCCGTGCTGCGGCTGCTTCTGTACTGTCGGCGCTTGTGGCGGCGGCGGCGCGGGCGACCAGACCCCCGCGGCGGCCAACGTGGAGAGGACGAGCCCGATGGTTACCAGGTTCATCATCGCGGCGGCGCGGCGACGCATCGGATGGATAAGCACGTAGTACTCTATCAGCTATCGGGACTAGTCTAGTTAGTGAAGTGGCAGTACACTACTGTGTGTTCGCTGTAGTTGTGTTGTGCTCCGGTGAACCGTAAACGGCTTAAAATCGCGCCGCCGATGGTTGTAGAAGCTCGGGAGGTGAATCCGTGGTGCGTCTTTTCCACGTGGAGCGGCGGCGAGGCGTGCCACGGCGCGCAGGGGCGCGTCCCGGGGTGACACGGTAGGGGTGCACGTGGCTGCGCGCGCCGGTGTTTGGGTTCTCGCGCGTTTTGGACGGCGGGACCGCCAACACGCGCGCCTGTAAAACAGAATTCTTTTCGCAGAAAATTCGTACAGGGGCCGAGCCCAACCAGGAAAGGGCTGGCACGTAGCCCACTATCCTGCCTCCTCGGCCCAACACGGAAGCCCGGGTAGCCTCTACCTCTAGCAGAGTTCGAGTCACAACTTTGCGATGCGTTCCCTTCAATCCGGATCCAAATCAATTAATTTCCCCTATATATCTCTGTGTTGTTCGACCCAGGTCTTTTCTTTGTCGCTGCCCTTCCACTAGGGATACAAGTTTGCATTTTTTTGTTCGGTAGATCAGGCTAAAACTTTCTCAAATGAATTAAATCTCACCTCCACCCTATTTAATTAAGTAGAGCAAATGAACTAGAGACTTCACCCACTACTACCTATTAGGTAGCCCACCTACATCCCTACCTTCCACCAATTATGGCCCGTTCCTGGATCTTGCTCGACCGCATAGTGACTTTAGTTCACGGAGGAGCAGTAGTACCCGAAGTCACGGGCAAGGATGAAGAACCAGCAGCAATCGCTGACGCTGACCCGACGGAAGCAGAGACGATGGAAGAGGAGGCGGCTGGAGCAGCCAACCTGTGGGCGATGATGAAGCCCAATCCGCAGGTGTTTGATCCCCCTAAAATAAGCCATCTGTCCCTGATGATGCAACAGAACCAGACGCACGAACCAATATCTGGTGGCATCATCTCCAGCACAGACAAAGCTCTCGTCCTTCTCTACGCCGGCGACTACCAACCTGGCTTCTCCTGCGACCCTTACAACGGGTGTTACCTGGTCTACGACGCCTCTGACGACTCGCTCTCCGCGGTCCCCCAGATCCCGGACTCGCACACCGTCAGATGCCTTGGTCTCGGAGCTGCCATCCTCAGCCAAGCTGACGGAAACTACGTGCTAGCAGAGCTCGTAGCCGCAAGCTACGGGTTCCCCTATGTCGAGCTCTTCGTGTGGAAGTCCCCTGGTCTGGAGGGATGGAGCCGGAGCCCGGCGGTGCGCCTCCCCCGGACGGTGTTCCCTCCCAATTGCTTCTTCCACATCGACATGGCGTTCACGTACGGAGACTCTCACGTTTGTTGGGTCGATCTCCTCAAAGACGTCCTGGTCTGCGACGTGCTGATAGAGTCACCGGAGCCTAAGTTCAATTTCATGTCGTTGCCCCCAGGCTGCGAGGTTGAGGTCGTGCGCGGACGCCGGCCAGCATAGTGTGAAGCGTTCCACACCATGGGCTGCTATGTCGGTGGGGCCATCAAGTTTGTGGCCCTTGTTGGTTTCGATGAGGATCTACCCTCTGATCAAGTACACTGAGAACATGGACGCTCTCGTCTGACCTCAAGGATTGGCAAGAAGCCACGCCTCAACCCGTGAAGGCTCTTTGGGTGTAACATCTTAGCCTAAGGTTTAATAGTATTGATAGAATATTTATATCAACAAGTTACAACTTCTTTTCCGGAAGCACATCCCAAAAAACTCCAAAGTTAAGCGTGCTTGGCCAGGAGCAATTTAGGGATAGGTGACCGACCGAGAAGTTTGTTCTGGTGCGCATGAGTGAGGACAAAGTGCGCAGAAAAGACATGTGTTGGTCTATGTGAATAGTCTTAAGGTCCTAAAGAGCTGCCAGGGTAAGTGGGCCCGGCCTCGAAGAGGCGGGACATTACAATTGGTATCAGAGCCGACCCTTGCGGTTTCACGGGTGCGTGGGATCACAGTTACGCAGGCATGATGTGCATGGCTGATGTGGGTCTAAAGAGTGGTCACACAGCATGGCACATGCGCTGGCACTGGGTACATGGACGTGGCCAAGAGGGGATGTTCCTGGCTTAGGGTTGATCGACGAGGACATCGATCTTCTAAGGGGGTGAGAGTGTAACATCCTACCCCAAGGCTTAATAGGATTGATTGATAGAATACACATACCAATAAATTGCAACTTCTTTTCCGAAAGCTTATCCCTAAAGAACTCCAAAGTTAAGCGTGCTTGGCCTAGAGCAATTTAGGGATGGGTGACTGACTGGGAAGTTTATCCTGGGTGCGTACGAGTGAGGCAAAGTACGCAGAAAAAACATATGTTGGTCTATGTGGATAGTCTTGAGGTCCTAAAGAGCTGTCAGGGTAAGCAGACCCGACCTCGGAGGGGCGGGACGTTACACTGGGCAAACCCGAGCTTCCATGCCGCTGGTTTGCTGCAGCTCACACCGTCATTCCCTGTCATTAGCATCGACGAACCTGATGTCATATACGTCATTCTGAAGGACGTTGATCGACAGGATGTTGTGGACATATTTAGTTGGGGCCAATAGCTCACATGCGACGTCTTTGGTGGGAATTGGCCGAGGCACGACATAGTTAACTGTAATAGCTTGCGTGCGATGCCTATATGGAGCAAAATAGCCAGAACCCACCAACGGCCTTGACACTTTATAGATTTGGTTGTTAGCGGCCGTGGGACCCAGTCAGAACATTATGGTGCGCGAATCTTTCTGACGGACCGACCAAATACCAGTTTCGCGCCATCTGAGCGACGACAAATTCCGACAGGGCGACCTCAGAGTGCTGTCTCCGGCGTTGGCTCCCGTCGGTGGCGCGAGTCTGTCTGCTGGACCGACCGAAGACCTCCTGCGATTGCTTCCTCTGAGTGGCGTACCAATCCCTCTCCGGCAGCGTGCGCCCTCAGAGCGCTGCACATCCCTCTCCGGCGCCGCGCGGTCTAGGTCCTCGACGACCTCTGAGGTGAGTCAAATCACCCCCTAGTCGCATTCCCATTCGAGTTGAGCCCCGAATCTGACGTATTCGCGCCCGATTTTGTCCGAGTTGCAGTAGTCTGACAAAAAAACAGATGGCCCCAAATCAGATAGGGCGCCCAAAACAGATGGAGCAGGGAGAGACAAATTCGAGGTAATCTCTGCACCTCGTGCTGATTTTGCTTTCGATTAGAGTCCTTTCGCTTACAATTTTTGACATTCTCGCACCATTGTCGAAACAGGGGGGAGCGGCGTAGCTTCGAATGGTCCGTTAAATTCCCCTTTTTCTCTGTCACGAAGCTAGCTGATGGTAGCCTGAGGGCCATAGAGCAGGAGAGATTGGTTAGTTGGGAGGTTGATTGTGCAGAGATCGACCCGCAGGACCTTGTCAACCAAGAAGCGCAAGCAGTGAGGAATTTGGTGGACAAAATTGGGGAGAGTATTCCTTGGGGTCCGGAGCAAGAAGTGGCATTGATACACTTCGATGAATGGAAGGGAGAGTATGTGAGAATGGAGGATGGTGAAGTGCTTGTCGATGAAATCGATCGGCAAGACGGCTGGACAAGCAAACGTGTTACATTTCTTGTCGAGCTGGTGGATCTGAAATCTGATTCTTGTGTTAGATATGTGCCATCAAAGTTGGCTATGTAGATTACAGATGACGATTGGGCTACAAGTAGACAGATAGATCCCATTTCATCCGAAGTGACATTGTTTGCTGATGATACACAAGAGGGATGTGATGATGCTGCAAATATGGTTGTTGTCGACTGGAATTTAGTACAACTGCAAGAGCGTACTGATTTGGTCATTGCACCAATGGCTGACACTGAGATGACCAAAATTTTATGAATTCCAGTAGATGATAAATACAATGAGAAGGAGAAGGAGAGGGATGGGGCTAATGCGGCTGTTGGTTCTGAAGATGTGGATCTAGAGTTGATGAACGAAGCTGCTTATGAGGTAGATGATTACAATGATGATGAGTTCATAAATCTATATGATTCAGACAATCCTGTAATTGAAGTAGGAAAGTGTTTTTCAAGCATGAAAAGATTTTAGGATGTGTTTCAAGACTTATGCAGTGAGGAGGGAGTTTAACGCCAAGACTGTGTGGACAGATATAAAGTAATTTTATGTGAAGTGCAGAGGCTTTGATGGGGGTGCAAAGTCTTGCAAGTGGTACATTTCTGCTAGAAAACAACCTGGTGTAGGTACCATCAGGGTTAATGAAATGCCACATGAACATACTTGTATTACTAGTTCACAGGTTGTATCAAAGATGACATCACAGGCCTGGATTGCACAAAAGATTAGTCCTATTTTAGCCAAAACACCAAACACTACTGCAAAGAAACTGAGAGTAGACCTGGAGAAGCAGTTCCCTATTAAGGTGAAGTATACCACAGTGTGGAAGGCAAAACAGAGGGCAATGAAAGAGTTATATGGTGATTGGGCAAATACGTTTAGGATGTTGTATAGTTTCAAGGCAGAGGTGGAGAAGAGGCCATGCATCTTATGGTAAGGTGTATTTCTCCAAATTTTTTATGGCTTTAAAGCCTTGTATTGATGGCTTCAAAGCAGGGTGTAGGCCATATTTGAGCGTAGACTCATCTTTTTTGACTGGAAAGTGGACTGGTCAATTGGCAGCATGCAATGCTCTAGATGAACATAACTGGATGTTTTCTGTTGCTATTGGCATGTTTCAATCTGAGTCAGATATTTCATGGACATGGTTCATGATGCAGTTGAAAAGATGCATTGGTCCAGTGGCACCTTTAGCTATACACACTGATGCTTGTAAAGGGCTAGAAAATGCAGTCAAGAGTGTATTTCCACATGCTGAAAAGAGGGAGTGCTTCGGCCATATGTGGTTGAATGTGATGAAGGGTCATAAAGGAGAAGTTTTTGGGCGGCTGTGGCCAGCAGCAAGAGCTTATAGCAAAAAGACACATGATCATCACCTTACCAAGGTGTATGCAGCAGATCCTGAGTTTGAGCAATGGGAGAAAACATACCATTCCTTGTTGTGGTATAGGTCAGGATTTAATACGGCCATCAAGTGTGACCATATCAATAACAATTTGGCTGAAAGTTTTAACAATAAGGTGAGACAGTTGAAAGACTTGCTTGTGCATGACATGGTTGACCAAATCAGGATCATGATCATGCGGATGTGGGAATTGAGGAGAAGAATAGGTGATGCTTTGCAAGGGGATAAGCTTCCAGCAGTGGTTCAACAAGTGGTTAACCGGAGCAGAAATCTCGCACATTTGGTTGTTGAGAGTTCTTTGTGGGGCGCTGAAGTGAGAGATACCAAGACTGAAAGGAGGCATATGGTTAACACTGATCTACATGAATGCACATGTCTCGAGTGGCAACACACTGACAAACCATGTGAACATGCCATACTCTTCTAGGCTGGTAAGCCGAAGGTAAACATGCACCCTTATCTGCATGAATATTATTCAGTAGCAAGATTCAAGGCTGCATATGCAACTCCAATAGCACCACTTACAGATCAGTCTCAGTGGCCTGAAGTGGAATTTGAATTTTCAATGTGTTCCCCCTTGCCAAAAGAAAGGCTAGCGAACCTAAAATGAGCTGATACAAGGCTTGGTACGAGAAAGGTAGCAGTAGTAAGAAGGGAAAAAAAGATGATAAACCAAAACAGGCACAGAAAGGCAACAAAAATATATGCAAGATGTGTTAGGAACTTGGCCACCGAGCTGGATCCGCCAAATACCGTTACACTCCAGAAAAGCCAAAGTTAGTTTCAGGAGAAAAAACATTTCACAATCCCAATTGAGCACTTAAATTTACTTTGATTCTATATCATTTTAACTTTTTCAGGAAAAAGCGTGGAAGTGTGTAGGCTGTGGAGCAATCCCAAGAAGAGTGTGAGGCTGAACCCATTGTTGTTGAAAATATCTGGCCAACAAAAAGAAAGAGAAGTGTTCAGGATGTAGGTCATGTGGAAAATGCCACGCAGCAACCAGAATCAGTATTAGATGATATGGTGTAGGCCAAATCATTTTTAGATGTGGTGCCATGTGATTCGGTTTTGGATGATGTTGAGCAGAATGATGGTGTTCCAAAAAATGACAAGGAAATAGAAGAAGAACAAGAAATTATGGTGTGCATGCGGCGGCCTAGTCCTAGTGACGCGAAGAAAACAAATAACATGAGGGTTTTGTGTGGTGTGCCTGCACAATCAAGTGGTAGGAAGAAGAGAAAATCGAGTGGAAGGTGAAATTTGTGTGTAAGATTGAACTATGATTTGTATTATGAGGCGTGAAACTTGTGAGGATGATTTGCTTGTAAATATGTACGCACTATTTCTAGTGCGACCATTATTTCCGATTTTTGGCCAAACGGCATTTGTGGTAGGTCTAACTGCCTTATTTCTAGTGCGACCATTTTTTCGATCTTCTCTAAATGATCTCAAACTCGAGTGGTAACATCTACTGCACCTATAACATCAATTCGAATAGGTTTTTCAATTTTTTAAATTTTTGAATTTTTTTGAGCTTTTTTAATCAATCTGAAATCATAAACGAGCGTCTTGGACTCCACACTATCCCGTCTTGGGATCTTGGGCCGACTTCATCAACGAGCCCCGTTGCACAACTCGCTGACAGGTCGTCCCCATATGTCGGCGCCGAGTTCTTCGTCTGTTCTTGTCGAGTGTTTACTTTTTTCTTTTCAATTTGTAATTAAATTTTCAAATACGAATAAATCTCAAGTTTCAAGTTCAAATTTGATTATTTTTGTTTCTACGGTCTTGTAAAATACAACTCTATTCTTTTGTCGGTTTCAATCATGTGTATCGGTATTAGAGTGATAGATGTATGTATAATATTCATATCACATGGATGTATGTACAATGTTTATATATTATGGATGGGCTACTCCATTTTGAACATACTTTTTTTTCATAATACCAAAAAAATATATAAAAAATATAGGGTAGTTGCATGTTATATGAAACAACCACATGCAAAATCTCATCTCCAAAATCCTTATAGTTTTAGAATTAAAAATCGCCTAAATATTCATAAATTCAGTAAAAAATTGTTTTTTTTTTGTAGGGAACTAGAGATGAAAAGTTAGGATCCGCAATCTGGCATATACATGTAACACATGTTCGTACCCATGCGGTAAAATTTTTAGAATTTATTAAAATAATTTTGCCATGTTAATCTCAAATTAGTAGTGTCATTAAGCTAAACTTTCATGTCAAGTACATGATCTGAAATTCAAAATATTGAATAAACGGAAAGCTACATTATGTATTAAGTATAACAACCAACTTAAGCTGTTTAATTTGCTATTTTTGTAGAAATATAAATCGCCAAAATATTGAATAAACAGAAAGCGTACTTCTGCAGTTCAGACACGAAATAAAGAATATGAGAGCGTACTCTTGTAGGGCGCTTCTGGCGGGGGTGTTTGTTTCCCAAGGGAGACTGCACGATGGGTCAAATAAAACATCGGACCCACATTTCAGCGACCTCGGGCAGTTTACACTGTACCATTTCTCTTTCTATTTTCACCGTCGGCTGGTGGGGGTGTTCGTTTCCCATGGGAGACTGCGCGGTGGGCCGAATAGAACATCGGACCCACATTTCAACGACCTCGCGTAGTTTACACTGTACCATTTCTCTTTCTATTTTCACCATCGGCTAGTGGGGGTGTTCTTTTCCCAAGGGAGACTGCGCGGTGGGCCGAATAGAACATCGGACCCACATTTCAGCGACCTCGCGTAGTTTACACTGTATTCTGTTTCTATTTTCACCGTCGACTAGTGGGGGTGTTCTTTTCCCAAGGGAGACTGCGCGGTGGGCCGAATAGAACATCGGACCCACATTTCAGCGACCTCGCACAGTTTACACTGTACCATTTCTCTTTCTATTTTCACCGTCGGCTAGTGGGGGTGTTCGTTTAGTAAGGGAGACTGCGCGGTGGGCCGAATAGAACATTGGACCCACATTTCAGCGATCTCGCGCAGTTTACCCATCGATTTATTACCATCGTTAGATTCGTGAAGCAATTTATAATCTATCTGTACAAATGATTTGTAATTACATTTTGTTTAGTAATCCTAAATAGCAAGATTAATTGGGAGCCAAGAATAAGTTGAGGTGAGGAGAATGCGAAGGAACTCAAACTTTTTGACCCTGCAACAAACAGCCCATGGCGTGCGATTTAATGTTGATTAGACAATGCGAGAAGAGCGGTAGAATCGATAGAACAGGTATGGCCAGCACGCATCGTCTGCAGTGCACAGCATTGATCACGCGCCAAACTGGCGAGCCAATCGAGAAATGAACAGGCCCGGTCACACGCAAACGATATTGACACGGGCTCCTTCGCATTCTCCTCGGGCTCCTTCGCATTCTCCTCGGGTTCCGTCACATTTTCCCCTGACTCTTGACTCCTACCCATTCTGGTCTATAAAACGGGAGGACTGCCACTTGGATTAACCATTCTGACGTCGTTGTTCTTCGGGAGCCTTCTTCTTCCCCTTCTTTTCAAGGAAAGCTTCTCACCCTCCTCACCGATGGACGGCTATGAACCTTGGCGCCATGGCCCGTTTGCTCCAGGACGGAATCCACGACACCGCTGGGGTTAAGCCCGCATCATGGTGATCTCCTACATGGTCCTCTTCTGTTCCCGTTTCTAATCATCGTTATCCTCGCTCTCATGTAGTGATGGCCATGGGGCAGCTCCACCGCCCCCTATTCCTCCACCTGCCCCTGCTGCTCCACCAGCCCCTTCTGCTCTCCCAGGGCCTCTCACGGCTGCTTTGGCGGCGACGGAGCAGAAGACGGAAACCGCACGTGCTCGCCTAGCCGCAGCAGACGCCAAAGTAGTTGGTACGTAGCATGTTAGCTATTCCACCCCCTTTTCTCTCTCTGCTTTTGATTTTTGACTTCTTCTTGGATCCTTGCCCGCTCAGCTCTGACGGCCCGGCTGTACGAGATTGAGGACGCCGCCGCCATCGCCAAGGAGGAGATGAACCTCCGTGGCGACACTGTGGCCGCTCGCCTTCGCGACATCCCGACGCGTGCGCGGGACCTCGCTAGAATCGGCGCCCGTGAAAGTGCCACCCACGCCCTAAGCTTGGCCCACCTGGACTCTGGCGAGAACTTCCTCCACCTCGCTCCGACCACCGACAACGACGACTTCAACGATATGCTGTGGGAATACATGCCCACAGCGACTATCATCGCCGATGACTTAGGAGCGGACAATATACTGCTCCGGCTTTTCGATGATGAGGAGTAGAGTAGTAGACGACAGGCCAATGGAAATCTAGGTCATCAAGACCAAATTTTGTAACCAATCCAGTTGGCCTTCTCTGCTACTTTTTTTTTATCGTATGTAACCAATCTGTAATCTGTGGATGACAATCTATATTTGTAATCCACTTTTATCAATAAATATCAAAGGGTCCCTTTAGTACTACTTCTTGTACTATAATTGTTTTTTTCTAGAAGCAGAAGCATAAGTTGTTTTAGAATCCAAACCAAACGGGGCCTAAAACTGATGGGCCGCACTATTATGAATAGCAGATGGGTCGTGCTCTTATGAATAGCAGATGGGTCGTGCTCTTATGAATAGCAGATAGGCCTCGGGTGGGAGCAGCGAGACGAGTGGATGAAGAAGGGTCGTGCTCGTATGATAAACTATGGGCCGCACTCGTATAATAAACTATGGGCCACAAAGGTTGGCCTGTGACTGGGGTGGGAGCGGGAAGGCGGACTGGGGTTAGAGTCGCTGGAGTCAACGCACAATCAACGGAGCATGCAACTGAACAAATGCTCGCGCAGTCAAAGAAGCAGCCACCCTGTCCCAAATTCCATGCATAGGATCTGAGGAAAGGAAAAGTGAATTAGCAAACTTCATTATAAATCTACATTCAAACAACATCCCCACATCTAAATCTAAATTCCAAACCTGAATACCAACACAAAAAATGGCAACTATACAAACATAAAATGCGCCAGCCATAATGTTGGACTGCTTATTCAATTCCACAATCAGGCTCAACTGCTTATTCAGTTCCACAATCTGGCCCAACTGCTTGTTCAGTTTTTGCAACTCCCTATTCACCAAAAAATCATCGGCTATGTTTGAGATCTCCTCCTCCACAGTGGACGACATGCGAGCCGGGATTTGTTCAATTGGGGGGAGCACTTCAACTTCAAGCCCTCGATCCCGAATGTACGAATCCACCCACTCAAAATGACTGCAGGGCTTCAAATCCTGAAATGAGGAAGGCAAACCCTAAAATCCAATTTGAAACTACAAAATTCAAATCATGCCAAATTGAAACAAACCCTACCTTCCCATCCTTCTCCTTAAATAGCTTGCTCTCGCATTTCACAAATTCCTGACCAACATTGCCCATCCGCGAGCGCACACATGTCAAGTGCTTCAGTGGATCTGGGCGAGGGCAGTCGGGGCATGTACTCAAAGGGAATTCTCCATAACGCGGCCATTCCTTCTGGAGGGGCCATCTGGAAGCCAGAAGCGGAGTTGGACATCGCTCGCCGCCGCCGCCGCGGACCGTTGCTGGAGAAGAGGAAGAAGAAGGTGCGCGAGGAAGAACAGAGGAAGGGAGGAGGCAACGGTAATATTGGAGCCAGGACACATGAATAGGAGCGGAGGGCTGGCTAGGCCTCTTAAGGGTGACGTGGATTAGTGGGTCCCACAGAGCAACGTTCAACTGGCAGGTCCCACGTTCGAACATAATCCACAACCGTTAACTACTTAAGGGCTTAAAACAGTCGTGTCGGGTCGTGGCTATATGGGTCGTTCCAACCGTCACATGTGAGCTATTCCATCCAACGATATCGTATCCCAGAGAATAGAGATGAAAGGCATCGCATATGAGCTATTATCCCATTTAGTTGGGTTTGCGCGGTGGATGTTAAGCGCAAAGCCCACTACGTGCTTCGCATCGACACGGTGCGAATGGAGGTCCTTGACAGCACAAAAGTTGTACCAGGCAGTTTACCATTGCAATTCCCAGTCCAATCGCTAGCGAATTTAGTGCACACCTCGAGGGCTCAAATTAAAGGACCTCGTTCGGGTACTTTCCCTTTTTTTTTTTACCAGAGATACTATCTCGACTTTTATTGAAAGCCAAATAAAGTTGATACAACCGAAAAAAAACAAAAGAAAGAGAAAAATTGAACTGGGGGTACCAGTTTACAAATCCACATTCAGAGTTACTGTGACTTCAATCAGATATCTACTAGAAGGCTTATGGTCTACAGCTCAAAGACACCAGTAGCTGACTCTCCATCAGTACTTCGGGTACTTTCCCTTTCAAGGTCAGTTGCAAGCTAGTGATCAGCTTGTTTAACTGGAACTTCTATATCTTCTTATCTTAGTAGCTTATTCGTTGTATGAAGAAACGGAAGTAGGAAGCAGCATTTAACAGTTCATTATGTCTGACTTGTTCTGTAGCCTCCTATGAGATCAAGGTTCTCATAGGATCTGGAACGGGAGTACCACTTGATTATCATGGGTTTATGTCTTGTATGATAATATTTGATTTGTTCTGTTATTATGCAAGATTAATCTATTAGCTATTTCCATTTGTCTTTTGTTTGTTCAATTTTGCTTTGGTAGTTATAATTTCTTAAGATCTGTACTATTCCTTAAGAACTATATATAGTGGTTTATTTTATCCTCATTTGGATCTTAGGCTATTTTCTTGTCTGCATTGGCATGCAAGTCCTGATATGAGCTTCATACTTTGTAAGAAAAGCGGAGTAAAAAGAAGAGTGTTGCTTCTTTTTGTTAAGCTTCATTCAATTCAAAGGTATCGTCTTAAACTACTAGTGGCACGCTTAACTGTCATGTAAGCAACTGGTGCGGACTGAATGTTTAGTGGCAATCATACAATTTGAAAACAGAGAATCATAGAAACTAGAAGCTGTGTGAAAGAGAGAATAGATTGGTATAATGATTGTGATATATTGCAATGAGCATCTCGACTGATATATATGAGAGTATACAAGATTTGAAGGGCAAGACACATCCGGAGATACACATGAAAGTCCTAGATATATAATCTAAACTACCAAATATACTCTAACATCCCCCGTAGTCATAGCGGGAGCTTACGGTAAGACCGGAGAAGAAGCCAAAGGTAAAAGCCGACTGACTAATATCCCCTGCAGTTGAAAGCGTCAAGGTACGAATGCTGCAACTAGAGAGAAAACTGGCGAGTACCTCATGTAGATGATAGCCCCTTAGTGCCGAAGTAGCTGAAGTCAAGATAGACGTGGTCATAGCCGTGAAGAGGGCGCTGTTCCAAAAATCATCTTGACGAGCAGATGGATGCACAAAAAATCAATTATGTCCTGTTGAAAAGAACTCATTGGGTGACTGACCAATCACATGACGGCGAGGATGACGGGGCACTCGGAAGTATCAACGAGCTGCAACCAACTTCATCTCATCTATGGCATCTATGGTGGTAGCATCATGGAGGATGGCGAACGGCGCTAACTCGGACCATTAGTCGCGTGACGAGGAGGAACAGGGAAGAGTAACACTCACTCGGAAGTATCAACGGCGCTAACTTCATCTCATCTGTGGCATCTCATTCTTCCGGAGGGTTGATGTTCGAACATCAACGAACAGCAGGGCGCGACGCAACACCGAATCAGTGATTGGGAGAGAAAAAAAACTTTACATCATCGGGTGATTAATATCTTCGGTGTACACCCATGGGTGCTCGTATCCATGGCCTCCATATTTTCTTCCTTCGTACCAGACCAAAGCAAAAAAGACAAAAATACTCATGGAGAGTACCTGGCCCGACGCTCTATTAGGACCTTCATAGTGGTGATTTTATAGCTACCTCTACGGTGTCATCTGACACTATTTGCCCCTGCACAATAGTGTGTGAACGGAGGCAGACTGCATCTACCTCCGACAGCAGCGGTGAGATAAATTCATGTCTAAAGTTGTTAGTAGCTAGCTCCATGCTTTTTCCCTACTCACATCGCTACTGCTCAGCTATCACATCAACTGGCCACTACTCTGACATGGTTAAAGCCAAGGATGACGCTGTGCACTGTCAACATTGGCTTTTGTGGGTCATGTACTGCTAGAGTCGGCTGCACTGAGCACCATAGTGAACACCCTTATAGTCAATCCTATCCATGTGAACTGAGCAGATCACAGCGACGACTCTCCCTTGGTGCTCGGCTTTGGCCCTCCGATGCGACACGCAAGCGTGGCTCTCGTGGTGACATAGACACTTGGCTTGAGGAGCCCTAGCCAGCGCGACTTTGGTACTCCGCCAAATCACGGCAAACAGAGTTAGACAGGGCAATGCATATGCTAATTCACCAACGACAACCCGTCAAAAGGAGAATGATCGCTTGGGTAGATTGGATCGATGAACAGAGCCACCAAAAATTTCAAACTCCGTGACGTGCTAAAACGACGAGGCGGCTAGATCAATAGAATCTGCCACTAAACAGAGGCGCTGCCCTCGACCGAGATCATGGAGATTGATCACCTGGGGGGTGCGCGATATGAATGCGATGATAGGGTGAGGTCACAGGATGGTAACCCCCTCTAATATCATGAAAGAGAGAATAGATTGGTATATAATGGTTGTGATATATTGTAATGATCCTCTCGATCAGTATATATAAGAATACAAGATTTGAAAGACAAGACAACTTCAAAAATACATATGAAAGTTCTAGATACATAATCTAAACTATCAAATATACTCTATCATTATATAGTGTGTAATATGTGATATATTTTGTTCTCAAAGTATTTTACATATTACAGTTTCCAAAATAAAAGGTTTTATAATAGGTGATGGCTTTTCTAAATTCAATCAGATACAACTATACTGTGCTTAAAACATAATGCATGTGCCTTGAGCAGTATGTTCAACCTCAGCGCACCCCGCTCGCCTTGTTCGTGGCTAGTGTTGCCGACACCTAAGCCCGTCACCGCGTCCTTTGTCCCCTTCCTTCTGAACTTTCATCCTCTCAAACATTACTTACATGTATACGGACCAAGGATACGTTGGTGAATTAAAGGCGTGTGCATGACAACATGAGCAAGGGCGTGAAATACCGAAGCTGAACTTACTATGGTCTTTCGTGGCCTTGGGCTCAAGCAGCATGTTGGCGAGAGTAGAAACTCTGCACACGCGCCGCTATGGAGTGTCTGCTTCGGTGATGGTAATGGTGGTGCCGCCTATGGTTGTAAAAGCTCGGATGAGGTGCGAGCAAGACGTGTCACGGCGCGCGCGGCATGTTCCAAGCGACACGGGTGCCAAAAACATGTTTTTTTAAGAAGTTTATTTCATCTCTCTCAACTATTACATTTTTATCCCACTTTTTAAACTGGATAGAACATTCTTAAACTGTCAATCCTATTTGTTTTTATGGTTTGAAATTGATTTTATCCTATATAATACAGCAGGTCCCATATGTTAGATCTATATCATAATTTTTTTCTCTCTCTAGCTTAGCTAATACCTTAGATGGCGGACATCGAGCGGAGCTGCTGTTGAAGAAGGAGAGCACACACGCAACACATTAGGCGAGGAGGGAGGCTGAGGAGGAGAGCAGGCAGAGAGAGGTGATGGCGATGACATGCACGCACAAGAGCAAGGGCGTGCGCAAAGAGACTGGGGTGAGCGACCAGTAAAGAACTGTGTCGTTAGCAATGCCAGTGAAGAGCACAAACCGGGTGGTGGCGATGTTATAGTGGAATGACAAACAAGCATTGTCGTCTCTGCTTCTGCAGCCCTCGAGCTCACGCCTCCACAATCCCCGAGCGAGTGCTCCACCTCTGCCGCCCCCGAATGTCGCTACCTCCACCTGTGCTCCGCCGCCCTGAGTGAGCGCCATCTTCTACGCTACGTCTTTGTCGCCGACATCATGTGGGAATTAGTTAGGAAGGATGAAAAGAGGAGAAAAAATTATAATATAGATCTGATACGTAGTATCCGTTATACCACATAGGATAAAACTGTCCTTCAAGTCACGGAAAAACAAACTTGATTGATAGAAGGGATTGTGTTACCTGGTTTTGTAATTGATGGACAAAACCGAACTCAGAGGTGAAATAGATTTTTTCCTTCTTTTTTCGGCTGAATTTGTAAACTGGCCTAGCCCGACCAAGAGGCTGGCACTGAAGCCCACGATCAGGCCTCTTCAGCCCAACACGGAAGCCCACTAGCCTCTCGTCGCCTCGCGCCGCGGCAGCTCGCCCAATTCGCGTGGCGCTGTCTCCGAAACCCTACCTGGGGAGGTACGATCGCCGCCGCCGCCGCCGTCGTCGGAGATGGAGGACATCGAGGACGTGCTGGGCCCGGCCGGTATCTCCGGCGGCGGAGCGCCCCCAGGTCTCCGCATCCCCCTCTCCGCGACTGTCGCAGTCAAGCCCAAGCGCAAGTCCTCCAGGGTCGCGCAGACGCCCGAGGCCCGGATCCCAGGCACGCAGGTCGCATCCCTTTTCCCCTATGCTCAGTTCACTTTGGTTTCTCCCCATGTTTGATCTGACGCGTGTGCTGCTTCTTGTGTTGCAGACGATATATGTGAAGACCTTCGGATGCTCACATAACCAGGCAAGCTTCCTCCACATTAGTTAATCTCTGCTAATCGTCTTAAACGCAAGTTTCCCAACCAGTTAGTGAGCTTGTATAGAGAAGTAGAGAACTACATGATTCCACTTGAGAAGTATCAACCCATTATAGTATTGGTGTTTTCTTGCAATCGAAGAGCAATTAACTTGCTTTAACTGTACAAATCCTGAGTACAAGAATTGAAAAGCAATTAGCTTAACCGACGAAGTGTTTTTTATTCCGGTTAGTAGCTTATGCTTACTGCAAGTGCTAAGAGGCCGTTTTGCTCTGCAGAGTGACAGTGAGTACATGTCAGGGCAGCTCTCGGCATTTGGATATGATGTCACTGATGAACCTGAAGGAGCAGATTTGTGGCTAATTAACACGTATGTTTAATTTTATGCTTGGATACTCTGTCCTGTGTCATGCAGTGGTTGTTTAAAATGGCTAGGATTGTATATGATGAACTGATTAAACTTGATCAGCAATTCCAATCGGTGTGGTTCTGTTCGATATTGAATATTAGCTACTTCCCCTTCGCTTTAACAGTCAGTGAATGGTGCTTCTTAGGTGTTGAGTTTGTGTCCAATTAGAGTACACTACTTGCGTCTTAGCGTGTATAGCATTTAAAGCATGGGAGGGTATTAGGGTCTAGGAACACATGTGCTCTGCTGGAAATTTATCTTCAAAATTATGAATCATATACAGTTTTAACATTTACTTTTCTGCTACTTCAGATGCACGGTCAAAAATCCAAGTCAATCTGCAATGACAACCCTCATCTCTAAATGCAAGAGTGCAAACAAGCCATTAGTAGTGGCTGGATGTGTCCCACAAGGAAGCCAAGGTCTCAAGGAGCTTGAAGGTATTAGTATAATTGGAGTGCAACAAATAGACCGGGTTGTTGAAGTGGTCGAGGAAACCTTAAAGGGACATGAGGTTCGGCTGTTGAGTAGGAAAACATTGCCTTCACTTGATTTACCTAAGGTACAATTCATATATGTCCACATGTGAACTTATATCTATTTTGTATCTTTAGTTCTCTGAGCACATTAGTGTATGATTTCCTAGTTTCCCACATATATTGATGTGTGCTACCTTCTGAATAGTTGACAGATCCTGTACTATTCTTCTTGATGACTCATTAAAGCTACAATTTACAGGTAAGAAAGAACAGGTTTATTGAGATTCTTCCTATTAATGTGGGGTGTTTAGGTGCCTGCACATACTGTAAAACAAAGCATGCTCGTGGTCATTTGGGAAGTTATACTATAGAGAGCTTGGTAAGTGTTTCTGTTGTGGAAAGCTCTGCTGCCTGTTTAACTTCAAGCAATAATTTGGTCTTCAATCTTTTGTAGGTAGACCGTGTGAAAGTTGTTGTCTCTGAAGGTGTTCGAGAGATATGGTTGAGCAGTGAAGATACTGGTGCTTATGGTATTTTCTATACCAAATAGTTTCAGATATCCTGATGATTGGTGCACAATGTAACTGCATGGTAATTCTCTTCCTTCTGACTTACAAACTTTCAGGCAGGGATATCGGTACAAATCTTCCAAATTTGTTGAATGCACTTGTTGCGGAGCTTCCTGTGGACAGAAGCACAATGCTTCGTATTGGCATGACAAATCCTCCTTTCATACTAGAGCATCTGAAGGAGATTGCTGCTGTTTTGCGCCATCCTTGTGTTTATTCTTTCCTGCATGTTCCTGTGCAATCTGGAAGTGATGCTGTTTTAACGGTATGCCTGAGATTCAATGTTTGTTGTAATAGGATTTTAGCACTGATGTGTACAAGGAACAGTTTTATTTGTAACTTAAGTGTTTCATCCTAGCCCTGACCCAGTCAACCCTCACCCATCTCAGGCCATGAATCGCGAATACACCGCTGGGGAGTTCAGAAAGGTAGTGGACACTCTGTGTGAGCTTGTCCTTGGAATGCAAATTGCTACAGATATTATTTGTGGCTTTCCTGGCAAGTTTCCAACTTTTGTATTCTCTTTTTTACTTGTTTGAGTTTGTTTCACTATTTTTTATGAATTGAGTTCTACAAAAAATAAGTTTGCAGCTAGGTTATACTGAAACATACCATATTGCTTACAGGTGAGACTGATGAAGATTTTGCTCAAACTGTTGAGCTTGTTAAGGAGTATAAGTTCCCTCAAGTCCACATATCACAGTTTTACCCCAGACCTGGTATTGTGTTCTGGAGCACTGTAAAAGGACTCATTGTTGCAGTCAATATTTGTTCCCTGTGCTTACATCTACCACATGATCTATGCAGGGACGCCCGCTGCTAGGATGAAAAAAGTGCCAAGCCATGAAGTGAAAAAGCGAAGTCGCGAACTGACTTCAGTTTTTGAATCATTTTCACCTTACCAAGGAATGGAGGGCACAGTAGAGAGAATATGGATCACTGAGATAGCTACTGATGGTGTTCACTTGGTAAGCATACAGTAATTCTTGGTTGCCAGTGGTACTTATGCCAGATGTTAGACTCATTCTGAAATTATCTTTTGTTCCACAGGTCGGACATACAAAGGGATATATTCAGGTGCTGGTCATTGCTCCTGATAGCATGCTAGGAGCATCGGCTGATGTGAAGATAACGTCCGTTGGAAGATGGTCTGTTTTTGGCGAAGTGATAGAAGGATCTGTTGCAGTCAAAGAAGCATCTAAGAAAACAAACACCGAACTGCAAAATGAATGCAGAGGAAACAAGGTGGAAGAAGCCAGTTGTTGCGCCACTGACTCTTGTGGATCTTGCGCATGCTCAGATGGGACGCAACATTGTGGTGCAGAGCAACGTAGTGATCCACCTGATGCTCTTCAACCCCGTGGCGACATTCCTCATCCGGATGCAGTTCAATCTACACTTGTGAGGAGAAATGAAGAAAAAGCAACTGAAAATGATGCGGTAAAGACGGTAGAAAAGGAGCAGCAGATGGATGTAGTAACTAGGAAAGCAATGAATGTTGATACGGTCCTGTGGTGCGGACTAGCTTTGAGCTTTGCTGCGACTTTAGCCCTAATTGTCGTGCTTACCAGCAGGATTTCTTCCACGTCCTCCTCCTAGGCTAGCTGGGCAGCTATTGTAAGTTGTAATTGTTCCCGAGTGGTTTGCTACTGATCAATTTTGGTGTTTTCTTTCGTTTGAGTTAACTCTATGGTTGCTTCTTTTTTGAGAGAGAAAAGTAGGGATTTTATTTCTCCATTGAAACATTTACATCCAGAAATACAGGAGGGGAACCGAACCACACATGTTGGCAAGAGTACAAACATATTTAGCTAAAGTATGAGCCTCCCTATTATCATCCCTACCTTGGTGTACAAATTGCACACAATTGAATATTTGGATCTCTTCTGTATATCATGAATCATATAATTGCACCTAGGTATTCTTTTATGCTCCTGATGACACTTAATCTGAGGCTCTACGAATACCACAATCCTGGGCAAGAGCTAGTGCTTCAGAACATGCTATGGCTTCCAGCGTTTCCGGTTCAGTTATATGCGATACCACCATAGCACTAGCAGCAATAAACTTTCCTTTATCATCTCTGCAAATGGCTCGAATAGCACCACCGTTTCTCTCTCGGGCGATTGCAGTGTGTTTATTTTGTACTGACCTTGATCAGGTGCCTTCCACTGTTCACTTCTTTGTTTTTGTTGAGTATGCTTCTTATCATTCAGGTGAAGCCTCTTAATAATCTCTAGCTCTTCAATCAGTCAGAGGGCTCTTGTTATTGTAGCTACTGGGTTCTGAAGCACTCCCTCATGAATGACTTTTCTTCTTGCATGCCATATATATTGCCACGCATAAAGGAAACCCAATACATTGGATTAGAAATACGTAGAGTAGCAATCAACTCTGTAATATCCTCATCATGTTGAGCCCAAACACATCTCGATATTGTATAGTGGAGCGCAATGCATGATCTTCATGTGTCTTCAGCTGCACCACAAATTTTGCACTCTGTTGTAGTTGTCATGTTTCTGCTTTTCAGCACACTAGCAGTCGATATAGAATTTTGTGCAAGGCGCCAACAAAGATTTTTGACGGTAAATTCATGTTCTATAGATTTCTCCATTCCTTTTCCCTTGTTACCACATTAGAGCAATTAGCTCGACTTTCAAAGTAACCTTCTCTAGCTATTTTTCTTTGCCTCCACTATCATTTTATATGCAGAGCGGACACTGGATAGACCATTTCTTTCATGATGCCATGCCCAACAATTTTCTTGTCTCTTCATGCTTAGCGGCATTTGAAGAATTGCCTCACTCACTGTCTATCTGCAAGAAAAAGCGTCTCAACCCATCAATTTTCCATGACATAGAGGTATATGATTAGGGTTTCAACAACCA
This sequence comes from Eleusine coracana subsp. coracana, assembly GCA_032690845.1. Taxonomy (NCBI): domain Eukaryota; kingdom Viridiplantae; phylum Streptophyta; class Magnoliopsida; order Poales; family Poaceae; genus Eleusine; species Eleusine coracana. Next base: position 13,520,331 of record CM064424.1, read on the forward strand.
CGGTTAACCGGGAAACCGGTCTAGACTGGTTGCTATGGTTATCCGGTAAAAACCAAAACTATTACTATAACAAAATGGTTAACCATCTGATTTTTCTGCCACTCGCAAGCAGTCGGTTCGCCGGTTATCCAGTTCCAGCTCCAAATACTTGTACTTTTACCAACGTTTGATTGACTTAGCACCTCGATCAATCCTATCACAAATATTAATGTTGCTGTCTGTAGTAAAATAGTAATGTTGTGGGCTTGTGACACCTCCTCAACTCATGGATGAAATCAAAGTTTTATGGCACGTTTGCTGAGCTCAACTGATCCACGTATCGAGTTTGGCACTTCCGTAGTTCCGTCCGCTGCAAATTGTGGCAGATCATCACGAAACTCTAATTTTTTTAGCCCTCTCGTTCTATATATAATAATAAAAAATATATATAGTTTATCAGAGCCAGGTTTCGATCCTGGGACCTGTGGGTTATGGGCCCACCACGCTTCCGCTGCACCACTCTGATTTGTGTTGCTTTCTATGCAAATATTAATTAGATTAATTTTAATAAAAGGAAGTTATATTCGCCAACGCCGACGCACGCGGCTCGCAGTTCGCAGAATGGCAAACCAAGCTCAACGCGTGGCGCTGGTTGCCTGCCTGGCGCAATCACGGCCCGCGCGCGCACGGTTGGGACTTGGAACTCATGGGCAGCCGCCACCCAAATCGGGCAATAGCTTTACCGCGCCCAGCGCGAGCGAGCAAAGCCAAGTGGAGTCACGCTAGTCTCCAGACTACACCACCGCCCGTGTTCCGGCCTTCCGGGCGTGTGCTTTCGGTGTGGCTGTGCGTGTTTGTGTCACGTCGGGAAACGAGTAGGCGCACCAGCGGCAGTGCGATAGCTGTGGCCTCGGCGCGGGAGCTCGGCGTCGACGCGCGCGTGTCGGCCACCTCGGGGGCACGGCGCGCACTCGGAGGCCGCCGGTTTATCCGACACGGGAAAGAGAGAATCTTGTGGCGCAAAACGATGATCGAGTGATGCGCGCCACCTTTGCACTTGCTCAACCGTTCCTCTCTCTAACCATATTTACCTTTTGTATCAATTGAATTACAAATCTCTCTAACTTTTTTAAGAGCATTTGTTTATTGAATAACATGGTGATACTAAGGGGGTGTTTATTTCTTGGGTCTAAATTTTTGTGGGATCACATCAATCATTAAAATGCTACATATAATTATTAAATATATATTAAATATAAAACTAATTACAGAGTTGAGAGTTGAATGCGCATCAGTGTGACAAATTCATTAAGCTTAATTAAATCATCATTAAGAGATGTTTACTATAATATCATATTATTTAATCATGATCTAAGTAGTCTTAATAGATTTGTCTCGTCATTCAGAGAGAGAGTCATGGACTGGATTTTATCAGTAATCTATATTTAATACTCCTAATTAGTATCACAATATTCAATGGAACATATCTAAAATTCAGAGGGGTGAAAACGTACACACCCTAAGTATTGTTTTGGTAGTAAACAAGAAACAATACAACATTTGTTTATTGAATGCCATTTTGTCAAGTTTCTATGAAGATTAGTCCACATTGTATTTGAATTACAACCACCTCGTAACATTACTAATCTTTTTGTCAATGGTTACATGTAGGGAGTAATAAATTAAGAGGGATTACTCTAACGGGTGCTTCAGCTTTATGTTGAGCTATCTGGTTGAGTAGGAACGATACCGTGTTTGATAATTCTTCAATTAAAACTCATATGCAGGTACTCTACAGGGCAACATACTTGCTAAGAACATGGGCACAGCTTCACAGAATTGAGGAGGATCAAAAGCTAATAAAAGGAGCATGCCAAACCCTGGAGATGTTGGCAATGCAGATTTTTTCACACTATGGATGGAGATTAATTAATAGGATTGGTCCTGTGTAATTCTCTTTATCCAAATATTATGATGTGTTATTTTTTTAGGGTCCCTTGCTTTTATGGTTGAGCACAGACGGAAGAGCTGCCATGCTTGTAAGAACTTGACCCTAGTTTTTTTGAGATGAAAGCCGGAACTGTTTTTTCTATTATCTAAAAAACTTCTTTAAGAGCGTCTTCAATAATTGTTTCTAAGCTGCTTTTTAGAATTGTTTATTAAAGAAAAGAAGAGAGAAGACAACTAACTCTTCCTAGGAGGTAGTCTCTAAGTAAAATGTGAGACTTAAATATAGATCCCATTCCTTTTTAATTCTCTAAAAGAGTTGGGTGCTACCTCTAACTCTATCATTGGAGAAGCTCTAACTTAGCACAACCCGCTACCAAAAGTTAGACGATTTCAAGCAGTTATTGTGACAATGCAATGATAAATGTTTCGTAGCACGAAAGGTACTGGTAGTCTGGTATGCCAGAATTATGACCTTGCAAGCAAGGTTGGAATAATCGGATTAACCGACCGGCTTGATTCGGTAAAAAACCGACCAGTTAACCGATTTGTTACAATACGATTTTTCTCGGCTAATCGGTCTGTTAGCGTGACCGGCGGAGACCGATTTTCCAGTTAACCTAGTTAACAACTGCACGGTTATTAGTGGTTATTCTAACCCTCCTTGCAAATTTGTAACCAATTGCCGAGCTAGAGCTTATAGGAAGGGTGCAACACTGTAATTTGAACTGCTTGATCTTGTTTTATTGACCTTGTGGGTGCAGAGTGACGAGCTGATATTGCTGAAATTTTTGAGAGGTAGGGGTATATCCTCAACCGTAATAAATACATGTAGCTCCACCCCTACCTGCAACAACTGGTGGGCTTGTACTAAAAGTATTTTGGTTTGATTGTGGTGTGAAAAAAAGCTGTTGTAGACTATGGGCTATGAAAAAAGCTGCTGTGATATGATATGTGAAAAAGCTGAAAGACGTTTGGTGAAAATGACTGTGAAAAACCGACTATGAACTGATAACTGTAATATAATGTGTTATTAATTTAAATTTACATGTAATTTAAAAGTTTTCTCTTAATTTGCTTAAATTTACAATAATTTTTAAAAAAATAAAAAGTTTGTTTAAAAGAAATTGAAAAAAATTCAAAAAGTTTTTTTTAAAAAAATAAAAAGTTTTTAGAAAATGCAATCTTTTTTAAAATTAACAACGTTTTTAATAATTTAAAAAGTTTTTTACAAAAAAATTTAAATCTTATAAGTTTTTGAATAATTAAAAAGTTTTTTTATAATTTGAAAAATTCTGATATAAAAATTCTAAATTTATAAAATCCAATGCCGAAAAAACATCTCTCTACATTTTTTCAGAAATAAACTAGCTAAAAGCGACTTTTGACTTTGACTTTTTTTAAAAGACAATCCTTTTGATTGATTTTTCCGAAAAATCAAAGCTAGAAAGAACTTAACCAAACACAACTTAAACATGCTTATTTGCTTAACAAGGCTAGGAAATGTTTACCATCCACATCAGGGAATATAACGAGGGTACTAAAATGGAATCTGGTCAAGTGGCATTAAAAGCACCAAAACACTCACTTCCAGCACCAGAAAATGAAGAAGGAAACGAAAACTCTGAGTGTGTTTGTTTCTTGGGGTCTAAATTTTAGTGGAGTTATATCAATTATTAAAATATTATATATAATTATTAAATATAAAACTAATTATAGAGTTGAATGTGCATCAGCGTGATAAATTTATTAAACTTAATTAAATTATCATTAAGAGATATTTACTGTAGCATCACATTATCTAATCATGACCTAATTAATTTTAAAAAATTCGTCTTATCATTCAGAGAGAGGATTATAGACTGAATTTTATCAGTGATCTATATTTAATACTCCTAATTAGTATCACAATATTTGATAGGACAAATCTAAAAATCAGGGGTGGAAACGAACACACCTCTCTCTCCCCGGTCCAGCAGCACCAAGGTCCCACCTGAGCAGCCAGACGTCCGGCACAACATCGATCTAAGTGTCCATCCCAGCTGCAGGACACAAGTACTCCACAGCTTGAAACCCACACAAGTCGCATCACCCTCATGTCGTCACCGCCCACGGGCTCAGGCCGGGGCCCCAGATTGCCAGAGGTCTGTTCTGCATGAGGCGCAGCCACGTAACGGACTGATAGGCAGCGGCATCCGTTGGCGCGCGCGCGCTCTCTGCCCGGTTCTGCCGCCCTCGTCAGCGTCTCAGCGAGGGAGGAGGTAAAAAGCGGGGTGGACACTGGAGAGAGAGAGAGAGAGAGAGAGAGAGAGAGAGAGGGAGGAAGGTTTGTGCGCGCCCCCCGGAGCAGAGCAAGTAATGCCGTTACCGTTCAGTGTGGTGCGGCTGTTCAGTGAGCGAGGCGCAGGGATAAGGTTGGAGGAGGAGCTGGCGGCGCCTCCAATGGCGAGGGGATAAGGACGCCAGGTGTGGCCGCGGTGGGCGCTGGGCATTGCCGGTTCTCCTTCCTCTTCTTCTCGGTCAGTATCCCATCGTCCCTGGGCAACCCGTATTCACCGTGCTCTGTTTTGGTTTCTTGATTGAATGCGTGTGTTCCGTTTTTTTTTCTGTTTGGATTGAGGGGAAACGCTAGTGCCGGAGATTGATGTGGTGGAGGATTCAGGATTGATCTGTTGGCCGTGCCATCAGTTTTCTCCGGTGGTGAAATGTTCTTGTTTTTCTTGTTGCGTACTTGCATGTGAGTGCAGTTTCTGGTGGATTTTTTGGACGGATCATTGCTCTGCAATGAACGGATCTAATGTTCGGTAAACTCAGCGAGTCTGCGGACGACTCTGCCGTGCCCGTTAGGCGGATTCGGTGCTAGGATTTGTTCATCACTGTTTTTTAATATGTTCCGAGAGTAGGAGACCGATGCATTGCATCTATTCGGTCGTACTGCAATTTTAGTCGTTGAGATTTGTCGGACCTTTTCCAGCAACGTTTCCACATTTGGAATAACAGCTCTCTACTCTCGAGGGATTCAGCCTTTAGGCCGTTCCTTTCTGCATTTGGCAATTCGTAAGTTAGGATTCAGGATGACTGACGTCATATGCGCTGATTGATGACTGACGACTCAGAAAGTGATAGCAGTGTTCCGTATGCATTGGAGCTTGGATCCTTTGATCCATCTTGCTTGCTTTAGGCATGTTCCTTTACATGTTCCCATGGTTTCAGGCTTCAATGTTAAAGTATCTAGTATCTACTGACGTTGCACATTTCTGTTCTCTGAGACTCTGACTGTGCCCGAGTTTCCTTCAGTTCATTGCAGTTTCATTCTGTAAACATGATGCATGCACAAATGTTTCTTGCTTTCATTGCAGTTTTACTGCTTGGTAGTTTTAGTTTTGGCTGTACCATACTCTGCTATGATGCTTATCACCTTGCAGAATAACAAAGCGTATGTCTAGCGTGACTGAGCTGGCTGGAAAGTGGAAATCAACATTGATGGACGGAACGGACTTGTTTGTGGAAATAGGCATGAAGGAGGAGGACATTGCCACAATGCTGTTCGGGGAGAAAGTTGCCGATCTGGCGGAAGATGATTTTGATGGTTCCAAAGTAGAGAGACAGATATTTGAGGGTGTCTTCTGTCTAACAAGTGCTGATGGAGTAATTGGTCGGCATCAGGATGGTGTTGGACAGACTGCATATGCAGCTAACAAGACAGTGCCAAGATCCAGCGCACCATCATGCTCTTCCTCCGACTACAAGAAGGCGTGCTGTCGCATAGTCGAGTCCTTCACTGCTGGCAACTTATCAAGTTACCATGTCTTCCATCCTGGTGCCGATTATCAGGCGCACCAGGCAATGCGTGCTCCTGATGCCGGCCCTTCTGAGCCTGTGTTGCAGTGGACGCCGCCTCCTGCTGATAAGGTGTACACTCGTAGGGCAGTAACTCGCAGGAGTGAGAGAGCAAGGATTTGCAGCGCTCTGAATGTGGAGAGCATCGACACTAGCAATTATGGTCGCCAAAAAGATGGACGCGGCAGCGGAGTGCTTTATAACCATCTCCGTATGCACGCACATCTTTTGATGGTGGATGCCGGGTGGAGGGTGGAGGGCAAAGAGAGGGTTAACAAGAGTAAGGTTGACTTCGTCTATTTGGCGCCTGACAAGCTAACACGCCTGTTTTCACTTCCCAGGGCGTGGAAATGCCTTGGCCAGTGGCTGCATATGAATTCCTCTGACTCTGACAGGATGAATGACTGTGGAAAGGAATGGCTGAGCATGCCCGACTTTTTATCTGATTTGAAGAACACGCTGTTGTGCATACAGTACGAGGTCCAGCAGTCGAAGCAGTCTCTATCTTTTCTCCAACAGTGGCAGCTCCTTGATCCTTTCATGGCAGTAGTTTGCATTGATAAGAAGGTTGCAGCTCTGAAAAGTGGAAATGCACTCAAAGCTGTGAACAGCACTGTTATTCTCCTCAGTCGTGACGAGTACAAGTTGTTGAGTACCAGGAATGCAAGCAGCTCCCCTACGCTCAACCATACAAGTAACTGTAAAATTGAACATCCTAGGGCACGCAAAAGTCTACTGCCACTTTTCTCAAATGGAGAGCCTGACATGGAAGCAAATTCGTCTTTGTACAATAAACAGTATTATACATTTGGTACAAGCAAGCTAACAGAATACGAAGCTGGTGAACAATCCTTGCATGTGTCAGAAACAAGCGGACAAAGCATACGAAGCACAGCTCATCGTATAGTGATGGATCTCCACGATGCAACAACTCTTGTCAGCTCAAGGCAAACATATCTGAACCGGAAAAAGAAACTTCCATGCATCAAAGTGGATCAGCAAGCCGAAGAGAAGTCTGACCCATTATACTTCCCACCCAGCTATTCGTCAGCTTCGAGTCACCTGGTTGAAAATATTCATATTAAAGAGACGAGTTATCGTGGTTACAAAGCAGCAGAAATTTCTGATGTGGACAATTCTGCAGATATCCCTTTTGATGAGATGCTCCTAGACGAGAACTTGCTGTTCTCTCATGAGTTTGATGAGATGCTACTTAGAATGTCAGACAATGTCAGCAATGAACATCCTGATACTGCAGTTATCTCTGAGCCCCCAATGACGAATAAAGAAGCCAGAAATGGACCTTCTGCTGCATTATCAGTACCGCCAGAGAAGGATGGGTACATGAGAGCTAACAAAGGTGGTATTGACAATGTTCATCATGACGATGCAGTTAACTGTAAACTGCAAATGAGAAATAAGGATGCAGGAGATCAAACCTCTGGCGCATTATCACTCCTAATGGAGAAGAGTACAGACTTGGAAACTAATAAGGTGACATTAAAAGACCCAACAAAAACAAGACGGTTATCATCTGAAGCCAATGGTAATGCAGTGGTGATCGCAGAGCCCCAAGTATTGTTTGTCTCTCCTCAAGATGGGACTATATCTTTCGTGAACAAAGGTGCATACAACCGTGAGATGTGGAGTTGCCTCAATGCTTCCCACAACACCATGGGTACTAACATGGAGCGGGGCATGGACTCAGCAGTTTATGAGGCTAGCTTGATTCAGGGTTTCTTATACCTTGACGGTCAGGGTTCTCCCATTTGTTGGACGGTGATGAACCCAGAGCCTCCTACACAGTTGATTCGTGCCACTGATTCGGTACCAAATTCAAAAATGTCAGACCTCTATTGCAAAATGAACATAGAGAATGAAGCATCAATATCTGGACACAAGAAAAATTCAGAACCTGGCTCTAGTAGAAAGGGGCAAAAAAGGCCCAACATTGCAGATATCCATGAAAAAGACCATAAAAAGAAGCAGAAAGTCGATGATGCTCAGTCAAGTCATTCCATGAGTCATCATGTGGATACTAGTGACAACGCTACTGGTCACAATGAAGAACAGACATGTACAGCAATCACTGAGCAGTTTTCACTAAATCTGGTGCCAGACAATAAGGTCGACAAGGATCAAGGTGAGCAAAGCACTGAACATTCAAAACAGCTCAGGTCAGAAAATCTACCTAAAAAGGATGTCAAAAGGCAAAGGAAAATACGTTCTCACAAATGCAAGTTTGACGACAATGATCTTTTAATGACTGCAGTAATACATAAGCTGACTGCACGTTACAGGAACCAGTTTCACCAAAACATCAGAAATAAACTTGGTTTCAGACGTCTTCCAAGATCTCGTTGGGCGAGAGAAGAGAATGTTGACAATACTAAGTTTCCTAGAGGAGCAAGAACGGTGTTGAACAAGCTACTTGAAATGGGTATTGTTTGTAAGGTGAATCTTGTTCAATGTCGAGGACCGGGAGGCAAAATTGTGTTAAAGGATGGGAATATCACTAAGAAAGGCATCCGATGCCAGTGCTGTGGCACCACATTTACAATGTCTAAATTTAAATGCCATGCAGGGCTCAGGGGCGAAACTCCATCTCTGAATATTTTCTTAGGTTCAGGTAAACCATACAGTCTTTGTCAGCTTCAAGCATGGTCTATCGAGCATAAGGTGAGGAAAGAACGTGCAAAAGATACTATGTCACTCCAAGCAGATCAGAACGATGATACCTGTGGATTATGTGGTGACGGTGGTGAACTTATATGCTGTGACAATTGTCCTGCTAGTTACCATCAAGCCTGCTTGCCTTGTCAGGTTTGCTATCCTGATGTTACACTTTTCGTTGGTTAGCTAACATATTAATTTTCCATCGTTTCTGGTTTGAAAAAAAGAGCTTAACTAATGACTAGCCACGAAAGAAAATAGTTTTTTCAGAGGAAACAATTTTACTTACTATTGATGCCTCCATGCAGTTGAATGATACTCATTTCTGTAATTTAGCAAAACTAGTACATCAATCCCGTGCTTGTGCACGGGCTAGTACTATAATGTAGAGAATGCATGAAAACTATATTTTAGCATATAAAAAATGCAAATACTAATTTAATAAATTTCTAATCTAAATTTTAGTTTGTATTTTTTAGACTCTGATTCAGATAGTTTTTTTTTTACCTGAAAAATTCAAAAAAATGTTACTATGTGTTTTTATATATTTTAAATTCAGAAAGTTTACATATTTATGCTGGGTTCGATGGCGGACTCCAGTGATTTCTTATTTTTATTCCGAATTTCGGTATGTTTTATCATGGATTTGGATTACTACAATAGGATGAAAGTTTCAGAGCTCTACTTTATTACCATCTTGACTATGAAAGAACATCTGTTACATTCTGGTATTCATGTTCTGCATCATCATCATGGACAACCTTTCTATCACTTACGTATCAGAGTCCAGTACTTTGACACACACGTTCATTTACTATTCCGTAACTGATCTAAAATGCCCTCTACATATTCCCTGATACGTAAGGCAGATGTACACAAGTAATATGCATGGTTTCTGTTATAGTTATTGATTTTTTGCAACTGTATTATAATTTTTTCTTCAGGATATTCCAGATGGCAGCTGGTACTGCTCTAACTGCCTTTGCAATATTTGTGGGGAAGTGATCGATTCAAAGGAGCTCAGAACTTCCTTATGTACTTTGGAGTGCTCTCAGTGTGAACGCCTATGTAATGTCCCACCCTGCAGCCTCATTGACATATTACATCTCTTTGTTAGATCGTTAACAGATCATTAGCTATACACTATCATGTGCCACTGAGTGAACAACATTATTTTTAGTATAGTGCCAATATTCTTATATACCTAAAGCTTTTGAGTGTACTAATTGATTCAAAGCCGAAGGTTCTTGGTTCATGATCTAGCAGATACAACAATACATGATAAGACATAAATGACATAAGTGCAGCCAGCTCCTACTCCATTGTATTGGCTTTCAGAGAGCCAACATGTGTCTGAAGAATCTGTATATGTTTCATTCTATTTACATACTCATTTTCCAATTCATTTTCTTCAGATCACGTAAAATGCATATCTGGTAAGGTTCCGTGCAACAGGGAAGGTGGACGTGGTAGCTGGTTTTGTGGAAGAAGCTGTGAGCAGGTATATTTCAAAGCCAACTGTTTTTTTTTTATCGTCATCAACTGCATATTTACCAAGGATGGAAGGATTTTTACTTGAATGAAGCTGATCTCGTTCTAACACCAACAGATTTTCACGAGCTGTCGTTCTCGAGTTGGAGTGCCTGACCACATGGATGATGGCTTCTCGTTCACAATTCTCCGTAACAATGGTGATAAAAAAATTCGTGCAGCTGCAGAAATTGCTCTCATGGCTGAATGCAACATGAAATTAATGATTGCCTTGAGTATTATGGAAGAATGCTTCTTGCCTATCTTGGATCCGAGAACAGGGATAGACATTATTCCCTGTATATTATATAACTGGAGGTAAGACAGCCTACTTATCTTCTTTTTTTCCTTTGTTGGAGTTGGGTGGCTTACTGCCATGCCCCCTACTTACTTGTTTAGCACCATACCTTTATTTTTATTATTTCTCTGAAATTTTTCCACTTGTTTCGAGAATGTAATATTCCTTTTTCTAGGTCTGACTTTGTACATATGGATTACAAGGGTTTCTACACTATTGTACTGGAATATTATGACACCATCATATCTGTGGCGTCCATCAGGTATCATGTGAAAATAATTCTGGTGTTATTTAACAGGACTTTCATGAGTAGAGAATCTGTCCTATGTTCGACAATGAGAAGTGAACATACGGAGTTAGGCATAGATATGTTTTTTTCTTCATGTGGAAAATTAATATAGATGTAGCTGCAGGTTACATGGTGCACTTGTAGCAGAGATGCCTCTAATAGCTACAAGTTCTGAGAATCGTCAACAGGGGATGTGCCGGCGCCTCATGGATTACGTCGAGGAGGTATGAAGACATAAGTAGAGAAGTACACACTAATTACTTACGTGACTATTTAGAACCTAGTAGTCTATATAGTTATTTTTTATTTTTTTTCCTTAAATGGTATGATGTCAGACTTATTCCATCACTTATTTGTACTAATTGCATGAGTGTTTTCCTGTTTGTTTTGTACGCCTATCATCTACCAATGATTTGTTTTCTTTGAATGAAAGGCACTTTCATTAACCTATCATATACCAGTGATTTACATGGCTAGCTACCTGCATTACTTTGTTGTGTTCATGTGTTTGAAGTCTTTGGACAGTCACAATTGATTTTTTTTTTGAAAACGCAGGAGATCTGCGCTTCTTTGTATTAGAGAGAAAAAGAAAGGCCCCTCACATCACCTTAATCTCATACGGGGGCCAAATATGAGAGGTGTAGACATAGCACTTGTACTAAAGAAAAACACCCACACAAGAACCTGACCAAACACAGAGCTACCAACTAACCCAAGGTGCCCCCTCCAAGGCCCAATGCCAGCAGCTTCTTTGCGCCAGCCATGCACCAAAGGCTCTGTTCATCCTTGACCTCCCTCAAGATAGTATGCACTGAAGGAGCAGCGCCCTCAAATACACAAGCATTCCGGTGCTTCCACATGATCCAGGCTCCTAAAATGATTAGGGAGTTCACACCTTTCCTGTCTTCCTTCTTGACCTTCTTCATTGTCTTGCGCCACCAGTCTCCAAAGCTAAGCTCCCCACGCCTAGGAGCCGAGGATGCTAGGCCACAGTCACAATTGATTAATGATGTCATAAGAAATTACCCTTTAATACGAAAAAGATGAATTCAGTTCCTCATTCACCTTAGAAATGTATCACTCATATGGGAGATTCAGAACATTTTTAGGAATTATCGGACAGGAAGAGAGAGTATTTCATATTCTTCCATGTGTACAATATATCTGTTACACTGCTACCCTAAAACTTAGTCCTACACTTTATTTTTGGACAGATGCTGAAATCCCTGAAGGTGGAGACGTTGCTTCTATCGGCAATTCCACACCTAGTGGACACATGGACATCAGGATTTGGATTCAGAGAGATTGATGATTCGGACAAGAAGAAGCTAAGTAAGTTCAGGCTGGCTTCGGTTCCAGGAACTGTTTTACTGAAGAAGAACCTGTATGGCAGTGACACCGGTGAGCAGCCAAACCCTAAACCCTTCAAAGTTTACTCACGCATGACAAGAAACCGCACCGGTCTGAATATAACGTGCCGATAAGGTGACACAGCGGATGGAACGGAGCACCTCTCGTTGGGTCAGTCGGTGGTGACAGCAGTGGATGGTCATGTGGCTGAACAACGTCAGCCGTCTGAAGTTTCCGCCCCAGTAAGTGTAATGGAAGACCTCAGTGACAAGCTTGGAGCTCTGAAGATCACCTCGTCCTGTGTAAACGACACCCGCTCATCATCTGCTGGTCTTTGTAATACTATTTGTAAATGCAACTGTAAAGAGGAACCTGTAGATTCTGTCACCGTGGACGAGAATCCTACTAGAGATGTTAACTGCGGCCGTCTGCAGCCAGACTCCTGAACCTGTATGAGGACTAGTATAAAACTGTGTTATTGCCAGTTCGTTTTTCACCTCACATGTAAGTTTGAGGCACAGCTTGTTGGCACGATGATGTCACTCTGAAGAACTTTCATACATGATGCTAGTCTCGATGTAGATATATTTTTCATTTGTTCAGTTCAGAGTCCTACAACTTTCAGGCGAATGAAACTGCAGGAGGGTCAGCCTATCTTACCATGACGCGGCGGCAAGAAAAACAGCAGTTGGCCATTACTGGCGGCGTGAAAGAGATGTGAATTATTGTGACCCATTTGAATGCGAGATAGAACCAAATAAATGCATGTGAATTATTGTGACCCATTTGAATGCGAGATAGAACCAAATAAATTCTTGTGAATTATTGTGACCCATTTGAATGCGAGATAGAACCAAATAAATGCATACCGTTTATAGTATTTCTTCTGGATTTAAATTATTGATGTAGTTGATTTTTTTAGCTATGTTTGACCATTTATCTTATTTAAAATATTAGTTCAAATAAATAAAAGAGTGGCAAAATATGAGATAAGTTTCAACTTTTCTTAATAATAAAACAAATCATAGTAAAACATCTGATAATTTTTTAAAATTTTTTAATAAGATAAGTGGTCAAATATAACTACAAAAGTTAATTACATCAATAATTAAAATTCAAAGGAAGTAGTAATTAAGTAGAGCCGCGAAGGACTGATGCTCCTCTTAGAATTTCTCAGAATTTCAGACTATGTGAACCAAATAAATGCATACCGTATATAGTAGTAATTAACTCATGTTCAAATTCTGTTTATATTTTATCAGTTGTTTATGGCGATCTCGTATCTGGTTCATTCACTATAGACTATCTTTAGGCCAATGTTGCAATGCATGGCAATTTAGGTATCTGGACTGAAGGAGTAAGCAACGCGAGACGTGGATGTTCCGTGCAACCGGAAGTTTCAAAATGGCACCGAAAAATGAACAAAAAGAGCTACCATCCTGAATTGTCCTTGGTGCATTCGGAAGTTTGAGATACACACTCAGAATTATTTACTTTCAGCAGCTATATGTTTTTCATGTTACGTGTGAAACTCAGAACTGGACAACACGTCTGCAAAGGAAGGAGATTCCGAGAGTTCGACACACACACAAAAAAAAAAAGAGAGAAAGAGTTCAGATCTAATTCAATGTAATGAAGGCCACTGTTTTGTTACGAAATCCACTGTTTTGGCTTTTTGGGACACACGAACACGGCACGTAGAGTTTTTTCTTTTTCTTCGACTAACACGGAACACGATTACATGGACGCACAACATCACGTGAGCCCTCAATTGGGTCACTCTGCCTACCCGACCCACTTTAAAACGAAAGTCTAGACCTGACACGTTACCTGTCTTCTCCGTACTGGACCGTGGACCGAGCTTCTCAACGGACGCGTTGAGGCCGAGTTATTATTTTTAGATTAGATGGGGGAGCCGAGTTTGGCCCCATACTGTGGAGGTTACGTGACGAAACTTCCTCATAACGTGGTTAAACTGAAAGGGAAACGTGCCTCCCTACGAGCACACCCGACGCACTGTGAAGGTGGTCAGCGTGCGGACTGCACGCCTAGCAAAAAAACAAAGAAACTGATATGTTTAGTTGGGTTCTCAGTATGTGGTAGGCCCGCTCCACCGCAATCTGAAGACTTGGCCCCCTTCAGCTTGCTGTGAAGATTGCGGCCGCCCGACGTGCCCGTTCATCAAAGTTCTGTCACCATCTTCGACTGCGGTTAACAAAATCGCGCTACACGCGCGGCTTGCCTACCAAATTCTTTTTATGAAAAATTTACATGGCGATTATTCACAACCACCAAAAGCCAGTTAACAAAGCAGTTAACATCTACGACAAGCACACTATGGTTACATAATATAAACATGTTAAAAAAAAAGAGACGTACTTGCCTAGCAAAATAGAATAATACTATACTATCTCCATCTCAAAATATAAATATATATGTTGATTATGAACATTATAGTTGATGATTTGTCTTATTTAATTATTTTACAAAAAACCAGTTAACAGAGCAGTTAACATATGTGACAAGCACACCGTGGTTACATAATATAAGCACATAAAAAAAGAATACTTGCCTAACAAAATAGAATAATACTACCTCAGTAAAAAAAAGGTCATACCCAGTGCTGAGAGCTCCCGTACTGTGCGGGGTCTGGGGAAGGATGTCAGCGATAGACCTTACCCCCGTCTATGCAATGTGGGGAGACCGCAGCTCGAACCCAGTACCTGTTGGTTACAGGCGGTATGCTCTACCGCTGCACCAGGCCCGACCTTGATAATACTACCTCAGTCTCAAAATATAAATATATGTGTTGACTATAAGCATTATAGTTGATCATTCATCTTATTCAATTATTTTATAGAAATATAAAAATAAATTAGTTTCATGCGTGCATACAGCTGAAGGTGCATCTAAACCCCTAATTTTATTTTAGTGATTGGCACCAATACAATTAAGAATAGACTAATTTCTTAATGAGCATGTGTATAGAAATGTTCCAAAGATTGGTGACAATATGTATTGAAACAAAAAAGGGAGAAAAGAAGATTGAAAAAATATTTCAAGATGATATTTAAAAATATGCTCAAGAATGAAGCTTATGGAGTTTTTATTTTTATTTTAAGTATAGGAAATGTCGTACTATTATGAGGGACACAAAAGTATGAAGCAATGATGAACTAAGAGTAAAATCTAAAATTTTCACAGCCAAAACACTTTTCAGGGTAAAATTATCGGACTTGTCCGACCCATCGGACTCCAGAATCTCTGTCACTCTGAGTCGTCGGACTTGTCCGACGGTCATCGGACTTGTCCGATGACAAGCAAGTCCGACCCATCGGACATACTTGTCGGAGTATAGAACCTGTGCCAAACCCTAACCATCGGACTTGTCCGATGGTCGACTTGTCTGAGGCATCGGGCAAGTCCATCGGACTCCAGTAGCTACGCCACCTTGTTTCATCGGACATGTCCGATGACCATCGGACTTGTCCGATGGAGATCTGAGAAATGCCCATCCAAACGGCTCCTTTTCTTCTTGGGCTATAAATAGACCCCCATTTCGTCCCTTGGTAAGAGAGTCACTTATTCCATTCAAAAACACTCTTAAACACACTTTGCTCTCCTCCCTTGATTCCAATCTTGATTTGTGAAGGCATTGAGAGGAGATTGAAGAGCTCCATCGACTCCAAGCTTCCACTCTCTTGAGCTCTTGGTTCATTCTCACCGTCGATCACTCTTGTGTTTGTTACTCTTGGGGATTCATCCCCTAGACGGTTAGAGGTGCCCGTAGAGCTCCCAACTTGTGTAGTGACGTCTCGGGAAGTTTGTATTGACCCCTCCTTCATGAAGATTGCTAGTGGAAAGCCAAGTTCGATCTTTGTGGTCATTTGGAGAGGTTAGGGTTGAATGAAACCCGGTCCTTTATGGATCCCTCAACGAAGATGTAGGCTTCTTTGTGGAGCTGAACTTCGGTGAACAAATCTTGTGTTATTCTTGTCTCCTCTTACTCACTTGTCACTTACTTGTTATTGCTCATAACTTGCTAGTTAGGGTTTGCTTACTATTTCTTAAATTAACTTGTGTAGGTTGCTTGCTAGTTGTTTTCCTTATTTCTACAACTTACTCTAGCTTATAATTGCTAACTTCTAGCTTGCCTTATATTAGTTTGTTGTTTTAATCGACTGATCTACTTTTCAATCACGTGCCGTCGGACAAGTCCATCGGACTTTCCTCACAATCGTCAGACAAGTCCGAGACTGCGCATTTAACTTTTATTATTAAGTGGTTTTTAGGGATAATTGCCTATTCACCCCCCTCTAGGCACTTTAAATTGGTATCAGAGCAAAGATCTTCTAAAAAGATTAACCGCTTGAAGATTAAAGATGTCAAATTCAAGAGAAGAACCAACTACTGCTCTTCATATCAAAGATGGTGCTAGCGGTACTCATGATGCTCAATCAAGAACCTACAACAATGTCATGTTTGATTATGAAGATCTCAAAGAGGACCGCATTAGGCAAGGGTCCGGTAGGCTTCCATACATTGATGGACAATTTTATTACCATTGGAAATGTAAGATGATGATGTACTTGGAATCTATGAGTCCGCATGTTGCAAGCATAACCGAGAATGATTTCTTGTGGGAAAATAGAGATAATCCAACTCGAAAGGATCAACTCAACATCCATCGTAATGCCGTGACGGCTAGTGTAATTGTTTCCGCACTTAGTGCCACCGAATATGACAAAGTAGCCAGAATCAAGAATGCCAACCAATTGTGGAGAAAGCTTGAGGTTATCTATGAGGGTATTGATTCCGTGAAAGATACAAGGCTTGAAGAATTGTAAAATGAGTTCAACTTATTCATCATGGGTCCGGGAGAAGGTTCAAATGAAGTTCATGAGAATTGTGAATCAAAGAAGAGCATTGGAGGTAGAATGTCCGACTTGGATATAAAGAGACTATTACAAGCATTGAGACCATAGGATTCTAACATTTGCTCAAACATTAGAGAGAAGGACAATTTCAAAACCTTCTCCACCGATGAGGTACTTGGGAAGCTTCTATCCCAAAAACAACAAAACGATCAAGCCAACAAGATAAATGTGTTGATCAAGCAAATTGCGGAAGCCAATGGTGACAGGAGTGATGTGGCACTCAATACCACAAGTGAAAAGAAGCAAGAGAAGAAAAAGAACAAAGTAGTTGATTCTAGTAGTGAAGATAGTGATAATGAGATGGCCTTGCTTGTAAGGAGATTCAAGTCATTTCTCAAGAAGGATAGTTACAAGAAGAAAAGTTTTGACAAGGGCAAAGTAAGAAGGTCAAAAAGGACTTGCTATGAATGTGGTGACGAAGGATATTTTGTTGCGCAATATCCAAAGAAGAAGAACAAGGATAAAAGAAGAAAAGACAAGCATCACAAGAAAGACAAGACATACAAGAAGCATAGAAGAGGTGAAGCTCATATTGGTCTAGAATGGAACTCCGATGATTCATCCTCCTCATCATCTTCCTCCTCCAAATCCGACTCGGATGAGAGAGGCATTACTTCACTTGCCATCGGCATTACTCCCATCAACACCTTACTATTTGGGAGCTTGAGTGAGGATGATGACAACACTCACACGTGTTTAATGGTAAGAGGATCGAAGGTAACAAAATCTAAACACAAACATTCCTCTTATACTAGTAGTAGTGATGATGATGATGATGTTGTAAGTGCTTCACTTCCTAAAATGCTTGAATTTATGCAATTGCTTGAGAAACAAAAAGAAGAAAATGATAGACAAGAGGAGCTTCTTGAAAAACAAGAAGACTTGCTTATTCTTGAAAAGAAAAGAAACCTTGAACTAGAGAAGCTTCTAGGAGTTGAAAGAAATAAAAGTGAAGAATTAACCTTGTTTATCACTAAAATTGAAAATACTTGTGAAAATGTTAAAAGTACTAAAGATAAACTTCAAGAGAAATATGAGGATTTAGAAAAGACTCATAAGTCCCTTGAAGAACAATACAAAATCCTTTCAACCTTCACATCCACTTCCACCAACAACTCTCATGCTTTCACTAGCAAAGGATGTGATAGGTGCTATAACATTGATGTTGATGCTTGTGCTACTAATGTGAATTTGATTGATGATTTGAACAAGCAAGTGAGGGCTTTTGAAAGCAAGATACAACAAGGAAAGAATGTTGTTGACAATGAAAAGGCAAAGTATGCAAGAGGTGCATACGCATACACTAGAATGCCCCATGTCATGGATGGCATTGGCTATGTTGAGGGTGCCAAGCACAACGCACGGGAGAACAAGTATAGGAAGGAATTCCTTAAGTTCACCAACGAAGGATCTTATCAAAAGAAGCAAGCTAAGAACATGAACACTAATCATTCTTCTTTTGCTAATGATTCTCATGTTGATGTGTCTAATCCTACATGTGCACTCTTTCATGACTTTGATGCTTCATATGTGCTTATGAGAATTGTGCATGATCGTGTGTATGCCAAATATGTTGGGCCACGCAACAAGAGGTCAAAGGCTTATGTGTGGGTTCCCAAAGTACTTGTGACTAATGTGAAAGGACCCAAGGAAATTTGGGTACCTAAAAACAAAGCTTAACTTATTTTGTAGGACTATATCTCCGGAGGGTCAAGTTGGGTAATTGATAGTGGATGCACTAATCATATGACCGGAGATAAAAAGATGTTCAAGTCATTTGAGCCAAGTCACAACAACAATGAGTACATCATGTTTGGTGACAATGGAACGGGACAAGTACTAGGGTATGGTAAAGTCCCTCTCACTCCCTCGTATTCTCTTTCTAAGGTTATGCTCGTTGATCACGTTGACTTCAGTCTTTTGTCCATCTTACAATTTTGTAAAATGGGCTATGATTGTTTGTTCAACGAATATGGTGTGAGCGTCTATAAGAGGAGTGATGGCTCGATTGCTTTTAAGGGTGTGCTTAAAGAAAAGCTTTATGTTGTGGATTTCTCCACGGATGAGGCTAGACTTGGTACATGCTTATTAGCAAAATCCAACATGGGGTGGTTGTGACATAGAAGGCTTGCCCATGTTAATATGAGAAATCTTCACAAACTCCAAAAGGGCGGCCACATCATAGGACTAACCGATGTTTGCTTTGAGAAAGATAGAATTTGTAGTGCTTGTCAAGCGGGAAAACAAGTTGGAGCATCACACCCCGCAAAGAACGTGATGACCACCACAAGACCATTGGAAATATTGCACATGGATCTTTTCGGACCCATCTCCTATATAAGCATTGGCGGTAACAAATACAATCTTGTAATTATTGATGATTTTTCTCGCTTCATGTGGTTATTCTTTTTGCATGATAAAGGTGAAGTAAAGGATGTGCTCAAGACATTCATGAGAAGGGCACAAAATGAATATGAAGTGAAGATCAAGAAGATAAGAAGTGACAACGGCACCGAGTTCAAAAACACTCAAGTTGAGGAGTACCTTGATGAAGAAGGCATCAAGCATGAATTTTTGGCACCCTACACCCCTCAACAAAATGGGGTGGCCAAAAGAAAGAACCGCACACTCATTTAGATGGTAAGAACAATGCTAGATGAATATAAGACGTTCGATCGCTTCTGGGCCGAAGCCATCAACACCGCATACCATGCCTCCAACCGGATGTATCTCCACCGACTCTTGAAGAAAACACCACATGAGCTACTAACCGGTAACAAGCCTAATATTTCCTACTTTCGTGTTTTTGAAAGCAAATGTTTTATGCTAAACAAGAAACCCAAGACTTCAAAGTTTGCTCCAAAATTTGATGAAGGTTTCTTGCTTGGTTACGGGTCGAATGTTCATGCCTATCGTGTGTTCAACAAAACCACCGGTTGTGTTGAAATTTCACGTGACGTGATATTTGATGAATCTAATGGCTCTCAAAAGGAACAAGTTACTATTGATGATGTAGATAATGAAGCTCCTAGAAATGCAATAAAAAGGATGGTCATTGGTGATGTGAGACCACAAGAAACATCAAGTGTTGAAAGTCAACCCTCTCCTTCAAGACAACATAAGCATCATGAAAATGAAGAAATTGATCATGCAAATGGTCAAAATAAAGATGTTGGGGATCATGAACAAGCATCAAGTGATGACTCTCAAAGACATGATCAAGAGGTTAATAAAGATGGTGGTCAAGGAAGCTCACATCTACCACACCCAAGAGTGCATCAAAGTGTACAACGTGATCACCCCGTCGAACAAATTCTTGGAGACATTGATAAGGCGGTAATAACTAGGTCTCGAGTTAGTAATTTTTGTGAATATTACTCTTTTGTCTCTTCTATGAAGCCATTTAGAGTAGAACAAGCACTTGAGGATTCGGATTGGGTGATGGTCATGCAAGAAGAACTGAACAACTTCACAAGAAATAAAGTGTGAACATTGGAGGAAAGGCCAAAGAACAAGAATGTTGTGGGCACCAAGTGGGTGTTTCGCAACAAACAAAATGAAGATGGTGTTGTGACAAGAAACAAGGCAAAGCTCGTGGCAAAGGGGTATTCACAAGCGGAAGGTTTGGATTTTAATGAAACCTATGCCCCCGTAGCAAGGCTTCAATCTATTAGAATATTACTTGCTTTTGCTACTCACCATGATTTTAAGTTATACCAAATGGATGTAAAAAGTGCATTCCTCAATGGGCCAATCAAGGAAGAGGTGTATGTGGAGCAACCACCGGGTTTTGAAGACCCAAAGTATCCTAATCATGTTTACAAGCTCCATAAGGCGCTCTATGGGCTTAAGCAAGCTCCAAGAGCATGGTATGAATGCCTTAGGGATTTTTTTGTTAAAAAGGGTTTTATCATTGGCAAGGCTGATGCAACCCTCTTCACCAAGCATTTTGGCGATGATATCTTTGTGTGCCAAATATATGTCGATGATATTATATTTGGTTCTACTAACCAAAACTTTTGTGATGAGTTTAGCAAGATAATGACCAAGAGGTTTGAGATGTCCATGATGGGAGAATTGACATACTTTCTAGGCTTCCAAGTGAAGCAACTCAAGGAGGGCACCTTCATATGTCAAGCTAAGTACACTCAAGACTTATTGAAGAAGTTTGACATGGAAAAGGCCAAGCCTATCAAAACACTCATGTCAACAAATGGACACATCGACCTAAATAAAAAGGACAAGCCCATTGATCAAAAGGTATACCGCTACATGATAGGCTCTTTGCTTTACCTTTGTGCATCTAGGCCCGATATCATGCTTAGTGTGTGTATGTGTGTACGTTTTCAAGCCGCTCCTATGTAGTGTCATATGATGGCCGTTAAAAGAATCTTGAGATATTTGGTTCACACACCCAACCTAGGGCTTTGGTACCCCAAGGGTTCAAAGTTTAACCTTTTAGGTTATTCCAATGCGGATTATGCCGGGGATAAGGTAGATAGAAAGAGCACATCTGGGACATGCCAATTCTTGGGTAGGTCCCTAGTGTCATGGTCATCCAAGAAACATAATTCCGTTGCACTTTCCACCGCTGAAGCGGAGTATGTTGCAGCCGGTAGTTGTTGTGCACAACTATTTTAGATGAGACAAACTCTAAGGGACTACGGTTACAAGTTGAATCGTGTTCCACTCCTACGTGACAATGAGAGTGCCATAAAGCTTGCTTATAACCCCGTTGATCATTCGCGCACAAAGCATATAGATATCCACCACCACTTTTTGAGAGATCATTCTATCAAGGGGGATATAGAAGTAAGTCATGTGCGAAGTGAAGATCAACTAGCCGATATATTCACCAAGCCACTAGATGAGAAGAGATTTTGCTATCTTAGGAGTGGACTAAATATTCTTGACTCTAGCAATATGATATAGAGGATGTGCACATCTGATTGTTGATTGTTCAATTATTGCAAAAACCTTGGTTTTATGTCAAAACTTGTTTGCTTGTGCTTGTTGTTCCTTGGTTCTTGATCTCTTGATCAGTCTAGTCATAATATGGTCATAGTTTTGAATGGTTGATTGATTGGCTGACCATATACTGGCAAGAATCCTTTGTGTCCATCTTCATTTACACTTATTTGCTTTAAACTATCCCTAGCCCTGCCTGCTTCCTCCTATTGACACGCTTCATCAGACAAGTTTGATGCGTGTCGGATAAGTCCGACCCTATCGGATAAGTCCAACGCCCGTCGGACTTGCTTTCACCCCTTTAACCCAGCTTGACTTACCCCTTCGTTCAACACCCCCTCATTCACATCTCTCACATTCTCTCTCCTCAAGAACTCCCCCAAAGGCGTTCCCAAGGCGATCTCCCTCTCCCACCATCCATTGGAGCAAGTTTAGAGGCCAAGAGGTCCTCCTCCATTGGCAAAGTCAGATCCCCCATCGTTTTTGCAAGGTTTCCCCTCTTTCCCTCTCTCTCCCTTAGGGTTAGGGTTCTAGGGCAATACTAGTTTCCAAATCTTTTTTCCTTGCACTTTTGATCCATATAGTAGGAGTAGACAAAGTTTGGTCGCTAGTGGTTGGTGGATTTGTGGAGGATCTAGGTTTTTGGAGAAACTGCGAGTCATCGAACAAGTCCGACGGACATCGGACAAGTCGGACGCATCAGACAAGTTCGATGATCATCGGACATGTCCGACGACTTGCAGTTTCTCCAAAAGTCTAAGTCCCTCACTGATTCTCCTCACCTCTTTTCCCCTCTTTTATCTCTCTTCTGACTTGTGTTACTCCTGTTGTCAGCATGTCGGATGTGGAAGCATCCCCCTTGAGGGAGAAGAGGACCAAGGCTAGTGATGATCAAGGTCAAAGTCAACCCACGAAGCGCAAGAAAGCCACGACCAAGCGAATCCGTTGCACCACCTTGAGAGCACCAGATGAGAGAGAGGAGGTTGTTGAGTCTGATGAGCTCGAGAGAGTCATGCATCCTCCCTCCGAAATGCTCAACTCAAACCGAGAGAGGGTGGACTTCTTTCACGCGTCCCTTGAGACATGCACTGAAGCAAGGTTGGTCAATTATTATGCTCGTGAGAAGGAAGCTGTTGATTCTCGCTTTCATGCTCATTTTCATGCGGATTGGTACCACTCCACCTACATCCGTATGAAGAATCCTGTTGTTGAGAGCAAGTGGCTAGATTGGGACTATATGAAGTCCAAGAAGCATCCTCTGTTCAACAAAGTTCTAGCTGCTTTTGAGCATCATGGTCTTAAGACTTTCTTGACTCTCAACTACTCATGGAACAAGGAAATCATCTCTCAGTTCTTTTCAACTGTGTTCTTTGAGAATGAAAAGTCTATGGTCTGGATGACAAATGGCACTAAGTACAGTTGCACATTGAACTAGTTTGCTTCTATGATAGGACTCAAAAGCTCACGCAAGGCAAAGCACAAGATTCACTCGGGCAGCTACATGAGTGATGAGGACATGAGGCATATGTACATGGATCCGGAGAATAGTGCCCCTCCCAACTCAAATGGCTTGCTACCCTTTTTCTCAGTCTTGTTCAGGATCTGCAGGAGCACTTTGGCTCCAAGAGGTGGCAACTCTGACCGCATTCCTGTCTATCAGAGGGATATCTTGCACTGGATTCATGGGAATCAAAAGTTTGATGCATTTGACTATGTCTATCAGGAGATATGGGACATCTCCATCTCTCCCAAGCGTGCTTGTGGATATGCCTCGCACATCATGTATATGATTGAGAAGGTCTCAGGATTGACTTTTCAAAAAGCTCATGAAGCATCTGAGTCTCAAACCTCAGATTCCTTCTAATTGGACTCTTGACACCTCCTCTGGTCAGTTCTTTGGTTCAGCTCAGCCACCGTCCTCTGCTCCATCTCCTTATGTTCCCAGAGCTCCTTCTAGGACCACCGGTTCTTCTCGTGCTGCCCCACCTTCTTGTGGTAGGAGTGGGATTATGAAGATGTTTAAATCCCTCCTTGGCATGTGCAGGAGCATTAACCAAAGGATGGATGTGATTGAGAGGAACCAGAAGATCATCATGGAGAAGATGCAATGTGAAGTTCCTCCTCCTCCATCACCTCCGGCAGAAGATTCTTACCCACCTGCTTTTCAGGACCCCACTCTCAACTTCTCTATAGAGGAGTTGAACTATTTTGGGTACTATCCTCCACCTCCTCAGTTTCACACAGGAGCTGGCTCTAGTGGGCAACAAGTCCGCTTTGATGAGGAAGAAGAGGAATTAGAAGAGCAAGAAGGAGATCCCGCTGCCTATGATCTTCGCCAGCGCAAGGGAAAAGCTCCCGCTCAAGATGAGGAGGAAGAAGAAGGCGATAAGGATGATGATGGCGAGGACTATGATGAGGAGTAGAGATTTCATCACCATCCACCCGCATTTTTCTCCTTTTTGGTGTCATGATGCCAAAGGGGGAGAAGTGTTATCTATCTTTTCATTCATTTGCTTAGTTTGTGAGTTGTGAGTGTGATGGAGTTGGATAATGTGGTTTATTCTTTGGCTTGGTTTGTAAAACTTCTTATTTGTGTTGCTTGTGTTTTGTATGACTCTTCGCTATAATTGCTTTTGGTACTTATAACTCTTTATTTGTGTCCTTTGAGCATGTCTCTTTGTGATGATGTATTGTTGTTTCTCCTTCTCCCAGATACATTTGTGTGATAATGCTTGTCATATGCAATGTCTTATATTCATATGCTTATCTATTGCAAATCATCTTGGATGCATAGTGTTAGGGGGAGCTCTCATACTTTTCTTCAAATATGTGCACTTGTTGTTCTTTTTCCAATTCTTTTTATGCACACATTGAGGGGGAGCTCCTCACAAATTGTTCCATCATTATTTTGTTTGAAATATTGGTTGTATTGTCATCAATCACCAAAAAAGGGGAGATAGAGTGCATCTAGGCCCCTAATTTTATTTTGGTGATTGGCGCCAATACAATTAAGAATGGACTAATCTCTTAATGAGCATGTGTGTAGAAATGTTCCAAAGATTGGTGACAATATGCATTAAAACAAAAAGGGGAGAAAAGAAGATTGAAAAAATATTTCAAGATGATATTCAAAAATATGCTCAAGAATGAAGCTCATAGAGTTTTTATTTTTATCTTGAGTATAGAAAATACCGTACTATTAAGAGGGATACAAAAGTGTGAAGCAATGATGAACTAAGAGCAAAATCCAAAATTTCTACAGTCAAAACACTTTTCCAGGATAAAATCATCGGACTTGTCCGACCCATCGGACAAGTCCATCGGACTCCAGAACCTCTGCCACTCTGAGTCGTCGGACTTGTCCGACGGTCATCGGACGGTCATCGAACTTGTCCGATGACTAGCAAGTCCGACCCATCGGACATACTTGTCGGAGTACGGAACCTGTGCCAAACCCTAGCCATCGGACTTGTCCGAGGCATCGGGTAAGTCCATCGGACTCCTGTAGCTACGCCACCTTGTTTCATCGGACATGTCCAATGACCAACGGACTTGTCCGATGGAGATCTGAGAAATGCCCATCCAAACGGCTCCTTTTCTCCTTGGGCTATAAATAGACCCGCACTTCGTCCCTTGGCAAGAGAGTCACTTATTCCACTCAAAAACACTCTTAAGCACACTTTGCTCTCCCCAACTCTCCTCCCTTGCTTGCAATCTTGATTTATGAAGGGATTGAGAGGAGATTGAAGAGCTCCATCGACTCCAAGCTTCCACTCTCTTGAGCTCTTGGTTCATCCTTACCGTCGACCACTCTTGTGTTTGTTAGTCTTAGGGATTCATCCCCTAGACGGTTAGAGGTGCCCGTAGAGCTCCCAACTTGTGTGGTGACACCTCGAGAAGTTTGTATTGACCCCTCCTTCGTGGAGATTGCTAGCGGAAAGCCAAGTTCGATCTTTGTGGTCACTTGGATAGGTTAGGGTTAAAAGAAACCCGGTCCTTTATGGATCCCTCAATGGAGACGTAGGCTTCTTTGTGGAGCTGAACTTTGGTGAACAAATCTTGTGTCATTCTTGTCTCCTCTTACTCACTTGTCACTTATTTGTTATTGCTCATAACTTGCTAGTTAGGGTTTGCTTAGTATTTCTCAAATTAACTTGTGTAGGTTGCTTGCTAGTTATTTTCCTTATTTCTACAGCTTACTCTAGCTTATAATTGCTAGCTTCTAACTTGCCTTATATTAGTTTGTTGTTTTAATCGGCCGATCTACTTTTCAATCATGTGCCATCGGATAAGTCCATCGGACTTTCCTCATAATTGTCGGACAAGTCTGACACTGCGTATTTAACTTTTATTATTAAGTGGTTTTCAGGGATAATTGCCTATTCAAACCCCCCCCCCTATAGGCACTTTCAACAGCAGACAGAAGTTCACGCTTGATATGTTGCATTGTAGCTTTATTTTTTGGTACACGACGTAATAATAATAAATACACATAAGGAAAAACAGATCCTTTATTTCTCTCGAGCTTTAAAGCATCTCCAAAACCTCCCCAAAAAATTGATCCCAAAAGTGTTATTGGGAGGAGCTCAAAAATTATTAGAAAAAAGTTTTCTTGTCTCTTCCAACAGTTCTACATAAAACTAGATCAAGGAAATTTTTTATTGAGCCACGTCAACATCTTGGACTATAACAACACTAATTTTCTTCTAAATACAAGTATTGGGTTCTCAATTTCCCCCTCATTTCTAGCTATAAATAAGGAGAATTTAGAGAGAGAATAAATCTTTGAATTATTTAGGGGAGTTGTTGGAGATAGTTTTTTAGACTAAACCCTATTAATTTGATTCAGGGAGAATTTTTAGAAAGTTTATGGAAATGCTCTTAGTACTGGTGCTGCTGACAAGATGTTGTTTAATTAAGCAGAAATCCTATGGTTCTATGGTTGTATAATTTGACTGCATGTGCTTCATAATAATTAGACGCACGTGGCCAAGTGTCGTGTCCCTTACCAGTAACAAAATTTTCTGAACAACTCTGTTCCATCAATCTCTCAGGTCCGGTGCGAAACAATAAAAAGAGGCCTACGCCTACTGCTGGCCAAGCAAAATAGAACAATGTAAGGCACTATATAAATCGTTATGATATCAATTTAGATCGATTATTCTTTGTTATTTCTTAGTATCATACATCTTGACTATCAGAACATGATGCTTTTTAATCCGACTTGCAGAAGACATGACATGGTGATGATTTGTTACAAGATGAAGAGATAAAAATCGATTGACTAGCCACTTATACACAATGGTTCAATGAATGCCATGAAATAAACTGGATCAATAGTTTCACTACTCCTGCCAATCACTATCACCAGTAATTAAGAATTTTTTTAAAAAAGTACCTAGGGCTGTCCGCTCCCTGCTGTGTCCTCCTGAGGAGTCGCTCTGATCGCTAACGCTTAGTCGCAGATCACGGTCGCGGTTGCTCCTGCAGTCCTGCTAATCTGCTATCTTGAGGCCAGGGAGCTATAGGCGGGGCAAGGCAGCGCCCGGCAGCCATTCGGCGTTCGCTATGGCCGGTGGGGCGTTGTTGATCCGTGCGTGTGCGTGGACGGGAGAGGGCGGCGGCGATGCGGCGTGAGGGGGACACGAAAAATCCATCGATCGACGCGTAGGGCGATAGGGAGTCGTATAGATGGGCCACAAGAAACGGAACAGGCCAGAAGGCTGAAAACTAGCCTTTGTGGGCCTTGTACTGTCCCCGTGTTCACAAGTTCGTCCACCATGCATTCGAACTCTGCCCCATACTGTATGTGCGATTTGTCCAGACAATGGCTTCATGGCCTTCAACCAAAAAAACATTAAAGTCTCAGGAGAAGTCAATATATTGAATCAATCACATTATAAACCATGAGATTCCATGGCATACGTGAACGAATGATGAATATATACGTTTACATTGTGCGTTTCGCATTATTTTTTAATCGAATACTCTCACGCCACTCTCACTCTGTGATGTTTGATTGTCGCTGCCTGGCTAGGCGCAATTTACATATGCCTACTGACTTCGAGGGATTGTAGTCTGGGTTTCAATACTCGGTGAAAACTAATCAGTTAGAGCATTTCTAACAGATTTTTTAAAATAATCTCCTACTTTATTTTTTAAGAGTCTAACCTAAAATCTCAACTCCAACAAGCCTCATACTACTTCTCTCAATTTAGCAGCCTTCTCAAATCCCCAATCAAACGCCGTGACAATAGGAGGCCTCTTTTCTCCCTATCAAAAGTGGCTTCCACTTTCCCCCCTCTTTTCGTTCTCTTTTTTTTTTCTCTTTCTTTCTCATTTAGGTCTCCAAGAGCACATCGAAAGTGAAGACAACTTGGGGGGGAGGGGGAGGAACCGGGCGCAAGCGAAGGGCAGCACTGGGTGTGGGTGGCGGCAACGAGCGTGGGAGCGGGGTGACGGCGGGAGTTGGAGTCCATTGTGCTGCTCTGCGTGTAGCCGAGCACCCCCCCCCCCCCCTCCCCCACCGGATCTCCGCAACAGTTCCCTATGGCCCTCCTCGGCGCATCATGTCCTAGATCCAGGTCCGGCAGGGCGTCGTCGGGTCCCCAACGCCTTCCCGTTGCTCGTCTCCTCCCTCGTTTTCTTCATCCAATGATCTAAATCTTAAGCATGATACTTTTTCGACCTATTGATATCATAAGTATCATGGTGAAGTATTATAGGTATCATATGAGGAAAATCAGAAGAAAAATATATTCTAATTATAAAATAAAAAATCAATCTGTTAATCATTTTAGAAGAAATAAAATCCTCTCTATTTAATTCCTTGGGCTTCAATTTGGGATCGTCCGGATCATCGAACAGGGAGACATCCTGTATATTCATTCGATGAGTTGTTGTCCTCATCCCGATTCGACGGCGAAAGATAAGATAGATCCAATCTATGGCAGCCTCCGTGATTTCAACCCAACGCTTAGGCCATGTTTGTTTTAGCTTATGAATTATATAATCTGGATTAAAGGTGTTAGATTATATAATCTGGATTATATGTCTAGATTATATAATCCAGATGGACTTGTCTGTTTACCCAGATTATTTGTTCCCAGATTATTGGTTATAGAGAGGAAAAGACAATAATGCCCTTCATTATTTTTTAAGCCTTATTTTTTTGGTGTGCGCATGTGCATGCACATTTGTTCAAGTTCGCACTAATTTGATCCTAGCTCTGCCATCCAAACTGTTCTTCTCATCATTAAAAAAAATGACCTTTCATCTTGGCTCCAATCGATGTATTTGACAATCCCATGACACGCACATTGATCCATTGTAAAACCAAAATATTCTCACAAGTATTTCTCACAAATATTGACAAATATTTCTCACAAGTATTTCAAATTATATAAAATTCTAAAAAATAATATTACACTCTTCTTCTACCAAATATCGCATTAGCAATCTCATCACAAAAGGTGTTCATGACTCCTTCTTCATCTCCCAGATGACTTGCGGTAGCTTGAGATGGCGGAAATGGCATGTACTCTTCATCTTGAACACATCGATCAAACTCTTCATCAATTATTTTACTTTCTCGAATAAAATTATGTAGAGCCATGCATGTATGTATTATTTTTGATTGCTTCAATATTGGATAACTTGGTAAATCTAACAAAATTCTCCATTTCATCTTCAAAATACCAAACGAACGTTCGATATGATTACGGAGAGAAGAATGCAATTGATTAAATACCTCCTTTTTGCCTTTTGGACGAGGTCCCGCTCTAAACTCTGGCAGATGATACTTCACCCCTTTGTATGGAGCTAGATATCCTTGTCGGTTTGGATAGCCTGAATCAACCAAGGAAAATTTTCCTACAATAATGCACATAATAATGAGACAAATAATCCATTCATACAAGATTAATTTTTATTTTCAAGTTTGTGAAAGTACAAATACCGTTTAGAGGATGAGGAAATATATCATGATATTTACGTAAAGCATCATTGAATACTCTCATGTCAAGAACGGATCCGGGCCATCCGGCAACCACAAAAGTGAACCTCAAATCAAAATCATATATGGCCAACACATTTTGAGTAGGATATCCATGTCGGCCTACATGTTGTACAACTTTTGATTGAGGTACAACAACTGGAACATGTGTACCATCTATTGCACCTATACAATTGTTGAAATATGGTGCAAATCGATCACCAAGAACTCTTGGGTGTACTGAACTGAAGTGAGGATCCTTAGGTTTCACAATATCTCTAGCCATGCGATACAAACATTCCAACACTTCTGTCGATATTATTATCGTCAGTGGATCATAGGGCTACCCATAATCCTTGTTCATCGGTAGAGGCATGCGTGAGACCGAGAGTCGATGGACACACAAGACGCAAGATTTAGACAGGTTTGGGCCTCCCGGAGGATAACAACCCTACATCTTGTGTGTCCATCGACTCTCGGTCTCGCGCATGCCTCTACGATAAACAAGGATTATGGGTAGCCCTATGATCCACTGCCGATAATAGTATCGACAGTTGGCGCGCCAGGTAGGGGCAGTGCGCTGATCGACTTGTCGAGTTCGATGGCCAAGCTTTTGGAAAAGTATGGATCTTCGTCGGTAGTGATCGAGCGGACGCAACTTCATCCGGCGAGGCGACGTGTTTTGGCGGGTTAGATCGAGGAAGCAGCCGACAAACTCGCCGAGATCCGAATGTGTGTTAGCCTACGTACTTGGAAGCTGATCCGCCGATCCGAGTCGAGAAAGCATTTGAAATCAGGAAAGCCTAGATCGTCTTTCCTTCTTTACCTTTTCTGCATTATTTTATTCCATACATGCTGATCATCCGAGTTAATTATTTCTGCCCCGAATCTACCGTGGTTTCGTGAGCAACCAGGACTCGGAAGCACACCGTGTCGTATATGTACATAGGGAAGGATATTTTCCTTTCTTTATTTTTTCTTTCTACAATATTTTAGTCCATATATTATACACTAATCAACTTAAGTAGTGGAATACTTAATGTACACGTGATGATGCTCTTTTGTATGATCGGGAGCTGTATGGAGACAAAGCCAGATCGTCATTGGTGACTCGGAGGCAGCTTGACCATCGGACAACACGGCAGGACGACTCGGCGCATAGGCAGCTCGGTCGGCGCTACTAGGACTCTAACTCGTAATCGAGTCTGAGGTGTTTACGTGTCTACAGCCAGGGAAGTTTTGTTTCCTTATTATTTTATATTATCACTATTCTACCTTGCATACTTATACATGTATGCTAATTAGTTTAATTTTTAGAACACTAATCATATTCATATTATACTTTGTTACATGGATACGAGAGTTGCGCAAAGTCAAGGTGTTTGACTTGCGAGCTCTGAGAACCCTTGATGAATTTAGCTCAAAGAAAGTTGATGGTTCAGTAACTCGTATCAGCTTAGATTTGGCAACTCGGCCGATTGCACGTACAAGCGCCATATCAGTCAGCGTCGTAGCTACGACGACTCCGAGGCACGTATCAGGGAAGGATTATTCTGCATACTATGCTTTTTTCATTATTTTTTGTCACATTATTTTATTCTGCATGTGCTAATCAACTAGATTAGTCGAGTACTCATCACGTGGAATCTCATTGTTTGCATGGATATGAGTTTCACGGAGCAAGATACTCGGTGGTTTGGATCATCATCAATCGATGAAATTGCAGCTGTGAAATCGGTAGCTCGGCGACTCGTTTCTAAGACGACGACTGCAAGTGCATTGATCCCGTCAATTGCATGGCGTTTGGCGCAACTTGGAGACTGGTTTGAACCTAAGTTGGCCATCACGTGTCAATTCAACCGAGCAGCACCGATCCTGGTGTCTGAGTCATTCATGTGCTGAAAATTAGGGTGCTTGTTGCTGTGAAAAAGGCGGGTGATCAAGATGGCGAGGCCGGTTGTCTATTCTCGGCTGATGGGTCAGCAACTCGGCGACATAATGGCTCGTCTACACGACTGAAGGCACAAGCACATTGGTGACGCATTGAGTCACTCAAGCATACGAAGCCACTCGTTGACTCGCCCAATCACTCGGCATGACAATTCGGCGAACTACGATCCGGCAACCTAGTCACTCGGCGACTTGGCTAATCACTCCGTAAGGAAGACGACGGTTTGACTAGTCAAGTCGACAATCAAACAGAATGATGGGGGCTCTCCACGGATTGTCGCATATCAAAGCTAAGTTTTTTTTTATTTGTACAAATTCAATTTAAAGGTCATAGGTTCTTAATCTTGCGGTCATGATTTTGAGTTCCTTTTGGAATCATCTTTTTGGCTTGACAATATTGTTCAATAATTTTTCTCGGTTGATTTTGACTCATACATGATTGGCCGAATGAGTTTTAGCGGTACATATTTGGTATTTGGAGGAGTTCAGCTGTTTTGCTTAGTTGCATGTCTGACTCCTATTACCCAAATTGGTCAGTCTAGCTCCATGACTCATGCCGTTTATCGAAATCGTCGTGCACATCGTTCTTTTAATGAACCTTGTTTATTTTTTATATCTGTTGGTTAAATAATCAGTACTCTAAGCAAATATAAGCTTTAGACGAATAACAGAAATCCATCAGACTTAGATATCAAAGACATTGTTTCATTAATGCTTTATATTAAATTTACATATAACTACATTATTTATGTTCTTGTATTACAGTTATCTCATTGATATCACTCAGTCATGAAGCGCCGAGTCATTGGATCACTCGGTCATGATCAACTACTTATGGTTTCTAGAATTTTGATCCCTCGAACCTTTTAAACTGTTATGTCGGGGGCTCGTCTTTAGCTTGATGGATACTAAGCATAGCTATATCAATTGGAACTACTTTATTGACATCACTCGATTTTGTTATCCCGAGTTATTGGATCATTCAGCTTTATTATTGGATCACTCGGCCTTCTTGTCTCCAGTTGTTATATCATTCGAATATATTATTGGATCACTCGGCATTGGTTACTTACGATCTTACTTAATATTGGAGAGTCCTGCAAGAGTTGTTATTTTTCACACAGAATCACGCTCGGGGGCTGCTATAACTTATTATATTTAATCAAGTATTGCTTGGATATTTTTTATGACTCTTATACTTGTTATATTGGATCAAGTATCAACCGGATATTTTGATGACTGTTATGCTTGATATATCTGATCAAGTATCACTCGGATTCATTAGTACCAATGGTTCCTTTTATTAGCTGGTAGGAGTGGTAGAACCAATCTTGGGGACTACCGTATTAAAACTTCTCATCGAATCAAACGGGGAAAGTGGTACATCCAGATTTATATACGGTATTATTATTTTTGACTCACAAGATATTTTATGATCTAAATACCTTCTGAGTCGAGGGTTATATTTACACCTAGTAGGTGGATTTTTTTTCCCGCATATGGATATTATTTGGTGCATAATTCTTTTTGAAGATTCTTGTAGACCTTTACAAGTTTGTTGCTGTACATAAAAAAGCTTAATCATATTCATGGCGAAGCATTAGTCAATCAACTGAAGATCAACAACTAATTTGCAAATCTCTCGGGGGCTACTGTGGGATATATATACCAGAGATACCTCACCACTCGGATATATTGCCGAGTGGGCCGGGGTCCAATAAAGATAAATCCCATGAAGATAACTACTCGAATTATCACTTGGAGTACACGACAAGTCAATACTAGAGATAGAAAGTTAGAGATAGATTCCTAATCGGAAATCATGTTATAACCGACTAGGACACTTGCCATGTAACCCTGCCCCCCCCCCCCCCCCCCCCGGATATATAAGGAGGGGCAGGTGCTCTCTCATAGATCATATCCCGAATAATACACCACAGAACACAGGATGTAGGGTTATTATCCTCCGGGAGGCCCGAACCTGTCTAAACCTTGCGTCTTGTGTGTCCATCGACTCTCGGTCTCGCACATGCCTCTATCGATAAACAAGGATCATGGGTAGCCTTATGACCCACTGCCGATAATAGTATCGACAACTTCATTGAACTTCTGAAACCTATTCTAATAGTTCCTGCTAATAGTTTCTTTAGACCTCTGAAACCTATTCTTTGCTTGAACAAATGACTGAGGAGCCCCAACAATCCATAGAAACATGGCTAACATTTCAGTTGTTGTCATTTTACAAGTTGAAACCAAAGCATAAGATGAGACCAACAAATCATGTAACTTATCGAATAGTGGTCTATTCATCCTAAACATTTCATAGCATTCTGTAGCATCATTAAGAGTTCTCGTAACCCAAACGTAGCCTGGTATGTAACCCGGTAGATCAAGAAATTCTCTTCTTGTGGACTTGTTTAAAAAATTATTAGCATGATACATACCAAATGCTGATATAGCAGCTTCAAATCTCCTCAATGTACCAACACGAGTACTTGCAACAGTTAATGTCATATCTTGCTCATCATCACTATAAAAAATACTCATCTACAAAGAATGCAACAGCTATGAAATAGTCGCATAAAACACTATAATTACTGAAATATTCATATAAAGCACTTAAATTACACATAGTCTTATAAAGCACTTAAATTTCTGAAATAGTCTCATAAAGATGTAAAATAGTCTCAAATGATATAAAGTAGTCTCTAATGATATAAAGTAGTCTCAAATGATATAAAGTAGTCTCTAATGATATAAAGTAGTCTCTAATGATAGCAAATGATTAATCTAAACAACGCCTTGCATTGCACAATTCCTCTTCAACCAAAGAAGTCTAGTTTCATTAGTTTTAAATGCCTTGAAGGCAGACCGATTTTCTGCATTCTTAAACAACACAGTTGCCATGAAGTGCTCCAATGTTCCTTCTTTTGCCCCACAAGCAATAGCCATGTCCAACATTTCCTTCATCACCTCGTCCAAATGTTCACCAAGCATGACCTTGTTGGCAATTACACAATTAGTCTCCAAAGTATTATGAATATTTTTCATAACACGCACCATAGGATTCTTTGTATTTTTAAAAGGACTAGTCACTCCACTCGAGCTTCTCCTAGAACCACTTGCAACTGGCGATGCCTTCACGTGTGGTGCATCAGCCCCTGTACCTACAGAATCATTGGTCCTCCTATCCATAAAATCAGCCCTGTACCCACAGAATCATTGGTCCTCCTATCCATAAAATCAGCCCCTGCACTCAAATCTTGTCCAACTTCTTTCCCAGGAACACATGCACCTGAACCATCAACCACAACGGATGCAAACATTTTTTGCAATAGCTCTTCATGCTCTGGAGGGCCCTTCTTTAGTTGTTTCCAATGGGAATGACCCTACATGTAAGAAAAAATAGATATTAGAGCAATCTAAAATTATTAAAAGCAAATATGGATTAAATGAGAAAATGCACTTCATACCTTAGTAACACGCTGCCAGTACTCTTCGCTTGCTGTCACAGTTCCTAAAGTTTCATTCCATCCAAGTCCAGTATCTCTAAGTAATTGCAGCAAAAAACCATACAAGCCTTTCAATAAATCTAGCTTGTTCTTCAATTGTTGCTTTGAGTGATGCAACCCAGCTCTTTGAAAATACTTTTCAGCCATGTTCTTGTACCCACGGTTGGTCATAGTACCATTAGCCCTATTCCCATCTTTGATCTCTTCAATGCATATTTCACAAAAAAATTCTAACATTCTAAAATGATCATTCTGCCTTATCATACACTTGTTTCTATACATTTTCAATTTACGAATCAATATATCAATAACATATGATAACACATCAAAGCAACTAATATATCATCAATGGAACATAACACAACATGGAGTATGTTTGGATTATGATAATCAGCCTTACCGTGTTTGCATTGACAGCTCCTACGACATCGTCTTCTTCATCACCGGTAGCCTGAGAATCAACATGAATATCCGCTTCGGATGCCGTTGGGCGGGGTGGCTTGTAGGCAGCCTTCCTTTTGCCATGACCACGAGTTGCATGTCCCCCTTCAGAAGAAGCAGGTCGTTTGCCACGACCATGTCCAGTCGATGGTGGTGGCATTCCTCCGGTAGCAGCTGCGCCCACGCCTCACGATAGGCCGCCACCGGCGGCACGGCAAGGCCTGCACCTGCCTCTTCCACGGTCATGCATAGGGACCTCAGACTGGTTCGAGCCATCATCATAGAACATATCTGCACCAACTCAATACATGGGTCGTCACTGTCGCCGTCGAACGGAGATGAATCAAAAAATGGTGCAACACTACTTGCATCAGCGTTGAATGTGTCCTCCACTTCATTGAGGTCCACTGCCGCGCCCATGGACGTCTGGCCACCAACGGTGTCTGCCACGGGAGGACTGCCGACGCCGCGACTCAGGGGAGAGATGACGCCACCACGACCAAGGGGAGAGCCCGTGCCGCCGCGACCCAGAGGAGGGACCGCGCCGCCGCGTCCACGCCCAAGAACAGGGCTTGCACCTCCCCGGCCGCGCCCTAGGGATGGGCTTGCACCTCCCCGGCCACGCCCAAGGGTTGGGCTCGTGCCGCCCAGACCCAGGCCGATGCTGGCGGTGCCCCCGCCCAGACCGCCGCGATCGAGCCTAGGGCTCGTGCCGCCGAGACCCACCTCGGTGCTGCTGCTGCCGCCTCCGCCCAGGCCGCCACGCCCGAGGCCAGGGGTCGCACCGCTGAGACATAGGCCGGCGCGAGCGGTACCCCTGCCCAGGCCGCCGGGACAGGGCCTAGGACTCGCGCCGCCAAGAGCACGCCCAGCGCCGGGGCTGTCTCCACCCAGGCCGCCGCGCCCGATGCCTGGGGTCGCGCCTCCGAGACCCAGCCCGGCATAGGTGCTGCCACGCCCGCCTAGGACCTCGCCCGTCGCGCCCCGCCCATCGCCGGCCATGGCATCCTCCTCCCCAAACAAATTCCGCCTCAAGGAATTGCGCTACTCCAGAGCATTCACGAGATGGTCTTCCGTGTCAGCTCCATCCGCAGGTTCCATTCACGTCGGATTTGGGGAGGATTTAGTTAGGGTTGAAAGAGAAGAGATGGAGGAAGAGAAGGAACATGCGCCTGGAGAGGAATCGTGCGTGCGGGAAGAGAAGGCTGGCTGGGGTTGGAGGGGGGGAGGGTAGTTTAGTGGCATGGTGGGTAATTCCTTCCAACTTGGTATGGGTAGTGGGTATTTAGCTAGAAATAATCTGAAATAAGCACCTCGGGAGGAGATTATAGATTATGATAATTTAATTATCTAAATTATATTACTTGAGGTTATAATCTATCCTGTTTGTTTATCTTTTAGATTATTTAATTGAGATTATATAATCTGAGCAGATTATAAGCTGAAACAAACAGGGTCTTAATCATTTGTGCATTGCTTGGTTAATTTCCTTCAATTATGATCTTAAAAATAGGTTACCATGATTCATATAATTAATTATTCCATGCTGTACTCATGTTCTTTTGGTCCCGTCTATCAGATGCGGACTATATAAGTTGTAACAAATTTATAATGCAAGACTAAGAAAATCAGAATGGTACAAACGATTGCTAGATCAGTTTTGACTTGTGCGTTTGCTTCCTGCTCACAGAAACAAAAATCAGTATATGAGCAAAACATCATACCATTGTTTGGTAATGGAGACACGATCGCATCTTGGGTCTTAGCGGCGCAAGGAGATATCAGCGGGCCGGAAGGACCACGAGATACAGTTGATGGCGAGCCGCGCGATGCTAGTCCTACGGTAATGGATGGTGGCGGTGCGGTAATCTTGTGATAGGAAAGAGGACGACAACGTGACACTAATAGCGGAATAGGGTTTGGCGATAAACTCCCGATGACTCCTTCATGTCTCCGACGTCGTGAATTCAAAGACATGTTTTTTGTGTTTAATTGATGATCTAATTTTAACTTATAAATTATGACATACTCTTTTTTATTATTATTATTAATAATAATAATAATAATAATAAAACAAATAGACGGTTAAATCACATTCATGATATCTCTAACCCATCGATATCATAATCTACTGTACAAATCCTTTTTGAATGTGGCTCCGCGCCAACGCTACATGTGGCCCGTCATTTTCGCAGTGCCAAAGTCAACTGTTGCGCGGAATTCACCTTTCTTTAGTGCCGTACTATTCCGCGAACTGGTAACGGCATGCGCGTGATGCCTCGCCCACGGCAGGTCAGCAGCGGCCGATGCACGCAGCCCTCGTGTGAGCAGTAGCACTGTAGCAGCGCAGGCGATGGCGGGCACGGCAAGGCCTTTGCCTTGCCTGGGATCCTGGGTTGCGGATCACGAATGGCAGGCAGGTGTGTCTCATGCAGATGCAGTTGCAGCCTGCAACGGACGGTACGGTGGGTGGCTACCTGGCAGGTGCGGCCATGATCGAGTTCACTGCTTCGTGGCCTCGCCACGTGAAGGAGGGAAGAGGCCCACGTCGCCATTCCAGGCGACGCGGTCATCAGGTTGGCGCCGTGACGATCTTTACTTGCGTGCGTGAGGGTGGCGGCGACCCTTGGCCTTGGGAACTCTGATCTCTCGGTAAGGTGAACTGAACTGTGACTAGACGAGAGTTTCAAGAGCCAGGATCCGTGCCACTTGACGAGCAGTTTATTGAGAAAACACTCAACTGTAGAATTATTTTACAGGAGTCAGTGTTCCGCTCTTACCGTTGCTTGCTTTTCAATTGGGGAAAATGGAGAATGCACGCACTTGGAATTCAGCACCAATATGGAGAATCTGACAACTAAAAACAACTCTTTGAGATTCAACGATAAAAAAATAAATCTTCGAGAAGTGTACGTTACACAAATAAAGAACGAGATTAGGAAGAATGAGATCGAGATAATCATGTTGGGGTTGAATAACAGTACGAGCATATATAGATAGTCAGACAATATAAAATCCGCAAGCGTTGGCTAAGCACCGCGAAGAACGTGACTTCCACTCCGTGGTTGTCAGCAGGTTGAGCGCTGAAAAAAGCGACCAAGAATCATCTGCGACAACAGCCGGCCAACCAGAAACAGTCCTTCTCATGCCGGCCAAGTCCGGCGACTAAAATTGCAAAATGATACTGTAGCGCAGAGGCGAGAGAGCGAGAGCGCACACGCGCGCACATAGAAAATGCAAAGGTCAGCGCGTGGACTCGGCCATCGGGATCGAGCGGACAGCCTGCCGGGCCTGTCGTGTGCTGTTGGCGCCCAAGCGAAAGCCAACAAGCATGCCTGACGGGAAGCTGCTTACCTGACCTTTCGCCCTTCTCCCTTCTCCCTCCGCGAGCTCCGAGGCTCCAATCCCCAACTCCCCAGATCCCCATTCCTTTGCAAGTCGGGGCACGAGCTCGTCCGCTCTCCTCGCTCGGCTCCTGAATCGTAGCTTTGGTACAGGCTTGTAAAAATCCGATCTTTTTCTCTCCCTCGATTTCTTGCTCTCAATTATTGTAGTCTGCTCTCTGCTGTGCGGGTGTTTTTCTGCTGGTTCCGTTGGCTGGTCATTTGTCCCGCAACTTCTCTTCGGTCCTTGAGGGAGGCGAGGGCGCAAACTTCTCTGTTCCGCCGTTGACTCGGGTCTCGGCCAGGCATTCCGTCGAGCACCCTCCGTGCGCCGCCGGGTGGACTGGGGATCTGCAATCTTCAGATGTTATACTTTGTTGTGTGAACGGACGGAGCGTTCCTTCATGCCTCTGTCGTGGTATCTGGCTTCTCGCGGATGGACTGCAGCAACTGCTACGGTATGCGTGTTTGTTGTTTTGGTTCGTTATTTTGTAGTGTTTGCACAAGGTAACTCCGGACTAGTTGGAGAATTTTTGCTCATTTTGGTGTCCATTGTTTGTCAGTCCTGAAATCAAGAAGGCTCGTCGGTGTCGCGATGTGGGGTTTGACGATGCAGCAGATGGCGTGAGTGAATTCAGTGACAAGATGAGTCTTGAACACGAGCAGAAGGTTCAGGGTATTGCCGAGACCATGAAGATGGATGGGAAGCAGAACTTGACTTGGAAATCAAGCATGCTGTCCTCCCAGGATGATGATTTCCTATTGCCCGGGAGTAGTAAGCTGCACACTTCAACATCAGAAGGGACAGCCTTTTCTGGCAAAATGGGGTTGTCGGAGTCGAGGACGCACAAGTCTGGAAGCAATGGAACAGGCAATGCAATTGACGGACAAAAGGTTTTTGGAATTTCATTTCTGTTGCAATTGTGTTAGCTGAATTAATGCCCACTTTTCTATGTCTTTAGCCGTGTTTACATTGGATTTATGTGCCTATTTTTGTCCAATGGCAGGTGAATGCCTTGTTGCATGATTTTAGCATAGCTGAATTACTGAAATTCATCATGTCCTGAAATCCTTAACTTTACATGGCAGGTCCCAAGAATGGGCTCAATGCTTGGAACAGCCGGCATGGCTGGATTTGGCAAGGCAGTGGAGATTTTAGACACGTTAGGCTGCCTGATGACAACCTTGAGTCCAGATGGTGGCTTTATTTCAAGAGCAAAGACAAAAGGGTGCAAGATATCAATTCTTGCTTTTGAGGTTGCCAACACAATACTTAAAGGTGCGAGTATTATGCAATCACTCTCGGAAGACACAGTCTCATACTTCAAACAAGTGGTTCTTCCTTCTGAAGGCGTACAAAGTTTGGTTTCCGATGACATGAGTCAGTTGATGCAAATTGTAGCTAATGACAAAAGGTATGCTGGATGATTGTCATCAACCACCATGGTGACTTTTTTTTATCACTATTGGGACTTTTTAATTGAAAAACCCACCGTTGAAGCTTTGGTCAATAATTTTGTGAACTGCCACTAATATATGCAGGGAAGAGCTAAAAATGTTTTCCCAAGAGATTGTCAGGTTTGGCAACCGTTGTAAAGATCCCCAATGGCATAACCTGGACCGCTATTTTCTGAAGTAAGCATTTTTTTCATGATATGGCATGCGGCTAACAACTTATAGAAATAGACTTGAGTGTTTTTGAATTTATTTTGTTACTTTGGTGTCTAGGTTAGAATCAGAAAGTGTGCCCCAGAAGCAGCTGAAAGAAACAGCAATAGCAGAGATGCAAAAGATGATGACTCTTGTTCAACGTACAACTGTGAGTACTGTGTTATAGAAAAATTTATATTCTGAGAGATTATTACTGTATTTTTAATGTATTTTTTTCCAGGATTTGTACCATGAACTGCATGCATTAGACAGATTCGAGCAAGAATATGACTCTATGCTAAAGGGAAAGGATAATACATATAGATTTGAAAAAGGTATGATGCCTATCTATATCATTATAATTCTTTTTTTCTTACCAAAAAACCGTGCAAGCCTTTCCGGTGCTTGTTTGTGTCCATTGCGTGAGCAAAATGAGACTGGAGTATGAACTGTGTCCATTACCTGAATAAAATTGGGATGTGGAAATGATGGAAAAGATAATTTTATTCTTATCCTTGATCTTTCTCTAAATCCAAACCCATCTAATTATGGCACTGTAGCTGTACTCATAATCAGATTACACTGCAGGAGACAACATTCAAATTGTGAGACTGGAGTTGAAGAGCCAAAGAAGTTATGTGAAGAACTTAAAGAAAAAATCTCTCTGGTCCAAAACATTGGAAGAAGTGGGTACATTTCACTGTAGAATTCACTTTATATCCTCCCTCATCCTGGCTTGGTCTTTTGGTAACGTAATTTGTTTTTCATGATAGGTTGTTGAGAAGCTTGTCGACGTTGTGCAGTACTTACATATTGAGATCAACAATGCTTTTGGATTTCCTGGTACTTCCATTGAACAATGTCTCCAGTTGAATCAGTCAAACATAGTGCGAACACTGATCCTTGTAATGCATATGCAGCTGGAGGTGCATTGAGTGCTGAATCAACTGTGAGCTGTCAAAGGCTAGGACCTGCCGGACTTGCATTACACTATGCAAACATCATCATTCAGATATATAGCATTGTAAGTTTCATCTTGTTATGTTTGACATTTAGCTCAAGATTCGAAGTTATTTGCTTCTTTTTACCATCATATCATATATCACGTGAAACATAAACTACTATGCTCCTGGCAGAGCCTGTGATAATCTAATTATGTA
This sequence comes from Eleusine coracana subsp. coracana, assembly GCA_032690845.1. NCBI lineage: Eukaryota > Viridiplantae > Streptophyta > Magnoliopsida > Poales > Poaceae > Eleusine > Eleusine coracana. Next base: position 13,562,231 of record CM064424.1, read on the forward strand.
ATGTTGAGGAAAAAAAAAAACTAGTCTCCTGGCAGAGCCTGTTATTTGTTCCATCGATCTCTCAGGTCCGGTGCGAAACAATAAAAAGAGGCCTACACCTACTACTGGCCAAGCAAAAAAGAGCCTGTGATAATCTAATTATGTAATCAGGGAGTTCTAGTTCACAGTTGTATATAGCGTTCAGATGTGGGTCCTTTCCAAAAGTAAAAAACCCCACCAAACATGAGCATGGCTGGATATAGAGGAGTGTACATGACTTGCAGGTACTGTTTGGATATATAACAATACCATGCTTTTTTAGGTTTCTCGGTCAGGATATGTACCAGCAAATACAAGAGAAGCCCTTTATCATGGATTGCCACCAAGCGTCAGGTCGGCTCTACCAAATAGATTAAGAACTTCTTCAGTGCCACCAGAGGTAATGTAGCTACAGAAAAAGTGAACCACATCAGGAAATTTTCATTTCTGACCTTGAATTCTAATGCAGATCACTATTGATCAAATAAGGGCCAGATTGGATTCAACTTTGAAATGGCTTGTTCCCATGGCCATCAACACCACCTGGTACTAAAGCCTGTAGCTTGTTTTTTCATCAAAACAGTGATTTACTCCTATGATTGATCCATTCTGTCGAGAATCAAGATAAATGCGTTATAATTTTATCTGCTGTCCTTTTTGTGTTGTTCAGCGCCCGAGGCTTCTCGAGGTTTAGCGAATGGGCCAAATCTGGGTAAGAATGCTACTTGCCAATCCTCTGTATATGAAGTATTTTTTTTTTCCCCACGAGACTAATGATCTTGTTGTTTTTTGTTTGCTACGTTATGGTTCAGGACGGACAGGGTTGGGCGACGACCCGGCCAAGCTGATCCCATCGAGACGCTCTACCATGCCGACAAAGCAAGGACAGAGGCCTACATACTGGATTTGGTTGTCTGGCTTCACCACCTTGTGAGCCAGAGCAGCCGGCTGGCCAGTGCAAGAGACAACTGACGGACTGACCAAGCAATCTAACCAAAATAATCAAAGCCCTGGGGAGCATGACAAGCCAGGGCACCACATGACGAGCTGTTTTCTGAAAAGAGCAAACACCGAACTCTGATGATGGCTTTGTGCTCTTTAATTAAGTTGGTAGGATTGTAGTATAGATTTTACCTTGATATGTTAATATCGTGTTGGTTTCTAATTTATAAATGTGCGTTTGTGAACTTTTGCCTGCACGCATCGAAAGCTGACAAATACTCCTGCTAATAATGTTTACTAGTACTCGTCAAAAGAACCCGGCCATCAAAACCTCGAACAAAGAGTACATTAATTCTTGTTCTCAGTAACCAGCTTCTGAAACTCGTTACAATGAAAAACTTAAAAAGAATAGTAAAAAGAAATGCGAAACGCACAATGTAATGCGTATTCGTCAGGCAACCGTGGTTGGGGGGAACCATATTTGACAGGGCCACTGTCAACGACTTCCATTTCGTTCACGTATGCCATGAAATTCTCATGGTTTATGTGATTGATTCAATATGCCTTTTCCTGAGAACTTCATGTTTTTTTGGTTGAAGGCCATCGACCAATGGGCCCTGCCATAACGGTTCGGGACTCTTTTATCATCTAGAGGGGTTGGGTTTGCAAACCGTGCCTGCCGCACGTGCCACCCACGGTGCAGGCTACCGTTTCGGTGGGTCACTTTTGAATCGAAATACCACGTCTTAGCTGCGCCATGCGGTACTAATACTTTGTTCACCGCGTCCGTTCAGCTTAGGTACAGAACTTGGACATACCTGTTGTGTTGTTTGCTGTCTGTCGCATTCAGATTCGACGAGTGAATGTGCTGAGGCGACAAGCAGACAACCAGGCCATGAAGCCATTGTCTGGACAAATCGCACATACAGTATGGGACAGAGTTCGAATGCATGGTGGACGAACTTGTGAACGCGGGGACAGTACAAGGCCCACAAAGTCTAGTTTTCAGCCTTCTGGCCTGTTCCGTTTCTTGTGGCCCATCAATACGGCGTACAGGCCTGACGACGCCCCTCCTCGCTCCGGCCTGAACTCCCTATCGCCCTCCGCGTATTTTTCGTGTTCCCCTCACGCCGCCGCCCTCTCCACGTCCACGGATCAACAACGCCCCACCGGCGATAGCGAAAGCCGAATGGCTGCCGGACGCTGCACTTGCCCCGCCTATAGTTCCCTGGACGCAGGACAGCAGGAGCCAGGAGCGACCGTGATCTGCGACTCAGCGTTAGCGACCAGAGCGACTCCTCAGGAGGACACAGCAGGGAGCGGACAGCCCTAAGTACTTTCTTTTAAATTTAATTTTTTTTAATTACTGGCGATAGCGATTGGCAGGAGTAGTGAAACTATTGAATCAGTTTATTTTATTGCATTCATTGAACCATTTTGTATAAGTGGCTAGTCAATCGATTTTCATCACTTCATCTAACAAATCATCACCATGTCATGTCTTCTGCAAGTCGGATTAAAAAGCATCATGATCTGATAGTCACGAAGTATGATACTAAGAAATAACAAAGAATAAACGATCTAAATTGATATATAGTGCCTTACATTGTTCTATTTTGCTTGGCCAGTAGTAGGCGTAGGCCTCTTTTTATTGTTTCGCACCGGACCTGAGAGATTGATGGAACAAAGTTGTTCAGAAGATTTTGATACTGGTAAGGGGCACGACACTTTGCCGCGTGCGTCTAATTATTATGAAGCACATGCAGTCAAATTATACAACCATAGTTCGGTAGTTATCTGTTAAGTTAAGGATTTCTGCTTAAACAACATCTTATCGATATCCCTAGTACTCCTATTTGGATCCTCTCAGGTTATATAATCTGATATTATTTACTCCGTAGTAGATAGTGAGATTATACAATATAGCATTATAATCTGGACATAATCTGATAAAATATCTGCCCGTTTAAAGGCCTCTCAAATTATATAGAATTCAGATTATGTAATGTGAGAGGATCCAAACAAGGTCTAAAGCTAGATAGAGAAATAAAGGATATGCTTTTCCTTATGTGTATTTGTTATTATTACGTCGTGTAAAAAAAAAAGCTACATACAACATATCAAGCGTGAACTTCTGTCTGCTGCATGCACGCATGCTGAATCCGTTTCTGGAAACCAACATGAGCTCTATCGATGATAAATGAAAAAGTATAGGTGCTTATATTATGTAATCATAGTGTGTGTTTGTGACAGATGTTAACTTCTCTGTTAACTGGCTTTTGGTGGTTGTCAATAATCCTCATGTAATTTTTTTTAAAAAAAAATGGTGGGCAAGCCGCGCGTGTAGCGCGATTTTGTTTACTGCAGTGGAAGATGGTGACAGAACTTTGATGGGAGGGCACGTCGGGCGGCCGCAATCTTCACGGCAAGCTGAAGGGGGCCAAGTCTTCAGGTTGCGGTGGAGCGAGTCTACCATATACTGAACCCAGCCAAACATATCAGTTTCTTTGTTATCTTTTGTTAGGCGTACAGTCCGCATGCTGACCACCTTTACAGTGCGTCGGGTGTGCCCGTAGGGAGCACGTTTCACTTTCGGTTTAACCAAGTTATGACGAATTTCGTCACGTAACCTCCACGATATGGGGCTAAACTTGGCTCCCCCATCTAATCTCTACAATCTATTAATTAAGGTGCGGTCGTCCACTTCGTATCCATAAAGTTAGAGATTAAAACCAAATCGGTTTCGTATTTTCTATATCAAGTACCGAACTTCAAAAATCATAACTCCCTCGTCCGGAGCTCAAATTAAGCAAACTCGGACTCTATATTGTAGCTCTAAAAAATTTCTACAACTTTGGTATTCAATAGAAGTACAGATCCCGCTGTTTTGGTTTTCAAATATGCGATGCAAAAATATTTGTTCTGATTTAAACTTCTCTGCGCAGGTCTCTGTGCGGGATTCATATCTTCTAGATCCGAAGTCCAAATAATATGATCCACATATGTTTCAAAAAGGACTTAACAAAATCTATAATTTTTGTGTTTTAACCTTTTTCATTGGAGCAAGTTTACAAGTTCAAAATCGCGTTATAATGTAGTGTTATTTTATAGGTTGTGTAAATTAATTTTTTCTTTCGGATAAAACTTCTATAATATGGTAAAAATATTGAAAAATTGTTACTTTTGATATATAAAATGGTATACTAAGAAACACTAATAGTAATATAAATATGATCTTTCATGTAAAAAATATCAATAATATTATATATATATCTAATAATTATATTATATAAATAATTTATATTTAAGTTATAAAGAGTGTTTTATTTTTTAAGTCCGTAGCAAGGCACGGACACTTTGCTAGTCTAAAAATATAACTCGGCTCCGCGCGTTGTTCAGAAGCTGGGCCCACGGCCCAGTACGGAGAAGGCATGTAACGTGTCAGGTCTGGACTTCCGCTTTAAAGTGGACCGGGTAGATAGAGTTGAGGGCCCACGTGATGCTGCGTGCCCATGTTAGTCGAAAGAAAAGAAAAACCTCTACGTGCCGTGTCCGTGTGTTTCAAAACAGTATATATTTTATAACAAAACAGTAATCTTTATTATATTTGAATTAGATCTGAACTCGCTCTTTTTTTTTTTTTCGTTGAACTCTCCGAATCTCCTTCCTTGTGTAGACGTGTCTGTCTACATCTGAGTTTCACATAATATGAAAAACATATAGGTGCTGAAAGTAAATTATTCTGAGTATGTATCTCAAACTTCCAAAAGCACCAATAAGGATAATTCAGGATGGTAACTTTTTTGTTCCTTTTTCGGTGCCATTTTGAAACTTTCGGTTGCACGGAACATCTACGTCTCGCGTAGCTTACTCCTTCAGTCCAGACACTTGAATTACCATACATTGCAACATTGGCAATTTGGCATAAAGATAGTCTATAGTGAATGAACCAGATAGGAGATCGCCATAAACAACTGCTAAAATGTAAACAGACTCTGAACATGATCGATCGGTAAGAATTGGTTCAGAGTCTGGCATGGAGGCTTGGTAATCCATGTGGTTCAACACCGTTGAGCTGACAGCACAGCACGCCGAAGACATCATTGTTCTGTCTAGAGTGAATAGTATCATAGATCTTTAAACTATTTTAGAATACTTATAGAGCTTCATAAACTTTTAAAGTGATCATTTGGATTCCTAAATTATTTTTGGATAATTGCCCAGGTCCATAAACTTTATACTAACCTTTAAAATCAATGATCTACATATTTATATTGTGTTAACTAGGTCCACAACATCGTCACCCATAAGCTCTACACGCATGTCGCCGCACCGCACAACTGGTATCCACACGAGTATCGTCGAACCTCCACGACGACACCAACTAGTAGTTGTTGCACTCTGCCTGTTGCGGCCTTGCCCATCCATCTAGCCTTGTTCTTTCCATTGCAACCTCGTTTTCCCGCCCTCGTTACTCATTAACCACGAACCATGAAGAAGGTATAACCGAGATCCATGACGATGATCTGCCTTTAATACATGGTGCCCTTCACACTGGCACGTCACCGTCGTAATCGCCTGGAGGATAGACGGAAATTCCCCTAGTCGGCAGGCATAGACCTCGAAGGGGAGAGCAAGGCCACGATAGGCAGAACGCAGCTTCTGTTAGTTGGCATCATTACGTAGGTTTAGCAGTGCTCGCTCTACAAGGCGGTTATATAATGATGACATCACACACAACAGTGAGAATCTAGTTGACATAAAATAAATAGATTATGAATTTATAAGGTCACTATAAAGTTATTGGACCTGGATGATCATTCTTAAATAGTTGAAGGACCTACATAATCACTCATGTGGCATATTTCACTCTTCTGTATATATATCGAATCGATTCCCCGAAGCTGGCCATCCTCGTCTCCGGCCATCGCAAAAAAGCCGCAGCTGCTATCGTGCGAGGCGGGAAAGCGGCCAGCGGCAGAACGGCGGTATGCATGGCACCCGTATGCGGCGAATGGATTGTGTCCTTGATCCAATACTTGCTTCGGTATTCCGAGGAGCGGGAAACTAGTGCGTTTTTTTTTTTATGTTGACATTTTCTGAAGCACTGTAAATCGGCACAAAGAGCAGCTGCAACGTTGCTTCAAAACGAACCATGGTCTGACGTGGTGGTTCGCTAGTCGAACCAAGCACGCTGCGGACATCGAACCAAACCGAGGAGAGAGATAAACCGACTCATGTTTTCGGTTTGAACCATGAGCAAATAAGTAAATGTTGTCTGCTTCTATAACTATGCATGTTGCATGTGCGTTCAGCCGATGCAAGTTAAGGATCTCTTTGGTGGAGCTCAAGTTTATGGAAAATGAGCTTTTGCTTTGGCTTATAGGATTGAGTAGCTTTTATGAATGAGCTAAAGCTCTCTTTTAAAGTGTTTGACTAAACAGCTTATGCCCAGTTTATGGTGGGTTTATGATACCTTTTTCAATAAAAGAAAATAGAACAATGACCTTCATGTCCTTGTGCGCTGAACACAATCATCAGAGCACTCACACTGCACACCGCACTCTTGTCCAGTGTTGAAACCTCAGGTTCAAAAAAAATAAAAAACAGCAGTAGCAATAATCGACATGCATGGTTCAAAAAAGAAAAAAGAAAAATCCAAAGGCCTGTGTGTACTGTCCTTGGAATCTCAGGTTCAAAAAAGGATAAAACAGCAGTAGCAATTTATGTTGTCTGCTTCATGCCACTAATGAACTGCTTCATGCACCAACCAGTCCAATGAACATCTTCATTTTCTGTAATTTTTTAACTGATTCATCTCCCCTGTTGACTCCAAAAAAACAAAAAAAATGTCTCTTTTACTGATTCTATCTCTATATTTGACTGAAAACATTAAAATAAATCTCTTTCAAAGTAACAAAACAGAGCAAAGCACAAAATACCATCTTGTTCTCTTTCAAAGTAACAAAACAGAGCAAAGCACAAAATATTCCATCTTGTTGTTGCCTCTGACCATCTACAAAGCCAAGCAAATAATCAAGGTTCTTTTGTCCCAGGTTGCATTTCATTATTTCTACCACAAACAAATAAAAAACTTGGAGACACATCACAAACAAAGTTGTATCAACACATTTCACATAGATAGAAATTTTTTTCAACCAAGAACAAGAATACTATAACTCATACCTCAATTTGGATTTATGATCTTCTTACTCGAAAAATTGCACTTGCTAGTTCATCACGAAATGCATCCATAGTCTGCTGATTAGCTACTGGAGTTGATGTATCTGAGGCATTTTGAGAGGGTAGATATTTTACATATCTTGATGGTATAGTAGGCACATAGTCTGGATTCCGATCACACTTATGAAAATGTCTCCATTGCATCATTCTCACGAATAAAGTTATGCAGACACATGGTGGCAACAACTATCATCATTTGCTTATCCATACTTGGCATCTTGAGAAGAATTCCCCATTTATTCTTCCACACACCAAATGTCCGTTCCACCGCATTTCGGATACTAGAATGTAGATGATTGAACAACTCTTGCTGACCTCTTGGAGCAGGTCCCCTCCTCCAGTCTGGGGTATGATACCTTTCACCCTTGTATGGCGCCAAGTATCCATGCCGATTTGGGTATCCAGCATCCACATGATAGTATTTCCCTAGACACGCATGGCAAAAAAAAAAGATAGATATTAGTGCATGAATTATTAGAGGAAATGTGCTAGGGCCTTAAAATTTGTAGTATACATACCAAGAGGAGGATGTGGAAATGACTCATCATTATCCAATGCATGAAAGAGAACATTAGTGTCATGCATGGACCCTGGTTGTCCAATTGAGGCGTATGTGAATCTCAAGTCAAAGTCAACCACTACAAGTATATTTTGAGTTGGTTTGCCACTTCTGCCAATGTATCTAACCATATCATGTGGAGGTGGTACCGCTGTAATGTGAGTGCCATCCAAAGCTCCAATGCAATCTTTAAAGTGTGGCATCATTCTACGATCACGACTAATCCTTGTGTGGGTGGTAGGAAAGTTAGGATCAATAGGATTTATATAGTTCTTGCACATAGCCACCACACAATCTAATATATCTCCAAATTTTCTGCTAAGTGTCTCTCCAGAGTGCTTGAAAATATTTTGTAAAGCACTGTAGGAACAACCATGACCACAAATAACCAGAAAAATAGCAAGTGACTCTATGGAAGTCATATTATGAGATGATTTGAGGCCATAAGTACCCACTAGCAGATCATGAAGTTTGTAGAATAGAGAAGGATTCATTCTGAACATCTTATGGCTTCCTCTCGGAGTGTTAATAGTTTCCATTGTCCAGCTATATCCATTTTGTATTGGTAATCTAGCAGGATTCTTATCAAGATATGTCAAATAGTACTTGCATGCAAGAAGAGATGTACCGTAAATAAGATTTTGAGCAGATTGAATCACTCCCAAAGCCTTTACACTCCATTCATCATCAGAATCTCTATCGTCCTTATCAGAACCAGAAGAATCACTATCATCCTTGTCACAATCAAAAGAATCACTACACATCATATAACATGCAAATTAGATTGTGAAAAAGCAACTTTGGCACAAATTAGTACTTAACAGCATCATATAACATGCAACAGTGCAAAGAACAAGTGCCATCAAACAAGGTGACAAAGTACAATAAGTTACAAGATTATTCCTACTCATCTACTTAGCAACATCATTCCTAGTCATCCACTCATGCTTTCTCCTCAACCACTAAAACCTTTCCTCAGGAGTGTCTAATGTCATGAACATCTTCCTCTCCGCACTCTTGGTAAATATTAGAGATGCAATGAAGTGCTCATTGGTTCCTGAAGTAGCACCACATTCCTTGACTAATGCCATGACCTCTTCGATGGAACAACCAGACTTGTCCTCCCTCTTTGAAAGTGACTCAGCATACGATGTAGTTTTCTTATTCAGCTCAACAAGAATTCCCATCTATTCTTGGAACCAGTGCCCTGCAGCTGTTTTTGGTTGCTTAGCCTATGTGCTATCACTCACTAAGCCCCTCTTGGTCCCTCGCCCACTCATAGCTATAAACTCCTCTGGCTCGCTATCATCATCACTGTCCTCATCTAGATTGATGTCACTAGAAGTTTCACAGGATGGTGCAACACCACTAGAAGCAGGCCAATGATCTTCACCTGTGTTAAGCAAGTCACTAAACACTAACTGAAGTTGTTTTTGGTTGCTCGTCCACCAGTACGCTGAGCTGAAGAACCTCTAATTGCATAATCCTGGGTTGCATCTATGGCACACCCTCTGCCCGCCGTAGAACCTCTGACCATCACACTAGCTGAAGCTCCCGTGAACATGGCAGGGACTGTAGGGTCAGCAGACATCCAATACGGGCCAAGCGCTCCATTAGAAGCGGCAATGAACCATTCTTGCAATCTCGTGGTGGCCGAGCCGGGGGTGTGGAGGAACGGGCGAGGGAAGACATCGTGAGAGCCAGGGTTGTCGAGGAACAGGCAGGGGAAGACACCGTGAGAGCTGGAGCTGGAGCTGCTATTGGAGCTGGGGAAGCCGAGCAAGGGGCCAGAGGGGGTCGTCCATGCATTGGCGCTCGATGCAGGAGCAGCAAGGACGCCATGGCAAGACCTGGCACCCATCCCCGACGACACTCCAGGATGGCCATGCTGTACTTGAAGCTGCTGCCCAAGGACGGGGGTTGGCGATCCAGGAGTCGGAGTAGGGGCCGGAGGAGGTGGTGGCACTCGGCGCAGGAGCAGTACTAGCGCCCATCGCCAGCGACACCCCATCAGAAGGGGCGACATCCATCGAAGTTGTTGTCCAGGGGGCGGGGGCGGCATCCATCAAAGTTGTTGTCCAGGGGGCGGGGGCGGCGAGCCAGGAGCCGGAGGAGGGGGCTGGAGCGCCGCCCATCGCTGGCGAGACGGCTCCGGCAGAAGGTGCTGGCCAAGATCCGGTGACGGAGAGTCGGGAACCGGAGGGGGGGCCAGAGGAGGTGGTGGGCTGTGCGGTGGCGCTCGAAGCAGGTGCTGGAGTACCGCCCATCGCCGGGGGGATGGCTCCTCCGGATCTCGTCGGTTTCATGCCGCCGCCACCTTTAGATCTCGCCGATTTGCCACCCTTCGATCCTCCAGCTGTAGAGCCCTGAGCCTTCATGCCGCTGCCTCAGGCGATGCGCCCTCCTCCTCCACAGGCACAACCGTCCGTCGCTGGCAGCCACAGGCATAGGCGCAGCCTTCAGCGTCGACTACCGTTCTGATTCGCGAGAGGAAGGAGGGGATCGGGAATGGGCAATAGCAATTTCAGGTAATTTCACCCAAACTGGCAGGGGCACTACGGTCTTTTCTCACATGCGGGTGGGTAGAGAGCTGGGAGAAGCACCGATTTCCTGGCTTCTCCACATAGTTCATTTTTTTGGGGAGCTTTTTTCTGCTTTTGATGATGAGCGGCTCACGTTAAAACTGTTTGATGGGGCTTAGGCCATAAGCTGCACCATAAGTCGGTGGATGAGCTCCACCAAACAGGTCCTAAATATACCTTGTTTTGTTTGGCTCCCACTCAATCGAACCAACACTACAGGAATCGAACCGTAGTGAAAATTGATTTTAGTTGATTGAACTTTGAGAGTTTCGTTCGGCGGAATGCTGCAGCTGCCCTAAGTTTGCGCATCCCTCTCATGAAAGAGTATTCGATTTCTACATGTCAAGGATTGCCTAAATAGTAGCATGTTCGTGCAGCTATGAATTTTGCCAAAGCTTACAGAAGAATGATGGACCGAGCCCCTCTCTCTGCAGTTTTCAGAGGCTTGGTTGGCTCATTACATGACCGACATGATCGAAAGAAACTTGTAAACCAGACTGACGCCCCGTCCAAGGGATCACTGACCAATCTAACGAAAATGATCACATCCTTAACACATGACTGTAAAATGTGGTGTGTATAATCACCGACTGTAAGTATGGTTGAAAGGGGTGTGTATAATTACCGAATCTGATTCGGTTCGAATCCGTTTTTTAAGGATTTAGGAGAAATGTCTTAATATCCTAACATATATGGATAATCTAAATGTATTGCATATAGATTTAGGGTAGGTTGTGGAGATAGTAAAATCTAACAGGTATGTATGTATCAGGCCTTGTGGTATTTCTTATCTGCGGATCTGTTTAATGTCGGAATTCGACCTGCTATTAATGTGAGTATTTCTTAGGATTTGCAGCTCAAATTAAAGCCATGAAGCAAGTAGCTGGCAAATCAAAATTGAAATTCACCTTTGCTCTCAATAAAACAAATCAGAATCAATTGGCAAGGGGTCGACATAGGGGTTGATGATTACGGGAATTGCTTAGAGCGTGTCGAACCGCACGCTGAGCCACCACACGGTGCGTCAGGTTGTTCTCTTGGCAACATTAAAAATTATGACACGTTCGTTAAGCTCCACGATGCGATGCTAAATTTGGATCCCTCCATTCGGTACAGTGCTCGCGTGCGTTTTCTCGGCTAAAAGGTTGGGCCTTTTGGCAGCCGGACTCTAACGAGCCTGGGCTTTGGCTGCTGATGGATCCAAGTCCATCCCGGTGCGTCAGATTCTACGTTTTCCCCTGTTTTTAAGCCCAACTCTTAAAAAGAAAACTTTTTAATTCCTGCTAGGCGGCTACCAAGATGTAGTGGCCCACGAACACTAACAGGATTTTAATTACTCCTTATATATTTTTAGATAAAAAATAAGTAAGATTTTAGCACCAATTATTTTTGTCAGCCATTCAACAAATTTAGTATAATTTTTTTGACTCGTTACCAGAGCTAATCGGAAAATCTATATCACGATGTCTCATGGTTAAGCGCAAGTGCGCCAACCAGGGTTTGGCCCAATTTTGTAAGCAAAAACCATTTGCAGAAGCTACATAAAATCGTTAGTATAAATTAATTTAATCAAATAAGAGAAATTTTGAAGTGTACATAGCACAACCAAAGCCATACGTACAAACTCACGTGCTTGCATATCAACACTTTGTGTTGAATGGCTAATCATGGAAGTATTTTTCTCTTCTCTTACTTCTATCTTACTAGTCCTCTTAATGATTAGAGAACTAATCTATTCTCACGTGTGTTTCTTTTCTATACTAGCTCAAACACTTTTTTATGTACCAATGTATTATCGGACTCTTCTATTTATACACACCGCAATATGCCAGTTGAAGCATCAAGCACTACCGGAAGCTCAACGATTGTCGTGTGTCAGAAAGTTCGCCATGAGCCATTTCATGGACACACGGTGATCAGGTCCTTTGCCGTGCATCTCTTGATAAACACACAACAAACAAATAACGCACACAACAACCATCATTTTTATCATGTGCCGATCAACACGACACACACAAAGTTAGACTGTTAGGGTTCGATTGCGAATGGGATGACGACCGTTACTCTTTGCGGTGTGTTGTGGCAAAGCACATGGCAAAGTAATGATTCTGCCGTGTGGCACATGGTTCGCCATATGCCAAAACGATGGCACCCGGCAAAAGTGCCTCTTTCTCGTGTGCTGAGCACTCAGCACACGGCAAATCACCCTCTATGTCGTGTGTTGGGTGGAGGTTCATGACAAATAAAACACAAAAAATTGCCTTCCACTCTTTAAACTTTTTATTCACTTCACATACATTTCTTGGTACCATATGTTTCAATTTGGTGCATTTCTAGTTTTGATTACTATATTTAACAAATTTTGGCACGACACCCATTTGGCTATGCGCTGATATCAAGCAGTGTTCGAACTCTGAGTTGTGCCATGCGGTGCTAAAAGCTGCTTAGATGCGCCTATTCCCATTCGCAATGCTATGCCTTTAAGCCAGACTCAGGGTTAACATAACCAGGACTAACTAGTACACTGGTATGAGCCGGTTACACCGGTTGGCCGGTTAACCCCTGATTATGATTTAAATTTTAAAAAAAATTAAAAATTTATATCCAACAAAACCGATAAAACTGAGTGGCTAACCGGAAAAATTGGCCAACTAACCGGTGGAACCGATCGGTTAATAAAATATTAATATATTTGAAATTTAAAAAATATATATTTGAAAATCTATCAAGTAATTGTCCAGCTAACTGGCAAAACCAGTCAGTTAATCGCCTCCTGACCGATGGTCAAACTTTGCTGGATTAGTCAGTCGGTTATTACGATTTTCCGGTTATTGATCCGATTACACCGGTGCGGTTCTGTTATGTTAACCCTGACCAGAGCAGCTCCTCCATCATTCCCCGGCTTTGCAAAATTGCAAGGTTGGAAGGAAAGGTCGGCCCAGCCCAGAACGAGAGAGGGTGCTGCATGGTGGGCTGCTGTTTCAAGTCTACGAGAAATGGCGTTAACATGTTTCGTTGTCGTGTCACAAAAATAAATTTCAGTAAAGATGTTTTTCAGTAATAACTGTAATTATCATTAGACAGCTACTCTTCGTTTGGCGTCACGTATGGATATATGTAGCACATCAAATCAAGTAAGCGCCCATTCCGTGCGCGCCGAGAGATACCCTGACGACACTTCTGCTGCCATGTGGCCGCAGATCCGACGAGATATATACAGCCGTACTGCACCGTACTTGAAGACAACGGGGACAGGGAAGAGGGGCCAGAGAAACCTAGATAGGGCGCGGACACAGTCGCCTTGAACGTTCGTCCCCCTTGATGAGTGGCCATGGCCGCACGGCACGCGCAAAGGATCGGACTGCCGACGCCTCCATGGCGTTGATCCGGCACGAACTGTGATGATAGCGCCGCCACGTTAGCTGGGGATCAGCAGTAGTGTACCGACGTGACGACGAAGCCGTGATGCGCCGCGCCCGCGCACCCGATCGACCGACCTGTTCTGTTCGCTCCTGCTGCTGTTATTACAAGCGCACCACGATATGTGATACGCGGGGGGCTACTGCTTGCATTTGCATCCACACGCGTGTTGCTTGTTGTGAGACCGGCCGGCTGCCGGATGCTCCGGCTCAAGGAATGGAAATTTTGGTGACAATGACATCGTCATCGGCACGGCACGTGGTCGTCGCCGGCAGGCCGGGCCGAACCCGATTTGGTTGGTGCCGTGTACCGATGATAATTCTTCGAGCGGTCCCCCGGCCGAGACGACACTGGCAACCAGCGGGTTTGGCGCGAGAATCTGTGGACCTAGGACGGACTTTCGCTGGCCGGGGCTGGTTGGTCACGACTCACGAGGAAAAGGAAGTCGATCTCGCCAGCCGATCCGGTGTCCGGCCGGGCGGTGCACGCGCTCGCTCCGCTCGTGATCGTACGTGACAGGCCTGATGACGCGACGCGTTTTATTTACGACGGGGAGAGCTTGGGGGCACGTATACGTACGCCAGGCGAGTGAGCATGCATGTGACTCCCGGGGGAGATCACCACGGGATAGAAGAAGAATCTCGTCGCGTGCCCTGCCCTGCGGTGCAGGCATGTCGTCTGAACACAAAAGTATACCGATCACCGCTACATGTATTTAGGGAGGTCAACCAAACGGCCGATCCAGAGATCCACAGCGGCTGCTGCACTCGTGGTCGAACGGAGGGATGGATAGCGTGTCTCGACGCAAACTCTATCATTCCAAAAGCACTAACACTACACTGGCGCCGTAGCTCATCAGCGCCACGGAGATACACGTACAGCTGAGACAGTGGAGGAGTACGATGCCCTTGCTCGCCATGCTACCTTCCTTCTGAAAGCGAGTCATATCTCACCATCGTTTCGTGTACGCAGCTCATGTGTCCTCATCAAAGGATGTCTTAGGATGGTTATCTTATATATGATACATAATTTTAATATAGTTTATGAGATGACTTATATAATATATGGTCTATTTGGTTGTCTCCTATTAATTATATAATTTCTTAATTTATTGATATAAAAAAAATATTTATAACTTAAAAGACCACTAGAATGTATTTAAAATGCCACTAGAACGTATGAAATAGTTGCCTCGCGAAACAATCACCTCTTATTCTCACCATCCTCTCTCTCGTCCACATCATCAAAAATCCTAGTACGTAATAATACATGAGACAAACTATAAAACCGTTTATATATAGCATTGTACATGCACTTATATACCTAAATGTTTGTTACATCAGTACTAACTTTCCTTTATTTATCGTCATCACGTACATGGAGCCCGCGCCTTGTACGCGCAGAAATACTGTGGACTGTTTATATTCCGAACGACACGCCAACGAACAGATTTCGTGGCAGAAAAATCAGTGACAAACGATACTGTGTGACACATGTTTGGACGAGTCTTGCGATTTGATTTGATAGCAACTCTGACTTTGGACGTGGAGCCTCGTCAGTCGTCACTCTGATCAATTGATAAAGGCTAGTACTGGTGGTTAAGAACAGTTTAGCACATCACTCCAGATCATACTATATCCTTAAAAGAAATATATGCAGTGATAGTATCTTCAATTATTGGGTGTTATTATTGGAGTTAGAGAGTACTGTTTCCACATGATTCAGCCATCACATTTGCAACAGCTCTATGTTGAAAGTCTCTGGCAGCCAAGGGGACAACCAGACGTGACGACAAGCAGGCGAGCGAGCAACGACTAGTTGATTCATACTACAGTACTACCAGATCTCACACATGTGTGGATTGGAGAGAGAGAGAGAGAGTACTACGCCGCTGACTTTTGGAAACCAGTGTCGCGAACTCGCGCCATCGACTCGATCGGTGAAATTTGACACTCCCTTGTACTCCACGGTGACTTCAGCCGTCAAACCAGGAGCGTTTTACTTTCACATCGATGGAGGTAAATTATGCTCCTGCCAACCGCGATAACTCAGTACCTAGATGTTCCAAGCTTTAGCACCAAGTTAGCTTCAAGCTGATGATCACGTTCACCAAAAAGATTGAGTCTTGCAGAATACTACAGTTTAGTAGAAACGAAGTCACGTGAATATCAAAATCTTTTACGGAAATGCAAATAGTTTGACCCCTAAGTAGTACAGCATACGGTATCTGTATTAGCACCTGTAATGGCTTGATAAACAAGTATACATGCACACTGAGTAGTAGCTCACACACGTTTAGTAATGCAAGTAACGTCTGAAGACTCTAAAAAAATAGTGTTAGACTGTCCGCACTGGATACGGGATAGCTCTCGTTATCCCACCCTGTAGTACGAGGGTAGCGGAAAAACGTATACACCGTGTCCCGCTATCCCGTACGCTATCGTTTGGGATACGCAACTCCCCACATTTTCCCGTTCGCCTGCTATCGCTCCACGTCGGACAGGGTCCATCATCGGAGCCTAACCACCCCAGCCCCTCCCGCCATCCTTGCCGTCGCGCCGGGGAAGAAGATGAGGAAGGGGGAAGGGGTGCCGCCGCTGCAGGCCGCCGACCATGGAGAGCAGCTCCAGCACCTTGGACGTCGGCAGCTCGCGCACCGGAGGAGGAGGCCGAGGACCCAGCCCGGTGCAAGATCCAGCGGCCAGGACCCAGCCCGGAGCGCGCAGAGCCCGGATCCGGTGGCTGCCTCTGGTTGCCGGGTGTGGAACTCGCGACGGGGGAGGGACTCACTAGATCCAGTCAGAGGAGGGCGGGCCTCGGCGACACGCGGGGGAGGAGGGGCGCGGCGGCACGCGGGGAGGAGGAGGAGGGGCGTGGCGGCGGCGTGTGGGGGAGGCTGGCCCCGGCGGCACGTGGAGAGGAGGGGCGCCGCGGAGGAGTGCAGGCCCCGGTGTTGGCGCGTGGGGAGAAGGAGGAGCTGCGCTGGGGAGGAGAGGGTGCGGGCGGCAGCGCATGGGAGAAGAGGGCTACGGCGGAGGCGGTCCCCTGTGGGGATCTCGCGGGCGACGCATGAAGGTCGTGGGCGGCGCGGCGCTCGACATGGAGGAAAGAGAGAGAGTGAAGAGATTAGGGAGGAAGGAAAGAGAGAGTGGAAGAAAAAGAGAGACGTGAGAGGCTAATGTGTGGGCACTGTAGGAGTTAGTTGGTATAGAGGTTGAAATATAGAGTATAATGGGTGCGGTGAAAAGAGATATAGAGGAAAGAATCTTGATAATCAAGATATATAGAGGACGAATTTAAAAGACCATGAGTACAGTCAGTCTTAAGCTATACACATTGATAAATTATAAAAGAAACTCCTGGATGACTTTATCGGAAAGTGAGCTGCACCACGGTACTGCATCTTCTCTAAACCAGCGTACCAGCAACTCGTCCTCTAAATATGGCGTTTTCCAGGAAGCACGATATCCTCCCGCGGTGGATAAAATATTGGATAAGAGAAAAAAAGGTAAAGAGAAGAAGAGATAAAAAGAGATGATAGTTAAAGATAGTTAAATAAAATATTAGATAGTTGATATAGATGATAAATATAGAGTATGAATGAATACAGAAAAACTAAATATAGAAAAGAGAATCTTACCTATTAACACATAATATTATTTTAAATATAAATTTAAAGTATAATAAATACAGTCAATCTTATGTCAGGCTGCTCGACAGCCTGAACTGCTCGACAGCCTGAACAACTATAAAAATGTACCGAGATCTGAAGTGATTTGACGCATACCACCACTGACGTTGTCGAGTTATTGTGGAAACATTTTTTCCTAAGCGAATAAAGATAGCCCATGCTGCCAAAAAGTAAACTTTTTTTTTTATTGCGAAGTGCTTTTAGCCCGGGGGCACACGTACCTGCGAGCAAATAAAAACTCGTTCCGTGGTCAAGACTACCGACGTGACCCAACCGACGCCTGCCTCTCTCACTGTCCGCGCACACTGCAACTGCATGCACGCACTTGCTGTTGTGACGGTGCTCACTCTTCTACGCCACCGGCACGGGTTAACTGTCCTCTGAGTGGTGTGAAATTAAGGAAATTACAAATTGAAGCAAGCACACTGCACACTGACATTCCGTTCTCCAACAGTTGTTATCATTGTTGGAACAGGGAACAGCCTACGAAAATTAGTAAACTCAGAGTGTCAGATTGATTGAAGGAAGATATTTTTCTAATCACAGTTAAAGTTTAACTTGTAATTAAGAGGATATCGAACAATCTTTTGTTGGAACAAGCGGCAGGCTCTCATATATATTGAGATATCTCAATGAGCATACAGGAAAGCAAACTGTTGGGGACACACTGAGGTAACATGTGAGAGAACAACACATCCTTGGGTCAGACGGCACATTATTCTCGTCTTTAGATCCAATATTCGCAAGAAGGAAAGCAAGCAAACTGTGTGGCGTACCAGTCAATGACCAGTGTGTTTCAACTCTCAACCAAAGCTTGCAACCTAATTAACGGTGGGACACACAAAAAATTCAACGTACTGGTAACATCACCAACATGTTCAGAAGTACCAGAGCACTAGCAGCAGCGACAACAGCAGCTGCTGCCGCATCGAGACATTATTATTAGCGACATTATTATTAGCACAAACTACTAGAGCTAACAATCTCACGGAATTATCAACCAGGTTATTTTTTGCCTAGAACGAACGGGGCACACGCACATGGGGGGAAACCACCACCTTAATTACAGTGTCAAGCCAACACGTGTGATCCCTCTCTAATCCTAACCACATTCTCTCGATCGGCACAAGCACGGAGCACCCACACGTACGTACACGCCACGCTCGCGCGCGCGCCAGGGGATTAAGTCACGCGGCGCGAGAGCAAACTCACTCGATCTCTACCTCGATCTTCTCAGGCGGCGGCGGCCTTCGCCGGTGAGCGCGGGCGTGGCGGCGGCGTCCCGGCGGCGAGGCAGTCGCGGGACCGCGTGCACGACCGGTACAGGCTCAGCATGGCGAGCCAGTCGGTGAGGGTGGCGGCGAGAGCTGGTGGACGCCGCCGCCGCTGCATCCTGCGCCGGCGCCGCCTCGCCGTCTTCGCGTCCTCGGGGACGATGAAGTAGTTGCCGGCGACTTCATCAGCGGAGACAACGAAGGGGTCGTCGGCGGCGCCGACCTTGCTGGAGAGGAGGGAGGGCGGGAGGGGCAGCGCCTTGGCCGCGGACTTGCCGGGGCGTGCCAGCTGGCGCGCGGGTGTTTTGGGGATGCCGGGGCGGTGCTCCCATGAGAAAGGCACGGCGGAGTAGCGGAGCGGGGAGAGGAACCGGTGGTGGAACGGTGACGGCGCCGGCGAGAAGAAGGAGAGGGCGCCGGAGGAGGCCGAGGAGGAGGAGGAGCCCGACGACGAGGATGAGGTCCCGGAGGAGGCGCCGGAGGTGGACGTGGGTGTGGTGGCGGAGGATGAGGAGGACGGCGGGAGGAGCTGGAGACGGCGGCGGCGGCGAGTGGCGGAGGGTGCCGGCGGCGGGAACGGCGACGGCGAGGAGGCGGCGGGGCTGGGCATTGCTCTGTTCTCTTTGTGTGTTGTGTGTAGAGTTCTTATTTCTGAAAAGAGTTCTGATTTCTGAAGAGAGTGGCCGTGCGGAGCTGCGTCGCAGGCTGCTTTTATGGATGAGTTGGCGCGGGTGACGTGGTGCGGGCGCGCGGAATTGACTTGATCTCGGTAATTTTCTGAGTCCGAGACATCGGATCAGGCGGTAAATAGCTGTACACCAGTAGATTAGCATGGGTACTAGCAGTGAAATGAAATAAAACTAGTCTGACAAGAGTTTATAGTACGATTTCAGATCCAGGGTTTCCAGGTTGACGAGGTCATCTGTACCTTTTCTTTACTGAATGACATACTATTTGCCAGTATTTTCCTAGAAAAGAATTTATGGGACGTGATTACATCAACGGTACGGTGGTGCAGCGTCCAATAGCAGTCAAGCGGTTTACGATTCAGCATGCCACACGTTCCTAACAACCCTTGCAAACCAGCTGCACGGGCATACGTCCACAGTAGTTAGGCACGGACGGATGTTATGACGGAACAGGTAAGAGAGCATTCCTTGCTAATCGTCCTCTTCGACAGCAGCTTCTCTCATCTCTATGAACGCCAGAACAGTGCGAGCGAGCGTGACGGTGTGTTAGGCAGCGAGTGCCTTTCTTTTACCACTTCTGCAAACGGGGAGGATCATGACACACTAACCGGACAAAACCAATGCAACGCCTGCCCTGCACCGGCCCTACCGTGCCACTGTCGGTTAGGAAACAGAGGTCGCGCTGATCGCGCGCGATCATGAGTCGCGCGGACGACATGCTTATTGCTGGATCTAATCGCCTGGTTAGATATTCTAACAACCAGCAGCCTCGTAATTGCAACTCGGTTATGTAGGTGTTTCCGTCCTGGGCAGCGTAACCCCTGAAATCAATAGATGTAATCCGTGATTCTAACGTAGAAACGAAAGCTGCCGACAGGATGACGTAATGAAGTAGTTATCGGCCAAAGTACCGTCCTTACCAAAAACCAGATTAGTAAAATCTCTCAAACTTTCCTGCAACGCAACTACCGAATGAATTCTCCAGACGACCATTTGATGATGAACCCTTTTGATGGCAGTATAACTAACAGTGCATAAGAAGAAAGGAAACACTGACGTTTATATTTGGTGACTTGTGTGTTGTCACCGGCCTCTCTTATTCGTCACCAAAGCACACGCCGGTTTAGAAAGCAGCTAGTGCCGCACTACTGCTACAAGCTACCAACAGTAATAATCACGCTTGGACGAATAGCAGAGCACGCGAGTAGCAGCAGTAGGTGCCATGTCACTCACACCGTACGATACCGGCGCCACTGTCTTCTGTTCCGATCATACATCGGCGGCCTCGCTACTATTTCTTCGCACGCGCCAAAGCCAGGGACTCCGTGTTCGCCCTGACGCCGGAAACCGGAAAAGGGCAGCGTCGAGCCATGCCCGGCTGATCCGTTCGATTTCCATTCCGGTTGGCGACAAGCGCGCCCATCAGCCGCGTGACGCCTCGCACGCATGCCCGGCTCGGATCGCTCGGCCCGTCGGGTAGCTAGCTTCGTGAGGAGAAAGTGTCATGTCGCGGCGGCATGATGGTTTTCCCGGAACAGAGGACGACAGGGAAAGGCCAAAGTGAAAGCTGCGTGGAACGGCGCACCGGCGGGCACGACCCAGACAGTGGCAGTCGCGAGCAGTGGTCAGGCGGTCTCCTTCTCCGGTGTTTTCTCGCCGCCGAATCATTGCTGGCGCACTGCTTGTTTCAGGTGGAAGGAGTAGTTACTGGCATAAGAGCAGCTCCATCCGTTTGCTTTGGAGCAAACGCTATCCAGGTCATGCGCCCAAGATATGTGCTCTGCATATGATATCGTTTGCTCTCTGCAGTAAATTAGTTGCGGGACCCATTTTACAACTTTTTTATTTCTCAAACTCTCCAACCACCTGCTCTTTACAGAGCACATGATGGGACAGACTCACAAAACGTATCATGTAGCACTCAGCTCAATGAGAGAGCAGCGTTAGCTTTGTCTGTACATAGTTGCTACTGTTAGCAGTAGCTCTAACTGACATGGTTCAGTAGAACCGGAGCAGCTAACATGGCACCGTAATTTCTGACACTGATGTTACCTATAAGCAACCATTATGGAGGCTCTAAGAGTAGCTCCATCAGTTCGAAGCAAACGCTATCCAGGTCAGGCGTCGAAGATATGTGCTCTACATATGATATCGTTTGCTCCCTACAGTAAATCAGTTGTAGGATCCACTTTACAACTTTTTTTATTTCTCAAACTCTCCAACTACCTGCTCTTTACAGAGCACATGATCGGACAAGTTCAAAAAACGTGTCATGTAGCACTCAGCTCAGCAAGAAAGCAGCGTTAGCTTTGTCTGTATATAGTTGCTACTGCTAGCAGTAGCTCTAACTGACACGGTTCAGCAGAACCGGAGCAGCTAACGTGGCACCGTAATTTCTGACACTAACGTTACCTATAAGCAACCATTATGGAGGCCCTAATGCATGTACATGCTGGCTTCATGATCCTGACAGGTTAATCAACAGCAGGGGAGGAAAACTGACAGGTAAAATGTGCGCCCGTCGTATAATAAAGCAAAGTCATCGGAAAAAAAAAAGGATCCACGGTGGCTAGCTAAAGAATCTTTTCGTGACACCCCGTTGTTAATTCGAGCGTGAGACCTGGTGGTGGCGTTTTGATTCGCTAATGCGCAAACTTTAGCGATGACACTTTTCTGAATTCTAGGCAGACAGGCACTAACATGCGTGCTCGTCGTCGCAACGCAAAGTGTCATACAGGGAAAAGATCCATGGATGTGGTGGCTTGATTGAGAATCTTTTAGTGTCATATACGCCGTTGTTAATTCTCGTGGTGCTTTGCTAATGCGCAAAACTATTAGCGGTGGTGGCACTTTACTGAATTCTGTACCAATACTCTGTTTCATGAAGCCTAGCACACAAGTATTGTGTGTACGCTAACTTGTACCAGCATTATACGGGCCTATATCTTTATCGCGGTACTATCTGCGTCCGTCTCATACAGAAAGACCATTGTTTAAGCCGAGGAAACTGTACCTCTGGAAATTGACACGAACCGATTGACAAATTAAACTGTGACGCCAGCCAGGAAATTAATTAGGCACAGGTAAACTGCAACAGCGAGGTAATTAAACTCAACTAAGCTCCAGATTCCCTCATATAGAACCACCACAGTTCACCTGATGCTTCCATTCTTTACGCTTCCCTCAACTTGCGATCGAGAATAATGGGAGATCCTTTTTACTTGATACGGACAGGGACGCGAATCCTAACGTCGATGGTGAAGAAACGCAAGCGCACACGCAGCCCCTAATACGGTTGTTGGGCTGGGCACACGACGCTCTTTCCCTGCCGGTATCATGATACCCAAGAAACCCGGCCAGCTGCTTAATTATCTCTCGACAGAATCTAGCACTGTTTTTCGTGATGGCATTTTAGAACTACGTACGTACTGTATGTGCAACCACTGTCGAGTATTGATCAAGTCGTACTGCAGGCAGATGCTAACGTGTGCATACAGAATTCAAAATTCGTGTTCTTCAGTGATTAGTTTGACCTTGCGACGTTTCCGTCCCATGGATTGATCAGTCGCTGCGCATGACATGCACGCCACCAACATGGCAGATAATGCGAATAGGAGTAGATTATAATGCAACGCAGTCAGCTACATCCAAGTTATTGCATATGTCACGATGTACTAAACTGGTTTAAAGAATCAACGGGCCTGGCACACTATAGGCCGCGGCTACTGGTCCTGCAAGGCGATAGCTGAACCTCGTGGAACTTTTGGCTCCACCATGAGAGCTCAACTTCATCTGAGATATTAATAAACTTGAGAGTTCAGAATAGTAGCAAATAAATGTTCAATCAATTGCTTCCCTTTCTGTCTTTCTTTTTTAGAAAGTGTATGAATTTCATACATGTTTAACAAACAAAACAGCTAATAATAATTCATATGCGAAAAACTTGATGGATTTTAATTAGCGATCCAGACATGGGGCCTCGATGGTAAGTAATACAAATTCAAGCAATAATGATGAAAAGATCGGTGCTCCAATTTGACTTTTGTACTTTGCACAGTGTAGATGTTATTAGCATTCCTTGGTGGGAAGAACAGAAAGTGTCCGTTCATTTCTCTATTTGTTGCTATAGTGAGTCAGGTGGCAATATAACATCAAGCAATGATGCCATCATACCAAAGTACACTGATGCATGAGACGAGGAATATGCATCCCACATGAAAGAAAGAATTGGAACAATACCGGCTTTAATGGAATATACTTCCAAAACGCTCCTAGGACAAGGAGTGTCGGTGTTTCGTATCACCGATAAGTAAAGTTGTACGGAGATTGTGCACTTTGATTCAGATGGTTTGTAAGAGGTGGACACATGGGTGTTATAGTGGTTTGGAAAGAATCCCTATGTCCAATTTCAAGCTGCAGTGTTACTTGCGAGTGGGTCATAAAGAGGAGTGTGCAATAATGGCGAGAGATGAGTGGGCTCCAAGTCTCTGTGGGAGTGCGTGGGTGTAGAGCAAGTGTTAGTGTGTGAGAATTCAGATGCCCTAAGGAAGAAGAGGGTCTCCCCTTGTATACTACAAGGGGTTGGGCCTGCTTACACAGAGAGAGGGAGAGAGTGGAGTCGATAGGGGGCAAAGAGTCGACGGCTGGTGAGGTCGATGACCGTGAGAGTTGGTGTCATCCTTATTGGTCATCGTGAGCCCCATGCTTCCATGGATCCTATCATTGTTCGCTGATGAGTCGACTGGTTCCATCGCGCATGTCTGTCGGCTCGACATAGTTGCCACTTTAACAGACGTCACATGCGTGGCTTGTTTGCACCGCTGAGCGTAGCGGTAGGCTGTGCGATTAGGTACCGTAGAGTGATAATGACACTAGGGGTAAGTTTACGATACGATTTGATCTCCCTTTGACGTGTGCCCATACCCTAGGTTAATCCTAAATGCAGGTTAGTGGTGATTGTTGACTTCCCGTCCCGCTCAACCCTGTTGCCCAGGGTCAAGCGAGCCGCTCAAGGGTCAACCCCTGACCACGAGTTGGACGTTCTGTTATCTTGTGTTTGACCGGTTGCCCTTGAATGAGTTGTCAGTCAATCATTGCGTTTAAGTCGGGTTTTCCCTTCCGTTACTCCCGTATGATGCAGCGCTGCCCCGTCCCGTCCTGTCCAAGTGGTTTAGGCCACTGACAGAAGTGGAACGTCGTGCTTGAAGTCAGCGGTATTGTTGATGCATGCGCTTGCGTCATGATGGGGTGGTCCAGGGACATTTATCACGCTCTATGGTTGCCACCGGGGTCGATCGAGGTGCGCCCCGCTGGACCCTTGCATCGGGGTCGAACAAGGCGAAAGCCACACATTTGGGGCCCACATGTCAGGAAAGATAGAAGTGTTCTCGCGGGTTTGGGTAAGCCATGTGTCATTGCTAATATTCATCCACGACAGTAAGAGAACTACAAGTGTTTTTGTTGTTCTATGTAAATGCCATGTGTTGGGGATGAATATTAGCCACCAGTGTAGTTTCAGACAACTTCTTTCAGTTGGATTGGAGCTATATTTTTACATAGAACAACAAAAATGCTTGTCGCTAATATCCAGACAAACAAGAACGTCAGAAGGACACACCTCAAAAGCAAACATGAGTTGTCTGAAACTACAAGCGTTTTTGTTGTTCTATGTAAAACATAAAGCTCCAAGCCAAACTGGAAGAAGTTTGTCAAAAGATAATATTTTTGCTCTTTATACATATATTTGTTTGAGTCAGTTTGCGGTTTTTATTGGAAGAACCCTTGCACATACTTGTTTAATCAGCGTGAAAGTTCATATTAAAAAAGGAACTAAAATGAACAGGAAAAGGCTCGACAATAAAGTTGCTCTAGCTTTTGTTATTGTTATGACCTGCTAATCTGCTCGGATTCTGGTGCTTCTCTTTTGGTCCTTAACTTATGTGCAATGATTGGGCACCTAATCAGCCACCACGTACACAGAGCTGTATTTTATTTACATATTGGTATGCTTGTGGAGGAGAAAAAAAAACGGCCAGCGGTGTTGGTCACGTACGGGAAGAAAGATATGCAGATAACATAACATTGGCTACTAATTTAGTGCTAGTAGGACTCGCAATGTTATGGACCTTGTACAACATCTTACAAAACCTGTCTCTAAATATTCCCAGGGGCCTTCTTTCTAAAAAGAAATAACTCAAGGGCGGCTTACATTATAAAATTTATTAGGCAACACTGAATAATGTTCTGTTACATTATGGCCAGAAATCAAGGAACAACAGACCTGGTGTCGACAGGCAGCAGGCTTATCTCTATTTGTGAACAGAGCAGTTTTACTATACATATTACCGTCGCTGCCACACGTAGGCTCGATTGAAGTTGCCGACATTTTTATCTTTTCAGTAATACCCCAGTAAAATTATTACTCTTTTAATTACTAACAGTAATAGTGATGGGATAAAAAATAATCTTAATCATTGGATTATAATTACTATTAGTAATTACTACATTATATCCAGTAATTAATAGAGGTAATATACATAGTAAAACTGCTCTTGTGAACAATATATACCCAAACTGATAAATGACCTCATTAACTTTAGAAATCGGACGAGCAGATTTGATTTCTACTCCTACTGGCTTTTGGGAGTAGAAGTTACCGTAAACACTCTTTTTTGTGGGTTGTTTGACGATGGAATAGAAGCGTACATGGAAAAACCGATTCAGAATAGAGCAGTTTTATTATGCATACGGCGGAGTGTGGAGCGGGTGAATGGGCAGCCGGGCAACCGCATGAGTCGCCGTAGGCTGTAATTGAGTCGTACTGTCGTGGTGAATCCTCTCTTACAGCTTCCTCCCTGTTTGCCTCAAATTTGCGCTCTATTCTGCAGAGCCAAACGATGATGTTGAATGGACACACTGTCCAATATAATCTTCAGGGCCTCTCTGGGAACATCTCCGCATCATCCCTGCACCTGCCAAATCCTGATGCCTCTGGGAACATCTTTCGAGAATGTATTGCAACAGATTGCCAGCAAATCAATAAATGCTGTCTCCTGCGGCATTGATCGTGATATTTGTGAGGATATCAGGCTAGTCACAATAAAGAGTTTTATTTTTGTTATTTATAAAGTGCCACATATGCATAAAAGATAATTGAAACCATGTTCACAATATATAGGTTTATTTTGTTGTTTTTTAGGTAACATATGTAAGAGAGAATTTTTTTGAAAACAATGTAGATATAGTTTTGTCTAGATAAAATCACTTCACTCTCTCCTTATTAATTGATATGACACCCTATTAATGAAAATAAAACTCCCACTAAAAATAGTCTCAAAGTGATGAGGCCCGACAGTGCAGTGTCGTCTGAAGACCTCTTGATTTGGTGGGACGCCCAAAATGAGGTTGATTCAACACCCTGAATCATGAGATGTACTTCAAGAATATGGGCTGATTGTCAAAAGATTGTTACAATTCACATGCACAGGAGGTGAGCGCTGAATGATTTTTTTTATGTTGATTCTTGTCAGTAAAATTCTTCAGTAACCAATGTCAGACAAAGGAGAGATATCAATCACTTAATACGTATACATCTTGCAGGGTAATAAGTGTTCTGGGTAATAGATCAAAAGTCTACCTCTGCTCTCTGTCGAGACCAGCCCTTTGTTGTAGGTTGTAGTTAGGTGATGATGGCTGTAAGAGTATGAATTGTTTTTAGCAGTATTTTTAAATTAGAAGTTTCTATGCTATGTGTGTGAACCTGTTCATGATTATCAGGTGAATCAGGCGTCACTACAGATATCTTACTGATCATTTGTTGTATGAAACATTGACAACGCACAAGAACAAAGTGAATTCCTTTAAATCCTATTGATAAAACTTCTAAGCCCTAACATGTCATTAGTTTGGCTATGTTACGTATGGCTACCATGGTCAAGAAGGATTGGATTTTCAACCAATAGCATGTAAAGGACTTTGTTTCTGAAAAATGCTGTGTAGTTCCTCCAACACTGATTGGGTTTGTAGGTACTAAGCTCATTTTTGTTCCATTTCCTAGATTTATCCAGCTTATAATTTGTATAGCTAAACCAAGCAAGGAAAATATGTAGGTAAACCAACTAATAGGTGGAAACATCAAAACGAATTCAAAGACGTATGTACAGAAACAAGGTTTTTATTTCTGCAAAAAGAAATCTGAAAAATGCGTGTGTGTAGATGGGATAGGGGGATGCATGCAAAATTCATGTCTAAATACATATTTTTTTGTGAGATATGAAACCAAACGGGCCTTAGATTATAGCTAGAATCGAATAATCTAGTGCTCTCTTCATCACATCCTATAAATTATAACTAAAATCTGAGGTGACAACCAAACAGGCTTCAATTAAGCATCTGATGAAAGAGAGGTATACAAAAATGTACTGAGCTAATTCTCTCGGTTTACACTGTCCTTCGTACATATAGATAATTCTCCCTGTTTTACAACGAATTACAATATATACACATTGGAAGAGAGGTATACAAAAATGTACAGAGCCCTTTCTTTATGGAAAGTATACAACTACTTTACATTGGAAAATTATACCCATTGGCAAATAGGTAGCTCAAACCAATGTTTGCTGTATACGTTCTATCACTGATTGAATGGTCCCTTCAAAAGAAAAAAGGCAATATTGGGTGAAGTCAAGGACCTTGAACCCTCAAAAAATTATTCTGATTTGTGGAAATACTTGGTAAATGCATCTAGTTGTACCGATCTTTTATGCTGTGGAGCTCCCTCAAGACATCACTGATCGGCAAGCGGTCTGCTGGAAGTTCCTTTGAGCACAGGATTCCAACCTGCAGAACCGAAGTGACACATGCAACTGTCATTTCCATGGTGCTGCTGGAGCTGGATGTTCTTCCTTCATGTTCTTGATCTTTTATGGACAGTAACTGCTGGTCTACCACATTTGCGACCTGCTCTTCTTGCAGTGCTACCTGCACGTACCTATGAAGGTTGAGATCTTGCACGAAGTTGTCATCTGTTGGTCTTTTTCCTGTGAAAATTTCCAACAACAGTACTCCGAAGCTGTATATGTCGCCATAGATTGAGACTTCATTACCTAGTCCATACTCTGTTTGAAACAAACACATTAAGCAACTAGATTAAGACTATTCTGTTCGAAGTAGTAATAAGTTCAGCATTTTGTGTAGTAATTTCTGTTATGATGTTTTACTGAAAACCAAATTGTCATCACGGAGTACGTTATTGCTAATTACTATGTTAAATGATTAAAATAAGGAGCAGTGTACCTAACGTGCTTTTGTATTTCCAATCACGAAATATACATTGCTCCTTATTTATAAGCGTGCAAGCAGCATGCAGTATACTAGTTAGAATCTGACCTGGAGCAGCATATCCAATTGTTCCCCTTCTTGTAGCCCAGCCACTTGATATATCTGGGAGGCTACTCTGGTCTTCATGCATAAATCTTGCAAGTCCAAAATCACCAACATGGGCAACCATGTCATTATCAAGGAGAATATTGCTTGGCTTGAGATCACAATGAACTATTGGTATTGGTTTGAAGTGGTGAAGATATTCAAGTGCTGAAGCTACATCAATGGCAATGTCTATCCGTTGGGCAAGATCAAGCCCCGTATACCTATAGGTGCCATGTTCAGAGACATGGTGGTGCAGCCACTGGTCCAGATTTCCATTCGGTAAGAAATTAAATACAATGGCTTTGAAATCAAGACCACCAGAATCAAGACTGCAGCACACCGTCAAGATTTTCACAAGGTTCCGGTGTCGAGCACATCTCAGAGTTTCACATTCTGCAATAAAACTTTGTGACGCCCCTCGTTGCTGAAGGTTGAGTACCTTCACGGCAACAATCACTTCTCGGCCTTGACTCATCATTGTTCCCTTGTAAACTGAGCCGAAGCTTCCAATGCCTATGAGGTTCTCAGAAGAAAAACAATTTGTTGCATTCACCAAGTTGCCGTATGAAACCCTTACATGCTGATCACTGATGAGCGGTAAGGCATGTTCTTCTTTTCTCAACTTCCTTTTTCTATGGTAGAGTACAAATAGTGAAAGCAGAAAGGCGATGCCCAGAATGGTACTGGCTATGGAGATGATGATCCTTAGAAGCTTGTGCGATCGCTTACCACTACTAGTACTGCCGTTGATTGAGCAAGGCGGTAATTTCAGCTGAGGAATACCCCCACAAAGGTGAATGTTCCCCTCAACTGAGAAGGCACTTCCGTTAAGAAATATTCCGTGCTCTGGAACTTCACCAACAAAGTTATTGTAGGAGAGATCCAATTGTTCAAGAACTCTCATCGTACCGAGGAAGTCAGGAATAGGGCCAGACAAGTTGTTTCTTGAAAGATCAAGACCCAAGAGGCCCCTCAATTGTCCTATTGAGTCTGGAATTTTCCCTTGAAAGATATTCCCTTTAATAACACAGTATTGTAAGATCTGGCACTTGCCAAGAGAGGCAGGGATTTCCCCAGTTAACCTATTTCCAGATAAATCAAGAACCTGGAGATTTATCAGGTGACCAACTTCCGACGGCAACAATCCACTCAACATGTTGTCATGAAAATCTGCCTGGGTGAGCGTTGATACGAGGACAAGTTCTTTTGGTATTGGACCAGTAAGGCGATTGTGGTGCAGGTCCAGCGCCGCCAAAGAGCAATTACCAAGACTGGAAGGTATGGGACCCGTAAGCATGTTATCAAACAGGGACAGGTCGTTGAGAACGGTGAGATTGCCCATTGCTGGTGGGATTTGCCCTGATAGCTTGTTGTCATAGAGGTACAGGACGCTCAACATTCTAAGATTGCCAAGTGAGTCAGGGATGGTGCCACTAAGGTTATTCGTACCCATCCAAATTCTTCTTAAATTGACAAGGTTACCAATTCCCTGTGGTATTTTCCCACTTACCGTGTTGTTCCATAAGCTCAAGGACTCCATGGTCGTTGAAAGGTTGGCGATCGAGTCAGGTAGTACACCTCGTAGCTTGTTTCCGGCCAGACCAATGAATTTTATATTGCTGCAGTTGGTCAGACTATCCATGAACCTCCAATCAGCATCAACATTTGCTTCCAGCTGGTTGAAGTCCAGTACGAATGCCCAGAGGTTCTTGAGGTTAGCACCGAGGCAGTCTGGTATGACTCCGGAGAAGGAATTCTTCAGCATCTGGAGCACCTCCAGCTTGGAGGCGTTGCAGAGGGACGCCGGGATGGCGCCGTGGAGCTGGTTGGCGTCGACGCTGAGCAGCCTGAGACTGGGCAGCCTGCTGCCGGCGTTCGGGGGTAGAGTCCCGGTGAGGTGGTTGGTCTGCACGACAAGATGCTGGAGAGAGGAAAGGTTGAACACCGTGGACGGTATGGATCCTCGTAGCATGTTATAGTTGAGGTAGAGGCCGGTGAGGGCTCGGAGGTTGCCGAGGGTGCTGGGGATGACGCCGCTGAGGTAGTTGTTGGTGAGGCTGAGGATGGCGAGGGAAGTGAGGTTGCCAAGGACGGCGGGGACTGTGCCAGTGAGGTTGTTGACTTCGAGGCTGAGTACCCGGAGGCGGCGCAGCGACCCCAGTTCCGGGGGCACCGGCCCCCGCAGCGCGTTGCGGCTAAGGTTAAGGTACTCGAGGGAGACCGGCAACGGCGTGGGCACGCCGCCGCTGAGGCTGTTCTGGGAGAGGTCGAGCCGCCGGAGGAACGCGAGGTCGGCGAGCGGTGACGGGGCGATCATGGAGCCGGTCAGGTCCTGCCCACGGAGTACCAGCGCCGTGACGCGGCCTCGGCGGCGCCCGCGCGCCCCGCACGTCACGCCGTGCCACCGGCAATACGACGCCGGCGTGGCGGCAGACATGTTGCCGCCGCTGCCCACGCTGTCCCACGACGCCAAGGCGCCGTATGTGTCTTCCGTGATGAGGGACCGGAACTGCGTGAGGGCGCGGTGGTCAGTGTCCGTACCGGCGTTCCACGCATAGGGCGACGACGGCCTTGCAAGGAGGAGGGAGGCGACTAGTAGGACGACGGAGCAATGGTGCTCCATGACCATGATTACCTGCTTAGCTACGAGTTTCGGCGCCCTTGACGCGTTGCGGCAAACAAGATCGATTATTAATTATTGATTCGATCAGTATGGATGCGCGTTGAAAGTTGTCACCTTTCCAAGTCAATGAGATCTTCGTCCAACCTTTATTGATGACGGGTCTCGTGGTGGAGGTTTCTTTCAACTTTTGATGTCCGTTTCAGCGGGAAGCACTGGCGAAGCTTTCCTTATGACCATTAAGGCCATGGCCCCATGCCAAACCAAAAATTCCATTAGCTAAACAGCAAAATAGCTGCTTTTTAGTGAGGTTTTAGGCACAATTAGCATGGAAGACTGACTTGGATTGTTGGGAGCGCGGCCGCGCCACGCCGACAGCCTCCACGCAAGCAAACTCACACAATTACATGTCACAATCGAGTCGTTGGGTGCCTTAGACTAACCATATTCGTGATACTCTAAATTTATCTTTAAAAAATATTATGTACTAGTCTGTAAGATTCTTTTCACTATATTAATTTTTTTCGCACATGTCATACTCTATACTAGCAAAAGTGTCCGTACGTTGCTACAGGCTTTAAAAACAAAAAAAAAGTGTCAATTAGCCGTTTGATTTTGTACTGTCTTGCTCACTGAATTGCTGTTGGAAACTTTATAAATATTGTCATATGTATCTCAAATAATATTAGTACTATCACCTTGAGCAACCATGAGACTAAATATTTTCATGCATTGAAAAAAAGATTTAGCACTAAAAAAAGCCAATAACTTGCATGGTTGTTGAACTCTTGTATATTGAATCGCGAAGACAAAATAATCACATATGTACGATCAGGGTGCAGAGGTATAATACATGTACGTTTTGGATCATAATAATTAATATAGAAGATATAATCTCTACATATATTGCCGGAGCTGCTCCTCACGAAATGTCTTTTCTGAATGTAGATGATAATATCAGCCTTCCTCACCTAGTGGGTGTCACCACAGGCTTGTGCGTCCACCGTGGCTTGAGGGCGAAGGTTTGCTACCTCGAAGTTGAGCTCGCGTGACCTGTGGGTGTCAAGGTGCGGTGAGTTCGATGTTGCACTCACGGGCAACACTCAGTTTTTGCTCATGTGGCAGCTGCGGCAACCGTTTTTCGTCACTCCAGTCGTGGTTTCTTTTTTGGTTCTGAGACGTTTTGGTTCTAGGATGTACAGGGTGATTTTGAGTAAAATAATGTGTGGTTGCCTCCGATGTACAGGGTGATTTGGGATGTACAGGTGATTTTTATTTAGCTTTCGGTGGACTCCGATCCTGAATTGGTTTTGGACGTGGCAGCATGCATGTGTTTATATTTAGCTAGCTTTCGGTGGACTCGGATCCCGAATTGATTCTGCATTGGTCCCGAATTGGTTTTGATGGAAACATGCACTGCACGTGTTTTGACCAACAGCTCATTGTAAGTATATAAATCAACACCGCACCGTATTGTATTCGGATAAACACCAATGCAAAAGATCAACATTAAAATATAGGACAAGCGGACTCACCTCTTAAATCATAATCTCTACAATATATTAATTGAGGTGAAGTCATCTAGATCACTTTTTTTCGTGTCCAGATGTGTCCGTAACATTATCGTATTCAGTTTATATACTACAATGATTCACCAATTAGTCATTTTTTAACTATTTTTTAATCCTTTGTTAGATTAGATTAGGGATGGCAATTTCACCCATGGGTGTGGGGTCCGATAGGTTTTACACCCGACGAATGCGGGCGTGGGTCTAATTTTTTACCCATGGGTGTCACCCACGCCCGACCCGACAAATATGGGTGTGGGGGTGGGTTTTATTTCGCACCCACGGGTGATCCGTTGGGCCCCAAAACATACTCACATATCAAATTTAGTCTCATCTCATAATAAATGAACCCTAAATAAATATACATGTGATGAGAGTAATGACTAAGTTATTAAAATTTATGTACAACTATATAAGTACATATATATGACTTATTTTTATTGATTGTCGTGGCATATATAGATCTTATATTTTTATTTTGACCTCATTAAAATATTTACTTTGTGATATTTTTTATGTCATATAAAACCTGACAGGCACCCGACACCCACCCGAAACCCAGTGGGTGTGGGTGTGGGTTTCAATTCCCACCCGTAGGTGCAGGTATGGGTGTCAAATTCCACCTGAAATGTTTTTCGTGGTGGATGGGTTTTTGCTTCACCCGACCCACTGCCATTCCTAGATTGGACTCTGATTTCAATTCGATATTTCATACTAATAATAATTAATCATCTATTGCTTTATAATTTACATCACATTTTGAATAGAAAATAATAACAAGAATTTCAATAATAACTCACTCCAAAATTATTATAATGAATATTGAAAGGTAAAGCAAAATAAAAATAGAACAAATACTTAGGCAAAAAAAATTAATTAATTAAAAATCTTTTACAGTTATAAAAAATATTCTAACCATAAATTTTTTTAACAAAGACCCGTGACAACATACGGGTATTTTGCTAGTAATTAATATAGAAGATATAATCTCTACATATATAGCCGGAGCTGCTCCCCACGAAATGCCTTTTGAATGTAGATAATGATATCAGCCTTCCTCACCTGGTGACTGGTGAGTGTGACCACAGGCTTGTGCGTCCACCGTGGCTTATGGGAGAGTTTATGTCAAAGTGAATATTCTATTACTAGTAAATGAGTTTATGTCAAACGTTGTGACTAACATTTCATAGAGATAGATAATCGCACGTGTGTCGAACATGCACAATACTAGTAAAATATAAAGCTCCAAGCCAAACCAAAAGATATTTGTCAAAAGATAATATTTTTACTTTTTATACATATATTTGTTTGACTCATTTTGCGGTTCTTTTTGGAAGAACCCTTGCACATACTTGTTTAATCGGCGTGAACGTTCATATTAAAAAAGGAACGAAAATGAACAGAAAAAAGGTAGACAAATAAAGTTGATCTGGCTTTTGTTATTGTTAATGACCTGCTAAACGTTGCTTCAATATGAAGTATATAGAAGATACTCAAACACAAGTCATTATGGAAATCGATCGTTTATTCCGAGTGCTGGTGGCCTCGGCGAAGTCCCAAAGGCACCACCCTCAGCATCACTGACACACTAAAGATATAGTTAACAAACATACTTTGTTGAGTGTCTTTTGTTAAGCACTCGGCAAAGTCTTTATCGAATATTATTTTTTTTGCCGAGTGCTCTCTATGTGACTCTCGATAAAAGCTTTGTTCGCCGAGTGTCCGATAGATTACCCTTGATAACATTACTCACACTCAGACAACTATATGGTTTCCAGTAGTGAGTATCGGCTAGCTGCATAAAAGATGGTCGGATAATCTTATATGTATAGTAGGTTAAGTTCAGCATAAAAGTACGGTGAGAGTGAGATAAACCTATTTAGTAGGTATCAACTAGGTCGGATGGCGCGCTGACGCTGCACCCGTGAAGGTGTTTGCTGCTGCGTCATGGTTCAACTTTGCATTGGGCTGGCAGGGCGATGTCTTTTTTCTTTTTGTTTTCATGTTTGGCAGGCATGTGTTTAGTAAAGCATTTTTTTTCTTTGTGTTCATATATGGAATGATGAGAAATATTTGACACAATAATTATAAAATAATAAATGATATGGTTTCATTCCATATATGTTTACTTCTTATTAACTCTTAGCTAAAAAAAAGAGCAGAAATAAAATTACAAAGTGGAAAAACAGGAAATAGAAATTTGCCATACAGTAGCGTCTTATTTCTAAAATTACCATGAGCCCTTATCTCTTCCCTAGGTTTTTTTTCTCCCGCATCATTGTTGTCTCCGCTCCACCTCCACTGAACATTCTTCATGGCTTCATATAGATCTAAGCCTCCTTTTTCTCGAAAATACAGGAGAGCTGCGCTTTATTATATTAAGAAGAAAACAGAATAAAAACCCGTTACGGACCGAACAAACACACATACACACCTGCACAATGACACACTCACACGAATGAAAGACGCACACAAGCACAGACACACGCACGCCAACATACACATACACATATGACATGCACGCACGCCAACATACAGACACACATGTGACATGAACACCACAGTGGAAGGGAGCTTCTTGTGGATGGCGCCTTCAGGAAGGTCATGATGTCTATACGTCACCGCCACCTGATCCGGTAAGCCGGATTTAGGCTTTCGCCCATAAAATTTTAGGGATGGAAAACAACAGAGCTCCTCGACAACGCCTTTAACAAGAGGAACAAGCCCGAGAGCATCGTTGTTGCCGGCATGGTAACGACCATGTAGGATTTCTCCCGATTCTGCCAGATTCGTCATCCCCGAGATCCACTCATAGCCCCTTCCCGTGCGCCGCATCGTACACAGCAGCAGCGAGCCTCTCGCTCGCCCACACTCTGCACCCTTCGCATCAGCAACGCTCGCTGCGTCATCAACGTGCGTCACGCTGCCGTCCGGCTCGCCTTCAACCCGTTCGCCTCGCCGCTGTCCAGCTTGCCTTCAACCCGCTCGGCTTCAGATCTGCCACCATCGGCACGAACTGACGCCGCGTTCACCGCACGTCATCGCCATGCCGGCCGCGAGCCGCCGCAAAGCCCACCGTGGAGCCGTCGCGCCCGCGCCAAGCCGCGCAACCGTGCCGCCATCGGGGCCGCCGCACTCGCCCAAGTCGCGCCCACCGCGGCTGCCATCAGCGTCGCCATGTTAACCCTAGGCCGCGCCACCGCGGCCATCAGATCTGCGTGGAGCGCCTCCACACCGGGAGAGAGACCTCGCCGCCGCCATCCTAGCATGCCGCAAGGCTTTCCGATGGCCTACTCCGGCGGCGGTGAGGGGGAGGAGAGGGTAGAAGAGGAGCGGTGGCGGCTAGGGTTGAGTCGCCACCCGACCGCTTGCGCGCTGTGTTTCTTGGTCGGCCACAGGCCCGCTGCTCTATGATCCAGGCCTCCTTGAAGCCAAGCGAGCAGCCTGCATCCATGATTCCAACGACCCGTGCTCCAATCCCACACTTCTCACATCGTTTAGCTGATCGACTGCTCCACCTCCCTGTCGCTAAAAAAAATTCTTCAGATCCCCTTCATCTTTGGGCAATTGCCATCATACGCAGTGATGATATGGTGCTGCTCTGTCTCGTCGTTGGCGCCCCTCGACCAAAATGACGCAGGCGTTCGTGCTGTGAGATGCCCCAACGACTGGCCGAGTCCCTCAACGACGGAGAAGCAGCTCTCAGATCTGAAGTAGGTGTTCGTGGTCTCGTGCTGTGAGATGCCCTATCGTCCATAGACGTTGCCGGAGGGAAGAGGTTGAGTCTAGATATGTTATTGTCACATGGACTCCTGCAGTCAACGACATTATGTAATAGTATAAATTTTGAATCTATTTTGAGCTTTCAGAGCAAGTTGTTGGTGTATAATTACATAGTGATTGAAAATCTCTATCTAGATTTTCTACGTAACATTTTACTTACAGGACTCCAAACTTCTTTCGTTCAACTGTTTCTTTTTCGAGACTTGGAACTTTTTTTTCGCTGTGTTTTTTTTTAATATTGCCTGCTAATTATACATTTTTTTTTTTGTTTCCCGTAGCTTCCATCACCCCCTTCTACGGTTCTACCTAGGCAGACCATGTGTTTTATTCAGGCTTGTTGTCACTGTAGCCTAGCAAAGCGCCTGGCATGAAAACCAGACCACACATACGGGCCGTCCACGGATCGATGAACGATAAGAATAGTAAACTAGGGTGTCGATCAAACAGCCCAATCCATGCGCTTAGACGGACGCCGGCGGAGCCGTGTCCGTACGTGGCGGTAGATGAGTGGGTAAAGCGACGACGAAACGTTCTGATTGGTCGAGGAGCCCTCGGGCAACGCTCGGAAGCGGTAGGCTAGGCCCTATTAGTTATGACATCGCTTGGAACTTGAGGGCTGTGGGGGAGTTGAACTGTCAGATGTGTAGTAGTTTCTTGGGCTACTTCGTTGTTACATAATAGTCTACTAGAATACTGATAAAAGGACTTGAAGATCGCCAGAATCAGTCTACTTGATCACTGTCATATCATTCATTGTTGAACAATGCCAACGATACTATAATAAATTAGCCTCTCCCCATCCTTACAAAAGCCTTCTGAAATCTAAAGACAAACATCGACAATTGTTCACAAAATTGTTATAAATGCATTCATTCAGTTATTGATGCAAATTAAAAGAAAAGCATAGAGGAGGTAAAGGTTATGTAACTACAATGTCAATATGCTAACGAACACTTGTACTAAATGCTGTAATATCCATTCCAAATTACTTGTTATTCTTGATTTAGTTAAAATCAACTTTCTTATCATCTTATGTTTGACCATCATTTTCTATAAATATATATATAAGAAAAGTAAATTTTGGAAAACTCCAGATACTTTACCAAAATTATCAAGGAACTACAGGTTTAATACCTAGTTTCAAAGACTACAGATTTTAGATACACTTTATCAAAGAACTATAGATTTTAGCACTCTCTTACTCAGCTGGGGTTCATCTGTCAGTATTCTGGGTTGAGTGGGATAGTGCTAAAATCTGTAGTTCTTTGTTAAAGTGTACCTAAAATCTGTAGTTCTCTGAAACTAGGTGTAAAATCTGTAGTTCTTTGATAGTTTTGACAAAATATTTGTAGTTTTATAAAATTTACTTTATATATAACTTTATTAAATCATGTGAAATAAATATTTTGAAAGCATTTATCATAATAACTTGTAAAACATAAATCATACATAGTGTTAATTATTGTTAAACTATATGGAGTTTTAGAAATTGATGGTGAAAGATCATAATGTTTGGCTTTGATCAAACCTAAAGCGACAAATAATTTAGAATGGGGTATGTAAACATCTATGCATGAGGCACACGTACACACGCACACTGTGTGTAAATATCTCTGACGACGCACTGGCGATCTGTTGTGTGGAGGGAGGGAGACGAGGCGTGTGCTGCCCCTCCAGCGTCCAACACTTGAAGAATCGGTACATCACTGACAAGGAACCGGGCAACAACAGAGAAATAAAGGTTCAAATTCCATTGTCGTGACTTGCCGGCCGGCCGGTTAGTGACGGGAAAGTAATCGATCCTCCCCGCGGGACGTCCGCCGGATACTGTAGAAAGGAGTTAATGCGTCTGAGTATGGTGCGTGAGAAAATGTGTGGTCCATATGCGTCCGCGTGTGCTTACTCTGATGCAATAGTATTACTACTAGCGTGTGCTTGCTCTGTCTTTTTTTACAACTTAAGTGAATGAAAGTTTAAACAAACTCCGTTAACTGAAAATGAGTTATTTTCTTTTACACCTAAGAACCGTACATACATGCATGTTATAATTCTTTTTCCCAAAATACATATGTGCATCTTTGGTTGCCGCCCAAATCAACATGATATATGATTCCGCAACTAATCAAGCCATTTTTTAAAAATTTTATTTTCATAATAAACAGGTACAAGATGCAACAAATATAAATTGGCATATGAATAATACATATCATGTGTTTTAAGCCTTTAAGATGTAACAGTGTCAATATTTTATTTTGCATGTTTAAGAAATACGTAAAAAATAGAACACAAATATAACCATGTCAGCATCTATCTTCATACAAAATTTAGGGTGTAATGCAAACCTGTATATGATATATCAAAAATGTTATATCTACATATAAGCAATGCATATTGTAACTATTTGTGTGTGATTTGCAACTCACAAGTATTTCTACATTGATTTTTTTGCATATTTCACAAGATTATATTACATCTTAACTTTTGCATAAATATATTTAACAATATAAGCTATCTCTTTTTTTGAAAATTTTCATATAATTTTATGTTGTATTTTAAAGTTGATAACACGATAATATTATAATACACAATAACTCTTTATATGTTTTAAAATAGTAACTGATTGCATATAAAAAAATAATTGTTAATATTAAAGCTATATTTTACTCATTATGTCCGGTACATAATTTGTTACAGTACATGACAAACACACAAGTTAGATAACAAAATGCAATGCTATTTATAAGAAAGTAGTTATACAAAATTTAGCAAAGAAAAATCTGTACTTTATATGAACTACCAAATCAATATTTTTACATAGCAATTAACGAATTACAACTGATTTTTCTTATTCATAAATATTTTTTATACTTATTAGCATGTAGTAGGATTTTGAATAATAGTTGCGGAAGCGGAGACCGTGGTGGGCAAGACGTAATAAATGCTAGCACAGAGACGGTACCAAGTCCGATTCGGATGTGTACGTGGACAGCAGTGGCAGACAAATGTGGGACCCGCAATCACTAATCTTGACGAAGCCAAGGCCGTTCAGATATGCGGAGGACGTCCCACGCGGCGGACAAAAGCCGCTCCCGTGTTAGTGACCATAGAGTCCGGCGTCATATCATATCTCTGTCAAGCTTTGCAAACATAGAGTAGCAAATCAACGGTCGATCGAACACATGTATAACGCATAGAAATCTGCAAGGCAGCAGTCTCTTCTGTATCATGTACACAGTACACCGTTACCGTGCGCTAGAGTTTGCTGTGCGCCTGGAACGAAAGCAGCACGTCTTTATTCGTAATCCGCCTGAACGCTCCCACGCGCGCAAGCGAACCGGCCGGGATGAAACACGTACGCTGCCGCGAGAGCAACAGACTCGCTGCTAATAATAGCCTGATGACGACCAACCGGTCTCGCACGGCATGTATTGTGATGCATCGGTGCATGATGCTTGCAGGCCACCAACAAGGCAGAGGCAAATATGTAGAAGTGAACTATTAAAGCAGCATCCATTCAATTTTGCACCAGCATGAAGTAATTGCAAATGACACAAGATGAACGCAACAAACCTTTTTTGTGTGTGTCCATTAGAAAAAAGGAACGCAACAAACTTATTCGAAGAGAGAACCAATAACCTAACACGGCAGAGCGATACTGGTCCTGCAAACTGAAAGCTGCCCGCTGGTGGAGCTTTAATTAATTTAATTTCTCCACACCATATGTCAACATCATCTGAGATATTAATGAACTTTGGGAGTTTGCAGTAGTGATGATATTTTGGGATTACAACACATTGTGTGTGCTCGTTTTTACCCCTCTGATTTTTAGACATATCACATCGAATATTATGATACTAATTAGGAGTATTAAATATAGATTACTGATAAAACCCAGTCTATAACCCTCCCTCTGAATGACGAGACAAATCTATTAAAACTAATTAGATCATAATTAGATAATGTGATGCTACAGTAAACATCTCTAATAATGATTTAATTAAATTTAATGAATTTGTCACGCTGATGCGTATTAATAATTATATATAGTATTTTAATGATTAATGTGATCTCACTAAAATTTAGACCCAAAGAAAAGAACACACCCATTATATAATGATTAGGACATCCACAACGCCAATAAATGCGCTGTAAACATCCACCTCAGCAATTCTGTCCGACGTGTCCTGTATTGAATGAAGAAAGAGAAAGTCTCCGTCGCCTCGTACCTCATGAAGAGACGGCACCAGCTCGTGCTCCAAAACAAATCGTCAACCAAAACGCGTTGTACGCATCGTCGCCAGCAGACGACAGCTGAACAGAATTTGCTGCAAAATCGACACCCGCGTGGTTCCTTTTGGCAGGGAAAGCTCATCGCAAATCCTCCTGTCGTTCATCCTCTTGTAACCGAGAGTCCAAATCCTCCTGTCTTAGTTCCCCATTGTTTTCCTTGATTAGCATTACCAAGCCAGAATGATGAAGAGCAAGGAAGCACGGGGGAAAGGAAGAGAGATCAATGGCACACTGGCGGCGGGGAGCACGCATGGATCTGCCGTGGCTCGGCACCCATGGCTGCAGCAGCGCTGCTTCCTCCATTGGTAGCTTCCCCCTCGATTTCTCTGGTTGGTGAGTAGCCGGTGCTGGAACTAGCCTAATTCCTCATCCGAGTGTGCATCCTAACTCATCAAACTGTTTGTTTGTTGATGAATTTAGCTACGTATCAATCTGTGTGTTAATTTCTCCTCTCCTTTTTTTTACGGTACGATGGATTCCAGTCAATCTGTGTGTACTTTCCCCCACTAGACTTGAGCGTTTGTTTTGCTAGTGCATATTTTGCCACTGCTCCAATTCATTTTGTTTTAGTACAATTTGGATATACACCAGTATGTGGATTGTTATTTTTCTACTGATTGGACTCCACGTGTTGGATATATTTCTAGTGATTATGCTCATATAGTGATATAAATATGTTTCCAAATATATATATATATATATATATATATATAGTGATATAAATATTATATTTGTGTCTTTTAATTTAATATATAATGCATTCTTTTATAGAAACAACAACATAGCGTACAAGATAAAATCCATATTAGATCAATTTAATTTATGATCTCACAGATGAATTAAAAAATATACAGACAGAGTAATAGATAATGCACTGTACAACTTGTCTATTTCATTGTCTATGTGTGATAACCAAGATAGTCACAGACAACAGCTGTCTGTAGCACTGTGGATGCCCTTAAAGCTTGATCGTAGACTGTAATACAACCTATTTGGTTTAGCTTAATTACAAATTATAAGCTAGATTATATTCCATCCGAATTTAAATTACTGATGTAGTTGACTTTTTTAGTTATGTTTGACCATGTCTTATTTAAAAAATTTAGAAATTTATCAGATATTTTGTTATAATTTGTTTTATCACTAAAGAAAGTTAAAACCTACCTTATAATTTGAATAAGACAAATGGTCAACCGTAACTAAAAAAGTCAACTATATCAATAATTTAAATCCGGAGTTGACAAACGATGTAACCATTATATCTAATCAATAAAGTGAGTCGAATGACATTCCCTAAAAAAATACTTTATAGGACATTGTGT
Organism: Eleusine coracana subsp. coracana; assembly: GCA_032690845.1. NCBI lineage: Eukaryota > Viridiplantae > Streptophyta > Magnoliopsida > Poales > Poaceae > Eleusine > Eleusine coracana. Next base: position 13,604,658 of record CM064424.1, read on the forward strand.
TAATATACTTTACATACTTGACCATAGTTGGCCATACCTATCATATAGACACATTGAGAACATGTTAAGGGTTAGAAGTTTAATTCCTAATCCTTTTTAAAAAGTAATTAAGTTGTGGTCGATTAAGCTAGAAGAAGTAGCATGTGGTAACAGGTGTTCAAAAGTTTTTACAGACCCCAAGTCTCAGGCAACAAGACCAAGAAAAGAGCAGCGAACTACGAGATATTAATCAGCTTTAGTAGGTGATGTTCCCCCCGATTTTCAGGTAGTGGCATCAAATTCTATCCTCCAATTTGGCATTTTATTCTGAACCGTGTACAAGTTATCCATATTCCTCCTGGGAAAAATGGAGAACGTATGTTCATTGGTTTCCTTGCAGCTACAGTGCAGTCAGTTTGGTGTAGCACAACATCAAGGAATGAAGTCAACATGGTGATACAAAGTACATGTGTCGAGAGGAGTGTGGCGTGCACATTTAGGAGTTTCTTTTTTGGTATTACCAAGAAAACTTTGATCGAGTAGTGTGCCTCTTCAAATTTCGACAATTCTTCACTTACAAGTAGAAGGAAAAATTTGTGAGTCACATTGCCATGAACTAACTATAAATTTTCTGACTCTGCAATATGAAGGTACCTATCTGAAGAACAAGCATACTTGTGTTAAGCTCTTTGCAGAGAATTCAAATTCCACCAGGGACTCAGGCCCAGCCCCGATTGCTTACTTTGTCACCAAAATTTTCATATCCGTTCCTCCAAACCAGAATACCATAACTCACCTTGGTAAGCTGCTTATGTGATTTTTTGGGAGCATGAAAAGACCAGCCAGGTTTCTAATTGAAGGCGTTATTAATCTGCATATCTGCAGGCAATTTTGACAAGCACCTGAAACATCGGTTTTGTGTTGGTGATTGACAGTACCATTACAGGGAGATTTATGATTGAGATAGAGTTTCTTTACCTGAAGGTTGCTGATCATATGTGATGTATGAGTTAAAATCATGTGTGATGTCCATATCACACTAAGGGATGTTATATTCATCAGGAAATAAGCTGTAGTAAGTATATAGCAAACACAAAACAGGTATCAGCAGTCACTTTTCATCAACATTTTTTTCTACTAAACTTAGAATATTTCCTTGTTTTCAAATATTGCTTGAAACAACTCAGACTTTTACTGCTAAATCCTCAAACTTTTACTGCTAAATCGTGAACTGAAACCAACCTACAAGATGTGAGGCAGACATTCGGTCTATTATCCAGAACACTCACGATCTTCTTGTTGGAGAAAATGATTGTTGTATTCCTCCAAACCCTAGAAGGGTGGACATATACTCATCCCTATGCATGGGCCTCTATGGGCCAAATATACACAACATTAAGAGCTAGATATACAGTACACTAACACCCCCCGCAGTCAGAACTACCGACACAGCGGAGTTCCAGACTAGACAAGAAAAGCCTGCCCCCCCCCCCCCCCCCGGCAGTCACAACTAGCCACTAACGATGTTGAGACTGGCGTGAAACTCCGAGAATGTCAAGGAGGGGAGACCCTTGGTGAAGATGTCAGCGAACTGGGAGGTGGTCTGGACATGGACCACCCGAACCTGGCCAATAATGACCCGATCACGAATGAAGTGAAGGTTGATCTCCACATGCTTTGTCCGCTGATGCTGAACCGGATTGGTGGAGAGGTAGATGGCGTTGACGTTGTCGCAGTAGACGAGCGTGCTCCTGGTCAGCAGGCTATGAAGCTCCTCCAAGAGCTGCCGGAGCCAGGACGCCTCAGCCACGTCGTTGGCAACTGCCCGGTACTCCGCCTCGGCACTGGAGCGGGAGACCACTGGTTGTCGCTTGGACGACCAGGAGACCAGGTTGCCGCCAAGGAAGACGGCGTAGTCAGAAGTGGACCGACAGGTGTCAGGACACCCGGCCCAGTCAGCGTCGGTGTAGACGACGAGATCGATAGAGGGAGCCCGGTGAAGAACCAAATCGTAGTCAACAGTGCCTCAAATGTAGCACAGCAGACGCTTCAGAGCAGTGAGGTGTGACTCGCGAGGATCATGCATATGAAGATAGATCTGCTGGATGGCACAAGTGATGTCTGCCCTGGTGAAGGTGAGGTACTGAAGAGCCCCAGCAAGGCTCCGGTAAGCAGTTGGGTCAGCAACCCGGGTACCCACGTCCGCGAGAACTTCTCTTGAATGTCGATCAGTATGGGGCAGGGCTTGTAGTTAGTCATCCCAGCCCGCTCCAGGATATCAAGAGCATACTGCCACTGGTGAAGAAAGAGGTCAGAGAGACAAGGCTCCACAGTGACATCCAAGAAGTGGTGGAGCACACCCAGATCCTTCATGACAAACTCGCGTTGTCAGTGACTAAATGATACTCCAAAGAAAGGCATGACTGTAAGCAGTGAGGATGATGTCATCAACATAGAGTAGCAGGTAGGCAGCATCAGAGCCTCGATGGTAGACAAATAGAGAAGTGTCAGACTTGCACTCAGTGAAGCCCAACGTGGCCAAGAACGTGGCAAACCGAGAGTACCACGCCCGAGGAGCCTGCTTCAGGCCATAGAGAGACTTGTTGAGGCAGCAGACCAGATCCGGATGACTGGAGTCCACAAACCCCGCTGGCTGACTGTAGTAGATTGTCTGTGTCAGAGTCCCATGGAGGAAGGCATTCTTCACATCGAGCTGGTGTACGAGCCAGGAGCAGGAGAGAGCCAGTGAGAGAACCATGCGCACTGTGGCCGGCTTCACCACCGGACTCAAAGTCTCATCGTAGTCCACTCCAGGCTGCTAGGTGAAGCCCCAAAGAACCAGCGAGCCTTGTAGCGCTCCGAGGAGCCATCGGCCCGGCGCTTGTGTGTTCAGGTCCAATTGCCGATGACCACATTACAACCAGATGGACATGGCACGAGGTCCCATGTTTGGTTGGTCAGAAGAGCCGCGTACTCCTCCTCCATGGACCGACGCCAGTGAGGATCCGCTAGGGCGTCGCGAACGGAGGAGGGCACGGGTGAAACTCCCGGCTCCGCCTCGATGGCAGAAGGACACCCACCACCTGTCGTGTCATCATGGGATGAGTGTGTCCAGGATCCCGATGGACGACAAACGAGTGGTACACCTCCGGGTCGAGCCTAGAGCGGGCTCGAGAGCGCATTGTCGGCTTAGGCGGAGACAGCGGTGGCGGAGAGACCACCGGCTCCAGGACCAGCACCGCATGGCGCTTGTAGATCTGCACCAGCTCGGCGAAGCGGGCAGTGAAACCCGGAGGCTCGTGCGGCCGCAGGAAGTGGTGATGAGGTCGCGCGTGGCACATGCGAAGGCTCGGATGCCACGCATGGCACAGTAGAAGGCTTCGGTGCCGCATGTGGCGCAGCTGAGATCGTCGGGGAACCTACGGGAAAGGGGTAAACAGAGGCAGGAGTCTAGACCAGCAGGTCAGTCAAAAAAATGGACTCGAGGTCAGGATCCGGGGAGGGAGTAGTGGAGGTGGAGTACGAGAAGTCCGACTCGTCAAACACGACGTGGCGGGAGATGAGGACGCAACGGGAGGTAAGATCAAAGCAACAGTACCCCTTGTGATCGGGGGAGTAGCCAAGGAAAACACACCAAGTAGATCAAGGCGTCAACTTGTGAGGAGCAGTGGCAGAGGTGTTAGGGTAGTAGGCGCATCCGAAGACCCGAAGGTGATCATACCGAGGTGGGGTGTGGAAAAGGGCATGGTGAGGAGTGGGAGCAGGGGAGGCCGTGGAGGGAAGGCGGTTGAGAAGGTAGGTGGTTGTATGAAGGCCCTCAGCCCAGAAGCGGGCAGAAAGGGAGGCCTGAAGGAGGATGGTGCGCACGACATCGTCCGTGGTGTGAATCATCCGCTTAGCCTTGCCATTCTGAGGCGAGGTATATGGGCACGACATGCGCAGGTGCACACCGTGAGAGAGGAAGAAGTCACGGGAGGCGTGATTGTCCAACTCACGGCCGTTGTCACACTGGACGGTCTTGACAGTGAGCCCGAACTGAGTGGAAACCCAGGCAAAGAAGTGGAGGAGGGTAGGGAAGGTGTCAGACTTGGCACGCGGCGGAAAAATCCAAGAGTAATGAGAGAAATCATCCACAATCACCAAGTAATACTTATAGCCAGACATACTAATAACAGGAGAAGTCCACAAATCACAGTGAATAAGATCAAAGGCATGACTCGCATGCGAGAAGAAGAAGTCTAACACAACGACCTAACTGACACGCATGACAAATATGCTCATCAGGAGTCCTAGTACAATGAAGATCTGCACTATGACTAAGACGGGCCAAAATATCGCAGCCGGGATGTCTAAGCCGATGGTGCCAAGTCGTGTAAGACGGGGTAGTCGCAAAAGCCGATGAAGGAGCCGATGTTGAAGAAGTGAAAGCAGGAAGGCGAAGGGTGTAAAGGGGCCCCACGCTATCACAACGGAGGAGCGGACGCCGGGAAGCCGAATCCTTCATAGTAAGACCAGAAGAGTCAAATTCAACAGGGTAGGAGTTATCAGCAGTAAATTGGCGAATGGAAAGAAGGTTATGAACCATCTACGAAGCAACAAGAATATTCTGAAAATCCCTTGATGTCGCCTAGAGGGGGGGTGAATAGGAGTTTCTAAAATTTTAACAAAAACTCGTAGCGGAATTAAAACTGTCAAAATCGGTTGCACCGGTTTAGCAAACCGTTTACACTGGTTTTGTCAGAGAGCTTGGGATAAAACAATTAATCAAGAGAAGGAACCAAGCACTCAAGATAGGTAAGCTAAAAAACAAAGATAGGAACCACCCCAATTAGATTCACAAGAAATCAACCTTTGAAAACAAACTTCCAAAATCGGACCCACCGGTTTGGCAAACCGGTTACACCGGTTTTCCTGGAAGAGAGAAATAAGACAAGTAGCACACTAACCAGAGGGGCTACACTAGTGTGAACTACACAGGAGAGCAACCAAGATACACACAAACTAGATTCATCAAGAATCTACACAATTGAGCACTGACTAAAACCGGTCCCACTGGTTTGGTAAACCGGACCCACCGGTTTCCTCGGGGCAGAGAGAATAAAACAGAGAATGATCGTGTCCCACTTAGTTCTAACAAACCTAAGGGTCTTAACACAACATGCAAGATCTAGAGCAAGTAATCACTAAGAGTACTAGCACAACTACACATGCAACCTATGAATCACAAATAGTGGAAGCAAGAACTTCAGAAAGAAAATCAAATGAAGCACATGGAGAATTGTTTGTCGAAGTTCAGATTCACCCCGTGAACCCTACGTCTCCATTGAGGAAGCTTGAGCTGCTCACAAGGCACACTCCAAGTCGGGTCTCTTTCAACCGCTTTCCCCGATCCACTATCTTTGCTTCTTTCCTTGCGGAGGCGAAGCGGACCTTCACAAACTTTCCCAAGGCTCACCACAAGCTTGGGAGCTCTAGGGCGACGCCTAGCCAACTAGGAGGATTCACCTCCAAGAGTAACAAATGCTTCACGGATTTGCAACGCAATGCTCAAATGCTCAAGTGTAGGATTTTTGCTTTTGTGCTCTCAATCTCAATCCCTCTCAACCCAATGCTTAGGATTTCTCACAAATCACTCAAACCTCACAAAGAGGTGTTGGGGAGAGCTCTACAAGGCTTTGGATGTATTTTCTTCATGCACACAATCAGTAGCCTCCAAAGGAGGGGGGAAGGAAGTATTTATACTTATCCCCCAAAAACTAGCCGTTATACTGAACCAGTCAAAACCGGTCCCACCGGTTTTCCTGAACTAGCCGTTACAGGTTTGAACCAAAACCGGTCCCTCTGGTTTGGTAAACCGGTTACACCGGTTTTTCCTGTCACAGTGAGAGTTAGTGTGAGTGTAGGTGTTGTGTTTCTCTCATCTCACTTGGGTTTTTCTTTGAGCATTAAGACATTAAATGCAAACCATGTAGCATCCCTCTTAATAGAGCGACATGCCTAAACTCAAGATTAAAATAAAAAACAACTCCTCAACTTGAACTTGCATGATCATGAATTTTGCCACTTATTCTCTTTTAAGCTTCATGAGGGCTGCCACATGTGCTTTTGCTGAGCGTCATCACCTAGAGCTTGTGACTTGGAAACTCTTCATTTATCATGTCCATTTCTACCTTCTTGTTCACAAGTCACATTATATCTTCATATTCCAATAATAAATAATACTTGGAAATGTATGACCACATATAGCTTGATCGATCCATCGCGATTGCGCTCCACCTGCCCTTCACCATGGCTTGGGTCCCTCGGCGCCAAGACTCCATCTTGCCCTTCTCCCGTCCATGGTCCATCACGGCCAAGTCATGCCAATCTTTCACCATCTTGCTATCTTGAGCCACACATAACTTTGTATCATCGTTATGCCTTCTTTTAAATTCATGTTTGAAATATTGATTTGATCAAGTTGCTTCCAAGATTAAATGCCATAGAGAAATAACACTTGATCACTTCTTTTTCTTGACAACACCAATTTATTGAGATCATCTCATATCAATGGTTTTCATGTCTCATATTTACTTCAAATCTTGGCTTGTCATAGTATTGCTTATATGGACCTATTTATTTGACACTTCTCCATTTCATCATATAGGCCCATTTTTCTTACACAATCGTACACTTTGAAGATGATCATTTGTATCAATGCAATATATGTTCTTCATATACAACCTCCTCATATACTCATAAAGAGGATTAGTTCTTTAATCACGTTGTCATACAACCACCAAAAACCCACTAGGGGCATAGATGCACTTTCACAGTCGAAAGATGAAAAGAACCAGAAGCAAACCCCACAGAGGTGACTAGAAGACAAGTGTCATCACCAACCATGATGGAGGAAGGGCACGAGGGAGGAGGAGGATGGACAGGGGATAAAATACCAGCATCTGGCATGGTGTGGAATGAGGCACGCGAGTCAACGATCCACTCCGTGATGATCGGCGGGGTCAATCCCAAGGTGTTGAAGGACTGAGCCAGTGTTGCCTGGTCCCATCCCCCGGGGTAGGTTGGTGGTTGTCTGGGGTGCACAGGCGAGGTTCACCCCCCCCCCCCCCCCCCGTAAGCCATGTCGGCGAATAACTGAGTGGAGCAAACGCAGTCCATGTCCCTGGACCCTGGGGAGCGGGGCCAGTGAGCATAGCCACGGGTGGGTTGTGAGGACGACCCCCCCCCCCCCCCCCCCCCGAGCCTTGAAGGGCCACATGGAGATGCGCCCTGACCATGGGTTGTTGAAGGATGGCCAGGGTGCATCGCTAGGAGCAGTAGTCGAGGTTGTAGGAGCCAGAGCAGTAGAACCACCCCGACGCCCCCCCCCTCCCCGACGGCGGTGACCGTCATGGCTGTCTCCCCCCCCCCCCCCCCCCCCGGCTAGTGCAAGTGGAGTAGCACCAAGGAGGGAGGTGGCTGGCGAGGCAGTGGAGGTCGGTGGGGCAGCCACGAGCGCGGTGGAGGAGCCAGAGGAGGGCGGTCCCGGTGTGAGCCCACGGGTGATCTCATCCAGGACGAGGTCGTCCCAAACCTGCTGGAAAGAGGGGAAAGATTGTTGTCGAGGGATCCATGTCCGCAGGAGGTTGAAGTTGCAATTGAGACCCCGTAAGACATTAAGGACCAGGATCTGGTCGCTCACCGGGTAGCCGAGGTTGTGAAGTGCATCTGCCATGCCCTTCATCCTCCTGCTGTACTCACCAACAGAGAGGTCGCCATGCTGGAAGGTGCGGAACGACGCGTCGAGGTGGAGCGCACGGGCCTTGGTGTTACCAAGGAACTAGGTCTCGAGAGCCAGCCAAGCCGCGCGCGCGGTGCCGCCGTGGGACCGGACAATGTCCTGGAGATCGAGGGAGATGGTGCCAAAGATCCAGGACAAGGCGACGCTGTCGAGGCGCAGCCAGAGCGCGTCTCGGGCCACCTTTGGCATGTCGGCGAGGACGTGGTTGTCGAGGGTGTAGCGACGGAGGGCGAGGAGGACCTAGTCGCGCCAGCGCCCATAGGAGGAGGACCCGAGGTCGAGGACGATGAAGACCAGGGCCCGGATGTTCTGGACTCCGATGGCCTAGAGGTGGAGCTGCAGGACCATCTGATTGGTCGCGTCGGGGCGGTGGGATTGAGGCAGGTGAGACAAGGACGCCGCAGTGTCGGTGACATGGGCGACAGGCTGGTGGGTGGCAACGGTGTCGAGGAAGTGCTGAACCTCAGTAGCCCAGTGATGGAGGGCGTCCACAGTGGCCAGCTCGCGCTCCTAAGCGAGAGAAGCCGCGCGGGCACGCTCCACTACCGCGGCGGCCTTAGTCTGGGCGACGAGGAGGGCGGCGGTCAGATCGACGTCGGTCGAGGCAGGCCCGGCGATGAGGACCGGCCAGCCCACGATAGGAGGTGAGGCGGCAGTGGGCGGCAGCGATGGTGGCATGCCGAGGCCAGTGTAGGGCACAGGGGGCATGCCACCGGCGGTGACGAGAGCGGGCCCATAGGACGGTAGCTGTGAGACACCCAAGGGATCGGCACCCGCGACACGCGTGGGGGACGCTATGGTGGTCGGCAGCGACGCATCAGAGCCCACGGCAGTAGCGGCGCCTATGGCCGGGCCCACTACACCAGCAGCTGGATCAGCGCTGGCAGCTGCCAGATCGACGCCGACGGGAGCCAGATCAGCACCACTGATGACCAGATCAATGGCCACGGTGACGCAGCGACGGCTCCAGGCGGCGGCCCGATGGCGGCTCCATGCGGCACGGCAGCAGCGCAAGGTGGCGACGCGGCTCCGGGCGGTGCGGTGACCAGACCCACTCCCGCGCGGCCGTTGGTGGTGAGATCCACGCCCGCGCGGCCTGCGGTGGCGGGCGGGGTTCCGGTGACCAGCGCGGCGACGTAGGTGGGGGAGGAGAGGGTAGGGAAGGAGGAGAGGAAGGGAGGCACCGGCAGCCCGCCATGGCCGGCAGCGGCAAGGTCGGCAGGTGGTGGCTGGCGGTGGGAGGGAGGGAGGGAGAGAGAGAGAGAGAGAAAAAAACCCTAGATCTATACGATGTTGAAAAAAATGATTGTTGTATTCTTTTAAATCCTAGAAGGGTGTGCATATATTTATCCCTATACATGAGTCTCTATGGGCCAAATATACACAATATTAAGGGCTAGATACATAGTACACTAACACTTCTGTATTGTAACAATCTTCTGACAGTTGCCCCATATTCTTGAACCACATCTGAGAGTGGTGAACCGGGCTCAATTTTGGCCTTCCATCAAATCAAGAAGTCTTCAGACAACACTGCACTTTCAGGATTCACTCATATTGCATGAGTAACCAATATCACGCCACGGGCAGCAGCATTTGTTGATGTACTGGCAATCTGTTGCCTTGCATGGATGGATACATGAAACTGTAGAGCTCATCCAATACTTTTACGGATTTCTTAGATTTTAGGCGCCTGAAAGCTTTTAGTCAATGGTTTGTTCCTTTATATTTTATTTTATTTTTTATAGAATATTTTGTATAATAATTAGAAACTGTTGGATATAAAATCTATAGCTCAAAAGCGATGATTGAAAGTTTCATAAAGTTTCAGGCGCCTGAAAATTAGCAACTCATACTTTTACAAACTAATCTCTTAATAATGTCTTCTTTCACGCAACAGAAATTGCCTAAATGCTAAAATTATGTTGGCCCTTGCAGTTGGCATCGAATGAGAACCCACCCACCAAAAAGGCAACACGCATGGAACTATGGTATGCAACTGGTATTTGATGGTAGTAATGGTCCGAGAAAGAGGTTGCAATTTGTATTTGCAATAGCAATCGCTAGTATCATGTGGCAAGTAGAATTTTGTAATATTCTCTCTTATTTATGGGAAATGCATGTTATTGCAACAATGTTACATGATATATTTACAATGAGATGAAGATAGACAGCCAGCCCTTCTGCACTTGAGACATCGGCATTGTGATAACTACAACACACTGTCCTCTTCGTTGACTCAGTCATGGGCATCTTTCATTGCTCCTTCCATGAGTCTGGAAATAATTGTAGTACTTGTGCCCTGCACATTAAGTTTTAGATATCAAACTGTTTATTAGGCACCTAAGCTAACAGTGCTGTTGGAACCATGTGAATCGAAACTTGGAAGAAAACTGCACATCAAATATTCATTGCTTGAATGAAGGATGGGATGACTGCTTACGTTAGTCGCTTTGCAACAAAGAAAATAGGTATTCTTTTTAGTTTCCCTTCATGTGAAGGTTGCAATTTATTGATTACTTGCTCGGCTTGAGTACCTGCGGCGGTCAGGACAAACTGGAAAAGGCAACGTTGTCAATTGGATCAGAGAGTTCAAAATACAAAAACAAGCACCCCTATATTTCCATGTAACATACTCATCCAACCCGAACCATCTATAAGAACATTGCAGTGAAAGAAGGCAATTTCAGTATCACAAAGCTCCAGCTCCATGAGAACATGCAGAACTAAAGAAATATCATAACAGGGGATACAGAAAATGATCAATGTACATGGTCTTGTTCTCTTTCTTCTTCCTATGCACAAATCCATGGCATCTCATGAAGTTTGGGACTAGTATTGCAAATCAGATACAGACTGTCCTCCAACAATACCTAGAGGGCCAGCCATAGACCAATACAAATTTCTAATGACATGAATGATCAGGCATGGATTTATGGATGATTTTCAATAATAAAAAATAGCATAATGAGATTAGCTTTGTTTCCATGAATGAAACACTATCAACAGCTTTAATATGAGTGGATGTACTAACTATGCATTCAGCTTACAAAAACACTACATTGGCTACAATTATATAATTCCAACCATCAACAATCGGTTTGTCAGTTTGCGCCTATATATCAAGTACATGTGAAATTTATTTTGTGTATTCTGTAGAACGATACTGCGTACAAATTTCAAATACTGCAAATAATAAAATGTGATGTTTCAAGAGGAAATATATAAAATGAGAAAAATAAGTACTACTACTAAGAAGTGATTCACCATACCAATGGGTAAAGTATAGCCATAACTCCATAGCTTGTAAGGGGAGAGAGGAAAAAAATTGGAAGGACACATGGACCACCTATGTAAGAAATATTCGCACCACATGTAAGAATTTTTCATATACCAGCTAGCAGCATGTAGGTTAGGTACATGAAGAAATGGCATGACAGTGATAAGCAAGCAAATTGCACAGAATTAGGGTAAAGCAAAGCAACAGCGCGTCAGTTTCATGACATGAGGTATTTGTGATATTTGAGCTCACATATGGTTTATGTTCGCTAAATTACAGGAGGAATATGATTGTCCAGTTACATGACATGATGTATTTGTGCTGAACAAAGAGTTATAACATGGAAACTTCCGCACAACAGGAAGGAATATAAATGCTTCTCACAATGAACATATGCACACACAAGTGTAAAACAACTTCAATTATTTAGTATAAAGTCATACTCCAAATATGTACTTGTAGGCAACATGATCTAGAGTCCATAAAGTCATACTTCTTAGCAACTCTTTATATCAGTAAACAGTAAGGTCACTCTCAAGTTATGTCCTATTTAACTAGCTGAACAGAAGAGCAATGCACTTAACACCACAAACTGTCTCAATAAGATTGGAAATAGATACATATGCCCAAGATAGTTAAAACTAAGAAGGTGAAATCACTCTGGACCATCAGATAGTAAATCGTGAACATACCAAATCCAGCAAAGAAGGCCCAATTTGACTCGAAGAAATCAAGCCTCTTATTCAGACTCACAGCAAAGAAGTTCCACCTGTAGCTGGAAAAAATGTTGCAACAAAAAAGGTACAGAACTATAAAGGTAACCTGCATATGCATAATGTTTGAAACAAGCAATTGAAAGAATGATGAACGGCATTAACATGAACGTACTCGAAGCAATAGTAGGCATACATCAAAGATAGGAGCACAAAATTCATTGCCTTGCCAAAATAAGGTATATAACCAATCACTGAAACCTGCATGATATCATGCGCAAAGATTATGAAACATGACAACAGACAAAAGCAAGGACCAGGAGAAATGAAGTTCAAATAAACATAATTAATGGAATTGGTATCCAGTGAGGGAAATATAGAATCATACCTCAGCAAAGAAAATAGTCAACAGAAGGAGTGAATAGGCCTGTTCACCAATACCAAGTGCAACCCTAATGTAGTAATGTTAAAAAGTAAAAACTATTAGTAGATGGACAATGTAAAATCCAATCAGGTGTGAAAAGTAACCAAAACATGCATACCTGTCAAATCCATCAGGCCGATCTTCTGATTGAGCTATGTTGTAAGAATCTAACGATTGAGTGGAATCTAGGCTCTTACTTTTCACAACATCCAAAGCATGCTTGGCAATGTCGTTATACCTGGGGTAAGATGATTGACATCACAAAAGGCATACCGGATGCTCCCTTTTCTAGTATCTCAAATGTGCATAACTTGAAGGTATTAAAAAAACAAGGGTCCGTACCTGTAATGACAGAACATTCATTAAACACAAGAAAGTATCACAGAAACAAATTATGAATTCTCCAAGACAAGATCCATCCTTTGCGACATTGAAACACAATTAGGAATGCACCGACACCCAGTTGTAATTCCATTTATTTATTTTGAGCAAAAAGATGAGAAAACATATATGGAACAACTTTACCTGTCTGCTAGAAAACATATATATTCAGTGTTGATGAAATATGTATCTCCAAGAGCACATAACAAACTAATACACAGGAAAACCTATTATTACTGTGTTACATTATAAATCTACTTTTTACAGAAAATAGTAGTTTTCTTGAGTGAAATCAGAATGACCACTAATGTGGCTACCATGAAGCGTTCTAATAACTTATTGTGACATGGTGCAGCTATAACTTTAAAATTTCACTAGCTATGACAAGGAATATTTGGACCCATAGTTGCTAGAATACACAAGCTTTCTTAAGGGCTATTAGTCACGTGTCAGACAATTTGTGGATGTCCACATGCCCATCTGATCAAAAAAATTGTTTCCGATTTCTAGAACTAAAGTTTTAAACAGACAGTATATTAACTTCTGATGTTAGATGCCCCCATTATCAACCGGAACCAACAGTATACGCATGGAAAAGAAACCAATAAGCCTGACAGACGGAAAGTAAGAAGACAAGCATGAAGAAGGATTAAACATACCAAAGTGTACTTAATATGAGACTGAAGACGTAAAGTGGATAAAACCAAAATACCTGAAACAGACGTTCAGTTATGTGAAACCAAAATGCAATGATAACAGTTCATGGAAATAATGTAAAACCAGACAATGTTGACTACTCCTTCCATCCAAATATGACCGACACATTAGGTGCAGTGACTAGGAGAACCAGTTCAGATCCTATCTCATTTACTCCCACATTATTTCCGTGTTGTATGCTTTGATGACCATTGCTAATACGTTTGCATCAATAAAAAAAAAGGGTGCCCAAGTATAATCGTCAGTGTTGATGCTCTGGTACAGCTGTGAGAGCATTAGCACCAAGGAAAAAAGCAGCACCCACCACTAAAACATCGATCAATTTTGGATTTGTTAGTTTTGCTAATGCATCGATCATACCTGGCCGGAGGGAGTACAATGCCAATGTTACATGTACTACAAAGGCTAGGCACCATGATAACAACAATAGATTGATAAGGAATTCAGAGTTTGGCCTAAAAGATCAACCAAATAAGTGAATGACAATTTCATACAAAGTTTTGCAGCATATGGAGAGCACAGAGCAACAGAGGAAACATAGGAGAGGCTTCAACAAATATACCATGCTGGACTATGATCTGTGAACATCTATTTTGTTGGAAAATAATGAGTCGTGCTATTGTTCTATTTGAGTGCAGTACTGCAAAGATAAGCGACCACCATTACAATATTTCGATGACATCAGTTGTTATTCAGTGTAAGTTTCTTAAAAGATAATGACCCAAATATGTTTGACATTAGCTAACACCAATATTCATGTCTCCCTCTATGCAAAGCAAATAAGTTAGCATTGCATGGATCAGAAGAGACTTGTCTCTTAAAATAGGTAAGTTAAGTTGTAGGGATGCTTGGTATTTGCTAAAACAGAACATGATTAATATCATTAGAAAATAAATACCAGGGAGCACTTACATAGAAAATTTCAGTAAGGCCAGAGCGTAAGAATGAATAGATAACTACGGCCATCTGGTGATCACAAAGATATTGTCCCGCCGACTTATCGCATTCCTCAGGTAATATCCATAGTAGAGTTGGAATGACCACTGATTTTAGAGTTAACAAGCTATGAAACATAAGGAATAATTTAGAGGGGTATTCATGCAACGGAACTCAAAAGTAGCTGAAGCAGGAACATAACATTCAAAACAAGATCTGGATACCAGTAATGAGATGCCTATATTTAAATTAGTATAGTTCCCTTATATTTAACACATAGCAACTGAATAGGTGAAGTGACACAGAGAACTGAAGTCAAATACTATTAAGCCCTGCATGACTCCAGGTAGTAAATCAAGCCCCATCTGTTGTTTTACTTTGTAGCTCCATACCGTTTGACTTTGCTATTTCATCAGAGAGCCTGCAGATTTCCAAGCCAAACAATGCCAACTGCATCGCAAGATTCCAGCATTCTAGTGCAATTTGCCAGCCTCCATGAGTAAAAGTTGGAATAAATAGCAATATTTAGGGGGCAAATTGCAACAACCTATAACAGATAACGGCATCTTTGGCCTTATCTCGCAAAAAAAAAGGAAAAAGAAAAAGAAAACGACACCAAATTTAGTTGACAATCAAGCTCAGCTACCAACAATTCGTACCTTCCCAGGAAGATGAGGCCATTGAGCAGGAAGCACTGCGCAATCCTGATGGATAGAGCCTTCGAGCTGCATCGGACAAAAAAAATCGATAAGTTGCTAACGGAACAAGTGATCAATGATTCAAACTGGGACAGAAGAGGCCAAATAAATAAATAGCATCTCCAAAATCGATATAACAAGGGAGGCGGCCAGGCGGGGAAAGGCAGAGGACCTGGCGCAAAGGGAGATGACCCGGTGGAGGCGCGCCGCCTCGAAGAATCCGGCGAGCCACAGCACGGCAAGCGGCTTCGCTTGCGACGCAAGCGACTCCATGGAGAAGGGGAACAACGAGAGAGTACTGCTGTTTCGCTTCGCGTGGATGATTTGGTCGGCAAGACGGCAATCCAGTTCGAAGACTGAAGGCGTTTCATTGATTTCGTTAGTTAATGGCCAAGACGGATTTCATCAGAATACAAAGACGTATTCCAAGCTGGCACGCTTTTCTCCCTGGGCCAGGCCTTTTACTGATAGCAAAACAATAGGCCAGAAATCCGATACCTCGAAGGCCGGACGGCCCGACCTCCACCGCAACAAATCACAGCGACTCACCTCGCCACGGGGCCTCACCCACCATTAGCACACCACAGCTCCAGCGGCGGCGACCCAGACGAGAACACGAACGCGAACCGCGATGGCGACGGCGCTCAACCGCGGCCTCCGCTCCGGGATCCGCCTCCTCGCTGCCGGCGCCGAGGCATCTAAGCCAGGCAAGCGCTTCTCCCCTCCCTCGCCCTCGCCCTCGCCCCCTGGCCTTAGACATCCCATTTCGGCCTATTAGGGTTTCGTCTGCGCGATTCACTTCAGTTGGTTGTTAGTTCTCGTCGTTCGAATTGGTCTGGATGAGCATAGTTGTAGATCCGTCGTCGCTGGGTAATTAGTTACTGTCACGCGATGAAATGGTTGGATGTTGGGAATACTTTTGGGAACAGATTTGTCAGCGCTCTAATTTATGCTGCGGCTGAGGTTTCAGTGGCATTGATAGGATGGACCAGTACACTGTTGTCGAAATACTGCGGCCCTGAGATGCGAATGATTGGCCTTTGGACATAGATTAGTGATTGGCGTGTTTTATGGTCACTCGGAAATGAGTCAGCAGTGATCATATGAAGATCACTCTGCGGATCATGTCATGTCATTCCAAATAACCAAGGATCGTTTTCATAAGAGTCCAGAGAGGTGTGATGGAGTAGTAACTTGTGTTTTCTTGTGTGTTTTGAAGGAGCTTTTTTCAATATTTTGAGTTTTTTCATAAGAATTCTGCTTTGTTGTGCTACTTTGTAATGTCGATGTAGTCACTGTAGGATATTTATTAGGAACAGAACTTTAGTTTGGGACCTTTCTGGTCATAGACAGTGCACTGGTTTCATATGAGTTTAAATCACCAGTATTATGCAAACTGTATGTTGTTGTTTGTTGTTGCTTCATGGCATTGTTTATCCAATCTGTTTGCATATGTTGTTAATGAATAGCAGTCTATTATACTATCATATCTGTGCCCAAAGGTTGATTTTCCTTTGCTTCATTTTTCTTGGCATTTCTTGAGGCGAGCATAGCAGCTTTCAAATATGGAGATCTTGTCATAATGGTTGTTCTGGGTCACATTGATTGCAGAGTTATCCTGCTATTTTATGACTCTATCATCTTACATAACACTTGTAGAGTCATCGATTGAATATTAGAACTACTTTTGTTCTCTTGAAGTTATAACACATGTAGAGTCATAAAACTGATTTAGCAATTTGCCCATTTATCAGCTTCTCGGGGATTCCATGCAACTGGTGTGAAGAGGATGGGAGGACATGGCCATGATGAGCCATACTACCTCCATGCCAAGCACATGTACAACTTGCACAGGATGAAGCACCAGGGACTTAAGGTCACTCTTTCCGTGCTGGGAGCGGTTGGCATAGGCGTTGGAGTTCCTGTATACGCCGTCATTTTCCAGCAGAAGAAGACTGCCTCAGGATGAGCTATCATGCTCTCAAGGCACTGTTGAAGACTTCATTTAGCAGAATTTTGTGAAGTTTGGATTGGACTTTGCTTTAAGTTTGTTGTTGCCTGTTACTCCATTTACTACCAGAAGCTGTAACCTCGTCTCTTGCTGTTTGATATAAGTCAACTTTCTGTTAATAATATGGTGGCTTGAACTTTCCAGGCTGTGGAGAAACCTTTGCAGCGATTACCATTTGTCATTGCTGGAGTTCTGGTTACACCATTTTTTTTTTCTGATCTTGTTACTCAATTCTGCTGAACAGGTTGCAGGTGTTATTACCTTTATGAGGTGTCATTTGCTTATGTTCAGTCCGTAAGGTCTGATGCACAACATTTGTAGTTGCTGGAAATTGTTCAGATCATAAAACTTGGTTGATGAGGCAAATCGTCCTTGGCTTCAATTTGTGCCTTGTGGGATTCTTGGCTGTGTATGGGAATTTTTAATAATTAATCTAAATTCAAACGAGATGATTTCTGTTTTAGAGTTATATAATATGAACAAAAATGTTTCTGGAATTGCTACCAATCAGTGACATCCGAATCTCTTCTCCTTTTTTATTTGGGCGTGACACCCGAATCTTCGTTACAAGTCTCCATCATAAATTGAAGGGTGAAATTGTGGTGGGCTCCCTCAATTTTGGACAACAATTACTCCAATCTATCTCAGAATCTGAAGGGCAAACGTGAACTTTCACGGGATAAAACCACTTACCCTTCAAAACTAGTCAAATTCCGTGACCATCCGAACTACTTCCTCCGACGCGCGGCGGAGATCGAATCGACCGCCCCGCCGCGATGGCGACGAGGGCCCTTCCGCTGGTGCCGCTGTTTCCTCTGCTCCAGCTCGTCCTCCTCTTGTCGCCTCTCACCGTCCGTAGGACCGCCGCCGGGGAGGAGTTCCCGCGCGACGGACGGGTGATAGAGCTGAACGAGAGCAACTTCCAGGCGGCGCTGGGTGCCATCGACTTCCTCTTCGTCGATTTCTACGCGCCCTGGTGCGGCCACTGCAAGCGCCTCTCCCCCGAGGTACGAGCACCACGCGTCCGCTACCCTGCCGACATGTCACCTTCTGCTGCCTGCTAGTTGTGATGCCATGTCGTTGTGGATCTTGGTGCTCGTGTGAGTGTTGTGATGCGAATTGAGATGATGGACATGTACCTTCCACGCTGTTGTGGATCTTCGAGGTTTTCTGAGTGTTGTGAAAAGGGGGTTGATGTGGACATCGCATATTCGTGGCATGCCCCCAATGAACTCGAACTGATTAGGGCTAACTCGGACGGGAGATTAAGGATACTGTAGTTATTTAATGGAAATTTGTATTCGGTAGTAATAGAACAAACGGTGAAATTGCTCGTGCCTTAATCTTAATTCTTGTACATGATTCAATTGTTGCAGCTGCACACATGGCTCAATTCGGTGAGGTGCATTAGTATGTTTAATGGTCCATCAATAAATTCTCAAATTATGCACTTAACAAGTTTCTACTACCATAAAAACTGGTGGATTTCAGCGAGTTGTGTTTTTGAGGAATTTGATCTTGAGTGTTGACTTTGCCCTTTTGCCATTTCAGTTAGATGAAGCTGCACCAGTATTGGCAGGGCTGAGTGAGCCCATTGTTGTTGCAAAAGTAAATGCTGACAAGTACCGTAAACTTGGATCAAAATATGGAGTTGAGTAAGTGTTTGCTTCTCCACTGTGTGTAATTGATTCCACTGGGAGTAGAGATTTTTATACGGCGTGTATAATGTTTTGTATTCGCTGACTGCAGTGGATTCCCTACCCTTATGCTTTTTATCCACGGTGTCCCAATTGAATACACTGGTTCGAGGAAAGCTGATCAGCTAGTCCGCAACCTGAAGAAGTTTGTTGCACCCGATGTTTCTGTTCTTGAGTCAGATTCTGCGATAAAGAATTTTGTTGAGAATGCTGGCACGAGCTTTCCTATATTCATTGGGTTTGGGGTGAATGAGTCATTGATTGCTGAATATGGACGAAAATACAAGAAAAGAGCTTGGTTTGCTGCTGCAAAAGATTATTCTGAGGACATCATGGTCGCTTATGATTTTGATAAGGCCCCTGCATTAGTTGCGATCCATCCAAAGTACAAGGAAAAAAGTTTATTCTATGGCCCATTTGAAGGTACTGATGAAACGTTCTAGTGTGTTCATTTGTTGTGTTAATGGCAGCTTTCATGTTTTTAATGAAATAATTTGTAGTGCTCTGTGTCATCATATCACCAGTTGAATTGAAAATATTGAATCTTAGTACTGTTTTCTTCGTTACCATTGTACCGTACTTTGGACTTTTACTAATCATGTTATACTTTTGGAAATAGGAAATTTCTTGGAAGATTTTATGCGACAATCCTTGCTTCCATTGACTGTCCCAATCAATACAGAGACACTTAAAATGTTGAACGATGATGAGAGGAAAGTTGTTCTTGCAATTTTGGAGGATGACTCAGATGAGAAATCTGCACAGCTGGTGAAAGTTCTGAGATCAGCTGCTAGTGCAAACCGTGATTTGGTGTTTGGATATGTTGGAGTCAAGCAATGGGAGGAATTTGTGGAGACTTTTGATATTTCCAAGAGCTCACAACTGCCAAAGCTACTGGTGTGGGACAGAAATGAGGAATATGAATTAGTAAGTAAAATTATTCTTCAGTAATCAATTTCTACTTCCTAACGGCAGCATCCATAAAAGAATATTATGTATAATGTGTTTTGGGCATGTTTGAACTAGTTTTGTCACATTCATCATGAGGATTTTTCTTTTTCATCTCTGCAATATCTTGATTTTTCTGAAAAAAAGTTAAAGCTTGTTTAAGACCAAAACTGGTACTCTTTCTTGTCTGATCAGTATCAATGGAGAGTGTATTGTAGGATTTATGGCATGTTATTGGTGTAGGTGGATGGTTCAGAGAGAATAGAAGAAGGTGACCAATCATCCCAAATAAGCCAATTCCTCGAGGGGTACAGAGCAGGAAGAACAACAAAGAAAAAAGTTACTGGCCCTTCATTTATGGGTTTCCTGAACTCTCTGGTTAGCTGGAGCTCGCTGTACATCCTTATAGCTGTTGTTGCTCTTCTTGTGTTGATGGTGTACTTTGCCGGGCAAGATGATACACCTCAGCCAAGACGAGTTCATGAAGAGTGAGGAAGCTTCTTCTTTATTGCATCGATACACCTCAGCTAAGATGAGTTCATGAAGAGTGAAAGAGCTTCTTTGTTGCATCGAAAGAAAGGTATCTTCTGCAAGATGTAGCTCAGAGCGTAGGTTTCAAATTTTCTACTGATGGAAGTACTGAAGAAGTATGGTTTTATTGGTCTGTTGATTCTGACACTCTTGTATCTATTGTCAATCATCACCTTCAACCTTGTGTTTCTGCTTATTTTTTGTTTTGTTGCTTTGGAGCATAGGAACTAGCATCCTCTTGTGTATGTTTTGTTGTTAACAAACTACAAGTTCAAACCCCAGTATACTGTTTACTCCAAACAGTACTGTGAAAAATATTTTGTTATCAATAATCTGCCACTGGAGTTATAAGGTGTCTTATTATGGTGTTTCGTTTGTTGCTGGTTGTCGCTGAGACGAGTCGTTCGTCAAGAAAGGTTATTTTGTCAGATATGACATGCAGTTATTGAAAACTAAGTACGCAGTTTCTTATGAAAATTGAAATTATAAGTACACCTTATTCATCGTTTCTTGTTTCATAAAAATATGTCTGGATGGTCGTATTGCAACGTCAAAGGATTGTTGATTACCGTGCTCCTTTCGGTGCATGGGAAAACCACTTACTTCTTAACTGATGTATAGAGAACATGCATGCCGGATTGTTCTACACGTGCAGCAAACCAAATTTTTTTTTTAACTTCATTATTGTTTTAACTGATAGTGATTGGAAGACTCCAAAATCGTGTTGAAATTATCACGGCAACAAACATTCGCCAGACAAACTTATTCAGTAGAAGCATGTTGGCTCCATCTATCTAGCCAGCTGATTCATGCAAACCGCCCAAGGATGTTCTTATGGATTTTTTTTTATAAAACGTAAAAAGGACGAGAAGACTGAATCACAACTTGTATCTTGTGTGGCGTATTCTGGGCGACTGGTGGCAAAAAATCCAGGTAATTCCTCTCTGTTCGAGTTCGAAATGGATATGCCAGAGATGTACTAGTAAACATCGAACATGGATGCAAGATTGATACGAGCTAATATAGCGTTTCCCTGAGCAGAAGTGAATTCCGATAGAGCGAACAATGGAAAACTGTACCGGGCCCCTGGAATCTACTGATATCATTCCCTCCTGGCTCTGTAAAAGTCTCATCTCACTTCCTTCGACCAACCAGATGCAGAAGTTGTGCTCAGGTTGCATTGGTGGATCGACCGGCCGGCAACTCGAGAGTCAAGACAGTCGTGCTCTGCCTTGAAATCCACCGTGCCCAGCTGCCCGGTGCCCGCGTGGTGTATCTGTGCCTACAGGGTCCTGATCGAAGCGATGGTCAGCGTCCAGGACATATCATTCGTGCGCACACTTGTAAAATTGTAATGAGTGAATGAATGGTCGACGATGCGATCATTGAACGGGAGTGCCCGTGCCCCGTTGGCAAAGGCACCGTGCGGCTCCGGCGCCATGCATCGCCCCTGGATCTCTCTTTGTCTGAATCCTGCCTGGCCTGGCCATGAGGTAGCCTCGCGGGGAAGAAAACAACGGCAGGCGCGTTGATGCCTCGCGGGCGCACGAGGGAACCGTCGAGCGATGGACCGGATAATCATGGGTGGCATCGCGAACGTACTGGAAGAAGAAGAAGAAGAAGGAATGGTGCATCATTGAATCATTCCATGGCGGCGACATCTGTGCTCGAGTGTTTCTCTGCGAGTGATGATGCGATGAGGGTTTAATTTTGTGCCTGACAAGCGGCCACGTCGAAGAGGCACGAGGGCGAGAACACATCATGTTCGATCGCCGTCGTGACAACTGAGGGGAGGCAGACGGCTGCTGCCGGGACCAGTTCAGGGTTCCCGGGTGAGAAGGCAACGCAGCTACTACTAGCTGGTCAAAGATAGGGACCGTGCGGACAAGTGACCGCTGGACACTTGGATAGGCAGCAACCTTCCACCGCATCACGGCTAGCTCTCCACATGGCTGCTCCGTGCTTGGCGTCGGCCTCTCGCCGCGTCTGCGCGCACTGGCCGCCCGTCGCGGCGCGATCGAGAAGCCGAGACGACGCGGCTCGCAAGCACCACTCGTGATTTCTCCGCTGGTAGTAATTTTTACAACAAGACCGAAGTGACAAGATCTTTTTTAAAAAAGACCGAAGTGACAAAGTGACAACTGTGAATCTACGATTGGACTCGCGGTAGTATCATGCCGAAGAAGACTAGAAGAGCACTTGAAGACTGAAAAGCATATGGCAGGTGTTGTTTTCGCTTCGTAACGGGCGCATCACGACAACCAAAAAGATCTGTTCAGAGCTGCCAGTCAAGTCCAATAACCGAATTATATGGCAGGTCATCCGTGTTATTGCGACTGCTCTCTCGTGTTCTACCGTATTTTAAACCCCCACCACGTACCATGCTTTCATACGGAGCAACCACAATGCTTGGTCTGCTCATTGCCCTAAAAAAAAACGTGTCCTGTTCATGATTCAAAATTGGATTTTTCTTTCTTACGTGATTTCGTCACGCACGCAGCACGCTCGTCCAGGAGACCCAGATACTCGCGTGTCGTCGTGTTCTGCACTCGAGTGACAGACATGCTCTCGTTTAATTAAGAGCCCGTTTCGTGGCCTTGAATCTTCCATCCGTGTTTTCGTCTAACCAGCTGGCATTCGGTTACGCGCATGACAACGAAGCTCTTGACGAAAACAAGGATCATTGTGAATGCTCCTTATAATCATTATTATTGCAAATTATTCACGCTGTTTCATTTTCAGCAATGATACAGTGGTTAATTAGCCCTGTTCATCTTGTCTGCCGGCGGAGCTTGTTACTAACTCGGATACCCGCATGACGTGACACAAATTTATTCACCTGGAACATGACAAGTAATTAAACGTTGATGATAATTTTTTTAATCATTTTTGGGAACTTTTTTAATTGCTTCCAGATCTTCCTACCAGGGTCAGATGTAAATACCAAATGATTACTATAGTATTTTAAAGTAGCTGTCACAGTTCATGCTCTGTTCAGTTTCCAATAAACGATTACTTGGTGCCATAGCAGATAGGCAAATGCACGGCACACTGGAACAAACATATTCAATGCATGCAACCTCCAAATGATCCCATGTATTGTTGTGTGCAAAGGAAAAAGGAACAATATTCCCACCTTGCATCTTTGTGTCTACTACTTCGTTTTAAAATTATTATCACTTCTTTAATGATAAATCAAATCATAAAAAAACATATGATAATTTATTTAAAATTGAATAAATAAATATAACTAAAAAATAATAACAATAAGAATTTTAAAACAAAGAAAATAGTTAATTAGCATTAAGAAAAATGCATGCCTTCCCTGTAAATCTCATCGGCCTATTAGCGAGCACTCTAGGATGACTCTGTTATGTAGGTCATCGACCACATCTTCTCTCTTAATAAAAAGGAAAAATACGTGCATGGTGGAGAAGTAGAGCTCATCTAAAACTACGTGCATTATTGCTTAACTTCTTTCTTCTTTCTTTTTTTTCATCCAAAATGCATCGAGAACCCCTAAAAAAAAGGAAATCTGTTGCGGAAATGAGTCACCCCTTGGTCATCATCGCTCGTCACTTGCTCTCCTGTTCGCCACCACTTCCGAAGAACACGCAAACGGCGACGAGCAGAGCCGAAACCAATCGTCGTACCCGGCCTCCGCGCCACGTCGGCGCCGGGCCCCACAAAATCCCAAACCGGACCACCAACCATCCGGCCTGGCGCGGGCCCGCCACTTTCCCGTCCCCACACGTCATCGCCAGGCAGGCCGATCCCTTTATGTACCGGCCTTCCCGCGCCCCGACTCCGAACCCGACTCGCCGGGAAACAAAACCCAGTTCCGGCAAGCCCGTGTATACAGAAGCTCCGCTGCATCCGCCTTCCGTTTTTTTTTTCTTCTTCTCCTCCTCGAGTTGTATACTAGCAGCCCTCGATCGAGTCGCCTCTGTCCTCGTCGTTGCGCGGGCAGGCAGAGCCCTGTGAACATACTCAGCCGCAAAGACGGCGGCGTGCGAGATGGAGTCAGCGGCGTCGATGCGCAAGGCGTCGTCGCACGCGTCGCTGGCGGACCCGGACGACTTCGACCTGACGCGGCTGCTGAACCACCGGCCGCGGATCAACGTGGACCGGCAGCGCTCCTTCGACGACCGGTCGCTGAGCGAGCTCTCCGCGACGGGCGGCCGAGGCGGGTGGGGAGGAGGAGGAGGAGGAGGAGGGATGGAGAGCTACGAGAGCATGTACTCCCCGGGCGGCGGGCTGCGTTCGCTGTGCGGCACGCCGGCGTCGTCCACGCGGTTCTCGTTCGAGCCCCACCCGCTCGTCGGCGAGGCATGGGAAGCGCTCCGCCGCTCGCTCGTCTGCTTCCGCGGCCAGCCGCTCGGCACCATCGCCGCCGTCGATCACTCCGCCGGGGAGGTGCTCAACTACGACCAGGTAACGCACGACAACGGCGTTTGTTTGCTCAGAGCATGACACACTTTCTTGCTCTCTCTGTCTTGCTTCTTTGATTCTGTTACGGGTTTCCTTAACGACCTGGATTCTGTTATGTTCTATGGCTGTCGACACGTCGTAGAAACTAGAAAGTTGTGTTGTTGGATGATAGTTTCTTGCGAATTGTCACATTTCGTACTTGTAGAGCTTGATTTTGGCAACAAATTAAATTAATTTCAAAATTTTCGCAGGTGTTCGTGCGGGACTTCGTTCCGAGCGCGCTGGCCTTCCTGATGAACGGGGAGCCGGACATCGTGCTCAACTTCCTGGTGAAGACGCTGCTGCTGCAGGGGTGGGAGAAGCGGATCGACCGGTTCAAGCTGGGCGAGGGCGCCATGCCGGCCAGCTTCAAGGTGCTCAAGGACCCCAAGCGCGGCGTCGAGAAGCTCGTGGCCGACTTCGGGGAGAGCGCCATCGGCCGCGTCGCGCCCGTCGACTCGGGATTCTGGTGGATCATCATCCTCCGGGCATACACCAAGTCCACCGGCGACGTGTCCCTCGCCGAGACGCCCATGTGCCAGAAGGGCATCCGCCTCATCATGAACCAGTGCCTCGCCGAGGGGTTCGACACCTTCCCCACACTGCTCTGCGCCGACGGATGCTGCATGATCGACCGAAGGATGGTACTACTGAGTGATAGTAATTCACAAGAGCTGATTATTATGATTATTAATAAGAGCTAAAATCGATGCCAAGATAGAGAAATCACTGTCTTGTTGTTGCTATATATATTGAACGCAGGGCGTGTACGGTTACCCGATCGAGATCCAGGCGCTCTTCTTCATGGCGCTGCGGTGCGCGCTGCTGATGCTGAAGCCGGACGCGGAAGGGAAGGAGATGATGGAGCGGATCGTGACGCGGCTGACGGCGCTGAGCTACCACATGCGCTCCTACTTCTGGCTCGACTTCCAGCAGCTCAACGACATCTACCGGTTCAAGACGGAGGAGTACTCGCACACGGCCGTCAACAAGTTCAACGTCAACCCGGAGTCCATCCCGGACTGGCTCTTCGACTTCATGCCCACCCGCGGCGGGTACTTCGTCGGCAACGTCAGCCCCGCCCGGATGGACTTCCGATGGTTCGCGCTCGGAAACTGCGTCGCCATCCTCGCCTCGCTCGCCACGCCCGACCAGGCCGCGGCCATCATGGACCTCATCGAGGAGAGGTGGGAGGAACTCGTCGGCGACATGCCCGTCAAGATATGCTACCCGGCAATCGAGGGACACGAGTGGCAGACCGTCACGGGGTGCGACCCCAAGAACACCAGATGGAGCTACCACAACGGAGGCTCCTGGCCAGGTCAGTTGTTACTAGTGTTTTTCATCAGTATATATTCAGACATCGGTCACTTAATAACTGAACAATTATTGCAGTGCTGCTCTGGCTGCTCACTGCGGCCTGCATCAAGACCGGGCGCCTGAAGATCGCTCGCCGCGCGATCGACCTGGCCGAGGCGAGGCTGGCGAGGGACGGCTGGCCCGAGTACTACGACGGCAAGCTCGGCCGCTACATCGGGAAGCAGGCGAGGAAGTTCCAGACGTGGTCCATCGCCGGGTACCTGGTGGCAAAGATGATGCTGGAGGACCCGTCCCATCTCGGCATGATCTCCCTCGAGGAGGACAAGGCCATGACGAAGCCGGTGCTCAGGCGGTCGGCCTCGTGGACCGTGTGATGAGGCGCGGTGCTGGTGAAAAGTTGATGCAGTGTTTGTTAAGTCAGGAAAACGACGGGAACGGAATTTTTTTGGCTGGCATTTCTGTTCCTGTGGGCACCTTTCCTTTTCCCGATGGGGCGGTGTTCATTGTATACATGATTATTACATGTTTTGGCGCGTTCCATTGTATGAATCTCAGTTGCACCATATGTATTTTATATTGGAAAATAAGCAAACATTATACACGTGCATTTTTTTTTTCTGTCTTTCAGTTCAGTTCCATTCCATGGCACGAAGCAACATTGAATGCCCCCTTGTGAAAACACAGAAATGAAATAGTACCATTTGAGTATAAGAAAACGAGGAATGGCCTCTTTCATCATGGGGAAAAAATGGACCGTGCCCTTACACGCGGGCCGTTACACTACCAGATCGTCGCAAGGCCCAACGCAACAGCCACGAATGTAATGCAGAATGGGCCCTTACACGTGGGTCCCACAACAGACGGGCCGTTCCCACTTCCTACTCACTGTTCTTCCCCCCAAACCCCGCGATTCCTGGGAATTCCGAAAGCTCGCCGTCGTCTGAAGACGATCAGGCGGCAGCACTCACGCTTCGCACGGCCGAGGGCAAAATGGCGCCGAAGAAGAAGCAGCCCGCTCCGAAGCAGAAGCAGAAGTCCAAGACCGCCTCGGCCTCCTCCTCCTCATCCGCCGCCGCCGCCGCGGCGCCCCGCCTCCAGATCTCTTCGGAGAACGAGCGCCGCCTCCGCCGTCTTCTCCTCAACTCCTCTGCCACCGCCGTGCCTGCTCCCGCTACCGCTGATGGTCCCGCGGCGCGCAGTGAGTCGAGGGAGCAGAAGGCGCGGCGGCTGCGTGGCGTGTACGACAAGCTCGCGCTCGAGGGCTTCTCCTCCTCGCAAATCGAGCAGGCCCTCTCCGCTCTATCCGTGCGTATTCCCGAGCATGCCTAGTACGTCGCTGCGCTATTGAATTGTCTGTGAGCTGATAATTTTTGGTGATTTTTTTTTGTGAAAGGATTCAGCGACGTTTGAATCGGCGTTGGACTGGCTGTGCTTTAATCTGCCCGGCGATGAGCTTCCCCTCAAGTTTTCCAGCGGCACCAACGCCACCTCTCGCGCAGGTATGGAATTCAAGGGGTTAGGGTTTAATGCTTGTGCTCGTGTCTTAACCGTTCTGCGTGTGTGCTCATTGACATGTATTTTCGAAGACCAAAGTGATTGTTCTCTTGAATGTGTTCCTAGGATGGGTTTTACATAATTGATCACTTGGCTAATGTTTTGTGATTTATATACCTGTTTTAAGTATGGAGTAGCTGCATACCTGTTGGAGCATATGAGTTTGCTTTCTTCTTTTTTTGTTCTACATGCGTGCACATGCAAATGCCTGTGTTCACTCATCCTGGCATGGATTGGGCTTAGTTATTTTTTTTCGGAGGCGGATTGGACTTAATTATTGGGTATTACTTTTGTGTTTTGATCATGTATTGATCATAGTTGTTGTGTGTTTTGCAGATGCTGAGGGTTCTATTAAGGTACTGTCCACAGCCAAGGACAATTGGGTGCCACAGAGTCGTGAAACTGAGGAGGAGAAGATGAGCACTGACAGATTGGAAACTAAAATTGTTTCACGGAGAGAAGAGGATGTATCATTGGATGATGGGCGTGCATCACAAGCTGCATGGATACGACAATACATGGAACGACAAGAGGAGGTATTGATGTATGAACAAATAACTGGGCTTACGTTATCGAGTTGTAATACTCTTTGCACAATGCTCAGAGCTTGTTAGTTTTATGTTTTTTTTTTGGTTATATTCTGTTAAGCTTAGTTATAGCTGCTTTCTTCTTGGTAGTGTTACCACACTATTTCATACATTTTCAAGATGCACTGAATCTCCCATGGGCTAAGTTGAAAAAAAGGGTAACTAATCTTCTTCTTTGCTGAGAACACTCTTTACCTGTAACTCCTACATGCTTGTAAAACATTAGGCTAATATTACAAAAGTAGTTGTGAATTGTGATCAGACATCTGCCAATATTATTTTCTTTTAGCCAATATATTTCCTTACACAATAATGGGTTGAAAATTTGACATTGTTCATATGAAATCACATCAATGTTGTAACTGATGGATAACTAAATATTATAAACATGCTGCTGATGCTGGCATTAGATTTTTAAAGCATTCTATGCATACAAAGTCTATGAACTGAATACCATTTCATGTCTACCGACCATCTTTGACTCTGCCTTGTCCACATGATTATCAAGTTTGTGTTTTTTCCCTCCTCCATTGTTCTGCTTCATGGTATACACTTTCCTTTTGCTGCTGTTTATGTTAGGACGATGATACCAATTCCAATGACTCATTGACATGGGAAGATCACTGCACACCGAGTTTTGAAGTTGTTGAAGCAAAGCCAAGTAGACGGAAGAGCAAGGGTAATTTTACAAATTGTATCATTGATTTTATATTATGACTTGTGTTGTCTACTAGTTCTTACATGGTTCTGATAAAATTGCAAAGTTCTTATGTAGTCCATGCAAATTTATCATATGTTTCCCCCCACTTTTCAGCTGCAAAAAAGAACTCCAAACATGGAAATTCTAAGGAAGAAATAAGTCAGTCTGCACATTCGTCTTCAAATCCAGAAAGTGAAATGGTTGAGGGTGGTCATAATGATTCAGGGGCAACTGAGAATAAATCTGACAATCTTGTTAACATTGATGATGGATCTGGTTTGCAAAAGGCAGTTTCTAAGGATGTTACTGAAACTTGTTCAAAGGAGACAGAAGAAGAGGAAGTGGAGCTTGATAACCTGTTTTTTGAAGACTCCTCTGCTTGGGATGCAGTGGCTCCAGAAATATTGAAACAGCAAAAATTAGAGAAATTAGCACATGATGGTTATGGCCATCTTCTTGGAAACATAGATGACATATGGAAGAAGGTCATATGCTTTTACACTTTCCTAATATTTATGAAACATGTCTTATGTTTGATTTGTGCTTCTGCTATGCATTTGTTCCTAAATGTTCACATTTTTTCTTTCAATTACAGGGAGATTCTGGTAAAATGCCAAAAGCTGTTTTACAAAAGTTTTGTCAGAAACTTGGTTGGGAAGCGCCTAAGTACAACAAGATATCTGAGAAAAATGGAAAATTTGTATATGCTGTTAATGTGTTACGGGGTGCTACTGGTCGTGGTAAGAGTCGGAAGGCAGGAGGCTTGACAAAAATCCAGTTACCTGAACTAGATGAAGAATATGGATCTGTTGAGGTTAATTTTTTTTCTGTTACCTTGTCTAATAGCGCTTCATATAATGAAGTCATTTAGTTCAGCTATTGATATTCCCTCTGTTTTTTTTTATGCAACTGTGGTGAGCAAAGTTGACCTATTGCCTTGTATTGAAAAACAGAGTTAGCATTATAATATGCTTCTTCTTGGTTTTGTTCGCATGATAATAATAATTGTTATATAAACATGCTGCATGGAGATGTCATTTCCTAACAATTCACAATAGAATAGCCTTATTTCTTATCATGACAGTTAGCACTACTAATCACTTTCCATATTTATGAACAGGAAGCTCAAAGTCGAGTAGCAGCTTTTGCTTTATATCAATTCTTTGCTGACCTTCCACTACATCAGTTACTTTCTGACCCATACTCATCACTTGTTTTAAGATGGCAAGAAGGTTGGGGATGATTTTTCATATTTTCTTTACTGATGATGACTTTCTGTGAACTGTAATGGGTCTACGGTCTAAATTCATGCTCTATGTTTGCATGAAACAGGTGAATTATCATCAACTTCAAGGGTGCTGGATACCGAGGATAGCCGAAGAGCTAACTTTGTAGATATGTTATTGAACATGGATACTGGTACAATTTCTACATCTCAAATTGAAGACGGCTCTGCTGGTGATACATTCTATGATTCTGGGAACGCAGAAGACAAGAAATCTGTCTATGAGCAGAGAGATGATACCATGCTGAATCGTACGGGTAAGTTGTCAATGCAAATAATCATCTCAACTATTTTTTCCCCAAACATACCTATTAATAATGTCAAACAATCTTGATCATGGCCGATTGCCATCTTCCCCCTCCAAGATATGCTAGCTGTCACTTATAATGGTCATATTAGTATATTACTGGCCTGTAGCATATTTTTCAATGACATTTGTCTCCATTTTCTTTATTTGGGCAGCAGTGTTCCATTATCTCTATAATCATGTATGCATGTTTTATCAATGATCCCTTTTGACATTATGCTATTTGGCTTTTTCTATTGGGACATTTTGTATCATGGGCTGCCTGATAAGTTTTCAGCCATCTAATCTTACACTGAATTGTGGACCTTGATAAATATGTCTTCTTTTTATGTGCTCTGATTGCTACTGTTACTCCCTTCTTTCCCCTTTCTATTAGAGATGCTCAAGTGAGTGAAAGTTATACTATCTTTTTTTTCCATATAGTTTTTCTTCTTTTGCCTGCTAATAACTTTCGGACTGTTTGTTGTTTCCATAATTAGGAATGAAATTGTCAGAGCAAGCAGAGAGTGTAATTCTGAAAAAGCAGTTGGGAGATAAAAAGAAGCTACCAAAATACTTGGTATGAAATGAATGTGCAATCTTCAAGAAGCATTTTTCTGATATTCGTCTACGTACTAATGAATATTTTGTTACCTTGAAACTAGAAAATGCTGGAAGTAAGAGATTCTTTGCCAATCGCTGGACAGAAGAATCATTTCCTACAATTGCTGAAAGAGAATGATGTAATTGTTGTCTGTGGAGAAACTGGATGTGGGAAAACAACTCAGGTACTTGTGCTGCCTTTGAAGTGTCTCTAGATGCAATGCTTATATTTGTGGAGCACGCCTTCTTAAAAATGTATGAAATGGCACATCAGTACCAGTTTGTGCAAGTTGTATGAATTTCCAGATTTTTTGACTTGTTACTATTTCTCATCTGTTGCAGGTGCCACAGTTTATTTTGGATGACATGATCGAGTCTGAACTTGGAGGTTACTGCAATATAGTTTGCACACAGCCCCGTAGGATAGCGGTAAAGTCACAGTGCAAATCTTATCATCTGTTTGAGAACAGTGTCGTATATAGTGGTATTACGAGGATTTTTGCATGTCTTATTCATGAAAATCACTTGCAAGGCCATACTGAATTTTGCAGCATTTTTTTTTAATTTTGCATCATCAGTGAATTATTCACTGTGATGATTGTCTTTTTGGTGTATGCTAAACTTTACTTGCTCACAGACCACACTATACCTTGTATTTGATAAAACAGAAATAGTCTAATATAACTTGGATTTCTTTGCATATGTATAGGCCATTTCTGTGGCGGAAAGAGTGTCTGATGAAAGGTGTGAATCTTCACCTGGATCAAAAGATTCGCTGGTCGGATATCAAGTTCGTCTTGACAGTGCTCGGTGTGTTTCATTTTTATATGCTCATGAACTGTGCACACAATGCTTATAACTTTGTAACTGAGATCTCCATGTGGTACAAATATATTTGACACTTTCTATTATTTTAGGAATGAGAGGACAAAGCTTTTGTTCTGTACTACTGGTATCCTCCTTAGAAAATTAACTGTAAGTAGTTACCCATATGATTCATGCAACTTTTTCAATCACATATAACCTAGTTCCGCGTCTAATCCATGCTATGTGTTCCAGGGAAACACAGACTTAAGTGATGTTACTCACGTCGTAGTAGATGAAGTACATGAGCGTACTATTTTGGTATGTACTCGTGCATTTATTTCTTTGTCAAGTTACAAAGTGTCATATTTGTTCCTGTGCTTGATGAAGTATTTGAACGACCTTTATTTCCTGCCTTCAGGGCGACTTCCTGCTTATTGTGCTGAAGAACCTTGTTGAGAAACGCTCTAATCGACAAGGAAGGAAGTTGAAAGTGATTCTCATGTATCGTGTTGTTCTCTTTCTTACTGTTCCGTATTTGTTATCTTGGTAATCTTGTGTTTATTCTGATGCATGATTTAAAATCAGGTCTGCCACTGTTGATTCAAGCCTATTTGCACGATATTTTGGAGAATGTCCTGTGATTAGTGTTGAAGGTAGAACTCATCCGGTGTCAACTCATTTCCTTGAGGATGTTTATGAGCAATTGGACTACTGTCTTGCATTGGATTCTCCTGTGTCGGGAGCATATTTTGCACAGCATGGAGAAAAGGTATCATATACCAACTTTTCACACTAGATTTAGAGTACATATTCTATATGTTCTGAAACCATATACTTTCTGTTTCATTTGAATCACTTGATTTTGTAAATATTCCCATTTACCATTGTATTTGTGGACACATGTTCATTTTGGTCTTCTTATGTGCTCTATTACAAAGTATGAAGCTTCATGTTAATCATGCAGCCAACTGAACATGAACTATGGATATGATGCTTTACCTGTGAAGTTGGTATTCCCTGTTTTATGGAACTATTTATAGAGCAAAATTTAGTTGATGTTCTTACAGTTGCTGTCTCAAATCTTCCAAGCTAACCAATTTACTTGTTGTTTCTTTCTCAGTGGAAGCATGCTGGCAGCTCAGTGAATAATCGACGAGGGAAAAAAAACCTCGTCTTATCCTCATGGGGTGACGAATCAACACTTTCTGAAGGCTATGTTAATCCTCATTATACTTCTGATTACTATAAGACATACAGTGAAAAAACCAACCAAAATCTAGTGAGTTCCGTTCTCTGGAGTCAACCATATGCTTTGCAACCTTCTGTTTGAACACTGTTTTGGTTTTGACTGAAGATTTTCTTTTGATAATACAGAAACGCTTGAATGAAGATGTGATTGATTTTGACCTTTTAGAAGATTTGATATGTTTTATTGATGAAAACTGCCCTCCTGGCGCTGTTCTAGTTTTTCTTCCTGTAAGTCTTGGTGTTAATGAAGTCCTTCGTGTGCTAATATACTTGTGATATTATGAGTGATCCTTTCTTCTAACAGATGCTTCTACAGGGAGTAGCAGAAATAGACATGTTGATTGATAGGCTATCTGCTTCAGTTAGATTTGGAGGGCCATCAGCTGATTGGATCCTTCCATTACATTCATTGCTTGGACCTGTTGATCAAAGAAAAGTGTTCGAGTCTCCACCAGATAACTTCCGCAAGGTGTTATCCCACTCTCGTCCTCACAAACCTACACCTACGGCGTACTTATTGCTGCATGATGTTGCTTGTTGCAGGTTATTGTTGCCACAGACATAGCAGAGACAAGCATTACAATTGATGATGTAATATATGTAGTTGATACTGGAAAACACAAGGAGAACCGTTATAACCCTCGCAAGGTCATATTTCTCCTATATCTATAGTTTTATATAACTAATATTTATTATTTGCATAATATTTCAGTTTCTATATTCCGTTATTTTATTTGTTCACTGGTGATGCACTTCAAATTTGTTCCTAACAATAATGTGGTTAATTAACATACTTTGCTGATTCTTTGGTGGACCATTGTTTTATGAGTTAGATGCTACATAACACAAGATTTTTAGGCCTACCATGGTTCCTCCAGTTGATCCTTAAGAAAAAATTATCAGATGGTCTTTCTTTTGTTTGTTTGTTTGCTCTTGTGCTTTTGTTCTTCGGGGTTTCATCTCTAGCCTATCCAAACTTGCTTGGGATTAAAGGATTAGTTGTTGTTGTGGTGGTCTATCACTCTTATCGAATGAAACATGTCAAAACAACTTTCCCTTCAGATCCCTTGATTCTTGAAGCTTATGACATATTGAGTGACAAACCATCTTTTCAACATTTGTTTATTTCAATACTGCTTGCACTACCAGCATTTGATTTTCTACTGATTCATATGAAACAGTGGCTAATAATTCAACATGCCTGAAAAAGATGACCTCTGTAGAAATAAAATGTATCAATGAACACATGAACGGATGTATATATATTTTAATGCTTGATGTCTTGATGGTATTAGTAGCATTAACTGTTATTGCCCTCTACCACACTGTATTGTGTTTCGCTCATGATATGGTTGCATGCTTGAACTTTCAAACTATGATTTTTAAGATTGGAAATCACGTGAATTCGACATGCCTGTTTGGCAGCTTGACAATTCCAGTTTTGTTTGAAGTTTCTCTATGCATGTGTCGAAAATTGAAACAAAAAAAAATCTTGGAAACAAGGTGAAACGACTGTTATTTGGAGATATAATATTTGAAGTTATTCCTGATATTATTTATTTGATCTCATCTTTGCAGAAAATGTCAAGCATAGTAGAAGATTGGATTTCTCGTGCAAATGCGAAACAGAGACGGGGAAGGGCTGGTCGTGTGAAGCCTGGGCTATGTTTCTGTTTGTATACAAGGCATCGCTTTGAAAACATTATGCGGCCATTCCAGGTTATTGAGCCCTCCTTTTATTCTTCTTTCCTTTTAATTTTCTCCTGTTCTGGCCCAGATATATCATTTTTCTTTTTTAGTGCCTTGGGTGATCATGCTTTCTAAAAGGCTTTCCCTTCCCCATTTTTCAATCTCACCCAATCAATTCTTTTTTGGGTTCCAACCCACTGTTCTGTGTGGGAGTGAGAAAATATTTGGCACTGTATGGAAATTGCAAATGTCGTCCACATGAATGAACTACTCTCCATTTTATTTTGGGGATCTTTTACGGTGGTCCCTTGCCCCTTCTCTTGCACCCTAGGGGGGTGCCAGAGAAGAAATGAATCTGAGCCATTGATTTTCTATAAAGAATTAATTAAATAAAAGAAATAATTTACTGGTCCTGGTATATCGCCGCCGCCGTCGTAGCAATGCAGACGTCCGAGAGAAGCATGTCCTTCAAAGGCAGGATCCGAGCCTACATGTTTGTTTCTGGTTGAACGTGACGGGCTGACGGCATATGTATCACTATTTTTGGGTCACATTGGTACATGATCCGATTAGATTTTTCTCTTATAAAAGCCAGTCATTCTACAGGATAATAAATCAACATGTGATTTTTTCTATGTATTCATGTCACGTTGTCAAGAATACATCACACGTTAACATACCTGTTCACGTTGGCACATGATATTTGTTATGTGTACACGACCTTGCCTAACTCACATCATACCTTACCTATTCATATTGTCACGTATGAGCTGAACTCACATTGGCATGTTTTTAAGATATTTTTCTCTCAAAAATTTGTAACTAACAGATCCACAAAATCTGATTTTATTTTTACAATAATATTATTAATAATAAATAATGTATTACACCTTAGGGTGCAAGATATCATCGAGATCTACTCAAATGGACAGCTTACAATTATTTGGGACTACCGTAAAGCTCCCTTATTTTGTAGTTAAGACAAAAAAGCTAATACATGTTTTAATGAAAAGAAGATATGAAAGTAGAGTATGGTTTATGTTACCACCAATGCCAAATGCTATCAACATGCTCCTGAATATAATGTGTAACCTTTGGGAATTTATATTCTCTCTACTGTGCTTGAAGGTGCCTGAGATGTTACGGATGCCTTTGACTGAGTTGTGTCTGCAAATAAAATCACTTGATCTGGGTGACATCAAATCATTCCTGTTAAAGGTTCCCTCTGTTTAATCACTCTTTCTTTTGTTTCATCATACATTATGCAATATCCCTAAGTTTCTGTAGTTACTACATGAGCTTCTGGCCTCCTATGCACCTTTTTAGCATCTGTTGTGAAGTTCATAATATCAATCTATATTTATATTTGTTCTTCATGTCACTTTTTTGCATGACTTATATTGTCATAATGAATGCTCACATTTTTTATTGTTTTGTTTCAGGCGGTAGAGCCCCCTAATGAAGAAGCTATTTCTACTGCAGTTAACCTGTTATACAAGGTTGAATATTCTATTTACTTTGTTTTCATTTATTCCATTGTATATGTATACATAGTGATGAACATAAGTATGCATGACAATTTTCTCATTTCTTTCCTTAGCTCTCAAGTCTTAACCAAACTATCTGCTGTTTATCATTTTCTAGGTTGGAGCATTTGAAGGACATGAAGAATTGTCACCTCTTGGGTATCATTTAGCAAAATTGCCTGTTGATGTTTTGATAGGAAAGGTGAGGCTAAAATACAGTTTTACTGTCCCTTTTATCTAATATGATAGGATATTTGATGGAAGGCATGTTCAGTTTCTGCAAAGTAACTTGCCTGTTAATAAGTCAGTTATGCTACGCGGCAGATGTAGTAATTGATTCCACTTATCCGTATAACCCATCCCCCTTTTCCAAAAGAATACCTGACCCAGTTAGTGCTGGCCATCTGACCCATGTAGCTGTTAGAGAGTAGTTAGCATATACTGTTACACTTGGGCCACATATTCCCATAAATCATGTTATATTGGGCTTGTTTGGTTTGTTCCTGGCCAGAACTGCCTAGCTTAGAAAGCACTCCAAGGCATCTCATTTGACTCCCGTGGCTGGCAGCGCTGCCTGGCCAGTGAACTACCTGCCAAGGCACCAAGCAAACGACCACATTGTCTCTTGTTCATATTGCTTTGAAACAAACACCTAGCTTTGTTATGCTCTTTGTTTTCTGCGCTCTCCATTAATTACATAAACTGTGCAGTATAAATTTGGAAGTGCTTCTTATGTTCCTCCTTGATTACACTCTTCAATAAACTGCTCTATTCATAAAATCCTCCTGGTTGTACCCTGGAGATTTTGCTTTCATGGGATAATGAAAATAAAACTTCAAAAGTTCACTGCTCTATACTCATTTTTATTTTGTTATCATTAGGACAGGAATTCTAGTTCAAAATTGAACTAAATTTTTTTGTCGTAATGACAGCAATTTGAGAATGGAGGGAGTAATTTTAATCGCTCACATATTTTTTCTTGAAAAGATAGCCACATATCATTGTATTACCGCCACCTCACTCTGAACCAAGCCATGAGGGGCTGTTGAATACAAGATAAAGCGAACTAATAAAAAACAGACACTGGGGTGAGATCTGACACCCACTTAATTTGGCGTCGCTACATGAGCTGATCCTAGCACATGGAGGCCTTGAGTACCAGCAAGACACCATAGATAGTATTCATTTCTGAATGTTCGAAGCAAATCATTCATGCACGAATTTTTCCTCTAAAAACACAAGAGTTGTGGTGCTTCCATGAAGCCACACCCCTATGACGATCATTGAGTTCAGGTTCTTCCTTTGATCTTTTGATACGTTCTTGACCGCTTTGTGCCACCTATCAGCAAATGGGGCCTCATTCTGTCCAGACACACATCTCTGCAAGTTCAATTACTGCAATACTCTACCAGAATTCCTGAGCTTTTCTGTGGACATATTTGAAATGCTTGGAGCATGTTGGTTATTATACAAGAATTCACATTAGGCTGTCAATGAACTTGAGCCAAGTTGAGCAAGTCCAGGTTGCTGTTCTAGCTTGGTTCAAGTCTCCTGCAACAATTAGTTCGGATTGTGTAAACAAAGTATGCTTTCTTTTGGTTACTCTTTTTATACAACCTGAACTATTTGTTGCAGGATGCTGCAAAGACGTAAGGCAATTTGTTGTTTATAAGTACGCTGATTTCTTCTGATTTATTCAATTTGAACTATTTGCTTGCTAACGAAATCTTCTGTTCTCTTCTACGTATGTGGCCGCAGATGATGCTTTATGGTGCTATCTTTGGTTGTCTATCACCAATTCTTTCAGTTGCTGCTTTTCTGAGTTATAAATCACCATTTCTCTCTCCAAAAGATGAGGTATCATGTTACTGAAACGATGAGCAATTTATGCAACCTAATATGGCCTGACACTTCATGATGTTTTCATTCATAATACAGAAGGTAAATGTAGAGAAAGCGAAAGCTGCATTATCGAATCAGAACCTTGATGGGTCTACTTCTGCAACAGATAATAAGCAATCAGACCACCTATTAATGATAATTGCATACGATAAATGGTCTCGGATACTGCAAGAGGTATAACTACTTGTTGTTCTAGAACACACTTCCCTTTTGGTGTGTTTGGTATCATACTCCATTCTGAAATTGTTGCGTTAGGACAACAACTCTAGTTCATTTTTGAACTAAAAATCTTGTCCTAAAAAAACAATTTCAGAATGGAGGCAGTATGCTAGTTTATTGTAGAACTTTCTGGGTTTATCCCTGTAGTAGATATGTTAGGTTATTCAAATAAAGCTGAGGGATATCTAATGCGCTTGTTCTTGAGTTGCAGCATGGAGCTAAATCTGCTCGTCAGTTTTGCCATTCATTCTACTTGAATAGCACAGTGATGTACATGATCAGGTTGGTTTTCAGAAGCTAAATTAGTAGATATCCTAATGGCTTACTGGAATTTTGCTTACGAAATAAGTGATTTTTACTCTTGAAGTGCTAAATCGGGTCGCTTTGATAATTTTATTGGAGACAAAAACTAAGAATCACCGATACGGTATGCAGATACGGCGATATGGATATGGCGATACGACGATTCTGCATATGATCAAAAACATTGATACGCTGATACGTAGAGTATATTTAAAATATAAATTTAAATAGCCTAAAAATCCTAAATAAATGATCAAGTGCAAATATAAACACTGTGACTTTGCATTTTCTCCAAGAGCACCATGTGTTTAAAGCACCTTCACATGCCTTCATAAAGGAGTTTTTCGCAGCCTTTGTTCACTCATAGCAAAACCATCGCTAATATATGTAACAATGAAGACTAAATTAGCTAAGAACTAACGTAAGAGAGAATGTGAGATGGGAGAGAATCGAATTGCAAGACTAGCTACGTACCTTGGCCAACAAAGACGACGCACGGCAGGCCGGCACTCCGGCAGCCTCAGCTCCAAGCGGTGGCACCAGCACAGGCACTCCGGGCTCCGGCAACTTCGGCTCCAAGGGGCAGCACCAGCACTCGATGGCGGCGACGGCGGCGTCAGCGAACGAGGGCGTCAGTTGCGGCATGAGTGGAGAAAATGACTCGCTGAATCGCGGCGTTGTGTTAGGGTTAGCAAGTTAGGCCTTCAGTTTTCCTCGGCCCACAACGTATCGACGGCGGCGGTGTATCGGCGCGTATCAGCAGCCGTATCCCGAATTTATTTATTTATTTTCAAAACAGAATTATCCGATACTCAGTGATACGCGTATCGCTGCCGTATCCCGCTGTATCGGATACCGGTACATGGCCCTGCGTGCTGTATCGGTGATTTGTAGGACAAAAATGAAACCAGGTGGCTTTTGTATTAAGAAATAGGCACCCAAATTCATGTCAAGCTGGACTTGATTTTGGGTGGTCTAAGTATACAATCACACCCTCAATTAACTCAGATAGGTTCATTTTCCTAGCATCTAGTCATCTATACCAGCCATCTTAAAGAAATCTTTCACACTCTGAGCCCAAACCAATTGGGGAAGCAGGTACTGCAAGAAAAAGCAATGACTTTGAATATGAAGATGTGCAGAACTTCTTGTATAACAGTTCTCGATAAATCTGGATCCAGCAATTTTGTTCATGCCATTTTTTTTAACAGAAAACCATGCTACTTTATTTGCCTGCCATCTTCTTTGCTCTTTATGTATTGCCACTTTAGCTCAATAATTACATTTTTAGATATTGCAGTTGTGCATGTTATATTCACTTCTTGTATTAATGAAATGATACGCAGCTCTCCTGCGTGTTCGAGAGACACAAAAAAGATGTTGCAGTTGCACTTGTAAAAGATCACGACAGTGTCATCATTGATTTTTTTTCTCGAACATGCAGTAGAGTTGTGTATATTTATATTAAGAAGGGAAGTGTCATCATCATTTATTTAAAGCAAGAAATAGAGCAGAGTTCCTATTCCCTTCTTTAACTAACCGTGCCCTAGTGATGCATCGGCTGTTTGCACATGGTTGTGCACCTGGGTTCAGGTGTGTCTGGCCTTTGACATAGATCAGCATAAGCGTCTGACATAGATTGTGTGTTCTCATAGTGAATATAGTAAAAACTCAGTTATTGGTTGAGAAAGTCTGTTTATTAACTGTTAGGTGACAAATAAAACCTGTTGAGAGTGGCATGGCAGATTTAGAAGCATAAAAATGATTGTGTTTTTAATGGAGCGTCTCCAAGCATCCCGGCAGTCTTGCAAAAGATTGCTGCTGAGAGTGCCCTCTGGTGTTTGGCCAGAGCCACTTCCCTGCAGGAGCTGCTTCTTCGGTCGTTGGCAGTTGACCCCTGGTTAGGCCTGGTTTTGGTCATTCCTTTTGTGGGTTTTTTTTTCCCTAGAAGTACAACCTGCTGTTTTGTAAACCATGGGGTTGTGTGTATGCGTTCTGGGTATGAGGAGGGAATAATCCTTACCTTGTACATTGCTTTTTTGCTTAATGAAATGACATGCAGCTCTCCTGCATCTTTGACAAAAAAAGCGAGCCTGTTAAAAGACACGACCAGTCTAAGAGGAACTAAGTGTCTTCTATGTAAGAAGAAACAGGCACCTAAATTTGCATTGAAGAGGACTCAAACTTCAATTTTCTGGGTGTAGATCCACACCCTCACTAACTGAATCAGGCTTAGTTCTATGTACTCCCTCAGTATTTTTATTGTTGTCATTCAGACAACTTTGCTAGTTCAAATTTACCTCAGCTGAGCTGTCCGAACATCATGAATTTGAGTCCAGAGGTAGTATTAACTAAGGGAACTTGACTTTTCAAGTTTCTATGGAAGCAAATTAGATGTCTCATAGTGGAATCTGAAGTCAATTCAGTAGCTACTTCTAGCTATCATTAATCATGACACTGAAAGTTTACCATTGAGATGTAGAAGTAACTAAAACCCTTTTGTTCATTTTTCTATCATCTACAAACTATTTAGTCACATTTTTCTTTTGCAGGGACATGCGTCTTCAGTTTGGTACATTGTTAGCAGACATTGGACTTATAGATCTTCCTAAGGATAGTCTGGTATGGCTATTAAATCACTTAGATGCATCCCGCCACTTGCCAAGTCACCTGATGCTCCATATCAGTCATTTTTCCTTCCCTCGAATGTTCTTTTTTGCCTTGAATACGCAATAGAGCTGTGTATCATGAATTGAGAAGTACAGCACCTCACACACACAGACAAAATTTGTGCCACACACAGAGACAAAATTTGTGCTACTAGCTAAGAACCACAAGTGACATTCGTCTGCAATTAGACGCTGAACTCGCTGAATGTTGAGTGACGCCCACTGAACAATTGATCGTTGTGTTGCTTCCACAACAATGAATTATCCTCTGGCTGCAGCACCAGATTTGGTAGCCCAATCTGGTTGAAGGTGAAACCATACTTGTCTATAGAATGGCAACCTGTTAGAATGTGCTGGGCATCCTCTTCCTCTTGATGGTTTTAACTTGCTGTCACATACTTAACAATGAAAGTGTTTTCACCATTTCCCAGCTCGGTGAATGTAACATACTTAACAATGAACTGATGTAGTTTATTCCCACGGAAGGATCTACAAAGCTAATTTTCAAATTGTTGAAACACTGTCGAAATTTCCTTACAAGTTTAAAGATTTCTTTTTCTCGAATACGCAGGAGAGCTGCGTATCTTTGTATTGATAGAGAGGAAAAAACGGCCCTGTTCAAACACCGCCTCCTCATTCCTGGCCGAGCTATGAGGGACTGTAGATTACAAAAGGTCTTAACTACAAAAAAGCCACCAAATAGGTGAGACCTGACCGTAAAAACAACCAACTAATCTGGACCCTCTAAGGCAACTTGACCAAGTCCGAGAGCATGAAGGCCTTGGGCCCCGGCGAGGCATCACCAGTGCTGCTCATCTTTGAAGGTTCGAATGAGTTCATTCATACTCGGACTAGCGCCCTCAAAAACGCAAGAATTCCTATGCTTCCATATTACCCAAGCACCCATGATGATCATTGTGTTCAGCCCCTTCCTTTTATCCTTCTCTACTTGTTTGGTTGCCTTCCGCCACCAGCTCGCAAAAGATTTCTCATGGTGGCTTGGCACACATCGCTCCAAACCGAGAGGTTGGAGAACTTTGAACCAGAATTCTCTAGCGAACACACAAGTTGTGAGAAGGTGCTGCACGTCTTCGTCTTCCTGGTTGCACAACGGACACTGGCTAGGATGCGGGAGATTTCTTTTAGCTAACCTGTCCGCCGTCCAGCATCTGTTCCGTACCGCTAACCATATAAAAATTTTGCACTTCGCGGGTGCCCATGATTTCCATATTTTCCGCCATGGCTCAAAATTGATTTTTCCAAAGTGATATGCATGATATGCCGATTGAGAAGAATACTGTACAGATTGCTCTAGTTTCCTCAAGTGAAGATCCTCATCATCATTCAAAAATACTTCCTGTATCACATCCCAAAGTTGGAAGAATTCAAACAAACCTATCATAGACAGGCCTCCCTGAATATCCTAAGTCCAACTCTCGTTCATGAGCGCTTCTGCGACCGTGCGGGTTTTGGCTGTCCTCTTGGTCACATGCGTCACTCAAGTTTAAAGATTTCAGTACAACTTTCTTTGTTAATTTGTATGAAACACAGCAGAATTAATCGTTAAGTGTGAATTGGTTTTTCTATTTCCAGGGGCTTAAGGAGGGGAGGAGGAAAAGCAATCTCGAGACTTGGTTTTCTAATATGTCAGTTCCATTCAACATGTATGCTCGCTGCACTTCAGTTATTAAGGTAATCACATGATTGCCAGACCTTGTAAATTAGCTATGTCCTGCTGTTCACTTTCCAAGGAAATAATCAATGATTAAGGTGGAGTAATAATATTGTGGTATATCTTATTGTTGATTATTTAGTTGACAAAAAGGACTATGCATTTCCATAGCCCATATGTATTATTGAAAATTTTGATTAGATCTAGTGTATCAAACCTCTGAATTAATGAAAGTATGCTTCAGTTAGGCAGGAATTAATATGGCATAGCTTCTGTTCTTGTTTTGCTTTAAATGAGTCTCAGATGCTTTCA
This sequence comes from Eleusine coracana subsp. coracana, assembly GCA_032690845.1. NCBI lineage: Eukaryota > Viridiplantae > Streptophyta > Magnoliopsida > Poales > Poaceae > Eleusine > Eleusine coracana. The sequence continues at coordinate 13,647,905 of CM064424.1, forward strand.
TCTCAGCAACTTTTGGACATAAAATGCAAATATATTTGCCAAAGCAGATAGATTTTTCTTGCAATCTTACTTGTGGGAAAGTATGGCATGCCATCATCACTCATCATGCTTTGTGTATCTGGGCTTATTAGCTATTACATTACTAGTTATCTGGATGTTTTATCTCTTATAAATCGATATGATGTCAACATATTGAACAGAAAAATTCTTACATGGCAGTTGCATTGTGCAGTCGGTCATATGTGCAGGTCTATACCCTAATGTTGCAGCAACGTTGGAGGGTGTTGATCCTGGAGGTCTTGGAGGAAGAAAGCCCTCTGATGTTCTATTTAGTAGGGACCGTCCTCGATGGTATGATGGAAAACGGGAAGTCCATATACATCCATCATCTGTAAACCACAGTTTGAAAGCTGTTCAATACCCATTTTTGGCGTTTCTTGAGAAGGTATATATTTATTTCTGACATGAATGGGAGTGTATCATTACTATATTGTTGCACAAGCTGTTTTATTTTCTTTCACATGGTGACAATAACATTTAGTAACATAATGAGGTATATTATTATGCTCTACCTTTTTTCCCCCTTCCATCATGTCAGATGAACATGCTTGGAATTATGCTTCTAATTAGTTGTGGACATTAAGTAATGTTGGCCCCCAATTTTACAAATAGACTTGTTTGTTAGAGAAGTACGTTGTGCGATGTTTCACATCTTATATTTGCACGACTTTTGTATCAACTGCTATCAATATTAAAAAAAAAATTATGTTACCTTTTTCTTCAACATTATGCCGTTGTGCACGGTGGAAGTACCTATTACAGTGCTGGAATACTTTGATAAAGTCAATAGACAATGCCTATGGAGAAAATCTGACAGTAATGCTAAGAGTAAACCAATGGTAGCATGGAAAAAGTGTACTAGACCTAAGAGGAAAGGAGGATTAGGAATTATAAACTTGAGGACCCAAAACACAGCTCTAAGACTAAAGCACCTAGACAAGTTTTATAAGAAGAAGGATGTCCCTTGGGTAAAGCTAATCTGGAACACACACTATGCAGATGGACAGGTTCCTCATACCTGTAAAGATAAAGGATCCTTCTGGTGGAAGGATACACTCAAACTTGCTGACACATACAGAGGCATTGCTACATGCTCAGTAGGGAATGGCACCACAGTCCTATTTTGTTTGGATGTATGGAACAACCATCTTCTAAGTCACAAGTTTCCAAGACTATATTCCTTTAAAAAGGCCGTACCTAGTGCTGAGAGCTCCCGCACTGTGCGGGGTCTGGGGAAGGGTGTTAGCGGCAGGCCTTACCCCGGCCTGTGCAATGCGGTGAGACCGCGGCTTGAACCCGGAACCTGTTCAAGACTATATTCCTTTGCTAAACACAAAAGCATTTCAGTGGCAAAGTTCTTGCTGAACAACCACATTGATCAACAGTTTCATTTACCACTCTCTGCTCAAGCCTATCAGGAACACCAGGAACTACAACAACTAATTCAGCAAATTCAAATCTCTGATCAAGAAAGCCACACTTAGCAGTACATATGGGGGAATGGCACGTATACAGCTTCCAAGTTCTACCACCTTCCTTACAGAAACATGCAACCCCCACATTCATTCCTATGGCTTTGGGACTCTAAATGTTGTAACAAGCTACGAGTCTTCACTTGGCTCATGCTTATGGACAGATTAAACACCAGAAACATCTTAAGAAGGAAACACTATAGGTTGGAAGGCAATAACTAGAACTGTGTGTTATGCACTCAAAATAGGGAGGAAACGACCTTCCACCTATTCTTCTCCTGCCCATTTAGTAAACATTGCTGGATGCACATAAACTTCAATTGGAATATGCAGCTGGATTTCCACACCATGATAAAACGGCAAAGAAACAGTGCACCCATTCATTCTTCATGGAAATATTCATCCTAGCTGCCTGGCAAATCTGGAAGCAAAGAAACAATAAAATTTTCAATCGAAGTCCCCCCTCATTCCAGAACTGGAAGATTGATTTCTTGCAAGAAGGGGCACTTTCAAGCAAAATCAGTTCTCTAATATTCTAAATGTGTACAGATAGTGCTCCCCTTTTTTCTCTCCCCTGGCTCAGAATGGGTCAGCTTTCTGACTGTTGTATAGCCCTCTTGGCTTTGCTTGTAACTAAACTCTTGCTTTCGTTTTTTTTTTAATATATTACTACCACAGCAGGGGTTTCCCTTGCTGTATATTCCTCAAAAGAAAAAAAAAACATTATGTCGTAGTGTGTATCTTTTATGCAGACAGAATTTGCCTGTAGGACTGATCAAATTTAGTAGCCAATTTGGGTAATGCATGTGGCCATATGCTATTTACTGTTGTATCAGGATTGTGGCCACCACCCTAACTTAAACTAGCATCAAATTGTCAATATGACAATATCTGATAGGAGTACATCTTTATGATTCAAATCTCTGTTTCCCATTTTCAGGTTGAAACTACCAAGGTGTTCTTGCGTGATACTAGTGTCATTTCCCCCTACTCACTATTGTTGTTTGGTGGTTCTATGGTAATCCAACATCAGGTATTTTCTCTCTGGGGCAATTGTGTTTTTACCCCTGTTTTGATGTCCAATTGTCATTTCCCCCTACTCTGATTTTAAGGCATCGCCTAGGCGTCCAGGCGCTAAAAATTTCAGGGCGTCCTCGTCGCCTTACTAGGATTCAGCCAAGGCGAGGGTAGAAGAGAGGAGGAAAGGGTGGGAGTAGTCGGTGAGGCTAGAAATCTGTCGCCACAGCCGTCCCAGTCGGCTTCCGCGTTCCTAGCTTGTGCAGGTTGGCTTAGGCGGCCGTCGATCTGGAAGGGAGCAGCAGCGCCGGCGAGCTGGCGGTGCAGTGGAGAGAAGAAGAGGGGAGGAGCGGCAACAGGGGAGGAGCAAGGGGAGGGGAAGGAGCTGCGGTGGGGGAGGAGCGCTGCGGGCTGGGACGGAGCTGCAGCGGTGGCAGAAGAGGAGCGCTGCGGCGTGGGAAGGAGTTGCGGCGGTGGGGGAGAACGGAGGAACGCTGCAGCGGTGTTTGATTTGGCTGCGTAGGGTTATATGGCGTGAGAGGAAGCAATAGTGGGCCTGTTAGTGGGCTGGGCCAAGCGTCCTCTCTATTATTTGTCTTTTTTCTCCTTTTCTTTTCCCTTTTTCTTTTCTATTTCCCCTCCCTGCCTTCTATTTTTCTATTTCTTAAGGCTGGTAAGGCGTCGCCTTGGTTCGCCTTATCATCGCCTAGGCGTCGCCTAGGCGACTGGAAGGGTGCACCGGTGCAGAGCGTCTCGCCTCGCCTCGCCTTACCGCCTTAAAAACATAGCCCCTACTCACTATTGTTATTCTCTCTCTCTATCAAACACTAGACTAGTGAACCCTCAGCCCCCCCCCCCCCCCCCCCTTCCTTTGTTGTGCCACGTTTCTGGTGATAGGATGTTGGATATTTGTACTTGTCAGAGTCATGGTCAAAACTGAAACTGCATAACCTTGAAAACAAAAAAGAATATTTATAATAGGAAATTCGCTGTTAAGCATGGTTTCCAGTGTCCCCTTTAGCAATAATTAGCATGTAGTGATGCTTCATAAATTTTTATAACAAGCAATATATGTAGCGCACACAGAGTTAAGCAAACCTGCAAAAATTCGATTTCAAATTCATCTTTGATATCGAGATTCAAAGAACACCAGTGGTACTGCTAACACATGCCAAAGAACCCCTGATCACCAACAAATTACTGAATTTTATTTCTTTATCTAAGCCAAGTTTGATGCATAATTTTTGCATGCCTGCTTAATTTGACGTGGTGAATTTTTGCACATTTTTGAAACAATGCACCATACTGGATTCATTAATGTGGACATGGGGACCCCTGGACACAAAATCTGCATAAGGGAGGTACACATTAGGGATAGGGAGCACACATCAACGGGGACATGGTATCACTCCTAGTCTATGTGGATCAGGGAGAATAGTTTAGAGGTCCTGGGGAACCTCATATGTATTATCATATTTTTTGAGGGAAATACATGCGTATTATCATATTGATAGTGTATATGATATGGGACTATCTCATATTGATAGTGTATATGATATGGGACTATCTAATATAAGCCTCAGAAGGGGAAACTGACATGTCTTTGTTTCCAGACAGGAGTGGTTGTTATTGATGGATGGTTGAGGTTGTCTGCTGCTGCCCAGACTGCTGTTTTATTCAAACAGCTTCGAATGACCCTTGATGTTGTTCTGAAAGAATTGACTAGAAAGCCAGAGGTATGTTCTTTTCCTTTTGTTAAACATGCAAAGGTGAATCAAAAAACTCGCTGAGGAAATGGAAATGTCATATAGCAGTAATTATCTCTTGCCCATCTCTGCATACAACTTTGATCTTAACCTTTTAACAATAGACTGCTTCACTATATGTCAAAGATGTATAACTTGGTACAGACTGCTTGAAAGAGTGTGCACTAGGTTTTAGTTCTTAATCTTAGAACTTACCTTTTCTGATAAGCTGACCCGGTTGTGTCTGGTATGTCAGATGGCAACGTTTGTTGAGAATGAAGTGGTCAGATCCATCATTCATTTAATGTTAGAAGAAGAGAAGGCCCAACAAGCATAAATCTGGGAGCCTGACTCTTCATTGGCAGTTTTTATTGACAATGAAGAAGAGAAGGCCCAGCTCTGCATATTATTTCAGAACTTGGTCGTATTGACATGTCTTCTCTGCGGGCATCAATGTTTGTTTTGGCCGGCTTGAACATTCAATCCTGGTAAACCGTTCTTCAAGATGTGGTGATTGGCGATACGAATGCTGCAAAGTGGAAAAGTGCTTTGCCATTTGTTGCTGCGTTTGGTTTGATCTATGTGCAGAACAAAGTTTGACAGGTTATAGTGCAACCATGTTCCAAATGTGGAACATTTTTGAACATGTTGGAGCAGCCCTAGTACAAAAGCCAACTTGTAGTAAATTTTACTTATGAAATGTTGACTAGGAAAAGAAATGGGAAATTAAACATACATGAACCTCTGAACGATTACCATAGTAAACTGCTGATGGCAGTTGCATTAGGATTCAGAATGTGCCCTTTTGCCATTTTGCAATTCGTAAGATACTGATCCATTATAGGTGCAAGATGCATTTGAAGTTGGAAATGCAACCACACGTCTTGTACAAAGTATTGTTCCATTCTGGAATGCTGTTATTTCTCAAAACAAATTCAATGCTGGTGACACTCTGAAGTCTTATATCAATGTATATGTATCAAATTGACTGTTAAAAGATATAATGCACGGTTCATCCCACTGTTATATGTACGATTTACTCTAATGCTGGAATCAGTGGTTTAATTGCTGCTGTATAGGGTTAGTTTTGCGGACCAGTTCTCATTACTGGCTAGACGAACGGAATCAGCCATCGTATTTTTTTAGGACCATTGTTTCTAGAAAGGACAGCGAGACGGGTGGCTCTCAGCGGAGCGACGGTTGATACTCGAGTCTCAGATGACCCTTTTTTACGTCTTTTCCAGGTCTATATCCTGTGTCTGAGCGAAGCGACGGCTCGAATCTCAGATGCCCCTCTTTTACGTCTTTTTTTTTTCTGGTCTACCTTCACTTGCCTTACCTTCGTCGCATCTTCTCGCTGCCACCCTTTCCACGATTTTTACTGGTTCTCCATCGATATTCAGGCGCAGGAGTAATAAGTCCTCAGATTTTTATTTGACCCTATCCATGTATGATTTTTATTTGACCCTATCCATGTATCCAGAGCCTCGCCGCTGCCATATATCCACCCACACCGCACGGAACGGAGCATGGGCAGCGCCTAACTCCCCCGCCCGTCGACGTCGTCACCGCACCGCCAGCTCACGCCGCCGATGAGTCATTGGCCATGGTCTGAGCGCGAGCGTCCGCGTGCGGACACCTGTGACGCGCCCATGCCCGTACGCGCGAAACCAGTTTCAGCGTGGGCCCTTCGTCACGGCGCCAACTCGTTTCTTTGTCTTGACGAGCTGAGAATGGACGAGTCAAGGACCTTCGTACTCGAAGCAGGTGCGCACGGCGAGAAGCGAGTGAGGTGGATGTCAAAGGCAAACCGTCCGGTTAAGTTACAGTGACGTGTGCTTTATGCTTTATAGCAACGGGAACAAGTTATATTATGGCCACGGCAGGTTAGCTCCGAAACGCTGATGTTACGGAAAGCGACAAGATTTGTAATCCCGAGCTTCTTCGACCCTTCTTGCTCACATGGTACGAACTACGAAGAGTATAACTAACTATATATACACTTTAGTGCCATCTCCATTTTAACTATCAATTTTGTTTGATGTAAAATTGGGATAGCAAACAGTGGAATGAGCAGTGTTCTTTATTATTGTAGATGAGTTTCATATTTAGGGGAGAAAAATAGGGACATGTCCTATCGATCGACTGCCACAAGTTTGACAATTGACTTATCACCACGTTTCTTAACAAATTTGTACTTTCTATCACTAATATATTTCATTTTCTTGACAGACATAACTTTGAACCTGTTTCTGACCAATATCAATGTCTCTTTTGCTTTCTGTTTCGTTTATATGTCCGGATACTTTGGCTTAACTTTTTCTATATAACAATAATGGTTGTTAACTTTTTTTTCTATTTATTAGTGTTGTAATTTAATACTCTAAAGTGAACGCATAGACTTTTCTATTGGCTAAATATTAATAAAAGGCTAGAACATATCCATAAAAAAGGTTAAAACATAAGGTATCCAGAGTCGTCATTGATAGTGCCGGCCGATGGGCCTTTTGGTTGCCTATAGACTATGATAGCATTCTTAATAAGTTTATCAATATGTGTCAGGGCATGAAATATACTCCTCTGTTCTTAAATTATTATCGCTGTTGATTTTTTTAGTTAATTTTGAGTATTTATCTTATTTAAATTATTTTTAAAAATATCATATATATTGTCTTAGTTTGTTTTATTATGAAAGGAAATTAAAATATAACTTAAAATTTTTCATATTTAAAATAATATTTTGTATAAAACAAATGATTAAAGTTGAATAAAAAAATCAATAGTGACAACAATTTAAGAACAGAGGGAGTATATTGTTGCTTTTAAAATAGAAGCGAAAGAATATGTGTTTAAGTTTGTTGTCAAATTCTAGAATCTAAACACCTGGAGTGGTCTTGTAAGTCGTGTCAGGCTTTCATGAAAGATTATTAGAACTCATGTGAGATCTGACAATAGAATATTGCTCTAACGTCTCTTAGAATGACTTATTAACTTGTAAATTATGTACTATGCAGCATGTTCTCGAAAAAACGATGATCCACTTGACCACTAGGTACGCATCTTTGCTGGACCTTGAACTAGGTGCTATACCACCGGAAGCGTACACCAAAAATCATTTTATTGAATAAAAATCTATCAGAAAAGACGAGAGAGTGACATGTGGATTGCCTCGGTGTTCCTGTTGCAATCAAACGGCGCCATTTGGAATAAACTAAAGGAATTCATCATGACGCATTAGACATTAAGTCGCACAAGATAGCATTGAAGCACTTGCGAGACAAAAACGTCGCTATCATCTTTTATAAGAATTTCCTGGTAGATTATATAGTTCGGGCCCGTCAGGTCATCCGTTTTATGTGATCCTTCTTTGCTACGTCTATAGATAGGTGCAAGAATGGCCCAACTTGGTCATGTCCGTCCATTTCGAAAACTGTTGTACACATCACCTAGGTTTCGTTGATATGAAAAATAGATAGTAAAATTATCCCTTTGATATGTTATTATTTTTCAGAATGTCAATAAGATGAACACTTCATAAGATTCATTGAGTTAAAGTATAACATAGAGACCACTAAATGTCTCGAAGAGATATTAACAAACTCAACTGAAGTAGAACCAGACAATCAAAAGCAATAAGAATTAAGCAATTGATTCTGAGAGAGAATTAGAGACTCACAAAAAAATTGACTTTCAAAGAAAAAAAAACTATGCAAACCGTCATGAACTAACCAAGCTCTCAAATCCGAAACTTAAATTCATTGGATTTCATTCATATATCCAAATTTGATAAATGAGTTTGCTTTTAGTTTCAGAAGAAGAAAAAAAAATCTTTAGTATGAATTTAATATATTGGTGGAGGTGGTAACACTTACCAAAACTATTTCTTTTATATGAATGGAAAGTATATAATGCCTAGGTGTCGTACACGGGTTAAGGTTGGATCCGGGTAGCCTACCTCTCCATACAATAATTCTCCCCTGCTTATGCCCACCTGTCATTATACATTCCGCAAAACTATTCTCACGTCAAATACCATCAAAACGAGCGGGTTATCACTCGCAACATACTGGGACCTACACGTCAGCTAGTGTAGGTGGCTATAGCTGAGTGCGAACAGGAAAAATCTGAACTCGGCGTCTCCTTCTCACTACACGCTCACAACAGCGGAGTCCCACCTCGCACTTCACTCATCATTCCCCCTCCGCCCTCGCGGCTGCTGCTGCAGCTCGGCTCTGCCCCCTTCACTCGCCAATCCCAACGCACGGCCTCTTGCGGCTTTGGCCGGAACTGCCCCGTGCTCCCGTCTGGCCAGCTCACCACCTCTCCAGATTCCATCTAGAGCCAGCCGCTGTCCTTTAAGAAGGCCTCGTGCCTGATTGGGGATCCAAAATCTCGGTCGCCACATCGGGGTAAGCTAGAGGCCTTTGCTCTTGGATTTCCTAGCGTCGTCTGCTTCATTCAAACCCGATTTGCTCTTTATTTGCGTGACGATTACATGATTCGGTTGGCTGATGAACAGTGACCATTTGCGCTGTTGTTGCGCTTGTGCAGGGGAAGCGGATTCGACGGCCATGACGGGCGCGGTGCTGGTAGCCATCGCGGCCTCCATAGGCAACTTGTTGCAGGGCTGGGATAATGCGACGATTGCAGGTAACTCATGATAGAAAATGGTCTAATCTTATTTTGTGTAGATGCGTAAGATGTCTTTTTATGCTGAGGGAGGGTCCATGTGAGGTAGTTGCAATTATTGGGATTCCTGTCGAGATCATGATGTGTTTGGTGGAATGGGCGAATCGCTATATAGTAAAAGCATTTCATTTATTCTTTTACGGTCTTGAATTTACCTAGCAATGATGCTCTCCTCAAGAATTTCGAGTATGTTCTTATCTTGTCCAAAACGGTTGTATGGATCAGCTATATACGGCCTCTTTATGTGAAAATTTGATGGGATCGAAGCCAAAATTTGATACCGATAGCTTGACTTATTCTGACTGTTGACCTGATATGTGATCTGCAGGCGCCGTTTTGTACATAAAGAAGGAATTCAATTTGCAGAGTGAACCTCTCATTGAGGGTCTCATCGTGGCCATGTCGCTCATTGGGGCAACAGTCATCACAACGTTCTCAGGAGCAGTGGCTGACTCTATTGGTAGGCGGCCTTTGCTCATCTCCTCGGCTGTACTCTACTTTATCAGTGGGTTGGTGATGCTCTGGGCGCCAAATGTGTATATCCTACTCCTAGCAAGGCTCATTGATGGGTTCGGTATCGGTTTGGCTGTTACTCTTGTCCCACTGTACATTTCTGAGACTGCCCCGACAGACATCAGAGGACTATTGAACACACTTCCACAATTCAGTGGGTCGGGAGGGATGTTCCTCTCTTACTGCATGGTTTTTGGGATGTCCCTCATGCCAAAACCTGATTGGAGAATCATGCTTGGGGTTCTGTCAATCCCATCGCTTATATACTTCGCATTGACTGTCTTCTACTTGCCGGAATCGCCGAGATGGCTTGTGAGCAAAGGAAGGATGGCTGAAGCTAAGCGAGTGCTACAAAGGCTGCGAGGAAGGGAAGATGTCTCAGGTTTGTATGCTTTTGCAAGTTGCAATTCAATGTTGTTGTAGTATGTATGGTATCTATGTTATGATTACTAATGCTTGATTAACTGTACAGGAGAAATGGCTCTTCTAGTTGAAGGTTTGGGGGTTGGGAAAGACACACGCATCGAAGAATACATAATTGGACCTGATGATGAGCTTGCTGATGAAGGACTGGTTCCTGATCCAGAAAAGATCAAATTATATGGTCCGGAGGAAGGCCTATCTTGGGTTGCCCGTCCTGTGCGGGGGCAAAGTGCACTGGGAAGTGCGATGGGTCTCATCTCTCGGCATGGGAGTATGGTTAGTCAGGGAAAGCCCCTTGTGGATCCAGTTGTCACCCTGTTTGGGAGTGTCCACGAGAAGATGCCTGAGATAATGGGGAGCATGCGGAGCACCTTGTTTCCCAACTTTGGCAGCATGTTCAGTGTTGCGGAGCAGCAGCAGGCTAAAGCTGACTGGGATGCCGAGAGTCAAAGGGAAGGTGATGATTATCCCTCAGATCATGGTGGAGATGACATTGAGGATAGCCTCCAAAGTCCACTTATTTCTCGTCAAGCGACAAGCGTGGAAGGAAAGGAGATTGCTGGACCTCATGGTAGCATAATGGGTTCTGTGGGAAGAAGTCGTAGCATGCAGGGAGGAGAGGCAGTTAGCAGCATGGGCATTGGTGGAGGATGGCAGTTGGCGTGGAAATGGACTGAGAGAGAAGGTGCAGATGGGCAAAAGGAAGGTGGCTTCCAACGTATTTACTTGCACGAGGAGGGGGTTCAAGGCAACAGAGGTTCTATATTGTCACTACCAGGAGGGGATGTTGCTCCTGGTGGTGAGTTTGTCCAGGCTGCAGCTCTTGTGAGCCAACCAGCTCTTTACTCTAAGGATTTGTTGGAGCAACGTGCTGCTGGTCCTGCAATGGTGCATCCATCTGAGGCAGTTGCTAAAGGTCCAAGATGGGCTGACTTGTTTGAGCCTGGAGTGAAACATGCACTGTTTGTTGGTATAGGAATACAGATCCTGCAGCAGGTAACTAAATTCTTCCTCTACACCATATTTTTATGCCTTGAGAATACATTATCCCACTGAAGGCATGGTCTCTTGTAGTTCTATCATGATTTAATCCTTCTTGTATTACTTATATGTGCAGCACTTCCGCTAATAAATTTCTTTTTTTAAGTTCTTTTGGCCTTACCACAGAAGGAATTATGGTAATTAACTCACCGGTGTTTTGTTGCTTTTTCTAAATAAGGAACAAACCTGATTATAGGATGCATGCTGATCTGGGTAGCATAGTTTGCTGATCAACCTGCAAATGCTGTGACTACGAGTACACATTTATTTTTTCTAACACAAATCTGTGTTTACATCTTGTAGTCGATGTTAAGAAACATGCTGAGTCTGTATGAGAAACACATAAAAGAGTACTCTATTGAATAAGATACCAGGGAAGTGCTGGGAGTGGGCTGTGAGGCACCTGTACATTGTTTGTATCAAATAAGATGATTAATTAGTGTTTATCAGAAGCATGCGAATTTGCTCAACTTGAAAATTCATGTTGTGACATAGTTCAGTTATTCTTTCTTTCTTTGTTTGCAGCAATATAGTATACAAAATATCATAGAAGTTATTAACTTATCTTTTGATGCAGTTTGCTGGTATCAATGGTGTTCTCTACTACACTCCTCAGATTCTTGAGCAAGCAGGTGTCGGTGTTCTTCTTTCGAACATTGGTCTTAGCTCATCTTCTGCATCTATTCTCATTAGTGCGTTGACAACCTTGCTCATGCTTCCGAGCATTGGTATAGCTATGAGGCTCATGGATATGTCTGGAAGGAGGTTAGACTTCAACTTTTATATGCTATTGCTTTTTTTTTTTGTGTGTGTGTGTTTAGATGCACTCTGGTAACATAAGTAAAAAAGAGTAACCATTCTTCTGCCTTGTTTCTTGTTCAGGTTTCTTCTTCTTGCAACAATCCCAATCCTGATAGTGGCACTGGTTATATTGGTCCTTGTCAACATCGTGGAAGTTGGAACCATGGTTCATGCTGCACTCTCTACGATCAGTGTCATAATCTATTTCTGCTTCTTTGTCATGGGGTTCGGGCCTATTCCGAACATTCTTTGTGCTGAGATTTTCCCCACAACTGTTCGCGGCATCTGCATAGCCATATGTGCCTTAACTTTCTGGATTGGTGACATCATCGTGACATACACCCTTCCAGTGATGCTGAACGCCATTGGGCTTGCTGGTGTTTTTGGAATATATGCTGTCGTTTGCATGGTGGCCCTTCTATTTGTATTCATGAAGGTCCCGGAGACAAAAGGCATGCCTCTTGAGGTCATCACCGAGTTCTTTTCTGTTGGTGCAAAGCAAGCCAAGGAACCAAGGGATGATTGATTTGCTCAGGACCAACATTGCTGGCAACAATTTTGTGGTTTCCAAAATTTGCCGTAGTTAATATTGTGGTCCCATGAACAAGAAACTTGGACCGACGAAGAAGGGAGTGGGGTCAGTGTGCCTGAATATATAAGTCGGTCGGCTCTCGGAACTAGAATGTGTAGATCCTCCTCATCTGTTCTTTTTTTTTTTTTGCTTGGAGACTGTATTTGTATCCGTTGGAATTTTTGCCTGTGTAACTAGTGGTGTGCGACAGTTATGTGTTTGTCTTCTTATCTTCTCTGTATTTATTTTTGTCTTCTTATCTCCTTTCTATTTTGAGTTCATCTTGTTCAGGAAAAATACAGTGACAAGCCAGTGGTTATTACCATGCCAGTATGCCACCACCAGTGGAGGCTGAGAAGGTACAATTCTTGCTGGCCAAACATCTCCAATGGAGATACAGTATAATTCTTGCTAGCTGATTCTCTCCGATCTCCAGTAAGCTTCTGCTCCTGGTTTCAAGGTTGTTTTCGAGGGTTTTCAATCCAATTACCGTTACTTCGAGACCTCCTGAGCTCCCCAAAACCTAGCGCCGTCGTACATCCCCATTAGCCCCTCCCGGCCTCCCCTCCCTTCCCCAGCCGACGATCGGAGTGGGGCCATCTCCGGTTAGCATAGTCTAGTTTTCCTTTTCTAGATTTGCTCCAGTTAATAGTTATAGTGGGCCATGTGCCGGCGTCGCTGCCTCCTCCAAGCTGCTATCGCCCGTCGCCTTCTCGCCGGCGGCCTCGTTTTCTAGAATGGCAGCCACGACATATATACTTACTACAAAGCACCATTCTAGACTGGACGGAGCTCAAGAAGATAGAGCCATGTGTAAAATGTATTCGGAGCTCAAGAGAATAGAGGAACACTTTAGGTCTTTTGGTTTCACTCCTAGTCAATCTGGATCAGGAAGAACAGTTTAGTAGTCCTGAGGAACCTCGTATGTATTATCATATAGTATATTTTAGGGGAATACATGTGTTACATGATATGGGGAAACTGATGGTCTTTGTTCCAAACAGGAGTGGTTGTTATTGATAGATGGTTGAGGCTGTCTGCTTCTGCACATACTGCTGTTTTATTCAAACAACTTCGAATGGCCCTCGATGCTCTTCTGAAAGAATTGACAAAGAAAACCAGAGGTATGGTCTCTTTCTTTTGTTGAACATGCAAAGGTGAATCAAAAGACTCGCTGATGAAATGGAGATGTCATATTTTTAGATAATGGAAAAATTCCGACCTTTTGTAAGTTGCATATGGCCAAAACAGACTCCTTATTACAGCATGAGGCGACCAAAAGGCGCGATAACAGAATTGTAGCAACACTAAAAATAGCAAAGCCTATGCCGCAATGGCCACCCATGCATAGAAAATACGCTCATGGCGACCACCTCCAAAGCCTGGCATGCTTTCACCATCGCTTCCCTATGGATGTCCTTCTGCAATATTCTCCAAAAACGGCACCAGTAAGTCGCTTTGAAGACCACCTGCATCAATGAGATTATCGGTTTTTTGTCAAAAACAATATCATTCCTGCAAAGCCATATCGACCATAACATGGCTGCCACCCCAACACTGATCAATATTATTTCTTTCAATCCCTTTGAGATTAGCCAGTCCCCAACAATGTGATTAGTATTAAGCGGTCTTTGTAAACCAGTAGCAATGGTAAAAACCCGCCAAACATTTTGGGCGATATGACATTCAAAGAAGAGATGTTGAATCGACTCGCTAGAATTACAAAAGCAGCATTTTTGGGAGCCTTTCCAATTCTTTCTCCCTAAATTATCTTTGGTCAGCGTGATTCCTCTTGAAAGATTCTATAAGAAAATTTTGATCTTTAAAGGGAGTTTGGAGCATTATAGCATTATACATAGAATGAACCGAGAACATGTCATTTTCATGTAAATTCCATTTGAAACTATCTGGTTCATCCCTGAGTAGCACAGTGCTTGCCTTGGGGACCAAATTATTCCATTCTAATAACTTTAATTCAATTATGAGTCTTCTAAAAGTAAGGCTAAGAGGTATGGACTGAAAGACATATTGAATAGTAACATTCTTCCATCTCGTCATATTGTACAAATTTGGAAATTGTTCACTTAAAGGTGTATTATCCATCCAAGTGTCTTTCCAAAATCTAATTTGGCTTCCATCCTTTACTTGGAATGAGCCCCATTTGAAAAACTCATCCCTTACTTTTAGTAAACCAGCCCAGAAGTGAGAATCACTCGGTTTTCTTTGGACCAGGGTGAGAGGACAATTAGAGAAGTATTTATTCCTAAGCAATCTTTGCCACATCCCATCCTTGTTCAACAGCCGAAAAAGCTATTTACTCAGAAGACAAATGTTTTTAGCGCGAAGATTGATCACCCCAATCCCCCCTTGATCTTTGGGTTGACAAAGTATTTCCCATTTGGCAAGGTGGTACTTCTTTTTGTGTCCTTCCCCCTCCTAATAGAATTTGGAGCGTATTGTATCTAATTTCTTCGGGACACCCTCTGGAATCTCGAAGAAGGACATCATGAATACTGGAAGGTTGCTAAGGATGGCGTTGACAAGTATTAGTCGTCCCCTCGGTAGACATTTGTTTTCCTTTCCACTTATTCAATTTCTTCTAGAACCTCTGGATCACGTCATTCCATTCACTGTTCTTGAGTCTCCTGTGGATCATAGGGATACCCAAGTACTTGAATGGTACTTTGCCCATGTTGCCTCCAAACAGAGTTGAATATTCATCCTCAAATTCCTTTGCTTCACCAAAGCAAAAGAGTTCACTTTTTTTAAAGTTGATTTTGAGGCCAGATAGTTGTTCGAAGACACACAACAAAAGCTTCATATTAGTAGCCTTTTGTATGTCATGATCCATAAAGATAATGGTGTCATCAGCATATTGTAGTATCGACAGACCATCATCTACAAGATCCAGTAGTACACCCTTAATTTGGCCATCCGCTTTTGCTCTCGCTATGAGTATTGCGAGCATATCTGCCACCAAATTAAACAGGATAGGTGATAAAGGATCACCCTGTCTGAGACCTTTGTAAGTCTGGAAGTATGGTCCTATGTCATTATTGATCTTGATTCTCACATGACCACCAGATGCAAAACTATCAATCCATTGGCACCAGGTATCCGAGAATCCCTTCATTCGCAAAGTTTGTTGAAGGAATGGCCATCTGACCTTGTCATAGGCCTTTTCAAAATTGAGCTTTAGGATAACTCCATTCTTGTGATTCCGATGCAGTTCATGAATGGTTTCGTGTAGAATAATGACACCTTCCATTATGTGCCGCCCAGTCATGAAAGCTGTTTGGGACCGACGAACTATTTTGTCTGTAACCAGACCTATCCTATTAGTGGCAACTTTAGTTAGTATTTTAAAGCTGACATTAAGTAGGCATATGGGTCGGTACTCTTGGATTTTTGATGCATCACCTTTCTTCAGCAAAAGAGTAATAATCCCGAAGTTAAGACTATAGACAGATAATTTTGCATCATGAAAGTCTTTGAAAAGAGCCATTAGATCATGCTTGATAACTTCCCAAAACACTTGGTAGAATTCCGCTGGGAAGCCATCCGGACCTGGAGCTTTATTATGTTCCATTTGGAAGATGGCCCTTTTTACTTCATCAACATCAAAGGGGGCAGTTAGAATTTCATTTTCCTATGGTTGGACTTGCGGTATATCTTGGGTCATGTTCTCATCCAGAGTTATAGTATTGCTCTCTGGCTTTCCAAACAGGCCCTTGTAGTATCATGTAATATACCGCTTTAAATTAACATCACCCACTATAGTTCCATTACCTGTTTCTAAATGATAGATTCTGGATTTTCTATATTTACTATTGGCTACCAGATGAAAGTATTGAGTATTATTATCTCCTTCCAAAAGATCTCTCACCTTCGTCCTTTGGTACCATTTTATTTCTTCCTCGCAGAGCATTTGAGAAAGTCTATCGTTTAGGTAATGTTTGAGAGCTATTTAATTAGGCGTTAGAGCATTGTTTTCAGCCTTTTTATCTAGCTTATCAATCAGTGCAATCAACTGCTTTTTCTCTTTCTTCAGAGAACTAGTTGTGTCCTTGGCCCAACCCCATAAATATTGGCGTATGGTTCTGATCTTATTTTGCCAAATTTCTATAGCTGAATTACCCCCATGATCCTCATTCCAAATATTGGCGACCATGTCAAAAAAACCCTCACGGATGAGCCATCACAACTCGAACCTGAATTGGTACTGCCCACCTGAATTGCCTGTTCCAGTATTGAGCAACAGAGGAGTGTGATCCGATTTGTCATGATCGAGAGCATTAACTGTGACTTTGGGGTATCTAGTTTCCCAGGACGTGTTCATAAAAACTCGATCGAGTTTCTCGAACGTTGGCGGATCTAAGTCACTAGACCAAGTATATTGGCGGCCAGTCATCTCAATTTCTCTAAGTTCAAGGGTGTCAAGGATTGAGTTGAAGAGACGTGGCCATTTAGTGCCAAAAGCACCTATATTTTTGTCCTCGGGATATCTCATAATATTGAAATCCCCTCCGATGAGCATTGGTTGGGTTTCTTTGCTACAAATATGGGCTAACTCAGTGAGAAATTGAGTTTTATGCTCTTCTTGAGCTGGTCCGTACACAATATACAAAGCCCAAGTGAAACCGTCATCTTTGTTTTGAAGGAGAAATTTTGAGTAGAAATCCCCTTCGTCGATGGCTCCTACTTCGAAAGTAGATAAGTTTACCCCAAGTATCATGCCTCCGGATCTTCCTCTTGGAGGCATAGTATGCCAGAGGAAATCCTGACCGGCTGCTAGGTGCTTTAGAAAGGAAGTAGAAAAGTGGTTACCACCTGATTCAATCAGAGCAAGAAAGTCTAGGTGTTGTCTTTGACAAAAGTATTAATTCTATTGTGTT
Source organism: Eleusine coracana subsp. coracana (assembly GCA_032690845.1). NCBI lineage: Eukaryota > Viridiplantae > Streptophyta > Magnoliopsida > Poales > Poaceae > Eleusine > Eleusine coracana. The sequence continues at coordinate 13,665,132 of CM064424.1, forward strand.
TACCCAAGTCTCCCAGACCTCTGGTATTCCAAAAGATTCCTTTCATTTTAAAACAATTTTTGAAGGAGTTTTAGGCTTTTTAGAAGGGTGAGAATTATTTCCTTTGGTAAGCCGGCTTTTAGTCTTTTTTGATCTCTGGACAGCGGAGAGATCGTAGAGAATGTGATCAGCCGTGTCATATTCGAAATCATTGTTCAACTCACGGCAGACATGGCTAAGGTTAAGGTCTAGATCATCTACACCCTCCTCTCTATCACCACTAGGATCTAAAACCGGAGAAGACACAAATCTATTTTTCTTAGAAGCAGACAAATATAATCTATCTACCTCTATATTTTTTAAGGAAGTAACAGCATAAGTGATCTCTTTGTCATTTGTACCCAAAGACACCCCCAAATTTTTTATCTAGGCTCTAAGTTGACTGGAAGGTAAGGCGGTAAAGGATGTACATTCTTCCAAGTTTCGCTTAGCTGCCAGCTTCTGGGCTTTGATTATCATGTCCTCGTCTCCTTTTTTCCTCAGTTGTAGACTTGGAGATGCTTGTGGACCAGGAACCATGAACAGAGACTCCTTCCTGTCCATGGCATCCATCACCTGGTCGATGATGGCTCCATTCTTGCGAGCAAGGTTACGGATAGAATTTGCCATGACCTTATTTGAAGTATTCGTCCGTATCCCATTCTTCTTATAGACCTCATGCAGCACACGGCGTGGAAGAGAATGGAAATCAAAATGAGTATTCTCACCATATTTCAGCCCCATGGTGTTAGCCTCTTCAGTTATCATGGGTTCCAGCAGCATCACCTGTAGAAGGTTGGGCATGGAGGCCGAGCACTGGTGCAGCGTAGCACGTGGTGGCGAAGAATTCAAAAACTTCCCCATAAGTCCAACCAGTAGCCCACCAAGGTCTAGCTACGGCCCTTGCTGGTTAGTGGTAGGTGGGACGCGTGACCCGCCCAACAGAGCAGCAGCTTCATCATCACGAACAGCCTCGCCCTCTTGGCGCAGCTCCGTCCCGCCCTCCTTGGTCGGTGCGAGCGGCTTAGTTGCCCTCGCATCCAGGACCACCATAAGCAGCACAGCCACAGACGCCTGTGCCGACAGGTCTGGCGTAGCCACTATGGCAGGTACGACCTGCTGACATTCCGGCTTAGGTATAATAGTACCATAAGTGCCAGACGAGGTAAGCACAGAAGACCCCACATCGATCGCCATCTCAGCAGCATGCGACAATTCCTTGGTCTACTCTCCGACAACAGCATGCGGGAGCACCTCCCCCGTGGTTGGAGTAATACAATCCCTCGGGTTGTCATCGATATCTGCCGTTGTGTCCATTGTTGTAGCATTGACAGAACTGACAAGCCCCTACAATAGAATCTGTTCTGCATCCTCCTTGGTGACATCAGTCAAAGTGCCATCAACCAAATGGTTCTCCTCAGCAGCAACTTCGGCAGCGATCTCATCAATGATGGAGAACGCTCCCCTATCAATCATTTCTTTGGCCATAGCTCTCAGCTTCTCTTCCACCACCTGTTTCTTATGTTCGCTAGCAGCAGCATCGGTAACATCTTGCTTAGTGTCAGCCATTTCATTATCACCCGCAAACGGTGTTTGGTCCTTCTCTGCCGCTGCCCCCAAGTCATCCATGAGATTATCATCTTCATGCAGATTATCATCCCCCTTCTTGAAATCTATCCAGGTGCCATCTTTGCATATCTTGTTCACTTTAAAGAAAATGTCATATATGCCTTCGCCAACAACAATGTTCGTAGAATCAGGAATGTTGCCAATGTCCATGACTCCAACAAGAATTCTGACCACCCCCATCTTTCTCAAGTATTTCATATCCACTTATCTCTTGCTCATCTCTGCATACAACTTTGATCATATCCTTTCAACAATTGACTGATTCATTATATATCAAAGATGCATCACTTGAGCAGATGAAAAACTTCTTGAAAGAGCATGCACAAGGTTTTAGCTCTTACTTTGGAACTTACCTTTTCTGATAAGCTGACCCGATTATGTCTGGTATGTTAGATGACAATTTTTGTTGACACCATTATTCACTTACTGAGTTACTGTTAGAAGAAAAGGCCAACAAGCATGACTTTTCATTGCAATTTCTATGGACAATGAAGAAGAGAAGGCCAGTTACTTGTACAACATCAATATTTTTTTTAGGTGGTGGGCCATCTTAGGAGCCCATCAGCCCCATGTGGTGGGAGCTAGACGCGAGGAGTCGTAAAGGCTCAGGCCTGCTCCCGTTGGTGCACGCTTTGCAGGCCGAACAACATTAATATTTGTTTTGAACATCTTAAACATTCCATTTTGGTATACACAACTGCTTTCTTACATCATGATCTGGTGATTGGCGACATGAAAGCTGAAAATTAAAAAAGTGTTTTGCAATATGCTATTGTATTTTGCTTTGGTCTATGTGGGGAACAAAGTTTGAATGGTCCTAGTGCATCCATGTTCCAAAGGTGGAACTTTTTTTTTTACGAGGGGTTTTCATGCCAACTAGATAAATATAGGAAAAAAATTCCCTAGTGGCCATCAAAACAAATTCTTGTTTCTAATTGACCATCAAAAATTTCCAAATTCCTTTGTGGCCATCGATTCCAATTTATGTGTTAACGGTGTTACTTTGGAGGAGAAAAGACAAAGTTGCCCCTGAAGGCATTTTTGGCCATGACATTGCACAATTTATTAGTATATATATGCAATAAATATTTTTTAGAAAATAGGATATGAATGGAACTTTTGTGTTTGAAATCCTTGTGCATGTCGTGTCTGAAATTCTTGTGCACATATAACATATGAATGGAAGTATTTTGTCTAAAACATATTTATTACATATATATATTATTAGGCAAATTTATCTGCAACACACTCAGAAACCGTGTCTTTGGCAGCAACACACTACCGAAATCGAACTCATTTGAGACACACTTCAAAAGTGGTGGCATTCGTCTATAACACACCGAAGCGATTAAAATATTATTTCTGGCAATTCAGGTGAGAGAAATGACCATTGTCTCCTTTGTCTTCTCCAAATTCTTCAACATCTTGCCATTGATTCATTTCTTCTTCCTCTTCCGTGTGAACAAGATTGAGCTCGCCGTCAACTCCCGTGCCAGCGTCACCGTCAAGTTCTACGCAACCATCACGAGCTCTTGGCACCTCGGTGGGGATCCCTGGCTACCAAGCAAGCCCTCCATCTCTTCGACAATGTCTCCACTGCCTCCGCCGTTGTTGTTGTGCAATGAGCTATCACATAGGACGGCGGTGTTGGGCGTGCGCGTGTGGGTGCTCGTGTGCCACCTCCACTGCAGCGCTGCCGAGGCCGCGGCCGCGACGGCAGAGACACGTGGGCTGCCAGCCACCCTCGCTGCTGCCCCTAGATCCCCGACCGAGCTTGCTACTGGGTCGTCTTCCCCAAGCAACCCCCACCGCCATTTTTCCTCTGTCCGGCGACCGCTTCGGTGCGGCCTCCGCACGCTGGGGATGGGGGAGCGTCCTCTGTCCGCCTAGGTGCTCCCTGACGGCCGACCACTCGGAGAGGCTCCCATCGGTTAGGGCAAGGCGCAGCGGCCGCGGACGCTCCGGCTACTATTGTGACTCCTTGTTGGCGCCGCCGGAGGCAGCAGAGCCTGGGGTGACGAGGGGCAGGCATTGGTGCTTGCCGACGAAGTGGTTGGCGGCATCAGGGTCAGGCGAGGGGTTGGCGGCGTGGACCTTGCGGTTGCATCGCGCGCACAGTGCCGCGCCCACACCCCCGCCTCAAAGGAAGAAGACCAGGTAAAAGGGCACAATGGTCATTTTGCATAAGCTTTCAGCAGGAAATACTATTTTATTGGACGTGGTGTGTTCCAGACAATAACCATGAAATTGAAGTGTGTTCCAGCTAAAAATGCCTTTTTGCGGTGTGTTGAAGGTAAAGACACACTTTCTCGGTGTCTCTCAGATAAGTTGTCATATTATTATTATGCAACGTTATGGCCAAAAATGCCTTAGGGGCATATTTGTCTTTTCTCCTCCAAACTAACACAGTTAACTCATGAATTGGATGAGAGGGGTCACTAGGGCATAAAATTTGAAACCAATGGTCAACTAAGGGAATTGAAACATGTTGATGACCAATAAGGAACAAGAAAGTTTTGGATGGCTACTAGGGAATTTCCCCATAAATATATTATATTAATTAAAAACAAGCCGGACAGTTCATACAAAGTAAATCAAGGAATAAAATGAAACACAACCACTCTATAAGGGGTCTATCAATTGGGTAAGCCTAGGAAGAATATCATTTTTTGGCCTATGGACAACCATCAAGAGCTCAGAGACAAACATTCTTCGACAACCATCAATTGTAGGATCGACATTGTTGAAAAGCCAGTTGTTTCTTATTTTTCAGATGCTCCATGCAATAGAAATGATAATTTCCATGAAGAATGGTACTTAGCTGCCTCTTTAGTCGCCTCACTGTGACAACCGTTGATGCTGTGGTTGGTATCTGTACACTAATTGAATCCCAACATGCTCTTGCAAAATTACACCGTATAAACAAGGTGTTGTAGGGTCTCCTACTGTCTTTTTCCTTTCACAAACATTTTTGAACATGTAGGAGTAGCCCAAGCACAGAAGCGGACTTGTGGTAAATTTTACTTTTGAAATGTTAACTAGGAAAATAAAAGGGAATATCATAGAAACATGAATCTCTGAACAGCTACCATAATTAACTCGCAAAACGTTGATGTATTAATAGGTGAAAGTTGCATTTGAAGTTGGAAATGCAACCAGACGCCTTGTCCAAAGTATTGTTCCTGTCTGGAATGCTGTTTTTTCTTGAGGATTTTCAGTGCTGATGACACTTCAAAGTCTGATAGCACTGCAATTATCGAGGACGCTTGGACTTTGACTTTTTAACTGGTGGGCCCAACATGACTGTCGTGACATTCTAACCACAAGAAAGTTCTGGACTATTGTCGTGGACAAATGCAAATTTTATATGCCAGCCCAGTTCAACATTTCTTCAACCCCGGTTCCAAAAGTCTTGGCACTTCGAAATTAGTTATGGAGGCTTTTCATTCAAAAGAAAGAAAGAAAGATCTTGAGGCAATGACAATGAGGCAGGGACAATTCCTTCTGCAGCCCTTTCCCCTAACTACCCTTAGTGGTGCTAATGGTAGTCGTGCATATTGTGCCATATAAACCTTGCCAAGGATTAGATACTTCCGAGTTTCATAGGAAAATAATTGTAAGCAAAGTAGTAGCTAACATCGGGATAACCCCAGCATCTAAAGCAGGTTTACAGCCTGTTAGTTTTATGAGAATCTTAGTTCTTTTCTCTAATATATGAGAGAAAAGACATACCAGAGAGGAAGCGAAGAAGAGGATGAGAGATGGTAGAACGGAATCAGCCAACTGTCGCATTTTCTGTAGGACCATTGTTTCTAGAAAGGAGTACAGCGAGACGCCCTTTTTATGTCTTTTCCTGGTCGATATCCTCTCTCCCTTTCGCCAGGGGTCCACTCGCCTTCTTCCCTTCGTCGCATCTTCTCACCAGTGCCCTTTTCACCTTCCTTACAACCACCTCTTTCCACGATTTTTACCGGTTCTCTATATCCAAGCACAAGAGTCAAGTCTACAGAACGTATGCTCAAACAGCCTTGACGTACACGATGATGCTCCAGTCAATGTCGTTGCACCACTTAGGAGGAACATCAAAAGTTTTTACTTTGAAAACTTATTAAAACCGTATAAAAATAATGACCATCGAGGCTTGACATTGATAATATTAATATATAGTATGTACGCCAACTTGGTAAACGGAATAGTGTGTAAAAGCACGCCTTCCAGCACGAGGAAGATACCGTTGGACGCATACGCATAATATAATAACTAATAATAGAGTATATCCCTGAATTAACAGTAGTGCTATTCTACATAGCATTTTTCAATAACGCATTGTTAACACTATCTTTGAACGATGTTCCTCAAGTAAGACCGGGGAGTGGTGGTGGCGGTAGGCAGAAAGATCCTTCGAGCATAAAACAAAGCGGCGGCCCAAACGTTCCACCGGCATATCCTATCCTTGGAATCCAAGGGCGCGTCTGGCAACAAGCCAAAACGACCGGGCATCATATGGAGGGCATTTCTTGCATCCAAAGCTACACGCTATGCCATATCCTCTCCCCTCCTCCTCCTGCCAAGATCTCCTAGATTCCATTCCTTTCGGTAGATTATAAATAGCCCCTGCCGTGTCCCCGACCCATTCCTTCGTTCCATTTGATACCCTTTTCATCTTTGCCATTGCCGACACGAGGCGTGCTTCAAAACCTACGCTGTATGTGTTTGATCAGAACTGAAGATCGTGCAACGCTCGTGCGTTCTAAAGGAGGTGTAGATCGATGAACCTGACGTTGAGTTTGGGCATCAGTAATAATGGCGGCACGACCAGGAAGCGCAAGTTGTGGGATGGTGTTGATGATGTTGGAGATGGTGGTAGTGGAGGAGATCGCGGCAGGGTTATCATGAGGCTTCTCCAGGCGAGGGAAGAACGGATGACGGCGAGGCTGGAGACGGACGACGACCCAAGCAGGGCGGCGGCGTGTTCTGATAATACCGACGACGACGCCGGCGGCGGAATCCGGCTGATGCGCCTGCTCCTCTCGTCAGCGGCCGCGTCGGAGGCCGGCGACGCGCGCGCGGCCGCCGCCGCGCTGCGTGAGGTCTACCGCCGCGCGTCGTTCGGTGGCGGCGACCCCGCCCAGCGCGTCGCGGCCTACTTCGCCGACGCGCTGGCGTCGTCGTCGAGGATCCTGATCCTGTCTCCGGCGGCGGCGGCGCCGCCGCCGCCGACCTCCGAGCGGCGGTTCCTGGCGTACACGATGTTCTACCAGGCGTCCCCGATGTACCAGCTCGCGCACTTCACCGCGAACCAGGCGATCGTCGAGGCGTTCGAGGCCGGCGCCCGGCGCCGCCGCCTCCACGTCGTCGACTTCGACGTGGCGTACGGGTTCCAGTGGCCCTCCCTGATCCAGTCCCTCTCCGACGCCGCCGCCGCCACCACGAGCACCAGCGGCTCCGGCTCCTCCTCCGACGGCAGCTGCGACGAGCCGGTGTCCCTGCGGATCACGGGACTCGGCACCAGCGCCGACGAGCTGCGGCGAACGGAGGCCCGGCTCACCCGGTTCGCGAGCGGCTGCCCCAACCTACGGTTCGAGTTCGAGGGCATCGTCGTGGATAACGGAGCAAGCAGAGACGGCATCATCAACATCAAGACGGACGATGACGAGACGGTGGTCGTCAACCTGGTGTTCCCGGACGCGCGGAACTCGTCCTCAAGAGAAGAATGCGGCACGCTGCTGGCTCGCGTCCGGTCGCTGAACCCGGCCTTGGTGTTCCTGGTAGAGAAGCACGACGGCAGTGGCAACGCCACGTCGACCATCACGAGCTCGCTGTTGCTGCCGCGGTTCACGGCCAGCCTCCGGTACTTCGCGGCGGTGTTCGACTCGCTGCACGAGTGCCTCCCGGCCGACAGCGCCGAGAGGCTGGCCATCGAGAGGAACCACCTGGGCGCGGAGATCAGCAGCGCAGTTGCTTCGTTACTACACGAGCAACACCGTCATGACGACGACGATGGTCACACGGCTAATACATGGAAGGAGATGATGGAGAGCGCGGGGTTCGAGGGCGTGAAGCTGAGCTCGAGGACGGTGAGCCAGGCGAGGCTGCTGCTCAAGATGAAGAGCGGGTGCTGCGGCGGCGGCGGGTTCCGCGTCGTCGAGGAAGACGCCGGCAAGGCCATGTCGCTGGGGTGGCGAGACAGTACTGCGCTCATCACAGCGACGGCGTGGCGCCGCCGCAGCACATCATGGGCGGCGACTCACAAATTCATCGATTAGTAAATACAGACAGTTCCTTAATTCATCAGATAAATTCTACTTCTTCTTCTTTGTTCATTGGTTCTTTATCGAGAGAGAGTGAGAGAGAGAGATTGGTTAGTTTTTTCTTTCTTGTGCTTTTCTTGGTTGATAGTAGCAGTACATGCATGTACACCAGCTAGATTCCAAAACAGTTGTTACACAGTTGATATATACAGTACGTACAGATATAGACAAGGCATTATTCCAAGTAATGCGCTCCCATTCTCCTATTCGAGAACCGGCCGCATCAGATTCCAGTTGAGTTCGACAAGAGAACCAGATTATTCGATGTGCTAAAAGTTTTCCGGCGATGCGATTTTTATTCACACGATGAGCTGACTAATGGACTTTACTAGCTCGCTAGCTCACAACTGAACTCAGACAAAACATTGTTCATAACCAATTTTAACTCCGGAGCATCAGTCAAAATCTGGGCTCATTGTCAACAAAGACAGTACTTACGAAGGAAGTTAATAATACGTTGACCCAACCATTGCATGGAGGTCATTTGCAAGATAAACTACATTCCTGATTCCTCCACAAAATAATGAAAGAAGTCGACCGAGAAAAGTCAGGCAAAAGAGGTACTACATGACCCACTCATCAGGCCTTGCAGGAGTGGTTCACCAAACCGTGTACGTTGGTTTGCACCTAATCCAGATTTGCCGCGAAGATATAGCATGGTTGAAACGTTGCCATTTGTAGCTTCAGGCATCAAATCTGAAGTTTGTTTATCAACTTACAGTCATCGTCTACAGTGTGAAGATAGGGATCATCACACGTATTGCGATCCTCAGAGAACGAATGGCCCCACTGCGTGCAGGTGTTCCGCTGACTTTGTACTACTGTACTAGTCGTCGTCAGGGCGTGTGAATGAATGGCCGGGCACCCTGTTCATGATATATAGGAGACGTACTAATTGCTTGGAATCATCAACTGGTGTAATCCGTACCGAAAAAACAAAAGCAAGCTGGTCCGATCCCCCGAAGCGACACCATAATTGGGTCTAACGACAATCGCCACTGCTTGCGTGAAACAATCATGATCAACTGGCTCCATTTGAAAAATACTGGAACATTGAGAGAACTTTGAAAGTACGGTACGATCCAAGCTACTCTTTCGAGACCCAACTAACTTTCTTGCATGGAAACAATGTTGTAGTAGAACTGATGACAAACCGTGGACGACAAGGCAGGCTCCAGCTCAGCTGATAAGCCACGCCATGGCACACGACACGACGACTTCTTCCTCTTTTCTCAGATGAAGAAGAAGAAGTAGGGGAAAACGAACGTGTGAAAACCCGCTCGAATCAAGAGACCAAACGTAAACGCGCGCTGCTGCTGATCCTCTTTCTGACGCGTCCAAAGATGCTCCAAATCTTGGCCGGAATACTTTACGGCCGGTTCAGAGCATTTGCAGAGACTTGTCCACATGGACGAACAAAATAGGGGAAGTGTTGGAATTCCATCTTCAAAGTCCAAACTGCTCGTCTGATACGAATTGTTTACCCCCGCCCCGCCAAGCAGCCAGCGAACTGTTCCTCGGTCTGCTTCCGGTCCACCGCACCAAACTCGCCGCCTGCTTTCCGCGCGCGATGATGTCTCAGGGTCCGAAACCCGACGAGACGCGGGTCACGTCACCGCCCGGGTTGCCCCGGCCGCCATCGCTGCCACGCGGGGGAGATTCCATTTTCCATTTGCATATCAGCAATCAGCATCCCACCGTCCAATCTGCGATGTGCTGCACAGTTGTCAGGTCTCGGCCGGCCTCCGTCGCTTTTGGCTTCGCTCACCGCCAGGATCTCTCCAAATCGGGCTTCGTCCTCGTCGATCGCGTCCGCGAGCGCTTGTCGTTTGCATGAGAGCAGCAGCAGCATAATTTTTTTTTTTGAGGGGATGGTTATATATCGTGGAATATCCCAGTGGCACATCGATGAGATGCACGCGACAGCGACCCGGAAAGGATCGAATCGGGGATCCACGGCGGCCGGGCTCGAAAATGTTCGGGGGTTGGTTGATTCGGATGCAAGGCAGCGAGCGAGGAGCACGTGGTTCGAGGAATTCCGCAGGGCATCTGCGCGGGTCGTTCTCGTCGCGATTATTTCCATGATGCGGTCATGTCAGCATGTGATTTCCTCCTCCTCCTCCTTCTTCTTCTTTTTCTTCTTTGCTTTTTCTTTTTTTTAATGTTACTGCTTTTGGTTGGACAACGAGTGAATAGAAATCACTGTACTTGGTTAATTCGATCTGCTGAGGTGTTTATTGCTCATGCTAGTAGATGACAATAAAATCATTCTCAATGCAGCATTTCATAATCATTAAATGATATGTCATATATATATTTCCTCCGGACATTTTTTGTTGATGTTAGACTAGTGTAAAAAAAATATTCGGAGGAAGTATTTTTTGACATGATAAGATAGTCATGAAGAAAGAAAAGAAAAACTTCTATCATATATGAGAGACTTTCATCATAATGAAAGACTGCTGACTCATTTAACTAAAATTTTATTTTTTAAAAAAGTACAATAAAAAGTTGCAATGAGAATGGTCTAATGATTCATAGTTGTAGGTTTTTGTATTGAGCAAATTTCTTATGCGCCATAAATAATTATATCATTCTCTTATGAACCATCTAAAATTATAACTTTTCTTTTATGTCATTGTTTTAAATTTTACATTCTCTATGTGCCACTTTTGTTATTTATCTATTAGATTATTGTTAAATAATGATAGAAAAGACCCGTATACCCTTAAGATGAAATCTAGCAAATTATCTGAATTTTTTGTTGGTTGTATCGTAATAAAATATATGTGGCTATTTTGACCATTGGTACATTTTAATACCAATATTATAATAAAAAATCATAATTTTATTATATGCATGTGAGAATTTATCTATAGTTTTATAAATAATATTTCTAAAATTTTCTAGATTTCATATTGAGAGCAGATTGGTCTTTTACATCATAATTTAACAACCACTTAATAGATAAAATAGCAGCAAACGTGACACATAAAGGATTGGAAATTTAAAATGATGGTATGTTAGGAAAGTTATAATTTTGAATGATTTATAAAGAATCGGTATTGGTTTTGATGGAGTAGAAGGAATTTGCTCTTTTGTATTTGGAAGCTCGAAAATACTGGGACGGAGACGGTGTTTTTTTTCACTGATTTTATTATTCCTGGAACGAACAGGGCTGATTGGTTGATTTGGATGCAAGGCAGCTCGAGTAATTCTAGACTTTCTATACGGGAGTTCGTATATAGCTCACAGAACTGCAAGTGACACGCTGGATCGGCAACGAGTGAATTTGGTTGACCTTCCGGGCTAGCAGCAGCAGCAGGTCCCTAATGAGCCCACTTCGGTGTCCTTCCTTCTTCACATAGGGTGTGTTTGGTTGAGCGTCAAAGTTGGATTGGATTATCCCATCCATAATTTTTTGACAGAACTATCCAACTCAGTGTTTGTTTAATTAGATAGAGCAATTCATGTTTTTTGTTTAATTGGAGGGATAAGAGAGGTTGGATGAGAATAATTAACTTAATTATATATCTTACTTCAAATAATAGCAATAAAATACATACTAATTAACCTAATTTAATATTTGTAAATAATAATCTTGTTATGATAATGCTTAATTAATAATAAATATACTAATTATTAACAATCACATTCTAATCCATGTACCTTTTGCACATTAATTAAAATATGAGTGTTTATGAATCATAATCTCATAATGTAATATACTAATTAATATCGTAACATGCTAATAATCTTTAATTATGCACTAACGATCACGCTTAAATAAGTTGGACAGCATTGTTCGGTTAATTTTCCTAGACAGGCTCATCCAGCATCAATAAAGAATATTCCTTACTTCTGTCCATCCTATCCAGGCTGACGATGAAACAAACACTGGATTGGATGGATCTGTCCAAATCAATCCAAGCCAATCCAGTGAAACAAACACACATCATGGTCTGACGATCCGTGAAGGGCTAAGAGCGTCTTCAATCCATTGATCAAAATTGAGCCTGTAAACTCTATTTTGCAGGCTAACCTTTATAATTTACAGATCCAAATTTCTCTCTTCCTTTAGCCCAACTAACCAACTACCAACTGAAGTCCCAAATTCGTCTGATAGTGAGCCCCGCTTCGATTTGCATCTGGGCTTCCTCCTCGCGCCGTTGGGTCGCCGATGTGGTGCTCACATTAATTGGTTCTTCATATTATTGAAAAACAAGAACCTCATTCTCATTTACTGGTTCTTCAAGCGCCTGATAAACAGGAATCTCAGTTGCATTAGGCTATTCCTAATAGGAGTTTCATTTTCATTAAATGAGATGTCACATAAGTAAAATTAGTGACATGACAAGAAATTTATAAAGAGAGAGATAAGAAGAGTTTCATCTAGATAAAATTGGGTCTACACGATTTCCTAAAATTGAAACACTATGAAACTAGCATTGGAGAGGAACTATTTCATTTCATTTTTTTAGCAATCAATAAAACTATATAGAAGTAAGTGCTATGAAACACTAAAAATGAAATTATGCATTAGAGGGATGTTTTTATTTATGGTTTTAAACTAATAAAGATGACATGTCATTCTTGGAAACATCAAAATAAAATTATCCATTGGGATTAGCCTTATATGCTTCTGATGGGGATGTAAAAGTGGATGCTAGAAAAAAATGGATCTTGAATCATATGAGTGGGCAGAAAGAACCGCTTCTCCTTAAGGTTAATCTCTCGAGGCACCGTATTCCCTCTGATCATAGTATCTTCTAAAAGACCGTGTGTCTTGTTTCTACAAACTTAGTATATCTATAAGACAATAGAAATGAAAACCGTTAGACTTATTTGAGTAATAGGAGCTTATTGTCTTATATTCTAACTTACAAATATTTAGATTAAAGATCTTAGACTTAGCTGGACAACCCAACACATGAAAATAATTAAATGAGGGCTTACGTCGAGTCCATAATTCATATGGTTAGGTACTGACTTACTAGTAATCCGACTAAGAATATGAATGATAGTTTTTAATGCCTCCATTCATAAATTAATTGGTAGGGTTGAATAACTTAGCATACTTTTTACCGTGTTCATTAAGGTGTGATTGCACCTTTTTACCACTCTATTTTGTTGAGGTTCGCTTGGGATAGAATATTGTATAACTATGCTATTTTCTTATAGGAACCTTGCAAAGGGTGTAGGAGCCTGGCCATGTGGGGTATGACGACCGTAGTACTCTCCTCTACGATTGGATTTTACTATTTTAATTTTCAGATCATGCTAATTTTTTACTTCAGCTTTAAATATCTTAAATTTATCCTATGCTTCTGATTATTCTCTTATTGGATAAATATAGCCATAACAGAAATTATCATCTATGAATATTATAAATGAATCATAATCATCCACAAATGTAATAGGAAATGGACCATAAATGCCCGTGTGAATTATTTTTAAAATTCCTATGCTTCATTTGACATCTTTCTTAATGTTTTTGATGTATTTGCCTTTAATGCAAATCGATGTGTTGCTCTAAATCTGAAATTCTAAAGACGGAAAAAATAATTCCTTAATCAATAGTTCGATTCTCTCTCTCTCAATATGGCCTAAATGGCAATGCTATAATTTAAAAAATACATCATCAATATTCACAGGCGAGGAGAATTTCTCATTGCTTACAACATTTACATTATCACAACGAAAACAAATAAAGCTTGTCTTGTAGAAAAGCAACCCAAGTAATCTACAAATGGGTGTAGCTGGTGAGGGAGAGAGGTCTCGAACGGAAGGAACCCAATCGACACTGCCACGCACCCAAGTAATCTACAAATGGGTCTAGCTGGTTGCAAGGGCCCGTATGCCATGTGCTAGTTTGTGGGCTCCCATATGCGCATTGGTTTGTCGTTGCCTCGTCGTTCGGTACTCCGGTTATGTAAAACGCGCTGCTTGGTTCATTGTCGTCAGACAGAGAATTTGCCGAGTTCCGATGAGCTCGGCATTAAGCATGCATCAGTGGTGAATCTTGGGTGAGACGTGCAGCAATTTGGGTGCGCCTACAGAGACTTCGGTTCCCTGGGGCATCATCAACATCTTGAGTGTGCCTCAACAGTCAACACAGGGTTGTTCAAACAGTGTGCATGCTACTAGGACTGGAGTTGCTTATTTCAATTGCTGAGACATTGGTTTGCCATATATTAGAACGGGGAACGATTACAGTTGTCTACTGTGGCGATTAGTATTCGTACTCTTTTTTTTTTTTTGATATTTGGAGCGATTGAGAATAGAGCATCCGACGACCCTCCTGTCATCAAATGATTCAGTGAAACAAATAAACGGCTGACTAATAAGCATAAAGACAGTACAACCATCGAGCATTCATCCATTGATTCAATCAGAACTCGCACAGTAACTTTTATTTTATTCAGTCGTTTCACTGCAGATTGTTTGGTCAGAGTACCAAAGCAACTACAATCGATGGCTCACATCTATATCTGGGCATCTGGGCCGGGCCAAATGGGCTGGCACAAGGCCCGACCGTTTTGGCCCGGCAGGGGCACGACACGGCCCGACCACTAGTGGGCCCGTGCCGGCATGGCCCGGTCCACTGTGCCATGCTTGGGCCGACCCCCAAGCACGGGCATGACCCGCGGCATGGCCTGAAAGAGGGCGTGGCCCGGTAGAAGCCCGAAAAAAATTAAAAAATACTCACCTTCCCAAATCCCAACCGGTCCAGCATCATTCCGGCCTCTCCCAAACTACTGTCCCAGCTGCAAACGGCCCAACAGGCCAACACCATCCCTCTCGGCTCCCCCTAGCCCATCTGAAACCCTAACACCCCGCTACTCTCTCTCTCTCTCTCTTAGTCGCCGACCCGCCGTCTTGCATGACGGCGACGCTCTCCCTCACTCCTCACGCCCGCGCCGATGCGCTCTCCCTCCCTCTTCGCGCACGCGCCGTCGCAGCTCTCCCTCTCCTTGCACGCGAGCGACAAGCCGACGCGACGCCGCTCTCCTCCTCTCCTCGCGCACCGGCGCCGCTCTTCCCCTCTCCTAGCGCGCTAGCGTCGCTCTCCCTCTCTTCTCGCACGTGCGCGCGCCGGCGCCGTTCACGGGCTCCAGCGGGCTAGCATGCCACCGGGCTCACGGGGCATTTGGGCCGGCACGGCATGGTAAACTGCGTTCCGTGCCGTGCCGTGGGCCGACCCCTCAGCCTATGGGCTGCTTCGGCACGGCCCAGTCGGCCCGCCATGCCGTGCCAGCCCGGTATACTGCCGTGCCGGGCCTAAGTGAAGCATCTAGACCCTTTTTAGTGTTTTGGTAATTAATGACGACCCTTATTTTTGACTAACTACGTTGTTGAGGTGATTATGGTTGTAGTCAAAATAAGGGATGGAATGATGGATGAAGTGATATACATATGGATGGCTCAAGGCAAAGGTATCTTGATAAGGTTTTCTATTTTACCGGTCACAAGGAGATTAGAGATGAGTGACCGGATTATAGGTTAAATGTCGTACTATCAGAGGGGTCGATGAAACGACCTTGAGTATCCATGGTTGCCACAAATGCTCAATTCCTATCTTTGTGAGTGGTTCTGTGTGAGTTGAGTGTGTCCATATCTTTCAGGAAAGCAAAGAGTAAAAGAAGGGGGGCTGGCAGGTCACTCCTGGCGGTCAGACCGCCAGGACCCGCGGTCTGACCGCCGTGTGCTCCAGAGACGGCCAGAGGAGTGGCCTCTCTGGTTGCTCGGGTGATGGCCTGACGGTCTGACCGTAGTTAACCACGGTCTGACCGTCGGTGCATGTCTGGTGTCGACAGAGACTTTGTTCTCGGGTGAAAGTTGAAAGTGTCCCGACGGTCTGACCGTGGGTGATAACGGTCTGACCGTCGGGCTCGTGCCAGAAGGAGTTTGAAAGTCAAACTAGCCGTTGGGTTGTACGACGGTCCGACCGTGGGGAGTCACGGTCAGACCGTCCGGTGCACAGAAAGCTGTAACGGCTAGTTTTCAAAGGGTGGCATATTTATACCTCCTCGATCCCGTGCATAGAGGCTCTCTTGGCCATTAGAAAAGCATTGTACACCCTTTGGAGCTCATTCCCCTCTCACACAAAGCTTTAGTGGAAAGATTGCAAGTGTGTGAGTGTGAGTGCCCTAATCTTGAGTGTTTTGAGCATTGTGGCACTTGGGATCCTCAAGCAAGCGTCATCGACTTGTTACTCTTGGAGGTTGCCGCTTCCTAGACGGCTTGGAGGAGTCAAATCCGTGAGCCCTTCAAGAAGCTTGTGAAGGAGGTCCGGATTCTTGTGAGAGGTGCAGTGCTCGCCTCGCCGGAGCGGTGAAGAGCAACCCTGGTGGAATCGAGGTTTAGAGAGGTTCAAGGTATTGATTGTTTTCTATCTCAAGTTGTTCTTTGTGAGTCCTTCTTGGTGGTGGAGAAGTGGATACTTGAGGAGAGAAGCACTTCATACGCTTGAATCCACCTCAACGTGGATTAGGGGTGATCGGCAAATCACCGAGACCACGAGAAAATATCCTTTGTCTCTTGACTTGTATTTTCATATGTTATTTACATACTAGAAATTGATTGATGTATGTCACCTAGGATTGTCAATCTACTTTAGCTCAAACCTAGGTTTAGTTGTCAATTTTTTGCTTTTATCCAATTGTCTTTAAATTCCGCAATTAGTTGGATAGTTACCTTTTAAATTTTTAATTCGGCTATTCACCCCCCCCCCCCTCTAGCCGGGGTCCTTCGATCCTACACTAAGCAGGCCCGGACCGTGCCATGCCGGGCCGCCCGAATGCCCAGATATAGTCACATCAAGTGGCACCTATAGTAGTTAGAGAAACTAGTAGTTGTTTGATGGGAGCACAACCAGTTAACAACCGATCGTCACAGTAGAGTATTAGTTACAGAAACTAGCTAGTTGAATTGTTGCAGAAGGTGTGATTGCCCAACTTCAGTCCATTTGGCCAGATCAAGCGGTCCAGAGCTTTGATTGCGTCCTGCGGTCCTTTGATGTTGGCGTTGGCAAGGTCGTTGCGGTACTTGTCCCAGTCAATTCTTTGTCATGAGGGACTCCGACATATCTTTCTCCAGAGGACAACCAGCTCCGCCTCCTCCTTGATCAGCCGTCGCTGCTCCACTATTGCGTTGTAGATCGGCACGAACCTAGCGGCCTCTGCGACGATCACGCAGAGCCTAGCCAGGTGTGCACCGAGTATGGTTTCATGGCTTGTCGTCGGAGAGCTGGTACTTGGAGAGGAACCCCACTGCTTGGACAGCGGCCTCCTTGTTGACGTCGAGCTCCGCCAGGTTCGCGCGTCCACCGACGAGAGAACCGTAGTCGTGCTCCTTGGGAAGGGCGGTGGAGCCAACGATCAGGTGCTTGAATTCGTTAAACGCGAACCATGTTCCGGCTGCGTTGCTGAAGCCGACAATGTAGATGTTAGTTGTCGTTCCTGACGGCGACTGTGATCCTCTCCTGCGGGCTACCGCCAAGGAGTTGGATCATGATCCATGTAGGCGGCGGCGCAGGGAACGTCTGCGCCACAAGCACCGGGATCCCCTCCACTTTTCGGCCTTGTTTGGATACTATCAATCCATATGAATTGGAGTAAATTGGAATGGAAAATAAACTAAATTCCCTTTCAATCCCTCTCAAATCATATGGATTGAAGTGTATTTTGTTTAGTATCCAAAAGGCCTCCGGTTGGTTGCCAGGACCTGGCGAAGTTAGTGTGGAAACCGGGGAAACTTCCCCGCGCCACGCTGTACGCCATGTTGACCGCCCCCTTGAGTGAGAACTTGTCATCCACGAACACTGCTGAAGCACCTGTAAGGCCGGCATTCGGATTATTCGTTCATTAGCTCATCAAGATCATGATAATGTGCACATAAAGTACCGGGATGGCAGCGATCGATCGAGGAGCAAAATCTGGAAGAGAAGTGGTTTTGCTACGCGTACGTACCCATTTCTTGTTCGTGGTAGTGCAGGTCGACGGTGGCTTGGGCTGGAGTGGCGTCACGGGCAGCTGGTGCTGCTAGGAGGGCTGGTCCGCCGTGATGACCAACCGGCGGCTGGGCTGCGGCACGAGCTGGCAATGCGCAGCCGGTGCCATCGTGGCCGTGTCGGCCGGCTGGTGGCAATGGGACTCTGCCGTCGAGGCCTGCAGCAGATGGCGCCGTCTCCCTTCTGCGGCGCTCAGCTTGGCCTCCCACGCCGCCGGCAGATGCCAGCGCCATGGCTGCCAAGCAGATCGCGACGACGACGAGCTTCTTCGTGTGGTGAGCCATGATGGCCTACTTAGTGCTGGTTAATTAGTACTGATCAATCGGTGTGGCACGGTGGTGTTTCTACCCAAGGAACCCGCGGCCGGTATTTATAGGCGCGCTGGGGACTACGTAAGTTGCTTGCTCGGGTGCTGCTGCTGCGTCTCGATCGATCGAGGCATCAACTTTGTCGATTTCGAGACATTGGTAGGACAATTGGCTTTGCTCATGCATTTTGTCCTGCCTTCTAATGAGACTGACTGACTGATTTGGTTGGGCAAATAGTCAGGCAGTTCAGCCCTGTCCCCCTGGCTCTCTCTCTCTATTGCCGTGGACTGGCTCTATCATGGAGCTTCGATCGATTAATTATGGCAGTGTGTGGTGTGGAAGTTTGCTGGAACACCAAAGCCGGAATGGTGGCCGGCCGTGACTGAATTGGATGACTTTTGTCCCCCTGCTGTTCGCAATGGCTGCCTACCAATGACTGCATGGCCGCCTTACCCAGCCACGCACTCACCGTCAACTTCATGGTCGTCATCAAATAATCTTGACCGTAGCCAACTGATGAACCTCATGATTAGCTGTCTCGCAGGGTTTGACGCCGAGCACGATGAGTGCTGACGTGGCAGTGCGATGGTGGGTGAGTTTTAAAAATATTTAACTCTTTTTAAATAATATTTATTTCAAAAAAAAAACAGGTGTGAAATTATATTTTTATTTATCAAGATATAGACCACTTGGTCATGCTCACGCCAAACAATCTGATGAACCCCTCCCCTAGTGACGGAGCTAGGGAGGGGCCAGCAGGGGCCATGGCTCCCCCTAATAACGGAGCAAACTCTATATAGCTAATGTTAATCTAGGTCTAATTAAGTAACTATTGGTCATATGACCTGTGGCCTTTAGTATCAAGTTTGTTTTGGCCTATCATGGCTGAGCCTCTATTCTTCTGAAGCCTTTCCCATCGATTGTTGCTAATGTTAATCATACGATCGATGGTGGCTTCAACGCTGCCGCATGCCTAATCCTGGACTCCCAATTTTCCTAAAAAAACTAACTCACTGCCATGGCCAGACGCCAGCGCTTGGCATGATATCCTAGCCGAGCAGCACGACGGTGGCCAGCGATTCTACTTTCCCCCGTCCTGTTGCCACTACAAGTGTTGTGACAAGGTGAGAATTTTACCTTATTGTATTTCTCAAGAACTTTATTTCAATTCTTGCACCTTTTGTAGATGCTTATTCTAAAATTGCTCTGTTAATGAAGATAATCATAAAGAAGCATCAACTAAAGAGGATTTACTTTTTTATTTACAAAATAAAAAAACGTGCCAATGCACCCGAGAGTGACGAGATACATGCTCAAATAGCTATTGGCTTGAGGAGAAGAAGAGGAGGGGATATTCCTTGTATCTATATGTGCATACCACTAAAATAAACAAGGTTAGTTCTCTCTAAACTCTTTTTGCACAATCTTTTTATATAAAAGGGTTGTAAAATTATATATTGCAAATATTTTGTAATTTACATACGAATTGGAAATCTTGGTGAAAATTTTGGCCGGACCCCCTATGTAAAAGTTCTGGCTCCGCCACTGCCCTCCCTCCTGAAAGTAGCTCGCTTGATTTTTTTGATGGCGAGTTAGCAAGCACCGAGGTGACATTGGCAGAGAGAAATAGGGGGAAAAAACAAAAGATTGTCTCGGATGTGACAGGAAGAAGAATGGGATGGTTCGCCACGACAAAATACTACTGTATCTGCCTGGTCATACTGATCCGTTTGACATAACCAGGGTCTCCATCGAATCGATCAACGTAGCATGACCAATCGGTCAACGATGGTCATGTCCGCGGTTGATGTGGTCTATGATCATGATAATGATAATGAGCCTGCCCTCTTCTTCGCCTAGTCGTCATCTTTTGCGTGATGGGGTCGTGCTCGCGCTCGAGTCATCACGGGCTCTATCTCTTCACCATCAAATTATCACATATATCTACCACGTGTTACAGACTCAAAAGTATTCTTTTGATATCTCTATTCTGGTTTGCTGTATACAGAGCGATGTGGATCTCATGAATCTGATTAAAACCAGCATTTTGTCAGGTACTCTTCTCTCTCCACTACTCACGGGGTTTCCCATCCAACATCTATGTGATTTCTTGTATTATTTCTATTATAAAGGCTAAACATCATTTCTAAAATCAATCACCTGAGTTTATACCCCAACCCACTCTAATAGTCGAGGATTAGGACTTAATTGTAGGCTCGGTTAGTTGTTCCATCTGACGCTAAAATGTATTAGTCTTATGATTAGTGGGTCTCCCACAAATCGGAGCATAACATCTTACGTTTTGTAGTTCTTTTTCACCCCACGTTAGAAAATGTTTGTCACCGGGGATCTCCCCTACCCGCACGCATATAAGTTTGATTTATTTCCATATAACTGACGCTTGATTATCGTTCTGTATTAAGGAAACATAATTATTTCCTTTCAAGTGGGGTGGAGTCAAGCGCTCATTTTAGGTAAGGAAATTTTGAATATGTCGAAGCAGCGGCTTTGAATTGGTGTGCTACCTTCTCTGTTTACGTGATTCCCTCTTTATTCCAGGATTGTTTCTTTCCTTTCATTTTCATTCTTGGCTCATTCACACAACAACTTTTGATTCTTTCCTTTCCTCCTTCCTCTTACCTTCGTACTCCTACATGGACAAAAGATAGAGCCCAATGACCTTCACTAACATGTGGCTGACTTACCATCAATCGATGATGGGATAGGCATGTGTAGCCAAGTGAAGTTGAGTTGATTTCCTTGGAATCTGAGGCTGGCTCGTCTACGGTTTCCATGACAAAGCGTGGTGGTTGTATCCGAATGTCTCTTGATTTGTGTTGCTTCAGATTGCAGGGGACGGGCATTTTCTGTATGAGCGGCAGTTATTCAAGTAGCCATCTGCTGATCCACGCGACCATGCCGCGTCGACACCCAGTGAGACGTCCAGGACGACCATCACCCTTGCATCCTGAATGGGAGCAATGCTGCCGAATCTGCAACAGTGAATCACTCTTCATTGTTGAATTGTCAGAAGAGTCTTGGTCATGCTGATTTTAACATTGATTCGGTAGCCGAGGGAGGCGAAGATTGGGTGACTGCAGGTGAACTGATACGTCATGATCGGTTCCTGAATTAAGGTGAGAGAGATAGGAAGCTAGGCAAGAGGCAAGGAGGAGGATCCCGGCCGCTCGTAGATTCCGCCAAGAAGATCGATCTTTTTTTTTTTTGAAAGGCACATAGTGGACAATTATATTAGAAGAAAAACATGACACTAAAGTGTCGTAATTACAAGCCGAAGCCAAAGCAAAAAGAGAAAAACCTAACTAAAAGTTTTCACAAAGCCTGGTCAAAAAAGGAGACACAGACCGTTAGAAAACCCAACAACTCACTCTCTGTCGATGGAGTCTGTCACAAGACATCAAAGATAACTCCAACATCAAGCAGCAGACAACCAATGCCTCAAAGTCATTACACCACGCCTAAGAGCTTGAATCGACCCATTAAGTGTCATCGTAACCAAGCATAGCCGCACACCCGCGACTCGTAGCTCCGACTTCACAACAACAACACCATAGAGAGCAAACCAAGAGCAACAACAAGGAGACAAGGCCTCACCGATGCTCCAAAAATAAAGAGACCAGCAAACCAACAAAACTGATCCAAGACAACTGTAAGTCTAAGATGACAAGTGTTTGTTGAATGGCAACATGAGGGAACTCCAAGACAGCGCCTCCAACGAGGTCACGACGTTAAAAGATGTCGTCATTGTCCAATCCAGTAAACCAAATTAAGATTTTCATCCGAAGAACCCTCAAATAAGGTTGTAGGGGCACCATGACAACACCTCCAAGAAGGAAAACAACACCCGCAGGTGCCGTCGTTGCCAAATATGTTTTCGCACAATGCCTCTACACCTCACCGATGCAACCCCGCCGAACATAATTGTGGAAAAACCCAGCAGCAGAACCAAGCAATATCAAACACCTTTGACATTCCGGGTCTCTTTCTCACCACCAGCGCCTAGGCACAATGCACTATCCACACTATCCCAGCCTCATTCTCTGTGTCGGTATCCCTAGCATGAGAGTATCACAACAGGCCACCGTAGAGACTATCAACAACCACCACAATGACACCGGCAATGCGGCCACCGTCCAGCAACCTGCTTAACAGGTCCTACCTGATCAGATCCGAACACCAAACTTGCAGATCTGGCCAGCCTCAAACCAACCTCTACACCTAGCTATCAAGGTTGCAGAGTAGCTGACCGTAGAAATGCTGCCGGGCCCGACGTGCGAGCCCTGCCTGTCCTGCCAGCACGAGCCGTCGCTGCAGCCACCACGAGGAACCGTCGAGCTGCTGCCGCGCCCAACACCCCGAGACACCCCACCGCCTGCTGCATAGATCCGGAACCGGAAGAGAGAAATCCGACCATGGCTGCTCCGGATCTTGGTGACTCCCACCATGGCGGCTCAAGCATAGCAGGCCAACACGACTACCACGCCGAGATCCTTCACCGCGGCCCCCGATGCGGTTGCCGATGCGCACACCGCAAGAGCGCGCCCCCACCAACATGCTACGAGAACTTGGCCGCGCCCACGATGAGCCACCGCTGCGCTCGCCCGCCGTGCGAGCCATGCCCACCTCCCTGCGCACGCCCACCACTGGGCACCGCCGCGCATACCTGCTGCTGACCGAAACCGAGAGAGAGGCCCCGCCACCGCCATCCCAGCTTGCCGGCTGCTCACTCCAACGGTGGCGAGGAGAAGAGGAGGCGGAGGGAGGAGTGGCGGCTAGGGTTTTGTGGAGCCGCCCGAGTCGCCCGTGATGAGCGATGCGGGGGCGAGAAGTTCTTTAGAAGATCGATCTCATCAAGGTGTTTTTTTGATCTCTTTGTGTTCAGACATTCGCTCGTGTTTCCTTTGACTCAAATTGGTCTCATATCGTCTGGTTTGGTGTAAAACTCACTCATTTTGCTTGAAAAGAAAACAAGAAAAATCCTGCAATCTAACCATGGCAAGAAGATGAGATTCGGGTCTCGAGACTTAACTGCCAGATTTCAGGTTGGCAGCCTTCTCCCTGTTCTGCATGCCAACTCTACAGCATCTTCAAAAGTACATGTTTCTTTCTTTGATGGATCATGATTGTACCTCAGATGTTATGTTTTTTTAGCTGTTTTACTGTCCAAAATATTGGTCAGTGATTTTCTAAAATATTGGTCAGTAGTTTTTTCTCACCATGTGGCATATGATACAGTAAATCATCACAAAAGGAAAGCTACCAGAATGAACCATAACATAAACCTATTAAATTACTTTTTCTGTTCAATATATCTACAATCAATTATTATGAATGAAGAATTGAACCCTTATATTAACTATCTTGTGTCTGGTGTGCAGCTATTTATATTCCATGGAATTATTTATCTTAAGAGTCACTACTTTGATGGATATTAACTCCATATATTTAATTTTTGTTTTCTTTGGAATAGCCCCTGCAACAATCTACACAGACACAAGAACTGACAACTGAACATTGTTTACTGGAGCGTGCATAAGCATATGAATTCTAAGCTTAATATTATTCTATTTTTTCACTCAAGAATGAGCATTGGAGTGTCATTTTTTAAGTGAATGTTTGCTTGTTCTTTGGTCGCCAAGCATCTGATCACTATGGAGTAGGTGGAGTAAGAAGGTCAAGTTCATAAGCTGTACTAAGGTAACAACACATCCTCCAACTTCTTTTGTGTTATTATCCTTTTATTTCTTCTCCATGATTTTGAGATGTGTGCATGCCTTTCTGGCCGCTCGAGAATGAATAATATGCCGGTCGAAAATCAAAGTGAGTAATTATATGCTATTAGCTCCTGATGCATTGACAATTTTTTATATTAGCAATTAGCAATAGTTTTGTTGTTAGGAAACTGAGAATTTTCTTATGAGACATCACCTTCACACAAATCCAAAATTCTGATGCTTGGTAATTTTCAACTGACTTCGTGTGATTTACTCTTTTGAATGAAAATGGAGTGGAATTAATGGAAACTCTGATTTATGAAGGGTACCGGTTACTTAACCTATTAGATGAAGGAGGCTGAAGGTATGTTCATGGAATCTCTGCTTCATACATTGCTCCTTGGATTTGAACGACTTTCTCTTCGCTGTTATGGCTGGTAATATGTGCCTCGCATGATGCAGTGAACTAACCAAGAACTTACTAACTCGAGGTGTCTGAAACTCTGATTTTGCTAACTAGAGGTATGATGTGTTTGAAACTCTGAACATGTGTTCAAAACAAATATTCTGAATTTGTTCATGCAGAGTTGAAAGCCTGATGATTATTGTTTTGGTATATGGAGCCCGTGTTTTTGAGGGTGATGGTGGTGAGGGGAACTACGAGATCAAGGAGCAGACTGTGCTTCCAGTGTTAACTTTATATTCTCCGAAACTGGCACAACAACATCTACTTTTTATTCTCTCAAATTGTGCTTCCAACGTTAACTTGCAAGTATATAGAAAAGAACAACGACACCTACTTTGTAATAAAATGTATAAAGTCATGTGTAAAAAAAGACACCTACTTACAATAAAGTCAACTATTTACTCAAAAACAACTCAGAAACACATGATAGATGTAATATATTTCTTTACATGACACAGTTTTGGGTTTCCAAGTTTTAAGAAAGAATGCTTGATGTTGATACTGGTGCTGAGTACGCCTGCATGTCTATCTCCATGTGCAAGCTCATCACGAGGGAGGACATATTTTGGTGCTGAGTACTACCTGGGTAGGAGGAGTAGGGTTAATTCATTAATATGAGAATGAATCATATATTTTGGTTCCTGAAATTCTAAATTGAAACCATTGCTTAGATATGAATATTGGAGGAGTCTACCATCTTCGTATTTCCTACAATAGTAATTTTTTCTCATCTTGTAGTAAATCATGTTTCACATTGTCTGGATTATACAGCTACATAAAACCACTGGCTGAAAATTGACTATTGTGCTTGGTGTTTGAGGATATGGTTACAAATAAACCTTTTTAGTACAAGACATATTTGTTGAAGTACAAAAATCATTTCTCTTTGGAGAATGTTCATCTTGTGATATTATGCAAGATTTATGTTGCATTGAATCTCAAATATTTTTTTCTCATTTGTTGGACTATCGACACAAATGGAATGTTCTTTCTTTTGTTGAATTATTTGACATCATTCTACTATAGCTTTTGAATTTCTTTCAGCCGGTTATCATTTGAAGCTTTTAAGTGCATCTTGTTATTTAAATCAATTGATCTTTAATATTGGTATGAACTTTTAAGATAAAAGAACAATGGTAGAGTCGAGTGATAAAAAAGTAGATGTGCTTAGGTCGCATTGGATTAATTAGATGTGCATTTCTCAGTAAAACATTGTTAGTATGTATTACGTGGATGAATCATCACACGTGCGTGAGTGGCTCACGTGCAAAAAACTAGTAAGTAGTTGTGGTGGAACTTGCAGATCAGCACTGCAGTATAGTACACTACAGATTTTTTTTTTCTCATGGCGTAGCCCACGAGACCACTGCAAGCTCTGATAATAAGGCAGGTGCATGGAAGTGGATGAAGTCATGGAGGTAGTATATTGATGCTCATCTAGACTTCTATATTTCCTTAGAAATATTACAAATTATAACCAATACAATCCTCCACAAGTGTTTTTATTACTATACAGTTTAACCAATAGCCCTAGTACATTTTTTAAAAAAAAATCATCCACATATCAGTAAATTTATAGCATGTTTTTGTTACATTTACACTAAGACAAAACTGGTGCAAATGTCATATATTGGAAATGTCGTATCAGTAAATACTTGTTAACATCAGAGTTTAAATCTGAATTGTACCCCATCCTATTTAAAAGTGCCTTACAGTACAACTCACAGCATAACTCCAAAGCATTAACAATTGTTAGCCATTGGTTGCGATTAGTTTAAAAACAGTGCAAGAATTGTCATGCGGACTGAACAATGCTATTACAATACAAAATATTTCAAAGGCAAATCTTCACTGCTAATTCGAATATATCACAAACCAAATTGATGAAATGACACTTAGTCTCAATAATCTACCAATGAAATATGACCAAAGTTAAGTTGCAAATAGTTCTTGCCCTCATGGCACCAAGAGTTTTATAACTACTAGTATGATAATACAATCCATAATTCAAATCATGGTTACCATTCACCACTTAACCAAAATAGCAGGATTGTTCAATCACAAATAAATGGCAACAATCTACCTTATAAATCTAGTTTGCATTAAACAATTCATGTTCTTGCAAACATGACCTTAGTTTTAAGCAGGCTTGCTGGTACATATTTTCTTTGTGTGACATCACCTGCATTTTTATCTAGTTTGCATTAAACAATTCATGTTCTTGCAAACATGACCTTAGTTTCCAGAAGTAGGCTTGCTGGTACATATTTTCTTTGTGTGACCCCAGCACCTGCATTTTTTGCAAAATTGTGTTATCTTTGTAAACCCATTGTCAACACCAGCAACTTTCTTCTTTTTCTACTTGGGCTTCTTTTCCAATGTTGATGGGTTTATGTCTCAGTGATGCTTGGATACCCATGACATCTTCATCACTCATATATGCACTAAATCCTGAAGCACCGTACTTATTTCCTGAAACTAATTCATTGCCAGATGTGTTATCAGGCAATGCAGTGCTATTATCCATCATGGATTGCACTACTGCTTTTTCTTTCTTCTTATCCGCCTCCGCATGTCTCTCACACGAGGCTAACAGATCATCTATCTCTTTTACTTGCAACCTAAAGGTATTTCATGAATCATGACAATGTCACAAGCCTCAAAGTCGTTGCGACATTATGTAGCTACTTTCATTGATTTCCTGACAACCAAATTTTGTGCCAACATGTGAGTATAAAATACAGTAGAATCAGAATACTTGTCTTATAGATCTGATGGTAGCACATTTCGAGCCTTGCGTGTCCAATGCTTCATGATGTGCGCTTTTGGGATCTTTCTCACACCAACCTGAACAAACACCTATCAAATATCACAAACATCATCATCTGATCATATATAGCCCTATACTAGATAACACACAAAAATGGGTTGCTTTGGAGCTCGGGATTGCAGTGATCGGACGGTCCGGTCAGGCAGTGACTGGACAGTCCGGTCAATAGGCCCAGAATGCTGATTTTGTGGAGCAACGGCTAGTTTGAGATTGGGAGCCTATATAACTTCATTGTTGGGGTCTTTGTGACCACTCTTGACCAGTGTAATATCTGAGAGCATTTGGTAAGGTCTAAGAGAAAAAGAGGAGAGCACTAGGAGAGGATATCGAATATCTTGAGAGTGCTTGTGAGAGTAACAAGGAGCGATCTTGCACATCTAAGGCTAGGGTGTCCTTGAAGGTGTGATCTAGGTTGTTACTCTGGGTCTATAGTGAGACCTAGACTGGTTAGGTGTCGGTGATCTAGCCTATCATGATTGGTTGTAAAGATCGTCACACGTTTGTACATGGTTTGAGTCCGTCGTTGAAAGGGGCATCAATAATGAGCGCTTGTGTCGGCTTGAAGAGTCCGGCAAGTTCTCGAGGGAGGCGAGCTTGTGCCATGATGGCAGCGGTGACGTGTACTGTGTCTTCACTCCAGGAGTGATTGCGGGCTCGTGGGCAAGAACTCCACATCGGTGGCAGGAGGGACCGGGACTCCAACGGGAGTGGTCCAACGAGGAGTAGGGGAAGGCGCCATCCTTCCGAGACCTCGGGAAAAAAAATTATGAGTCATCTCTTACTCTACTCCTTACTGTGATGCTTTACTTTCCATATTTACATACTGTGCTATTTATGCTTGTGTGCTTAACTTATTTTAGTTGACCATCTTATAGACTTGTATGCTTCTTTATTTGCTAGTAGTGTTTAGCCTTCATACTTAATTACTAGCATGTATAGAAGTTGCTTTGACTTAATTGATCATCCTAGTATGTATTGTGCTACTCATGTTTGTGTGCTTTTCATGTGCTTGTTGTTCTAGTAGCTTTGCATGAGTAGGACTACTTGCTAGCTAGTTGTGTGCTTCTACATATCTTTTATCACTAGCTTGCATAAGAGTTGTATTGTCTTATGTGATCCACTAGTATGCTTAGGTTGTTGTTACTTTCATAGGTTCATTATCTTGCTAGTGTGATTACCACTAGAATTGTTACAGGAGTTGACTGAGTGGTCGATTTTGGATACTGGCGAATTTGGTACATAGTGCGAGTTCCCGATTCAACCCCCCCCCCCCCCCCCCCCCCCCCCCCTCCTTCAGTCACTCGGTCCTTTTACTACAGTATCATATGAATTGTGCCAGTTGTAAGTAGGAACTTTCTAAAATAAATAGCCAATTTTGACGAGGATGTATAGGGAATAAAGAATCTACTAAGATTGAGAACCAAAGTAGAAGAATTAATCAGACTAAATCAATCTAAATTACTTTAGTGTTTATTTCTTGTTATCACTGGTATAAATTATAAGTTGAGATTGAGGGACCAAACATCAGATAATCATATTGATGCATACAAGAGATAAGGTCACAATATTGTAGTTTTGTGAATACAAGAAACAAACCTAGAAGTATAGTGTGTGGTTGCACACCGTCCATTAGAGTAAGGAACTCTTTAAACACCCGTTTGAAACTCTTAGTTGTCTCGTTTTATATCAGTACACCAGCATATATAGTGCTCTGGAAATGATTTTTTACACCAACAAAAATACTAAAGGGCATCTTGTAGAGATTGGTGCAATATGTTGTATCAAAAGTAACCCACCACATCACCAAAACAACTATAATTGCTCCTACTTCTACCATCTGCCCATATCAGCGTCTTAATTCTGTCATTATTATCCAAGTCAACACTGAACTAAAAATCTGAGTCCACAGCTCTCATACTTCTAAAATTTATGGAATCTTTTTCACATCATCATCCCTTTATTCACGTGCAATTTACGCACAAATAGCTTGAAGTGAACGCCTAGTGAACGGAATGTTCTCCATGTTTTCATACAAATTTTCCATTATGCAGTGGACCTTGCTTAAAGTCACATTGTTCTCACGTAAGTACTTTACCGTATCTCTAGTACATTGTTCAATCTTTTTGTGTGAATTGATCTATTCTTTATTCTTTTTGATTGTTTCGGAAAGTGGATGGTTGTGTTCCTTAACATGAGTAGAAATAAACTAGCCATCATCGTATGTAGATGTAATCTAATTATAGTCTTGCATTCACATCCCTTTGTCTTGCTCTTTGTCCGCTTGTTAAAACCCTACACATTTTATTAATTGTATAAATTTCTTGTCTAAAGCACCAGATATAGTCAATAAATTAATACTTGATGGTACCTAACCTGTCTTTGACATACAAGTTCTCTAGAAGTTATATAAGTGCGAGCAGTGTTTTGATTAAGGTTATCATTGCGAATACCAAAACCAACCTCTCACGAATGTAGGTTGTAATACTCAAAAGCCTCAGCTTCTGAATCAAATGTTGTGCCTACATGTGGCTCAAAAATATATCCTCCTTTAAACTCATAATATTTTTGCATGCTCCTTTCACTAGCACTCATGCCTCTAGGCTTCCTGCAATCTGGCCGTTTTTTCTCCTTTCGGAACCCTCCTTCTAAATAATAATTAGTTCATGCACTTAGATAGTTGCAGCATTTTGCTCCTCGTATGGATAGTAAAAACTAAAGTTATGTGAAAAGAGAATAAACTGTATACAAGATAGAAACTTTTGACCATGCATATCATCATCAATTTGTATCCTAATTCACAAAAAGATCAAGAAATTCCTATAAATTATGCCAAGAACATTCATACACTACACAATGTGTACCAAGAAACTGTACCAACAAACAAGGGAAGTGATCAGCGCACAAATTGAAAACTTCGTGATACATACTCCTACCTCACTGGCGAAACCAAATCACCTCGTATTTACTCTGCCAACTAGTAGTAATAAAAAGGCGGCATAAAAGACCATTCATCCAAATACTAACCGCCTAACATACGTAGGGCCCGCTGCTTTGCCCCGAATCGTGGAGCCGTCCCAGCCGTTGAGATATCAGGCGGATGTCCCGCGCGGCGGACCAAATCCACTCTCCCCCTCCCTGCTTCTCGTCGAATCCCCATTCCGGCAACGCAAAATCCCAAACCAAACAATCCCTAATCCTGGACTCATGGTGGCCAAACCAGAAATTCGATCCCACAACGGTTAGCGGTTTATCGATCTCAACATCAACAACCACATCGTGCTTGATCTCGTCTTATTTGAGATCCCAAGCCGTGGCGACTTTTGCGTCGGCTCGCTGCGGCCGGGGCATCGGCTGAATTGAAATCCTCGGCGATCCCAACAATCGCGTCGCCGCGGACACCATCGGCGGCTTGCGCATCTTTGCTCGCCCGATCCAGAGGCTGCGAACTGGATGGAAGGAGATCCGGCGTGCTTGGCGCTGCCCGAGGACGCGCTCGCGGAATTCCTCCGCCGCCTCCCGCCGCGCAGCCTCGCCGCCTCGCGGTGCGTGTGCAAGTCGTGGCGTGCAGCCATCGATGCCCGCCAGCTGCTGCAATCGGAGCTCCTGCCGTACTCGGTGCGCGGGATCTTCTTCATGTGTCATGACCTCGATTACCCGGTCTTCCTCGCCCACCCCTCCATCGATCCTCAGATCTTCGGCAAGCTCGATTTCCATCGTGACCCCGACCGCCTGGACCTGAGCTATGCCTCCGTCGTAGGCCACTGTAACGGCCTCCTGCTTTACCATGACGTCCGAGGGCTCCATGTGGCCAACCCCGCCACACAGAGGCGAGCACTCTTGCCCCCACCGCCGCGCTTCAAGAATTGGCTCTTAAGGTCCCTCGCGCACATCGTCTTTGATCCTGCAGAGTCACTGCACTATGAGGTCCTACTCGTTCCTGAAGTGCCGCGTTATGAGGAGATTGACTTGGAGAAGCAGCAGCAGGAGAGGGACGAGGAATGGCCAGCATCGACATGGGTACTGTGTGTGTTGTCATCACGCACGGGTCAGTGGGAGGAGAGGGCGTTTGTCAGGGAAGGTGAGGCAGCAGGGATGGCTTCCGACAAGGTGATGCGGCGGGACGATCCACTCTGGTATAGCTGCAGCGCTTATTGGCATGGTGCGCTTTTTGTGCAGTGTCTTGGTGGCTTCACTGTTATGAGGTAAGCACCATACTATTCAGTCTTTGTTGCTACAATACAATTGGTACTGATTTCTGAATTCAGTGCTTATATGCATATATTTTTATAACCGAATGATTTGGTTTTTAGAAAACTTTTATCAACGAGTTCATGTTTCCACGTGTAGTTATATCCATCTGTTGTGTCCACCCTACTTTTCCTCCTAAAAGATCGAACAATACCACCAATTATTTAAATCTATTGTTGATAATTTCATATTTTGCAGAATAACCTTATCAAATGGCAAGTATCAAGTACTTAAAATGCCAATAGGTATTGGAGATCTTGAATATTATGATGTTTATCTTGGGCGATCAAAGGAAGGGTTATGTTGTGCATCATTTCGTGATTGGTACAACCTTCAGGTTTGGGTCCTTGACGATTCAGATGGAATGATAGATTGGAGGTTGAAGTATGACATTGACATGCTGTTTATAGCTAAACGTGTGTCGAGGCATTGTGAAGAAAATGAGGGACCCTGGAATTTACAGGATGTTAACAATTGTGAACACTGCAGTCCAGAAAATTTACAAGATGTTAACAACGATGAAGATGACAGCAACAATGTACTTGTGAAGAGTGAAGTTGAATGGGACTCTGACAATGATAACATTGTTGACAATCAATCTGAGTTTGGACAAAACGTGCAAGGATATAATACTGTCCTTGGGTTTCATCCTTACAAAGACATCATCTTCTTGAATCTTTCGCTGCGTAGAGCGGTGGCCTATCATCTGAATACATCCATTGTTCAGGATTTAGGTAATATTCGCCCAGATGATTACTGTAGTCATGTGGCAAGCATAACATCGTCTTTCCCATACACACCATGTTTGATGCCAGAATTCCCAAAAAACAAATTGGTAGCCCATGTTGGAGGCTAGCAGTTTGAACCTTTAGGCCTATGGCAGGCATACTCATGTTTGAGTCCCTGTTGTTTTTGAACTTTTAATGTTTGCTGGCTCTGACGAACGTCTTTTGTGAACTGAATGATATATATCCATAAGTTCTGCATGTTAGTCATCTTTGGCTGTCTTGGCGGAATTATTACTGTGGGATTGCTTGGCAATTCTATTGGCATTGATGTTAATGTCATATTCAGATTTAATGGAAGAATAATCTCCAGATGATGATGGTGATCCTACGGCAAGCATAATATCGTGTTTCCCGTACACACTATGTTTGATGTCAAAGCTCCCAGATAACAAATTGGAAGCCCGTGTTGGAGGTTATCTATCTTTGTTGTTTCAAACTCATTGAGCCGCTACCTATAGGCCTATTCCGTACTGGTGTCTAAGAAACTCTATATCTCAATCTACCTCTAATCTAATTTTTTGCTGCTGGTGTGAATCTGTGATGCATCTTATCGTGGAGGACAGGAATCTGGGCCTGGGATGGGTGTTTCCATAAGATACCTAGATCATCATGAGAGAAAAAGCATCCAAGTATAGGCAGCAACTACGTTTTATTCATATCCATGCTGAAGCTTCGAGCATGCTGCTTGCCTCATTTTATTCATATGCTTTAAGCTTCAGGATTGCGATCTGTTTAGATAATATATATCTTATTAATTATATGAAAGATTATTAGGATTCTGCTCGTATACCTGGCCATCCAGGCCGAGCTAAAAGGATTGGCCCGAGGCCCGTCAGTTTTGGCCCGGCACGGGCCATGCTTGGGTTCAGACACAAATCCAACATACTGGCCCGAACAAGGCCCAATTAAGACTCCTTGGCCGAGGAAAATTTTTGACCATTCAGTGATCTTAGCTGGTTATTTCCATCCTAAACAAACACTAACTATTCGTCCTATTCAAAAAATAAAAAAACTAGTTCATGTTCCCTTGAATAATTAGAATGAGGTCGTGGAGGACGAGCAAACCCCAGTTCATGTTCACTTGAAATTAGATGCAATGCAACTGAAATTGCCAAACTATGAAGCTTTTGGGCCTCAAAGGCATTAAAGCCGTTTCTAATACCACTGGTTTACTGAATTTCTAACCTTGTTCGAGTACTCTGAAAGACTCTTCTACCGTCGATATGGATTTGCCTGACCCCCCCCCCCCCCCTGTGTTGTGTGTCTGGCTCTGACACTGCTCCCCTGCTGTTCGCAATGGCTGCCTACTAAAGACTGCATGACCGCCTGACCTGGCGACGCACTATGTAACATTCCAAATTTCAAGTAAGTTAAAATCACTCTAAATTGTAAAATTTCTAGCTGGCATCTTTTTCATTGAATTGTCAAAATAAATTTCACTAAAATAGTTCGGATATATTTATGAAATGAAATTTTCAAAAAAAATACCCCTCAAATTTGAATTCAAACAAGTTCCAGGAAAAAGAAATCAAACTTTTCTTGTCAGTGGGTCCGGACGCAATGCAAGCGTTAGTGCGTTACTGCCCAGTGGACCAGCATTTTAAGTCTAGCCCAATCCAAGAGGTGCCTTGGGCCTCCACCGCGCAGTTCTCCGACGAGCTCACGAGCCTGCTTCCGGTTTCTCTTCTCGTCACCTCGTCGTCACTTTCGAATCCCGCACTCCAGTCTTCCAGTATTCCCCGCCGCCGCCGCCGGCCGGGGGTGCCGCCTCCCTACCGCTGCCACAGACCAACTCCATCCGGGTCCTCGGCCGCCGCATCCTTGGCGATGAAAGCCGCCGCCGCGGTCGCTCCACCCTCTCTGCGCCCCCGCAGCTCTCTCGGTCTCAGCCCCGCGCCCGCCACGCGCACCGGCGCGAGACCTAGCCCGGCCGCGTTCGTGCCCTCGCCACGGCGGCGCGGCGCTAACGCCGTCAGTTGCGAGCCGTCCCCGCGCATGGAGGCGCGCCCGCGCCTCCGTGCGAGGGCCGCGGCGGTGGAGGGTGGCGGCGGTGACGCAGGGGGCGGGAGGAGGAAACGGCTTGCGGTGTTCGTGTCCGGCGGCGGATCAAACTTCCGGTCGATCCACGAGGCCGCGATGGGCGGGGCGGTGCACGGGGACGTCGTCGCGCTTGTCACCGACAAGCCAGGTGAGGGAACGTGCGTATCCTTCCAGATGTTCGGTCTGTGACCTGAGTTTTTTAAGCGAGATTGGAACCTCTTTGCAGGTTGTGGAGGCGCGGAGCACGCCAGGAGCAATGGCATTCCGGTGGTCGTCTTCCCAAAATCGAAGTCTGCGCCTCAGGGGATTTCGGTGTCTGAACTGTTGGAGACCCTGAGGTTTGTTTCTTGATCATATAACATCCCCCTCTTTTTCTCTTGTGTGTTCCGAGCAATTCACAATTCTTTTTGCTTGTTTATGCTTGTAAAACACAGGTGAAATTGTGAATTGTAACCACACATCCGTGCCCTCGCCAATATGTGGTTACTTTTAAAAGAATTGTGAATTTAAAATACATAATTCATTTAAATGACCTGATAATTAGGTCCCACCAATATGTGCTTACTTTGTTGAATATAGCTCCATGATTTATGTAGAGTTATTCTGTAAATTGTGGTTGCTGTTAGCGTTGTGAAGCCTTTGAACCATCTTTTATCTAATTATTCTGCTTCTTAAGCTTTGATCAATATTCAGCTCAAAGAATTCAATGGGTCATGTCTGCCATGAACTGCCACATTTGTTAGACTTCACTCTTGTCTGTAGATTCTTTGTGCATGCCCTTGGATCGGTGTTGAAATTCAGATTTATCTCATATATGTCCCAGT
Organism: Eleusine coracana subsp. coracana; assembly: GCA_032690845.1. Classification (NCBI taxonomy): domain Eukaryota; kingdom Viridiplantae; phylum Streptophyta; class Magnoliopsida; order Poales; family Poaceae; genus Eleusine; species Eleusine coracana. Next base: position 13,700,341 of record CM064424.1, read on the forward strand.
AGCGTTACTCTGACAATTGAAATAACTCTTGGCTCATATTTACCAATCCAACAGAGGATATGAAGTAGACTTTGTTCTTCTTGCTGGTTACTTGAAACTAATACCTGCTGAGTTGGTTCGAGAATATCCAAGATCAATATTAAATATCCATCCTTCTCTCCTTCCGGCATTCGGAGGCAAAGGCTATTATGGTTTGAAGGTGCACAATGCAGTCATTGCTTCTGGAGCAAGGTACCCCTTTAGATTTTTGTACCATGTACATTTAACGGCAATGGTATATGCCACATCCATTACATACATTTATGGACCCCCCCCCCCCCCCCCCCCCAACAAAACACTTTCTGTATAAATAAATACGTAGGGATATAACACTGCATTTTGTTGCAATTTGATTTGCAATATAGCGTAGGTATTAGTATTACAAAGATTACAACATGCGATGGATGGTTGATCAAGAGATAGTCTCTTATTTTGTTGGTCGAATGTGACTTCTGTTAATTGACAAGAACCTTTTATATAGATACTCTGGTCCAACTATACACTTTGTGGATGAGCACTACGATACAGGGAAGACGTTAGCCCAGAGAGTTGTGCCTGTATTAGCAAATGACACGCCAGAGTCCTTGGCTGCAAGGGTACTTCATGAGGTAAAAGTTCAGCTCTCCAGTTTGGGACTCCTTCAAGTTCCTTGTGGACAACATTGAAGTTATGTGTAACTCCCAAAACTATCGATCATGTTATTGATCTGAAACTCTTTTTGTCTCAGGAGCATCAAGTATATGTTGAAGCAGTTGCTGCTTTGTGCGATGACCGAATTGTGTGGCGGGAAGATGGTGTGCCACTTATCAAGAGCCGGACAAATCCGGATGAGTATATCTAATTGACACTACTAGCTCTTTTTAGGAGTAATAAACGAAATTTGTAGAACCCATGCCACTTTTACGTGAGGCAACGGGGTATTCCACATAGCCCGATATGGTGCACAACACCGTAGTCATCAAAACAATAACAATTACATGAATTCAAAGAGGGGAACAATGTTCAGGGAAGCCCACTATTGTCTCAGATGTTTAGATGAGAAAATCTCATTTACATTCCCCGAATTATAATTTTCTTCTGTACTTGTAACTTGGAAGGTCTACTCATGAGACATCAATTGACATTTTGCTGTATGTTAGCTGTCCTCTTAAGATAACACCCATTTGCTCAAGACGGCATTGGGTGCAGCGAATGCTTGATTACCATTAAACCCTCTCTTGGATTCCGGTCATTGAGACTACTGACATCAAGCCACAAAATTCCTGAAAGAACGTTGAATCACACTCTGACTTCGATGCTTTGTTCACAATGTAATAAAGCAAGCTGTAGATCAGGACTGAAGTAAATTTACATCGCTTTGGTTATTTGGCGATACAGGCTATTATCATTCTGTATGATCATTGTCCCAGCACAAGCGACCAGGTATAATACATAAACAACATGCAGTAAAAGTTGAAGCATGCCCAATGAGATGTTTTATTCCATAATTATGTTCTGCTTGCTAACTTAATCAGTCAATACAAAGGTAGTGTTGGATCCACTTCAATAATTTACACTGTTGCAGTATCAAAGAAAAAAATAAAAGAAACCTTGAAAACAAGACAATAAACTATCAGGCTGGAAGGCAAGCATCATCTTCAGCTACCACAGTATGTCTAGTCTGCGATCTCCTCTTGCCGGTGAATCAGCTGATCTGAAATTCACCGCTGGCGCGGACTTCATTCACTTGTTTCTCATATTCATCTTCAGCATCCTCTTCTTCCTCCTGTTTCTCCTCTGGTTTCTTGCTGTTCTCTTCATCCTCCTCTACCCAACCAAAGCCAGCCACAGGGGTGGAGGAAGGAGGTGGCGTCCGTGCCTGCTCGACGATCTTCATGATCTCCTCGACTGACTGGACGGAATAAGTTGGGGCACTGTTATCCTTCTTGTAGTACATTGCCTGTGCGGCTTCTGTGAGTTCTCTGGGCAAGTTCTTTAGGAACCAGGGGTGGTTCCTGATTTCCCTGATTGTAATTCTCTGGATGAATTTGGGGAAGGAATGAAGTCAGTATACCAAAATTAACCCCTTTACTTGATTTAGTACGACTCTATATAGATAAGTACCTTTGCAGGGTTTGCGACGAAAATTTTTGCAAGCATATCCTTGCAGTCCTGAGATACATGGACATACTCCGGTATTTTGTACTGGATAGACATTATCCTCTGTGAAAAGAAAGAATGTACCCAGTGTAAGATTAGGAGACAAGAACTTGGGGGTTCAGATTGTTTATCAGAAAAAAAGGGGTGATATGAAGTTATTACCCCAATTGTCTTTCTGAAATTCTTGGGGTCATCAGGGTCCTCAAAAGGGTAAGCACCGACCAACATCACATAAAGGGTCACTCCACATGACCACACGTCGGCTGTCTGAACCACCAATCAAACATTGAAAAATGTGTTTAGGCGTGTAAACAAGCAACAATTGTTTTTAGAGAAGAAACAAGCACCGATGTACATCATCTTAAAGTGTTTAGACTGAAGATTTGTTGTTAGACTGATGGTGATACCCTAATGGAAAATAAAAGACAGCGTCACAGAATCCTCTTTCATAACCCAGCTTTGTTTCCACATATTTTCACACAGTACTACTTCATGGCTTTGCAAAAGAAAACACTAAGTCCTAAAGGAGATTAGGTGCTAGTTTTTCACCAAATCATCAATAACTACAAGCCGTAGGCTCTATCTCTATGTTATGTTTTCCTTTTCAGAGAGCAATACAAACATTGGAATATTATATTGTAAAAGTAGCCAAAAAGCACAGAATTCTATGACGTAGAAGTGGGCACCATATGGTTGTTCAAATCAAATGCGATTTGGTCTTTACAAAGTCTTCAAAGGATGTCCAAGAAATCAATAACAAAAAGTATGTAAAATTTTATCCATGAACTACTGTAATCTCAAAGGCATCATAATGTTTTTCTTTGACAGGCAAATGCAACCAATTTTGCAGCTCTGGAAAGGGAAGCATGCAAGCAGATCAGATATGGTTTTGATAGCAAAGGAACAAAATGCAATCACTGTCCTGCAGAAAATCCCACGTCAGATATGGGGCAGTAGCTGACAATATAATGAGAAGGGAAAAGAAGAGATGATAGAGGAAAATAGCTGCAAAGGACCACAAAAAGGCTGCAGAGTTGTTCAGTCTAACATGACTGCTTGAAAAGGATTGAGCATCAGGGCCTCTATTGATAACAATCAGTTAACTAGTCAGGAGCACTAGAACCATGATGGTAAAATGGCTCAGAAAACGATATAAAGTATGAAGTGAACTAAAGGGGACTTGTCCAGCAACAACGTGAATTGTAGATCAAGTGGCTCAACGGGCTTGTCATAAGAATAATCTAAATAAATCTTTCTTAGCCTGTTCCTTACAAATCCTTAATGATGAAACGTTGAAAACTATAATCCTTTTTAACGTTGCATGCTCCTATAGTCCGTTATACACACACTTCCATCTCATTTGGTCACCTTCCTTGAAGCTCTCACGAATCAAGTATAGCGCTCAAGAAGACCATCTATATCTACAGAATCTCAGACTTTTCCAGGTATGGTGACCTAACTTTCTTTCAAGGCACAACTGTAGTAAGCTACTGGGAGCATACAAACAGTACATTTTTGACAGGCAATCAGAATGGGGGCTACAAATTCTTGACCGGTAAAACGGACTGAACCTGATCAATATATATAAGCTTTTCCCCCCCCTTTTTCTTTGCGTATGGCGAGCAGGGAAAGCAGGCGCGGACGTTGGCGCGAGCATCGCCATCGATAATGGAAAAACAATGGAATGTGAATGTCCAAATTGACATCAGGCAGGACGGAACATATCCTCACGTAATCTCATCCTGCGGCTTTTCAGACTGTTCTTTTCAACTCAAACCACTGGTGCGCTATAATAATCCTGTACCAGTACCAGTAGCAGTACCAGAGGGAATCTAAGCATCTAGTACGTACTAATAACCACTGGAGCAGCGGCCGCAGACAGTGTGACACTGCACTATGCGAGAGTCAGCATGGCCTCCGGGCCCATTGCGCAGCCCGTTGTTCGTCCCCAGCGCATCCAGAGCAGCACAGCATGCCGCGTACCTGAAGCCGAATCACACGGCGTGCGCGCTGCGAGGTCAGACGCACTGGAGCGAGAGGGGGCACGAAGGGGACTCCCCGGGTCCACTGCGCAGTGGCAGGAGGCACTGTCTGCCCAGCTACAGACACCCAAATCTCAATCTCGGACAAATCCCAAATCCATCACCGCCAGAGTCCAGAGACGTTTTCTGCTCTCAAGGGCCCTACAATTGTGGCTCTATGCGTGGACGCAGTCTATAGACCTACAAAGCATGACACGGTAGGCCCACACGCTGATACGAGTCGCCTCGCCTATAGACCCCGAACGTGTGAGGTGGTGGCATTGAGACGCGCGTCTACGTGGACCCCAAGGGGCGGCACGTGCTCGCAGGCTCGCGACAAGTGAGGCAGCATTCACGCTGAAACCGGGGCCCACTCCGCTGTGTCACAGGAGAGAGAAGAAAACAAAGGGAGGAGGATCTGAACGCGCGGAGGGAGACTACTGACTGACTGACTCACCTTGCCGTCGTATTCCCGGCGTGAGAGCACCTCCGGGGCGATGTACGCCGGCGTGCCCACCGTCGACTTGGGCTTCGAGTGCAGCAGCGACGACTGCACAACCAAAAGGGAACGTATCGGAGAAGAAACGTGTTAGTGAGCTGGCAAGTAATCAAACGAGTAGTAGAAATGTCGTTGCTTCTTCGAGCAGCTTTACGCAAGAGAAGCATATTAGCATGTTCAGGTGAGCTGCAGAGCAAGCAATGGCAGGAAAAAAAAAAAAAAGGGGGCGCCTTTTTTGACGGAAAGTTCGTCCATTTTTAGAAGTAAACCAACGAGGGAGGTCAAGAGCAGTTCAGGAAGGTGTGGGGTTGAGGAAGATGAGTAGCACAGCACAGCACCTTGGAGTAACCGAAGTCGCAGATCTTGAGTCGAGGCGCCGGGCTGCCGTCCAGCAGCGTGTTCTCCAGCTTCAGGTCTCGGTGGCAAATTTGCTGCAAAATCCACAACACGACAGGTTTCGCATTAGTGAACACTTGTTTTCAGTAGCTAGCTTAGCACGAATGGTGCAAGTTGTTTGCTGAAGAGGAAAAAGGAAAATCAGTCTTTTGCTCTTACCATGAAGTGGCAGTAGCTCACACCGCAAATTAGCTGCTGGAAGAAGTACCTGGCCTGCGACAACACCACAAGCACCACCAGTGTTACACAAACTAGCACAGGCGGAGCTGACACCTTGATTCGATCGAGTATAAGTTACTGACGCTCACCTCGTCTTCGCTGAACCTCCCGGCGTTGCAGATCCGGTCGAACAGCTCGCCTCCGGCGGCGTACTCCATCACGATCGCCAGGTGCGTCGGCGTGACCAGCACCTGCCAAAGAAAGAACGAATTCATCTCACAAATCCAACTCTGGTAATAACACGAAATAGATTTCATTTTTTCTTCTTCCCGTCCATTATCCACGCACCTCCTTGAACCGGATGATATTGGGGTGCCGCAGCGAGCGGTGGTTGATGATCTCCCTCGCCACATTCTCGTCAATCTGCATAATGAAACGCCCATCAGAGACGATGAATCTCACGACCCCAAATAATCATCGTCGCAATAAGCGAGAGAATGAGCTCGAGCGCAAAGTGATGCAGGCACCTTCTGGCCTCGCGGGATGTACTTCATGGCGACGAGCTCCTTGGTCTCCTTGTGCCGCATGAGCCTTGCGACGCCGAAGTTGCCGGCGCCGATGTCCTTGAGCAGCTCGTACTTGTCCATGGCCGCCGATCGAGCTCACGGGGGAGGAGGAGGAGCGCGCGATGATCGATCCGCCGGGCTAGGTGGGATCTCTGTTGGGCGTGGTTTAGAAGCTTCTTAATTCGCTTGGGTGGAAATGGGGGCGGAAAGCGCGGAGGAGGATTCGAAGCTTGAGGAGGAGGCCTGTCTGGCTCGCCGGGCTCTTGCCTCTTGGTGAGCTTGATTTATGGAGTGAAGGAAGTGTTCGTTTTATTTGGTGATTAGTTTAAGAGGCCCCACGGTATGGCGTGCTTAACTGCACATGAGTTCGTTTTTTTAATGGGTTGGATTGCTTAACGAACCTTTGGTTTCTTCAAGAGTGCAAGTAGGTCCCTGTGTGCGCTAGAATTTTCTACATCTGCTGTTGCTCAAGTAATCTAAAGCGTTGAAGCTCACATCATTAGACGGTGACCGCGTGTGGTGTGTCAAAAAACGATAGGGCGCTCGGCTATCGGAACTCGTTATTACCAGTAGCATTTGCGCGCGAGGGGTGGCGGACGCGTGAAGCCGGAGAGAGACGGGGGGCGTGCGAGATCCCTCTACGCTGCCTGCCGCAGGGAGGAGGAGGAGCCATGGGGAGGCACATCGCATCACGTGGGCACCGGCCGCCGCGAGTATAGTGCCGCGTACGATGCTGGTGGTGCCGGGAACAGAGACGGACCCCTGATATGGCATGGAGATCCATGATGAGTGAAATTATGTTGGCAGAGCATCTCTCTCCCGTTCTTTTCTTGTGTGCAGTCATCCAAGAAGGAGCGAGAAAAAGGAGTGCCCTACCGCCGTGTGAGCCCGTCCGTGGTTCCGACGACCCTGCTACTACTACTAGCGCCGGCCGGTTTCTCTCCCAGAACTTGATTATTAATCCAGTAGTACGAAAATGAGTAGTATGGACGGATCGTATAGGATAGGTGTCCGTGCGTTAATAACGAGATGAGATCTAGCAACAGATTTTTGGCCAAAAAGAAATAAAAAAAAAACAGTTAACGCCGTGCGCGCGGACCGTGGACCACACGGGAAATCCACGTGCGAGACTGCCCGCGCCGTCCATCATCTGTTGCATTGTGAGCATGAATCGATGAACGCACGCACGCGGCATCGAGATCGCGCGCCGGCCAGAGGACGCGGCCATGGCATGGCCTCCTCTGCTATCCCTTCCCCCCATCGGGTCGGGCAGAGGCCACGCCGCCCACCTCGCAAACGCTTTCCTCCCTTCCCTGACCAGTGACCAACGCATCTTTCTCTTCTTTATTTGACCGGGACGGAAACGAGCGCCCATGCATGGGATGAGGGCCCTCGATCGGCTTCTTTCGCGGCGCCCGGGATGAACGAGTCGGTGACGGTCTCTTGTTGTTTAAGACTGCCACTGCCATGCATGCCCCGGCGCACCTGCCGCTGTCGCCGATCGAGCCCCGCCGGCGCTCTCGCCACGTGTAGGTGCCGTGCGAGTTGACCTACTACTACCGTTGACTTTCTCGGGAGATTCCCACGCCACTGACCGACCGTCCCAGTCCCGCCGGCTCTAGCATATGGCGCACACTGGCTTTATCATCTATTGTTCCACCAAATAATAGCGCTCTAGTTTCAAATAATAATAATAATAACAATAATAATAATAACGCTCTCCATGGCTCCATCACTCGTGCATTCACACAGCGGTGTGGGACTGTGGGTGTCCAAGGAGGATGGCTGATCACATGGCTTCGGGGTGACCATCCAGAGTGCGCGGTTGGTTTCAGAATTCATACACCTCTGCATTCGTGTAGTATAGCCTCAGATGGTACTACTGGACCGATCCAACCCTTAAAACCGGCCCCAGTCAGTTTTGAGATTTTCACGGAAAACCAGCAGTTAAACCGCTCAAACTTCAAAAAACCAAATATCCACGAAATGGACAAGCGGGAGATTGTTGCCGACAACTTAACAGTTCCATCAATACAAGCTAAAAAAGATCAAATTTGAGAATGAACAAATTTGAAGAAGCATCGAGGCATCATGACTTATCAGTCATGGTAATGCGCCGGACCAAGTAGTTTTCCGTGTCTGCGAAACGAAAATATAAGAAGAGAAAAAGGGTCTTGGATCGGGCACAGTCCACCTCGCCGGGATTTTTGCGAAACAAAATAAAACGTTGCATTAATCAGAGAGACTGGCCTCATCCACGAGAAATACAGTTGTTCTCAATATAACAACAATCGTCCCCAATTTACAAAATTCAAGAAAACTGTTTGTACTAAACAATGTATGGCTGGTATAATGGCATTGCTTAATGTGCGTGACACGCCAGTGAGAGTGCGATTGGTTGATTGTATTCGGACTAGTCAGGCCCGTGGGATGCAATGTATGGTTGATTGGTTGTCTAGATTTAGTCTAGTCAGACCGGTGTGGTACAAAAGAATTATTGATTGGTTGCTAGCACTAGCGTACGTTCCTGTATGAGCGGATTCAAGAATTGACCCTCGGCCTGGCTCGCGTGGAACGAAAACAAATCTTGTTTCTCCTGGGCAACGCGTTGGCCGGTAACGGACTGGCTCCCAGGAATCGAGCCAGACTTAGTTGGGAGGAGAAACAAGCGCACCCTAAATCATTCAGCTTGCCACCAGCCAAACCAAGCATGGGTCATACAACACTAATCTGAGGGTGATATGATGCGATTGTCTATCAAATAGGTCCATTAAAATACAACATTAAAAAGACTATTGTCCGTTTATTTCACAATCGGTTCAGACGATGGGAGCGGAGTTTGAAACCGGATAAATCTGGTTGGACCGGTTGATTTGATGCAAGGCTGGTGAATCAACAACACTCGTCAATTCATTGAAATCGAAGCTCTTCTATGTCATAGGTAAAACTATGGTTTCAAAAACAGTCATTGATTTTTACGATTTTTGTTAAAACTTCTCTGGTCTGGGTTTTGATCAAATAAAACTAATTTTTTTGATAAAATTTGTAACAATATTTGTAAAAAAATAGATGAATAATGATGAATTACGGTGAACAAGTGTTATGAAAATAAGAATGTTTAAATAGACATAAAAATGAAGTAAGATAAAATGAAAATAAATAAATAAAGAAAATAAAAAATCTATCACCCATTACCTATCTACGTCCTCCCTCACCCACAACTGCTCCCAAATTGTCGTTGCCTACCAAATTTGCTTTCAAATTGAAGCCTCTAAGCGAGCTACGACAATGAGTCGTGACCCCCGAGCAACTAGCCCAACAGTTTCCCCGACTGACAGCTTGATTTGTGAAGTGCTTGAGGTGGATGCTTCGGCCAGCTAGCCACCATTCTTGACGGCAAGCATTCGTCATTTCAATCAATTTTCTTCATAAGTTTTCTACAGAGTTGGGTCTTGTGTTTTGATTTTTTTGAATTTAAAACATGTCTTTGTTTTTGTTTTGTTGACTCTGATTCCTTTAACAGAATATGAAAATCAAATTCAGCCTGAATATGAAAAAATAAATTTTGTTCATTCTCTTTGATCTTTTTTAACTTGTATTGATGGAACTGTTGAGTTATCGGCAACAATCTCCCGCTTGCCTATTTGGTCGAAATTTGGTTTTTTGAAGTTTGAGCGGTTTAACTGCTGGTTTTCGTGAAAATCTCAAAACTGACTGGGGCCGGTTTTAAGGGTTGGATCGGTTTTGTATTCCCCGGAAAAAACCCGGCGGATCTAGGGGTAAAACCGGAAAAGCTGCTCAACGGAGTGGGATACCCCCTCTGCGTTCTTCCGCCGCCAGGCCCGACAACGCAGCTCGTCTGTCACCACCATTGCTGACCTCACCGTCGGCGACCGGCGCAGTTCGCGCGGCAGCGGCCTCCTCCTCGCCCCCCCCTACTCCCTCTGTGCGGAGCGGACGTTCTCTGGGGCTTGATCGTTTCCTTCATTTCTGGGTAAGTAACCCTAGTTCTGCTTGGGCAGATTTTGCTAGGAATTCGTTCTCTTTTGACCGAATTTTCCTTCGTTTGACGTGAGAGCAATGAAACTCATTCATACCCTCCATGCAGTTAGATGGGCTCATCTAACCGGGCACCCATGGTCTGATTAGGTTCCTCTTGTCCACATATTCAGGCCGATCTAGCCAGAGTGTCGGTGCAGGCGAGGAGGACCTTCGATTCAAGGCGGGATGGACAAGCTGGTGCAGTTCGGGAGGAAGGCATGGTTCATAGTGCGGGTGATGTCCGGCTACGAGGAGAGGAGGATCCGATCCTACAGGCTGCAGCTGCAGAAGCGCCTTGAGATGGTAAGTTTTTTCGCCACGATGCCGTTTCTTTTTCTTTTTTTTTGGGGGTGATGATTTAGTAGGACATGCTATTCTATCAATGGGCTGGATCGAGTAATTAGCGGAATAATAGTAATCGATTTTGCTTTCAAACCCCGTATGAGGCCAAAACTTTTGGTTGTCTTCTGTGACACCATGTGTTGGAAATAGAACAGGAATAACGTCCAAGTATGTTTCCCACCTCGTCTCCTGTAGATATTCCATGTTGGGCGGGCACTTGCTGTTCAGTTAAAATTGTGTTATGCTTCTCTTAGCTGCTTTGGGAAGTTATGAATGAAAACTCTGGATTTTCAAATATCACATTGCTCATCTAGTGTGAAACACACAAAGCATGGCCACCTGCATTTATCATTGGTTGTCCATGTTTAGCTCCTGAAAATCTGCCTTTTCTTTTCTGAATTCAAATGATTGGTAGGAAAAGGTACTCCATATAATTAAGTAGTATGTATTTAGTTCTTACTGCTAAGGATTACTGCATGTTAGAAATTTTTATTGCAATGTCTCCTACATGATCGGATCCTTGTTTGGCAGCATTACTCGCATACTCTTATGCAGAGCTTTGCAAATTACTCTGTTGTAGCTTCACAATGTGGTAGAATCCAGCCCTTTAACTACAACTGCATTTGCTGTTTTAGGATGCACTTCAAATCTAATGGTTGTCTCTTTAGTCATGGTCTTACAACGTAGTATCTTTCTGATTGCAGAGGTCTGAAGTCGAAACTTCTCTATGTTATAAGGTGTTCTTTTGATTGATGATATCTGTTTTTTTTTTTTTGGCACATTGTGTGCTCACTGAATAAGGAATGTACATGCAAGATGTATTGCATTTTCTCTAAACATGGTTATCATAAACAAGACGCTTGCTTTTTACCAACATGAATTATATAGAGTAGTACTACACTGCTGCTATTTGCTATATATTTTTTTAAGAATATGCAACAACAACAACAACAACAACAACAACAACAACATTTTTAAGAATATGCATGGTAAGCATTTATCTACATTTCCAATTTTGTAACAAAGAATCAGAATGTTTTAGAACAGTTCACTTGCAATGTTAAGAAAGTGGTATTGGAGACAATACTATTTCGATATGTGTTGGATAAGATAGAGTTGTTATGTTAGTGGTACTGGATGAAATGTGTTTAGGTTTTTGTTGAAGATACAGCAAGAAAGAGGTGATACTTTTTGGATATGCATTGGAAAGATAGAGTTGTTATGTTAGAGGTATGGGATGAAATGTGTTAAGATTTTGTTGAAGATACAAAATGAAAATCTAGACTTTCTCTTGTAGTAATGTGGTGTGCTATACTCACTGCTAATCTGGCATATAAATTAAATTTCCTGAATTCTCACATGTCAGTATATATTTGTTTCCTTTAACCTTTCTTTCTTTTTTCATTTTTTTTCTATCATTCATTCAGGCCCAAGCTAGGAAGGAAGAATTGAGGAAACATCCAGAACAAATGATCTTATCAGAAGTTCGTCAAGTGGTTCAGCAGATGCAAGCTCTTAATCAGCATCTCGAAGAAGCTGTAAGTTTCTGTGGCAAAAGATTATAGTCAATGCTCACCTTTGGCCATTATGCTGTTAGCATGTGAAAAACAACACAATGCTTGATCTACACAGTTGCTAAGGATTGCTGGCAATAAGATTAATGCTTCCTGTGTTATGCACATCCTTCTGTAATTTACTAACTTGTTTTCCATCATTATTTTCAGGAAACTGCTATAGATGATTATTTCAAACCAATTGACAAGAATGCTAAGATCATAATGGACATGCAGATGGAAAGAGAAGAAAAAAGAATGAAGGAGATGACACAAGTTATGCAAGAGGAAGCAAAAATGCAAAGAGAAATCACAATGAGAAGAGTTGAGGCCACTAGCATAGAGTGTAAAAATGATACTGAAGTGATTGAAAAGGTGGCTGAGAGCCCTCCAAAACAAGAAGCTGCAAAATAAACACTACACGACATTACCCCTGTTTCTTGAAACAAAATTAATTGGGGAGCACATACTCTTTGCACAAGTTTAATGGGCTAGGTAATAAGTATGACAATCACCAATTTTGTACCTATGAGTGGCTCTTCTTTTATCAACAGGAGAAATTGTCCATGTCCATGTTTTTAAGGATTGTGATATAACAGAAAGTTATGCGTGACCTGGTGATAAAATATCGTGTGGCGTGTGCATATATTAACTTGACTCGAACATGCCACCTGTCGTTCAACGCTATTAACAGAGGTGTACGCTACCCGTTTATTATTTTTTTTTGAGGAGAAATACAATAGGGAGCATCTAATTTTCAATCGATTAAAAATAAGGGTCCTTTTCAATCAACGCTTTTAACCCTTAGATCTAGATCTAATGAATATAAAAGGATAAAACTTTTCTATAGTCTATATATAACACTAATTAATATAAATAATCCTATAGATAAATAAATAACAACAAAAAAAATTCCACCACCAAAAAAAAATTCCACCAATTTCAATCGACTGAAATCTAGTATTCCCGATATATTAATGTGCAAAGGAAAAGAAAACAGAAAAGAATCCTATACAACCACTACTAAGAGTACATACGAACTCTGAAGACATAGGCCGTGAAAGGCCACAGAGTAAAGTCATAAGAGGGAGTCTAGCCATTGCTGTACAAGCTGACTATCTATGGAATTAAATCTGTATAATTGAGTGGTAACTGTAGAAAAAAATGCTTATTTCCATAATCTGTAGTTTGGAAAAATGTTCCTGAAGATCTTGTTATTCCTTTGCTTCCAGACTTTCCAAGCAGCAACTACAAATACTTCGATGAAGAATTTATGCTGGAACTCATTTTTATCAGGGTAAGAGGTGCATTTTACCGATTCTAGATGTTCATTCAGATATGAAGACAAATATGATTCAAATTGTTTCTGAAGATAGGAGCACAACTGCACAAGAGGGGTGCTGTGCTAATTTCTGCTGATTTCAGCACCTCTAACCAAAATATATATAGGGTACATAATTTTATTTGCAAATGGTTCCATAGTGTAGTGGTTAGCACTCCAGACTTTGAATCTGGCGACCTGGGTTCAAATCCCGGTGGGACCTTTATTTGTCTCTTTTTTTTTACGAGCTCAGTCTGTGCTTGGCCATGGCAACCTTGGAAACTATCATGAGGACGAAGAAGATAAGAACGGCACAAAATCATTGGCTCGCCGTTGCTTGGTCATAGTCTCATACCTGAGCTATTATAGATTGTTGGTTATGGGCTGTATGGGCTAAGCAAATGACAACCCAGTTCAATATGGGTTGCTTTTTTTTTCTTTGTATACTATATTTCATTATTCATTTATAAGTTATAATCCAATTAGATGTTAGGATTGTAAAAAAGAGCATATTACAACAACACAAGATTTTATTTGTTATACGCGGGGGGGGGGGGGGGGGGGGGGGGGTAAGATCACCATTTGTATTCGAAGGTAATCAGATTCAATTCCTCATCCACATAGATTGGATTATAACTTGTTAGAAGGGAACGGTGAACTGCTGTCTATTTGTTCCGTAGCAGAATGATGTGACTGAAACATGAAAACAGTTTATTCTTTCTCCTTTAGAAGTGGAAATAGAACCAGTCTGTGGATTCAAAGGAATTTTAGGGGCAAAGAGATGAAAAATAGGGAAGTACATCCCTTCTCGCACTGTTTAATAAGGTATAAGCGCTTCTCAAAAAAATACTCTAAAAAAACTCTTTTTGGGAGCAATCTAAAAAAATATGGGGCTAAATTTTCTACCCTCCTCCAACAATTCTCCTAAGAATGAAATAAAACTTATCTTAAATTAGGCCAAGTCAGCAAGATTTTTCGTAATTATGTACCAAAGCCTGATTTTGATTTGGAACTATCACTCGTCGGCTCGCCGTCGTAGGTCTGTGTGGTAACGCTCATCGAATTGTTCGTGCGGCCGTCGTCTCCGTCCATCGCGTGGCGTGTTCAGCAGCAACAGTTCGTCCTTCGCGAGACGTGGTCAGCAGCAGTAGTTCGTCCAAGGGTGCCGTGTTTAGCAGCAGCACGTATGCACAACACTCGATCACAATTGAATCAAGAGGGCAGCAAGCAGACAACTCCAATCACGTGCGGCAGCATTATATGACTAATTAATTTTGAAACATATCACTGTAGCATGGGATTGGGGACCCAATTCATTTCCTAGTTTTGTCTATAATTGAGGTTGTTTTAGGGAGTTAATAAAAATAAAGAGGTGTTTAGGAGAACTGTTTGAGAATGATTTTTTTAATTAATCCCAAAATTTTAATTTAGAAATAGTTATTGGAGGGCTCTTGGAGATGCTCTAAGGAGCCTCAGTGTAGCAGCAGAGGTTAATACTTTTAATTTGGGCAATATCAAAACATGTGCATATGTGTTTGACAGCGTTGGTAACCAGTGGTGGACCCAGAGTTTAAGAGCTACGCATTCAAGCATCCAAACTAGCAAAACATTGTAGTGAAAAAATTCAGCAGTTCAGATTTTTTTTTTCAGAAAGAACAAGAGAATTATGTATTTTTGTCTTTATTTTCGAAGTTTAGAACTCAAATATGTTGTATTTGGATCCTAATTCTCTACATATATAAATACTTGTCAAAGAAACATACATAAACTGCTTATTTTTGACAAAGTTTTGGGCATTCAACTGAAGCCATTGAATAATGGGAAGTCAGCCAGTGTTGGTAACTACTCTCCCTGTGTTATTTCTTTCTTACCCCCGAAATAGAACTCGCAAGTTAGAGAGTTAAAACAATATAAACATGTTATATTAAGATAAATAAACGGCCAATATTCATTTCACATCACGCACGCCCACGGTAAGGTTCTCCAAGAGGAGTATTTTTCGGGAGTGCAATGCAAATTCTCTCTCCCGAAATAGATGCATCCATACATACGAACTTGTTCCATTTCAACAAGAATCAGTAAATCACAGGCCCCAAACTTCATGTATATTATCAACCTCAAAATTAAAATAAAAAACTTCATGTATATTATCATATAAAGGTTAAAGGTTCTCTAGGAGGGAGTACTTTCGGAAGTGCAGTAGAAACTCTTTCCCTCCCGATACAGATGCATCCATACATACGAACTTGCAATAAGTGTAAAAAAAAAAAAACAGCCCCAAACTTTATTATCATAAAGGTTCTCCAGAAGGGAGTACTTTCGAAAGTTCAGTACAAAGCTCTTTCCCTCCTGAAACAGATAAATCCATACATATACCAACTAGTTCCATTCCAACAAGTATAAAAATCAGTAAATCACACGCCACAAACTTGAAATTATCATAGAGCTTAATGTTGGCAACAAATTAGCATCAGTCACACAACCAGCAGCAATTCTGGTCCATCAGACACACAACTAGCCACACATGCAGGCGTAGAAATACGCGACGCTGCAGCTGCAGCTGCTGCTTCTTCTTGAGCAACAACTCCGCCTCCAAAGGCGTAGCATCAGATCACCCTTATCAAGCCACACAAATCAAACACATGAAAACGCACGCAGGAAGAAGGCTTACACACCCAGGGCGGTGCTGCTTTCTCTGCTTCGGTGGCTAGTTCAACCGCAAGCCACACACAGACACTTGAGCATGCACGTCGGCCTGCCCTGAGCGCAACACGCGCGCAGGCACAAGCGGGCCGCATTTTTATTCTCAAAAATAAATAAATCACACAACACACGAAGAGCAGGTCAATCGCCGGCCATCGACGCAGCAAAGCAAACCCGGAAGCGTCATTTGGTTAAGACAGCCGCACAACATGAACGAAAACACTGCATTCGCAGCATGCAGCAGCAGTTGGATGGATGCTCGAATTCACCTAGGCAAATGCATGGTGAATTATTACTCAGGCATTATTAGTAACAGAAGTAATAAGGCATTACTAGTAAGATATGCGCCACTACGTGATCATCAGTAGTACCTGAGGACGGTGCCCCTAAGGCGGCGCTGCTTGAAGTGGCGCGAGTGCACCGGCGGCTCGAAGAGGTCAGGGTGGTGCCCCATGTCCACCATCATGTCCTCCTGATCCTTGTCAGTGACTTTCTTGTCCCACTCCAGCGCATCCCACACATCCTTCTCTATCTCCACGGTCGGCCTCCTCTGGCCCGGCTCACGGACCGCCACGGCCGGCAGACTCCCCTGATCCTGATAGTCTCCAGCGCCGGGGTGAGCATCTTTTTGACCTCGCATATGTGCTGCAGCTTCGGTAGGTCGTGCAAGTGAATGGTGGTCAACCTGGGAAACCGTAGACCTTGGAAGGCTCTACCTTTTTGGTAGATTCTGAATCTTCTTTCATCACGAAAACATGCTTCAGGTCGCCGCAGTGGATGATGTGAATGGTCTGCAGGTTGAAGTAGTTGAAGTCAAACACCGGCAGCGCGAATAGGAGCCTTGGGCAGGAGCGCAGGTGTAGATGTTGCAGATTTTCAAAGGCACTACATAGTCGTGTATTTCAAAAGTGCCTATTAGATCTCTTTTGGTGCCTAAGCTGCGGGCCATCAGGAGATCTGATACCCAGATAGTCTCCAGTAGTTCGCAACGTACTCCTGTATCGAAGTCGAAGATGGTGTCCAAGTTGGGACACCTTTCCACACGGCAGCACTTGAGGGAAGACCATGTTCCTACAATCATCCTAGCGCTGATCATAGCATCATGTACATGCATGGATTGAGCATACCATATGTCAATATATAAATCAAGCTATCACTTTCACTTTCTATTTCTGTATCCAAGCTGAGGCTCCCATCACTGATCTCGATGTGGCAATCCAACCGCTGAGTCGGAGGCTCCAGGAAGGCTAGCATCGGGGCATCATAGATCTTGATAAGCACACCTTCGTATCGGTTTGCTAGACGACCATGACGGAATCGACTATTGGTTTCAATCATCTCCTCCCTGGCTGCTTCTGGTTCAGTAACAGCCCTATTACTAGCGTATTCAGTTGAAGAAGTTGTGTGGATATTAAAATAAACACCTCTACCACTACCACTAGACTATCATATATACCCGCTCGTGTGTCTAGGCATATTAGATCCAGTCTCATGGAACCATTAGAATCCCATTTTATGGCACGGAGATGCTCACAAGCCAATAGAAATAGTCACTTAAGCTTTGGGACATTTACTACCATAGTTTTAAAGTCAAGTTTCTTGATTGCAGTGCCTGAAAGATCTAGCTCCTCAAGATTTGGTAGGCCACGTACAAAAAAAATCTCCAACTTGGTGCAGCCCTGTAAACATATCTTGGATATTTTCAATCTATCCATGCTATTTGTATCAGGTGATGCATATTTGGGACGGAAACCTTCTAAAGGTAGCTCAACAGTTTATGTCCAATGGGGCTTTGCTGGTCCATATCCATCAAGGCTGAATAACCTTAGTGAGGAAGGGAGCCCATTAGGTACCGCAACATTCTCTATCCCATCACAACCATCAAGAATAAGCATTTGAAGGCTGCTAGCCTTTGATAGGTGTGTTTGTAAAATCTTCATGTCCCTATTGCCCGACAAATCAAGTATTTCCAACTTTGCCTTATCTATGATGAATGAGTTATTGCTATCTACAGATCTACCTGCCTGTTGTATAGGTTTGATTATTCGTAGACTCTGAAGGTTAGGTAGTCTTCCTGTAATATACTTGTGTGTTGCCAACAACTGAATCCCTCTATATTTAGCCCCCAAAGGTTAGCCATAAGATCCATCTTTTCTTCAGTTATGATCTCGTTCCAATGTGTATAATGCATGTCAAGCACCCCATAACTTCTGCAAAAATGACCAGTCTGTACACTCCTTTATGTTGCTTATATTGTTATCTGTGCAGTGGTCCAGTCCAAGAAATCTTAGTTTCTGGCAATTCAGAAAAGGAGGCGACAAAAAGCTGAATGTACACCAGGAGAGATCCAAAACATGAAGGTTACCACAGTGTTCCAATACTTTATTATTAGGTAATCTTAGTCGGACCATGGATTTTTCAGATGCTGCAAAGAAAGAGGATGTTGTAGCAAGTATAGTCTGCATCTCTTCCCATACTTTCATATTCTTCGAGGTGTTCGAAGTCCAAATCCAATTGTAAGGCCTCCTTTCATAATCATTATTGTCTTCAATTATCAAAAAAGGGAGCTCCGAATCATTCATGATTTGTCCAATGCCATTCTCTACCAAAGAAGCATTGCAGTCCCAATTTATTTCGGCATGCAATGCATTACTAATGTCTCTTGTTACGTCACTTTTAATATCCCCGTCACACAACCAGTAATTGGGAGCTTGAGCAACCCAATAAAATCTGTCAGTATTATGAAAACAATAATGTAGGAATAAGTAGTAAAGACAACAATATGTGACCAAGTTTAGATCGCTGCCCTGCATGCTTGGGTTGCGAGCAACCATGATAGCAGCTCTTCGCATAGCAGTGCTCTAAACTCTGAAAACTTTAATGGGTAGATGCCCGGATGACTTGTGATAAAAAGGTGGGTGTATCTTATCTTTTCTCTAAACTCAGCATCAGTATGCTTGTTCATTATTGCCCGTCTTTTGAATGTCCATACGATGAGATGGTCGAGATAGTTGAGAAGAATACCAAATTTACTTACATCAACCTCGATCACTTCCGTTAAGAAAACACATGATAAAACTACTGGATGACAGTGATTGGGCAGTCACTTGTGAAACACGTCGTATCACACCCCTAGAGCTACGATCCAAACCATTGAAGTCATCCTCATCGTGCTTGTCAAACATGGCCATTATTTCACTGTCAAGTTCCAGCCCTTCTGCAATTTTCCTCTACATCACCCTCTCACTTATCCATGCTGAGCAATCTATAAAAATTGTTCTGTCAAAGCATAAATTTGGATGAGTTTTCTGAACTTTGGTTGACGAAAGTACTTGTGCTACGGATCTAATGACCAGGGCCGCCCCAAAGCCATTCCAACCGTCAAAGTAAATGACGTTTCTGCTGCCTCTGGCCGTTTCGATGTTATGAAATATAGATTCTCTTGCTTCGTCAACGTTTCTTCTAAAGGTGTGCTGAGGTAGAGAAAAGAACCAAACAAAGTGAGGCCACAATAGTTGATCAGTAACGAATGCATGCTCTGATAGTGTATGAATTAATAATGTTGGGGCATATAGAAATAAGCTAGTAGTTCCATGTGGAGTTTTAAAACCTGTTAGATGCTAATTTACGACGACGTGAGTTTGTATAGTACTACAGTACGTTGGGGTACGTCCACTTCTTCCTTTGGCTTGTTTCAAAAAATAAACTTCTGACTAGGGACAATGTAGAGAAGAGAATGAATATCGATAGTGAAGAATGCTTGTTCTGCTGTGATAAGGAGACATCACTGTTAGATGTATATGTATTCTTGTAGTTTCCTCATTGTATAAGGGGTTTTGTGCATATTTACTCACACCTGTACATGTATATATTTGGGCTTACTGTCCTCATTATGAATACAAGTGCTATTCATAACATGATATTAGAGGTAATCTAGAGTTAGGTTCTTCTCTCCTCCCCTAGTGATTCTAGTGTTGCACTTGCGCCAATTGCCTATCCACCTTTTTTTTCTACCGTTGTTTTGAACTCCGTCATCGTTGTCCTTCATCTCGGGACGTGCCGCCACCCTTCTTACTCGGGGTGAGTTCAACTTCCGGCCGACGATCGTCTGACATCTTGGGACGCGTTGACGTCCTCCTCCTTCGGCCGCGCCTCCGTCGCTGTCAGATCTCATCGCCGCCGTCGTCGATTTCGGGGCTTCGACGACTTTCCGCCGCCGCCCCTGCGCCCGATCGTGGTTATCGGCTCGATTTGTTTTTGAACCGCCGACTCGATCTCGCCTGGTCGGCTCGTCTCTTTAGCCTGGTCGGCTCGGCTTCTCCGCTGCTCGGCTCGGCTCGTTCCTTTGAGCCGCGGCTTTTGATCTTGCCCAGTCGGCTCGGCTCTTCGGCCCGGTCGGCTCGGCTTGTTTGATCGGCTAGGCTCGGTTGGTTGTTAAAAAAAAAGAGTACTAGGTCTGCTTTTCTGTTTGGGTGTTTGCTGCGGCTCTCCTTCGCCGCTTTGTCACCTTTTATTTTATAGAAAGTAGAGCACAAAAAACATCTGTAGCTTACGCCGCTACTTTCTTGCACTCTCGTCGTTGCCTGCCGCTGCTCCTTTTGCGCTCTCGCCATCGACATGGCTTCATCATCGTCTAAGTTTAGTGGGGTTGCTATTCTTCGTTGTCCGGTGCTTTTCAATGGCACCAACTATCGGTACTGGGTTCCTCGTCTTTAGATTCATATGCGTGGTCTGTGTCTTTAGGATTTTTTGACAGAAGAGCTGACTTGTCCACCTCGTCCTGCTGCTCCTACACAGCCTGTGCTTCCAGTTAACCCTGTTCTTTCGAAGACAGCTACGTATGTCGAGAAGAATATGTATGACAAGGTGCTTGCTGAATTTGATGATGCTGTGAAGAAGTTATATACTGATTAAGTGATTATGATGGTCTTGTGACATCTTATGAGTCTCAGTATGCTGCCTACAGGATATGGATTGATGAGGATGCTCGAGCTGCTGCTATTCTTGTTGCTAGTATGGAGGATCAGTTTTTTGTAGATATTGTTGAGTTTGAGTTTACATATCAGATGTTGGCTTTTCTTCATGAGCGGTATAAGCCCTCTGGACAGTCTATCTTCCTTGCTGCCATTCATCAGGAGTAGCTTGTTCGATAGGGTGATTACACAGTTGATGAGTTTTATAGTTAGATATCTGCTATTTAGCATCAGCGTGACATTCTTGGTCCTCAATTGTCTCATAGCACGTGTGAGTTCTGCCGGAGTCAAAAGAAGGCTTTGGAGCTTCGTCGCACTTATGATTTTTTGACTCGTCTTCGTGATGAGTATGAGCCACTCCGTGCTCAGCTCCTTGCTCGTCACCCTTGTGTCTCTCTGATGGAGGCTCTTGCTGATGTTCGTAATGCAGAGATTCGTCTTCGTGAGGCTGGTCTGCTACTGTCTTCTTCAGTGTTGGCTGCTCGTTCTTCAGCTCCTCCTCCTCCTGTGGTGTCTTCTTCCACGACATCTTTTTCTGGGAATCGAGGAGGCTCTAGTACCCTCCAGTATGAACATTGTGGTAAGGAGGAACATGTGGAGTCCCATTGTTATAGGAAGAAGAGGGAAAAGAAGGCTCAGACTCGTTGTTCTTCGCAGGGTACTTCACAGAGTACTGGTAGTAGTAGTGCTGGAGGTTCTCAGAGGGGCTCTACTGGTTCAGATACACAGGAGATTCTTACGTTACTACGTCGCCTTGCGCTCTCTGCACCACCAGGAGCTACTGTTTTTGTGACTCGGTCTGCTGCACCCACCGATTCTTTCTCTGTTCCTAATATTTCTTGTGTACCTAATCTAACCATGTAACTTATGTCAGCTGGTCAACTTACTGATCATGACTGTCGTATGATTCTTGATCCTGATTTTTGCTATGTTCAGGATCGTTGCACGGGTCAGGTAGTTGATTCTGGCCCCCGGTGCCGTGATTTACAGCATCTTTGAGAGTTGGATTGGTTTCATCTTTCTTCCGCTGCGTCTGCCAGTCTGATTGGCTCTAGTTTTGCTGCATCGTCGACCTTGTATTTTGCTCAGTGGCATCATCACTTAGGTCATATTTGTGACTCTCATTTATCCACTATGATTTGTCATGGTCTTTTAGGATCTATTTCAGGTCATGAGTTTTTAGATCAGTGTGAGGGATGTCGGTTAGAAAAGCAGATACAACTTCTCTACCATTCGAGTGAGTCTGTGTCTCAGCGTCCTTTTGATCTTGTTCGAGTGAGTTTGAGGAGGGGCATTAGATGTATATGTATTCTTGTACTTTTCTTATTGTATAAGGAATTTTGTACATATTTACCCACACCTGTACATATATATATTTGGATCTAGTGTCCTCATTATAAATACAAGTGCTATTCATAACAATCACAACACTTACTTTTTGAATATGTAGTAGCAAGTAGTAAAAGACTTTGAATTTATCGTCAGCAAATGGTTGTGTAATAAGTGATTCTTAGTTACAAATATGCTAACGTCGGCCGTGTTGTGGTCAATTTAAAAACTAAGGAACTTTTGTGCTTTCAGAATGGTGTCTGAAGAAGCCCAACACAAATTTGGAGGCATGTGGATCTTCTGCTCAAAAGCTGGAATATTATGTCCGATGTCTCACTAAGGGAAAATCAATGTTTACCGAGTATCCTTTTCTTTATCGAGTATTTTTATCCGGGTACTCAACAAAGAACGTCTTCGTCGAGTGATATAAAAACACTCAGTAAAATAAATACACTGGACAAAAAATACTTTGCTAAGTGCAAAAAAAAAAACACTCAACAAAGAATGTTTTGCTGAGTGTTTTCTTAGGCTTTGTGGACTGTTAAAAAAATACAATCAGTAAGGAAAAGTTTTTGCCGAGTGTTTTCTTAGGCACTCGGCAAAGAGAGCTTTGTCAAATGTATTATTTTTGACACTTGACAAAGATAAGGGTCTACTGAGTGTTTTTTCTTTACACTCGGTAAAAAATATTTTTTTTTCCTCTTCTATTCTCAAACCTTTTTATACTCTCCACATATAACATGTGTTACTTCATGTTAAAATTTGGTATTTTTTATATTTGTTTGCTATATTTAATTAATTACATTTCAGGCAATTTATTAAAGAAAGTCAAATTCGAACTACAAATGATTCAAATAATCAAATATGATGAGTAGAACAATTATATCAAGGTTATTTAGTCCAGTTTGAGACCTTGTCTATAAAAAAATAAAATTTTGTCATATATTATTTAAGAAATATGACAACTAACATGAATGATTTGTAAATTCTAAAAGAAAAAAACTAAAGTTTGATTATCATGAGATTTGTCATGATATGATGGTATCACACATGGAAGTTATGATAAAAAGTAGAGAAATTTTTGCACAAGTTATCACATCCGTTGTTTATAAAACTGAGAATCTTCGAGGAAGAAACTTAGATTTGAGAGTGAGTACTTAAGATTTGAAGTCAAATTGATGGTCGAATTTGAATTTGACTTCAACTTATTTTGTATATGTAATAGATCATATAAATTTGTGTCATGTCAAATTTGATTATTTTTAAAATTTATTTGATAATTTTTTTAAAAAATTTAAATACGTAATTTTTTTTCCGAGTGTCAGAGAAAACAATCGACAAAGAATCTCTTTACCAAATATTTTACTGGACACTCGGCAATTGCCACATCATCAATCCATCTCTTTTATTATCGTGGCCTCCCATTGGTCCAAATTTATCAACCCACGGGCTCAAAGCTCTCTCTTTCTTTTTCTTCCACCTCTTTCATCTCTCTCTCGGGCACCCAGGTGGCGGCGGCTCCCACGCGGCCCGGCCTCTGGCAGCGCTGCGGCGGCTCCCAGGCGGCGGCCTCAGCCAGCGCGGCAGCGGCGCCCCGGGCGGCGCGGCGGTGGCTCCAAGGCAGCGGCGGCTCCCAAGTGGCGGCCTCGGGCGGCGCGACGATGGCTCCAAGGCAGCGGCGGCCCCCAGGCAGAGGGGGCACCTCGGGCTCTCTCTCAAACACGGCCCTAGGATGGAGGCGGCGGCGGCGGCAGCACCTAGGGACGTGCGCGGTGGTGGAGTGGTGGCTGGCGGCGGCGTGGTGGGGCTGGTGAGCGATAGCGTGGTGGTTCTGACATTTTTTTTATTCTTTTAGAAAATGTTTGCCGAGTATTGATTTCGAGTTTAATAGAAAACACTCGATAAAGAATTCTTTACCGACAACTTTTTTACCGTGTGCTCTTTATCGAGCTTAACATTCAACAAATCATTTACCAAGTGTTTTCATGGTTTTTCCTCGGACACTCAGGCAAAGCCGATGTTTCCTAGTGTCTCCAGGATTTTACATCTATAGCCAAAAGACCTAGTAGAGGTCTTCAAGACCAGAGTCCTTCAAAAGATAATCGACAATGACAATCTGGTGGCACGACAGTGCTCAGGCCTCAGGAGCTAACCTGGAGGTATGCAGAGAAGTGGTAAGGGTAAGGATAGAGCGTGCCCTGTGCGCCTGTGTTACTAAGTTTCTGTGATTGCGCAGTGTGGCGCCAAACTGAGTTGTGAAATGCGGGCAATTTCAAGCGATGTATGAAACCTATACTCTGATCTTGCTGATGCTTGAAGTAAGGCGGGAGCCATGGGTTCTTAAACTCTAAAAAAAGTATTGTTGGGGTACCTGTACTTGCATGATGAAATCTCTCTTGCTGTAAAATACCAATAGATAACAAATGGGAGCGCACGAACAAATTCTTGATCTAACCCATCACCCGGCTGATACATTCAAGAGCTTCGTCCAGCACCTTCGCCGCACAAACCATTCAACTCTATCAGTGACAAGCATATGCGCTTCAGCTTTGTTAACGCGATCCACAGTGCACACATATATGTGAGGTAGCAAAACGCGGAAAGAGGATGGGAGCACCCACCTGTTCCAAGGATGAGAAAGAGAGGAGCAAACAAAAACAACGGCTGAGCAGCTTAGCCCAACGCTCCCGTCGTCTACACCGGGAAATCAACTGGAAGCTGGTGGATAG
This sequence comes from Eleusine coracana subsp. coracana, assembly GCA_032690845.1. NCBI lineage: Eukaryota > Viridiplantae > Streptophyta > Magnoliopsida > Poales > Poaceae > Eleusine > Eleusine coracana. The sequence goes on from CM064424.1 coordinate 13,725,151, forward strand.
CCAAATGACAAATTGGAAGTTGGTGGAGATGCAGTCGAGATCGACCTAAGAGAGTAGCGTGTGCAAACTAAGGTGTGCGCAGGTGCCGCTATCCTCTCCTCTCCCAAACACCCGTGGTTCCTTGCATGTATCACGGAGTTGCCCAGGTGCCTTGCTTCTCTACACCCTCACGGCTCTTGTCCAAAGGAAGGAAATGAAATTCCTGACTGCCGCGCGCTTTGCTTTGTGTAAAGATAGGATATCTGATCTGTGTCGATCCTGCTTTCACTCTAAAAATCACCGGGGACACCGGTACGGCAATACAATACAGTGATACACGAGTTGCAAATCGAAACAGTAGTTTTATAGATAGAGTATCGACGTATCCCGTATCAGATACGGGTATGGCGGTCTACTGTCTGTATCGGTGATTCTTTTCACTTCTCATCATTGTTAATTAAAGAGGCCGACAGACAGTCTTTCTTCTTTTTCTCTTTTTCTTTTTCTACAACTGGAACAGAGGAGACGTGTTCAAGAAAAAAAAAATTGGATCAGATGGGTGATATCTGGACAAAAACATACAATGACAAGGCAAAATACAGCCTGCTGCAAGTCTGTAACGAATACCTTGTCCAACATGAAGGCTTGATTGGGCCAAAACCAGATAGATCACTGTTGCATGCTTCCGCGGTTCCGGTCCGGCCCGCTCGACAGCACTAGTTCCGCTTCCGCCTCCGTCCGACGAGAGAGGAGAGAGGGATTGGACTGATTCCCCACCATTTCTATCTCGGGGCGGCGCGAGCGAACCGAGAGGTGCCCGTGAACACTGAGCATCACAGGTCGATGGCGAAGGCGGGCGAGCGTGAGGGGGCGGAGGAGAGCATCGTGTGGCGGGAGGGCGCGGGGAGGTTCGAGACGCCCGACGGCGAGGCGTTCCTCGAGTACCGCCTCCCGTCGCCGGCCGTGATGGACGTGGTGCACACGTACGTGCCCCGGAGCAAGCGCGGGCAGGGGCTCGCGGCGCGGCTCTGCGACGCCGCCTTCACCCACGCCCGGGAACGCCGCATGCGCGTCGTCCCCACCTGCTCCTACGTCTCCGTATGTATCGTCAACTCCCCTTCTCTCTGCTTTCTACTACGCACAAGGGAAGGTTGTGGTTGGCCTGATTAATTTACCTGGCAAAATGGGATCTCAAGTGAAAATTGTTAATTCCGTTATGGTACAACTGAGCGGGTTAGCGATCTGATCATCTTCGGTTGAATTTCAGCATACCACTATTTTTTTCTGACACTGTGCTGCCTCGCAGGACACATACCTTCCTCGCAATCCGGCGTTGAACGAGCTGGTGTACAAGGATCAAGAAGGTCCCAACCCCAAACCAAGCAGCATGTAGAAGAAACGCGCGCTTCACTCGGATCAATCGGAGGAGCTGCAAGTTACTACCACTACTAAATAACCAAGCATCCAACGGATCCAAGTGCTTACGATTTGAACTATGCTTTGTAAGGGTTGTTTAAATTGTTTAATTCCCCTTCTCCGAGAAATCAACAACTACTTGATGGCAGATTGGTAGTACCTCTTTGTACGTTCCCTTGCGATTTGGTTCCCATAACACAGGATTGAAATGCATCATGAACATAACTTGTGAAATGTTCTCAGGCGACATAGCATGCTCGTAGGAATGAAACGTTCTTAGGCATCAAATATCTCAGAGTTGCTGTTCATCAGTCCATGTACCTAAATTCAAGTTATAAGACGCAAAAGGATTCCCAGCGATAGGAGAGAAATATACAATGAGCAATCAGTCAACTAGATGCAAACGTTTTGCAAAACAATACGAAATACATGCTCCATTATTCGCAGAGACAGCCATGTCCATGTTTTCCAGATTCAGAGTTTACAACAACAGGATACTTGGTTACATAGTACAACACATCCACTCGTTTTAACAAGGAAATACTTTAAGCACCAACAAACATGGTAGTGCATGCAAGCACAAGAGATAAAACAGTTTTGGTATTTACATATCACACCGACTCTAGCCTCGGAATGAAATAGTTAATCTTAATCCCCATCTTCTTGGCTGCAGTAGGATCATGAAGAATCTTTCACTCTTGATCAACCTCGCCGTCATGAGGAACTCACCCGGGGACAAAGTAATCCATCTTTTCCACTGGGAGGTTTAACATCGAAGTGTCAGCCTGGACAATTTAAGCAGAGTGCCCAGTCAATCATAGTACATATACTCAAGATGATAAAACTGCAAACTATATGGTCCCTCCCAGTGGCATTATTGTCACAATGAAGTAGCATACCTCCTCAAATGGAACAAACACAAAGGGAGCCAAACCCCTACTGTGGGAAACAGCAGGCACGTCTGGATCATGAGTTTCATCCTCCTCCCAGCCCTCTACTAGTTCAAGTATGTTGCCTTTCCAATTTTTAAGTTCAGTTGCATTCACTCCAGTTGTTAGAATCTTTATTATATCCAACCTGTTATTTGCACCAACTGTAGTGCTTCTAAGCCTGCAGAATACCCGTGAAAATTTCAGGAACTAGGAACTGGCAACAATCATCAAAACCTATGCAAAATTTTAATACAAAATACCTAAGGAGCATCCTAACAAGTGTGTACCGGTGCCCTGGATATAGGAGTGCCAACTCCATCTGCATGCCCAAGAGTGATTCATATTAGGAAAGGCGCAAGGGATAGAGCTGAATAAAGCAAGAAAGTCCAAAATTGTCACCTGGCTATCCTCAGACAGTATATAATCACCTTTGAATACACAGTCACCTTTTGATGCTCGAAAATGCATGCACTTGACAGCATCTTTAACTTTGTCCGGGGAAATCTACACCTCACAGAGGAGCAAAACATAAATGTTACAAATGAGAAACATGTCATCGAGTGTCAAAATTGACAACAGAAGGAATTTTAATAGGGACCTTATAAAGGAACTTCCCGCTTGGGAAAAATCTCAAATAACGGTAGTAGCAAACCTGAAGATGAAAGGGAGTATTATCATTAATATATTGCACTATCAACTTGTGAAAACCAATTACATGACACCAGTAAGAAAACTAGTTTCACTATACCACATTGACAGTCTTCTTGAATCGCCACTCTGTAACTCCAGTATGAATATAAGTGTTCCTACTGACATAGAGACCTAAAGAAGCAAGAAACTATTAAACTCAGTGCAAATATTAATACATCCACCAACCCACAGTACAGAGAAGGCTCTAGAATAGACAACGATAGCAGGAGAGGGGGCGGGAGAGGGGAGGGGGGGGGGGGTAGTAAATAAGCCAACAAATTTCAGCTTACTTTCAATACAAATATTATCTATCAGAACAGTATATACAAGTTTTCAACTAAGCTTAACAGCACAGTATGCCTTGAATCTTGATTTAAACTAAAAAAGGAATCCAAAGAGCATGGTCACAGTAAATGTTGTACACAAAGTGATTACAAGAAACAACATGATAATATATGTTACGTATACCTACTTAGCACCATAGGAGATTTTTGGTTTATGGACTAGATACACTCAGGTATAGATCTTAAATCAACTTCATTAATCATTTGTAGCAGTTATCAAGGCGATCACTTAATAGATCAAATCATAGTAATCACATAATGCCTGGCAACACCTGACCAAGTTGAACTTAAAGCAGTCTGAGCTATTTGGAGAGATATGATTTAGTAAATGCACTGCAGAATCTGATCCATTGGTTCTTGAAAATTACCGTCGCTTCGGATTCTTGGTCTCTGCAGCCACATTCTTCTCCAAGAGGAATGATACAACGACTGGACCATCCTGTAGTTTGCCTCCATTCCACTCCTCTTCATTTACAAAATTGGATGTTTGAGAAAAAAAAAAGGGTAAGAACAGGAAAACCGAATAACAGCAAATAAGTACACTAACCTGCCATGTTTTCAGGCATGCAGTACGCCACAATGTAGGATTACGTGCAGTATATTTCCACTTGCGGCAGACACATGCAGCCCTCCCTAAAGTATATGGACTCAATCGTGTGAAAATCTGTTAACAATATAAACAGCAATAAAACAGGTAAGCAATGTAGTATAGCATATAGTGAAGTCAATTATATATGATGTTAGCTTATTTCTCATGTCAATGTCATGATAGGAGGAGGTAAATGGTAGTAATGTAGTATTATATTGGCTCTATCCCATGAGTGTTCTATTATATGACATGATATACAAATATACTTGGCATGAATTATACATGGAACAGACATACATGCAGAAGAGTTTAAGCGTTTCCAATTTCTGCATTATTGAAACTAAATGCTCCCCTGCTCATATAATCATCACCTCGAAAAGTAGCTCATCAGGTAAGCAACGATGAATCAGTGCCGGATCAGGTTTACAGATCAAACTTGTAAATGGTGGTACAGGCTGAACTCTTATTCCGTATAATTCTGTTAAGGAATGAGAAGCCAACAGACAAGAAAAATGACTGATTAATCCCTCATAGTGCTAAATGAGTAAATGTTTAGCAATCATTCTTCAGATAAAACAAAAAAGAAGTAGCAAAAAATCAGTCCAATACTTCAACTCAAGTGATAGCTTCATGGCATACTTACTGAGCCAGGGTCTATCTGTTGCAATGTATCTCATACTTGGAAAATGATCAAGTGCATTAAAATCAACAGAGATATCTGCAATAGAAGACGATATCATATCATTTAAGTGTGTCAAAGACTCAAAATGAATGTGAATGTTATGTATAGACCCCAAATTCAGCCACCGGAACACAATGTCCAGTAGATATGCAGATTATGAAACTTTAAAACAACATTTGGCAAACAACTTCTTTAAATGCCAATTCACAATCATTGAGAGGTCAATAACAATTTAGTTTTGTATCGAGAACCATAAAAGTGTCCCAAAACAACTTACACCTTGTCAAAGTAGCATCCCAATTGCTTTCCATTGACATTAAGTACATAATTTGGGAAAATTCCTTGGGACTACAATTCTTAATACGGACAACCATTTCCAATTAATTCATGATGATCATGGTATGCCTCCGTATAAGATTAAAATAACAGTCTTATCACATATTGCGTTAGGACTTATACTTTGATTAGGAATCTCCTCTTATTTTCATATTTGATTGAAGCTAAGGAACAGCAAAGCGTGAACAGAGAGAGAAAACAAAAGCCCAACAAAATTGCACCATCTCTATCACCCTAAGAGATTGACGCATCACACGACACCAATCGTTACATTTTCAGATATACCTGAGAAAAATGAAGAGGTAGAGGGGAAAAAACGGAGAACATCTCCAGTGACTCTCACAAATTTGCGTGAAGCAATACCTGAGGAGGCCATGATGAACATATGATTTAAATTGTAGGGATCGCTACGATTGAAGCAGATCCTGGCCGGGTCAGCCCCGCACCGCACGACGGGTTGAACCGCCGCCGCAACCCGTCCTCAGCGCCGCGCCGGCGCGACACGGCCAACCGCCGAGAGCCGCACGTCTTGGCGCCGCGGAACACGGCGCGCGGGGACCGAGGTGTGGCTGTGGACCACGGCGAGGAGGGCGCGCTCGAGATGTGGCTGCGGAGCGAGCGAAATGCGAGGGAAGGAGAGGAGGACGAGATAGTTCGAGGCGGTCGCGACCTGCCGACGTCGCCGTCTTGCCCGCCTCAACCTGCGCGGGGCGTTCGGGCCCCACGCCCGCACCTGATCTGACGGCGAGAATGGCGAGTCCACGCAAACGGAGGGCATCCGGATGGTGTCCGGCGTGTCCGCGAGCTTAGCCACCATTAGCCGTCGCAAACTCGCAATTATTAATTTTCCCCTCTTTTTTTTTGGTTTTGGTTCTTTCCAGACAGTGGGGCAAGCGAAGCGATAGGGCAGCAGCATGGCGGCGACCTTCTGCGCCGGCCCCGCTGCCTCTGCGGCGGCAAATCCTAGCACCGCTGGACGCCGGTTCCAGGCACTAGCTCCGGCCGCAGTGCTTCCTGCTTGCTGGAAGCTCAGCCAGCCGGCTCCCGCCTTGCTCTCCTTCAGACGCCGCAGTGCCGAGTTGCGGCCGCTCCGCGTCGCCGCCGGCGCTAGCGTTGACCCGAAGGTGAGTCGTTTAGGACCACTTCTTGACGCTCCTTCTGTAAATTTTGGAGTAGAAGAGCTGGTGTGACTAGGTGTGGAGAATTGGGCTCCTTTTGACCCCGTGGTCGTGGACGACAGGCAGTGGATTAGGGAAACACTGTCCTTGCAGAATGTGAAGATTATCTTTTTTTTTTATCTCAAGATGTTCTTATGTATGTTTGCTCTTAGTTATGTCGTATTTTCTTCAATAACTTGTTTTGTGACAAGCTGTCATTGGAGTATTTGAGCGAGTGATGAGGTATAAACCGTTTGTGCTAGAATTCCATTCTATAAGTACTTATCTTTAGTGTTAGTCTACACTGGATGGCCACATTCAGAAGAATTTAAGCTACAATTGGAGTGCACGTGCACTAAACTGAATCGTTTGAAGTGTGTGATTGAACCGAACTGCAGATTTTATTGTGCAGCTGTAAAACTGAATTTTTAAGATTCTCTGAAACTAATTAGCAATGAGACAAATTTTGAAATGTTTGCATATTTGGGAACATCTAAATATAGGGAAACAGAACTATTCAGTATCATGCTTTTAGTTGAATTTTGTTGTCACATACATATTTGATTTTCACCAGGTGTCTTTCATCAACTTCCACTAAAATGACTGCTTCTTTGCAGATTGTCAATAGAGAGGACTTTCCTCCTATGAAAGATCTAATTAAGCTATACAAGACAGCCCTTCTTGATGGAAATGACGAGGTTCTTGGCGAAGTCGAGAAGGCAATTACTGCTGTGGAAAAAGAGAAGAGCAGGGCAGCTTCTCAGTTTGAAAGTATGACAACTGAGATATCTTCTGGGAAGGAAAAGTTTCTTCGCTTAAATGCTGATCTGGAGAATTTGCGGAAGCAGACTGAAAAGGATCGTGCAAAGTTTACATCAAATATTCAAGTGGAAGTTGTTCAGAGTTTGTTGCCTCTGGTTGATAGTTTTGAGAAGCTGAATTTAGAGAACAACCCAGAGACCGAAAAGGAACAAAAGATTAGCACAAGCTATCAAGGGATATACAAGCAGTTAGTTGAAACTTTAAGATATTTAGGTGTTGGAGTTGTGGAAACAGTTGGCAAGCCATTTGATCCTTCGGTAAATATGCTGCATTGTTTTTGCCTGTTCACTCATTTTTATTCACATAGTCATCTTCTGCCTCCTTAAAAACTTGAACAAACCACTAATGTATTATGAAAAATATATTATTATACCAAGTTGAATTTGACTTTCACAATATATGCATGTTGTGTAGGGGGTACTAGGTATAATGCTAACAAGTATGCCCAGCATCTGCATTGCAGTACAGATTTAAATAGCCATAACAAAATTTTCATTTTTCACCTATTCAAAGTCTTGCAGGTGGACAAGATGTTGATATGCATGAGTGTTATTTTTCTTTTTCAGTAATAGTGTGGGAGTTCTTACTGTGTATTTTCTTCTGAAGGTACATGAGGCGATTGCACGAGAAGAATCTCTAAAATTCAAGGCAGGGATTGTCTCACATGAAGTCCGCCGTGGGTTCCTTCTGAGGGAGAGGCTACTAAGGCCTGCTACTGTGAAAGTCTCTACTGGTTCTAGCAAACAGAACACAAGTTCTGTTCAGGAGGCCAAAGATGCTGCTGTGTGATTGTGTGAATGCTGTTGAAAACAATCCCCAACAACTGATAACCAAAACATCTTTCCTTTTTGAACTATTTTTTTATGTTCGTAACAAGGCAGAGGCATTTGAGAGATCATGAGAGTGTCTCATATGTATACAAGCTGTGTTGCAAGTTAGTACCAGCAGGGAGTTTTGCTGTTACTTGGTGTAACCAGCTGAAATTTTGCCACCAAAGCAGTGCTTCAACAGACTCGGTAGATATACTGACTTATTGGTGTTTTCTCCATTTATGAGCAGTAAAGCTTTGCATCTGGATTAGATTTATGGTTAATCTTGTGATGCAATTCCATGAATTTTAGCACCCTCCCTAGCTCTCCTCCGTTCTCACCTTTCACAAATTTGCATCTTGGTGAAAAGGCCTCCAACCATTGCGGTACCACATTGTAAGGATAAACAATCCCTTCATTAACGAGGAAATTAGTTAAAATCCTCTACCCGGCTGTAGGGATTTGGCTTGATTTGATGCTATGAAACAACACTCCTTTCATCATGGAAATCTTCATCATTGCAGCATGGAACGTCTTGAAAAAAAAAAGAAGCGGCCTCAGCTTTCCAAAAAAAAAAAACACCTGGTTTCAACTAGAGAGGAAAACCTTCAGGGATGATCATTTACTTCAAGCACAACGCATGAAAGATCTCAATTTCTTCCTTGGGTAGAGTCCATCCTTTCAATCTGATGGTTTTCAGGTTGTACTTGTCGGTATGCATCTTGTCATGCATAATAAGATTTTCAGTTTTTGCTTCAAACTTTCTATCCATACAACCTTTGTTCTTTTAGCCTGTTTTTTGCCCGTGTAATTTTTTTTATTTTTCTATATTATACCTCAGCAGGGTCCTCCTCTACAGTATTAACCTATAAAATAGAACATACAGCACGATAGATATAATAAACAAACAATATATTTTTGCATATGAACTGTTTGCAAATGAATAATTCTTTAGAATAATCTGGTGGGCTGGGATCATTGGATCAGTTCCTTGAATTATATGAGACAGCTATGTAACAACTATTAACACCAGTGTTAGGCAAGGTGGTGAACATCTCGACTCAACCCTTTGAGCTAACTGATGCAGACCATGGTCTCGCAAAAGCTGAAGTACGGTCTGAAATTCAAAAGTATGTGAGATACAGCTGCATCACAAGTATCCGGCGATCCATGGGCGAGGCCCAATCTACTGCTTTATTAAAACCTATACTAGTGTAACTCGCATTTATCTGTCAAACTCCGGAACACTTTCAGCAACAAGAGTTGGTGCCACATCAGAAGAACTTTTCGTAATCCTGAGGTGGCTGGTCCCAAACCTCCATAAAACCTGAAAACCATAAAATTGAAAGGTTGGATCTCAGTGTTGGAGAAGATAAGGTACAACAAAACATCATACAATGAGCTTAAGGAAAAGCTTATTATGCATGAGAAAATGCTTTCCGACAAGTACAAACAATTATTCAGTGAACTGGATAGAAAGGTTTCAGAGCGGATGATCTGTTCAAACAGTTCAGCCATATCAATGTCAATTAACAACACTTATGTCCAAGCTTACTCCTTACTACTGGCCGGAGCCAAGCAGACACACACAACTCAAAAGAATGAATACCTCACGCAGTGAGTAAACAATTCTAGATTTCTCTATTGACATATAACACAAGAAATTAATAACGATTATGGCTATGTTTTCCCCGATAAAAATGGCAATAGCCACCTAAATATAGCATTTCAACAGAATATTGTGCCTGAATTAGACAGAAAAATATGATGCTAAAATTGATTATTTGTGAAACAACATTGTGTCAATTTGTGGTAACTAGAGAATGTAATGACGGCATATATACTACACTAGATAATGAGCTGAATCTTTGTGCTTGCTACCCTCTGAGTTGTCATTTCAATATATGGAAGCAGTCTTTTGTGATCTTAAGTTTTCAGCAGCCTTTTGAAGTGAAAAAGAAAATGGAAGAACACTAGCAAAAGCTACAAATGATACATGTAAATATTAGACAGGCAGAAGCAGGATGGCAATATAGAGCACATAAAGATTAAGCAGACAAGTAATCGCCAATTACCAATGTCACCAAGAGAACCATATATTGAATCCTCCATGACTGTGATGCTCTGCAAGAATCAACATGGAAAATGGAAGTACCTCATTACACATCAGATACAAGAAGCAAGATCTAACTCTAAACTTCCAATTGTGAACTTCTATGAGGTAATTAAAATTAGTTGGAAACCTCACCCCTGAATCGTTAAGGCCCATTCCAGCTTGAAGGTCTGTTTGTATTGATTGGTAGCATGGCATATCAGCATCAAGGTAATCTGGAATTGCAATATTGTAACCATCTTGGACACCTTGAAGAATGTTGGTGTTCATTGGAGGGTTCATCATATTCTCCATGCTAGGATATATCATCTCAGTTCTGATTGACAAAAGATTGTATTTGTAAGACAACATCCAAAATGCAACGAATTCAAGTTATGTGGCTAAAAGTCATAGTGATAAATAAAATATATCCTAAAAACTTAGAAAGCGGAAGTTAACTGATAAATAGATTGACAACCCGTAACATTAGAAATACAAATGAGACATTATTTAATTGAACTTCGACTCACTTTACTTTTGAAGTATCACAAGTGCCAGCTGTAATTGGTGAGTCATCTTCAATGTCAATAACTTCCTTATTTGCCAATAGGGCATAACTGCTCCTATTATTTGCTTTATCAACGGCTGTTCCAAAGTTGATTTGCTGATTATCCTGTAGTTCTATTGAACATCCGGCAGTGGAGCATTGGCCTAAACGAGGATTATTCCGAATCTCATCTGGGCTACCAACCAGGTTGAGATCACGTATTTTAAATGAGCCAGACTGGCCCAGGTTTTGCTCTTCCATTGCGACAACAGACTCTGCTCCAATATTAGGTAATAACTCTGGAACAGCTGTTTTTCCTTTATCAGATTGACCAATCAACTCTTCATCTTGTGGCGGTGTATCTACATTGTATATTTGTATTCCTTTCTCAATTTGCCACGTCAAACTATTCTGATTTGGAGCCAAGGGAGCAGACAGTTTGCTGCGCTCTGTATTTCCCTGATCTTCATAACGTTGAGTGTTGTCACCCTGTTGTATCATTTCTTCCGTTTCAGCTTGTGTTTCCTTTTCATGGAGTGTCACAGGTTCTGCCACTTGATTGCAAGCAGTGCTTTCGCTATCATGTTTTTGGGAGATCAGATCACAGTTACTGTCTGCCTGGATGTTAGTGACGGAGTTGCCAATTGCTGCTTCATCATTTGCATCCGGGCACACCTCTTCGGAAGAAACCAGATCAACCTGTTCAGCTACAGAAATTTCTCTTTGGGATAGCCCTGTATTCCTGTGTGCAAGCAAGGATCGTGGTCTTTTTGGAACTCTTGCAAAGTTACAATAGTTCAGCAAGTTCGTAGCATCATCATGAGAACTGTTCTCCACAAGTGATAACTTCACATCAGAAGTTAAATCATCTTCAGACTTGTTATCCAAAGTCTCATCATCCTCAACCTTCTCATTCAAAGCACTGCTATCTTCATGCCTCTCATCTGAAACCTGTCCATCTGAAGGCACTGGCGAATGTTTGCGCTCTGTCTCTTGGATAACATCAGAAGAAGCACGGTTACTATTACCCTCGCCAACCAGCTCTGAATCAGACACCTTATCCTCCTGCATTTTATTTGCCTCATTCTCATCCTCCACTTCTGGGGCAGCACCAGCATTCCTCTGGATATTGTTGTTAGAACTAACTTTTGATCCTGTGTCCTCGAGCTCCGACTCTCCTGTCGCCTCCACCTTCGATCCTGTCCCCTCCCCAGCCACACCTGACACACTACTCCCAACCTCATCAGCCACAGCACTGCCTCGCCGCTCCCTCCTAAACCCAGGAGCCCCATCCTCATCCTCGTCGTAACTCCGGCTATCTGAATACCCCCTGCCCCTCTCCTGATCCCTTCCCCAATCGGAGTACCGATTGTCAGCCCCAAACTTCCTCTTCCCCCTTCTATTGTAGTTACTACTGTTCGTACCACTGTAATCTCCACCACGGCTCCGCCGGGAGCGGGCGTTAGGATTACTGTACTCACGGTCAGCCCGCCCCCGGTCATTCCTGGGGTTGTGGTACACAGGAGCTTCTTGCGCTGCCGGCAGTGGCGGCGGGGGTGGCAGCTGGCCCCATCCTCCAACGGCGACGCCGGCGCCGCGGGCCTGCAGGGAACCCGGCGGGAGCACGCCCGTCGCCACCAGGTACTCGGCGGCAAGGCGGCCGGCCTCCATGAGCACCTCATACTTGTTCTGCGGCGGCGGCGGTGCCGCCGGAAGGGGAGGTGGCGGTGGCGGCGGAGCGTAGAACTGCTTATGGCCGCGGCCGTAGGCGCCGCCGCCGCGCGCGAACGGCGCCATGCGGCTCCGGCTGGCACCGTGCTGGTACTGCATCAGGGGCTGGTCGGATCGCGGGCGACAAGCTCACGCCGCGTTGCTGCGCCCAATCCGTTGGCGGGGACGGAGTCAGATGCAGCAGCAGCAAATCGCGCAGGCGGAAATGGAAGCGGAAAAGCGGATGAATAGGAAATGGAGTGCGGATTGCAAGCCTGGGCTGGGGTCGAGGACTTACGGCAGGTGAACTGCGGCAGCGGCGTGAGCACGGGCGGAGGAACAGGAGGTGGCGCCGGCGGCGACCATCGACCGCGTCAAACCGAGTCGGGGGCTGGTGTTCCGGAAATTTTGTGACAAGATTTGGAGGAAATGTTTTGACAATGATTTGCAAGATAGTTTGACGTTTCGTAATCAAGAAGTCTTGTTTATCCCCCCCCCCCCCTTTTTTTTTTGTTTCTGGTAGGTCGTGTTGATGCCTTGATGGGGGTGCGTTGTTGGGTCACTGACCGGTTTGGTCGGCTTGTCAGTATTCAATGAGTCATTGCGGTAGACTTTCGGATCAAGGGTTAAAGCAGGACACGCCTAGAGTGGATCGATGGCTACACCGCGAGCGAAGAGCATGTCTATACTGGCCAACGGGCCAGCACGATCACTTCTTTAATGGGCCATGTCGTATCAGCACGGTGGGCTTTCACTCAAGCCCAAGAATAGAACGACTCGTTTTACACGGGACATGTCGGCCTACTCGGCCCGATAGGCTATTCGGACAGGCTGGCCCGAAGCCCGTTAAATTCTATATGTTTGATTTTTTAAAAAAATTAATTTTATATAAAATATATATTTTATAAATAAATTTAAACTAAAAATATAATTTCTTGTGTAAATATTAATAATTTTATAATATCTTATGTGACGGGCTGGGTCGTGCTTCGCGGACCATGTCTATGGGCTGACCGGGCCATTTTAATTGGATCGTGCTCAGGCCGACACATCGGGCTTGTGTCTAAGCCCAAACATGGCCCCTGTCGGGCTCTGGGCCAGCACGACCCGTGAAGCCTTCGTGCCGGGCCAAAACTAATGAGCCTTGGACTGGCCCTTTTAGCCGGCCTAGATGGCCACCTATAGGCATGTCAGGTGCTTCCGCCGCTTCAAATACTCTTCTTATGCCCTGAGACTCTCATGTGAGCATGAAAAGTTTATTATAATGATAATTTGAATAGATGATATACTAGTTTGTTATCTATAACTATATAAAATTTAAGATGCAACTAAAATTTATTTTATTAGTTCAAAAATTATTATTTTTGTTAGCTTTTTAGTTGTGTTTGACTATTTGTCTTTTTTAAAAAAGTTATATTTTTATAATTTATTTATTATTAAAAATAAAACATAACTACTAATTTTATATATTTGAACTAATATTTTAAATAAAATAAATAATTAAACATAACTAAAAGTTAACGACGATAATAATTTTACAACAGAGTAGTATAAGAAAGCAGGTATGTGAACACTATATATGTTCTCACTGTGGCTAGGAAGTGATCTCAAATGCCTCATTATAATTTTGGATAATGAGGGTTTTTGGCTAGTTTGACGAGTTGATTGCTTGTAAAGTTTTAAATCTTATTTAAACCTGGCCGAGTTAAACTCAAAGAAATTTGGATACACTTACTCTCAAAACAAGCTTTACATGTTCATGCTTTAGGCTCGACAAGCTACAGTTAAACATGATAATTACTCTAAGCGGACGAACCACGAATAAACTGGACTATATGTTTTTCTTTTTGTGCAGAACTGGATTATATGTTTGAATGCGAAAATTGAAAACCAAACAGATCATGATGATCAAATGAGTGACTGACAAAAGCTTTGGCCATGTGAGAGAAACAAAGCTATGTGTAGTAGTGCATGTTAGATGCAAATGCATCAAAAGCTAGAAATCTGAAAATTTTCAGTGTGAACCATTGTATCTTGCATCCGAAGAGTTGCACAAGACCTCTTATAGTTTTTGACAAATATGTACAACCCTTCTTCACTTTTACAGAGTCTTGAACTTTTGAACTTACATATGCATAATTCATATCCATACTAGCAAAATACTCGTGCGTTGCCACGGGTTTTTGTTAAAAAAAATTATAGTTAGAATGTTATTTATAACTATAAAAGATTTTTAATTAATCAATTTTTTTAACCTGAGCATTTGCTCTATTTTTATTTGCTTTACCTTTAAATTTATTATAATATTATTGGAGTGAGTTATTATTAAAATTAATATTATAAGTTTACATTTAAAATATAATGCTAGCAAAGTGTTCGTACGTTGTCACGGACTTTAAGAAAATACGAACAAGCCTAAATTCTTCTTTATGGGCTAGCTCAGACCAAATTATGCACTCTGCAATCAAGAACACTACAGTTAAAAAAAAGATTGTTCATGTATGCAAAAGTGTAAGCGTTTATTTATTATATTCTATATTGTTTCTTTTCATGTAGTGTACTTTAGCAAATGTCTGGTAAGAGATGACTTCATAATTGATAGAATGCATAAAAATAGAATACAAAATTTTGGGTTCAGAAAGCAATAAAAACAAGACCCTTAGACAAAAGAAATGTGAACATGCTATGTATATATAAACCACAATGCTAGGTAGAGTGGAGGCAAGGTATTAGCAGCATGAAGTTTAGATATTTCATAATACTATTCTCTTCTCAAACAATGCTTGTACTATGGCTCTAATCGAGAAACCATAAGGTAAATATTTTCATAAATTGAAGAAAGATTAGCTTTATTAAGACTCAGAATAGAAGAGTGGAAAGTGGAAGTTTTCAGAAGCATCATAATTCTCTTTTCAAACAATGCTATTGAAGTCTCTATGTCGCCTTGGCAGCTAGCACCTCTCATGCCTAGTAAATTTTTGTCTATCGCACATAAGCATCATAATTTTTATCATCAGGGAATAAAGCAGTCAAGACTCAGAAGAAAAAAGTGGAAAGTGGAAGTTTTTAATATTGAAGTCTATATGTCACCTTGGCAGCTAGCACCTCTCATGCCTAGTAGATTTTTGAATACCACAGATAAGTATGTAGAAACAATCAGTAAATTCAGAGAATCTCAATACTTGTACATCATCTCCAGTATTTCTCTTTAAGGAGGACAAGAGTGTAACTCAGCACCATGATATGTCTCTTTTGCCCCATATAATCATCTAGAACAAGTCAATACCATATTCCAAAGCTTAAAAAAGAACCCAATATTCATGATAGAATCACTAAAATATGAAAACTAATACACCAATTTATTATTATATATATATAGGCAATAATTTACTTTCTACTGTTATCGGCATTAAACCAGTATATATTGTATGTTCAAATAGCTAAACGATTTAGAGAAAGTAGAACTCAGTGAAAGGAACAAAGATTAATCGGAATTGCCGCCGCCGCTAGCTGCACACAAAGCATGAACGTATTCTGCTCACTGAATAATCTAGGCGTTCTTGTAACTATGATATGGCCGTGTTGGTAGAGACATGGGGCCACGTTTCAGAAGTTGGACGAACCAAACACTAAAGCTCAATAGGACGTGATGCTGCCAGTCTTCTAGTTGCTTGATGTATACTCCTTCACCGCGTGCTTGCCGTTGCCGCCTGGTCACGGCTAGTCGTTAGCTTCTCGTCTCTCGTCGTTCAGACCTGAAAACTAATAGAGATATCCATGACGAGGTAGCCTAATGAAGGACATGAATTAATTTCTGGTTCGTAGCATGCCTTGTGACTTAAAAGAACAGCAGCGAGCAAAATGAAGCATAGGCAAGCATGGCCATGACCGTTCGATGCAGGCGGCAAAGTATCAAAGAGTGTGGAAGGAGGATACATTACGTAGGTGGCGGTTGCGTGCCTTGACGTGAGTCCTGATGATCGAATACCGTGGATGAACTGGACTGCTTGCCGATTCAACTAAAAATATTGTTCACTGGAATTTTTTTATGGGAGAACTGAAACCGTGATCCATATAATGTTATCAGCCTTCTTCTCAATCTGTTACCAGGCGGCCCATGAAGTTGGTTGGCAGCCCACGGGAAAATAAGAGTGCCAACAAAATAATAGGCCAGCAGCCCATGACGTGTAATAAGTCCATGAATACGAAACAGAGGATCCAAGGGGTACGTAGTCATCTTCTTCCTCGGGAGCACACCCATGTTCCGCCATTTTTGAGATTTAGAGCTCTAATTGACGGCTAAGTGTGGGTTAAAGATAATTGATGATTATCAAAAAGGAATTCAAAGACACATAAAACTAACCTAGGCTGTTCTGGAACTCGAAAATTGGTAGCGAGAACAAGAATAAGAACACCTCCAATGGTGACGGGTGGCAGCGGCGTGGAGCTCGTGCTAAGGGAAGCGGACGCAATGCGACGTGTGGAGAGGCCAGCAGTAGTACAGGACAGATTTAAGAACATAAGACTCCAAAATATAGAAGACCGAATCGGAATCAATGTCCAACGACCGAAAAAAATGAGTGGAACACGTGAAACCGAGTTGAAAACTATGGAAAAACCGAGTTGCACAGGCTCTGCAGACATGAAAATTCTAGTCTAGACGACCTCACCTCTCTTAATAAGTTGTAGAGATAGATGCAAGATTGAGTGGTTCACATTCGGTTTCTTTAACTTAAGATCATTGCTGTTATTAAAAAAAAAAACGATAGCTGCCATTGTGGTTGCCCGCGACAGGAAGAACCCACTTATTCAAACACTACAGTGCGCCTCTTCCTCTCGCCACTCCACTCGCATGATTCGCACGAAATCAAAGCCCGGTCCGTTCCCTTGTCACTGCAGTATGCCGCTCCTCCGGAAGCAGAGCAGCACGAGGAGGTAGATGGCGGCGCCGGCGCCGACGATGCCGCCGGTGGCCTGCCAGAAGACGGCCGTGGTGGCGTCGTCGTAGAGCGGGATGCGAATGTTCATGCCGAGCACGCCCGCTGCCGTGATGGCGCAGCTGACCACCAGCGTGCCCGTGGACAGCGCGATCCCCATCTGCAGCAGCTGGTTCTGCTTGTCGTCCAGCATGATATTGATGTAGTCCTCCGTGTCGTCCACGTACTCTCGCAGCTTTCATTTCAAACAGCCATGCGATCCAAGAATGAGATTTTTTTTTTTGAACGTGATCCAAGAATGAGATGGGCGTCATGTTCAGCGTGCATCAAACGTCAAGAAAACCTGTTATTTTTTTAAAAAAAAAGAGAAGAAAAGAAAAGAAAAGAAATTGTTCGTAAAAATATATCGATCGAAAGATCAATGTACATACAGTTGAGAGCTTGTTGAGGGTGCCGTCGATCTGCACAAAGTAGGCCTCCAGGAGGATCTCCAGGTCGTCGATTCTGGGTGCGAAGCCGACGGAGGTCTCGCTGCCATTGCCGCCCTCGGACGATCCGTCGGCTTGTTTGACTTCGTCGTCGTCGCTGCATCATATGCTCATTGCTACTATGTCTGTAGACTTTTTTTTTTCTCTCTCTGATACTGAGATGCTGCTGTAGCTTAGCTTGGAGTTTGAACATCATTCTTACCTCTCTTTGTAGAATTTGATCGGTCGTTGGCTTTTGTTGTGGTACCTCGATGAGCGGTCAGCTGCCTGGTAAACAAGCTTCTCCGTGAGGTGCATGGCGGCCATGTCTTTGTCGTCATCAAGCAAGTGTTCTAGTTCGTCCCTGACCTGAAAGAAGCATGCATGCATAATCTCATTCAGAAATGTATGTAGCACAGACGTCGTCGAACGGTGTTGAGGTCACCGTACCTTCTGAACTCTCCCAGTGGTAGCTACCAACCGACTCTTTGTTTGCCTCAGTCGCTCAAGGTTGAGCGTGCTGACATTGGAGGAGAGTTGGTCCAAAGCCGGGTACGCCTCTTTCTCCAGTGTGGAAGTCTGAGGAAAATAATCTTGAGGTATAAATGTATTTTTGCGGAGAAGGCGTTGCATAGAAATGTCCATTTTGAGGGGGACAATAAAAAATTTGTTTGGTAAAGGGTGTATAGGTGTATAGAGCAACAAATATAAATAGAAGAGGACTCAAAAGAACATGCACTGCGAAGCAGTAAACGGCTGGCTTTTAAAATGGCTTAAGCATGAACTCTGGTTTGTTCGTCACGCTAATATGTCGTGAGTTGCCGTGAAATTTGTCCCCCCCCCCCCCCCCCCCCCCCACACACACACAAAAAAAGGCGGCACCGTGGCGGCAAGCCGAAATAACAGATGAACAGATTGAGCACTGCAAGGTCATCGACATGGCAGGAAAAGGTACTACCTCGTGTTCAAGGGACTTGCAGGCGAAATCGAGGCACACCTCGAGCGCCCTGAACTCGAACGGCAGCGCCTTGTCGCTTCCCAACGCTCGCCCGCCATCCTCCTTCCACAAATCATCAAACTTTCGTGAGCAAACAGGACGATCCACCAAAAACTGCAATGAAGCCGTCGTGGAAAAAAAAAACAAGAAGAGGCAGCAAGAGACCTGCGGCGCGGGCGTCAGGCGCGCGCGGAGCTCTTGGGCGAGCGGGGCCACGGCGGGGTCGCGCGGGCCCGGGACGAGCACCTCGTGGGCCGTGACGATAGCGCGGACGCGGTCCACGTTGACCACCACCGCGCGGTCTCGCGCTGTGACGGTGCCCGACGGGTACGGGTACGACGACGACGCCAGCGCCGGGTCCAGCGCGCGGAGGTCCCGCGCCGGCAGCCCCGTGCGGCGCGTCAGCTCGTGCCTGCCGACCTCCTCCACCCGCCACGTGCCCGACCGGGACACCGCGCCCCACTCGCCCGCCGCGGCGGCGGTGGTGGGCCCCCACGACGACGACGACGCCCATGACGCGTGACGCCGTCGTTGTGCCGTGGTCGTGGCCGCGGAGGACGACGCCATCGGTTGGTTGGAGCGGAGCGGAGAGGGGGGCTTCGTGTCCTGGCGCGCCGAGGCCGGCCGGGCGGGCGCAGCTAGGTGGTAGTGGTATACGTATGTGTGCACGCGCGTGTCGCGTATTGTGGTTGGCGACACGATCGAGGGAGCGCACTCACCCACCTCCCCAGCCCAGGAACAAACCGGGGTCATGTCAACGATTGTCTTGCTGTGCTGTGGTCTAATCGCTGACCCACGGGACTCGTTGGCATCTGATGATCCGATCCACAACAACCCAATAAGACCTCTCAAAATGACTTCCGGAATCTCTACTGTCATTCCCACCATGTTAAATTCTCATCATTCCAGAAATATTGTTCGACAGTATATGATTCAAACCACATCAAAATTGAATGGACCGAAACAAGCGTTGCAGCGTTAAGGTAGGCGTCGTTCCATTCTAGACCTCCGAGATGTAGAATGGATCGAAAGAGGTCGAGTTTCAGACAAGACCAAGCTCAACCGAACGGCCGTTGTTAGAAATTATGATCTGTGATACAACAATAAAAGAAAATCAATTAATGAAGCCCACATAAAAAGAATGAGAAATATCATGGCTTTTAATTAAATCAAAAGTTTGAATAGTATTTCACTGAAAACCCATTTAAGTTGTTTGTGCATGTGATCAGTGAACACAACCGATCTAGCCGGTGTCGGTTTCCCTTAGTGGATTAGGCTATAAAAGGAGATGAATATTTTGCTAAAAATGTAAGAATAAAAGAAAGTCCCCAAAATTCTAATCTACTCCATCTATCCCTAATTATTTGACGTTCTGGCCTCTTCCTAAAATCTCATTTTATTTGACGTTCTCGATTCCCAACATTTACGCTCTGTGCTGCCTGTCTACTTTGTTACTGATGTCTCTCTAAGATTCCCACCACAGATAAATAAACAAAGGAAAACAAGCTCCCATCGATCTAAATGTATGGTGGACTTATGCACATGGGGCTTTCAATTCCCTCTGCAGCCGAAAAAAAAAAGAAGAGAAAACAACTATCTCTGACACAGAATTGCATGCACGAATATCAAAATTGAATGGACTAAAACACACGTTGCGGCGTTAAGGCAAGCATCGTTCCATTCCGGACCACCAAGGGCGTAGAATGGGTCGAAATACGCGTTACGGCGTTACGGTACACATCATTCCATCCAAACCTCTGGGGTGTAGAATGGACCGAAAGAGATCGAATTTTACACTAGACCAGGCTCAAACGAACGGCCATTTGCAGTTGGGCCTGGACTGGCTTCACGTTAAGTCGTTTCATATGAAATGTGCTGTGTTTCAGATCTTCCCAACCCAAAATGAACCAGCCTAGAAAAAACACTGCCGACGGCACTATCGGATCACACACACCCAAAAACCATCAAACCAGAAAAACTATCTCATTTGCCACTTTTTTACTGTAAAAGACCATTCTACCCTCCATCTTCTTCTTCCTCGCCTCTAGCCGCCATGGAGCTCCATCCAGCCTCTCACGCGGCGTGAGGTGAGTGCGGTTGCCACCGGCGCTGGATCATCCGCCGCTAGCACTGGCCCCCGCGTCCTTCTTGCTCTCTCTGCCGCCCTCGCTCCTCGCCCCTCCCTGGAGGGCGGGCCGACGCGCCCCTCTTCTGCGCGTGCATGGCGGCCATGGCGGCGGGTTCTCGCCGTGCCCGACCAGATTTGCTTCTCTCCGGTCCGTGCTAGGCTGCTCCTCACAAAGGCGTCGAAGCTCCAAACGCTCAACGAAGACGCTCATCCGTCCGCCCGCCTTGTTGCCATCTACTCGCTTGTCAACATGTAGTGGTCCTCATATGAGCGGGCGGTGGAAGTTGGCCACCTCGATCTCGTCGTAGACCTCCTGTTCATGGAGCAAATGTTACAGTGGAAAATTTAATGGGGCGAGACTGTCAGCTGAGACGAACGGAGGAAGAAGAAAGACAATCCAAATTACTACCATGTCCCCGATCATGTGGAACCAGAGTGGCAAATGAGGTATTACATCCGGTTAGATGACTTTTGAACGTGAGCCATCCGGTGGGATGGTAAAAAATTAAAAAGCCCCGGGCAGGATGATAGTGCTGAGGAGTTTAGGCTTCATGTAGGCTGGCACTGGCAGGTGATGCCGCGCACGGGGACGCCACGATTCACATACACAGACAGTCATGCCACATAGGAAGCGACGAAGCGTTACGGTGGCAACTGGACAGAGTCAGGTAAGTGCACACGTCATCAAGGCGTCACGGTCCTGCTGCTCCCATGTCACTGCAGTATGCCGCTCCTCCGGTAGCAGAGCATCGCGACGATGAAGATGGCGGCGCTGCCGCCGACGATGCCGCCGGTGGCCTGCCAGAACACGGCCATGTTGGCGGTCTTGTAGAGCGGGACGTGGATGTTTATGCCGAACACCCCCGTGACGGCGATGGCGCAGCTGACCACCAGCGCGCCCGTGGACAGCACGATCCCCATCTGCAGCAGCTGGTTCTGCTTCTCGTCAAGCATGATATTGATGTAGTCCTCCGTGTCGTCCACGTACTCCCGCAGCTTTCATTTCAAACAACCATGGCGCACGAGATGGGGGTCAGTTGACTCAGTTCAGCATGAAACAGCAAAAATCCCGACTGATGTACCCGATCAAAAGTTTCGTACGTACTGTGGAGAGCTTGTTGAGGGTGCCGTCGATCTGCACGAAGTAGGCCTCCAGGAGGATCTCCAGCTCGTCGATTTTGGGCGTGAAGCGGACGGAGGTCTCGCCGCCATTATTGCTGCCGCCCTCGAATGATGATCCGTCGCCTGCTTCTTTGATTTCGTGGCCCCTGCTGCATATCATTGGCTTGGTCATTGCTTTTTGTTGTACTCCCTGTCTGCTACCGAACTAAGTGAAGCCATCTTTTACCTTCTGAACTCTCCCATAAATAACCACCAATCGACTCTTTATTTGCCTCGCACGCTCAAGGTTGAGAGTACTGACTTTCGAGGTGAGTTCATCTAAAGCCGGGTACGCCTCTTTCTCCAAAGCGGAGGTCTGATGAAATGTATCAAGAATTTGTTTTCAGAAGCGTGTAGTTTTGAATAGAAGTCCATTTTTTGGTGCAATAGGAAATCTATCGATTATCTTCTTATTTGAAAATAAAAAAACCACCACGTTCGCTCTTAAGACCACAAAATTATCACGTTAATCTAAAATAAAATTCTTATTTGAAGATCAAAAGAAGCCACCACGTTTGTTTTTAAGAACACGAAATTATCACGTTAATCTAAAATAGAAAAAAGGTAAGCCGTTAGATTTTATAAAGATTGAACGACCGATGAAGAGCCAAAAAAGAGTTCATATATCCAACTCTAATTGATAAACAAATAAAATTATTCATAATTTAACAAAATCAGATTAACAAAAAAAAAACGAATATTTAATGCCCCATGCCCCACCCACCCCAATCTTTCTCCTCCGGTTGGCATTTCTACTGCCAATTTAATTTCCTTCTTGTTTGGGACATAATTTTTTTTCATAAATTCGGATTAAACAGAAAAAAATCCAATCCCCCACGCCCCACCCACTCTAATCTCCCTCCTCCGGTTGGTTTTCCTGCTACCAATTTAAATTACTTTTTTTGTTCGAAACATAACTTTGTTTGTGAACGAACCAAAATAAGAAGAAAAAAAAAGTCATAGCAAACATGACCCATATCTCTCTTTATATTAAGAAAGAAAGGGATTCTGGTTTCCATATAAGAAAATCCATAATAGTCTAACAATTATATTTAGTCTTAAGAATATTTCTCATATGGATTGTATGCGTACATCAGTGTTACTTTCTATCCTTATCATCAAAGTAGAATCTTTTCAATTCTAAACAAGGTATAATCCCAATATTAAATATAATGTGCATTTTTTCTTATAAGGAATATGTGGCATTCGTGAACATACGACCATCATGCAGGTGACAAGCTCATGAGCCTACACTACACATTCATCAATACATTCGGTTATCGATGCATTATCATAGACATACATTGGCATGTTGATGATATCAAATATCGGCTTGCAGCGGGAATGCCAAAGCAAATATGAAGCTGGTGCAACCATGTTCATCCTTCGACATCAATGAATGTATTGACAAAGATGAGCTAATTAGCAGAGTGTTTGCATAATGCTATAAGATCCATCCGTGTGTTGAAAATCCATGGTAAGCACATGTCTGCTTGATAAAGAGAAAAAATAAGAAGAAATTTCTAAGTTTTTTACTTTTTGTGAATAATTAGTTCTACATTCATAAGAATGGCAATGTTAAAATGTATTGTCTTGGTACAAATTGCTACATCTCAATCGTAATTATGTATTGGCATCGAAATTTGACCAATCCTAGTGGTCAGTTGCGAAGAGTCGGAATCGGCCGAGGCCAACGGAGTTCAATGGCCAAAAGGAAAGAGTGGGTCCGTTTAGGGTTGTTTTATCTTTATTTATTTTTAGTTTAAAATTAGTTTAGAAATAAACCTATTCAATTTGATTAAGAGTCCTGACCGAGTCGGGTCAGAACCCATTGCATGAGGTTATAATATGTAATAGGATCTATATAAAAAAAATAACACTTTCGTTCAATACAATTCGGTGCATCGTCAATTTTTCCTACTCGACAAAACCCTCGTCTCGCGCGTGCTGAATCGGCTCTGATCTTAGCGAGAGACTTGGATTAGTCAAATCCGATAATTCTATAGACTTGAACTAGTACTTTCTCATTAATTTGATGTTCTAGTTGTTATCTATAAAATTGCTAGTTTTCCTGTAATTAGATTCTTATTTGGCCTGTTCTATTACGATACTGTCTCGGTTAGGTCCGATCTTCTGTGATTTCAACTGATTGCATAGGTTGGATTTAGATCTTTTATTTGAGTCACTCTATCGATTTTATTGGTAAATAGGTTAAGGGTGTGTTTGGTTTAACTGTGGTTGTGAAAAAAGCTGATGTGGCTGTGGGTTATGAAAAAAGTTACTGTGAGATATGAGCTGTGAAAAAGCTGAAAGCCGTTTGGTAAAAATGACTGTGAAAAAGTGACTGTGAGCTGATAACTGTAAAATAATATGTTATTCATTCAAATTTACATGCAATTTAAAAAAATTATCTTAATTTGTTTAAAATTTTCATTCTACTACATATTTTTCTAAACTTAAAAAGTTTTTAAAAATTTAAAAGTTTTTTAAAAATGTAAAAAGTTTTTAAAAATTTTAAAGTTTTTTAAAAATGTAAAAAGTTTTTTGAAAAGTTAAAAATTTTCTTTAAAAGATATTTAAACTTTCAAAATGTTTTTACAAATTCAAAAAGATTTTATTTAAAACAACAATTGAAAATATTTTTTAATATATATATATATATATATATTATATTATATTTATTATTTATAATATATATGAATAGTAGAAATAATACATATATAATATATTCATATATATATATATATATATAATATATATATAATATATATATATAATATTCATATATGTATGTAAATATTATATATATATATGATATAATATATATATATATATATATATATATATATATATAATATTTGTAATATATATATATATAATATGTGTGTGAATATATATTTTACATGTAAATATATTTCTATGTGTATGTATATATATATGTATGAGAGTAACTTTTTTAAACTTGTAGAAGCCAAAGCCACAAAAGCACCTCCTAACCTACTTTTAGAAATGAACTAGCCTAAAGCTGTTTTTGGCTTTGGCTTTTTCTGGCAGCCAACCTCTTTGGTTGGCTTTTTGACTTTTCTGAAAAGCCAAAGCCAGAAAAAATACAACCAAACACACCCTAAGTCTGGCTTCGTTCGCCGTGTTTGAACACTGTCTCGATTAGGTTCGATCTGTTCAAATCAGTAAGGCTACATCAATTTTGATCTCTTACTAGGTGAATAGGGTTAAATTTAATCTGTTTGTAGATAGAGTCGATGGAGTTCTATTGAGACGTTTAGCTGATAGGTTACCACGGTTCAATTGACTTTCTAGTGTTTAATCCTATTATATCAATTACGCTGTTGGTCGTTTGTCCTCCTGTACTAATAAGTTAGATCTGTGATCTTGAGGCATATTTGCAATACCAGCTATTAGATCTATCGACTTAGCACTACGGATAGAACGAGCCTGCGTGTTATTATAGACTCATCGACTTGGTCCTATCGACTTAGTATTATCGACTGAGCAAGTCTTGGCATGCTTATTACTATCTTATCGACTCTGCTCCTCTGACTCAATTCTTTATCGGCATTAATAATGTATAGCATTTTATATATTTAATTTGCCGATAAGCCAATATAATCAACTGATTAGTTTATATTCTTTTATAATTATTTTTATATAGTATCGGCTGGTTTCATGAATAGTGATTATCGACTTTCTTCACCAACCTGTCCTGAGCCGGTGACCCGTGGAATTTAATCGTTTGTTTCTTTATCGATTTGTAGGAAAAATCGATTGACACACCCTGGTTTCTTGTATTGAGCCTGCACTAGAGTTAAGCAGATCTCCCATGTCAGGTGTGGCGATTTTTGTGTCAACACGCTTTTTGGCACGCCCGATGGGACATAAAGAACTTCAATGAGCCACAACATGTTTGAACTCGGAATGCCAAAGGATGGTACTCCTCCTCCTAAATATGATGTTGGTTCTGATCTAAAGATGGAGAATGTGCTGCCTGTTAGAAAAGACGATCTGAATGATGAGGTAAAAGAATAAATTAATCAAAGAATGGTTGAGTACGAGAATCTTCTGTTAGCGACTTTCAGCAAAACAAGGCATGGCAAGATCGTTCAGAAAGGAAAGCTACTAGTTGTCGCCTTGATTGAAGATGGAATGGAAGAGTTATGATTGATACGGCCATACATCACGCATTGATTAACCGGTCGCCTATATTGGTTAACACATTGAAGACTTTGATCATTCAGACTGTTGAGGGTTGCATATATGAAGATTCGGCTTGTGGGCTGATGTATTTCTGCGTATCTGGGGACATTCCTCGGCCTGCAATTGAAGCGTCTAATTCACAACAACGTGGAGCAAGCACGATACATCCTGTTTCGGGTGCAGAGCCATCGTCTTCCAAGGTTTCTCCGCCTTTGAAGAATGCTGATAGTGGTACAACAGAAAGGACACCTAGCAGGATAATACTGTAGAGAACTACTCCACATACGCAGCCACAATATTACATGCAAGAGATAGCAGAGCCAAATGTGACATATGGCACTGCGCCTAATATGGAACCAAGTATGTTCGGGATGCCATCGTCGGCTGCTCTACCAGGGGAGTTAGGAGGCCAACATACAACTGTTAATTTTGGCTCACAGACGGTCCTACAAATGCTAGCATCTGGTCCCACATCGACTATTCTAAATGTCAATGTATCGACTAATGTCTGGGCAGTGAAGATTGCTAAAGTGATGACAGAACAATTTGGATTGAAGCTAAAGTAGCAGACATATTTGTATCGACCTCCGCATCCACCCAGTTATGATTTGATTCCTATACCGAGTCGATATAGACCACCAAAGTTTACTAAGTTCACTAGACAAGATAATACTACTACCACAGTTGAGCATATCATTCGATTTTCAGTGCAATGTGGAGAAGCTGGAGCTACTGAAGCATTGAAAATCAGGTTGTTTCCTTTGTCCTTGTCCGAATTGGCTTTTTCTTGGTTCGCATCGTTGCCACCAAATTCAATTATCACGTGGGCTGATCTCGAACAAAAATTTCACAAGTATTTCTTTGTTGAAACTAGGGAGATGAGGCTGTCAGATCTTATTGCTATAAGGCAGAAAGCTGGTGAGTCTATGCATGATTACGTGTAGACGTTTAGAGAAGTGCGCAGCAATTGTTTCAGCTTACAATTGACTGACACTCAGATGATAGAAATAGCTTTCAATGGTTTGGTAGCACCTCTAAGGGAAAAGTTTCCCTCGGCCGAGTTTGAAAGCCTGTTCCAGTTAGTGCAAAAGGTGTCTATTCAGGAGAACCTAACTCGGGAGGGGGGGGGGGGCACGGTCAAGGCCGATTCAAGTTAATTACAATGATTATGAATCTGAGTCTGGTGAGGATGCTAAAGAAGTCAATATGTTTGAGTGGACTAGAAACAAGAATGTATTGTCGTTCCCATGGGTGGAACAGAATGAGCTAGAGGAAAAGTATGAATTTGATATCACCAAGGCCGATAAGATATTTGATATGTTGTTGCAGGAGAAGCACATTCAGTTGCCATCTAATCATGTGATACCTCCTGCCGAAGAATTAAAGAAGATGAGATATTGTAAGTGGCATAATTCGCCCTCTCATAGTACTAATGATTGCAAGGTGTTCAGGAGACAGATCCAGATGGCGATTGAGCAGAGCAAGATAAAGTTTACCAAAGGTACTATGAAGATCGATGGGCATCCTTTCCATGTGAATATCAACATGGCTGGTATTGATAATGTGGAAGCGTTCATTAAACGATATTAGAAGACGAGAGATAGGGAAATGAAGGAATCACAGTTTGATCCGCACTAGGAATATCCATTCTTTCGGTACTGCAGGGATCATAGTATGAAACTACCATCAATCAACAATTGTCCCGGATGCAGTAAACAAACGAATCAGATGTATAGAGAAGCTACAACAGGTCATCAGCGACAACATCACGCAAATGACTCCAAAGAGTCGATAGTAGGTTCAGTCGATCGACATCATATGATTTTTGCATTTGATTGACTTGGAGCAAAGGAGGCGGGTATGGAAGCCAGGTTTGATAAAGAAGTCAATGAGGAAATGCAGGAAGAACAAGAGCAAGCCGAACAATGGCGTTCATCTGGTATTTTCTCTAGGAGTCAAAAGCACAGGATACAAAGGATGCGTTGCATGCAAATAAGAGATGTTATATATTATTATGATGAAGATGATGATCAACCACCAAAGAAGGTCTAGAGACCAAAAGTGAAATCGCAAATACAGGCACCAAGTGCTACGGTAAGCGTGGTGATGATGTTGCCTCAAGAATTTATAGCCTCGGAAGAAGAGTTGTTTCCTGATGAAGGGGATATGCCACATCTGGTATTTGATGTACAACAAGTAGTATTTGATAGGCCCGACGAGTCTAAGCATCTGCATTTAAAAGCTTTGTACCTTAGAGGGTTCGTTAATGAGATGTCGATGGGAAAGATGATGGTCGATGAAGGTGCTGCAGTAAATATCATACTGATCACTATTGTCAGAAAATTGGGAAAGACTGAAGATGACTTGATCAACACCAATATGATTCTGATGGATTATGGTGGTTGTACTGTAGCAGCCAAAGGAGTCTTGAATGTGGAACTTATAATCAACAATAAAACTTTGTCGGTTACCTTCTTTGTAATTGATGGAAAGGGAACCTACAGCCTTTTGTTGGGTCATGATTGGATACATGCAAATTGCCATGTTCCATCAATAATGCACCAATCTCTGGCTCAGTGGATTGGCAATCAAGTAGAGGTGATCCCGGCCGATGAAACTGTCAATGTCGCATCGGCCGATTTAGTACCATGGCATGCAAATGATATGGAGTGTTTGTCTGGCAAGATCTGGGATGGGGACTATGTTAAGATTACTACACAGGATCTTGAGATAGTGGACCAGTCAAATTCTAAATTGTTTGCCTAACAGGCACCCCGATGGAATTTGCAGAAGATGGGAAGTTGGGAAGAGGATTCATGTCGGCCGTTGAGCTACAGGAAGTCGACATAGGAGATGGTGATAAACCAAGGCCGACATTTATCAACAAGAAGTTAGAGAAGATTCTAAAGTTGAATTAATAAAATTATTAAAAGAGTATCAAGATTGTTTTGCTTGGGATTATTCTGAGATGCCCCGCCTGAGCCGATCCATAGTCGAGCATCAGCTGCCTATCAAACCCGGATATCGACTATATAAGCAACCATCATGGAGAATTGATCCAAAAATATATGATGCTATAAATGCTGAGATTACCAAGCTATATGATGCTAAGTTTATTAGGCCTTGCCGATATCCAGAGTGGGTTTCAAATATTGTACCTGTTTTCAAGAAGTGCGACAAGTTGAGAGTTTGTATCGACTTTTGCCCGTTGAATAGAGCTACTCCGAAAGATGGCTACCTGATGCCGATAGCAGATCTTCTCGTTAATGCAGCAGCAGGATATGAGATTGTTAGTTTTATGGATGGTAATACTGGTTATAATCAGATTTTCATGGAAGAATAAAATATATCGAAGGCTGCTTTTAGGTGTCCCAGAGCAATTGGGTTATATGAATGATTGGTCATGACATTTGGATTGAATAATGCTGGAGCCATGTATCAGAGAGCCATGAATTATATATTCCACAATCCGATCAGCAGGTTAGTAGAAATTTATATTGATGATGTGGTAGTTAAATCTAAGAGAATAGAAGATCATATAGCCGATTTGCGGGAAGTACTTGAGAGGACCAGGAAATATGGCTTGAAGATGAATCCAAAGAAGTGTGCTTTCAGCGAATCGGGTGGTCAGTTTCTAGGTTTCATTGTGCATGAAAGAGGAATTGAAATTGGGCCAAAGAGCATGAAAGCTATTAATGACATTGAGCCGCTAGTCAACAAGGCAGAGCTTCAATCTTTGATCAGCAAAGTAAAATTTCATCAGGAGGATTATTTTGAACTTGTCCGGAAATCTTGATGTGTTTACCCCGTTATGAAGTTAAAGGCGGATCAGAGGTTTGTATGGGAGCCAGAACACCAGAAAGTTTGGATGATATTAAGAAGTATTTAGTTTCTTCGCCTATGTTGGTGCCACCAAGAGAAGGATTACCTTTCAAGCTTTATCTTGCGGTTGACAAGAAGTCGATCGGGTTGACTTTAATTCAAGAACAAGATGGTAAAGAGAGGGTCATGTTTTACTTGACTGAAAGATTGATTGATGCTGAGACCAGGTACACAGAGATTGAAAAGTTATGTTTATATTTATATTTCTTATGTGTGAAGTTGAGGCATTATCACTTATCGACTGAGTGCGTGGTGATATGGAAAGTCGATGTCATCAAATATATGTTGTCTGCTCCTATTTTAAAGGGGAGAATTGGTAAATGGATGCTTGCTCTGGCTGAATATGATCTTACTTATGAATCTACCAAGGCAGTTAAAGGTCAAGTTCTGGCTGATTTGGTTGTTGAGCATTGGGGGTCTGAAGTGTCGATGGTGGAGCCGGTGCCATGGTTATTATTTTTTGATGGTTCTATTTGCAAGAGTGGATGTGGTATCGGGCTCATGGTCATATCGCCTTGGCGGGCAAGGTTTGAGTTTGCGTTTGTTGTTGAAGTATCGACTAATAATCAAGTCGAGTATAGAGTTGTGCTTAAAGGGTTGCAGATATTGAAGGAAGCTAGAGTCGATTCTGTTGAGGTCGTGGGAGATTTGTTACTGGTGCTCGGGCAGCTAACAGGAGAGTTTGAATGCAAAGATGATATATTAAGAATGTTTTATGCCGAGTGTCAGGAGATGCTACAACACTTCAAGATAGTGAGATTCAAGCATGTCCCAAGGGAACAAAATGTGGAACCAAATGATCTAGCGCATAAGGCATTGGGTTATCAATTGAACACTGGTGGAGTTATTGTTGATATAGCTGACGTCGACGAAGAAGATTGGAGATCCAAGATTGTTCAATATTTCAAGGACCCAACTCAGCGAACTCCTTGGAAGATTTGATATATGACATTGAGGTATGTTCTATTAGAAGAAAAGCTTTATTATCAAATAATTGATGGTGTATTGTTAAGATGTTTAAATCAAGAAGAAGCCAAAGTTGTTATGTGCGAAGTCCACGAAGGGATATGTGGTACACATCAATCTACCTATAAGATGAGATGGTTGCTTAAGAGGACTGGATATTATTGGCCCACCATGCTAGAAGATTGCTTCAAGTATTAATGAGGATGTCAGGATTGCAAGAAGTTTGGAGCGATACAGAGAGCGCCGACATCGGCTATGAATCCAATTGTTAAGCCATGGCCGTTTTGAGGATGGGGTATGGATATGATTAGCCAAATTTATCCAACATCTATCAAGGGTCATAAATATATTTTGGTGGCTACAAATTACTTCACAAAGTGGGTTGAGGCAGTTCCTATAAAGAATGTTACAACTAGTGATGTAATCAACTTTCTGAAGGAGCATATTATATACAGGTTTGGTGTGCCGCAAACTACTATGACTGACCAAGGTTCTGTCTTTACTTCGGAAGAGTTTCAAAACTTTGCCGATAGTATGGGTATCAAGCTATTGAATTCGTCGCATTATTATGCTCAGGCTAATGGACAAGCGGAGGCGTCCAACAAGAGTTTGATCAAGTTGATTAAGAGGAAAATAGATGAGCAACCAAAGAAGTGGCATACGACATTGGCTAAATCATTATGGGCCTATAGGAGGATGGTTTGTCATGGATCAATCAAGGTACCACCCTATCAGCTAGTGTATGGGCATGAGGCAATAGTTGTCGTGGGAAATGAATTTGGGGTCAACAAGAGTAGAATTGCAAGATCAGTTATCGGCCGATGAGTATCGACAAGCGATGCATGATGAGTTGGAAGATGTCGTACAACATCGGATGAAGGTCCTGGAAAAGATTCAAGAAAATAAAGCCCAAGTATCCATATTTTATAATAAAAAGGTAGTGCCTAAAATTTTTTTGGAAGGAGTTCTTGTCGTGAAATTAATTATGCCCATCGGCTCTAGAGATAGTCGTTTTGGAAAATGGTCACCATCATGGGAGGGTCCTTTCAAAATGAGCCGTTGTGCGTCAGGCAATGCATATTTTCTTCAAGAATTGGATAGAGAAGAGTTTGGAAGAGCAATTAATGGCAAATATTTAAAAAGGTATCATCCAAGCGTTTGGATTGACTCGTAATCCCGTTGTTGATCAGTAGCTGATATTTTGAGTATCGCGCTTGAGTGGTTAGAGCAGATGGTGATGCATCGACTTGAGATGGACGATATTGAGGATATCACCCTTAGCAGAAAACTTATGAGGATAAAAAGTGCAACATGCTAAATATGTATATAACCAAGGAGGTTTTCATCGATTACAATCAAACAACATTAAAGGATGAGCACACGACAATTGCTCGCATGTAATCAATTTCACTGATGATCTATTTCTTCTACAACAGCTGAGGGATGAAGATGTAATTATTATCATCCCAAATACAAGAAAGGAAGTACATAGAGGGAAGAAAAACATATTTAGTAGCTTCCTTTTCTTCCCTGGAAGAGTAACGTCATCATTAGACATCACCCGCCGAACAAGGGGAAGAGAGGATCACCCCACCGATGCCATTCTTGACACCTGTGCTGCTATCTAAGGGCAACTAGTGAGTTGATTTCTGGGCGGGGGCAGCTGCAAACTATGGATTGAAAGGATCACTCTGAGTGCAGAGGAGGCGAAGAGTATTCACCATAATACACTTAGCAGATTTAGAGATAGATGGTATTTTTCCATCAAGGCTCTCAGTAGAAGACCCATGGGTGAAGGTGTTAAGTCAAAGATGAGAGAAAAGAGGCTGGTGGAAGGAGCTATTTATAGGGTCTGGACTTGACCTTTGAGAAATCTAAACACCGCTCTGTATTGATTGGGAGAATAGGAAGTGATAAGGCTTGTGAAATAAGGATAAGCACGAGGATGGTCAAAAAAGTAAAACCAGCAATCAAGAAGGCGAAGAAAAAGAGAGGATTGCAATTAAAGGATCACGAGTGGTTGGGAAGTATACTAAAAGACTAAATCTAATGAGTGGGTGGCTCTCGGGTGATTGCATTGAGAACGCGCAACAATCAGGAGGTAAAATCCGGCGCACGAAAGATTTTGTACCCTAGGGAGGCATGTGTTGGCACCAAAATTTGACCGATCCTAGTGGTTAGTTGCGAAGAGTCAGAATTGGCCGAGGCCAATGGAGTTCAATGGCCGAAAGGAAAGAGTGGGCCTATTTAGGGTTGTTTTATCTTTATTTATTTTTAGTTTAAAATTAGTTTAGAAATAAACCTAGTCGGTTTGTTTAAGAGTCCTGACCGAATCGGGTCAAAACCCCTTGCATGGGATTTTAAATATGTAATAGGATCTATACAAAAAAATAATACTTTCATTTAACATAATTCGGCGCATCACCAACCTTTCCTACTCGATGAAACCCTCATCTCGCGTGGGCTGCATCGACTCTGATCTCAGTGAGAGACTTGGATTAGTCAAACCCGGTAATTCTATAGACTTCAACTAGTACTTTCTTATTAATTTGATATTCTAGTTGTTATCTATAGAATTGCTAGTTATCCGGTAATTAGATCCTTATTTGGCTTGTTCTATCGACTTAGATTGCGATACTGTCTCGGTTAGGTCCGATCTTTTGTGATTTCAGCTGATTGCATAGGTTGGATTTAGATCTTTTACTCGAGTCACTCTATCGATTTTATCCGTAAATAGGTTAAGTCTAGATCCGTTCGCCATGTTTGAACATTGTCTCGATTAGGTTCGATCTCTTCAAATCAGTAAGGCTGCATCAATTCTGATCTCTTACTAGGTGAATAGGGTTAAATTCGATCTATTTGTAGATAGAGTCGATGAAGTTCTATTGATACGTTTAGCTGATAGGTTACCACAGTTCAATTGACTTTCTCTCGATATGTTTTGCCCTCCTGTCTTAATAAGTTAGATCTATGATCTTGAAGCATATTTGTAATATTAGCTATTAGATCTATCGACTTAGCACTACAGATAGAACGAGTCTGCGTGTTATTATAAACTCATCGACTTGGTCCTGTCGACTTAGCATTATCGACTGAGCAAGTCTTGGCATGTTTATTACTATTTTATCGACTCTGCTCCTCTGACTCAATTCTTTATCAACATTAATAATGTATAGCATTTTATATATTTAATTTTCCGATAAGCCAATATAATCAGCCGATTAGTTTATTTTCTTTATAATTATTCCGATAATAGTATTGGCTGGTTCATGAATAATGATTAGCGGCTTTCTTCATCGGTCTGTCCTAGGCCGGTGACCTGTAGAATTTAATCGTTTGTTTCTTTGTCGGTTTGCAGGAAAAATCGACTGGCACGTCCCGTTTTCTTGTATTGAGCCTGCATTGGAGTTAAGCAGACCTCCCAGATCATACGTGGTGATTTTTGTGTCAACATTATCACGTAGGCCAAAACATATAGCACCTCAAGTATGATGCCATCGAAAGACCATGCTGTTCAACGAAGCAACAATGTTCTTTAGTATGCATCTAGGATTGACCACTCTCTCCAGCCCATCGGCCACCAAGCCTGAAGGTTGTTGGCACCGACCTGATGAGGTATGACAACTCGCTACTAGGCATCCTCTTCAGTTGTTGTCACGAAAAGAAAGCTCACAATGAGTCACTACTAAGCTCCAGATTCAATCTTCTTGGATATTTGCAGACTCTTCTAGCTTGATTAGTTACACAAAGCCAAAATATTTCTTAACCCTTGTGGTAGGAAGCTATGTAACATGTTCGATGTAGTGATCATAATATTTTAGCATGTCCTACCATACAACTAATGAATTGTGTTGTTTGAAGTGCAGACTCTGACTATAGTTGAGATTGAGATCAAGGATACCCGCGTAAGTGTCGATACGGAAGACCTGGCCTCGGTGGCTAAGAGCGCAACTCTCTATTGCGCACAACATAAAATTAAAAAGAAATTAATGGTGGTGATCACCCGTGAAAATTGTGCTGGAGATATAGGTATAGCGCAAACCAAAAAAGTCTAATTTTCTTTTTGCGAATATGGTGGACATGTGTTTCATTAAGAGGGAGAAAAAATAGAAAATACAAAATAAACTTCAGCCAAGCCAAGATAGGCCTTGACTACTGTGACCCAAAGATAAAAGAGAAAATTCCTTAAAAATTTTTTTGTGTTTCCTTATTGGCCATCAAATTCAATTTCCTTGGTGGCCATCGAGTTAAACTTTTTTTTCCTTATTGGCCATTATAGTGTTACAGTTGGAGAAGAAAAGTCACTTATACCCTTGGCAACATCTTTGTGGTCAATGATCCTTATTAACCATGAAATTAGAAAAAATATCAATTAATACCTAATTTGTAAATATGGATATCATGAGTATGTATTTTTGGAATTTTTTATAGCAACAATGTGTATTTTTGACAATAGTAAAAATATTAATTCTGCTAAAAAAACCTAAACTACATTCTCATGTTTTGTTCATATTAACAAATTAAATTAACTAAATTATTTGATTAATCAGGAACGTTGGCATAAAACTGTTGTTAGGGGCAAAAGTGACTTTTCTTCTTCAACTTTAACACTAAGATGGCCAATAAGGCAAAAAAAATTCAATCCAATGGCCACTAGGGAAGTTCAAAAATTTTGATGGTCAATACGGAATCAGAAAAATTTCTGATGGCCAATAAAGAATTTCCCCAAGATAAAAATGATCTAAAATGTTACTTTGTTAGAGTAAAATAAAATAAATATTCCTGGTCCAATAAAAAATATTGGATGGTAAATTATAATAAATATAGAAGCAAAAAGAAATCATGTATAGTGGATACATTTACGACGACTAAGTTCTAAAATTTTGATTCATAAATAAGACATGAACTTAGTTAAATGTGGGATCTAATAGTCCTAAAAATAATTCTATTACTAAGTTGTAAGGAAATTGGAAAACATCTAAAACACTTAGTCAAACGCGAGAATACTTTATATGCTCATCTTTTTTAAATAAATATTCATTTTCATATCAAAAAATTTAATAAAAATATATTCTAGTTGCACAATTCGCGCGGGCCACCTTCCAAGTATTATGTATTTAGGGGGTGTATAAAGGAAAAATAAATAAAAGAGGATTCCATTGCAATAAATAAATATGAACATAGATACTAGTACTAGGAGAAAGTGTCATGCTTTAAAAATTAGGATGTGTTCGACAGGCTTATGGAGTGGCTTATACTGTGATAAGTAATAAGTACTGTTAAACAACTATTTTGTATAAGTACTTATTACAATAAACCCGCATAAGCTATTTATCTTTTTTACTAGAATAGTAAAGCTAGCAAACACTAGTTTTTGGGGCTTATGTACCATCTCTCTAGAATAAGCCATTTCAGAAACAGGATAAGTTGTTTTTCCAAACGGCTTGACAACTATGCTGCAATAAGCCAGATAAGTACTTTTCACAGATAAACAAAAACATAAGCTATTTTTAATATAAGTATAAACCTTGCCAAACACAGTTTTACTTAAGCATAAACTGCTTTGTGGCACCAATTACTAATAAGCCTTGTCTTGGTGTGAAAATATATATATATCAAACGGCAGATGAACATGTAAGACCATGCATCCATCTAGGGGTGAACATTGAGATGGCTCGGCTCGGCTCATGTTAGCTCGTTAGAAAATTGGTTCCGCTCGTTTGACAACCGAGCTTAAATTTTGGTTCGACTTGGCTCGATAGTTAGCACGAGTTGGCTCGTTAGGCTCATGAGCCAGGTATACATTACGATTTAAACATTAGATTTTAGCAAAATATAATATTTTAATATAAAATAATTAAAAAAATATTGTATATAGTTAATAAAAATAACTTATAAATATAACTCAATTTGAAATATGTTCTAAAATAATTAAATATTAGTCTAATATTTTATATTTTATCACTAATAATATTATTTTTTGTGAGTTTTTTAGAACTTATTGAGCTCGCGAACCAGCTCGACTCGACTCGTAAATTTGATGAGCTAAATTATAAGTTTGACTCGACTTATTAACAAATCAAAGTCGAGCCGAACCGAACCGACTTTATCATGAGTCTGAGTCAGAGTTAAGAACTTGGAGCTTTTCCTCCACCGCTACATGCATCGTCATGGCAGCAGGTCGTACCTCATGTTCAAGGGACTTGCAGGCGAAGTCAAGGCACACCTCGAGCGCCCTGAACTCAAAAGGCAGTAGGACCTTGTCGCTTCCCGACGATGCTCGCCGTTCCTTGGCGCCGCCCACTTCATCCTCCTTTTTTGTGATTTTTTCACAAAAACAAAAAAAGGATCAAATCATTTTTTCCTGTGAACAAACAAACGGAAACCGGAAACCGGAAACGCTCCCCTGAAACAGCCAAGAGACACAAAACCCGCCCTGGAATACAAAACAAGTGGCCGCAGCAAAACCTGCGGCAGAGACGGCGAGTCGTCGGCGGCGATCGTCTTCGTCGTCAGGCGCGCGCGGAGCTCGCGGACGAGCGGCGCCACGGCCGGGTCGCGCGGGCACGGGACGAGCACCTCGTGGGCCGTGACGACGGCGCGGACGCGGTCCAGGTTGACCACCAACGCGCGGTCCCGGCCCACGATGCTGCACGCGCCGTGCGGCGACGACGACGACAGCGCCGGGTCCAGCGCGCGGAGGTCGCGCGCCGGTAGGCCCGTCCGCCGCATCATCTTGTGCCTGCCGGCTTCCTCCACCGCCGTCCACGAGCCCGCGCCGGACACCGCCGCCCACTCCGCCGCCGCCGCCGGCGTGGCGGCGCCGTGGCGGCGTCGTGGTGCCGTGTGCTGCGTGGCCGCGGGAGACGACGCCATTGTGGTCTGTGGATGGAGCACGGGCTTCTCCTGGGGAGGCTGGCATCCGAGGCGGGGCTGCCGCGCGCAGCTAAAGTACTACTAGGACTACGTACGTGTATGTATGCACGCGCGTGTCGCGTGGCGGGGCGGCAGCATGTGGGGGCGAGTTTGACTCCCAGTTAACCAGTTTTTTTCTGCAGGTTTTATTCAGTGGAAAACAGGAGACATGTTCACTAACGGTGACATGTTCACTAACTTTCCATCTCCGTTCTGTAAAACAGGGAGAAGAGGAGGAGAGTTAACGTCAGCACTCTCAGCAGCAGGCCCTCTCTCCTGGAGATGAGGTATAGCCAAGCATGGCGGGATCCGGGTCTGTCCTCGCCACCTTTTCTTTCCCTTTTCCGCTACGCGTCCCCTCTACGCATGGCTGGAGAGAACAACGGTTAATGAAAGAAAATTAAAAGGAGGGTCCCATAATCCTTTTTGTTTTGACAGTGCGAAAACGATAGATCATAGAGGACTTCTTTTGCAGCTATATATCTTGATCAACGTGAGGTCGAAAAAACGAGCATGGATGTCCTTGTAAAGCACCGACACACACACACAGTTGCACGATTCAAGGTTATGAGGGATTTCATTTACTTTTAATTTTTATCTTGAAATGCTGCTATAATAATTCCTAGAATAAAAAAAAGAGCAGGAGGCCGTACGTGACAGTGGTGCCGGACAGTTGCGAAGCCATCACGACAACAGAGGAGTGTGCGCACCAAGATGACCACTAGTATAAAAGTCTCCGGTAGTGGCGGTGAAAAAGGGACTATAGTGACGGGTATGAGCCCCGCCAACAGAATGACAAAAAAATCCTAGTGGCGGTGCTTTTCCACCGCCGTTGGGAACAAATTAAAAAAAAAGGAGTCGGGCTTGGGCGGGCCTAGCCCAGCACCAAACCATAGCCCTCGTTGCCATGCCCGGAGTTGCCATCGTCATACCACGTCGGATCCATTGCGTCCTGACCTTGATGCCGCCGAATCCAGTGGCGGGAGCGCGCGCAAAGGAGGGGGCTAGCGATGTGCAAGGAGGGAGGAAGGGAGGCGGCCGTTGGTGGCGACGCACGTGGAATGGTGAGAGGGAGGCCGCCAGCAGCGCACACGAGGAGGGAGAAGAGGCGGCTGACAACACGCATGATAGAGAAGGCCTGCGGCCGGTGGCGCGTGCGAGGAGGGAGGGAGGTGGCCGGCGGCGCGCCAGAGAGAGAGAGAGATTAGGAGAGGATGAAGAAAATTTAGGGTAAGTTTGTGAAGGTTACTAGTGATTTGTCAAACAGGCATCATCAACTTGTTACTTTTGAAGGTTGCCGCCTTCTAATCGGCTTGGAGAATAAAATATGTGAACCCTTCAAAAAGTTTGTGAAGGACACCCGTGTTATTGTAAGAGGTTTTATGCTCACCTCACCGGAGCGGTAAAGGGCAACTCTAGTGAAACTGAGGTTTGGAGAGGTTCAATAGATTGGTTTGGAGAGGTTTGGAGAGATCTTCTTGTTGAAGAAGTGCACACTTGATAGAGAAGCAAATCTATGGCTTGAATTCACCTCAACATGGATTAGGGATGATTGGCAAATCACCAAGACCACGAACTAAGTTTGTGTCTCTCTCTCGCTTTAACTATTTGTCTTTTACATTACTAGAGATAAATATGATTAATATCACCTAGGATTGTAAACCTTTATTATATCTCAATAAAGACATGGTTTTATTTACTTGTTGCTATCTTTTATCTATTATTTCCATAGTTAATTTTTAAGTAGCTTTTAATTATAAAACCACCTATTGTAAGCTTCATGCCCATTGGAGTGTTAACACCCTAAAGTTATAATTGTTTTGGTGATTAGATGACAAGTATGAAATGCACTTAGTGTCGACATGAGTATTGTCCATGTAGAAAAACTATCTATCAACTCAATATATGAACTCGATGAATGGTTGCCTTAATGATTGATATGAACTTGGTGGATTGCCGTGAATATCTTGATGAGAGCTCGCGGTGATGGAGATGGATCAAGGCTAAGGACAGCTTGGTTCAAGTGTGCTCAATCACTTCACTAGATTGTAGGCTTGAGTTCATAGGAAAAAATGAACTATAAAGAGAGCATGAGTCATTCTCTTAGGTATCCCTAGTGTTAGAAGTGTTGGGATGCTCAGTGAGTCTCTTAGACACTAAAAAAGGTAATGGAGAAGGATTGACCAAGGTAGGGTAGCTAGGGAATCGAAGTCAAGAGGATAAGGGAGTTTCAGTTTCAGGACAGGGTCACTGTAAGCTACGATGAAGCCTATAAGGAGTTACTCATAGAAGGAGTCAGGTAGCAGAGGTCACCGTATGGTCGAAGATGGGTTAGCATATGGTTGGTGACTAGAGCAGAAGTTGTCCAAGAGAGACTACAGATCTATGAACAGGAGTGCTGATGTCGACGTACGTCACCATAAGGTCCGGTGAGCCAGAAGTGAATCACCATAAGGTATAATGACCAAAGGAAAAGTGAGTGAAGGAGCATATTGTTACAGAAAAAAATCACAATTTCTTATTGTTCGAGAGGCAAAATACAGAGTTGTGGTGTCCCATGGACAAAACCACATTTGTTTAGTGTCCCACAAAATTTAAAAAAAAACCCAAAAGGATGTAATTTAGGACATATAAATGCATTGCATAGGCTTTATGGTTTTCACAGAGGCCCGTCTCGCGTCTTAAGAAGTAAGTGATGACCTGTTTGCAGTCTCACTCAGTTACTGCTTTGGCCTCTCGGTCCCAACTCACGAAATGACTTTGAATGCTTATCTACTCTAAGTTGTTCTCATGCTTCCAATTATATCTTTTGAAACATGTATTGATCTTTGGTAAACCATACATGTACAATCTGATTAAGGTGAAGCAAGCCCTATAGTTATGATGCATGGAGCTGGACATACGAGGCTCAATGTGTTTCTCCGTAGTCTCTAGTTCTTAATTTGTTGTTTAAAGGACCGAGAAGGCAACCAGAGGAGGGGGAAAATAGGAGCCTATTAAAATTCTTCTTAAGAACTTGGCTTATGTCCCAACTATAACCCAAACCAACCTCTAATCGAGTCATCAAGATTACACACACCAACTTGTGATGTGCTAACCCTAGGAATGACTCAAACCAAAAGGACACATAGCGGAAGCACAAAAGGAATAAAAAGGGAAACAAGGAAGATCCGAGAGATCACAAAACTAAGCCTAACGGAAGTTTCGTGGTGCCCGACGGAAGTTCCGAAGCCCCCGACGGAAGTTCCGTCGATCATGGAAGTTCCAGGTGACGGGAGAATTGTCACTCACGGAAGTTATGTGGTTCTTGATAGAAGTTCCGTCATGGTCACGGAAGTTCTATCCTAGCCACGGAAGTTCTGCCCTGGGCAAAACAGTAGCTCCGTTTGGGAAATAAAATTGCCAAAACCCTATCAAACGAACTCCAAAAATCATGAAATTTGGACCAGATCATCCTCAATACATCACGACACTCCTATAAAGAGATCTACTCAAAAAGCACAAGGAATCATCATGAATTTCAGATCTTGTGCCAAGAACATCAAAAAGGGAAAACTTGAGAGATCTTTTAAATCGAAGGTGCTAGTGCCTTTGATTCGGTCAAGGACCTACATAGGGTTGTTCTAGCACATCATATCACCAAGATCCCCCACAAAATCCATCCCAAAACTCACTCAAAATCAAGATCGAAAATCACCACGAAAATAGCACTGAAAATAGGGAAAAAGAGAAATTTGGGATTTAGGGAGAGAGGAAGAACTTGAGCACGAATTTGAATCTCATATCATTGATTCACCAAGTGAAGATACATAGATACATGGCTAGGAAGCCACCCTCTTCCTCCCACTATTTGAAAGAGCAAGAGATGTCTCTCACAAACCCTCTCCTCTTTTACATGAAGACCTCTCCTAGCACTTTGAAATGAGTTCCTAACACAAGGCTAATGGGAAGAGCCACATCTCCCACCAGCCACACCTCTCCTTATATAGGCCTAGGGTCCTATTATCCAAAAGACCACACTACCCTTGATCTACATAACATTACCACCTACCACCGGGGGTAAACTTGTCCATCTCTTTTTCCTTCACCCGAATGCCATCGGGCCCTTCACTTCTTTGCTTTGCCTTGACGCAAGCTCCGCGATGGTGCTACGTGCACCTCCAATCGTTACCACCGGTTTTGAGGCCCAAACCTGGAAATCACCTTGCACGCTTATCAAAGCACTACTTCTCGATGTCAACACGTGTCACCTCGTCCTGCAATCCTGACCACCGGCAAGTCTCTCCCAGTCCCTATCCATCGGGCCCCCTTGTCACTTGCACCGGCATCTCGCTCGACTTGACTTGGTCAACACGCCATCTTCATCACTACCACGGTTTTGAGGCTCAACCGTGAAACCGTCCGTGTTTCTTGTCTCTCCATGTGTACGGTGCGGATCACCCTTGACTTCACCCGACATCCCGA
This sequence comes from Eleusine coracana subsp. coracana, assembly GCA_032690845.1. Lineage (NCBI taxonomy): Eukaryota > Viridiplantae > Streptophyta > Magnoliopsida > Poales > Poaceae > Eleusine > Eleusine coracana. The sequence goes on from CM064424.1 coordinate 13,767,385, forward strand.
TCGTCCAGCCCCAAGTCCCCTACTTGTGCCCGATCCTCTCGCCATTGACCGCCAAGTCGACTCCAGTGACCTACACATCATGAGACAAGCAAACACATTTCTCATCTCTTGCAACATCACCAATACCTCCACCAACTCCGGTTAGTCATAACCATAATATGTACAAACTCATGCAATCCCTGGATTCCCGTATTTCAACTCAAACACCAAATCCGCTTAAGTCAATTACTCATCACATATATTACAAACCATGGAACATATCCACAAGGTTTCTCAATCTCCCCCTTGATGAGTACATTGACAACACCAAATGCACAAGAATTAGGGATTGAAATGTGAAAATGAACAAGCACATCCAAATGGCTCAACCCAAAGAAAAGGTGAAAACAAGCTATCTAAAAAAGTAGGGATCACAAAACCAAAAGTTGGCAAGAAAGCGACTTGAGACACAAAGAATGTGAAAAGCGCAAGAAAACGCTCGAGGTCATGATATGTTCCTCCCTCAACTTGTGGTAGGTCTCATGTAATGCAAAATGGATCATTTTAAGTTTCTTAGCATTATTTGTGCATGACCCACTATTTTCTCCCCCTTTGGTAATAAACTCATCAAAGAGGCAAAAGAACAAGCAAACATGCAATACATGAAAATGCAAACCTAAGGAGCTTCAACAATTATGCAAACAAGCATTTAACTTTGCTAACCATAAACATAGAGCCATGAAATATAAAAGCAATAGCTCCCAATTATGCAAAGATCAAAAATAGATAGCAAGGCATAAACACCAAGAGCTATACAAGCTAGGCAGAAGGATTGACTAGCTTAGATAGAATCAAATTTGCTTATCATGAGCAAAGCTGCCACCAGTACTCCCATCCAAGGCAAAACAAGCACCAAGTGAATTATAATAATCTTGCCAGGTTCAATCTCAACAAGGGCAACAAGCATTCGCAGAAAATAAGCTCTACAAATGCTCATATATGCAACAGAGACTCAATTGATCAAGTGATTATTGTTTATCCTCATGTATCCTCTTATCCATGCGGAGGGTCGCACGACTGGGTATGGCAAACACCTCGAGGCTTCAAGTCATAATGTTTGGATTTAGTATTTTAGAATTATTCTTGATCAAAGCACTTAGCAGATTATTCAAGTTTATGCACAAGACAAAAGAGCATGCCTTTGCGGCAAAAGGAACACACGTTCCCACAATGTTTCATCATGAGCTAAACATTTGCAAAGCCTTCTATTTCGCAAACACAAGGTGCCAAAGCCAAGACATCCTCTAGACTAGCCTTAATGCAGGTTTCAACAAAGATAAAAGCAATTATACACATGGTGAGCAAGTTTCAGCAAGATTAGTTCATAAGGTTCACAAGAAGCTTAGTTTATCTTTAAGATTAGCAAGTTGCTCACATGAATCTATAACAAGCCATCTAGAAAATCTAAGCATGAGAGATTATCATTACATCCACACAACTCTGCTCAAGCTCAATCATAGCAAAGAGAAATGCAAGAAAGCATAAGAATCAAAGCTCATCTACCAATGCATATATTACATATAAGATGCAATGCATAAAAAGTAAGATACATATATACAAGAGAACACCAACTCCTCCTCAAATGATGCCATAAGGATGACACACACCAAGTTCCCCCCGAAGAAAAGCATGTCTAGTAGTTTCTAGGGGCTTGATGAGGATATCAGCTAATTGGTTTCTAGTGTCGATGTATTTGAGCTCAACATCCCCCTTTTCAACATTGTCTCTCAGGAAGTGAAATTGCACATTGATGTGTTTGACCTTACCATGTTGGATTGGGTTTTTGGCTAAGCATATGGCACTGGAGTTATCACACATAAGTGGAAAACTTTTAAAGATTAACCCATAGTCTCTCATGGTAGATGCAACCCATAGGATTTGTGAGCAGCAGCTAGCAGCAGCAACATACTCAGCCTCTATGGTGGATTAGGCTACACTCGACTGCTAACAAGAAGATCAACAGATCAAAGAAGTACCCAAGAAATGGCAAGTACCAGAAGTGCACTTCCTATGAATTCTACACCCAGCAAAATCCGCATCCAAATACCCAATGAGATCAAGGGAAGAAGATGCAGAGTACCAAAGGCCAAACTCAAGGGTGTATTTGAGATACCTGAAGATGCGATTGATAGCCTTGTGACGAGTCACCCTTGGGGAATCTTGAAAGCGAGTACAAAGACACACCGCAAAGTGTATGTCGGGTCTTGTCACCGTCAGGTACAAGAGGGAGCCAATCATGCTCCTGTACTTCCTTTGGTCCACCGCTTCATAATCTTCATCGGGGTCAAGTGCCTATGTAGTGGACATCGGTGTTGACAACGGCTTCACATTGACCATGTCGAACTTCTTCAGAAGATCCCTCGTGTACTTGGCTTGATGTATGAAAGTGCCTTGCTTGCACTGCTTGATTTGAAGTCCAAGAAAGAAGGTCAACTCGCCCATCATCAACATCTGAAATTCACTTTCCATATCTTCCTAAAATCTGGACATAAGAGCATGAGAGTAACCACCAAAGATGATATTATCCATGTAAATCTGAACCATTAGAAAGTCATTGTCATGCTTTAGAGTGAACAAAGTTTTATCAACACACCCCATGACAAACCCGCGCTCTAGCAAGAAGGTCTTAAGCCTGGCATACCATGCCCTAGGTGTTTGCTTTATTCTGTACAAAGCCTTCTGAAGCTGGTACACACAGTTTGGGTCTTTGTGGTGCTCAAAGCCAGGTGGTTGTTTTACATAAACCTTTTCCTCTATAAAACTATTTAGGAAAGCACTCTTGACATCCATTTGATAGCGTCTAATGCCCTTAGAGCAGTAAATGCAAGCAAGATCCTTATGGCTTCTATGCGTGCAACAGGAGCAAAGGTTTCACCATAATCTAAGCCCTCCACTTGGCTAAAACCCTGAGCAACAAGCCTAGCTTTGTTTCTCACAACCTCACCGTCCTCCCCATGTTTGTTTTTGAACACCCACTTGGTTCCTATGACATTGACATTTTTAGGAGGCTCTACAAGGGTCCAGACTTTGTTTCTCTCAAAGTTTTCCAACTCCTCATGCATGGCATTAACCCAATGTTCATCAGATAGTGCATGTCCAACATCTCGGGGTTCAAAGGTTGCAACAAAGAGAGAATTGGTAAAGCAAGCTAGATGTGCAGACCTTGACCTTGTTGTCCTCTCATAGATATTACCAATCATTTGTTGAGGTGGATGTTGACGCTGAATGTGGATGGGGGCCTCTCTCTCAGAGTGTACCTCCCCCTCAACCATAGCTGGAGCTCGCTCGAGAGCTGCTGAAGTCAATGTAGAAGCTTCTGGACCCTCTACTGGAGTAGTGGTAGCAGCAGGAACAAGTTCAGATGAGAAATGAAGTGAATCATCATCATCAAAGCCCTGTAGGTCATCTTCTACAAAGATGCTTTCCTTCAGCTTCTTATCACCTGCAGACTCAATCACATCCCTTGCACAAGAGTTCGATTCATCAAAGGTTATATCGTAGGATTCTACGATGGTGTTAGTCTCCAAATTCAAAACCCTATAGGAATGACCATGAAGAGAGTAACCAAGAAAGATGCCATCGGAAGACCTCGACTTAAACTTATCAAGATTGCCATGTTTGAAAATAAAGCACTTGCAACCAAAGGCACGTAAATGAGAAACCGAGGGCTTTCTCCCAAAATGCAGCTCATAAGAAGTCACATTAAGAATTGAGCACAAGAAAATCTGATTGGAAACATAGCAAGCAGTGCTAATGGCCTCAGCCCAGAACAACCTCGGAGTCCTATGCTCATCGAGCATTGTCCGGTCCATCTCCACCAAGGTTATGTTCTTTCTTTCAACCACACCATTCTATTGGGGAACACGAGGTGCTAAAAACTGATGCTCAATACCATGCTCAAGACAGAAAGCATCAAATAAGGAGTTCTTGAACTCGGTGCCATTATCACTGCGGATTGCTCGTAATGCACCAGAGAGTTCCTTGAACAACCTCAAAGCTAAGCTCCAAAAGTGATGAAACACTTCATCCTTGCTCTCAAGAAAGTAAACCCAAGAGTAGCGAGAGTAGTTATCAACAATCACAAGAACATACCACTTCCCACCCGTCGAACGAACCTAAGAAGGACCAACAATGTCTATGTGAAGCAACTCTCCAGGGCATTTAGCCATCACCAAATTAATTAGTGGATGAGAAGTGACAATCATTTTCCCATGACGACAAGGAGCACAAACCAAATCCTTATCAAATTTGAGCTTAGGCAATCCTCGGATCAAACCTAGACCACTCAAACGACATAACAAGTCAAAGCTCATGTGACCTAGTCTCCTATGCCATTTCTAGAGCTTAGAAGAAGTTTGAGCAAACAAGCACTTATGAGAACCAGGAGAACCAGCAAAATCAGCCTGAAAAACTCTGCCAATGCGAGAAATACCACAAACCAAGGACCCACTCAAATCAAGAACACAAGAAGCATTCGACTTAAAGCGCACTTCCAAACCAACATCAAGAAGCAGAGAGACGGAGAGGAGATTGTACTTGAGATACTCAACCAAACCAACATCCTTGAGAGTGAAATTTTCATTTACCTTTATCACGCCTCTTGCCTTCACTCTCCCTCTCTTGTCATCTCCAAAGGTCACATACTGCCGGCGCTTCAAGGGAGTGAGGCTGGAGAACCACTTTGCATCTCCGGTCATGTGGCGCGAACACCCGGAGTCCATCAACCATTGGTTCTCCAGGCCTCCACCTGCTGCCTATAAAGAACGAGAAGGAAAAGTTGATGGCTCAATGCTAGGGTTAGTCAAAAGGCATTTGGGAATCCAACATTTAACCATACGACCAGTAGTAGTCATCACAGTTCTTTGCACATTATCATTCAAACACATGGGATGAGAACCACGATGGGAAAAATGTAGCCTGTTAAAGCATCTCGACTCAAACCTTAGGTTGTGAGGATAGAAATCATCTGTGTGAAAGCCAAATCCATACGAATGACGCTCACCACGATGGGGAAAACGTGGGGCGCCAAAGCGCTGCTACGCAAAGCCTCTGTTTCGTGAATCAAAGCCATTTGAGGGATGACCCTGTCCATGATAGGCATGAGAAAAAGAGCGAGGCTGAAAGTCAACAAAATAATCATAAAAAGCATCCCTAGTCAACTCAGCTTGCTTCCTCTCAATCCTCTTATGCCTATAACAGAATTCATCCAAACGACCCTTGCAATCATAAAACATACAAATGTAAACACCCTTAAGATTAGGCTTGGTTTGCATTGCAGGTTTGGGTTTTGGCTTCTCTGTTTGCTTTGGGTTGAAGGAGGGTTTTGGATTGGGTGGATAGTATGTGTCAGTGGGTTTGATGGTGTTTTTCTCATCCTTGTAGCTGGAGCTAGGTACAAACTTACCCACATTCTCACTCTCCTTATCACATATCTCAAATCCCAAGCCCAAATTACAGGTTGACCTAGAAGCACTCTCCTTCACTCTTGCCAAATCACTCTCAATCTTTTCTAGGGTTCTCTGGAGCCTAGAAACAAGATAGTCATTTTCCTAAACTAGGACTTTGTTTTTCTCCCTAGTGATTACTAGCTTGTCCTTGAGGGTAACACACACTTCACACGGAGGTGGGAGAACTTTCGAGCGAGTCTCATGAAGCAGTTTAGACTCAAGCTCTTTGACTTTGAGGGACTGAGCTTCCAACTCATCTGTGAGCTTGGGGCACTTCTGACATGCACCCAAAAGAGTTGGTCTAGCTTTGAACTCATCAAGCTCGTTGAGGGCACTCTCCAGTTGACTAGCAACTTGAGCATGCACACTCTCCCTCTTACTCAAATCATTCATCACAACTTGACAGGACGCACACTCTACAACCATGTCATCTTTAGCAAGCTTAGACCTAAGCGAAGCAATTTCAAAATCAGCACTCTCTAACTTAGACTTAAGCTCTCTGCTTTCACGAATAGCACTACGAAGCTTATCATCTTGCATGAGTAGAATATTGCGCAAATGATCAAGTTCAAAAAAGAGCTCATCAAGAGTGGGAGGTACCTCGCTTGTGTCAGAGTCGAATCCCGAGTCGGCGTTGAGGTCATTCTTTGCCATGAAGCAAAGCCCAGTGAAGTCATCCTTCCTCTTGACTCGTGACTTTTCAATGTCCTCCTCCGAGCTTGTAAGGCCTTCGCTTGATGTGAGGTCGACATCGCTCAAGGCGGCAATGCAGGCGCGTGCAATGGCCTTGGCGAACTTCTTGGAGTTCTTGCCCTTCTTGTAGAAGCGGTTCTTCTTCTGCTTGAAGTCTTCAGTATTGTTGTCGATGTACCCGGCCTTCTTCTTCTTCTTGGGACAATCAGCAATGAAGTGTCCCGGGTCATCGCACTCGAAGCAGGTTCTTGAATCACCTCCTCTTCTCTCCTTGTGATTGTTGTAGAAGTTCCTGAACTTCCTTATGAGCAACGACAGCTCCTCGTCAGTAATGCACTCCATCTGTTCATCGGAAGCTGCAACAAGAGAAGACAAAGCAAACTCCAAACAAGACTTGTCAAGTGAGGGGTTAGTTCCATAAGAAGCATCACTGTGACTACCCTTCTAAGAGCTAGAAAGCAAAGCCATGCTAGAAGAAGGAATAGCAAGATTAGGACGAGATTTCCTAGACAGTTCATGAGATTTTAGCTTGCTATACAGTTGCTCACAGTTCAAGGTGTTGAAGTCAGCAGTTTCTTCTAGAGCAGCAATTTTAACCCCCTAAACATTTTCATCAAGTGAGTACATCAGTTGCTTAGCTCTATCATTGTCATTGTATACAAGGTTACCACAAGCCCACAAGTTGCACACAATTGCCTCAAACCTATGAAAGGTGTCATCTAGTGACTCGCTAGGTTTTTATGCAAAGGTTTGGTACTATCTATTGTAAGAATCCTTACGCATAGACTTGACTTGATTGGTACCCTCATGATACATGCAGAGCTTATCCCAAATAGCATGAGCAGTGTCAAGGTGTACAACACGATCATGTTCACTCCTACCAAGTGCAGAGAGCAGAATATTGACAGCTTTGGAGTTGTTCTCATACCTGATTAACTCACCTGTAGATGCAGTGTTTAGGTCTTGTGGTATAGCATACTGCTGCTCAACGATCTCCCAAATTACACGTCCTTGACTCAGCAGATACGCCTTGGTCCGTGACTTCCAGTAGGGGAAGTCCTATCCATCGAACATCCACACCTTAACAGCACGCTTCTCCATGTCGCCTTCGAATCACAAAGCCAGTAAAGATCAACTAGTGATTAAACTAGCTCTAATACCAATTCAAGGACTGAGAAGGCGACCAGACGGGGGTGAATGGGAGCCTATTAAAATTATTCTCAAGAACTTGGCCTATGTCCCAACTACAACCCAAACCAACCTCTAATCAAGTCACCAAGATTACACACACCAACTTGTGATGTGCTAACCCTAGGAATGACTCAAACCAAAAGGACACATAGCAAAAGCACAAAAGGTATAAAAAGGGAAACAAGGAAGATCCGAGAGACCACAAAACTGAGCCTGACGGAAGTTCTGAAGCCCCCGATGGAAGTTACATCAATCATGAAAGTTCCGGGCGACGGGAGAACTGTCACTCATGGAAGTTCCGTGGTTCTTGACGGAAGTTCTGTCATGGTCATGGAAGTTCTATCCTGGCCACTGAAGTTCTGTCCTGGGCAAAACAGCAGCTCCATTCAGGAAAGAAAATTGCCAAAACCCTATCAAACAAACTCCAAAAATCACGAAATATGGACCAGATCATCCTCAATACATCACGACACTCCTGTAAAGAGATCCACTCAAAAAGCACAAGGAATCATCATGAATTTCAAATCTTGTGTCAAGAACACCAAAAAGGGAAAACTTGAGAGATCTTTTAAATCGAAGGTGCTAGTGCCTTTGATTCGGTCAAGGACCTACATAGGGTTGTTCTAGCACATCATAGCACCAAGATTCCCCACAAAATCCATCCCAAAACTCACTCAAAATTGAAATAAAAAATCACCATGAAAATAGCCCCGAAAATAGGGAAAGGAGAAATTTGGGATTTAGGGAGAGAGGAAGAACTTGAGCACGAATTTGAATCTCATATCATTGATTCACCAAGTCAAGATACATGGATACATGGCTAGGAAGCCACCCTCTTCCTCTCACTATTTGGAAGAGCAACAGATGTCTCTCACATACCCTCTCCTCTCCTCTTTTAAATGAAGACCTCTACTAGCACTTTGAAATGAGTTCCTAACACAAGGCTAATAGGAAGAGGCACATCTCCCTCTAGCCACACCTCTCCTTATATAGGCCTAGGGTCCTATTGTCCAAAGATCACACTACCCTTGACCTACATAACATTGCCACCTACCACCGGGGGCAAACTTGTCCATCTCTTTTTTCTTCACCCGAATGCCATCGGGCCCTTCACTTCTTTGTTTTGCCTTGACGCAAGCTCCGTGATGGTGCCACGTGCACCTCCAATCGCCGCCACCAGTTTTGAGGCCCAAACCGAAAAACTGCCTTGCACGCTTATCAAAGCGCGACTTCTCGATGTCGACGCATGTCACCTCTTCCCGCGATCCTGACCACCGACAAGTCTCTCCCAGTCCCTGTCCATTAGGCCCCTTTGTCACTTGCACCGGCATCCCGCTCGCCTTGACTTGGTCAACACGTCGTCTTTATCACCACCACGGTTTTGAGGCTCAATCGTGAAACTGTCCGTGCTTCTTGTCTCTCCATGTGTACAGTGTGGATCACCCTTGACTTCACCCGGCATCCCGATTATCCGGCTCCAAGTCCCCTACTTGTGCCTGATCCTCTCACCATTGACCATCAAGTCAACTCCAGTGACCTACATATCATGACACAAGCAAACACATTTCCCACCTTCTATAACATCACCAATACCTCCACGGATTCCAGTTAGTCATAACCATGACATGCACAAACTCATGCAATCCTCGAATTCCCGCATTTCAACTCAAACACCAAATCCGCTCAAGTCAATTACTCATCACATATATTGCAAATCATGGCACATATCCACATGGTTTCTCATTGTTCTTATTCTTATTCTGAACATACATAAAAATAATCTTTTAATATTTCAAGGCGCTAAAGTTAAATCCCTCTCTTGGGAAGTGCACGAACATGACCACATGCAGACATGCATTCAACTTGATGCTCCTTGGAATGTTGTAGCTTCCCTTGCCCTCAACTTCTCTGGATTTGCTAAACTGATTACTCTTGTTGGCATCAAGCTCCCTCCAAAACCTTCCTCTTCCTCCCCACTCGAGCTAACTCATCGGCAAGAGGCCAAAACTCAAAGCCAAAGGGACACTTACTCTATCCGGCCAACAAACATCTTGAGAACATTGCCATTGCATGACTCTTGAGAGCTTATGGGATACGAGAGATGGCTCCTCTATGAAGAGACAATCGTCGTTGTCTACCAACATGAACTTTGACCAAGGTTTCAGTGCCAGGGTCAGCCAGCAAGCTCGGTGTCGCTCATGATCCATCCCCACATTGCTTTAGCACAAACCCTCAATTCTCTCTTTCTGAAAGGGTACCATATCAAAATCTCAAAAAAAAGGTTCATTGTTGTGCGGTTTAATTAGTACTACTTCGACTAGCCGACCATTACTTCACCAGTTCATTGGAAAGTTCATTCTAAATTGTATCAAAGTGAGCTTGGTTTTGTAACCACTAAAGCACATTCTCTCCTTTACTCTTATTCCAGGAAATTGTAGCTCTCCAATGAGAGTTTTTTAGTAGTCTTTTACACCATGCAACAACATTGATCCTCTACCTTCGCCAGTGGTGAGTTTGTGTGTAGGTGGATCTAACATTAGTAGGATCCACGTGTCAGTGACCCAAATACAAAATGCACAAAAGTAGAGGATTCCTATCCCAACCAAAATTCGTGGTTCGTGTTGCATGTAGAAGACTTTTTAGTTGTCTCCTTCTTTTACCAGCCAAATGTTTGGTGAGGCATAAAAGCTGTTAAAAACTATTGTTGCTAGGCTGGTTGTAACACATATCTTAATGCTTTCAATTTTTTTGGTGGTGCAAACATGTGTTTGCAATTATTGTTGGATTAAGAATAAAATATGCGTTCATTTTTTTTTTGTGGTACTCTATGTGGCAAGTCAATAGATCGCACAAACACTTTGCCAATGCCAATGAAACATTATTACCTATTTAGTCAAGTTGTTACATTTACAGGGGCGTCTATACATATTGCATTATATCCAGTTTTGTTTTTATAGCAGTATGAAAGTCCAAATTATAAGGGGCTGCAAAGAGTCCGGTTTTTTTCTTTTATTCTTATTTTAGTAGCAGCATGAAAAATCCAAAGTGCAAGTCGACGGCGATCCAGTGAAGTCAGATTTTTTTTGTTTCAAGTAGCAGCATGAAGAGCCAAATGTCCATGGTGATGTGTTTTTGTCACGACCCTCCCCAATGCTCCTTTTTGCTAGAAGTGTTTCCAAGGGCTAGAAAGTGCAGTACTGCAGGAGAGTTTTTTTTTTATTGTCCTTCACACCATATAACCATGTCAATTTTCTACCTTACCATTGTGACTTTGTTTGCGTTAGAGTCACTGACATGTGGACCTAGCAAATATGGAACCCATGTGTCGGTGACTCGAATGCAAAATAAACAAAGGTAGGGGATCCCTGCAAACCAAAGTTGGTGTGTGCTACATGCCAAAGACTTCTTAGCTGTTTCCCATGTATTGCTAATCAAATGTTTGGTGAAACAGAAGCTGCTAAAAAATGTTGTTGCTAGGTTGAGTGTAAAACGTTTCGAGTGGAGACTGCAAGGAGCATGCAATCTCCTCTTTATTAACAAGTCTTCATAGTCCTAGAGATCCTTCTCTCCATCATTATCTCTTCCCATCACTCTCCTCTCCTCCTCCCACAATGTCTCAGGAAGGCACAATTCTGCCCCTAGATATGGAGGGAAGCTCACCAGGTAGTGTTAAATCGGTCGGCTCCAGCTCTATCTCCATCTCTGATAGGCCGACCACAAAGATCGTTAGCATCGGATCGAAGCCAGCTAGCCCGATGATCAAGCCGCGTGAAGAAATTCAAGGAACCCATGATGGTGACACCTTCCTCAATAAGGCCATGCCGACAGTTGTTGGGCTAGCAGGCACAAGCATATCCAACTCCGACTCTGTCAAGTTGGTCGTCGAGGACATCAATGGAGGGTCTAAGCCAGCAAGCCCGTTGGTGATCCATGCTGATGAAAATAGGGTCATATCAAACCTGGCTAGCTCAGTGGTGGGCCATGTCGATGAGAATGACAACGGCGGATTGGAGTCGGCTAGCCCAATACCAGTGCTTAGCATAGGTGAGAGCAACAAAGGTGAGGAAAAGGACTATCTCATCGGAGGAGAAGGTGGCGGGGACAATGATGTTGCAAAAGACAGTGGTGGTGTTGCTGGATCCAACTCCAAGTTGACCAAGATCTCGTTGGACAGTGACATTCAAGATGATGTCAAGGATGCTCCCAAGCCTATGACTGGCCACGATGGTGGGAGCAGCGGCAAGGGAGGAAAGAGCAAAGATAAAGGCATTGTGCCGGAGGCAGACCATGCCTGGACGGAGAGAAAGCGAAGGAAGAAGATGAATGATATGTACAACACACTTCACTCGCTCCTCCCACGGCTTCCGGACAAGGTTAGTACATAGAGTCCTGATTTTAGTACAATTCTCTCTTTTTTTCTTGATTGGAATTTTTTATAGTTCAAGCATTAGAGATAACATAATACATTCTACCTAAAATATTTACTAATAATGAATCCTTTCGTATATCTAGATTAGCATCCGCTATTTTAATCATATGTCATAGCATGACCATGATTTGAGTGTGAATTGAAAACTTTCCTGTAGAGCATCGGCTTTGGATACACCAAAGCATTGTGGGTCTTCTAGACTGGTTATTTTCCTTGAAACAACCAAAGACAACTTTGTGTGCCGTTTTGCTCAGCTCGTTTTAGAGGGGACATGTGAAAACTTTTGTCATTTGGCATCCTCAGTTTTGTCCTGTATGTTAATTTTTCGCATTAGCATAAAAAACTTTTGCATGTTAGGTAATGCATATGTACATAGTCAGTTTTGCTCCTGGAGCCAGCCAAGTACCTTACGCTCCCGGTCAAGCTTAGAACTAAAGTGTGTGATGTCATGCTTATTATTAATTTACTTCTTTTGGGTACTCAAAAGAAAAAAAACCAGTGATATATATATATATATATATATATATATATATATATATATATATATATATATATATATATGGCATGGTTAAATAATAATAATAATAATAATAATAATAATATGTTAGTACATGATTATATGCAGTGGGCGAATTGAATGTATGTCGTCTTTTCAAATGTTTATTTATAAAATATATTATAGAACATTCTATTTTTAGCTACCTACTTTAAAAAAAGGCATATTTTAGCAGTGATACAAGTATACAGAGGAAGACAAATAAATATACACAACATATAGGGTACTACACTGGATTGCAATTCAAATACTAATAGTATTTTAAAGCATGTTTTCTAGTATTGCCATGTTGATCAATTCTTATCTTACATGCACTGATTCTATTCAGCATCTGTTTTCTACCGGTATAGGCCATCAAATCCCTCCCCCCCCCCCCCCCCCCTCCCATCCACCCACCCAACAACAATACAAATACTTCATGATGAGTATGAACCTAGTACTTATTGTCATTTGATGGACATATGATTAAAATGTTTATTCTGCAAGGTTGCTGAAAATGATTTAGAAATTTACATTAGCACATAAACATATTATAATGTTTGCCAGCACTTGATCCTTGTTGTATACAGTTCATATTGCCAAGTATTGTCACCTGTTGCTTCAACCATGATTGAAATTGATTTGTTTTTAAATTGGTTTCTTATTATATAACAATATATATGAAAGACATTTAACAAATAAAAATTATGTATAACTATGGTATCATCCTCTTTTATCTTTCATTTGAGACTACATATATTATGCTCATCTTGTTGTTGCATGTAGTTACAAATGATCTAAATTTGTGTTTCTATTTCGGTAAAAAAAATATGTATCCATGACATACAACTCTCTCTATATTTTTACATTCTCTGTAATATATTATTACACACTTATGGAAATAAATTTACAGCATTTAAAAAAAAGCATTTTAGATTTTTTTCCCCTATTCCAAAGCATAACTGAACATATTACTTGTATTAAAATTTTTATATGTTCAATTTTATGTTGCAGGCTGATAAGGCCACCATAGTAGGAGAAGCCGCAGATTACATCAAGACTCTGGAAAGCACTGTCGAGAGGCTGGAGAAGCTGAAGGTGGAGCGCATGCGTGCTCAGCTTGGCGCTGGAAGTAGTGTGGCACCAGCACCACCTCTGTTGCGCCACGGTGCACCGGCGTCGGCTTCAAGGGAGTTAACTCTAGCGGATATGGTCAACAATTGGAGCGCCCAACAAGTGGCAGCACTCGATGCAAGAGGCTCCGTGGTGCCATCAATCCAGACATGGTCTGCACCGAACATTACAGTGAGCGTGATTGGAAACACTGCAATCATTGGCATGTGCGCCGCAAGGCATGCTTGTGTGTTGACCAAAGCATTGTGCGTGCTGGAGAAGTACCGCATTGATGTCGTGACAATGAATATCTCGTCCGAGCTGAATCGGACCATGTTCGTCATCCTTGCACACGTAAGTTGTCGCCTTTTTATAATCTATATGTTCCCGATGGACACTGATAGCATTGTTTGCATTTTACATGCTACTAGTTTCTTCTCTCATTTTTGCGAGACCTTATGATTTTTGTGTGTTTGCAAAATTTGCATAAATAGATCAACCCAGCTGCCACTCGCTTCCCGGAGAACCTGATGATTCCTGAAGACAGGTACAAGCTGGCCGTGTCGGAGATACTGCAGTTGATAACCAAGTGAGAAGAGAACGTTCATGGACAACCTGCAAGTGCTCTGAGGTGACTACAGAGGTTTCCTGCCATCGATCATCAGGACCCGTAATCAGAGATTTCAGAATAAATAAGTACTGTCGTGGAACAGTTGTTTGTTTGCAATAATTTGGTGTACCATTATATTTGTGCTTGAACCGTATCTGTTGTGATTTGTTTAAGAACATCTATTTTTCTTTAAAAGATATACCTATCGTGGTTTTGTTCATTAATGATATAATTGCGGACAAGTTGCTTAATTACATTAGCTGCCACAGTAAATGTAGAAAAGGGTTGTCATTTTTTAGGGAGAAAAAGGGTTTTGCAAGAGGAAGGAAGATTGTCTAGCACAGCTGCTGCCATGTGCCTTCCGCTGCTGGCTACGGACGACAATTTGAAATTTCTAGTTCGTTTTTATTTTATACTTCAACTTTATAGCTAATATCATCTCTTTCTTCTTGAAATCAAGAAAAAGTTTCCTTCACTTATACTTTTGTTTCAAGACCTCGCTCAGGAAAAAAAAAACTAAAGATGTGAACATAAAAGGGAGCATGAGTTTATCTGTTTATGCCGACTGTAGTGCAGGGCTGTTCACCGATCGTCGAACCCGTGAGAAACTAGGTCGGTTCCTTCGCTGGTTTTCAGCGCATGAATCACTCTTCATTTATACTGGTTATTGTTCATTACTAGGTGTATTCAGCACGGCCGATTCCTTCGCTGGATTAACCGAACCGTTGAACAGGCCTAAGTGTAGTGTAAGTATGATCTTGTTAGAGGAAAACTATTTATATACTATTAAACAAATAGTCGTTGGAATTTTTTTTGCAATTAATAGAAATATTTCATATCCAATGACCTGCAAGTATGTGTGGCAGGAGAGTTCCGTAACTTGCACAAAGGAGAGAAAAACATCCGTGAAGTGAGTTTTTTTTTTACCAACTTCCCTTTCGTTGGGCTGTCATACGGATGTTGGCACAATTGTATGCATCTTATAGCACCAACAATGATGCGTCGAACCAAAGCACCATGGTTCGGTTCAATTTTTTATGGTTCGTTTTCCACAATATATGTGGGTCCAAATAATAATTAGATAAAATTTTCACTGTTGTGCACAGAATCAACTAAGTAGAAAACTATCCAGTAAAAGAGTGTATGATCATGTGTTAAAAATAATATTTTATCCTTATGGTTCAGTTGGATGCGAACCAAGTTTTGACGTCGCTTTTGAGTTCGGCTTCTCTAGTGTGCTCGGTTCGATTTTTTCCTTTCATGATTTGATTGTTTCTTTCCAGGGTTTGATTTTCACTCATGTTGTGGCTACTTTTATAGGGTGTTTGTTTCCAGGACCTAAAGTATTAAGGTGGATTAAAGTGTTAAAGTTTAACCCAAGGGAAACAAAGAGAGAAAGAAAGTCTTAAGAGGATTAAACTTTAACTCCTAGATTCTCTTAAGGTGAGGCATGCCCTGTTTGAAATCCTTGTTATATGTGCGCTTAGTGGTGGCCTGTTTGTCTTTTCATCTTTTCCTTTTTTGTTTGAACTTAGACAAGATTCGTGTAATTTCGTTACCTGGTAAATCATGAAATTTCAGGGCATGTTCTGATACCTGTTCTTCCAAAAATTTGTTTCCCTTCTGAAGCTCGTCGCTAATTGATCATTATGCTTTGGACGTTATGGCAGGTTTGACAACCCGTCAGAGAGCCAGCCGGTTCAACGACTAGACCATTTTTCTCCGAGAGGCTGTGAAACGCGTACCCAACGAGGGCCGCTCGATGCACGCCGGATCCAACAGTCTCGGACTCCCGGCACCTGCACGTTTTCTTCGCCACGGGTCAACGTCGCTGTCTGAAGCCATCGGCCGTGTGTTTCGTAAAATCTCTCCACCTACCTACCTACCGTATTCTCTCCGCCCCACGGGCTCGACCTCGCCTCCCGAAATCAAACATGGCCGCCGCCGCTTCCTGCTGCTCCGCCACGGCGCTGCAGACTCCATCCGCCGCTGCGCCCGGCCGACCACGAGGTGTTGTCGGCTACGGCTGCTCCTCCGCCCGTCGCTGGCCCTGCCGCCGCTGGACCCACCGGCCGGACGCCGCGACGGTCCGGATCCGGCGGCCGCTGACGCGCCGAGCTGCTGGGGCGACGAGGGTGAGCTGCGCCTACTCTGTCGGCGGTAAGGGCCGTAGCATCTTCGTTTCATCCTAGTGAATCATTCGGCCTTTACTAGTGCTTATTATGCATTTATGCTCGCTAAACCGCTCGCCGGAGCCGGATTGCCTCGATATGTTACATCGACGGCGTAACTTGGATTTGCATATTGCGGTTGCTCGGTTCAATTACTGCTTCAAGTGTCTGCTAGCGTATTTTCCACTTGCCAATTGCCATTTCTCTGTAGCTTACTGCCCTGTAGCTGAGATGTTTAGTTGAGCATGGTGCATCAGGCAGTTTCTCCCTTGCTAGTAAATTGAACTTACCTGGAGCTCGATTGAAATGTCCAATCCTAACATCTGTTACTGTTGGCATGTAATGAAATGCCATGGGTAGATGGATTTTGGAATGCGGATTCCTTGTTGACCAGATAAATATTCCTGAAATCTAAGCATTTCTAGTTTTTTTTTCTTCCTTTGTTTGGCCATTGTACATATGTTTCAGCTAGTTTTAAAGCTCATGTCATTTTCTGATTTTTATTATAATACGGCGTCTGGTCCTGTTCCTACATTTTTGCATGATTGTGCAGGCATCAAGCACTGTTTTATTCACCTTCATGGTATAATAGATAAACCATCAATGTTAATCTTATTTTACAACTAATTTACTCTAAGTGATCCTGAGTACCTGTTGGGGTTTCTCCCCAATCATATTACATGAGCATAGAAACTGCTGTTGTTTTTTATATATATTTAGATTTTTTTTTACTTTGTCAATCTTACCTATGATTGTATACAAAACAGCTAACACCAATGTTCTGTACAATTTACAGCTGAAAGAATAACCGCCTGCTCTTGGAACGAATATGTGATCTGCAGTGATGTACCTGTGCTTGTTGAGTTTTGGGCCTCATGGTGTGGGCCTTGCAGAATGGTCACCCGGCTTGTTGATGAGATTGCACAAGAATATACTGGGAAAATAAAATGCTATAGGCTTGACACTGATGATTACCCGCAGACTGCAACATCTTATGATATTGATAGGATTCCAACTGTTTTACTCTTCAAGGATGGAGAGAAAGTACAAAGTATCACTGGAACTCTACCAAAAGCTGTTTATGTTAGGGCTATTGAGAAATCATCTCGGAACAATGATTGATTAGATTAGAAGACTTTATATATATTCTTCGGTCCAGGTTTATATTTCCTCAAACCTGATTATGACTGCCATTACTGCTGAAAGTCCTAAAAATAATGTTGGAGTTCACGATGTTAGCATGTTACGTTGAAGCGATTACAATTTCACCTCGAAGCAGGGGACTACGTGGTAGCAGTGTAAATATAGATGTACTCCTGGAAACAGGACTCTTGAACTTTTTTAGTTCGAAGGATGTAATGTGCAATTGGTGTCATTGCTATGTCACAGGGCATCATATTTGTGGCCCTCGGAAATACAATATTATTGAATGAATTGAAATGAATATTTTCATATTTTTTTGTTTTCCACCATCTATTTTATCTATGTCATCTTTTATGCACTTTCACAAGAAGTACAGATCTTAACACTTTTATAATACCTATTATGCTGAATAGGATGATTGGTTGAGTTTTTCTTCTCAGAAGGAGCATCACCACTCGTCACTATGCAAAGATTGGTGATTGCCGCTTTCTTGCACCAAACTAATTCTCTCAGCTATCTCTTCAAGCTTCAAGGTATGTGCTGCTAACCTTATTGGTACCATAATTATTTTGTTATTATGTGATAGTCAAGAATCAACTGGCTAATTTTGATTCTCACTTATTGGACATTTAATTTCTAAACCCTTCTAAGATTTCTAGGAAATATGATTAGATGGATCACACATGTCAATAAAGAATATTAGATACGAAAATGGACTTACTTGTGGTAAGAGCATAACTGGAATCCTGTGGGATGAATTATTTTGTCCAAATATATATCCCGCTCCTGCTGCTAAGGTCATATACTCGTATGTGGTACATGGAATATTTTTGAATCTCCTTTTGATAGTATGTGAAGATACATTTCAGCTAAGCAGATATAATGCTTCAAAATTACTGTTACCTTAATACCTGTTAGGATGGTCATCTAATGCATGTTTTAGTTAGACATAGAATGTTACTCAAGAAAAATAAAATAGACAGAATGTGATTTTTCCAATGTCCTATCGGTTACTGACTAAGAATGAACATGAAATGTAATTTAGTCTACTGATACCATGTTTGGCTTGTGCTTGCCACTCTGCCTTGCTGTACAAAAGATACGCATAGCTACCAGTCAGGATAATGTATTTGCTAGTACTAATCAATAGCAGCATGGAGGAGTGCCTAACTGTAAGTGGCAAAGGGCTTTTGATGTGATATGGATAATCAGTAGCAATTGCTTTATCGCAGGTAGAAGTTGGAAACGAGAAGGATTTCATGCTATATAGGAATGGTGGTGAGCACTGCAGGCTCAGATATGATAGCAGAAAGATGGCTACGAGTTTTCAAGGTTTTTCTATCCTGGCACAGCCAGTCAGGCACTAGCATGCAGCTAGTGGAATTGAGTGGAGCCAAGAATACATAGTTATCGAAGTTGTATTCATTGTTGATATCACTACACTCCATCTTCTTTGTGCTAGTACAGTAGTACAGCACCATCCACTGCATTTTCATTGTTGATTCAACTCCTATTTTTTGTTGCAGCTTAGTCAAGTTTGTGGATTGAGATTTGGAAGTTTGCGTTGCAGATTTTGCAGTAGCCTTTTGAGACGGTGTAGCACAATAATACTAGTCCATTCCAAAATTGTTGTTGTTGTTGACTTTTTTAGTCATGTTTGACAACAAATTTTGGAGCGGGGGGAGTATGCTGGAAGAACCGCATGGAACTTCAATATTCACCCACTAAGCATTTTATCTTATGATTTTGCCAATTCAATTGATTACCGAGAGGTATTGGAATGTATTTCTGTCACGATTCCTAAAGAAGCAGTTTTGTGCGTTTTAGTTCAACAATCCAGGCCATATGCATCTGATAGCCAATGGATACTATACTGGCAGTTTGTATTAATCAATGATGAACATGGTAATTATCTTGTTGAGATTACTGTACTTTTGATGCTGTAACTCAAACATTGAGCTGTAAACTTTTGTGATACGATAATGCACAGCGGAAGAGTCCTTGAACTTTGAAAAGAATCCTGCCCGTTCTTCTGTTGCCTATATGCTGAAGCAAGCCAAAACTTTCAAGCACTTCATCCGGACATCTTGTATTATGAGGAAACAATGTGTAATCTAGGATTTGTATATATATAGGGTATAAATACACTTGATAGATTAAGTTACTATTGAATAGATATTTGGAAATTCCCTATTAAATATGTAGTGAGATTTTATCTCCCTTTCTTCATCAGTCTATTATGCTTCTTTGTGTTCCTGATCAGGATTAATTATAAATATCATATATCTTTTCTACAGTCACGTTTGTTCTTTTTTGTCCTGCTATGTTTACTATTTCCTCATTGAGCAAATGCCGAGACTATAGGACTCCTGACAACATGCTTGCCTCCAACTTCGTTCCAGCTCAAGAACCCATAATTCCCAATGTAATTGTAATCGTCCGAGCTCCGTTTCACCTGGCTGACCTGCACCGTGACCGTGAACGACTGCTTGCTGCCCTTGCCTCCGAACGACAGTGCCTCCGGCTTCACCGTGACCTTCATCCCCGCCGGCGCCGTCACCGCCACGCTGTACTTGGCCGGCGCGCCCGCGACGTTGGTGAGCACCCTCTTGAACGTCCGCGTGGCCGAGCTGGTCCTGTTGAGGACGACCATGAAGGACGGGTAGTTCAGGTCGAGGCTCGCGCCGGCGCCGCAGCCAGGGTTCCGCCGGCCGGTGACGGCTGCGATCTGGCGCGCGGTGTACCGGAGCCCGCAGAGGAAGGCGACGTAGTCGTCGGGGGACGCGTCGTAGACGAGGCCGGGGTCCACGGCCTGGTCGGGGCTGACGTGGCCGCTGCCGAAGTCCAGCGGCGTCCCCGGCCGCGAGGACTGGCGCTCGCCGATGAGCTTGCTGGCGATGACGTTGTCGGCGTTGTCCTTGACGTACGCCGTCGTCATCATCGCGGAGCGGATCGCCGCCGGAGTCCAGTCCGGGTGAGCCGATCGGAGCAGCGCGGCCACGCCGGCGATGTGCGGGGACGACATGGACGTGCCGGAGACGAGCATGTAGTCGGTGAAGACCTTGGACTTGCCGAGGTCCATCACCTCCTTGTTGGGCACCCACGCCGCGAGCACGTCCACCCCCGGGGCGACCACGTCGGGCTTGAGGATGGCCGGGCTGATCTGGCTCGGCCCACGGGCCGAGAAGTAGGCCACGGCGGGCGCCGGCTTCACGCCCAGCTCCGTCCCGCCGAACCGCAAGGTAACCATGGGCGGCGGCGTCGTGTCCGCGTGCGCGCCGCCATGGCCTCTCTGCTTCGGGTTCGTCTTCTTCTTCGTCTTCCCCTTTGCAGCAACGGAGGCCGCGTAGTACTTGGCGATGGCCGCGCCGTCGGACTTGGTGACGAGCACCAGCGGCGTGGTGTAGTCCGTGGGCTGGAGGAGGCCGCTCGCGTCGTCGTCGGCGGCGACGATGACGCCGCGGCCGCCGTTGCTCTGCACCTCGTCCATCTGCTGCCGCACGCTGTCTCCCGCCGCGCAGAGCACGAACTTGCCGCTCACCTCCTTCCGGCTCAGGCTGCCGTACTCGCACCGCTGGCTGCTCTTGTTGCCCTGCCCGTAGTACAGGCTCGCACTTTCAGTGGTCCCCGCCCCGCTCAGAGAGGGGTACACCGACCTGCCGGTGATGCTCTTTGCGCCGACCGTTACGGTCGCGACGAACTCGCGGTCGACGGTGCTGGCCCCGACGGTGGCGATCCACGGCGCGCCGTTCATGACGGTGTACCCGTCGGAGCCGTCGTTGCCCGCGGAGCACGCGACGAAGACGCCCCTCGCCACCGCGGCGAACGCCCCGATCGCTATCACGTTCGTGTCGTACGACGTCTCCGGGAACCCAAGCGAGAGCGACATCACGTCGACGCCGTCGGCGACGGCGGCGTCCATGGCGGCGAGCACGTCGGTGGAGGCCGACTCCAGCGTGTCCGCCGCGAACACCGCCTTGTACACGGCCACGCGTGCCGCCGGGGCGACGCCGCTCGCCGTGCCGTTGGCGTACCCCTTGTAACCCGCGCCGGCGACCGCGGCGCCGGCCGCCGTCGACGAGGTGTGGGACCCGTGGCCCATGTAGTCCCTTGGCGAGTCGTAGTCGTCGGAGGAGATCTTCTGCCCGCGCTGCTTCAGGCCCTTGCTGAACGACCGGGCTCCGATCAGCTTCCGGTTGCACATGGACGGCGTGAACTTGGCGCCGGACTCGCACGCGCCCTTCCACCGCGACGGTACCGGGGACTTGATCCCGGCGTCGCTGAAGCTCGCGCTCTCGGGCCACACGCCCGTGTCCACGATCCCGATGATCACGTCGGCGCCGAACTTCGACGCCGGCCACGCGCCGGAGGAGGCGGTCAGGCCGAGGAACGCCGGCGTGCGCGTCGTGTGCAGCCGCGCGTACGTCTCCGGGAACGCCGACACGTGGCCGGAGGTTCCTTGCAGCTGGGCCAGCTGACGCGCGGTGAGGACGGCGCTGAAACCGTGCATGACGTGGGTGTACGTGTACAGGTGCTCCGGCGGGGCGTCCCCTGTTGTTGTGGCTGAAAGCGACGACAGAACCGATTTGTACCAGCCCTCGTGCTCCACGAACGGCGCCGGCATCGCCGACGTGTCCATCCGGATGATGTACGGCTTCCGCTCGCCGCCGGCCTCCGACACCGCCACCGTGGCCAGCAAGAGGCTGAGCACGCCGAACAACATGACCGGAAACTTCATCGTCCGTTGTTTTTACGGGTGCAGGAGAGACGAACTGATAGCGAGACGATTCAGCTCAGAGCTGCTGATGCTTCTTATGCATCGGCAGAGGAGCGGCACATCACTGGACTGGCCAGCAGCTGAGTGAGACTGTGTCAGTGGAGGCCACGAGTGGAGAGCACTCGCCAGGAGATGCAGTGGTGCCACCCTACCCGATGCATTATATACATAATGGAATCCATGGAGGCCATGGGCGGGAGGGGATCAATCAATCAATTCTTCCGGAGAAAATGATCCAAGAATCTCAGCAACGTCCGTCACCAAAGCTAATAAGTAGCTCACCCTGTTATTAACACGACGGGTGGTGGTGGCCTGCATGTTCCTTCCTTCACCGGCGTCGCAATCATTCAACAGTGCGCGCGCGCGCAATCAGCTTATCTTGGCATGGAAGTATTGCTGGCGTTTGGTGCGCGTCCATGTCACTCGGACTTGCTTTTCCCTCACGACAGCGGCTCTCATTTGAGTCCGCTGTTACCACTGTTGTGTCCTCTATTGTAATCCTAATGCTACTCAGGCCTGCTGCCTTTACAGTGCTAATGCCATGACGCTTTGTTTACGCGTTAATCGGTTTCTCGCTCAAGTCAAGCTGCGGCACTTGTCAAAAGTGCAGAGGATATGGACAGGAAATTCAAAAGAAAAGGGGCATGATTGGGAGATGTTAATAAGTTATCGTCTATAGCTAGTGATACGACCACATGAATGAAACTGGTGCAGAACAGATGTACGGTGTTGTGGGTGAAGCGCACTTAGGCTAATCCTCAATGGAAAGTTTTATTTTGTTATTTTTAAGAGTATCATTTTACTTAAAACTGGTTTACAAAAGAAGTATGACGTTGTGGGTGAAGCGCACTTAGTCCTTGTTCGATTGTTGCGAAATGAAATCCACATAAATTAGTTTTAAGACGCGGAGTGAGTAAAACCACATGTGTCACTCAATACATGCGAAAGAACGAATACATATCATGGTTGCATTTTCGGATTCGGAAGGTTAAGTTTAATTCCATGTGTTGGAGGCATGAAAAAGGTTAGAATAGGCTGGGTTTTGTACCACATCAGGTTGCACCGAACACTTGTTTCATATCAGACCAAATTTGAAACCATGTCTAATCCATCCATGTGGTTTGAGCTATAATCCATGCTTCCAAGGCTAACAAAACAAGACCTTAGGCTAGTTCGAATGAGAGGTTTTATTTTTTTGTTTGAAGAGTAATCTTAAGTTTGCTTGCCCGGCTGCTAAAGACACTATTCATGGGATGGCTCCTTTTGTGTGCCCAGTTGCCTTCGCCACTCCTGTGCTCCACGGCCAAACGCATGTCCCGTGCACGGCGCGGCCACGCAGAACGCGCGCGCCGCCTCCCCTCCCTGCAGTTGTGGTGCAGAAAGATTCATCGGTTGACTGAAACCGACAGTGAAGCGCTGAGAGTGACTGAAACCGTTGAGGGAAGGGGGAAGGGGGAACAATTTTCCTCGTGGAAGAGCGCAGCACGGCTGCATTACCATTCAGTTCTCCCTTCTCGCGTAACGGTTTCTAATTCTTTGGGTTGCATTCCTCATTCAATTCTAACACTCGCGTATCGGGTTCTTGTTCCTAGCCAAGATTATATATACGGCTGAAATGATCTCAAATCCCTATCACCCTGCAGTCCGAGCGTTGCGCACATGATCAGGGTTTCCCAAAAGCGACGAAGCCAGTGGACGTGGTGTGGTATCAGCGATCTTGCTTGTTGTGATGAGCTCCGAACTAAATGTTATAAAAAGAAGAGATTAACATGAAGTGGAGCTTTAAGACCTTATGTACTCAACCTGCCATTCTACTGTTCCCTTCTCAATTGAGTATTCCATTTAACAACCTCTCAACTCTATCTGGACTCTTTCTAAAAAGGAGGGCTTTGCTTCTTCTGACCTCATTGCACATATAATCTGGATGATACTTGTCTATCGAACTCCTTGAATGCTCATGCGCAGGAGTACACAGGACAAGATTGATGACAGCAGTGGTTGCAGAAGGTGATGTGCATTGTCCTGGCAAAAACTTTTTGCTACGGTGATTAATGATAATTGGTGGTATTATGAGGCAAGAGAAATGCAGCATGATGCAAAGGTGAGCGTTAGTTGATGATGCTTTCTTTGCGTGGATTTTTCTCTCTATTGTGTAGCGGTTGGTATGACAAGCGTGCGGCTTTTGCTTGTTGTGGAGACAAGAATAATGAGGAGAAAAGGGAGGGGTGCACTTTGTTTCAAGATATTATTTAAAGCTTATTAAAAAAGGTTGCCAAGGGCGTTATCACACAAAGCTTTGATATGTATGTTTGTGTTCTAAAACAAAGTTCGATGTGTAATAAATCGCCTTCCAGCTTTCTTAGGTTATGTTGTGCAAGGACAGATCTCACAACAACAAAGATGGAGGGACAGGAGTGAGGGAAGAGGCGGCTTCTCTCTCCTTGTTTGGGCCAAATTTAACGAATTAATATCTCTATAGAAAACTAGTTTGACAAGGAAAAAAGCAACTATACAATGCGTACCATGATTAATTCGTTATCATCATTAAGAATAAAGAGGAATGTTTTTAATTCATGTTCCTAGGCCTAGTACATGGAAAGATGTTTATTTTTCCCTTGTTATAGGTGAAGAAAAAAAAAAGGAGGAAAGGCGTATGATATATTATACAAAAGCACATGGTTATGATCATGAAAAGGGGGGAATAGCATTCAAATTGAGCCTAGGTAGATGTTTATTCTCCCTCATTTGAGGGAAAAGCAAGCTACGTTCTATTTCTGTTCTTGCCATTCAAACGACAAATTTCCTTTGTTGATATATGAAGCTTATTTGCAGGGACGGAGCTGCAGGGGGTGCTGGAGGCTTCAATGCCTCCTGCCCAAGGAAATACGAAACAAGATTTGTAGTTAATCAATACCAAATATAGTTGAAATGGGCATAATTTTCACTATACTAGCACCTGCTAGCTTGCCTCTGTCCCTGCTTCTTTGGTTTTTAGCTATGATTGATCCGTTGATATACTAGGATTGTAAAGTGAACAATCCTTAGGGTCAACTTCGATTCTTAGTTAAATCGAACAAAATATTCTGGAATATGACGAAATTTTGAAAGGTTAGTTCATTTGGTTGAGCTAAAGAGGTTCTGTAAAGTGAAAAATCCTAAGGTTGTACTTGTTATATTAGTGGATCACTAGGAGCAGATTAGAGGGGATTATCTTCTTCTTATGTCTGATATCGGGTAGATCTTGAGAGAGGGGGAAGGTCTGTAGGCATACCTTTCTGTAGATCCCGATGCTGGCCATGGTACTGGTGCTGGTGTCCAGTGGCGATGATGCGTCTTTGTGGACGATGGCTGGTGGCACTTCCCGTCGCTGGCAGCGCCGCCCTTTAGATCGGACTAGGGTTCAGAGGTGGGGTGAATAGTGTAGGCGACAAACCTCGTGTCTCGTGAAAACGTGGTTCCCACCTCCTCTTATAGGCGCTCTGTGTGATAGGGGCCCACCAGCCCATTGGGCTGGACGCCTCCGTTCAAGGCGCGGTTCAAGAACCGAATAGGCTGTTGGGTCTATTGGTGTAGATCAACCTAACATTCTCCTCCTTGATCTCGTCTTTCATGCTTTTAACTTTATACCTTGAAATAACTTATTTCAAAGTACTTGTTCCATCATAAATTTGTATGTAGAGCATGTTTCGTCGTCACGGTTAGTCACCGATAGAATCAATAGCTACAACACACTCCTTTGTTCTGAAACAAATTATTTAACCTTGGACCTCTTATTATCCAGAAATCATAGACTATACCATAAAACTCATGTTCACTGTGTGCTCTCCGAGCACACTGGGTGGTAAGTCTTTAATGAGCAGATCTGCTAACATTTGTTCATTCCTTTTATGCTCCAAATATTCTAACATAATTTTAGACATTCTCCTCAACAACGTATAACTTGTGTCAATGTGTTTGGCACCACACTTGACTCGTTGTCACAGGAGTGAAATACTTAATGGTTATTACTGTTATTAACCATTATCAATTCCGGGTACAGGTTTCCTTAACCATTTTGCCTGTCCCTTAGCCTCATATCATGCTAAGTCATATCTTTTCATCACATTGATGATAATTCTTTGCTAATTCGTATCTTCTCATCATAATAATGATAATTATTTTATTCTTTGAAGTTTTTCCACACAAAAACTTCAAATATGAAAGTTAGCGACAATTGTGGATTTCGTTACATATTTTACGCGTTTTATCTTGCACTCACAACCTTTTGAGAGCACTCGTACATATCTATCTTTGTACTCACAACCTTTTGAGAATACTTGTTTCTTTTAGCATGAGGCTGATATCTTTAACTCCATTGCAGTGATCTATATCTGGATTAGATATTGCCAAAATAACCCGGATACATAAAACTATGTTAGGGTAATATCAAGCTTCTAAAAGCTGAAGCATATGGTACCATATTCATTTGATCATTTTCATATTGTATTTTGGAACACTAAAGTTTTCAAAATCATTACCCTTGACTATAAGAACAGACGTATGTTTTCTTGTATGCATACTTTAGAGACTTCTCATCATGCATATGCGATATTTCTAATACTCCTTCTCTTTGTCTCGGTGAATCTCGTCTCATATAATAAGAGACATTCAATCGAGAACATTCTTTTGAACTTTAAGGACAAAAGGTTCTTCTTCTTCTTCTGTATTGGTCGACATCACCACTAGCAAGTAGGACGTCATCCACATGATTAGGAAATGAGTTTCCCATTCTATATCTTTTGCATAAATGCAACTGTCCTCTTACTCTTTAAGAAAACCCAAAATTCTTATTAATTTAACAAAACTTTAAACATCTCCTTTTAGAAAAATATCTGCAATCCATAAATGGATTTTCTGTCAACGATGTCTAAAGTTTCTTTTCTTTCCATAGCAAAACCTTTGGTTGTGCCATGTAAATACATTTTCCTTGGATCCTCACTAAGAAGAATCGTCTTTGCATTTATCTGATATAGCTCAAGATCATGAAGCGCCGCTAATGCCATTATAACTCTAAAGAAATTATTACACGAGACATCAAAAAATGTCTCATAGTAATAATTTCTCTTCTCTTTATCTAAAGCCTTTCATCATATATCTTCTACAGAGTCACATTTAATCTTATAGTCCCACAACGGTCTACTATTTTGACTCTATTATGATCTATATTCCCTTTGTAGTCACATTCATTATTGTAGACCCATGATGGCCTATTGTTCTTTAGGAATTTCTTCTAAATCCCAAAATAATGTTAGGATTTATCAATTTCATTTTATCTTTGCTCATCATGGTATTATCATTTTTTTTGGTGAGATCACCCTTCATGGTAATCATAATTAATTGATTTTTATTTCGTTGACCCTTAGGGTCCTCTGCTATTGGCACTTCTTTCATATGGGGCTCTCTTTTATTGCCTAGAGGCAACTAAATCTATAATTTCTGTGTAACCAGAAATTTACTATTCTTGAATCACTGAAGTGGATACAAAGTCCTACTTCTTTTCAAGTCTTACTCCCCCAGATTATCTATCTCCTTCAAAGATGACGTATCTCTGAACTCTTTAATCTATACGGGTTTTCTTTGTTATCACTCTTCTTCTTTATGGCACTTTAAGTACCATCTTAATATTCCTTCATTAAAAAACATGAATACAACTATTTCTTTACTTTAGGGGTATCATTAATATGACCGTTGTACTCCCCCAGACGATCACATTTTTCTTTGATAAATCACTTTAGATGCACAAATGCATCACATTATCATCTTTATAGGTGAGTTTCATAATTCTTTCTCCCCCTCGAAATATGGTAAGATTTCGAAAATATTCAAAACTCTTGTGAATTGAGGAAATTTTAATTGTCTATCACTCACCTGATTACATCATGTGAAGTAAAGTTATTTGTGAGCTCTTATGGGAGTAATTCTTCCTCATTCTATTTCAAAAACTCAATAGAGTTCTTTTATCATTAATACTTCTGCAAGTCGTACTTGCACATCATTTTGATCTTTTGGTTTGTTTTCTCTTTTTGACTCATTGAGTGCTTAATGACTATCGCACATAAAGTGCACGATCAATACTTGAAAAGCATAAGAACTAGTCCATACTTTTATCTGAGAGTGAGATACATTATAAGCACATGAATCAGCACATCTTTCGCCCGCCAAGCAGGATAAATCTTTTCTCAAACTTCTCTCGCTATACGGGATTTTCTTGACACAAAACATTATGCCATCTTTTCCCCTCTATGCGGGTATTTTCCCAGACTTTGCCCTTCATACAGGTATAATCATAATCATCTCTTTCCCGTCATACGGGTAATTCCCTTGAAGGGACATGAATACTTGTATTGGCTCATATTCAATCATCAAATTCACAAATAAATCTGAATATTCTAAGACATATACATATTTAATCCAACGTTGGTTAAATTAAACATGTATATGCCTTATCATATTATAATCATTAAAATGATTATAAAAACTTGTTCATATAGAGTACATAAAAAATAAATTCTCAGGACTCTGAATGATACATATGTTTCTTGAATTAATATCCAAGAATTATTTTCTTCTGAAGCCATGCTTTAGAGGGGAAATACTCCCTCACTCTATGACTTTTTCATGGTCATCTTTCGGGTCACAAGTACCCAATCTTTTGCTTTCATGAATAAAAGCATAAAAACCTCTTAGTCTGAGAAAATTAGATAATAATCAACAACAATAAGTATAAAATTAACCCTACGTTGGTCTGATTAATGATATGCATATTAAACTTTTAAAAAATATTATCTTGTATTCTAAATCACCGTTGGGTGAAATAGAATAAACATCATCTTTATACATAAATTCTAAATCACCGTTGGGCAGAAGAAGAATAAATGCATATAACTCATAAATAAAGTGATGACATATCTATTAAACAACTTTGCAATAAAAGCAACATTATCATCAACTTTATTACAGTGAAAACGTGAAAAACTTTCTCTAATTAAAAGGCAATTCTTGATATTTTATCTGTTCTCCACTATGATACAGAATTTAACATAGATTTATAAACTTTTAATCCTAAAACTCATAAAATTATAATATTGTTATCATCAACATTGGTCAGAAAATAACAATATTATAATTTTCTTTAAATACGTATCTTCCTCCTCTAATAAAATTTTCTCCGATTTAATTAGAGGATGAAATCTTTCTTTGCAACGAAAACTTTTTTCTTTCTTTTAGAAGCAATCAAACTTCCAATCTTTTATGCACAGAGATTTTAAACAATTCCAGTACACTCATTTAAACTTTAACATGAACATCAGATTGTTCTTATCCTTTCTCCAATCAAAAACATGAAATTTTAATGGAGATCAAACTTTTGACAAAAACTCATTGGCATACATCATTTTTCTGTCCTTTAATCAAATTCTCCCATTGGTTCAAATTTAATCAAAGTTCAAATAAATTCATAGCATAAAAACACTATAACATTTACATGAACAGTAGCAAAAAATCTTATGTACTCTCTGTAAAATTATCCTTTTGGGTCAAAAAAAAATTACAGAGGCAAATTCTTCAAATGCAGTCATAATCTATTTAGATTCAACAAAAGAGTCAAATTATAACATAAAATGCTGCTGTTTTCTTTCCTTAATTCTGGATTTCTGGTCATAGTCAAGCATGCGGCCCAGACAAGCAATCCGGCCCACGTCCTGCTCACGCGCCCGCCTGCCTGAGCCTTTGGCCCACGGCCTGCTCACGCCCCCGCCTGGGCCTAGCCGCCAAAACGGCTCAGCCCCTCATCCCGTCTGGGCCAAAAGG
The DNA here is from genome assembly GCA_032690845.1 of Eleusine coracana subsp. coracana. Classification (NCBI taxonomy): domain Eukaryota; kingdom Viridiplantae; phylum Streptophyta; class Magnoliopsida; order Poales; family Poaceae; genus Eleusine; species Eleusine coracana. The sequence goes on from CM064424.1 coordinate 13,797,381, forward strand.
AGGCCCGAGACGGCACCGACGTGAGCTAGCCGTCGATCTCGATCGGACGGTCCAGCGCTCTTCTTGGGGCAACAAAAACGGCGGCCGGCGCCTTTCTCTCCAAAACCCTAGTTCTCTTTGCTCTTTCCTCCCCCGCCTCTCTTGTGCCTCGCACGGCAGCGGCGGCGGGTGGTTCTTTTTCGTGGTCGGCGGTGGTCGCCGACGCCGGTGAGGGTCGGTTCGGCCAGCACAAGGCCGCGGCTGCCGACTCCCCCCCTCTGTTCTCTGCCCTTCCCCTCTTCTCCAGACCACAAGTGAGATCTAGAGGATGAGCGGCGCCCATGGCGGCCGAACGCATTCCCCGCGAGGGAGAGCGCGTCGCCGTCGAGTGGTTTCACGACGGTGCCTCTTGGCCCATGCCAATGAGCGGCGGTCCTTTTTCCGCATAGCGGCGGTCTTGGCGGCGGCCAGGTAAGCCCGGTCGTCCTCCCTTTTCTTTCGCGAGAGCCCAATGTTCCATGGCCCTCCGACATCTGTGCCCCTGCGGGCCTCCTCGCCAGCGTCGCATGCAACCTAGTCGCGCGCGGCTCCATTGAGGAGCTTCTCTGGGGTGCTCCATGGCACGGTTCGGCCGGCCAAGGGTAGATCTTTGGGTTAGGGATTTCGTCCTTTTTCTTTTTTGATTCGAGATCGAATACACTTTCATTTTCTCTGGATTCCAGTGAATCCTCTCTGTCCCTACTCGGATCTACTCTCTAGCCTGGCTCTTGATACCAATGTTATATTAGTGGATCACTAGGAGCAGATCAGAGGGGATTATCTTCTTCTTATGTCTGATATCGGGTAGATCTTGAGAGAGGGGGGAGGTCTGTAGGCATATGTTTCTGTAGATCCCGATGCAGGCCATGATGCTGGTGCTGGTGTCCAGTGGCAAAGATGCGTCTTTGTGAATGGCGGCTGGTGGCACTTTCCGTCGCTGGCAGCGCCGCCCTTTAGATCAGACTAGGGTTCAGAGGTGGGGTGATCAGTGTAGGCGACGAACCTCGTGTCTTGTGAAAACGTGGTCCCCACCTCCTCTTATAGGCACTGTGCGACAGGAGCCCACCAGCCCATTGGGCTGGACGCCTCCAATCAAGACGTGATTCAAGGACCCAATAGGCCGTTGGGTCTATTGGTGGAGATCAACCTAACAGTACTAGGGTTGTAAAGTGAGAAATCCAAAGTTCTGCAGTTTACGGCTTATGCTTGAACTAGTTGACAAATAAGACTGGATCCCTTGCAGTATGATACCAGTACATATAGTATCTTCTTTTGTAAATCTTACTCTGGAACTTTATTGTTACATACATTGCCTATTGTTCGGCTTAAGTACGGCTCGTTTAAAAACAATATTAAATGTCTCCTGACACGATATGGGCTCGTATTACCTCCACTAGTGCTCGTATTGCATATGGGCCAGCTTAAGTACGGCTGATATGCAAGGCAGTTGGGTAAGCCGTGCCTTGCAAACCGTGGCCGAGTCTCAGTGGACCTTCTTGACAGTGAAGGACCACAGGCCTGACGTCGTTGCATATGGGCCGGAGGTAGAAGGTGAAATTTGCTGGGTCGTGACTCCTCGGTTTTCTGATTTCTAAACTTTGCAAAATCCAGTTGGGGCTCTACTAATCAAAATTCAACAAGCCCAATAATCAAGCCAGGACCAGGAAGTTGAGGTTGGTAGAATTTGTTCCTAAGAGCATATTATTATATAATTTGATGCTCATAATGTAGCTCGTAGCAATGTAAACACTGCATTTGTAATGCTCTGAATGATGAAAAAGGGCATGATTTAGGACAATATCAAATGTCTCCTGACACGAACGGACGGTACACCATAACTATTTCAACGATACATCTTACTTTGACTTTTTAAAAGGATGAGATTTGCTCGCTTAAAAGATGCTGAACTCTGAACAGCATTTCGCCGCCCTCTGTAAACAATCACACACTGCTTAATCAATTCGCCGCCGCAGTAATAAACTAAGTTTAAGTCAGTACGACCAACTCCCTTAATTAATTAATGGAACTGCAGGTTCATCAGCTGTAAACCGGACAGTTCTAATTGTACACAATCCCTACTGACGCGCATCAAAGAACCGCAGCACGTACATGAATAAGGCGCGATGGCGAAGTCTGAATTCCATCCCTCCCTGTCTGACTCGACAACTAAATTCCGATCTCTGACTGTCTCCGACAGCCTCCATGTGAGCTTCCCTTCCCATGACGCCTTCCGTCCGTATCGGTAGATCACTACGTACGACAGTACAGCACTGCACTTTATAGATGCGTCACTCGCATCTCGCATCTATTAAGTACAGTACTACTAGTACTTTGCCATGATGATACGCGGCCGTGCCGTGTTCATTATATCCCCAGAATCTTGTTCAGCGACACTTTTTTTTGGGTGAAAGTGCCTTTTGTTGTTATAATTGTTGGAATCATTTTTGCATATCAAAGATAACACATCCCAGCTGAGGCATCTAGTAAGTACAGTACTATCTTTTTTTTTTGTATGTGGAAGAGCCTTTTGTTATAATTGTTGGAATCATTTTGCATATGAAGGAGAACACATCCCTGAGCCATTTGCGCAAGCCTTTTGCATATCAGAGAATTGCATTCACATAGTCTGAAACTCTGAATGATCAGTATCGGTGTAATGGTGTTGGATAGCTAGCTCAAGATGGAAGGAACAATGGCCTGATGGCAGCCACGCCTCCCAACGCGAACAACACGGCATCGGAAAGTACTCAAATCCCATAGCATACTATTCCATTCACAAAACGCAGCAAAGAAACTTGTGATTCTTATTCCACCTCAACTCAACGTGCTTGACAAAAATTCCTCTGTACACGATACCAGTAGATTAACCAACCAATTCCTCCGTATCCAAATAACAAGAGCGCACAGTAGTAGTATAATACGTATCGATCGAGCATTAAGCATTCACCAATACCAAGAGCGCAGCAGCAGTACAACTACAATCTGAATCAGTCGGCGTAGGTGCACGCCTTGTTCTTGAGGCTGACGGCCTTGCCCATCTTGGTTTGGTCCATGGTGACGCTGCACTGCACCTCGTTGTAGAACTTGGGCTTGACCAGCTTGCCCAGCACGAAGGCCCGCGACCGCAGCCGCACGGACAGCTGGAGCGGCACGGGCGGCGGCGGCACCACCACCGGCGGCATCTTCTTCTTGGGCGGCGGCAGCGTCGTGGAGGTGCTGCTCAGCCCGGACCCGCCGCCGTACAGCGGCACCTTGTCGCCGACCACCGCGACCTTGAGGCTCCGCTGGCTCTTGCGCGCCTGGTAAAAGTACTTGACCTGCAGGCAAATACAGCACGTCGTTGTCACGGTGAATAATAATATCGGCAAGTATAATTTTGGAAAGAAAAGGAAATATTTTTATCTTTTTCAGGAGGAGATTAAAATGGGGGTGATGCGACGCAGCCATGCAAAGCTAGTTTGAGAGTGAATATTGGATGACAGCTAGTTTGAGAGATACAGTATGCCAGAGACAGTGCATAAAGGATGAGCTGTTTTTGATCGAGTTTCCACGGCACACGGACCGTGTTCGCGCTTCCGTGTTTCCTTCCACGGTCGCTGTCGACTCGCAACTGCTCCGGCGCGTTTGTTTTGTTTGGGTCATGTGCAGCTGTAGTCCACTGTTCATATCTACTACCGCAAGCAAAGAGAAAGAGACCCGCAAATCGGGTGCCACGTGATTGCAGATGTGCATATGTTATTAATTTGGCAAAACCTGAGGTTTTTCAAACTGCACTTACAACATCTTGATTGAGGACGAAATTTTTATATGAGAACATGGTTCTTTTTACTAGTTCAGTTATTTAGAAACAATCGAATCGAAAAATTCCGTTCCATGCTACTCCATTCTTTTAAATTCATGAGGCTTTAATCAAATATTCCAAATCAACTGGATCAATCACAAATCGGCCCTGGACTAAGTAAATGGATCAAGGCGCGGGATCACGAACTCGGAACAGAGTACTAGCAAACAAGCATCACTAGGAAGGAACACAGTTACACAGTCGCTGCCGCCGCATAACAAATTAACAAGCATGGCGGAGAGAAACGAAGAGGGAAGGGGGAACGAGAGAGTGGGTGGAGCTTGCTTACGTCTCCGGAGGCCAAGACGAGCTGGTAGTAGTTGAGCGTGACGGGCTGCGCGGTGACGTGCACGCCGAAGAAGCTCCCCGTGTTCCTGAATGTGAGCTTCACCGTGGCGTTGAGCGTGGACATCTCAGTGGGCACCAGCGACGCGTCCGTGCCCGCCTGCACCACGAACTTGTTGAACGTCACGCTCTGCATCATCATCATTCCGAATCAAGCACGCAGCCAGTCAGTCAGTCAGCCCGGGCGGGCGAGTCCAGGAAAAAAAAAAGATGGAGCTGAAATCAATGGATCGATGGATCGACGGATGGAGAAGAGGAGGAAGGAGCGCACCTGCATGGTGACGACGGGCTTCTGGTTGTGGCTGGCGCCCCATAGGATGAGCGCGAAGAAGAAGAAGAGCGCGAAGAAGGCGCCGACGAAGCCGAGCCCGTACTTCCACCGCTTGGGCAGTCCCCCGCCGCGCCCCGACCCGTACCCGTCGTCGTCGTCGTCCATGAGGAGCCCCTCCTCCTCGATGGCCGCCTCCTTCATCCAGGGGCTGCCCCCGCGCCGCCCGCCCGGTCCGGCGCCACCGGCGGCCGCGGAGGCGGCGCCAGGACCGGCGCCGGCGACGGCGACGCCGCGGCGGGAGGAGGCGGTGGCCTTGCTGGCGGAGAAGCGGGAGGAGGAGGAGGAGTCCCTGGAGTCGCGGCCCAGCGAGCGCGGCGGGGAGGCCGCGGGGGACGAGTGGAAGGACGACGCCGCCGTCTTGTTCTCGCCGTCGTCGTGGCTCGGCGACTGCACGTAGTAGGCGGCGCGAGGAGGGGAGGAGGCCGCCATGCTTGAGGTCACCTCCGAGTCCGTCTTCGCGTGCCGGTGAGGCTGCTGCATCATCGGAGACTTGGAGACTTGGAGGTGGCGGCTGTGGCGGTGGGGTGTGTAGTTGTAGCAAGTATAGAAGTAGAGGTAGAAGGAGGAAGGAAGGAGGAGACGCGGAGTGGTGCGCGTCCACCTCCGTGTCTTGTTGTCTCGGGCCGCTGACTCTCTCTACTCGCGCTTAGCTGTGGTGCGGGGCATGCGCGTGGTGGGCGGCGTGCGTGCGGCCGCGTCCGAACGAAGGGGGTTGGCTGGTGAACCTCAACCGACCGAGGCCGTGGACGGAACCCAAGGATCACCGGTTTGGGACCGTCCGATCGCGCGATTAACGTGTCGGCTTCGAAGAGGAGACGTCGTTGCACGGTGGCAAGAGGACCGGCACCTCCATTTCAAAAAAAAAAGAAAAGATTCACCGACACACGATGACGGACTAGTAGGAGCCACTGAAGTCCAACGATTCACCGACGAAAATCTCGCCCAGCTTCACCATTTCCACCGCACAGCAAAAAGGAAAAATAACTAGAAGCAGTCGTCGCGGCCCCGATCGAGACGGTCAGATGGCAACCCGGCACCTAACGGAAGTTGAGGCAGCAGCAGCAGTAGTAGTAGAATCCCCGGCCCGAGACAGTGAGACGTCGTTGAGGAAAGAAAAGGTTGCCCATGTGCGGGGTTGCGTACCGCCGGCTACCTCCCCTCGCGCCCACATTGTTTATCCTACAGGCAGCCCAGGTTGAGCTGGCCGCTCGATCTCCCTGCCTCTCGTTTTCAAATCCGGTTCAGGGGTTCGGTCTTATCTGATGATGATCCCTTAAACCTTGTCCCGTTTGTCCCCTTGCACCTGCCCCGTCTCGCTCGCGTTGTCGTAGCCCTGTTTCAGGTGGCAACCGATTCCGTTGGGTTGTTGTTAGGTCCTGTGCTGGGCTGCTGCTGCCTGTATGGACGCTGCTGTATGTGCAGACGCGAGCGAGTTCGCTAAATTGATCTGGGATTGGGATCTCACAAACGGTTTCCGTTTGGAGCCATGCGGCGTGCATCGTGAGCCGTGGCGAAACCAGCGCTCGCATTGACTTCCATTCTGACGAGATGCGGATCCCTAAACAACTGGCCGCGTTCAACGCTCCCGACGGCCGAACCAGCCCGCGTACGCGTAAAGCGAATGGTTAAAAGAAACCAGCATACTGTAGTCTTTCTTCGCCTCACTTGCCGGACAGTACGGTCTACCGTCCGTCACATGAACGCGCTCTACCTAGGAGCCGTTTCCTCAGCTTGATCTGAATTTTGCAGCTCTGCAACACAAGCCCAACGGGAAATGATAGTACTACCTCCAGTTTTATTTTGTTGTCGCTAGGACAAGAAAAGCAGTTCATTTTTGAACTAAAATTTTTGTCTGAACGTCAAGAAAATAAAGCCGCGGAGAGGCATTGGGCCGGCGCGCGCAAAGGTGCAGCTTCACTCCCAGCTGGGGCCAGCCGGCAATGCTGCAGCCGCGGCGCACGCCGACGCCGACGCGAATCTCGTCAGCTGCTAGTGCGCCCCACGGCGCACGTTGCCGTGCCGTTCCGGTCCTCCTATGTGCGCGTGCTCGGCTGGTCCTGCCGCCCTTGACCACCAGCTCGTCTGTCTTCTCGTGGTGGAACACCACTCCTGTGAGTCCAAGTACGATTGCTGCTACTAGTTTGCATGTCTCTACCGACACGCGCGTAGGCTGCCTTTCTTGCTCCCGCAAGTTTCAGCTGCAAGTTGAAACAGCCTCTCGGCAAGCAAGCGGCAGTCGAGACGGGAAAAGGGCATTTTTGGTGACTGCACGCTCCAGTAAAACATGTCATGCGAGGCCATGTTCCCCAAGCAAATCAATGCGGCGATACGATACAACCACCGACGCATAGGGACGCTGAACTTCAGTTCACTCCACTCCACAGCAGCAGTCACTCCACGCGTGGCACTGGCACTGCCACGATTCATCCGTCTCCTGACTCTCGTGCAGGCGATCACCGGGCCCTGCCCCGTCGTCTCGCAGGGTGGATCCCGCCCGGCATCACAAACTACAATGTAAAATGCGCGGATTCCAAGCACGTGTAGACAGACAGTCTCCTCAAAAACGGCAACTGGCACGTCTCATCGTCCAGGCCAACGGAATTCGTCTGCTCAATTCTCTCTCAAAAAGGGGGGGGGGGGGGGGGGGGGGGGGGGGAATCTGGACCGCGCCACAGCTCGATCACACGAAGAACGCGCCGTGTCCACCACGCGCCGGGGACTCCTCCGGCTCCGGCGAGTGGCCGCTCTCCAGAAGCACGCTGCGGCTGCAGTGCGACCGCGTCGTGCTGCTCGACGACGGCAGCCACGCCGCCTCGCCGCTGAACTGGACCACCTCCCCGCCGCCACCAACATTCCCCTTACTGGCCCGCCCAGCGCCGCCGTGGTGGGAGTAGTAGTAGCCCTCCTCGCCCTCCACGGCGCGCGCGAACCGCCCCGACAGCGGGTCCAGCCGCTCGTACAGGATGCGGAGCACCTGCTTCATCGACGGCCGCGCGCCGCCGTCGCGGTGGGTGCACCAGTGGATCACGTCGGCGACCACCTGCAGCTCGTCCAGGTCGAACGCGTCCGCCACCGCCGGGTCCACCAGCTCGTGGAGACGGTAGTCCGTGCCGATCAGCTCGCGGGACCACTCCACCAGGCTCTTGTTGCCGTCGTCCTGGATCACGGCCTTACCCGTGACCAGCTCCAGCAGGAGCACGCCGTAGCTGTACACGTCGCTCTTCGGGGTCAGCTCCTGGGTCACCGCGTACTCGGGGTCCACGTAGCCTGTTAGACATTAGTGAGAAGATTACACCGGTGCACAGGACACGTGAGAAGATCGGTACGTACTACTGGTACTAAGATTATGTAGTACAACATGGTACATACTCGTATTGATGAAGCTGAGGCTTTATATACTTGTCTGAAATGGTACTAAAATTATACTGCATGCTAATACTGCTGATCTTTTAGTGCATAGTTCAGACTACAGAACGATGCAGAATTGCAGATCAGTACTATGATTCTGTGGTACATAGTAGTACACATTGATGGAGAAGTTGCATGAACGGCCATAACAAAAGGCCCAAAAAAAAAAAAAAAAAAGCAACACAAAGGCTTACCGGGAGCTGCTTGGACCTTGGCATTCACAGGAGTGGAACTACCACTAGTGTCACCAGCACCACCTGAGCAGCGTGAAGGACCACAACCGGCAAGCTATTGAAAAGCAAACAATTATAAGTATTTTCAGAGAAACTCGCACAAAGGAAGAAACAATAGCATTTTAGAGTATTGGGATTGTTGAACTGTAACAAGATTTTACACGAAGTACCTTTGCTCGGTAGTTCTTGTCCAAGAGGACATTGCTAGGCTTAACGTCTCCATGGTACAGAGGAGGGTCACAATAGAAATGAAGGTACTCCTACAACCAGCGGTAGTTCATAGTCAGCAGAAAATCATCAACTCTGTAAAATTGCATCTAAAACATAGTAGTTTGGTAAGATTGATGGAAGCTTGTCGTGCACAGATCAAGCCTTAAGAAAGAACTAACAGGCCACTACTAACTATTCCAGTCACAAACTTCACTCAAAAAGTCACTATGAGATGAACAAATGATGCACCAGTTTGCAATCTAGATCACTGGTTTGCTCAACTTACCAACGCATTTGCAACATCAATGGCAATTTGTATCCTGTTTTTCCATGGTAGCAGATGTTTACCTCGTGCTGCAAAGAGTAATATGCTTTTCAGCACAAAGTTCAGTAAATGGAGTAGCATAAGAAGAAAAAACTTGACATTACAATGTAGGTGATCTTGAAGACTTCCATTTTCCATGTACTCATACACCTGAAATCTGGATGACAGGGCTGTAAGCAACCAAAAATTGGTGCATACCTGAACATAAGTATAACATGCATTACCTTTCAGATCTCGTTACACAAAAGCCTTTTAGTCCAACAAGATGCCGGTGATGCAAGCGCCCAATAAACTCCATTTCCTTACAAAATTCTCTCTGACTTTGTTTTGACAAACTCTCGAGGCGTCTGATAACAACCATGGATCCGCCATTTAGTTGGCCTTTGAAAACCGTACCGTTTTCACTTCCTCCTAACATCGTGTTGAAGTTCCTTGTTGCCTTCCTAATTTCTTTGTAATTAAATCTACCAAATACAGTGGAATTACCTGCAAAACAACTCTGTTAGACAAATAAATTAAAGGATTCCTCAACTGACTTTCATTGGAAAGTAATTCAAAGATTCAGTTTGGGATGCCAATCCATCCAGGTTTGAATCATTAAATTGTAAAATAAATTTCATGATATCAACTATGATGTACTGCAACAAGAACTACATATTACAACATCATTGATCAAATTCCGGATTGATAACTCAGGATGAACGCTAGAAGAAGTTGTTGTACTGACATCCATCATTTATATGAACAATTCCTCATTATCACAGATAACTGTACATCTAAACAAGCAAATAGTAGTAAAAGAATAGCAACAGCAGCCACAAAACTCATTAAATGCTTACTTTCTTGGCCCTTCTTGGCACAGGAGAAACTCCATGCATTTCCTTCAATCTTTTCTAGTTCTTTACTCTTTCGACGGATAAGCAAAATCAGCACTATCATCAGTACAACTGCTAGTCCTGTAACCAAAGCCCCGATCGCTGGGAATAGAACAGCCTTGTAACTGCGATGATGCTTGGGTGGCACTACAGGAACTTGCACTGTAAGTGGACTGGGAGAGATATTTGGGGCCAGAAATCCAGCTGGAGGCGGCCCAGAGATGTTCACTGTATTATATATTCAAGATTCAGAAGTTTGGCATAGAGAAAATCGAGTTGTGAATTACTGAACCCAAATAAGCAAGTACTTCTAGGATAACACAATTTAATACATCTAACATATCCAAGCAAAAGAATCATATCGATAAGTTAAAAAAAAACTACAAATTTGCAGAACAAAAGCAGATGTGATATACATAAAGAAAGTTAAATAAATACTTTATACAATTATCAGAAGCATATCAAAATACAATTTTAATTATGTTGGAAAATATAAACACACAGATTAAATAAATATCCATGTCCATACTGAAACCGTTCTGACAACAAGTTTTAGATATCTGAAAATAAATTTTCCTAATGATTGGTTATAATAATAACCTATTGTGAATGTTTTGATCAAGATGGATACCTACTATTGAATACTCTTATCAGAAATTCAGAAACTGCTAATGGCATTGGTTATTCTACAGAAAAGAAATGCAGATTTATTTTATCAAATATGCAAACCTTGAAGAGCACTAAGCCCCTGAACGGTAAAAAAGCAACTGGCTGTATCAACAGTAGATATATTCCCTTGACCCACAAATGCAATAAAAGCAGCATCCCGGCAGGTATTCAATGTGATATTATCTTCTTCCCCCACAAGATGGCGGAGGTAGGACAGACCAGAGTTTAAGCACCTCTTGCAAGTGACATCATCTGAAATCGTAGTTGCACAGCTTCTTGTTACATCACTGAAATTCGGGGACTGTAACATTTCAACAATGGTAGTCATCCCAGCACACTGATAGGAGACCTGAATTTTGATCCCAAGGCCACAAAATGAAGCAGCTGTGGGCAGTATCCCTTTTGCCACCAATGTGTCAGAGAAATTGCCAATGCAGGCATCAGAAAATTGATCTGGAACCCCAAGAGTGCCTGTAGTGTTTGCATACATGGCAGAAGAGACCGCAAGGGCAGCATTGATGTAACGGCAACACTTTGAGTGTCCATTTTCATCCGAGCACACAGAAGCTATCAGATTGTAGTTAGGCCAACTGAAATCCAGAGGACAATCTGCATCATCCAAGACACACATGAGCAACGAGTCACAGAAGTATTACACATAACAAGCCAAATATGCAGTGCATTAATATAGTATTGCATTGCATATCGCTAAAAGTTTTAGTTCTTGACACGAACTGTGATATTCCAAAACAGAAATTGAAGTCAATATAATGCATCAGATCACGTTACAAGTACGAGCTCGACATCTCACATGCTGCCCAACTGAATTACTCCAAATCCTATCTCCGAATCCATTGGACGTGCTACAAGACAATCAGATATTCAGAATCTAGTATACGTACAGATGAGCGCATCACTACAAGTCAAGAAACCCAACTATTCAGCACTACATCCTAAAGCAGTGACGCACAAGCCTGAACTGAACAGCCCATGTGAGAAAGTTATCTGATGAAGATGAAGTCAAAGTAATTAGTGATTCAATAACACCAGATGACAGGACGGCGTCAGCGGCGAGCACAATCCAACGGCTGCCAAAGCAGAATCGGGAGGCCGGAGCGCCCTTAAAATGCACATGTGCGGCGGCCCCCAGTTGGTGTGCGAATTGAATGGCGCGAGGACTCGGCGGAGCGACGCGAGGTCCCCGCGCGCGCTGCAGGCCTGCGGGAGGGAAGGCACAGGAACGACGCATGCGGCTGGGCCCGTACGGGTCCGCCGTGCTGGAGCTGTTCCCCTACCTGCGAGTGTCAAACCCCACGAAAAATCTGTTGTTCTTATCAACGGAACCCAATAAGCATTCCAAAACCGAAATGCGGCTCCGCGATACGAATCTGAGAAGAATCGACACAAGGAACCTCGCACCACGAGACGGAGAATCGCCACTGGAGAGGGAGACAGAGGAGGGAATAAAAATGGTGGAGCCAGCTGAGCGAAGTGTGCGTCCACTGGCACTTGCAGGGTAGTCGCCGCCGCTCCTCCGATGCCCAAACCCATCGACCAATGGTGAAAAACAAGTGGCGTCTCCGTCTGAGCCCGCCTCCCTACCGAAGAAGAGAGACGAGGGGGGAGCCTGAAAAGGAATGGATGGTTACCTGCCGCGATCGCCGCGGGTGGCGGGAGAAGCGTGGCGGCGCAGAGGACCAGCACCGCGAGCGGCAGCCGCATCGAGACGGCCGCCGTACCAGCGGTGAGCGGAGGCGGCGGAGCGGGAGTGTGGTGGAGTGGAGTGGAGTGGAGTGGAGTGGCCGGTGGGAGTGCGTGCAACGCCGTTGCGGATGGATGGAGTTGAAAAAAGGAGGCCGGGGTCGTCTCGTCGGGGAAAGAGGCAAGGAATGGGATGCCAGGTTGCCACCCGACGCCACCCAGCGCGATGCGGTGCAGCGCTTTTCCCCTCGCTTTTTCGCTTTGCCGTGCGGGGCGCCACCCGCAGGTTCCCCTGTTCTTTTCAACTCCTTGGCTTGGCTTCGGGGCTGGGCTCACGGGCGGCAATAACACAACCGCACGGGGATGCGCGCGCCGCGACGTGGCGTGGACCGGCCCGCGGCCCATGCGGCCGCAACAGTATCACTCCCTACTCTACTCGCAACCGCACCACCGCATCATCGGGGCTCGCGCGCCGCCGTCGCGACTCCGCTGGCCTTGTTTGCTCGTGACCCGTCCGGCGACTGCTTTGCTTGCGTGCAACATACAACAACGTTCGTCGTCGTCCATGACTGGCGCATACCAACGGCAAAAAACTTTTTGGACATTTGTCACTGGGACTTATCACCGCCGGGAATCCTAGATCGATCCATGCTGAACAAAACACACCAGAAAACCCGGGCATCCTGCACGGTTGGCCAGCAAATCCCGTTCGTGTCATCAACTCATCATCAGACTACTTACCAGAGAGTAAAAGAGAAAGTGCCCTGCGAAAGTTTGACCACACGGGCAGACCAACCTCAGCGCCTTGTCACGACGCCGTTGTTGGTCTCTAATCGGGAAGTTCCTCTCTCGGGGAGTGCAGCAATGCCGTCGTACAGCCGCACCAGCCACTAGACATGCCGAAGATGGCCTCAAAAGGAGCGTTACGCGAGCAGGGGGTTGTCTGCGTCTACTCAGGCTTTTTTTCCCCCCCTTTTTGCAACGAATCTACTCACATACTACTAGTACTTGAGAACGCCATTTTCTCTGGACATGAGCTATTGTCCCGAACTGGAGTAATAATTTCAGTTCCCTGTTTCACGCGACAATCGGCCATCAGTGCCTCTGAGAATCACCCAACTGCGTCATTCCTTTTGTATATGTTTCCAGTTGACCACGCGCTAGTACATAGTAACAGCTCGGCGCCAAATTCTACACGAGTTCAACCGGTCATATTTCGAGCCAACGAAATACCGACGCAGCCATCCTATTCATAGGAATGGAATTGGGCAATCCAATATGTTCGCCATACCTACAAAGCATACTGAAATAAAACCCAAGTGTCCAAAGAGATACTGAAACGTATTGCATTTGCTTCTTGCAAACACATTTTGACACTGTACTTGCATTTTTGCTTAAGAAGATATTCCAAGCTGGCTCAGTAAAAAGAAACACTGGATATCACGTTTTCCAGCAACTAGTTAGCCACTTTTTTTAGAAATAAATACTTCCTCCATGTCCATAAAGGAAGTCGTCTGAGGGAAACAACCAAAGAGGCTAAGCTAAAAAAAAAGTTGTTTTTCCTTCTTTCTCATTACTTTAGACTGAAATAGCCCTGGACGCATGCTCCAAAAATCACCCAATGTTGCAAAAAATCGAGTACCAGGAATCGAACTCGCACGGAATAGGTTCATGCAGCGGTATTTAATATGGACATAATAGGTAAAGTTTATCCTATTTAATATGGACATAATAGGTAAAGTTTATCCTAATTAATCACTCCCTGTTATGACAGATGATGTCAAAATGACTTTCTTTTGGGACATGAAAGGACTAAATAATAAATAGGAAAAAGGAAAACACGACCACCCTTTTTTTTCATTTTAGGAAAAAACGCAACCACCTAAACAACCTCATGAGTCATGAGTTGGCAATCGCAAGTACAAGATCTTCATGTAGAGCTCAGTCCAACTAGTTCATGAACAGCATGGCCCACCACACATGCAGACCCATATAACTGAATAACTGATGTAGCCCGGCTTGGGTGGGTTGCCGCTGTGTCCAGGCCCATATAGCCTGCATAGTTTTGGTGCGGCATTGGGACAGCGAACGACCGGGGCATGATGCAAGAAGCAGCTGAGCAGCAACGAACCAGCACCATGATGAAGTTTATGTCAATGTTGGTGCGCTGCATAGTGGGTTCAAAATCCATGCTTGTACGTGTTGAAAAATTAAAAAGTTAAGTTGAGTGGCTATTCAATATTTCAGTTAAAACGTAGCATGAAGTAACTCCTCGGTGACGATAGATGTAGTCGCTCCGTATGAGTTGGTCAGGTAACACTTCATCGATTATCAAAGGAAGCACTGGTTTGTGGAATCAACGCCCTCATCTTTCAGGGCTAGTTGAACCAAAAAGCATATCTACAAATGCCATATGTAGCAATGAAACCAGCTGCTGTCATGTGAAAGCAAGTGACTCCATTTCAGGAACATTGAGTCAATACTGGTTCTTACAGTCTGTTCCCTAGCTACCTGGTGTACCAGACCGAACCATAAGTTCAAATACTTTCCAGTTCCAGATCTCTAGAGGTTTGCTGAAAGACGTGAAATCAGCAGGTTCCAATTTGGGTGCACAAGTCTAAATACAAAAAATGAAGTGCACGTGTGGAATCATGAACAAGCCGAAACAACAAGAACCAAGCTGTCCATGATTACTTAATTAAATGCTCTGGCAATTGCGTTTGAATTGGACTTCACCTGAACGGAACCACAATGATTCATTTTGTTTTCCAGAAAGCAGACATGACACATTCAGTTACAAGCCAGTATATGGTTGGGTGCTAGTCAAGGACTGAAAAGGAAGTCATATACTCCCCAACATTAAACTAAAAGAGGGATATAACTAGATTGGACCCATGATAACAATTCAAGGAGGAAAACACTGATCAAGTGAACTTAACACGTCTCACTTAACTTTCCCAAGTGCAGCAAAAGCAACGAAGAACACCAGCAGTGCAAGATGATGGATTTACCAACAAAAAACATCAGCACGGCGAGACGACGGGTTTACTGAGTCCTTTTGATAGGCCATATCGTCAGGTGACTCATCGACAATCACAGATTCCACCACTGGTTCTTGCAATTTGCTGTTAGCTAGCCTTTGCTGAAACACAAATAGCCATGTTCATGTTACTGATAAAAAAATTCACAGTTGCATGAATAGATCATCAAGACCTAATGTATCGTACAACATTATTTTTGAGATCTTGAGAGAATGAATATAAGGGAGAGAACTCACCAAGAATATGTCAATATTTAGAGCATAATAAGTGTCATATAAATATGATTCAGTTTACCAGCAAATACTGTTGTAGATCGTTTTCCTTGACCCAGAGAGCAAAATGCAGGTACTTATGAAAAATTTACATAAGTTCTACAACAAAGCAGATTTGCCTTGGGTGAGACTTCTTTGGGAAAGCCACTACCAACAAGGCAGAATGCCTCAGAACATAAACAAGGGCTCATTTTGGTGGAAAGACATTATCAAATTACTTGACAAATACAAAGGACTGGTGACAGTTCAAACAGGAAATGGCACCACTGTCTTACTCTGGTTTGACTCCTTCACAGGCAATCCCCTCAATATACAATTCCCACATCTGTTCTCCTTTGCCAAGAAGCAACACATTCTTCTTAGTGAGGCTGTAACAACAAATGACACTAATGCTTTGTTCCAATTGCTCCTAAGTCAGGAAGCTTATGATCAACTGCAGAGTTTCAATGAAATAATAGTGAACCTGAACCTTGGGATGCATGCAGACAAGTGGCAGCACTTGGGACAGGAGCATAGCTATTCATCGTCCAGAATGTATAAACACATCATGGGACACACCCCAGTACATCCAGCCTTCAGATGGGCTCTGAACTTCAAATTGTCAACCAAAACATAAGGTATTTTTCTGGCTACTAATGCAAAACAGATTGAACACTAGGGGAGTCTTAAGGAGGAGAAACATGGAACTAGACTCGTATTCCTGTGAGCTCTGCATTCTTCAAAGGGAAGAAACACAAAAACATCTCTTCATAAGATGTAACTATGCAAAAAGGTGCTGGGAATCAATTGGGATCAATATCCCAAGACACATGACAACTTTACAGATCATTCACTGGCTCAGACAACGATTGCAAATACCATGTTACATGGATGCTATAATCTTAATGACCTGGAGTATCTGGACTGCAAGAAACAAGTGGTTTTTTTACCACATAGACCCAACCGTGCAGGCCACAAGGAATAATTTCTTCAAGGAACTCATCTTGGTTATCCATAGGGTGAAAGCAAGACAATTGGATGGATTGGAATCATGGATTCAGAAACACTTGTAGCTCTTTTTATTTTATTTTCTTTTTCTTCTTTTTGTTGTTTATTTCTTTTGCAGTTGACATTCCCATTTAATAAAGTTCTGTAGGAGCTTAGGCTCCTCCAGTTTGCTTCAAAAAAAATATGCAGGTACTTATTACAGCCTTTGAGCCATAAACATCCTATGCCTTAACTGATTTATAAGTGCTTCCAGACCATAATCAACCAAAAACGTATAGGAAAATAAGACGGGAACCATACCAGCAACGTCTCTGTGTAGAAGCTCACGAAGGGATAGATGGTCTTGACGTCGGTGCCCACCTTGGACACCTTTCTTGCCTGCAGCGATGCGAGCTCGATCCTGAAGATGTCATCTTCTGTGCTCACAAAGATGATATTAGCACGTTCAGGAATCACTCCGCCCAAGCATGCCCGCCTCTTGGGATTGAAAAGCGGCAGCAGCATTTTGAGATCAATGGTCCTGCGCTGCACCCATCCAGCAGCTCCATCCGTGCCCGTCTCCCTTAACCACAGGGATATCTTGTTACCATAAAGGCTGGCCAATCCCAGACCGCCGTCCTCCCCCGTCATGACCATTACTTGGCCGAGGTGCTTTGTCTTTGGTGGCTCGATCATCGTCACGATGTCTGTTGAGCGGATGCCTGCTTTCAGCATGTTTGGGTAGCCCAGCCGGAGTAGTGGACTGTACCAGTACCGCACGAGGAATCCTGATGTGCCGACGAAGTAGAGCGAGTCCCCCACAAGCACGGCCGGCCGATCCTCCTTCAGTTCCAATCCCTCGCCGACATAGATGTACAGTTCCAAGCTCCACTCGCGGGTCTCTGATGAGTAGAAGTCAGCGTGCACGGCATCTCCATGTCCATTGACGCCAGCGAAGGCGACGATGAAGGGCCCCCCCACTGCAGCTGCAGTGGTCGCAGCCTCCAGTAGCAGCAGTGCAGACAACAGCTCCATTGGTAAACACGTCCGGCACATTGGGGACGATGTGGTGCTCGTCAGTGAGCGGATCCCAAACGTTGAAACCCTGCATGGGGGAGTCAAAGTCGTAGTTGTAGAGGAGGACGCGGCCATGGCGGCAGTCGAACATGTGGCGCATGCGACGGTCCGCGGTGGGCAGCCGGAAGGAAGTGGTGGGCACGAAGCTGGGGCTGGGGGTCTTGTCCTCCATCGGAATGTCCATCGGATTGTGGAAGAAGCCGAGCATAGGAGGCGTCCGGTGGAGCGCGCGGTAGCGGCCGGAGAAGGCGGGGTCGGTCACGATGCGGCGCCATGCCTTGCAGACGGCGGAGGCGCGGACGAGGCACGCGGCGGGATGAGGACGAGGATGTCGGGGATGAGATCGTCGGGCAGAGATGCCGCCATCCTGCACAACAGGTTCTTGCGCAGCGCGTGGACAGAGTCGTAAATCTTAGCCCCGCCCCCGCGCAAAGGCAACCTGTCAACGCGCACCCTTTTCCCTTCTTGAGCTTTCACCTTTGGCCTTGCTTCATCCTGCCCTCCTAGTCTACCTGCTGCTACAAGGTGAAAAGCATCAAATTAAAATGAATCTAAGAAGAAAACAAAATGTTTTTTTCAGGTGAAATGTTTCAGGTTGCGAAATTTTCAGATCGAATTTCAGCTAGTAAAAGATTCGATTCTAAATTTTAAATTTGAAGGAAAGCTTAGGTCAGCGCAAAGATGTTTCATCAGTTTTTTAAGAAAGACCCACTAAATGTGAAGGCGGGGACAAAACTTAGCTTACCTTTCCTGCTGTGGCGGTGGCGGCGACGGCGCTATCTTCATCCCCTTCTCCCGCGACGGCACATTAGAAGCACTTGGCGCTAGCGTGGCCGAGCTGCTCACTCGCGCTATGTCAGTTTGCATTAACATGGTCTGGCTATGTCAGTTGTGCAGGCAACCAAAAACACAAAACTTGTACTATTTTAGCTTGGTTAGGAGATAACCAGCCAACCAAACACATCATATAAATTTAGATGCTGAGGGTTCTCAACATCATATAGCATTTGCTCACTACTGCAAATACATTTTGACCTGTTTAAGAGTAAATTCCAAGCTGGTTCGAATAACCAAGTAACCGCTCTTCCAAAGAAAAAGAAGAGAAAAATGCAGTCACTGATTTTCTTTTTCTTGAAATGGTAGCCACTGAAACTTGGTAATTGCAAGCCGCTACTTTGACAAACCTGGCTCATATAGTTAAGCCTATCACTGGAGAGATTAATATTATCCTGAGTGGGCTTATGTAAGGATCTTCTATTTTGATGCAGTACTTCAGTTTTGGGAAAATTTCTAGGATTATTTTAATTCATTTTTGGGCTGGATAACTGCTTTTGAAGAAAAAAAAAATAACACACTGAACTTTCAGTGTTCAGCTTGGAATGCTATACTGAAACTTGTTTATTGACTAGCTAAATTTTTCTGTAAGTGACAAAGAATCAGTGTTTTGCATTCATACTATATAACAAGACCAGTTTACAAAATAATGAAATTTACATCCAATAATTTATTGTTGTTGCCGTCTTAACTCAAAAGCACAAATGCTCATGCCTGAATCTTGAACTAAAGTCTGACGGCTAACGAACACCTGATGCAGATGTCATGCTGCTCATGCCACAGAACAAGACATGGTATTGTTATGCAAGGTAAATAGAGCCTGGAGAATCTCCCAGCAGTGTAATAAAGCAAGCTCAGTGTAGAGGGCCTCCAATTGTGGCGAGGTACTGGCATCACGGCATGGGCGTGGAACTAAGTGCGAACCCCGCACAATCACGTCTTTGAGATAATCCCGTTCTTTTCTTGGTGGCTGGAGTTAGCGAGTGGCCGGAGCAGGAATCATCATGTCGTGGCTAGCCGCGTCAGGTTCCTCGGGTGCGGGTGGCCGGAACCGACGAGTCGCCATGGCCGTCGTCGTTAGGTCCGTGGAATTCACAATTTTGTTTTAGTTGCAGGATTTTGCGAGGAAAATTGAGTCAGGTCGTTTTTCAGTCTGGAGGTACGGATTAGGCCCTCGTGCGATGACATGTCATTGCGCGTGTCGACGGTCACGAGGTTGGACTGAACCGCTGAATCATTTGATCACATGCAGTTGGTGGGGGAAGATTGGGCCAAAAAGGTCTA
Source organism: Eleusine coracana subsp. coracana (assembly GCA_032690845.1). Taxonomy (NCBI): domain Eukaryota; kingdom Viridiplantae; phylum Streptophyta; class Magnoliopsida; order Poales; family Poaceae; genus Eleusine; species Eleusine coracana. The sequence continues at coordinate 13,816,811 of CM064424.1, forward strand.
GGTGGGTGGGCTTTTGCCACAAATCATCTTATGGGAAGGAATATGAAACAAAGGATAGCTTATGTATGTGGAAGGTTTGTACAATTATACCATACATCAATCCTTCCTTTATTATTTGCCTCGATAAAAAAAAAGCAGAATCAATTATTCCCTCGTTTAGCACTGCACAGCAGTAGTATGTTTTTGAATACGGTAATAATAAGGTACTACTAATAATGCGCGTGATTGAGCTGTTATGCAGTGGGTGGTACTGTATTGCGAGTTTGCGACCAGACAGCTCTGACTCCGGCTCATGTGGCGCGCGGTTGTGTACTTCAGCTAGGAGTGCCGTGCTGGACCACCGCAACGGGCGGCAACCTTGGCGGTTGGGCCCCTCGTCCCCGGCTCGCCGCCCCGCGGACGGGAACGAAGCGACCAACATCCGCGGGCGCGGAAAGGGAGAACGAAGGCCACACACAAACAAACGCACAGAGAGGCCGGACGGCGCCCGGGCGCGACGCAACAGCAAAAAAACTGACGTGCCCGGCCTTGCAATCCACACAAGCGCCACCTAGTCCCATCTCGGAAGGAAAGAAAGAAAGGTAGCGGGAGAGAGCACGCGGCGGGCAAGAAAGGGGGGCGATGCCGGCGGTGCGTGGTCTCCTTCTTCTTTCCCTGTCGCTGGCGGCGGTGCTGCTGCTGTGCTCGTCGGGTACGGCGTCGGCGCGGAAGGTGGGGGAGACGTGCGCGCTGGACCGGAACTGCGACGCCGGGCTGCACTGCGAGACCTGCGTCGCCGACGGCAACGTGCGACCGCGCTGCACCCGGGTCACCCCCGTCGACCCGCAGACCAAGGTACTATGAAGTGGAATTGCAGCTTTGCGCTATGCGATTCATGGAGTTACAAGCTCTGCGGCTGCTGCGGCGGATGTGGTTGTGCAGGCGCGTGACCTCCCCTTCAACCGGTACGCCTGGCTGACGACGCACAACTCGTTCGCGCGGCTGGGACAGCGCTCGCAGACCGGCGTCGCCATCGCCACGCCGTGGAACCAGCAGGACACCGTCACCGACCAGCTCAACGTGAGTCTCTCTCTCTCTCTCTCTCCGATCCCCCCTCGCCCCTTCCATTATTCTCCATTGCCGTTCCCGGAGCAGAGCTGCTGCTCCCTCGTCTCACCCGAGCTGACAAGTGGGCCCGGCGGCGCGCCGGGCACGCGAATTCAGCTCTCTTCCAACGTACTGTAGGACAACAACCAGCCAGCGCACGCAGGGTTATTGACAGGACACTCCCTGTATCCTGCTGCCTGCCGCGGCTGCTTTCACGTTTTTGATTGGGCGACTTGCTCTCCTACCAGTACCAGCTGTGGTAGGAGTAGGACGCGACGCAACAGGTGGTACCACGGCGCGTCCGTGTGGCGACGCGTGCGCGCTCCATGCGGCTCTGCCTATCCCGCGTGTCTTTTCTCATGGTCGTGTGTGGCTTTGCGCGCTGCGGCTGCCTGCACCTTTTGCTTCAAGCGTGGTCACGACGGGCACAGGCGCACGCGCAATCAGTTAGCAATGACCCTTGTGATTTGTGAACGTTTGCGGCTAGTGTGCGCGACGTAGTTGGCACGTCAATTTTCGGTGTCCGTCTATCTGGCTTCACTCAGACTTTTTTTTTTTTTTTTAAGAATCAGAGCTTTATATTACTCAGGTTTCACTCAGACTTTTTTGTGGTGGTTTGCGTGAACTCCAATATGCCGCCGCTGTTTTGCTGCTCCTTGCACGTGTTCCTTCGTGTTATCATTTCAAAAATCCCAACTGACGACGGGCCTTCCTGTTGCCCTAAACAATTTAGTACTGGCCCAAGATGGCAACCGACGAAGAATGTTTGTTTAGCTTTGGCCAGTAACATTGGCTCTTTTCGGCCGGTTGGTCGCTTAGAGATATTGTTAATTCATGGTTGAATATGGCCCAAGTTGCACAGCGCGTCAGTGCAATTCGTTGCATCCAGGTCGTCGTCAGTTTCACGTTGCTTCACGTGCTGCCGCATTTCGTCACCCACGAATTTTAATTTGATGAATTGATTTTGTGTCCCTTCCTCATGACTGCGCAGAACGGCGTGCGGGGCCTGATGCTGGACATGTACGACTTCCGCAACGACGTCTGGCTCTGCCACTCCTACGGCGGCATCTGTCAAAACTTCACCGCATTCGTAAGCCACCTCTCTCTCTCTCTCTCTCTTTCTGAATCTTCGTCATTCGCATTCGGAGAACGTGCAACTCTGATGAGCCTATGTGAGTGTCACTCACAGCAACCGGCGGTGAACGTGCTCCGTGAGGTGGAGCGCTTCCTGTCCCGGAACCCGTCCGAGGTGATCACCATCTTCATCGAGGACTACGTGGAGTCGCCGAAAGGGCTCACCCGGGTGCTCAACGCCTCGGGCCTGCTCCCCTACATGTTCCCCGTGTGGCGTATGCCCAAGAGCGGCGGCGACTGGCCGTTGCTCAGCGACATGGTCCGCGACAACCACCGCCTCCTCGTCTTCACATCCAAGGGAGCCAAGGAGGCCACCGAGGGCATCGCCTACGAGTGGCGCTACGTCGTCGAGAACCAATGTGCGTATATACCCAAATCAGTAGACGTCCATGTCGATCTCGGCGGTGAATTCTGACGGGTTGCTGCTGTTCTCTTGCTCTGGTGGTGTTGCATCGTCAGACGGGACGCAGGGGATGGTGAAGGGGTCGTGCCGCAACCGCGGCGAGTCGGCCGCCATGAACGACCTGTCGAGGTCGCTGGTGCTGGTCAACTACTTCAGGGACCTGCCCAACTTCCCCGAGGCGTGCAAGGACAACTCGGCGGCGCTGATGGACAAGATCGCCGCCTGCCACGGCAAGTCCGGGGACCGCTGGGCCAACTTCATCGCCGTCGACTTCTACAAGGTCCTGGTTTTCCCTTCAACGACTATGACGATGTGTTGGCCCGTGTCCATGACTCTCTGACGATTCTTTCTTTTTGTGTACGTGTGGATGCAGAGGAGCGATCTAGGCGGCGCCGCGGAGGCCACGGACAAGGCTAACGGCGGACTCGTCTGCGGGTGCGGGAGCATCTCTGCTTGCAACGTAATCACTGTAGAACCTTTCTACTAATACTGTGTTTTTGTTCTCTCTTCACAAATAGTAATGATGTACGGTGAGTACTGAATTTGGTATCAGTAACTGCATGTATGTATGTGTCTGTGCAGGCCAACGGAACGTGCACTCCCCGCCACGGCAAGACGCCCAAAGGGATCTTCAACGCCTCATCAGACGCCACGGCGTGGTGGCCGCCACGGGACCTTCGTCAGTGGCCACGCCTCGTCGTTCTGCCTGCTCTCATCTCTGTGATTTTGTGCCTGTAAATCAGTCGGATTAGGCTGTATATACATCGGTTTCAGCTAGCTATAGGATGCAAATGTATGAGACAGTTACATACATCTAGACAAAGCAGCTGTGGTCTCTAAAAAGTTTAGCAGAGTTACTTGGTTGGGGTGGCTGGGTTAATTACCTGCAAATATGACGCCCCCCTTTTTCCTGTTGTTCTACAAAAAAGCGCCAAGCAGGCAAGGAATCCATCTGAAATTTTGACACTTGCGAGACCAGCGATTCTGTCTGGCTTGCCATCATGCGATGCCCGTGATAGTTCAGCCAGCAAACACTAGGAGACAATTTGCTCCAGATCGTCTAGCCCGATACGAATGCTCTCAGCCAGCAACTAGGAGACAACTGAACGCTATACGAATGATGCCTGAGACGAAACAGGGGAGATCCCGGCTGGACCCGTGACCCCAGTCAACGATCACTTTGACCCGTGACCCGATCACGACTTGGTGGGCCCTCCTCATTGGATAGGATCCAACCAGACAAATCCTTTGGTCCTCTTTGCTCTTTCATACTGACTCCAACGGACGACCCATCTAGTAACCTATATCCAAAATAAATCTCAAAACGATAAAAACACTTTCTAATGAAAGACCTAAATCTCTCACCTATTTTTGGTTCTGGGCGATACGCAATGAAGAAATGGAGCACGACGACATACGACCCATTCACGCGCAGCCTCACTCTCCGCCACCTGTGACTCTCGCGCTGCCGCGCGCAGCCTCTCTCGCCCCCACAAGTCGTCGGAGCTCCCCGATCTGAGCTTCCTCCTCCATTGCTACGCGCCCGAGCTACTCCTCTGTCGCCGTGCGTGCTCTAGCTCCTCTGCCGCCACACGCATGAGCTCCTCCTCCACCACCCGTGTCACAGCTCCTCCGCCCAGCGCGCACCAGAGCTCCTCCTCCGCCCGTCAGGTGACTTGTCTGGTCATTGCCGTAGTGCTCCTGTAGGTCGTCCTGTGACCCATGTAACCCGTCCTGTGACACATGGAACCCGTTCTGTGATCTCTAGAATTCGTTTAGTGACCGTCGTAGTCCTCCTTCGCATGTCCGCTGACCGTCCGATGATCAACTAACACACCTACACGTCCGAGCTCCTCCTCCTCCGCTGCTGCGCGTATCCGTATTCCGATATATACTATTATAGGATGTATTTTAGATTTTCTGTTGGAGACTATGGTTTTTAATTGATGGTGTTTTAACACTATAGCATTTCAATTTAGGTTTTGGTCTCCTCCACCGTTGAGATAGCCTCATCGTCCTCGTCTCCCATCGGCAGGGCACGCGCCGCTCGCTCCAGTGCTCGGCCGCTCGCTGTCCCTGCTGCCCCACGCCAGCACCTCGACGCCCCTGCGGCCGTCTCCCCGTCTCATCAGCTATTCGTCCGGCATTTCTCTATCCCTCAGCTCCCAGTCCGGCTCATCCATCTCTCTGCTCTCGGCAAGATCTGCGCGCCTCACGGAGCGGCGATGCTCGTCGAGGCGGGGTGAGAAGATCGGCCGCGTCGGTGCCACGCGCTTCCAACGTGCCGTCGCCGTAGAAGGGGATGAAAACCGGGTCCTCATCGCCGCCGCCGCAGAAGGAAAGGTAACCTCAGATCTGTCCCCGGTCCCCACCTTCACATTTAGTTGGTCTTTTTTTAACATCACAAAACATCGTTGCGCTGACTTGAGCTTTCTTTCAAGTTATTAAAAATTTGGGTATGATGCTTTAACTAACTGGATCTGGACCAGAAATTTCAAAACTTGAAACATTTCACTAGAAAAAGAAATCATTTTTTTCTCTCTTAGATTGGGTTTTGTTTTGATAGTTTTCACCTTTGTAGCAGCAGGAAGAGGAAGAGAACAGGAGGGAGGAAGGCGAAACGAGAAGAGCTCAAGAAGGGGAAAGGGAGGCGAGACGGCGCGTCGCCGGAAACTTCAGCTTGCCTCGCGCGCGAGCCGCGCAAGCACCTGCTGTGCAGCATGTCGCCATCTCTGCCGGACGACCTCATCCCCGACATCCTCCTCCGCGTCCCGCCTGATGACCCCGCGGGCCTCGTCCGGGCCTCCGCGGTCTGCAAGGCATGGCGTCGCATCGTGACCGACCTCTCCTTCTCCACCCGCTACCGCGCAATCCACCGGACGGCCCCCGTGCTCGGCTTCCTCCACAACCCGATGGAGCAGGAGGCGCGCCGCTTCGTGCCCACCACATCCTTCCGCTTGCCCACCCCCGACCACCCTATGCGCCACGTCTGGGACTGCCGCCACGGCCGCGTCCTCCTCTACGACTACGACATGCGCTCCCCCACGCCGGGTTTCGTCGTCTGGGACCCCATCACCGGCGACCGGCACAGAATCCCCGAGGTGGCGGACATGTATACCAATGGAGCTGTTGTCTGCACTGCAGGTGGAGGCTGCGACCACCGCAGCTGCAGCGGGGGGCCTTTCATAGTCGCCTTCGCTGGCGTGGAGCACATAAACGTGTTTGGGGATATTAACTACCTGGATGCGCACGCTGAGTTCTATTCGTCTGAGACCCGCAATCGTGGCTTAAACATCAACATCCACCTTGAATATGAGAAATTTGATCTCGAGGTGGATCGGCCGGCCGTGCTTGTGGGAGACTCCCTTTATTTCGTCTGTAAGTCTGGATTCCTCCTGCGGTACTGGTATGGCCCCCTGCTCCAACTGGGCTACAAGAAGATGCTCGAAGCAGGCATCTACTCAAGCGAGATTGTGACAGTGATCGAGCCACCGAAAGCAAAGAATCTCGGCAAAGTCATTGCCATGATGGCGGAGGATGGCGGACTGGGATTGGCTAGCCTTCGCCGCAACAAGATTTCCCTGTGGGCAAGGAAGACAGGCATGGATGGACACGCTGGATGGGTGCGGCACAGGACTATTGATCTCAAAAGGCTGCTCCCGCTCTCCAATCCCAAGAGGCAACTATGCTTGAGTGGAGTAATTCCTGAAAACGCCAATGTCATCTTCGTGAGCACAGAAGATGGTGTCTTCACCATCGACCTCAAGTCGTCGCAGTCGAGGAAGGTCTCTGAGATGGGCAATGATGTCAAGATTATCTATCCCTTCGTGAGCTTCTATACAGAGACATTGCTGGTATGGTTTCTCTTACTTCTCTGTACTTGGTTGGTTGATTAGCTTAAATCAATTAAAGCATGAAGGATGCATGACAGTTTTTGCTGATAAACTGAAAGCACATCTATATGACACTTGTGCTCTTATATAATGTTGTCATATTATTAGTCAGTTCTTTCCATGCATACATTTAGAATTTTTATTGTGTTGTTGAGCTCATCTATTTATGCGACTGTGATTTTTTATCGATAAACAGTGACACAGTTTCATATCTTTTCAGCAAAGGCTTCCTAGCAGCACATTGCCAGCATCAGAGGGGAAGCTGTGATTGTTGAGGAATCACTTGACGATATGGCCTGTTGAAAGGAGTCAGTACATCCAATCATCTTGCAATGCTGATATTTTTTGTGGGCAAATTTGTCATCTTGCAGTGCTGAAATTCTTTGTTGTTTTTGCTGCACTTGCCAAAATTTAGTGAAACTTGTTCAGTGTTTTCCCCTGGATTTATGTCTTAGTTTAATGTTGGGGTATAGACAAGTCCCTTTTCAGTCCTTGATTAGTGCAACTATATGCTTGGAACTGAATGTTTCATATCTTTCTTAAAAACGTAAATCATTGTGGCAGAAGTAGTCATGGACCTTGTTCTTTCAGCATGATCATGATCACAGGCATGTACTTCATTTCTGTATTTAAAAATACTTGAGCATTGGTTGAATTCTTGTTTAGTGTTCCCATTTGAAACTGCCTGGTTTCGGGTCTTTCATCAAGCCCCTAGACTGGAATTGAAAAAATATTTGAACTTATTCTTCGGTTCTGTGCACCAGGTAGGGAACCTCGATGTTTCTCCTTGAAATGTACTGCACCTGCTTTTACTTGAGACCTGCTGGTTTCATTTGCTAAAAACCCTTGGTATTAAAACGAGTTATCTAACCTAGGTTACTGCCAGGAACTCCTTTATGGTTCACACTTGCGTCTGAAACCTAACGTTGAGTTCGGTTCAGCCGTGCACCTTTGCCTGTTGGCCAGTTCAAACTTGTAGCACTCCCTTTCAAATGAAAAGTGCCAAGTTGACAGTTCTGTACCTCCTTGAACGCCTTTAGAAAGTAGATCCAAGCAGTGATAAAATTCATGGGTGACACAAGGACGTACCGGCCTACTAAGAGACCCTTTTAAAAATTTTAATATCAAAATTGATAAGAAATATTACACTTTGATGTTAAGCAACCTAAAAGGTCTAGAAGGTATGAATTGCTCGACTCTGTTACCCATCTTCCTGTGTCCTCATGCTCATTGCCCTAACCCTACCCCATTGATGTGTGATTAATCTTCTTGTGTCCTCACCCTTCGACAGAAAAGCACTAAGCAAGCACGCAGTTCATCTGAATTTTTGACACTCGCGAGACCAGCATTTGCTGTCTGTCAAGGTCGCGAGAGCCAGCAACAAACATACCTTCAGCTTGATCGTGCAAAATAGCAGCCGCGAATGAAGAATCATCCCGGCCGCCCGTGGCTACTACGTTGATCACGGACAAGAAATGTAGGCTTGTTTGTAGAGAACACTGGTTGTAGATTAAAAAAAATGCCAGGCGTGATGAGCGTCTCAACTTTTGGCTCCACAATAATCGGAATAGAAAGATTTTCAGGTCTCAAACTATCATTGTACAAGCTGTTCATTCCGAGAACAAGTGCTTCCTGTGGACATGTGGATCGATGGAAACTTTCAGATGCAGTACCATACGTAGAGCCTCCGATCCTAATCTTCTTCCATGATTGTTCCGCCTTTCCTAATCTTCTCTGATCGTTCGCCTTCTCAAGCAAACGCCTAGCGTGTTGCCTGCCGGCCCTGGCTCTACCGAACAGAGTACAAGTAGCCCTCCCCCCGTGCTCGGCTTCTTCCACAATCCGATGCACTACAAGTTCCCCCGCTTCGTGCCCACCACGTCGTCCTTCCGCCTGCCCACCCGCGACCGTCACAGTCGCCACGTCTGGGACTGCCGCCACGGCCGCGTCCTCCTCTACGACTACGACTTAGACTCCCCCACCCAGGGCTTCGTCGTCTGGGACCCCATCACCGGCGACCAGCACCACGGCCTCGACGTGCCTGACGTCTACCGCAACGGGGCCGTCATCTGCACCGCCGCCGGCTGCGACCACCACCGCGGCTGCATCCCTGGGGGCCCGTTCATCGTCGCGTTCGCCGGCGTGGAGCGCATCGAGGAGTACGGCTGTTCCCGGGACGCGCACGCCGACTTCTACTCGTCCGAGACCGGCAGATGGAGCCACCGCGTCGACAGCATCCACCTCGACGACAACAAGTTCGACCTCGAGGTGGACCGGCCGGCCGCGCTCGTCGGAGACTCGCTCTACTTCGTCGCCAATAAGTCCGGTTTCCTCCTGCGGTTCTGGTACGGCCCCCTGCTCCGCTGGCCGGGCTACCAAGAGATGCGCGACGCAGGCATCCGCTCGCGCGACATCCTGACGGTGATCGAGCCGCCGTTGAAGAAGGGGCTCGGCAAGGTCATCGTCATGACGGCGGAGGGTGGCGGGCTGGGACTCGCCTGCCTGAACCTCAACAGGATTGCCCTGTGGGCGAGAGAGAATAACACGGCCGGTCCCAAGGGAGATGCCGACGTATGGGTGAAGCGCAGGACCATCGATCTCAGGAAGCTCATCCCGCTCGCCAATCCCAAGAGGCGTCCATGCTTGAGTGGAGTGATTCCCGGGGACGCCAGTGTCATCTTCGTGAGCACTGAAGATGGCGTCGTCTTTAAGATCGAGCTCGAGCAGTCCTTGCAGGCGAGGAAGGTGTCCGATATGGGCACTGACGACGTCAAGATCATCTACCCTTTCGTGAGCTTCTACACGGAGACCTTGCTGGTATGGTTATTTTTACTTCTCTGCAACTGTTTATGATCTGGGACACGTGAACGTACATAATTTGTTTCTAGGTGTGTTCGCTTTTTTTTTAAATTTTAGTAGGTCACATTAATCATCAAAATACTACATATAATTATTAAATATAAAACTAATTATAGAATTGAATGCGCATCAGCGTGATAAATTCATTAAGCTTAATTAAGTCATTATTAAGAGATGTTTACTGTAGCATCACATTATCTAATTATGACCTAATTAGTCTTAATAAATTTGTCCCCTCATTTAGAGGGAGGGTTATGAACTGAGTTTGTCAGTAATCTATATTTAATACTCCTAATTAGTATTACAATATTCGATAGAATAGGTCTAAAAATCAGAGGGGTGGAAATGAACTATAATTAATAAGTAGTAATAATGTTACACATTTTGTTGAGGTCAAAGAAAAATGTTACAACAATATTTTCCGGTAAAACCGAAATTCACGTTGAATTTACTCGTATGCTTTTGCCATACCAAGCACTATAGTGATTACTAGTTTTTGATATATTAATTAGGTCACAATTCTGCCCCTTGCGGCCAGTCTCTCAAATCACATCTCAAACAGTTTTTTTTTTTTTTGGAGAAACCTATCAAACTGAATGTTGTATTCATTAATTTATCTCGTCAAGCTCATCCATTCACGCAACTCTGATTGTTGCTCAATAACAGTAACATTTATATATGATTATTATATCTTTTCAGCAAAGGCTAGCTAGCGGCAAAGCACCAGCTGGGAGCATGTGATCTTTGATGATATGGCCTATCACAATGCAAGGAGTTGTCAGATGCATCATCTTGCTGTGTTGATGTCCTTCGGCGCTTTTGTCTCTTCTTGGGCAATTTCAGCGAGATGGGTTCAGTTCAGTATGTCAGTGTCGTCTTTAATTTCTTGTCGAATTGTAACTGTGGAACAAATAGTTAAATGTCAAACTAATGTTTTCGGCATATATATGAGCCCCTTCTTAGCCTTTGATTAAACTCAGCCACGCTTGTGCTATGTTTTTCTTGAAAAATGAATCATTGTGCGGCTCTGGTTATTTGGGAACACAGACACAATATACAAGGCATAGCTAGTATAATCACTAGTGTAATGAAAGTGTCAATGACGGAGACACACACTTTTATGCTACTTCCCCACATTTAGTCGGCATGTTATAACAAAAAAACTTCTTTGAATTGACTTAAAGTTTCTTTGAATCAAAATATTTGGACTTGAAAATATAAATAACTTATTGATTTTATCAGATGTTTCACAAGTTGAAACATTTCACTTGAAAAAAATATATTTTTTTGTACATATGTGTCAACTTATATCCTTATTCTCATAAACAACACAATAGCTTGCCATATGACAACATTGCGCAGAAACTTCATGGACAATAAGTCATCCAATTGTCCCAACTCGTGAAAAGGAGATCATACAAAATACAATAGAGGTGGGAGCACCAGAGTTGTCCCCGGCCCCCACATTGAGTCGGTCATGTTATAACAAGAAACTTTTGCATTGACTTGAACTTTCTCTGCATAATGAAACTGAAGTGAAACGTGGTGTTGTAGCAAGAAACGGAGATGCGGTTCAACGTGGCTGGAGGCAGTACTGACAACTCTAGTGTACTCCCTTTATTGTTTTGTGACATTGATTAGCTCAAATCAACAATAAAAAACAGAGTAGTGTAATGGAAGAACAGAGCAAATGAGGTTGAAGACAGAGCATAGAGCAATTGTATTGTCATCACGAAACATAATGTAAAAATGGTGCCTTGTAAGTAATGCCCAAATATGTCCAGTAAATTACATATAATGTTTGTCCCTTCTATGCATATAATCCCAAAGCTAGGTGTCAATCAGTATATGCACCTATCCTGAATTTTTCAAATGTGCACCTTAAAAGAAAACCTTTATCCAAGTCTAATGATTATATATGGAAGGACGGTAAAATAATTACTATACTACAACAACCTGTCATTACCAATTTATTTAGGATCCGTAGCGGCATAGCTTCAACATATCTATGGGCGAATCTTGCAAATTCTATGCTCATCGAAGCTTTCTTCTTGAGACTGTAATAATCAGTGGTTTCTCCCCCCAGAATAGAGCTCCGATGTGTGGGTTATTGACCCTCCTGTCATTATCAGTGGTCTGTCACTGTGAAACAGTACTCCTGGCCTCTGTTGCACCACGCTCTCTAGTAGCCGGAGTTCCTCTGCTACCTCTTCCATTGCTGGCCTGTGTTCAGTAGGAATAACTAAGCATCGAGCTGTCAACTCTGCTATTTGAAGCAAAACGTCCATATTGTCCTGGTGATTTGTGATATCAGAGTCGACAAGCTCATCAAGCTTTCCTTTCTTCAAAGCCTCCTGGACCGAGGCAAGACACCTCCTTCTTCTTATATATAACCTTTAAGAGCGTGTTAAGAGCTTGTTAAGAGCTTTAGGAGAATGACACCAAAGCTGTAAATGTCGCTCTTATAGTTAACTCAAACTTCAATAGGTATTCTGGGTCTAAGAGGGTGTTTGTTTCCTAGGGCTAAAGAGCTAAAGGTAAACTTTAGCCTAAAATTTAGCATAAAGGAAACAAAGATATATATACTAAAGTTTAGTACAAGAAAGAAAAGAAGCTAAAAAAGACTAAACTTTAGCCCTTTAAGAAGTGCTAAAATTTAGGCCAAACTTTAGAGTCTAAACTTTAGCACCTAAGTAACTAAGTGTGCTTTTTACGACTTGAATATTTTGAACCGCTGATTATGAATATTAAAAACGTATTAAATTATGTTATTAATAAAAAATGAGTTTTAAAAAGGAATTCACTAGTAGATATTTCAAGCCCAAGACCTTTCGGCCTCTTGGGGCTTGGCCCATCCGTGGCCGGCGCCCACTAGTTGGGTCGACGGGAGCAGCCGAGCAGGGAAAGTGCGGCTTGCGGGCTCCGCTAGGGTTGGTTTTCTGCGGGCGGCGGCGGTCGGAGGCTGGTTTGGCTCGCGGTAGTGAGTGGGACACTCGAACAGGCAGCCCGGCGCGGCGCACCCTCACGGAGTCACGGTACAGCACTCGTCGAGTGGCGGCTCTGGACTCCGGCACGCGGCCGCTGCTCCTCTCCTCGTTCCTCTACAGGTGCTGCAAGTGTCAAACCGCTAGGTATTGCCGTGGCCCATAGATTGTTGATTGCTAGTGGCTAGTGCTACGACCGTATTGCTGCATTGCTACATGTAGAATTTAGCAAATTTATATTTTTTTTGTGCAAATTGGATTGTTGTATTGTAGAATTATTGAAACATGAAAATATTGTATCATTTTCGAAAAAATTTCGGCAAAGAAGAGTTACTCATCTTTGATTCCCTTGTTTGCTCACTTTCATTGAGCGTAATGTTTAATTTTCTTTAAGATGATGTATCGAGATTTTTATGGCTATCCTACTTGTTGACAACTAAATTTGGCCGAGTATGAAAACCTGGGCGAAACAGAACACTACTGCTCTCAATTCGGCCTAAAATCCCCCTCCTTCTCCAACCACTGCCGCTGCAGGTTCACCTCTGTTATCCAGTCGAGAAGCAGGTTCATTTTATTGATCTTGCAAAAAGAAAAAAAACAAGTTTTGCTTGCTGCACGGACTACTTAGCAACCTGAGCGTAACTGCAGTTTTGGAATCGATCGGCATGGAGTGGGAGCTCGCAGAGGTCCCTGGCAACCCAACTCCCTCACTCGAAGACACTACAGGTTTCTCCTTTGATTGTGCTAGTTGCGCCGTGGCTACCTTTTTTTATTTAGTTATTTATTTCTTGTTCTTTTGCTTACTAGTTGACGTGGTGGCTGCAAAGATTGAACCCAAGCTAGCCAATGCTTTCATAAGGTAGAAGACTTTTCATCCCTGTTTATTCTTAAACAATTCATATGGCTTGCACTCTGACGTAATAATCCGGTTTCAATTTCATGGACAGAGTTTCTCCCCTAATAGAAAACTGATGCTTAGTTTTCCAGTTCTGTGGCTTGTTTCTGTCATGTGAATGAGACCGTGTATTCAGTTGACATATAAAGTTGTGTATGCTGTTGCATCCTCTTTTTTCTTTGTTTCAATATGTTTCTCATAGGTATTTTTTTATTCACATTGATATAGTGGCTTGTTTTGTTATAACTGATGATTTTATTGTCGTTTCAGGCAGTTGAACCAGATATGCCCCTTGGAGAATCTGAGGCATGTAAAGCGGGTGCGTCGACATACTTAGAATGGTAGTATATGCAATATTCATCTAGTTCTCATGATTTCAGTTTGCCCTTGAGTTCCCTCCTCATGGAAGGCACTCAACATGTTTCTGACAAAACATATTCATAAGATTCATGCAATTGATCTAGAAACAGTACTATACCAATCTCAACCAAGCAAGCCCCAACAGTTGAAAACTATTGGATATCATCTGTAGATATGTATCTAAATTTACAGTGCAACACAACCTCGTCATTAGTTAAAAGTTGTTTTTGTATGGTCATCTGTACACTTCTCCTCTAGGATCGTCAGTGTGTTTGATGTATTCCATCCTGTCAAATTTTGACTTGTGAAAATTACTATTGTTTCCTCCATGCATATGTGCTGAAATTTTACATGAGCACTAGAATGCTGACATTTGTAAACCTATAAGAAGAATTATGCCTAGATAGATTTATGGAACTATTACAGATCAGCACTAGACTGGAACTAAAGGCTGATCATATAATCTGTAAATTCGATGGAACAATCTTTAGTTTTTTCTATCTAACTCTGTGTTGGATTTGGCAGGAAAATCAGAGTTGTCAATCATCTTATGCATTTCCAATGGCTCAGGAAACTGTTGCGCAGGGTTTCCTGAAAATATACAGAAGATAGTGGACACTTATCAATTAAGTCCTTTTGCCGCAAAAGTAAGTAATCATGTCATCCTTCAGGAAACTATTATCACCATTTGTTTCTGCTTATTATTGCCATAGATTCATCATCGATGAAAATTCTGCAATCTATTATCATCATTGTGTGCATTATCCCACTAACAGTGATCTATGAGTGTTGATGTTTTGCTTTTACCTGACATGTAGATAATTTCTAATTTTAATGCAGACCACTCTGAAGAATATAATCGTTAGGAAAAGTAATAATTATGATTTTGTTTAAAAACTTGATTGCTACTGATGAGAATGGCTAAATTAATTGTCACTTCAAATGTAGCTAAATTATAAGCCCTTGACAGCTATGCTTATTTACCTACATTACCTAGTTCCCTTGTCATTTATTAACATTTACTGTTGGTACAAGTTTTTCACAGGTTGCCAAGTGTTGTGCTACATCAAAAGAGGAGTGGGAAGAACAGTGCAAACTTTGGCCAACATCTTACCATCCCGCACACCAGTATGTCAATGTAACATTGTTCATTCCGTTATATATAGTATTCTTGAGTATTAAAAAAAAAGGTCTTCTAAAAGCTGCTTTTCGTTTCTTTGCTCAAATGTGCAAGATTTGCTAGGCCAAACATTACTTAAAAATGTGGTCTGCTAATGGTACTTTTGATTTTGTCACTGCAAGACCTGCTAGGTCAAATTGCATATTAGGACTCCTGCCTACTTAGAAGCGTTCTGATGAAGAAAAGAACGAAGTTGTGCTGAAGCCCAAAATGGAGCAATTGCTTCAAGGTTACAATTGTCAGCAGTAGACTTCTCTAGAGGTTTTCTTAACTAAACACTACTCTAACAAGTGATACTCTAGAAGAGGTCACTGCTCTTGTACTGCGTTGCCCTATTTTGATGAGCCATTTCAGGTGTTTTGGCACCTGTATCCACAATCATAGTGTTGTCTCTAGTTGTTCTTGTTGCGTTGAGCCATTTCAGCAACAAGAAGACTTGCGGTGGAAATGATCAGATGACTGCTGGCAAAGGCATAGCTCCAGGATCTTGATTGTTCAGTGGATGGTGATTTTGGTGGGCTCTTGGTTGTTGATTTTGAATTGTGGCCCATGATTTGCAAATGGTCCATTACTTCTTTTCCTTGTGTAGTTATTCAGTGGAATAGGATCGCAATAACAATCCCGCTTCCAATTGACAGTTAGGATTGCAAAGGCACTCATGGCCGGGTGGTTACCTCCATCGGCTGGGAGGGGGCTGCCTGGGTTCGATCCTGGGTGCCACACCATTTCATCGCAGGGGCCTCCCTTGTGGTATTTTCTTGAAAACTGTACAGTTAGGATTGTATATATAGTTCTGTTTACAATACAAATAAAATTTCATTGTAAATTATGATTAAATTGAGTTTTTGGCAAAGACTGCAATTCCATTTTGTATCCTCCATGCGATTGTGCTGATGTCGTTAACATGGATTCTAATGGATTATGTTGATTTACAGTCTTGATGTCTGCGTATTTCGGGAGGAGGAATTACCATTAATATTCAATTGCATGAAGACTGCTATTCAGTTATCAAAGGTTTCCACCCTTTGGTTTTATCGTACTTGTTTGGAGCTGTATTATTATAATGTGCCTCACCACATTCAACGCCTCTGGGCAGCAAAAAAAAAAAGTGTCTCTGTTTCATACAGACACGAAATCCACATCCTGCTGCTGAATGGGGTTGGTGTTGAATGGTGATGGTTCATATCAGATGGAACCGTCTTTTAGAATAGAAATCACAGCAACAGCTTGGCCAAGTGGGCAAATTCTATCTGGCTGTAATATTTTTACTGTCCATGAAGAAAACTAATTCCGTGTTTTGCTTTATAATTAACATTATCATTCTATATATATTACCTCAGCTTGTTGCGAGGTGTTTATCAAATATTAATCGCTAACTTCCACTTCGGGTCTCTGCATGAACCAGGCAGGAAATGCTGCTGTTATTGTGGCCCATCAAGTAACCAAATAATTGTTGAGGCTGTCGACCAAACACACCAACACCATCATGATACATCTGAAGAAGGGAACAAAGTCTCCGAAGTCAGAGTGGAAGATGGCAAACTGTTTCTTTCAAGCTCCTGTCGTTCTAAATGCAACACCTTAAGCATGGATGTCTCGTGTATAAACCCGTGGGGATGGACAAAACAAAACACCAGTGGGCTGAAGCCATTGCCGTGCCAAGGCTGTTTTGCATGGCATCCTCTGTGTCATGCTGCCATGGTTGCCATTGAAAAGGCTGCTGAGAGGGATAGAATGCTATTTACTTCATCCACTGCAATAACCAAGCCAATTTCGAATGGCCATCTGGAGAATGATTCTGATAATGAACCAGCAAAACGGTTAAAGGCAGATGCCAAAGTGAGCCTTAGTTTTATCTTCTACCTTTCGTGTTTTGCCATAAATTGCTCAGTGCCAATTACTATTGTATATAATTGTTGATATGTTTTATATGAAAAATTATATTTATATTATTATTGGTGTTGTTTAGTGTACCATTTTATATGTCATAAGTAACAATTTTTCTACCATTTTTTTATAATATTCTTATCATAAATATTTTTTTACCTCTAATATTAATAATTTACACATGTAGTATCGTTTGAGTGCTATGTTGCAAAATTAAGTAAAATAACATTAGAAACTGCTAAGTAGTACTAATATGAATCATAATTCACCATAAAAAAGGGATTTCCACAAGCTCATGATGCCTACAAGATATTACTGGATCTCTATGAAGCCCAACATGTAATACCAAGGTCGTGACCCAATGTCTAAAGATTTCTAGAAGCTTTATCCGATAGAAAAAATCAATTCACACAGAATAGAAACAACACTGCATTACAACGTAATTTTGGACTTGAAAACATGCTCTAATAAGAAAAGTTAAAATACTAAAGTTGTAGATCTCGCCGAGACCTTTTCAGAACATATGTAGATCATATTATTTGGAATTCAGAGGTAAGAGATATAGGCCCCGCATAGAGATCTGCGCAGAGGAGTCCGAATCAGAAGAAATATTTTTGCATCGTAAATGGAAACCAAAACAACGGAATCTTGACTTCCATTAAATATCAAAGTTGTAGAACTTTTCGAAGGCTACGACCTACGAGATAGAGTCCGAGTTTTCCTGATTTGAACTCTTTATGATTTTTTAAATTCAATATTTTATATGGAAGATATGAAACCAATTTGGATTCAATCTCTAACTTTATGGACGTACGGCAGATTGAACGTGTTCACCTCAATTAATAGATTACTAGCAAAGTGCCCGTACGTTGCTATGGACTTAAAAAACAAAACACTCTTTATAACTTAAATATAAATTATTTATATAATAGAATTATTAGATATATATAATATTATTTATATTTTTTACATGAAAGATCATATTTATATTGTTATTGGTTATGCTTCTTAGTATACCATTTTATATATAAAAATAATATTTTTTCACTATTTTTTTATCATATTGTAGAAGTGTTATCTGAAAGGAAAAAATCAATTTACGCAGTCTACAAAATAGCACTGCATTACAACGCGGTTTTGAACTTGAAACCTTGCTCCAATGGAAAATATTAAAACACGAAAGTTGTAAATCTCGTCAATACATTTCCGAAACATATACAGATCATATTATTTGGACTTCAGAGCTAGAAGATATGGGCCCCGCATAGAGACCTGTGCAGAGAAGTCCGAATCAGAACAAATACTTTTGCATCGCATATTTGAAAACCTAAACGGCAGGATCTGTACTTCCATTGAATACCAAAATTATAAAACTTTTTGGGAACTACAATATAGAGTCTAAGTTTGCTTAATTTGAGCTCCAGATGAGGTAGTTATGATTTTTGAAATTTGGTATTTGATATAAAAGGTACGAAACCGATTTGGATTTAATCTCTAACTTTGTGGACACGAAGTGGACGATCGCACCTCAATTAATAGATTGTAGAGATAGAGAAGATTACTAATAACTTTTTTTCTAACAACAACAACAATAACAAAGCTTTTTTAAAGAAAATATTTTTTTTTTACAATGAAATCACCATGTAGGTTCACCACCCGCATGCGCCAGGATGGAAACGTATGACCCCCCACCCCCACCCCGGGTCGGTGGACGTTACTCCGAACTGATTTCACCCGCTTTAATTAGGAAAAAAAATCTATACAGCGCGTGTCCGTAACGTTGATCGAATTCCGCTCACTATATGTACACACACACCAGAAACCTGTACTCCTCCGATCCATTATTGGTAGAAAACTGTCGAAACAATCAAGGGCGTGCGTGAGTAGCACAAGAAACATGCAAGGCGAACTCATAACAATGCCCAAAGGAAAGCAGTGCCGTCGCCGGCGTCTCAGACGCCGGAGTAGGATTGACGACACGGCGACTACGGACATCAACGCCCTCCCCGACGACCTCCTGCAGCAGGTCCTCCTGCACGTCAGCAGCTGGCCCGTCTACCTCTTCCGCGCCGCGGCCACGTGCAAGCGATGGCGCCGGGTGATCGTCGGCTTCCACACTTGCCAGGACGTGCTTGTCGGCCACTACTTCGCCGCCGTGGAGCCACCAGCTGAAGAAAGGACAGCAGGTATCCGCTGCTGCTTTGAGCCCTGGCCACCGCGGCCACAAGCTGCCAACATTCGTCAGCGCCTCTCCCTGGGTTTCCTCCCCGGTGGCGGCCCGCCGTACAATTGGAGGGCGGTCACCGACAGCCGGCGCGGCCTCCTCGCCGTCGTCCAGGATAATCACTGCGTGGTCGTCTGCGACCCTTGGACGCAGCAGTACAGGACAGTCAATCTCATGGACTGGACCCTGCCCGGAAACGACGACGCAGCAGGAGACTACAACATTTGCTTTCTCGGTGCTTTCCTTGTCGACTCTGACGAGACAGGCCTCGAGCTGTCAAACTTCACGGTCCTGTGCGTGCGTCTGGTTCGGGACTACCACGCCGACACGCTGACTGCTCAGGCACGCGTGATCTCGGCAAGCGACAACGGCTGGTTATGGTACTATGACATTAACACGGACATCGGCAATGACGTTATTTGGGGCGGCGTGGGGCACCTGGACATGCACAAGGACTTCCTGGGACGCGAGGGAGGCTCCATCTTCTGGTCCCTAGACTTCAACGTGGTACTCGCCGTGGACGAGACCACTGGCCAGTTCTCAACCTTGACCCTGCCTAGAAACCAGACCAGCCGCTGCGACAGGTGGAGTCTTCGGGCCGTCGCCATGGACGGGGCCGTGCGCATCCTAGGCATAATAGGCAACGACCTGCTGGAAGTGTTCGCCCTGCCGTCTGCTGCTCAAGGCGACGGATGCGTGGTGCAGAAACGGGTCGGCCTGGCTTCCCTGCTGGCCGACGTCGTCGGTCAGGAACAGGACACCAGTTCATCACCAGGCTGCTGGAAGTGCTGGTTCGGCGACACCCAATCGTCGGAGGCCCTCCTCCAACTCTTCGCCGTCTCCCCCACCTCCCGTTGGTTCATATTCTCCCTCGATCTGGAGACCATGAAGCTGACGCGCACCGACAAGAGGTGCACCCACCACCAAGCTGTGTGGCGCTTGTTCCCGTACGAGCTATCCTGTTGCCGCAGACCACGGACTACCTGACCCCTACCTGTCTGTCAGACCAACGCAATAATGTACTATTTTTTGTACTATATATAATTTTAACTAGTGCTATGGGTTTAAAAAAATAAAACACTTTTTATTATTTAAATATAAATTATTTATATAATATAATTATTAGATATATACAATATTATTGATATTTTTTACATCAAAGATCATATTTGTATTATCGTTGATGCTTCTTATAGTATACTATTTTATATGTCAAAAATAATTTTTTACCATATTCTCATTATATATATGTTTTTTAACCTTTAATGTCAACAATTTTCATATATAGTGTTGTTTGAGTGCTATGTTATAAAATTAAGCGAAATGACATTAAAAAATACCCAAATACGAGAAGTACTTATATGAAGCCCAACTCACCATACAAAGAGGGCTTTCCATAAAACTATAACGCCTATGAGACACCCGTGGATCTCTATGACGCCCAACATGCAATTCATGCAGTCTAGAAATAGCATTATGTTCCAACGCTATTTTGAACTTATAGATGTGCTCTAATGAGAAAAGTTAAAATACGTAAGTTGTAGATATCATCGAGACCTTTTCGAAACATATGTAGATCTTATTATTTGGACTACGGAGCTAGAAGATATGGGTCCCGTACAGAGACCTGCGCAGAGAAGTCTGAATCAGAACAAATTTTTTTGCATCGTATATTTGGAAACCAAAACGGATGGATCAGGACTTCTATTGAATACCAAAATTGTAGAAATTTTCCAGAGCTACGAGATAGAGTCCGAGTTTAACTTATTTGAGCTCCAGACGAAGGAGTTATGATTTTTTGAATTCGATACTTGATATAGAAGGTACCAAACCAATTTAGATTCAATCTCTAACTTTATGGATACTAAGTGGACGACCACACCTCAATTAATAGATTGTAGAGATTGATATTTTTATATAAAATATCATATTTGTATTACCGTTGGTGCTTCTTAGTATACTATTTTATATGTCAAAAATAATAATTTTTTAATATCTTTTACCATATTCTCATCATATATATGTTTTTTAACTTCTAATATTAACCATTTCCATATGTAGTGTCATTTGAGTGCTATATTGTAAAATTAAGTGAAATAATATTAAAAATATCCAAATACGAGAAGTACCGATATGAAGCCCAACTCACCATGTAAAGAGGGCTTTTCACAAAACTATAATGCCTACAAGACACCCTTGAATCTCTATGAAGCCCAACATGCAATTCACACAGTCTAGAAATAACACTATATTCCAATGCTATATTAAACTTATAGAGGTGCTCTAATAGAAAAAGTTAAAACACGTAAGTTATAGATCTCATCGAGGCCTTTTCGAAATATATGTGGATCATATTATTTGGACTTTGGAGCTAGAAGATTTAGGCCCTGTACAGAGACCTGTGCAGACGAGTCTGAATCAAAATAATTGTTTTTGTATCGCATATTTGGAAACCAAAACGGATGGATCTGGACTTCTGTTGAATACCAAAGTTGTAGAACTTTTCCAGGGCTACGATATAGAGTCCGAGTTTGACTCATTTGAGCTCCGGACAAAGGAGTTATGATTTTTTGAATTCGGTACTTGATATGGAAGGTATAAAATTAATTTGGATTTTATCTCTAACTTTATGAACACGAAGTGTACGACCACACCTCAATTAATAGATTGTAGAGATTGACATTTCTTATATGAAAGATTGTATTTGTATTACTATTGGTGTTTCTTATTATATTATTTTATATATCAAAAATAATAATTTTTTAATATATTTTACCATATTCTCATCATATATATGTTTTTTAACCTCTAATGTTAACGATTTTTATATGTAGTATCGTTTGAGTGCTATATTGCAAAATTAAGTGAAATAATATTAAAAATGTCCAAATATGAGAAGTACCGATATGAAGTCCAACTCGCCGTATAAAGAGAGCTTTCCATAAAACTATAATGCCTACAAGATACCCCTGAACCTCTATAAAGCCCAACATGCAATTCACGCAGTCTAGAAATAGCACTACATTCTAATGCTATTTTGAACTTATATAGATGCTCTAATGGGAAAAGTTAAAACATGTTTCAGTCACGTTATTCATTTTGGCGCGACTCTTTTACCACTCGAGCTTGCCATCTACCCGACGTGAAAATTTTGGTCCACGTGGTGTAAGTCACACCATGCTATTTGACGTAACTGATTTACGAGTCGCGCCGGACAGTTTAGCACGACCAAATGGTCTAGATTCTAAAACTATAGATTGGTGCTATTTATTATTAAAATATTAATTTAAAAATGTTTACTTTATATAAAAAAAGTCCCATTGGAGGGGTGGATCTGGTCTCCATGGGCCAACTCAAGGCAGATCTGAGAAGCATAGCACCCCACCTCCAGTTTTGAACCCCCCATCGTGTGTCGGAGCTGAGGAGGGGGCATCGAGCAGAGGAGGCGGGGAGCGCCATGGCGGCTATCCAGCCCGATGAGAATCGCAGCCATGCCGCCGGGAGGTGGCAAGTGCGCTCCAGACCCGACATCAAGGAGGCCGGGGCACTCGAACGAGTTCAGCCCGGTCGACTCCTCGACGAGCGCAACAGAGCGAGTGGGAGGACGGAGCTGTAGTTGCCCGCCAGCCCCATGGTCGTCCTTCCTCCTTTGGACCTCGCAGCTGCTAGATCCGGACAGAGAAGCCCCGAATCTATCCACAGGCAAGCAGATCTGAGGGCTGGAGTCAAGAATGGCACACATCGAGAGGAAAAGGGGGAAGAGGGGAGGAAAAACGGGAAAAGAAATGAATCGCGGTGGGAGACCATTGGGCCGCCGCCACTGGTCGCTGCCGCCAATGATGGCGGCCGGAGATGGCTAGGATTTGGGGGCTAGTCGGGGGTGGTTGCAGTCGCCCCTCTCGTCGCCTCTCGAGACGATGCGGAGGGGGCCCTCGATTTTTCAAGTTTTACTGGTGTGTGACAGAGAATGCTTCACAGTTAAACATGTCTTTCTTGTTTATTTCCATGTCATTGTCAGATCATATGAAGTCTCGAGGTTTATAGTTTCTATTCACACTTATAGTTTGGCTGGTTTAAGTTGTCTTTCAAGTTTATTCATGCTAACATTAACTGGATGTGATATCAACATAGATGTTATATTGTCAGCTTCCGTAGCAACCCATAAGCAAACACCTAGTTAGATTGAAAATAAAAGGAATAATAACTAAGAAGAGATGAAAAGAATAAAAAGGTAAGGATTAATAACTGTATAAGAGAAGAATTGATAAAATCTACTACTGCTCGGAAATGGTCCAATGAAGAAGTAAAACTAGGTGACAAACTCCCATGCATGCAAATTACGAAATACAGTAAAGAAGAAAAATGTGATGCATGATGACATAACCCAAATCCATAAGAAACCATCAGATGAGCAAGTTTAGATTTTATCCAGTCACTGAAGCCGCCTCCTTGACACAACCGCATACTATTATTTTGCGCTAGCAGTGTTTGGCTCACTTGCACCCTCCTCCTGTTGATTTGCACGGACTTGTGTCATTGGCCAATGCTCTTCCTCATCTGCAGCACCGCCACCACCACTGATCGATGCCGGACCATTGGCATGGTCACCAACCATCCCATGCTCCATGCCGCTGCTCGTTGGCCCGTAAAAGTCGTTTCTGTTGTGATGGTCGCCGAAAAACCCTCCTTTGAGCATGTCCAGAAATGGGGTCTCAGCACCGAAAGTCAGTGCCGGTGCCATCGTCAAGCTGGGCAAGGGCAGCAGAGCAAAAGGCGGAAGGTTGAAGCCGCTGGACATAAATGTTGGGAGCACGTTGGGGAAGTCCTGTGCAATTGGCGAGGCGCGCACCACATGCTGCTGCTGCTGCTGCTGCTTATCAGTGGAGTTGGAGTTGAATGATGACGAGGAGGCGGCGGAGGAGCGCTTGTTCTTGCGGCATCCACCGCCAACGGGAACGTCGCGGAGAGAGCCGCCTTGGGTCCAGTAGCGGCGGCAGGCCTTGCAGAAGTAGCGCGGCTGCAACGTGTTGTAGTTGTTGTAGTAGCAGAACTTGGTGTTGCTGGAATCGCAACGTGGGCACCTCAGTCCTTGATCAGGCTCCGGACGAGGCTTACGCTCCCCTGCTGTCGCCTGCCATCGTGCCTGCGCATGCTTCATGTTCCTCCCTTCCACGACTTGCGGCGCCATACCCATAGGCTTCTGCATGCATGGAGCAAGTATTTAATGACCTTGAATTATGCTTGTATCTTTGACATACTCGCTAGTAGATAGGGTTTAATTACAAAAAAAGTGCTTGTGTAGAAAACATTTTTAACTTCTCTATTGCGGTAATTATCTTCAAACCATGCATAAACACACAGAAGAAACAGTAATACTTATCACTATCCACCTGATTGCCGGTAATTATTAAGTAGTATCATGCGCATTAAAACTCATCCAAATTTGATTAAAACCGTCCTAACAAAGCCAAAACAGTAAATACAAAGGAACTGATATTCGAACAGGGGCCTAGAACTAGTGCTGGTAAATAAATGAAAGGAAAAGAAAAGGCTGAAGCATCTTTGAATTTATTTGGTGGTCCAGTTGACAGAGAACATTGTATTACCTATAATATGGCCATGTTTAGCATATCCGAACATATCAAGGTCTGTAGATATGGTAGGATAGGTTACGTCATGTTTTTAATTAAGGTACGCTCTGTGTTGTATACGTATACAATTGAGAAATAGTATCGTGTGAAATCGTATCCTATGTTAGGCTCAACATTTTTGTAATGTGGCTGATTATTACCTGCTCGTGCTGGTGGTCGTGGTGATGGGCAGTTGCGGTCGCAGTGCTATTGTTGTTGGCCTTCTTGGAGGAGCATGAGGTCATCATATCCATGGATCCACCAAACGGTTTCTGTAGGGGAAAGTTATTAAAAACATACCATCTCAAAAAAAAAAGAGAGAGAAAAGAAAGAAAAAAGTTATTAAAAGCATACAGATCGATCAGAAGAAGAGGTAAATGCTCTCTAGATCAATCAAACCTGTAGATTGAGACGACATACCAACATGAAGAGAAGAGAGTAGGAAGACTGACCCGCTAGAGTGGAAGTGTATTGCACACCAGCCTTGGCAGAACCTCTTAATCCGTAGCCCCTCTCGCCGTCGCTGGATTGGAGAAGAGTAGGACTGTGCAGTGGTGTTACCGAGAGATGCCGCCTTTATTTTTGTACTAGGAGAGACAGAGAGAGAGAGAGAGAGAGGATAGCAAGGGAGAGACAGAGGGATGCGAGAGTACGGTGCAACGGAAAACGGCTGGCTGGTTTTCGTGGAAGCAAGAGTGCAGCACGACGATCACGCAAGCTTCTTGCTCCCTCGTGCTGCCATGGAACAAAATGGATCCATACAATGAGTTGTCACGCCTACTGTTCCATTGGCGCACAACGGAAAAAGAAGAGAAAGTGACAAATAAACCAGAATGGAGTCCACAGTATAGCCTCAACTCAGTGGCGCTTTACCCTGTAAGCCTTAATATGTTTTTCTTCTTTCTTTAATCAAGTATCACCAGCAACGGACAACGTACTGGGTTGCGCCAAATTGTCACTCATCCGGCATACCCTTTAGATCCAGCCGTGTAATGGACCCATCCAAAAAAGTGTTTGCCCACTGTTTCGTTGGCATATACACAATGGTATCACCATGGAGAGAGAGAGATGAAACGAAAACAGTAGGCTGGTTTTCCGTGGAAGGAAACATGCAGCACTTGCATGCTTCTCGCTCGCTAGTGTTGCCATGGAACGTAAATACGTAATAGACTCATCTAGAGAGATACCACACCTATTGTATTGGAGATATGTCCGAGAGACATTACGGATTTGATTCGTATGTGAGGGTCATACGGATATTGATTTATGAGGGATTAGTCTATTAATGGGCCAACTTATCGAGGGCCATTAGAAGGGTCTATATAAGTGAAGACGGGGCAAGGGGTGCAGGCAACCGACCAGTCTATAACCCTAGCCGCCGCGCTCCTCTCTCTCTCGCCCATAAACCCTAACCGTGTTGCCGGTGCTAGCACGCCGCGCACGGTGCTCTAACCCCGTATGTGTGGATATCGCAAGGAGGCGCTGCTGTTGCTGCGGTGCCGGACGGCTGGACTAGGAGGAGACATTAATCGACTACTTCCTCTACACCGACGCACGAATACGTTGGACGAGCTGCTCCAACCCTCGCTTCTGCTCCGCCTGCACGTCTAGTGGTAACGATCTATGACCCCCTCTTGCAAGGTTTCCTGGTTGAACGGTAGAAATTTTATATGCTATCGTAGCCTACCCGTTCTCCAACAGTGGTATCAGAGCCGATCTTGTGTAGTTTATGATCTGGATCTTGTGCACATAGTTGATATGCTGATGTATTAGATTAGATCTATTACATATTTTTATGTACGGGTTGATTAGATCAATGGTGATAGGGAGGTTCACAAGGTAATGGACGGATAGCGATACATGTATCATTGATTTATTTGTGTTTCTTCTCTGTGCGTGCGCGACTTGTCCCTACCGGCCGGAATTACCATCGGGACTAACTGCGTGCGTCAGTAGAGGAGCCAATAGTATCATGATCATATACTGCAGTCTACTCATGAAAACCTAATGGAAAACTGAGGTATTATGAATGACTCAAAATCGGGCAAATATGATTTTCCCGATAGGATTTCCATTGCGATTTTATAGACTCGAAATCGGGACCGTCATACGGACATGTCTAGATTGTTACACCCCTTTTTGGCCACACATTAGCATTCGCTTCTCGCCTAACTTGTTTTTACAAAGAATGTTGTGAATAGTATGACCCAAGATATATATATGATGTATGTATGTGATTTGCATGGCCTGCGTGTTATGATTAATTACAGCTGGGTTGAGGCTGTCATATTATTGTATAACAGTCTGCATGTCGACCTGTGATACTTGATATTCTTATGCAGTTTATTACTAGCTATTAGTTCACTACAACAGATACAATTTTCTCCAATAGCCATTTAGCATAGCAACAACCTTGTTGTAAAATCAGAAGTGGTTCCCGACAGCCCTATTACATATTGTATTTCTAAGAGCATTGTCCCTGTTAGTGCGTTGATAGGCAACAATGTTGTCATAGATTTTGCCATGGTGGTAGGTTTTATCGTAGGAAATAAGAAGACAACTGCACTGTTGGCATTACTGTGCAACCAAACTAACAGCCCTGTTGGGGATCCATTTGGATATATCATTTTTGGATATTAAAATATATTCATAAATAGGCTTGCGCTGAGTTGGTTTGAAGTGGTGTTGGCGTGTTGTACTCTGGTGGAGGATGGTTCGATTACTAGTCCTGACTCAAATATTGTTTTGTCTCTTCTTTTACTTATTTTTTTTCTAAGAAAATGGCTACTGCGTTGACTCTACTACTCAATTACCTAGAAAAAATATAAATAATGTCACTCCTAATTTGCAAATCTTGGAAAGAATGGAATTTCAATTTTTGAATTGCGGTCATAGACCATAGTCCGCTTAGAAACTGCTGCGTTGACTCTACTACTCAAATACCTAGAAAAAATATAAATAATATCACTCCTAATTTGCAAATCTTGGGAAAATGGAATTTCAATTTCTGAATTATGGTCATAGACCATAGTCGGCTTAGAATATGTTCTTGTGACCATATGCTCAACTTTTCATTGTGTCACCATATATCTATAATAGGGGTAAGCTAAGAAAGAAGGATAGGCAAATAATTATTATTAGGTGATGCAATATCCGGTGCTTTGCTCCCGTTTGAGCACTAGTGCACAACAACACAATGTCAATAATAAAAACTTATGTCTTAGTAGGTACTTAACTAAGTTGTATTTTCTTACACCTTGCTCTACCCTTATGCATATGGCACTAGAACGCTCATAAGAATACCATACCTATGACAGATGGATATATTCGAACTAATATTTTAAAATTCCTTATAAGATGATATATTCTGTAAAAGTTTTAGATAAGTAGATGGATATTAGTCTAAATAGACAAATGGTATATGCATTTGGGTATGAAGCATAGGTAACTGCTACACACTCCAACATATTATTTCTAAATAGTTTTGTCAGATAATTCAAACTAATATTTTAAATTTCCTTATGAGATGATTTATTCTGTAAAAGTTATAAATAAGTAGATGGATATTAGTCTATATTGGAAAATAAAAAAGAAAAATACTATAAAGTATAAAATAGAATTATTCTGCAAAAGTTATAAACGAGATGATTGTTAGACTAAACGGAAAAATAAAAAAGTAGATATTACAAATAGTGAATCTAGCCAGGTTAATAAACAAGAGTACTACCAACAGACCACCTGACACTTCAATAAAGATAGTGGTAAGTTGTAGCAGTAGTAGTCTATGCCCGTGGGAAAAAAATCCTAGTATTTAGAGTTCAGATCGGCCTCCCCTCTGCAACAGAATTCTTCTTTATGGTGCCATATCTCCTAGTTTCCCGTGATTCGCCGCCAAAAGCAGTGGTTTCGGTCCTGGAAGATGTACCCACGATGGATTCCTATGAATCCTAACTGCCGTTCCCTCTTTTTTTCTGGAAAGAAAAACCTCGTTCCCCTCCCTGATATGCCGCCAATACTCCTGGGTTTTAGGATCACAACCTCCACCTAGGGTTGAGGATACAGTCCCCTGTCTCCAGAGAATCATATTGACATCGCCGCCCGGTCACATTGACTTCTTCGTAGTTTTCAGTCCATGACAATCGCACAGAGAAATTCTGTTGCCCGTAAACAAGCAGAGATTGGAATGCAGGTTTGTCTCTTTTTTTTACAGCTACAGTTTCGTCTCTACCGAGTCTTTTGATTTATGATTATCGCTTTTGAATCTGTTTGCTGAATTATTACAATATTGAATTGACATAATTGTACCACATGAAGTGAGGTTAGATGCATCCCGTGAGATATTCGTTTCATTCTGGAATTGGAATCAAATTATGTCAGCAGCCCAGCTTATCTGCTAGGGTACTAGATGTATGTGCACTCTGGTAGCTAGGGGTTTATTTTTCTACAATCCTTATATAATTCTGATGTTTTCTATGAATAAACTTAAATTTCTGATGTTTATAGGGAACAAAACTATTATACACACATACTATTTTTCCATGAATTGTAACTTCCACTCGACAATGCAGGCAATCATCACATCACACATCTATTGACTCCACTCCAGCTGATCACTTCAAGGTCACGGCACACCATGTAAGCAAATGCAGAACTGCTTTTCTTTGCTTGCACATATGTCTCTTTATTATTATTTTTTTATTTATGGCATTTAAATTTGCAAGCTTGTCTTATCTCTGAGTGACTTTCCTTTGCTTTTCTGACATTAGTAATGTGAGAACCTTGTATATTGCCATAGTTACACTCATAAAAATTCTCTTATTTTAACTGTGGCGCCAATGATCAGGGATCGTAGATGTATGATGATTGGAGTAAAAATGGTCCTAACCCAAATTGGTGTAAAAAAGCACAAGAATTTGACAATCTTGCATTTTCCCGTCCGAATGATCGTAGTGAAGGTGTGCATTGTCCCTGCAGCTTGTGTGGTAGCTTTAAGAAGCAAGATGAATACAACCTTTCACATCATATAGTCAAAAATGGTTTCGTGCCTAATTATTTTGTATGGAAATATCATAGGGATACAGAACCTTATTGCTCAGAAGATGAATCTGATGATAGGGACCACCTAAATGATATGCTACACGATTTAGTTGATGCTAACCAACCTGATGATGCTATGAGTGAAGCTGAAGAATTTTACAGGATGTTGGAAGCCTCTGAACACCCAGTCCATGATCACACTAAAGAAACAACCCTTTCTGCAGTAACCCGTTTGATCAATTTTAAGTCCCAATTTATTGTTTCAGCAGCTGGTTATGATACATTAATGAGATTGATTTGTGACCTGCTTCCAGAAAACTCAGTAATTCCAAAAACCTTCAATAAATCAAAGAAATTGCTGAGCAGTTTGGGCATGCCATATGAAAAGATAGATGCCTGCTATAATAGATGTATGTTGTTTCGTAAGGAACACAAAGACAAGACAACTTGTGACAAATGTATTGAACCTAGATACCATCAGAGAGATTCTAGTGGTTCAAACAAACATTTGAGTCCAGTTTCACGCAAAGTACTAAGATATCTACCAATCATTCCTCGGTTGAAAAGACTTTTCATGTGTGAAGAGATTGCTAAGTATATGGGGTCCCATGCTGAAACTTGTAGTAAAAAACCAGGAGTTATGATGCATCCATCAGATGGTGATGCATGGAAGCACCTTGATCAGGAGTTCCCTGAATTTGCTAAAGAGCCTAGGAATGTTCGCTTGGGTCTTTGTATAGATGGGTTTACTCCTTTTAGCTTTGGTGCTGCATCTTACTCATGTTGGCCGGTATTTCTCGTGCCCTATAACCTTCCACCATCAATGTGCATGAGAAAGGAAAACATATTCTTAACACTTGTAATACCTGGTCCGAAACATCCTGGTAAAAATTGGGATGTGTACATGGAGCCCTTATATGATGATTTGAAGTTATTGTGGAATGATGGCGTCCAAGTTTATGATAGATCTGTTCGGTCTACTTTTAATCTTAAAGCATGCTACTTTTACTCTATAAATGATTTGCCAGCACTAGGTAAGGTCTCGGGATATGGTACTCATGGAAAGTTTGCATGTCCTGTGTGCTTAGGCACTGTCAAGGCTTTTTGGCTAGCCAATGGAAGGAAGTATTGCTGGTTTGATTGCCATAGACAGTTCCTTCCTGTGGAACATGCTTTTAGAAGGAGTTTGAAAGCTTTTCAAAAAAAAAAACTCAAGTTCGTAGTGCTGTACCACATCAGCTGACAGGGGAAGAAGTCTACGAGCAACTCAAATCTTTGGTTCCTAATGAAGACAAAGGGGGTAATGCATTTGTAGGGTTTGGGGAGACGCACAACTGGACACACATACCAAGAATGTGGCAGTTAGCATATTTTCGAAAACTTCTCATTCGCCATAACATTGATGTCATGCATACTAAGAAGAATATAGCTGAATACTTAGTGTGAACATGCTTAGACATATCTGATAAAACAAAGGATAATGTCAAGGCAAGATTAGATCTAGCTTTAATTTGTGATAGACCATAGTATGAGATGCAAGAGAAATCAAATGACGGTTGGGAAAAACCAAGGGCTTTGTTTTGCCTTAGTCGACCATAGAAGTTGGCAGTTCTAGAGTGGCTGAAGAGTTTGAAATTCCCAGATATGTATGCTGCAAACATTAGGAGAGGTGTAAATTTGTCGGATCTTAAGATAACAGGATTGAAGAGTCATGACTACCATATTTTCATGGAGCGACTATTACCTGTTGCTTTTCGTGGATTCCTTGATAACAACATATGGCTTACATTAGCAGAGTTAAGTTTCTTTTTTAGACAACTATGTTCCAAGGAGCTAGAAATAGACAGAGTAAAAAAATTAGAAGAGAACATTCGTATCCTTATGTGCAAGCTGGAGAAGATATTCCCACCTGGATTTTTCAATACAATGCCACATCTTATGATCCACTTACCATATGAGGCTAGAGTTGGTGGGCCGGTACAATATAGATGGATGTATCCCTTTGAAAGGTAAAACAATGGCTATTTTTAGATGCGTTAATGTATATGTCATTCATATTATTTATTTGTACATTATATGGTCAAATGACACAGGTTAATAAAATATTTAAAACATTTGGTGAAAAACAAGGCTCGTGTTGAAGGGTGCATCGTTGAGGCTTACATAGTCGATGAAATTTCTAACATTGTTAGCCTATATTTCAAGCGTGATGCACCATCAAGTCGTACTAAAAGGCCTAGATATGATGATGGATATGAGACACATAATGATAATTGTAGTCTCAGCACATTCAAAGTACCAGGTCATGTTCATGGGAGGCGAGGGACGAAAGTCCTTACAAGAAATGAGCATCATGCAGTTATGTTATATATTTATTCTAATACTCTAGAGATGGATGATTTTGTGATGTGAGTAACGTTACTTTTTAAATTACATTTTTCTTTTATATCTTCAATCTCTAATATAAATACACACTGTTTAGGAGATTTGATAAAGCAGAATGTAGGAATTTCCACCAAGCAACACAGCGGCAAATTGATAAAACAAGAAAATCTGGTGCTGGTAGAGGCCATCTGAACTTATTTGAATGGTTTAGAAATTTGGTAAGTTCCTACAGAATCACTAGGAAAATAATCTCTTTTCTGACCAGTGATCTTATTTGTTATACATTTACTGTAGTGCATAATTGAAGGAGGTATCAACAAGGATCTGGTTCAATTATCTCATGGTTGTCGTACACGTGTGTCCTGCCTAACTGGATATGATGTTAATAACTTTAGGTTTCGTTCTGAAAAATATGAAAAGTCACGGCCTAATTTAACAACAACAAATAGTGGTGTGTTCCTCTCGTGCACTGAAGATGATAACACTACAGATTATTATGGGGTTATTGAAGAGATTATTGAAGTTACTTTTGAGGGTTCCCAACAATTTAAACTAGTTTTATTCCAGTGTTGATGGTTTCACCCAACCAGTGGGATTAGGAAGTCTCCAAATATTGGATTAATTGAGGTTAATCCAAATACAAAGCTCCCTGGTTATGAACCATTTGTTCTTCCTCACCAGTGCAAACAAGTATTACACTCCCTATCCATGCCAAACTAGGGATTTGTGACATTGGTGGGTGGCACACCACGTTCCAAAGCGTGGTGATCTAGAAGCATCCATAGTCGGCCATGGTGATGATGATGATGAGACACCTAGTTCTATGTTTTTTCAAGAGGATATTAGCAGTGGAAATCTTGTCATTGATCTTGCTACAGATTTTAAGTTTATGCCTACAGTGTCTGATGCTGATGTGATACAAAATCAATCTGATGTTGATCTTTTGAATAAACAACACACTAGTGGTTCTATTGAGTCCAATGAGCCTCTTCCAGATGATACATTGATCGAGATGGATGATCCACAAGATGATTCTGATCAAGAGGATATATATGATGATCCTGATGATTTTTAAAATTATGTTATACTATAGACATAAATTTATTTTTTATAATGATATTGGTCCCATGTCAGAATTTCCCTATGATAATGTTGTTTGTGTCTGATGTGTTTCTCTACGTTTGAGTGTATATTACTTTAAATTATCATGTTTCAGGCCTCGTGAAAGAGATATTGGAGAGGCAATCCGTGCTTCTTGCAGGAGGCGAGGTGTTCCAGAGCAAGAACTTGGTGATAATGTCGGCAATGACTCGACGCAGACTGGCCAAAACAACCAAAACCCAGAAAACAATAGAACATCTCATGGTTGTAACACGGTTCCCCCAGCACCAGCAACACATGCTGCAAAGGCTGTTCTTATACCTTCCGGTGATAGGTAATTATGTAGGGTAGATAAATGGATATATATTGCTATTTAAATTACCTTTTGTTTTGCAATATACACCAGTGCATTGGTAACATTTGGCATATAACATTGGTGTAGAAATTGGTGTGTACAAAACTTTAACAAGAAAGATCGTGTTCCCAACACTATATTAGGTGCCTTGCTGAAGCATCACTACCCTCAGATTGTGTATGACACCACGGGAAGACCACCATTAAATGTTGCTGCCACAAAATGGAGGCATTGGTGTATGAAAGGACAACAAGATGATACTTGTGCTGACAGGGTTAGATCTGATTTCCTGGTAATGTTTCACAAGCACTGAGCTTTTTTTATTATGACTAGACCATATATGAATCTGTGTTACACATTTTCTTTGATTATAGGCACGATAAAGTGGCCTGATAATGAGCCTGAGCTTAAGAACAAATGGATGACAACCCTTGAGGCTTGTTGTACAAAGCTAGCATCCAAAGCAATCTATGATCTGAGGATTTATGCAGTAATGGCATACAAAATAGAGATCGAGGAGGAAATCATTGAGTTTGAAGCTGCAAAGTTGATCCACCTGCATGCACATGAGTACCGCCAAGTACCTTTCAGTTGGATAAACATTGATGCTTGGAATGAACTATGTAATTGGTGGGGTTCAGATAAATTCAGAACAGTGAGTGCTATGAAGAGGGGTGCAAGACTATCTAGACCAGAAACTATGAACTATGGGGGTCACGCTCCGTCACCCGCACACAACAATGCTTATACCCTTGAGCTTTAGGAGTGCAGTTTTTATTTGAACATATGCCTGAATGTCGTAGTTTCTATGTGTTTAATAGGAGGCAACATATGGAAGACCATTTAGCTTGATTGAGGGATTTGCTGTGCATATGGGAGCATCGAAACAAGTTGTGGCAGAGGGCGATGGCACTGAGCTGCCTCCACTTACAAATGAACGTGCCCAAGAATATTTGGTACCAAATTAAACTTTATTACATTTTGAGAATATTTTATTTATAGACTCTGACATTTTTCCATTTGGTAGGATAATTATCGTGATGGCATGAGGCAAGTTTATGGAGAAAATGTTGAATGGGTGCGGGCTCCTTTTGATGCACAAGTTATGTATGACAACACCAGAAGGAAGCCACATGGAAAGTTTGCAATTGCTGATGGTGCTGTTGATAGCTCAGAAGTGCAGTTTTCCACTAATGCTCGTCCTTCACAGTCCCAGAGTTCCATTCAAAGGGAAAGAGAACTGCTTCAGCAGGTTCAAGATGTCAAAAGACAATGCCAAGAGGACCACAACTTATTTTGTGAAGCACTTCTCAAGTTCAATGAAGATATGGCTCAGGTTATTACTATTCTATCCATACTAGTAACCTGTGGCTGTATAATTTTTTTTGAACCATTTCTATCTCAGTGATGTTTGTTAGAATATGAGGCAGGGATGTGCAAATGCTCCTCCACCTCAGATCAATTTGGCCTCATTGTTCCCGGACCATGTACATCCTTCTGAGTCAGTAAGTATTTGAATTCCATTCACCCTATATACTTTTGCTACCCATATCACTCCAAAATTTTAAAACTCCAATCAAATGGAATTCCTCTACTGAACACACTAGTACGTATGTGCATGCCAACTGTGGACACTTATATATGAATACTTATTTGTAGGGCTCCATGGGAAATAGTTCTGTAAATGCAACATTACCGCGAACGGGTGGAAGTCGATCTTGTCAACAGCCTCCACCTAATATTTATCAACAGGCAAGGATCTTTGATAATATTTATTGTTTACCTCTATAGAATCGTGGACTCCTCTCTATCATCACTAACTTTTGGTTTAAATAAAGGGCACCATGGAGAACAATTTTGTAGATGACGCGTCATGGCGAATGAATGGAAGTTCATTTAATCATGCTACTGGACAAACTTTTTCAGCCTTTTTACAATAGGTGACTTCATATTTTAGTTTTCTTTATCTTTTTACTACACAAATTAGCATTTCATAAGATTCCTTAATGGTTCACACATATATTTTGTAACACTATCACACTTTTCACAGGTTGGCATTGGAAATGGCTTTGATAATATGGAGTTGCAGAGAATGGATGGAATTAACTTTCGATATGCTACTGAGCAGGCTACTCCAAACACTTCACGACATGTAACAATCAAACTTTGTTGCCTATAGTTCAGTTATTGTCATACTTTATGAATGTGCAAGACATCAAAAGCGTACCCTGTTTTTGTTTTGAAGGAATCCATGTAAAACTACTCCAGAAATGTGTCAGTGGAGAGAATGGGTAGAAGTGCCACTGGAAATGAAGGGACGCCTACAAACAACTATCACAATAGCCAGATGAGAGACAGGGACGAAAATGAAGATGGTGTGTGTTTCTGATAGGATTTTAGTTACAATTTAGTGTAGATATGTGCGGTTAATTTTAGTCCTTATCTATGCAGTGGTAAACTAAAGCAGCTTGCACTTCTGGTCCTTTGTTATTTCTAGAAAAGGTTTCATATTAACTATCATCAATTCTGTACTGGGATATGGTATATTCGAATATTATCTATTCATCTCCAAAATTATTGTTCTATCTGTTTGGGTCCATAAGTTGTTGATCGCCAATTTGTTTTCATTCATATTCATATTTATTTATCTTGAATAAATAGTAATTAACAACATACCATCCTTTTATGACAATGTTGTCATAATTTTAGACTAGAATACAGGCTGTCACTTGAAATTTCCATGACATTTGCACTGTCAGGGATTTTATCACCAACATGCCTCTCGGCAATATGTTTTCATGTACCTACGACATGGCTATTGGAAAACAAATAATTATCCCCGATAGCACTATCACATAAGATGTCCTTCCAACAACAGTCTCAGCGGGTTTGGGGCAAAGTTTATCCGACAGTCGTTGCTGTCGGGAAAACAAATCATCAACATGGCTGTCAGAGTTTACTCCTTATTTCCGATAGAGCAACCCCGACAGGACATGCCCGACAGTTGGCTATCGGAGATTTATATTCCTGACAGTTTTCATATAATTCCCGACAGTATAGAACTGTCGGGATTTCTGTGATTTGTTGTAGTGGTTGTAGTAGCTAAGTGTTAGTTCATGGAGGCCTCAAGCATGATGGTTGAAGGGACTGGAGACATGACGATGGCAATGGAGATGGAGATCACCAATTGAAAAGGCCATACTATTTCACAGTTAATATGATTGCCTCTGATGATGTTCCTGTCATCCTATTCTTTCATGTGTTATTTATATTGGATATGATTAACATGTTAGAATAGGTTCCCTCAAGAAAAATTAAATTATATACCCTTCCAATAGCTGCACCTATTAAAATTATGATCATTGTATGGTATGTCTGGCAAAGTAGAGTATCTCAACTATCTTAATTATCAGGGTAAATATCGGACATTTATATGCATATTATTGGTTTAATTAACAAAGCTATCAAAACGGTTTTGGGGTTTGGGGCATGATGTTGGCGCCGGGGCATGTGATGCTATCCAACAAACAAGAGTCACATAGGGATGTGATTAGCAAAGTGTTGCTTACCTATGTCACTAGATTTCTAGCGTGATGCCAAAGCTCACTAGGATCTAAGTTGAATATGGATCTTGAACCACTATATGTCATTTTGAGGGAAAACAATTCCAAGCATATAGTGGAATAAATAATTTTATTAAAATGTTTAATAAGAGTTTTACATTTACATAGTGCTTATATTCGCATAATTTCTGTTGTAGATCATGGCACCAACCGCTAGTAACACTTTCAATTTGCGCTCGATTCTTGAAAAAGAGAAGCTTAGTGGAACAAACTTTATTGATTGGTATCGCAACTTGAGAATTGTTCTCAAGCAAGAGAAAAAGGAATATGTTCTAGAGCTTTTCTATCCTGATGATCTGCCAGATAATGCTGCTACCGCTCAGAAAAGGGAGTATGAGAAGCATACCAATGATGCAATTGATGTTAGCTGTCTCATGCTTGCCACTATGTCCTCTGAGCTTCATAAGCAATATAAGAACGTGGATGCCCACAATATGATTGAGGGACTCCATGGTATGTTTGAGAACCAAGCAAGGTCTGAGAGGTACAACATCTCAAAGTCCTTGTTTGCGTGCAGGCTAGCTGAAAATGGTTCTGTCAGTACTCATGTGATCAAAATGATTGGTTATATTGAGAATCTGGAGAAACTTGGTGCTGCTCTACACCCAGATTTGGCCACAGATGTGATTCCCCAGTCGCTTCCTGTGAGCTATGAGCCTTTCATTTTGAACTTTCAAATGAATAGCATGGAGAAGACATTGACTGAGTTGCATGGGATGCTTAAGACAGCTGAGGCAAGCATTAAGAAATCTGGTCCAAGTCAAGTTAACTTGGTTCAAAAGGATAGCAAGAAGCAAAAACGAAAGGCTAAGGCTAAGGCTACTGATGAGATCTCTAGCACTAAGCCTAAACCTGCAGCAGCTCCTAATCCTAAACCGGCGGCTGGTGATCCTTGTTTTCACTGTAAGAAAACCGGTCATTGGAAGAGGAATTGCAAGCTTTATCTAGAAGAGCTGAAGAAGAAGCGTGGAGACACTTCTAATTCAGGTATCAATGTTATTGAAATTAATAATGTTGCTACACGTCCTTATGATTCATGGGTATTTGATACCGGATCAATGATTCATACTTGCAAATCATTACAGGGGCTTAAAGAAGCAAGAAAGTGTGCAAAGGGCGAGGTGGATGCTCGCGTCGGCAATGGTGCAAAGGTTGCTGTGTTGGCCATTGGAACTTATCCACTTTCATTACCATCAGGATGTGTTTTGGAGTTAAATAATTATTATTACATTCCCGCCTTAGGCAAAAACATTATTTCTTCAAAGTGTTTGGAGGAACATGATGGTTATGAGGTCATAATAAGGAATAAGTGTTGTTCCATTTATTTGAATGATATTCTCTATGGTAATTGCCCATTGGTGAATGGATTGTATTATTTGGATCTTGAGAATAAGCCTATTTATAACATTGATGTGAAAAGGCTCAAGCCTAATGATTTGAATCCCACATATACTTAGCATTGTCGTTTAGGTCATATAAATGAGAAGCGCATAAAGAAGCTCCATACAGATGGTCTTCTAAGTTCTTTTGATTTTGAATCAATTGATACATGTGAGTCTTGTTTACTTGGCAAAATGACTAAGTCGCCTTTCACAGGAAGTAGTGAGAGGGCGAGTGAACTATTGGAACTTGTACATACGGATGTATGTGGACCAATGAGTTGCACGGCCAGAAGTGGTTTTCAGTACTTCATAACTTTTACCGACGACTTTAGTAGATATGGTTACATCTACTTAATGAGGCATAAGTCTGGATCCTTTGAAAAGTTCAAAGAATTTCAACATGAAGTACAAAATCAATTGGGCAAGACTATTAAACTCCTATGATCTGATCGTGGTGGTGAATATTTGAGCCAATGAATTTGGTGAACATCTAAAGCAATATGGAATTGTTCCACAATGGACTCCGCCAGGAACGCCCCAATGGAATAGAGTATCCGAACGGAGGAACCGAACCTTGTTAGACATGGTTAGGTCTATGATGAGCCAACGTGATCTTCCATTATCCTTCTGGGGATACGCTCTAGAAACTGCCGCTTTCACACTTAATAGGATTCCATCTAAATCCGTGGAAAGGACACCATATGAGATATGGACTGGGAAGCGTCCCGGGTTGTCTTTTCTTAAGATTTGGGGATGTGAGGCTTATATAAAACATATGACATCTGATAAGCTTTTTTCCAAGTCTAATAAATGCTTCTTTGTAGGATACCCTAGGGAAACCAAGGGTTATTATTTCTACAACCGGGAAGAGGGCAAAGTGTTTGTCGCTCGCAATGGTGTTTTTCTAGAGAAAGAGTTTCTCTCCAAAAGGGTAAGCGGGAGAACGGTGCAACTTGAAGAAATTCAAGAAGCTCCAGAAAATGTTTCTTCTTCCACTGTTCCATAATTGGATGAACAAATTGTTGTTGAACCAATTGTTGAGACACCAGCCCCGCGTAGGTCAGAAAGGGCACGTCGCGCTCCTGAAAAGTTCATGCTCCTAACCATGGGGCAGCGTGACATATTATTGTTGGACAATGATGAGCCTAAGACTTACAATGAAGCAATGATGGGACCGGACTATGAGAAATGGCTTGCAACCATGAGATCCGAATTTGAATCCATGAGAGAAAATCAAGTTTGGAACTTGATAGATCCGCTTGATGGTGTAAAAACCATTGAGTGTAAATGGGTTTTTAAGAAAAAGATAGACATGGATGGAAATGTTCACATCTATAAGGCACGATTAGTGGTGAAAGGTTTTAAGTAAATTCAAGGGGTTGATTATGATGAGACCTTCTTGCCCGTCGCTATGCTAAAGTCTATACGGATCCTTCTAGCAATTGCCGCATTTTATGATTATGAGATATGGCAAATAGATGTCAAAACGGCTTTCCTTAATGGAAACCTAAGTGAGGATGTGTACATGACACAACCTGAAGGTTTTGTCGATCCACAAAATGCTAGGAAAATATGCAAGCTTCAAAAGTCCATTTATGGACTAAAGCAAGCATCTCGGAGTTGGAATCTTCGTTTTGATGAGGTAGTCAAAGGGTTTGGCTTCATTAAAAATGAAGAAGAGCCTTGTGTTTACAAAAAGGCTAGTGGGAGCACGCTTGTCTTTCTGGTCCTTTATGTGGATGACATATTGCTGATCGGTAATAATATTCTAATGCTTGAAGCTGTTAAGACTTTTTTGAGAAATAGTTTTTCTATGAAGGACTTGGGAGAGGCAGCTTACATTTTGGGCATTAAGATCTATAGAGATAGATCAAAAAGGCTAATTGGATTATGCCAAGATACGTACATCGACAAGGTATTGAAACGGTTCAATATGCAAGATTCTAAGAAAGGTTTCTTGCCCATGTCGCATGGCATTACTCTTAGCAAGACTCAGTTTCCTTCAACACTTGATGAGATAGAGAAGATGAGAGTGATCCCATATGCTTCGGCTGTCGGATCCATCATGTATGCCATGATATGTACGCGCTCAGATGTAGCTTTTGCTCTAAGCGCTGCAAGCAGATTCCAATCAAACCCAGGAGAAGGTCACTGGGTGGCTAGTAAGAATATCCTAAAGTACTTGAGAAGAACTATGGATATGTTCCTAGTCTATGGAGGTGAGGAAGAGCTCATTGTAAATGGTTACACTGATGCTAGCTTTCAAACCGACAAAGACGATTCGAGATCGCAATCTGGATATGTGTTTTGCCTCAATGGAGGCGCGGTGAGCTGGAAGAGTTCCAATCAAGATACGGTTGCTGACTCAACAACGGAGGCCGAGTACCTTGCCGCTTCAAAAGATGCAAAGGAAGCTGTTTGGATCAAAAAATTTATTTTTGAGTTGGGTGTGGTTCCTAGTGCGTCCAGTCTAGTGGATCTCTATTGTGACAATAGTGGTGCCATTGCACAAGCCAAGGAGCATAGAGCACATCAAAAGAACAAACATGTACTATGGCGTTATCACCTCATCCGGGACATCGTCGCTCGAGGTGATGTAAAGATATGCAAGGTGCACACGGATTCAAACATCGCTGATCCGTTGACAAAGCCTCTCTCTCAGCCCAAGCATGAGGCACATATGAGATCCATGGGTATTAGATATCTGCATGATTAATGTATGAGAGATTGTGTAATGTCTATGTTTATGTGTGATTGAATAAAGTGTCATTCTGTTCCATGGATAATAATAATTGCATTGATTGACAAGTACGTGACTTGTTTATGAAACTCATTGTTTTTCATAATATTATCCTAAATGATCCCTAGTTCCTAATCATTATATGGGACAATAATGATTCATGGACTAGCACATGTATTGGTTGATGATCATGTTTCACAGATCATTGACATGGAGATATCAAATCAATAATGTGGACACATGTTGGAGAACATGGTGTTGGATTGACCCACTAAAAGACCATGCCAAGATGTTATATTTGTGCCATCAGTCGTTGCCTTGAATGATGTACCTTCGGGATCCTTAGACCTGAGATCGTCATTCATTTCCAGAATGGGTAGTAGCATACTTAGGGGTTACCAAACGCTACTCCATAACTGGGTAGTCATAAAGGTAGCTTTCGGGTATGTTATGAAACATGTCGTGGGATATGAGTGGTCAAGACGGAATTTGCCCCTCCTAATAACAGGAGAGATATCTCTGGGTCCCTCGAGTTAGATGGATTTAGAAGTGCATGGCCATGCCAATGTGATTAAAAGTTAATCATGATGACTAAGAGTTAGTCATGATAAATCCACTAGACGTTCAAGTGAATGGTCGAGCTATCACAGGGATGGCACGTATCTCGCCTTGAGCTTGACTGATATCGTGAGGCAAAGGGATCACTGAATGCGTGTGTCAAAGGTTCAACCGATATGATCTTTATATGTACACGAACATCGCTTGCCTATGTGATTGTCTCTAGTGCAAGTGGGAGATTGTTGGAGATATTCCCAAGAGACATTACGGATTTGATTCGTATGTGAGGGTCATATGGATATTGATCCGTGAGGGATTAGTCCACTAATGGGCCAACTTGTCGAGGCCCATTAGAAGGGTCTATATAAGTGGAGGTGGGGCAAGGGGTGCGGGCAACCGACCAGAACATAACCCTAGCCGCCGCGCTCCTCTCTCTCTCACCCACAAACCCTAACCGTGTTGCCAGTGCTAGCACGCCACGCACGGTGCTCCAACCCCGTACATGTGGATACCGCGAGGAGGCGCTGCTGTTGCTGCGGTGCCGGACAGCTGGACTAGGAGGAGACGTTGATCAACTACTTCCTCTACACCAACGTGTGACTACGTGGACAAGCTGCTCCAACCCTCACTTCCGCTCCGCCAGCGCGTCTAGTGGTAACGATCCATGATCCCTTCTTGCAAGGTTTCCTGGTTGAATGATAGAAATTTTATATGCTATCGTAGGCTACCCGTTCTCCAACATATTGTTCTGCTGGCATACAAGGGTGAAAAGAGAATCAAAATTGGCGTGGACGGTGCAACCACAACTTACACACTACAAGCCATATTAGGTGAACTAGTGAGAAACCATGTGGATATGTGCCATGGTTTGCTATATTTGTGATGAGTAATTGACTTGAGCGGACTTGGTGTTTGAGTTGAAATGCGGGAATCCAGGGATTGCATGGGTTTGCATATCATGGTTATGACTAACCGGAGTTGGTGGAGATATTGGTGATATTGCAGGAGTTGGGAAATGTGTTTGCTTGTTTCATGATGTGTAGTTCACTAGAGTCGACTTGGCGGTCAACGGCGAGAGGATCGGGCACAAGTAGGGGACTTGGGGCCAGACGATCGGGATGCCGGGTGAAGTCAAGGGTGATCCACACCGTACACGTGGAGAGGCAAGAAGCACGGACGGTTTCACGGTTGAGCCTCAAAACCGTGGTGGTGATGAAGACGACGTGTTGACCAAGTCAAGGTGAATGGGATGCCGGTGCAAGTGACAAGGGGGCCCGATGGACAGGGACTGGGTGAGACTTACCGGTGGTCAGGATCGAGGGACAAGGTGACACGTGTCGACATCGAGAAGTCGTGCTTTGAGAATTGTG
The DNA here is from genome assembly GCA_032690845.1 of Eleusine coracana subsp. coracana. Classification (NCBI taxonomy): domain Eukaryota; kingdom Viridiplantae; phylum Streptophyta; class Magnoliopsida; order Poales; family Poaceae; genus Eleusine; species Eleusine coracana. The sequence goes on from CM064424.1 coordinate 13,859,897, forward strand.
CAAGGCGGTTTCCCGGTTTGGGCCTCAAAACCGGTGGTGGTGGTTGGTGGTGCACGTGGCACCATCATGGAGCTTGCTTCGAGATGAAGCAAACACGTGAAGCGTCCGATGGTATTCGGGCGATGAGGAAAAAGATGAACGGTTATGCCCCGGTGGTAGGTGGGTGTGTTATGTAGGTCAAGAGTAGAGTGGTCATGTGGACAAGAGACCCTAGGCCTATATAAGGAGAGGTGTGGCTAGTGTGAGAGGTGTCTCTCTTCCCATTAGCCTTGTGTTAGGACTCTATTCAAAGTGCTAGAAGAGGACTTCATGTTTTAGAGGAGAAGAAAGGGTGTGTGAGAGACATCTCTTGCTCTTCCAAATAATGGGAGGAAGAGGGTGGCTTCCTAGCCTTGTACCTATGGATCTTGTAAGCACCTTTCTATTATATGAGAAGTATTTTCGTGCTCAAGATTTCCCTCTTCACTTGAATCCCCAAATTCTTTTTTTCTTATTTTCAGAGCTATTTTCATGGTGATTTTCGATCTCACTTTTGGATGAGTTTTTGGTTCGAATTTCTTGAGAAACTTGTTGCTAGGATGAGCTAGAACAATCCTCTATGGATCCTTGATCGAATTAATAGCTCTAGCACCTTCGATTTGAAGGATTTCTAAAGTTTCCCTCTTTTGGTGTTTTTAGCGCAAGATCTGAAATTCATGATGATTTCTTGTGTTTTTGGAGTGGATCTCTTTAGAGGAGGGTCATGATGTATTGAGGATCATCTGGTCCAAATTTCATGATTTTTGGAGTTTGTTTGATAGGGTTTTGGTAATTTTCTTTCCCGAATGGAGCTGCTGTTTTGACCATGACGGAAATTCCGTGACCATGATGGAACTTCCGTCAAGAACCACGGAACTTTCGTGAGTGACAGTGTTTCCGTCGCCCGGAACTTCCGTAATTGACGGAAGTTCCATCGGGCACCACGGAACTTCCGTCCGGTACCACGGAACTTCCGTCAAGCTCTGTTCTGTGACCTTTCGGACCTTCCTTGTTTTGATTTTTGGTTCTTTTGTGCTTCCGCTATGTGTCCTTTTGGTTTGAGTCATTCCTAGGGTTAGCACATCACAAGTTGGTGTGTGTAATCTTGGTGACTTGGTTAGAGGTTGGTTCGGGTTGTAGTTGGGACATAGGCCAAGTTGTTGAGAAGAATTTTAATTGGCTCCCATTCACCCCCCTCTGGTCCCCTTCTCGGTCCTTCAATTGGTATCAGAGCCGGTTTGATCACTAGTTGACCTTCACCGGCTTTGTAATCCGAGGGCAACATGGAGAAGCGTGCTGTGAAGCTATGGATGTTCGATGGAGAGGACTTCCCCTACTGGAAGTCACGGACCAAGGCGTATCTGCTGAGTCAAGGACGTGCAATTTGGAAGATTGTTGAGTAGGAGTATGCTATACCATAAGACATGAACACTGCATCTGCAGGTGAGTTAGTCAGGTATGAGAACAACTCCAAAGCTGTCAATATTATGCTCTGTGCACTTGGTAGGAGTGAACATGATAGGGTTGCACACCTTGACACTGCTCATGCTATTTGGGATAAGCTCTGCACTTACCATGAGAGTACCAACCAGGTCAAGTCTATGCGTAAGGATTCTTACAATAGACAGTGCCAAACCTTTGCACAGAAACCGGGCGAGTCACTAGATGACACTTTTCATAGGTTTGAGGAAATTGTGTGCAACTTGCGGGCTTCTGGTACCCTTGTGTACAATGACAATGATAGAGCTAAGCAACTGCTGTACTCACTTGATGAAAATGTTTGGGGGGTTAAAATTGCTGCTCTAGAAGAAATTGCTGACTTCAACACCTTGAACTGTGAGCAACTGTATAGCAAGCTAAAATCTCATGAACTGTCTTGGAAATCTCATCCTAATCTTGCTATTCCTGCTTCTAGCTCTTAGAAGGTTAGTCACAGTGATGCTTCTTATGGAACTAACCCTTCACTTGACAAGTCTTCCTTGGAGTTTGCTTTGTCTTCTCTTGTTGCAGCTTCGGATGAACAAATGGAGTGTATTCCTGACGAGGAGCTGTCCTTTCTCACAAGAAAGTTCAGAAAGTTCTACAACAACCGGAAGGAGAGAAGAGGAGGTGGTTCAAGAACCTGCTTTGAGTGCGGTGACCCGGGACACTTCATAGCTGATTGTCCCAAGAAGAAGAAGAAGGCTGGGTATCGCGACAACAACACTGAAGACTTCAAGCAGAAGAAGAACAACTTCTACAAGAAGGGCAAGAACTCCAAGAAGTTCACCAAGGCCATTGCACGCGCCTGCATTGCCGCCTTGAGCGATGTTGACCTCACATCAAGCGAAGGCTTTACAAGCTCGGAGGAGGAGGTTGAAAAGCCACGAGTCAAGAGGAAGGATGACTTCACTGGACTTTGTTTCATGGCAAAGAACGACTACGACACCGACTCGGGATCCGACTCTGACACAAGCAAGGTACCTCCCACTCTCGATGAGCTCTCTTCTGAACTTGATCATTTGCGCGATGTTCTGTTCATGCAAGATGATAAGCTTCATAGTGCTGTTCATGAGAGTAGAGAGCTTAAGTCTAAGTTGGAGAGTGCTGATTTTGAAATTGCTTCACTTAGGTCCAAGCTTGCTCGTGAGGACATTGTTGTTGAGTGTGAGTCTTGTCAAGTTGTGATGAGTGATCTTGCACAGAGGGAGAGTGTGCATGCTCAAGTTGCCAGTCAGCTTGAGAGTGCCCTCAAGGAGCTTGATGAGTTCAAAGCTAGACCAACTCTTTTGGGTGCATGTCAAAAGTGCCCCAAACTCATAGATGAGTTGGACGCTCAGTCCCTTAAAGTCAAAGAGCTTGAGTCCAAGTTGCTTCATGAGATTCGCTCTAAGGTCCTTCCACCACCTTGTGAGGTGTGTCTCTCTCTTAAGGACAAGCTTGTAATCACTAGGGAGGAAAACAAAGTCCTAGTTCAGGAAAATGACTATCTTGTGTCTAGGCTCCAGAGAACCCTAGTGAGTGAAGAGAAGATTGAGAGTGATTTGGCAAGAGTGAAGGAGAGTGCTTCTAGATCAACCTATAACTTGGGTTTGGGATTTGAGAGGTGTGACAAGGAGAGAGAGAATGTGGGTAAGTTTGTACCTAGCTCCAGCTACAAGGATGAGGAAAACACCATTAAACCCACTGACACATACTATCCACCCAATTCAAAACCCTCCTTCAACCCAAAGCAAACAGAGAAGCCAAAACCCAAACCTGCAATGCAAGCCAAGCCTAATCCTAAGGGTGTCTACATTTGCATGTTTTGTGGTCGCAAGGACCACTTGGATAAATTCTGTTTTAGGCGTAAGAGAATTGAGAGGAAGCAAGCTGAGTTGACTAGGGATGCTTTTTATGATGATTTTATTGACTTTCAGACTCGCTCTTTTTCTCGTGCCTATCATGGACAGGGTCATCTCCTATATGGCTTTGATTCACGAGACAGAGGCTTTGCGTAGCAGCGCTTTGGCGCCCCACGTTTTCCCCATCATGGTGAGCGTCACTCGCGTAGATTTGTCTTTCACACAGATAATTTCTATCCTCACAACCCAAGGTTTGAGTCGAGACGCTTTGACAGGCCATGTTTTCCCCATCGTGGTTCTCGTCCCATGCGTTTGAATGATAAAGTGCAAAGAACTATGATGACTACTACCGGTCGTATGGTTAAGTGCTGGATTCCCAAATGCTTTTTGACTAACCCGAGCACTGAGCCATCGACTTTCACTTCTCGTTCTTTGTAGGCAGTAGGTGGAGGCTTGGAGAACAAGTGGTTGATGGATTCCGGGTGTTCACGCCACATGACCAGAAATGAAAAGTGGTTCTCCAACCTCACTCCCTTGAAGCGTCGGGAGTATGTGACCTTTGGAGATGACAAGAGAGGAAAGTGAAGGGAAGGGGCGCGATAAAGGTAAATGAGAACTTCACTCTCAATGATGTTGGTTTGGTTGAGTTTCTCAAGTACAATCTCCTCTCTGTCTCTTAGCTTCTTGATGTTGGTTTGGAAGTGCGCTTTAAGTTGAATGCTTCTTGTGTTCTTGATTCATGTGGTTTCATGGTTTGTGGGATTTCTCGTATTGATAGAGTTTTTCAGGCTGATTTCGCTGGTTCTCCTGGTTCTCACAAGTGCTTGTTTGCTTAATCTTCTTCTGAACTCTAGAAATGGCATAGGAGACTGGGTCACATGAGCTTTGACTTGCTATGTCGCTTGAGTGGCATAGGTTTGATCCGAGGATTGCCTAAGGTCAAATTTGATAAGGATTTGGTTTGTGCTCCATGTCATCATGGGAAAATGATTGCCGCTTCTCATCTACCAATTAATTTGGTGATGACTGAACGCCCTGGAGAGTTGCTTCATATGGACACTATTGGTCCTTCTCGGGTTCGTTTAGCGGGTGGGAAGTGGTATGTTCTTGTGATTGTTGATGACTATTCTCGCTACTCTTGTGTCTACTTTCTTGAGAGCAAGGATGAAGTGTTTCATCACTTTCGGAGCTTAGCTTTGAGGTTGTTCAAGGAACTCCTTGGTGCATTATGAGTGGTTCACAATGATAATGGCACCGAGTTCAAGAACTCCTCCTTTGATGCTTTCTGTCTTGAGCATGGCATTGAGCATCAGTTTTCAGCACCTCGTGTTCCCCACCAGAATGGAGTGGTCAAAAGAAAGAATAGAACCCTGGTGAAGATGGCCCGGATGATGCTCGACGAGCATAGGACTCCGAGGCGGTTCTGGGCTGAGGCCATTAGCACTGCTTGCTATGTTTCCAATCAGATTTTCTTGCGCTCAATTCTTAATGTGACTTCTTATGAGCTGCATTTTGGGAGAAAGCCCTCGGTTTCTCATTTGCGTGCCTTTGGTTGCAAGTGCTTTATTCTCAAGCGTGGCAATCTTGATAAGTTTGAGTCGAGGTCTTCCGATGGCATTTTTCTTGGTTACTCTCTTCATGGTCGTTCCTACAGAGTTTTGAATTTGGAAACTAACACCATCGTAGAGTCCTCTGATGTAACCTTTGATGAATCAAACTCTTGTACAAGCAATGTGATTGAGACTGCAGGTACCAAGGAGATGGAGGAGAGCATCTTTATAGAAGAGGATCTACAGGGCTTGGATGATGATGATGATGATGATGATGATGAGTCATTCCATCCCACATCCGAGCTTGTTCCTGCTGCTACCACTACTCCAGCAGAGGGTCCAGAAGCTTCTACATCTACTTCAGCAGCTCTCGAGCAAGCTCTAGCTACGGTTGAGGGAGAGGTACTCTCTGAGAGAGAGGCTCCTCACCACATTCAGTGTCGACATCCACCTCAACAGATGATCGGTAATCTCTATGAGAGGACAACAAGGTCAAGGTCTGCACATCTAGCCTGCTTTACCAATTCTCTCTTTGTTGCAACCTTTGAACCCCGGGATGTTGGACACGCACTATCTGATGAACATTGGGTTAATACCATGCATAAGGAGTTGGAAAACTTTGAGAGAAACAAAGTATGGACCCTTGTAGAGCCTCCCAAAAATGTCAATGTCATAGAAACCAAGTGGGTGTTCAAAAACAAACATGGGGAGGATGGTGAGGTTGTGAGAAACAAGGCTAGGCTAGTTGCTCAAGGTTTTAGCCAAGTGGAGGGCTTAGATTATGGTGAAACCTTTGCTCCTGTTGCTCGTATAGAAGCCATTAGGATCTTGCTTGCATTTGCTGCCTCCAAGGGCATTAGACTTTATCAAATGGATGTCAAGAGTGCTTTCCTAAATGGTTTCATAGAGGAAGAAGTGTATGTGAGGCAACTCCCTGGCTTTGAGCACCACAAATACCCAAACCGTGCGTACAAGCTTCAGAAGGCTTTGTATGGGCTAAAGCAAGCACCTAGGGCGTGGTATGTTAGGCTTAAGACCTTCTTGCTAGAGCTTGGGTATGTCATGGGGTGTGTTGATAAAACCTTGTTCACTCTCAAGCATGGCAATGACTTTCTAATGGTTCAGATTTACGTGGATGATATCATCTTTGGTGGTTCCTCTCATGCTCTTATGTCCAGGTTTCAGGAAGCTATGGAATGTGAATTTCAGATGTCGATGATGGGAGAGCTTACCTTCTTTCTTGGGTTTCAAATCAAGCAGTGCAAGCAAGGCACTTTCATACATCAAGCCAAGTATACGAAGGATCTCCTGAAGAAGTTCGACATGGTCAATGTGAAGCCGTTGTCTACACCAATGTCCACAACAATGGCTCTTGACCCTGATGAAGACTGTGAAGCGGTGGATCAAAGGGAGTACAGGAGCATGATTGGCTCCCTCTTGTACCTGACAACGACAAGATCTGACATACACTTTGCAGTGTGTCTTTGTGCTCGCTTTCAAGCTTCCCCAAGGGTGACTCATCGCAAGGCTATCATGCGCATCTTCAGGTATCTCAAATACACCCTTGAGTTTGGTCTTTGGTACTCTGCTTCTTCATCTCTTGATCTCATTGGGTATTCGGATACGGACTTTGCTGGGTGTAGAATTGATAGGAAGAGAACTTCTGGGTACTTGCCATTTTGGGTACTTCCTTGATCTATTGGTCTTCTCGTAAGCAGTCGAGTGTTGCCCAATCCACCACAGAGGCTGAGTATGTAGCCGCTGCTAGCTGCTGCTCATAAATCCTATGGATTGTGTCTACCATGAGAGACTATGGGTTGACTTTTAAGGGTGTTCCACTCATGTGTGATAACTCTAGTGCCATATGCTTAGCCAAAAACCCAGCCCAACATGGTAAGGTCAAATATATTAATGTACGATTCCACTTCCTGAGAGACAATATTGAGAAGGGGGATGTTGAGCTCAAATACATCTGATGTGGACAAGGGTTCCCGATCTTCTGAAAGGTTCTGGATATGTTGATTTGGTCGGAGGCGACACACAAATCGATCCGGCTTCAGAACAACACGTTCTAAACCCCGCAATCGTAGCACGACATCTCCTCTGGTTATGAACCGTCCAAAAATGATTGACCTTGCCGAGAAGGCTAATCCCTGCCTGCGAATCAAGAACACAAGCAAGAACAAAGAAGAATGCAACACAATTACAGATGTATTATGAATCTCACGAAGTTGGGGTCTCACAAACCGTGATGACGGTGAAACTGTTATGAACAGAATAATCTAAGCAAAAACCCCAACTCTAATGATGCGGTGGCGGCTGTATATGAAGACCCTAGGGTCGTGCAAGACCCTCTGGACGCACCCCTAATTGGGCTCAACTAGATACAAAGCTCAAAGGCCAAAAATAGGCGACGTAGCACCGAAACAGATTCTGGACCCTCTCTTGTTTTGACGATTCCCAATGACTCCAGATGAGTTTTGATATGGAACCGGCAGCATTTGAAATTTCTTCTTCTTATGTTTCCATGCGTATGTAGAACGTCCAAATCCGAGTCCGTATGTGTCCTGGGCATCCGTTTTAGTGCAGACTGGTCCTGAGCCCCCAAAACAATCTCGAAGTCAGTTTTGGTTGGGCCTCCACCTTGGCTTCCACGTCCTTACTGGTCTTCCATGTCTCCAAGTCCTTCTCCCATCATCTCCTGGTCCTCTCCATGGTTCCTAATTATAATATAATCATTAGGTAGCAAACCATTCTCAAAAGTGACATATAATGAAGAACGTAGGAATGAGCTCACCTCTAAATTTAGTCGTCGTGCATGAGCTCTAGTCATTGGACCTTGCAAGTCTAGAATTGGAGGAGTGTTGCATGTATCCTTAGGAGTGATGTCCTCATCATCCTCCCCCTCTTGAAGTGGAGTCGTCCTTGACTCAAGCTCATTCTCTTCTCCCAAGTATGGTTTCAAATCTGAAATGTTAAAAGTAGGACTAACCCCGAACTCGGGCGACAACTCAAGTTTGTATGCATTATCATTAATTTTCTCAATTATTTTGAAAGGACCATCAACTCTAGGCATTAATTTAGACTTTCTCAAATCTGGAAATCTATCCTTTCTCAAGTGTAACCATACTAAATCTCCTACATCAAGTTTTACTTCTTTTGTACCTTTACTACCAGCAATTTTATACTTGTCATTCATCTTTTCAATGCTAAGTCTAGTGGTCTCATGTATTTTTAAAATAAATTCAGCATGCTCCTTAGCATCAACATGAACTCTCTCATGAATAGGTAGAGGAAGTATATCAAGTGGAGTACGGGGATCAAAACCATACACTACCTTGAAAGGAAGGACTTACCTTGAAAGTGGCATGTATAAACCATGTGGATTCAAGCGAGACTTAGCTTTTTGACATGTAGTGCAGCGAGCAACAAAGCGCTCAACATCTTTCCTCATCCTTGGCCAAAAGAAGTATGTGGCCAAAATATCTTCTGTCTTCTTGGCACCAAAATGACCCATCAATCCACCTCCATGCGCCTCCTGTAACAACACAAATTTATACATGCCACTTCCTGTTCCTTATTTAACACAAATTTATTCCATGGACGACTTTCTTTACAATGCAGCAATACATCCTTAAAATCAACATCAGCAGCATATTGTTCTTTAATTGCCTCCAGTCCAAAAATTCTACAATCAAGTTGAGACAATAAAGTATAGCGCCTAGATAAAGCATCAGCGATCACATTATCCTTCCCTTTCTTATGTTTAATAATGTAAGGAAAAGACTCAATAAACTCAATCCATTTAGCATGTCTATGGTTCAAATTACATTGAGAATGAATATACTTAAGTGATTCATGATCAGAATGAATAACAAATTCTTTGGGCAACAAATAATGACGCCATGTCTCTAAACAACGTACAAGTGCATTCAATTCCTTATGATACGTGGAGTAATTCAAAACAAGCCCAATAATTTTCTCACTAAAGTATGCAACAGGTTTACTATCTTGCATCAAAAAACCACTAATGCCTATACCACTAGCATCACATTCAAGCTCAAAAATCTTACAAAAGTTAGGTACTTGCAGCAATGGTGCATGTGTAAGTGTATCCTTCAAAGCATCAAAAGACTCATGATGTACCTTACCCCAATGGAAAACAACACCCTTCTTTGTCAACTCATGCAAAGGTGCAGCAATGGTGCTGAAATCTTTGACAAAACGGCAGTAGAAACCTGCAAGACCAAGAAAACTCCTCACCTGTGTGATAGTTTTTGGTACAGGCCAGCTCTTTATGGCTTCAATCTTCGCCTCATCCACCTCAATTCCCTGTGGAGTCACAACATAGCTAAGAAAAGAGACTCGATCCGTGCAAAAGGTGCATTTCTCAAGGTTACCAAATAAACGTGTATCTCGTAAAGCATCAAAAATAGCATGCAAATGATTCATATGTTCATCTATGGATTTGCTATAAATCAAGATATCATCAAAGTAAACTACCACAAATTTGCCAATGAAAGCTCTTAAAACCTCATTCATCAAGCGCATGAAAGTACTAGGTGCATTAGTTAAACCAAAAGGCATTACTAACCACTCATATAATCCAAATTTGGTTTTGAAAGCTGTTTTCCATTCATCTCCAAGTTTCATTCTAATTTGATGGTAGCCACTATGCAAATCAATTTTAGTGAAAATTATAGCACCACATAACTCATCAAGCATGTCGTCTAGCCTAGGAATAAGATGATGATACCTAATAGTAATATTATTAATGACTCTACAATCTACACACATACGCCAAGTACCATCTTTCTTAGGAACCAAAAGTACAGGAACAACACAAGGACTAAGTGATTGACAAACATACCGACAATCCAAAAGGTCTTGAACTTGTCATTGTATCTCCTTAGTCTTCTCAGAGTTGGTCCTATAAGCAGCACGGTTTGGCAAAGTAGCACCCGGAATCAAATCAATTTGATGCTCAATCCCTCTCAAAGGTGGCAATCCCGGGGGTATCTCAGCTGAAAAAACATCCTCATACTCCTGCAAAAGGTTAGCGATAGTAGGAGGCAAAGCACTAGAAGCAATATTATCAAGCGAAAACAAAGCTTCTTTGCATATCAAAGCATAGCAAATATCACCATTATCAGAAATTTCAGCAAGCTCAGATTTTGTTGCAAGACATGAACAACTTTGTAATTTAATTCCAGCACCCTTAGAACTTGAAGAATCATTAACATTACTAGGTGTAGAATTAGAATTAATAGGTTGTTGAATTTCAGGACCTTTATTTTTCAAACTAGCAGCTCTTTCTAAATTAGCTTGTACAATTTCAGCAGGGGTCATTGGTAACAAAGTAATTTTAGTTCCTTTATGCATAAAAGTGTACTTATTACTTCTACCATGGTGTACAACATCATTATCAAATTCCCAAGGTCTACCCAATAAAAGTGAACATGCTTGCATGGGTACGACATCACAATCAACAGAATCCACATAAGAACCAATGGAAAAAGGAACTCTACAAGTTTGTATTACCTTAACTTTTCCAGAGTCATTTAACCACTGAATATAGTACGGATGTGGATGTGGACGTGTGGTCAAAGCAAGCTTGTTGGACACATCAGAACTCACCATGTTATTACAGCTCCCTCCATCAATGATGACACGTGCTCGGTGTTTCTTGATGACGAAGAAAATCTGGAACAAGTTGTAGCGCTGCATCGTCTTGGGCTGATGAACTTGTGTGCTAAGGACATGTTGAACAATAATATTCATGTATCCCGTGGTGTCTCCGCCTCCAAGGACGAGGTCACTGCTGGTGGCAGCGATGTCCTCCTCCTCATCCTCCACATCGGAGGTGCTCATATAACCGCCATCGTCTGTCACCACATATGCCCGCCTACTTGGATAATCTTTCTGCACATGACCAAGTCCATGGCAGCGGTGGCACTGAATCCCTGTAGTGCAGCCTGTCGAAGCAACAGAGGAGGCACTACTAGCTGGTACCTGCACAGAAGTTTTACCTGAGCGCGTAGAAGGTGCAGGGGCTGATCTTGGGGCTGCAGAAACAACACCGGTTCCCTTCGTAGCTGCTGGTGGGGGTGGCCAGAAAGATGGCCTGGGCAGCCCCGAAGTCCCCGTCGAGCGTGGGCGGTAGGAGTTCCTTGACTTGCTGTACTCCTCAAAAGCCTGGAAAAGTCCCTGTGATTCTTTCTCTGTAAGCATAGCATACTGGAAACACTGGGTGAGGTTATAATATTCTTTATAATTAAGGCACACCGGTTCTTTTCTTAAACTAGAATTAAAGTGACAAATCTGATCCTCTACTTTTTCAACTACAGCACAACGAATCAAACCCTTTTGAAGCTCACTAAAGTACTCCTGAACAGTTTTATCTCCTTGTTCTAAACGCTGTAGTTTATTACGAATCTCTCTATAAAAAGAAGGAGGAACAAAACCATCACGCATTGCTACCTTAAGTTCTTCCCAAGTAGTAGGCAAATCAGTTTCAGCAGCTAGACCACTCCACCAAACAATAGCAAAATCCTTAAACTCACTAGTGGCTTGTCTAACTCTATGTTGTTAGGAACAAGGTGGGCATTAAATTTTTGTTCTATAGTCATCTCCCAATAGAGATAAGCATCACCATCATACTGACCCAAAAATGAAGGAATTTAAAACTTAATTTCAGCATACGGGTCATCTGGAGCATAGTTATCGTGTGGACGACGATTGTAGTTATGGAAACCACCCATACCTTGAGTATTATGTTGCAAATGACGTTGTAATCGTGCGGTCCTTGTAGCTGACCTATCCACGGTGCCATCAGCCTTATACACCGTGTCTTCATCATGGACGTCTTCAACGTCGTTGTTGTTGTTATTGGTGTTCGTATTGTTGGTTTTGGGAGAGGTCTCCAACGCGACAACCTGATCGGTTAACTTAGAGACACGCTTCTCCAACTGCTCGATGCTTTCTCCAATATGAAGCTTGTTGACCGCATCAGTAACGGCTCTGGTGATCGTCTCTGCCAAATCATTGTGAGCAGCCTGCAAAGCCTTCTGGAGCTGCTCTTGGCTCATGCACTCAACAAATTGTGAGGGTGAAGCCATCTCTCTGTCGTCACTTCCTACCATCACAAACACCAAAACAGGAAACAAACAGTGAAGGTTATCCCTACAAAACAGCTAAGCAGTGGTGCCTCTCAACACAACAAAAGGAAACACCTTACAAAGCTCTTACAAAGTTCTGAAAAGCAAAACAAAGGATATCAGGAGGTGTGTTCCACGATTGCAAGGGTCACAAAAGAACCTATGTGCTGTCCAGAAGAAATATGTAGAGCTAGGAAGGCCAAATATATATATGTGAGTGACACACAGATCAAAAACAGATAGTAAAACTGAATAAGTGCCCAAGTAACTTGTCCCTAGTTGTTGGTCTAAATATGTCCTAGAACAGTAGTGATAGCAAAGTAGAAACAAGGAGACAAAGACACATAGGCGATAACAGGGGGCTAAGTGCAAAACAGCCAAATCCAGAAATTTTAGGGGGCCAGATGTAGCACTAGTAGAAATCCCAAATTTCTTTTTTTTGATTTTATTTTTTTGATATTTTTCTCCAACTCACTACCAATGGGGGGAATCCACAGAAAATTTCAGCTCAAATAGAGGTAGGATGTGGCCTACAGAAAATCTTGAATTTGCAGAAAACGTCGGGTTTAAACTTAAATCAATTTTTTCTTTATCTACCCGATTTTTTTAAATTTTTTGACGAGAGCACACAGGGCATAGCCGAGTGTGGGTATGATCAACTTTGAGTAAAGAATCTCCTGTAAAAATTTCAGCCAAAACAGACAACCGAGTGAAAAGTTATGCCTGTTTTACCGAAGGGAGGTTGGAGTCGGTCTTCTAGAAACCCGAGGCGAAGCCCGAGTTGGGTTTGGGGTCGGGTTTGGAATCAGGTAGGATTTTTTTTTTGCAGCATGGAGGCAGCGGAAAGTGGAATTTATGGGGATTGATTCGGGGTGTTGACGGTGTGTTTAGGGTGGGATTAGGGTGGGACTAGGCTAGGTGTGTCGATCAATCAACCCTAGCACAAAAAGCCAACAAAACAGAGGATGGTGAAGGGATGGCGGCTAGGGTTGTAAGGGAAACACTACTAACAACAAAAACACAAACTAAACCAGCGACTAAACAAGAACTAGGGCACAAACTTAACACTACGGACTCTGAAATTGAAATATGCAGAGGCAAAACACGTGGTTTTGGGCGGAGAGAAAATTTTTTTGGGCTAATCTGTGGACGATAGGATGAACACAAAATGAAATTAACTAAGGGTAGTGCGAACCTGATAGTGCACCTGAAGCTCTGATTACCACTTGATGTGGACAAGGGTTCCCGATCTTCCGAAAGGTTCTGGATACGTTGATTTGGTCGAAGGCGACACACAAATCGATCCGGCTTCAGAATAGCACGTTCTAAACCCCGCAATCGTAGCACGACGTCTCCTCTTGTTATCAACTGTACAAAAATGATTGACCTTGCCGAGAAAGCTAATCCCTGTGTGCGAATCAAGAACACAAGCAAGAACAAAGAAGAATGCAACACAATTGCAGATGTATTATGAATCTCACGAAGTTGGGGTCTCACAAACCGTGATGACGGCGAAACTGTTATGAACAGAATAATCTAAGCAAAAACCCCAACCCTAATGGTGTGGTGGTGGCTGTATATGAAGACCCTAGGATCGTGCAAGACCCTCTGGACGCGCCCCTAATTGGGCTCCACTAGATACAAAGCCCAAAGGCCAAAAACAGGCGACGCAGCACCAAAACAGATTCTAGACCCTCTCTTGTTTCGATGATTTTCGATGACTCCGGATGAATTTTGATATGAGACCGACGGTATTGTAAAGGTATTCTTCTTATCATTCCGTGCATATGTAGAACGTCCAAATCCAAGTCCGTATGTGTCCTGGGCATCCGTTTTAGTGCAGACTGATCCTGAGCCCCGAAACAGACTCGAAGTCAGTTTTGGTTGGGCCTCCACCTTGGCTTTCATGTCCTTGCTGGTCCTCCACGTCTCCAAGTCCTTCTCCCATCATCTCCCATCATCTCCTGGTCCTCTCCATGGTTCCTAGTTACAATATAATCATTAGGTAGCAAACCATTCTCAAAAGTGACATATAATAAAGAACGTAGGAACGAGCTCACCTCTAAATTTAGTCATCGTGCACGAGATTTAGTCATTGGACCTTGCAAGTCTATAATTGGAGGAGTGTTGCATGTATCCTTAGGAGTGATGTTCTCATCAACATCGATACCAGAAACCAACTAGCCGATATCCTCAACAAGCCCCTAGATTCTTCGAGACATGCTTTTCTTCGGGGGGAACTTGGTGTTTGTCATCCTTATGTCATCATTTGAGGGGGAGTTGATGTTCTCTTGTATATATGTATCTTACCTTTTCGCATTGCATCTCATATATAATATATGCATTGATAGATGAGCTTTGATTCTTATGCCTACTTGTATTTCTCATTGTTATGATTGAGCTTGAGCTAAGTAGTGTGGATGTGATGGTAAACTCTCATGCTTAGATTTTCTAGATGGCTTGTTATAAACTCTTTTGAGTAACATGCTATTCTTAAAGCTAAACTTGGCTTTTTGTGAATCTCATGAACTAATCGTGCTAAAACTTGCTCACCTTGTGTATAATTGCTTTTATCCTTGTTGAGACTTGTGTTGAGGCTGGTCTAGAGGATGTCTTGGCTTTGGCACCTTGTGTTTGTGAAATGGAAGGCTTTGCAAATGTTTAGCTCATGATGTAACATTGTGGGAACATGTGTTCATTTTGTCGCAAAGGCATGCTCTTTTGTCTCGTGCATAATCTTGAAAAATCTGCTAAGTGCTTTCATCAAGAATTACTCATAATGCTAAATCCAAACATTGTGACTTGAAGCCTCGAGGTGTTTGCCGTACCCAGTCGTGCGACCCTCCGCATGGATAAGAGGACACATGAGGATAAGCAATAATCACTTGATCAAACTGAGTCTCTATTGCATATGTGAGCGTTTGTAGAGCTCATTTTTTGCGAGTGCTTATTGCCCTTGTTGAGATTGAAACTGGCTAGATTCTTATGATTCACTTGGTACTTGTTTTGCCTTGGATGAGAGTACTTACACATGTGGTGACAGATTTTCTCATGATAAGCAAAATTTGATTCTGTCTAAGCTAGTCAATCTTTCTGCTTAGCCTATACAGCTCATGGTGTTTATGCCTTGCTATCTATTTTTGATCTTTGCATGACCCGGAGCTATTGCCTTTACACTTTATGGCACTATGGTTATAGTTAGCAAAGTTAAATGCTTGTTTGCATAATTGTTGAAGCTCCTTAGGTTTGCATTTTCATGCATTGCATGTTTGCTTGTTCTTTTGCCTCTTTGATGAGTTCATTGTCAAAGGGGGAGAAAATTTTGGGGTCATGCACAAATAATGCTAAGAAACTCATATGATCCATTTTGCACTACATGAGACCTACCACAACTTGAGGGGGAGCATATCATGATCTTGAGTGTTTTCTTGCGCTTTTCACATTCTTTGCGTCTCAAGTCGCTTTCTTTGCCAACTCTTGGTTTTGTGATCCCTACTTGCTAGATGGCTTGTTTTCACCTTTTCTTTGGGTTTGGCCATTTTGATGTGCTTATTCGGCTTCATATTTCAATCTCTAATCTTTATGCATTTGGTGTTGTCAATGTACTCATCAAGGGGGAGATTGAGAAACCATGTGAATATGTGCCATGGTTTGCTATATGACCATGACAGAACTTCCGTCAAGAACCACGGAACTCCCATGAGTGACAGTGTTCCCATCGCCCGGAACTTCTGTAATTGACGGAACTTCCATCGGGCACCACAGAACTTCCGTCGGGTACCACGGAACTTCCGTCAGGCTCTGTTCTGTGACCTTTCGAACCTTCCTTGTTTTGATTTTTGGTTCTTTTGTGCTTCCGCTATGTGTCCTTTTGGTTTGAGTCATTCCTAGGGTTAGCACATCATAAGTTAGTGTGTGTAATCTTGGTGACTTGGTTAGAGGTTGGTTCGCGTTGTAGTTGGGACATAGGCTAAGTTCTTGAGAAGAATTTTAATTGGCTCCCATTCACCCCCCCTCTGGTCGCCTTCTCGGTCCTTCAACTAGTATGACAGCTCGCGCATTTGCGCAGCTAGTATTTATAATATAACTATAGCTAATTTTAAATTATCTTTAGAATCTCATTATATTTTATGTTTCATCTATTTATAGATATATTATTTATGTAATCCCATTAGTGGTTAATATATATTTAAATTATTATATAGGTATCCACCTAACTAAACACTAAAAACATGTGGGTATTTTCTGTTGAACTTTTTTCTTAATGATAGAATAGCCTAATGAGATTGAATATTCTGATGTGCTACAATGTGGAGAATGGCATAATGAGAGTCGATAAACACCATATCAACCAGGTAACCATATGTGATTCTTCTATATATTTGTCATATTAGTTAGGATTATGTGACTCGATAATTGAGGTTGTTTATTTTTAGAATTATGAGACTTGATAATGTGAGGTTGTTTCTTTTTAGGATTAATTGCATAAACCGCCTCATAAGTCTTTTTTTTTGCGAACTTACCGCCTCATAAGTCATTTAGAGTATGTATTAGTTTTACTTTTTTTTCCTTCCTTTTACTTATTAGTAATTTGCACCTTCTTCCTTGGTTCCTCTACATTTGTAATCATGAGTTCTGATCACAACACAATTGTGCAGCTTAATCCCCAAAATCATAATCGTATAGCTCTCATTAATATTATCATAGTCGATAGCCTAATCTTATTTGTATTAACCTCTAAATTCCTATATGACATTTCCGTATTCCAAATTTCTCTAATCGTCTCCTCTTATTGGACAAATTACAATGTAAGACACATGGTAGATGCTTGTGACAAAAACATTAAATTAATTGATTTATTGTTTTTATAATATCAGTGAGTTAAAGATATAGTCATAATGTTTGGGATGAAAACAAAACTTCTACTTGTTCTACGCTGCTTTATCAATCAAACAGTAGCCTTTTCTACCCAATGGGAATTACTCATGCTTGTTTGAGTTTTAAATGTTTCTTTTTGTTTATCAGATATTACTTGTGGTGGTTCTACACGCCAACTCACCATACCACACTTATACCTTATATGGTCGCGCGTCCATATAAAACTCTTCTTGTTGGTGAAGATCAGGTTGGTGACAATATACAGTCGCCTATATGTCAGAATATTATATGGTCATAATTGAATAAAACTCTTTTTGTTGATGACGATCTGGTTGATGATAATATATATTTTCTTGGACTTGTACTTGATCAAACCCCCTGCCATATATACACATTGTTTCTTGGCACCAGTGACTCATGCATTGCAGCCAATCAGGCACATTTTTCATAAATCATGAATTGGAGTTCTCTGTCCTATGTATGCAAAGAAACAACCCAGATAACATACTGGATGCATTTTCTACACGTATTAGGCACATATTTCCATGATTATTGCCTGTTCTACTCCTTTTACATTGCTAAACTGCTACCATCGTTAAACTGTTACCATTGTTCAACTGCTCACGATTAGGTGCATCTGATTACTCCTACCATTGGCGAGGAAAGATACGGGGGATATATCTCCATGTCAGTTGCTTGCCATTTTTTTTATTTTTTTGTAGTAGTTATCTACTTTGAAGCCAAATCTTGTTGAGCACGAAGCAAGTATTGAAGAAGTCAATAAATCTGCTATGAATTGAGAAGTCAAGGGGAAAAAAAAATCAAGAACGGTGGTAAGAACCTGGGTTTGGAGTACATATGCTCAATGCCAGCGTCAAGCAGGTTCCTGAACTACGTGAAGTGGAGGATCTCATAGGTTGGGAAGGTAAAATTGCAGCCAGTAGATATGTCGGTTGTCTTGCCATTTGCATGCTTCCAACGGATACAACGACGCTCCTTGCTCACAACGATCTAGTTGGTAGTTGCTCCCGATAAGGAAAACGGTGGCTTGGGCTTGAGATCTGTGGTAAATGCCCAGGATATAATATATATATATATTTTTAGCTGTCGGATACACCTAGATCAGGAAAATTTTCTTTTGATATATGGTGGAGTAAACTTAGAAAATAATTTATGATGTCAGATTGTAGGAATTGATAAATGGATGAGCAGTTTGCTGCGTACTAAAAGACAAATCAAGATGGTCTTACGGATATGTCTATAAGGGCAATGGTGGGTTATTAAACAACAAAGATATGAGTATTTTTGTCAATTTTTTTTATAATGGCAGTGGTGGGTAATTTTCTTTTTTTTTCTCTGATTAACATGGTAATTTCTAGACCTTGAGAGTGAATGTGGTGACTTCTTTTGTTAGTCAAATATATAGATATATAGATTTTTTATGGTGTTTAGAATTAATATTAACCGTCCATTTAGTTAGATCTAAGGGTTAGTAATAGGAAGGTACCTGCTAAAAGATACTTTAAGTTATGGACCAGTACTAAAAATAGTAGGACCAGTACTAATTATTTTATTATTTTTTATATTATAGAAAGAGTAATTTAGTAACTTCAATTATCCCCTGCCTCACCACTATGCATCAGAATCCACCAGAGTTCTTCACAAATCACCACATAACTTAAGTTTCTGATACGAACAACAATCCAACAAATCATTACGGGGCAACTGTAGCTTCATGGGAGTTACCAGCAGCTCTAAAAATGAGGATTTGCCGAAGGAGAGCATTGTTCTCTTCCGCCGTCGTGTGACACACATGCAACTCCTGTCGTGCCTTCTCCATCTTTTTAGCAACAGTTTCGGCCTTCTTCTTCAGTGGATCCACTTCGACAGCAAGAGAAGCCGCCCCTTCTTTTTTAGCAGATAGTTGGTTGTGAAGCTCACGCTCAGCTTATGTCTCATGAGTCATGATGGTTCAGTGATATATCAGAATTCCTCGCCACAGTGCTGGTGCGGCTGCTCTGGGATAGAACCTTAGCACTATGTAGTGCTGGCTCCGCATCAACAGGAGTCTCCACCTGCATAGTCTCCATAGAAGACTACAAATTGGAGAGGAAAATAGTTTTGATAGTCAGACACTAAAAATGAAATGAGCAGAGGGGAAATTGCAATGGACATTTTCGGCAACACACATAGACAATGTCCAAAATGCTTGTGAGACTTACATGCAGTCTTTTGGATGACCTTCTGCTGACCACGCCAATGGCTTGTGATGGTTTGGCTAAGTGGAGGGATTATATTGGATTGATGCGGCCCGGGATGAGTTGGCAGTTATGCCCTCGAGTACTTACATTCAAAAATTTGGAGTTAGGGGTATTACTGACCTTTCATGTTCAAAATTTCGGCGCGGGGGTTGGCGCCCGATGCCAGTTGGACCCACATGTCATGCAGTGTCCGAGTTCATCTCTAGTTCTTCCCAGTTCTTGATAGATAGTACATTTCTGTTTTTGATTCACAATTAACATATGAAACATGTATAGATTGGTCATATAAGGTCCAAATGAGTTTATTTTTGTTTGTACAATCTTATAAAATCATCGTGCATCTTTGTCATATCGATAACGTAGTTCAAATCTATAAACTTGTTAACGTTAATATGCATCACCATAAATTTTTTTGCATATATCACAAAAAAAATGTTTGTGGTTATCAAATGTTGTGAATATATATAAATATTATGCACTTGAACATGTTAGAATACTGTATAGATGTTTACAATAATTGGAACTTACTTGTGTTCCGTTTAGTGTGAAGTTGCTTCCATACTTCATATATCACTTGAAGACAGCTCTTAGGTTTCAAAAGACATTCAATGTTAAAAGTTTTCAAAAAATGTAACATGGGTATTGGGTGATGTAAACTACCTGTGCCAAATTAGAACCTAAAATTCATTGTACCTTGGAAGATAAAAATGTGTGAAATATAGGAAAATCAATTGTTTTCTTGTTTGTTTTGTATCTTGCAAAAAGCATGGGTTTTGTATCTATAACTCTATGTAGAGGTGAAAAATATGTATCCCATGTCATGTTAAATGTTTAGGAATTTTTAGAATATTTTTCTCCATGTGCACATCATATTATAGTCATCACATGAATACAAATTCAAAACACCCACTTGAGATGAACTTTATCAAAAAATTCGACACATTTACTGAATGTAGTTGAGTATGTTCTACATGTTGTCACGAAATTGCATTGCATGAATCGACATATTTTGTGAGATAGAAATAATTAATAATTAGGAAGCACAAAAACATATTAGAAGAAACACGCGTCCCCAGAGACAAAACAAATTCAATAGGCTGCGAATGACGCCTTAACTTGAACAAAGCAAAACAAAAATTAATCTAATTGGCCTGACCCACTATCCCCTATTGGCGATGGCGGTGGAAGGATCATGGTCGATCCCGTTGGCCTGATCCTCTCTCCACTATCGGCAGCGGTGGCAGAGGGATCTCAGTCGATGTTGTTGGTCTAACTCTCTCTCCACTATCGGCATCGGCGGCGGCGGCGGCGACACCGCAAGTCATTGGTGTCGGTGTCAGCAGCAGCATCGTGGCATACGAGGGAGCACGGTACCGGTCGATGACCCAGCCTTCCTTTAGGCGTTCGCTACTCCGACTGCAATGCCGGTAACTTGCAATCTCTAGATCCCAATACAATGCACCACAGATTCGATGACTGAAGCTATTAACACTTACTTTTTTTTGTTTATCACACCTGAATTTTAGGTCGATAGAAGTTGAGTTCTAGTGCCCAAATGTTCAGCGGCGCACATAGATGGGGTTGTGGAATTTATGCATTTTATTTGGATGAAGTTTAGAAAGGACGAGCTCATAAAATGTCCTTACCGCCGCTGTTTCAACCAGCATGATCTGTCATAGATTGAAGTGAACATCCACCTTCTTTATTCTGGTATGTCAGCTACATATACAAAGTGGTTACTGCATGGTGAAACAGAAGATGTTGATGTTGTTCAGGATGGCTTGGGGATGCATCTAGATGATGCCGATTATGGACAAGGTGTTGTTGTGGCTGGGATGGAAGATGAGGAAGAGGAAGAGGTAGATGACAGTGATCATGCGGATGTGGAATTGTTGGTAGATTTGTACATAGTCACAAAGGAGGACGATGAAAGTGAAGAGTGAAAGTTGTTTTCTAAGTTGGTGGAGGACTTGACAACATCCTTGTTCCCAGGCTCTAGATACAGGAGATTCTCCTTCATAGTGAGGTTGCTCCGGATAAAGTCCTGCTTTAAAATTAGTACTACAACATTTGATGCAATACTGTTTGTGTTCTGTTTATCATTCTTTCAACGCAAGTTACCCAAATCAAACAATGACACCAAGAAATATCTTCGTGACTAGGCCTTGGGTATGACAAAATCGATGTGAGAAAGAATAACTGTATCTTATTTTGGGGAGACTATGCTAAAGATGACGAGTGCAACATATGCAAAGAATCAAGATGGCAAGACAATGATAGTGGTAGACGTGTTCCTCATAAGGTTTTGAGGCACTTTCCACTTATACCTAGGTTGAAGAGGATGTTTGCTTCACACGGAACATCTACGGACACCAAATGGCACAAAAAGGTGTACAAGCCAGTGGACAATGTGATGTGTCATCCATCAGATGAGAGGCTTGGAAACACTTTGATAAAGAGTACCCAGGTTTTGCAGGTGAGGCAAGAAACTTGAGACTTGTGGTTGCTTTGGAGGGTTTCAATCCTTTTAGCAACTTGAGCACAACCTACAACATGTGGCCGGTGCTTGTGACACCATTAAACCTTCCATTGTGGGAATTTGTGAATCCGGTGTATGGTCCAACATCACCAGGAAAAGATTTTGATGTTTTCTTTCAGCTACTTATCGATGAACTGTTGGAACTTTGGAAAGGTGTCAGTACCTATGATGTAGGCAACCATGCAAAGTTCAACATCCGCGCTGTGGTTCTTTGGTGCATTCATGACTTTCCAGCTTTAAGCATAATGTCAGGACGAACAACAAAGGGCTATTGTGCTTGTACTAATTGCGTCAAAAATCCTTTGTCACGGCCACTACAGAATAAGCTAGGATACATTGGCCATCGTCGTTTCCTTGCGAAGGATCATCCTATCCGGCGGAGCCTGGCTTTTGATGGGAGTCGTGAAGACCAGGAGGCGCCCAAGAAGTTTACTATACAGGAGACTCTGAGGGAACTATAGAAGGTGGAACATGTCAGGCCGGGCAAGAATGTTGAAAGTAGGAAATGAAGGCACGGACAGGCTGATGATGATGACCCAATGATTTATACCCAGAAATCTGCCTGGTGGCAGCTACCCTATTGGGTGACTTGTTGCGACCACACAACCTTGATGTCATGCATATAGAGAAAAACATATGCGGCAACCTTGTTTGCACTATCTTGAAGTTGGAAGGTAAGAAAAAGGACACAGTCAAAGCTAGGCTATAATTGTATGATATGGGCATAAGGCATAAATTGCACTACCAGTAGGATGGATCGAAGGTCAAAGCTCCCCCGACCAGGTATGTCTTGACACCTGAGCACATAACGGAGTTTTGTAAGTTACTCAAGAGTGTGAAGTTTCCTGATGGATTCATAGCCAACACGGCAGCATGTGTCAGCTTAGATGGTTCCAAGTTTTTGGCTGTCTTAAAACTCACTCTTGCCATGTCCTTTTGCCAAGAATTCTTCCTGTTGGCCTAAGAAATATTGCACACCCAGATGTATACAACACAGTTGCCCAACTCGGTAATTATTTTAGGGAGTTGTGTAACAAAACTCTTAGAAAAGATGTTGTTCAACGGCTGAAAACCCAGATCCCACTCATCCTATGCAACCTTGAGAAAATATTCCTTCCATCCTTTTTCACTGTTATGGTTCACTTAGCTATCCATCTTTCTTATGAGGCTTTGCTTCGAGGTCCTGTGTAGTATGGGTGGATGCATCCAATAGAGCGGCGACTAGGTACATTGAAAAACTTTGTAAGCAACCGGGCTAGGCCCGAAGGATCCATTGTTGAGGCTTAGATAGCAAGTGACACTTTAGCATTCTATTCTAGGTATATTGATGATTTCAACCCGGACATGGATCATGAAAACTATAATGGGGCAGAAGATGATGAGATGATGTCAGTGTTCTTGCATGATGTCAGTGTTGAGCCACAAGGCAAGGCAAAGGTTGAAACAATCGATCAGAAAGCATTAGGTATGTGCTAAATAATTGTGAAGAAGTTGAGCCATATGTTGAGTAAGTATATCATTTGCTGAGATTGCACATCACGTGTTATGAAACACCTTATTACACACATGTGTTGTTGCAAATCACCTTTTAATTGTACTTTCTTTTTTTTCTTTTCCAGCTTATACAAAGAGGAGTTATTAACAGAACAAGGGGTACATGCTGATGATATGGACAAAAGGTTTGCAGAAGGATTTGCAAAATGGTTTTAGACATATGTAAGTGACCTGCGAGATCTAATGGTTTTAGACATAGTCTTTGGTTATTATTGTATACTCATCATCATCTCATGTCATCCATGCACATTGCAAAGCAACATAAAATCAATCCAAATGAAGTCAGTGAAGGATTGTATGCACTATCATGTGGTCCTGATACTCGAGTCAAGTGGTGTGGTGCTTCCAAGGTCAATGGAGTCCGCTATAACACCATTGATCATGAGAAACATCTACGGACATAGAATAGTGGAGTCATGGCATATGGCACACACGATGGTGAAAGCATTGATTACTATAGTGTGCTTAGGGATGTTATCCAGTTGCAATATCCGTCAAGCCTCAAGTTCTACCAGACAGTAGTTATTTTCAAGTGTGATTGGTACAATCAAATCGGTAAGACTGTCGGCCTTAGAACTGATCCCTATTTCAAGTGAGAAACCATATGGATATGTGCCATGGTTTGCAATATATGTGATGAGTAATTGACTTGAGCAGATTTGGTATTTGAGTTGAAATGTGGGAATCCAGGGATTGCATATCATGGTTATGACTAACCGAAGTTGGTGGAAGTATTTGTGAAGTTGCAGGAGATGAGAAATGTGTTTGCTTGTCTCATGATGTGTAGGTCACTAGAGTCGACTTGGCGATCAACGGCGAGAGGATCGGGCACAAGTAGGGGACTTGGGGCCAGACGATCGGGATGCCGGGTTTAGTCAAGGATGATCCACACCATACACGTGGAGAGGCAAGAAGCACGGACAGTTTCACGGTTGAGCCTCAAAACCGTGGTGGTGATGAAGACGGCATGTTGACCAAGTCAAGGTGAGCGGGATGCCGGTGCAAGTGACAAGGGGGCCCGATGGATAGGTGATGTGGACAAGGGTTCCCGATCTTCCGATAGGTTCTGATAATCTTGATTAAGGCGGAGGCGATACACAAATCGATCCGGCTTCCGAACGACACGTTCTGAACCCCGCAATCGCAGCACAACGTCTCCTCTGGTTATCAACCGTTCAAGAACGATTGACCTCGTCGAGAAGGCTTATCCTTTCCTGCAAATCAAGAACACAAGCAAGAACAAAGAAGAATGCAACCAAATTTGCAAGTATACGATGAATCTCATAAGTTGGGGTCTCACAAACCGATCAAATGGCGAAACTGTTATCAACAGAATAATCTAAGCAAAATCCCCAAACCCTAATGAAGAGGCGATGAATTTTTATATGGGACCAGTTGGGTTGGAAAGATCTTTTTGTTATATTTCCAGGCATATGTAGAACGTCCAAATCCGAGTCCGTATGCGTCCTAGGCCTCCGTTTTAGTGCAGACTGGTCCTGGGCTCCAAAACAGACTCGAAGTCGGTTTTGGATTGGGCTTCCACCTTGGCTTGGATGTCCTTGCTGGCCCATCACGCCTTCAATCACCTCCTCAGCTATATCATCATCATCTCCATGGTTCCTAACAATAATTAAATCATTAGGTAGCAATCTATTCTCAAAATCACATAAACAAAACATTAGAAACGAAGTCACCTGTAAATTCAGGTGATGCACATGAACTTTCATCTTAGTTGGAGGAGTGTTGCGTGTATCCATAGGTGTGATGTTCTCATCATTCTCCCCCTTTTGAATTAGAGTCGTCCTCGACTCGATCCCATCTCTTTCTCCGAATATTTGTCTTAAATCTGAGATATGAAATATAGAACTATTCCCAAACTTGGGATGCACCTCATGTTTATATGCGTTATAAAAATTATCATTAGAATGTGAAACTACAGTAGAAGGCATGTCACACAACTGAACAACATCTTTGAAAAATTAGCCAGTAGTATGAACATCATCCTCACTCTTATGACAAGTTAGAAAATGTGTGATCTTAGAAACAGTAGAAAAACTTGACATGACATGACAATTTTTATTGCAGTTTTCTAGTGTCTCATTGAGTTGCACAACACAAGGAGGTTTTAATGTTGAAAAAATATAAACTCTATGCACCATAAACAAACCTCTATGATCATAATAGCCAATAGCATGAAAATTATTTCTTGTCAATAAAGGAAATTCAGTTTGAGAAAAGAGTTTCTTCTCAACGGCATTTAGATCACAAAGAACATCAAATTCAATATAACCCAAAGTGTTTAGAGAAGTCAACAATTTCTGCTCATCCTTTTCACATATAACTAAAATCAAATGTTTTATTTCAGCACCATTAGGTGAATCATAAGCAAAAGCATCAAGCTCATTCATTTGTTGTGGCAAAGGTATAAGTGAAGCATTGGCACACAACTCCTCTTTATCACAAGGACCAATAGATAAATCAACTTATAACAAAGAAACATCATCATAAGGTTCCAATATAGCAAGATTATTGGAACAATTCATCATATCAAGAAAGCTTTTACCTGAAGCAACAACCTGTTCTTTATCTTTCCCACTATCATCTTCTTTATGTAGATGTTCAAATGTATTAGTTGCAACAAGAGGCAAAGAAATATGTTCATTCTCTAGTAATTCAGATTTTGATGGAAGTGTTGCAACATTTGAAATAGCCTATTCTATCCTAAATGGTTCATTCTTTCTTCTCTCAAATCTTTGTTAGTCCTCTTCTAAAATTTCAGCAGCAGTCATAGGTTTAAGAGTAACCCTTCTACCATTGTATTTAAATGAGTAGCTATGGCATTATGTAAAACATTATTTGTAGAAATCCAAGGTTTACCTAATAACACATGACATGCTTGCATAGGTACTATATCAAATTCTGCACTATCCTTGTAAGAACCAATAAAAAATTCAACGCGTGCAATTTGATCTACCTTTATCTTACCACAAGAATTTACCCATTGGATGTAGTATGGACATGGGTGTGGTTGTGTGGTCAAGCCAAGCTTCTCGACCAACTCCAAGCTTGCAATGTTGTGGCTACTCTCTCCATCAATGATGACACGACAACGTCGATCCTTCACAACAAAGTGAGTCTAGAATAAATTGTTCAATTGATTTTGCTCTACCTTCTCCATTTGAGAACTGAACACTCGTTGTGCTACAACACTCTTATCTTCATGAGATGCCATCAATTCATTCCCATGAGTATTGGAACCTGTCATTGTTAGTAGCAAACAAGAAAACACACAAGAGTATATTTTCCTATCACTACTATGTAATAACGGTGGAAACTCTCAACAAGAAAATAGAAGCATCTCACCAAGCCCTTACAAAGTTCTTAATTACAGCAAGCAAAGGATACCTTGGATAGTGTGAACTAACAATTGTGATTTGTGCCTGTTCAGAAGGATATATATGGAGCTTGGATAGGCAATATTAGGTAGCAAGGATTAGTAAGATCTCAATTCAGAAATTGCAAAACTGAATAATAGTCTCAAGCTAGTCTATGTCACCGGCCTAAACTTGTCTCAGACCTAGTTCAAGCAAGCAAGCAAATGACTTAACAAAGAATGCAAAGATTGCAAGCAATTCTGAATTTTTATCTTTGCCTTTTTCTACTTCTCTTTTTTGTGTGGCTTTTTCCTCTTATGCACTTTTGCCTTTTTCTTTTCTTTTCTTGTGAATCAGAACTGCAGCAAGGTATTAGTACTAGAAAGAAAAAGGAAAATATATTCTAGCATAAGCAATATTATGATCTGAATATGATAGTCACAGAGATAGATAATATATTATTCCAAAACTCTCAATGTGTGCAACAAACTGAATTTTTTTTTCTCTTGATTCTCTATGAACAAGGACATGCACCACTCAAACAAGACCAAAGAACAAGCACTAGACCAGCAATACAATGACCTTGTAGGGACTAAAATTCAGAGAAGCAAACTAAACTGAAAATTGCATAGCACAAGGGAGATATAGGACAGCGGAAACACGACGAACAAATATTTTTGTACGGTAGTTTTCTGGAGTTTAGGACTGAACAAAATAACAGAGATAAGGGTGAACCTAACGGTATACCTGAAGCTCTGATTACCACTTGATATGGACAAGGGTTCCCGATCTTCCGATAGGTTCTGATAATCTTGATTAAGGCGGAGGTGATACACAAATCGATCCGGCTTTCGAACGACACGTTCTGAACCCCGCAATCACAGCACAATGTCTTCTCTAGTTATCAACCGTTCAAGAACGATTGACCTTGCTGAGAAGGCTTATCCTTGCCTGCAAATTAAGAACACAAGCAAGAACAAAGAAGAATGCAACCAAATTTGCAAGTATATGATGAATCTCACAAGTTGGGGTCTCACAAACCGATCAAACGGCGAAACTGTTATCAACAGAATAATCTAAGCAAAACCTCCAAACCCTAATGAAGAGGCGGCGGCTGTATATGAGAACCCTAGGGTCGTGCAAGAGCCCCTGGACGCAGCCCTAAGTGGGCTCAACTCGATACATGACCCAAAGACCGATTACGGTGTCGCAGCACTAGGACAGATTCTGTACATCGACTTGTTTTGACGATTGCCGACGGCTCGTGACGAATTTTGATATGGGACCAGTTGGGTTGGAAAGATCTTTTCGTTATGTTTCCAGGCATATGTAGAACGTCCAAATCCGAGTCCGTATGCGTACTAGGCGTCCGTTTTAGTGCAGACTGGTCCTGGGCTCTGAAACAGACTCGAAGTCGGTTTTGGATTGGGCTTCCACCTTGGCTTGGACGTCCTTGCTGGCCCATCACACCTCCAATCACCTCCTCAGCTATATCATCATCATCTCCATGGTTCCTAACAATAATTAAATCATTAGGTAGCAATCTATTCTCGAAATCACATAAATAAAACATTAGAAACGAAGTCACATGTAACTTCAGGTGATGCACATGAACTTTCATCTTAGTTGGAGGAGTGTTGCATGTATCCATAGATGTGATGTTCTCATCAATAGGGACCGGGAGAGACTTGCCGGTGGTCAGGATTGTGGGATGAGGTGACACGCGTTGATATCGAGAAGTCGTGCTTTGAGAAAATTACTATTGTTTCCTCCATGCATATGTGCTGAAATTTTACATGAGCACTAGAATGCTGACATTTGTAAACCTATAAGAAGAATTATGCCTAGATAGATTTATGGAACTATTACAGATCAGCATTAGACTGGAACTAAAGGCTGATCATATAATCTGTAAATTCGATGGAGCAATCTTTAGTTTTTTCTATCTAACTCTGTTGGATTTGGCAGGAAAATCAGAGTTGTCAATCATCTTATGCATTTCCAATGGCTCAGGAAGCTGTTGTGCAGGGTTTCCTGAAAATATACAGAAGATAGTAGACACCTATCAATTAAGTCCTTTCGCCGCAAAAGTAAGTAATCATGTCATCCTTCAGGAAACTATTATCACCATTTGTTTCTGCTTATTATTGCCATAGATTCATCATCGATGAAAATTCTGCAATCTATTATCATCATTGTGTGCATTATCCCACTAACAGTGATCTATGAGTGTTGATGTTTTGCTTTTACCTGACATGTAGATAATTTCTAATTTTAATGCAGACCACTCTGAAGGATATAATCGTTAGGAAAAGTAATAATTATGATTTTGTTTAAAAATTTGATTGCTACTGATGAGAATGGCCAAATTAATTATCACTTCAAATGTAGCTAAATTGTAAGCCCTTGACAGCCATGCTTATTTACCTACATTACCTAGTTCCCTTGTCATTTATTAACATTTACTGTCGGTACAAGTTTTTCACAGGTTGCCAAGTGTTGTGCTACATCAAAAGAGGAGTGGGAAGAACAGTGCAAACTTTGGTCAACATCTTACCATCCCGCACACCAGTATGTCAATGTAACATTGTTCATTCCGTCATATATAGTATTCTTGAGTATTAAAAAAATATGGTCTTCTAAAGCTGCTTTTCGTTTCTTTGCTCAAATGTGCAAGATTTGCTAGGCCAAACATTACTTAAAAATGTGGTCTGCTAATGGTACTTTTGATTTTGTCACTGCAAGACCTGTTAGGTCAAATTGCATATTAGGACTCCTGCCTACTTAAAAGCGTTCTGATGAAGAAAAGAACAAAGTTGTGCTGAAACCCAAAATGGAGCAATTGCTTCAAGGTTACAATTGTCACCAGTAGACTTCTCTAGAGGTTTTCTTAACTAAACACTACTCTAACAAGTGATACTGTAGAACAGGTCACTGCTCTTGAACTGGCAGTACTGCTCCACCCTACTGCGTTGCCCTATTTTGATGAACCATTTCAGGCGTTTTGGCACCTGTATCCACAATCATAGTGTTGTCTCTAGTTGTTCTTATTGCGTTGAGCCATTTCAGCAACAAGAAGACTTGTGGTGAGATGATCAGATGACTGCTGGCAAAGGCATAGCTCCAGGATCTTGATTGTTCAGTGGATGGTGATTTTGGTGTGCTCTTGGTTGTTAGTTTTGAATTGTGGCCCATGATTTGCAAATGATCCATTACTTCTTTTCCTTATGTAGTTATTCAGTGGAACAATAACAATCCCGCTTCCAATTGATAGTTAGGATTGCAAAGGCTCTCACGGCCGGGTGGTTACCTCCATCGGCTGGGAGAGGGCTGCCCGGGTTTGATCCTGGGTGCCACACCATTTCACCGCAGGAACCTCCCTTGTGGTATTTTCTTGAAAACTGTACAGTTAGGATTGTATATATAGTTCTGTTTACAATACAAATAAAATTTCATTGTAAATTATGATTAAATTGAGTTTTTGGCAAAGACCACAATTCCATTTTGTGTCCTCCATGCAATTGTGCCGATGTGGTTAACATGGATTCTAATGGATTATGTTGATTTACAGTCTTGATGTCTGTGCATTTCGGGAGGAGGAATTACCATTAATATTCAATTGCATGAAGACTGCTATTCAGTTATCAAAGGTTTCCACCCTTTGGTTTTATCGTACTTGTTTGGAGCTGTATTATTATAGTGTGCCTCACCACATTCAACACCTCCGGACAGCAAAAAAAAAAAAAAGTGTCTCTGTTTGGTACAGACACCAAATCCACATCCTGCTGCTGAATGGGATTGGTGTTGAATGGTGATGGTTCATATCAAATGGAACCGTCTTCTAGAATAGAAATCACAGCAACAGCTTGGCCAAGTGGGCAAATTCTATCTGGCTGTAATATTTTTACTGTCCATCAAGAAAACTAATTCCGTGTTATGCTTTATAATTAACATTATCATTCTATATATATTACCTCAGCTTGTTGCGAGGTGTTCATCAAATATTAATCGCTAACTTCCACTTCGGGTCTCTGCATGAACCAGGCAGGAAATGCTGCTGTTATTGTGGACCCATCAAGTAACCAAATAATTGTTGAGGCTGTCGACTAAACACACCAACACCATCATGATACATCTGAAGAAGGGAACAAAGTCTCGGAAGTCAGAGTGGAAGATGGCAAACTGTTTCTTTCAAGCTCCTGTCGTTCTAAATGCAACACCTTAAGCATGGATGTCTCGTGTATAAACCCGTGGGGATTGGGCTGAAGCCATTGCCGTGCCAAGGCTGTTTTGCATGGCATCCTCTGTGTCATGCTGCCATGGTTGCCATTGAAAAGGCTGCTGAGAGGGATAGAATGCTATTTACTTCATCCACTGCAATAACCAAGCCAATTTCGAATGGCCATCTGGAGAATGATTCTGATAATGAACCAGCAAAACGGTTAAAGGCAGATGCCAAAGTGAGCCTTAGTTTTATCTTCTACCTTTTGTGTTTTGTCATAAATTGCTCAGTGCCAATTACTATTGTATATGATTGGAAATGTTGCATATTATTTTCTTACCTTTTCTTCTGTTGAACTTCAGGATAAGCGGCAATCTACGAATGGAGCATGCTACAGTGATTTGTCTGAAACAACCAGTCTGTATCTCTGCACAAGATTTGATATCTACCTCGTTTGGGAACCATGCGCAATGTATGTTCACTCTGCATTCAACTTTGCCATCGACTTTCTCCCTCTCTTTTTTCTTTACTTGTGTGTTTGTTTGCTTGCCGGTGTGCAATGGCACTTGTACATCAAAGGTTCAAGCGCGTTTTCTTTACTGGAGCACTTGGTGGAGTCTACAGGTTGCATGGCGAGAGAAGCTTGAATCATCATTACACCGTATTTAGGATTTCAGTACCTGAGTCGTACTTGAATAGTTTGACTACGTGTTAGAAAAAAAAAACTCTTTTTACCATTTTCATCGTGGAAACAGATCCATGAGTTTTCCTTATACAGCAAGAATGTATTTTTGGGTTTAGATTAGTGTTTTATTTTTACATAACGTGACCGCTTACTACCCTCGTTCTCTGTTATTTAGACGGAATTTTGTGGCCTTCTCTTTGAGACGTGGCGTTGAACTGAATTTTTTAATTAGTTTTGTATTACTTCAATTTTAGTAAAGTTGTAAATATTAAAGACTATTATATGACAAATCAAAGATCATTGTTTTAATGTTCAGTCAAATAGTCATAAATCCTTCACCCGCCAGTCTGAAAAGTTCATTGCAGTGATCCAGAAATTTTGCATCTGCCAAAAATGTTCTGGCACCGTGTCCTTCATATCCAATCGCCTGGCACTGAAGCGCTGCAAACTATGTAGGCTGCAAACACCGCAGGCACTACACAGAACAGTAGCCGGCAAATCTTGCACATTTGCATGAGCATTCAGTCACAAACAGATGTAGATTGATCTCTTTCCGTGAAAAAGGCATCAAGCCTTCCGTTTCAAGGTCTAAATCCTACGAAATAGCTTCAGCAGGGCTAAAGGTAGTTGCATGCGTTGATCACGCAGATGAACAACTTGTAGCTTGGTTGTACATAGAAACACTCCCCTGAAACACAAGGTTACAGGGGTACGTGGCAGCGTCCTTGTGTGCTACTAGCAAAGTGTCTGTGCGTTGCTACGGATTTAAAAAATAAAATACTATTTATAATTTAAATATAAATTATTTACATAATATAATTATTATATATATATTATTGATATTTTTACATAAAAGATTATATTTATATTACCGTTGGTACTTCTTAATATACTATTTTATATGTCAAAAGTAATATTTTTATCACCATTTTTTACTATATTCTAGAAGCTTTATCCGGAAGGAAAAATTAATTTACGAAGTTCAGAAATAATACTGCATTGTAACGCAATTTTAAAATTGAAGACTTGCTCTAATGGAAAAAGTTAAAATACGAAAGTTGTAGATCTCATCGAGAAATTTTTGAAACATATATGGATCATATTATTTGGACTATGGAGCTAGGAGATATGAGACCCGCACTGAGACCTGCGCAGAGAAGTCCGAATGAGAACAAATATTTTTACATCGTATATTTGAAAACCAAAACTATGTGATCTGGACTTAGATTGAATAGCAAAGTTGTAAAACTTTTTGAGAGCTACGAGTTAGAGTCCGAGTTTGACTCATTTGAGTTTCGGACGTGAAAATTATGATTTTTGAAATTTGGTACTTGATATAGAAGGAACAAAACCGATTTAGATTCAATCTCTAACTTTATAGATACGAAGTAGACGATATTACCTCAATTAATAGATTAAAGCCTTCCGATCCTAATTTTCCATGACCGCCCAAGAAATTCTGACTACTCTCCAGATTCCTGCCGGGGGAAAGACATGTTCACCTTCCCAAAAGCAGCGCCTCACGTGTGCTGGTCCTGGTCCTGCCGAACAGAGTACAATAAGTAGCGCTCGCCAATCAGCAGCAACATCGCAAATAAACATATCATGGTGCCCCCTCGATGGCCTCTCCCGGATGACCTCATCATCCCGGAGATCCTTCTCCGCATCCCGCCGGACGACCCCGCGTCCATCGCCCGCGCCTCCGCCGTCTGCAAATCCTGGCGCCGCGTCCTCTCCGACCCTGCCTTCCTGACCCACTACCACGCGCTTCACCGCCACAATATTAAGCAGGCCTCCATTCTCGACTTCCTCCACAATCCGATGGACCACGAGTCGCCCGGATTCATGCCCACCACGTCCTTCCGCTTGCCCACCCCCGACTGCCCCATGCGCCACGTCTGGGACTGCCGCCACGGCCGCGTCCTCCTCTATGACTATGGAGAAGGATCACCGCCCCCTCTCTTCCCCGATCCTCCCCTCGTCATCTAGGACCCGATCACCGATGACCAGCACCGCCTCCCCCATATCCATATGGCTGACATCTACAGCAACGCGGCCGTCATCTGCACCGCCGCCGGCTGCGACCACCACCGCGGCGGCTGCATCCCTGGGGGGCCGTTCATCGTCGCCTTCACCGGCGTGGAGCGCAACGAGGAGGAGTATGGCGGCAGTTACCGCGACACGCACGTGGAGTTGTACTCGTGCAAGACACGCGTGCGTAGCGTAAACATCAACGTCCAGCTCGTCGAGCACCAGACTGCTTTCGACCTCGAGTGGGACCGGCCGGCAGCGCTCATTGGAGACTCGGTCTACTTCGTCGGAACATCCGGTTTCCTCCTGCGGTACTGGTTCGGCCCACTGCTCCGGCTGGGCTACCCAGAGATGGTTCATCACGCAGGGATCCGCACAAGGGAAATCCTCATGGTGATCGACCCGCCGAGGAAGAAGGATCTCGGCAAGGTCGTTGTCATGACGGCCGAGGGCGGCGGGCTGGGACTCGCCTGCCTGAACCTTAACAGAATCGCCCTGTGGCGGAGAGAAACAGATGCACACGAGAAATTTCTTATAGCATGTACATGTTCAACATGTATTATCTATACCATCTATATTATGTTGAGATTCATGTGATATGTACTATATAACGAAGATCATGTGATAAAGTATATATGAGGATAAGATTTCACCAATCTCAATATAAAATATATAGGCTAGATAGTGTTTTCTCCGGATTATATAACTAAAAAAGTCAACTATGTCAATAATTTAAATTCGGAGAAAGTATATGTCAAAATTTCGCTTTGGATGCCCACGTGTGGGTGAAGCGCAGGACCATTCATCTCAAGAAGCTGATGATCCCGCTAGCCAATCCCAAGAGGCGAGCGTACTTGAGCGGCGTGATTCCCGACAACGGCAGTGTCGTCTTCGTGAGCACGGAAGATGGTGTCTTCAAGATCGAGCTCCAGCCGTCGTTGCAGGCCAGGAAGGTGTCCGACATGAGCAACAACGTCAAGATCGTTTATCCCTTCGTCAGCTTCTACACGGAGACCTTGCTGGTATGGTTTTTTCTCTCTCACACTTCTCTAAATGGTGTGTCGTTGATTATATGATTCGGGAGCATTTAGTTTAAACCTGCCTCGTCCAGATTATCTTGATCTATTCATGCATGCAACTCTGAATTCTTATCAACAAAAGTAACATTGGTCGGTCGTATATCTATTCAGGAAAGGCTAGCATGCTGCAAAACTGCCAGCGCCGGTGGCAGGGGAACGTGTGATCTTTGATGATATGGCGTACCACATGGAGGCGTTAAGTTAAATACATCATCTTTCAGGGTTGATGTTCTGGAGTGCTTTGTTGTTTCTTCTGGAAATTAATTTCAGTGAAACTTGTTCAGTTCGCTTATTGGTCAGTATTTCAGTCCCTTGTTCAATTGTGACCGTGGATGGAACAGTTTAATGTCTAGTTTAATGTTTGGGCTTCATTTCTATCATGCCGATATAATTGGACTGTTGTTCAATTCCAGTTTGGTTCAACCAATTAGAACGGGGGTAGGTTTCAGTTCTTTCAAATCACCCCTAAACGGCTGGAACTTGTTCGTTTTAGCTGCACCGCAGTAAGCTAAGCCTAGTATTTTTCGGTGCAATCTCTCTTGCAGCAAACGGGAAGCCGACTCGTCTCCGTGAGCTGAGGAAGCCATTTCTTGCGGCTGCAGGGCAAGTTCCAGCTTCACAAAAGAACACACGTAGTTATTATGTTGGCCATGCAGTAGATGATCAAACCTAATTAGGCTGATCTTTTTTTTTTTTGAGGGAACAAATTTAGGCTGATTTAACAGACAATAGAACACTCCCTTCAGATCAAAATGCCAGGAGTGACGCAGGGCAGGTCAGAGTTTAGTCCGTGGGCCACACACTGCGCACCGTGCACTGTTTCTACTCCAATCAAACAGTGGCCACGCATATGCTTTGATGTGATTGATTACAATTTGCATCCTGCTTTACTGAACAACTGAATGTAAGTCTTTTTTAGTATCAAACATTCATACACAAGTACTACCTCCGTCTCATTGAAAGTATCGTTTTAGACTTCTCCACACGATGTTTGATTTTCTTATCTTATTAAAAAAGAAATTATGCAAAATATATTTTTTTATAATTAAATTTATCGCAAAAATACTTTAATGATATCATTTTTATTTTAATATTTAAACAAAAAAATTGAATAAGGCAAATGGTGAAAGACGATTTTCTGAAAGTAAAAAACGACATTTTCAATAGGATGGAGGAAGTACACAACTTGGATTCAATTCATTTTTATTACCATGGTTGCTGTACCCTTGAGTTAGAACTTGTGATAAACTATGTGAGTACTATGCGATAGTAAAAAAAAACTAACAAACTTTGTAAAAATGCTGAGGTGGTTTGAAATCACGACTCTAAAAAGAGTTAATGTTGGAAGTCACTAGTGGCGCGTTTGTTTTCCTGCACGTTGCCCTGGACCGGACGGACTAGCCGGGCTAGGCCAGGTAGAATACGTGCAGGGAGGCTTTGTTTGGTAGGCTGCATGCTGCGGGCCAGGATGAGCAGTGATTTTGTTTGTTAGACTGGATAGCACGCTGCATAGGAGTAACTGCTAGATAGGGAAGTAGTTTGTTTGACTGTATATGAGGTTAAGTAACTTTACTTGCACTGCGTATTGGTGAGTTTATCACAACATTCACTACACCACCATACAGTATAGGCGACCTACGGTTGGTCGTTAAAGGCGGTTTCAGCGACCTGCGGTTGGTCGGCAAAGAGCTTTACCGACTTATGTGATCGATTGGTATAAATGGTGTCGGTAAAGGTTTTACCGACCAGTCGTGGATCAGAAAAGCGAATTTTTACCGACCAGCAGTAAGTCGGTATAAATCAAATTACTGACCAACAGTCAATCACCAACAATTTAAATAATCAAAGTGTAATACAATATTATCCATTCATAGTGATATTATGATACCCTTTAATACTAATCTATAATTAATTTTCCATCAGATCACATTGCAATATTATTTACACAACAAACCAATATAAACAAACATAAAAATGTAGTGATACTGATTAGGCTCAAAACACCCATTAATTAAATTCACGCGACATTCACAGTACATGTTTACACTAGCTATAGTCAGACCAAATGCTACACATAAACTTATTCAAGAAGCATAATCTCTTCATCACCAATAATTACAGAGTACTTCATCTACACAAGAAGATATAACGAGTTGGATGCTACCTAATATCAGCAACTCAATCCCAAGGTGCTACACCATTAGTTGAAAAGGGGTCCCAAGATGTGTGGTGCTGTGGTTAGGAGCTCACTTAGACTCTGCATGTAGAAAAGAGAATAAGTCACCTAGAATATTTGAAAAACAAAGTTTGTAATATCCTTAAAAAAACTGAGTTTGTACTATCGACTTAACTAAACAACATCCCTTGACTGCTCATCTCCTTCGACATCATGGCACAACACCATCTCAGCAAATAGTCCTGCACAAGATCGATGAGAAGCACTACCAACCAATCCCTTACAATTCTTCATAAAAATAAAGTAGAATTCAGTATGACTCACCTTCAGCCAGTTCACTCCTCGACCAAAAAACATAGAGTACATAGACACTTGTTAATATACATAACAATGGTTTGATAAAAATATGACATATAATAATAAACCGTGGCAAATAATGGTTCAAATACAGT
Source organism: Eleusine coracana subsp. coracana (assembly GCA_032690845.1). Taxonomy (NCBI): domain Eukaryota; kingdom Viridiplantae; phylum Streptophyta; class Magnoliopsida; order Poales; family Poaceae; genus Eleusine; species Eleusine coracana. The sequence goes on from CM064424.1 coordinate 13,897,196, forward strand.
TTACATATAGTCTACTAACAAGAAGACCTAAAATATAATTGATACATCTCATCAACTTCCTATTATGAATAATAAGTAGTTTAATAGTTTGCATGGACACGTGAAAGTGTCATGTACCCTGACCTGCAATGGAAAGAACAACAAACTAAGATTTATCTACCACTAAATGTGTGCAGCAAATAAGTAGAAATGGATAAATACTTCCAATGTTACAGTGAACCATAAAGCAACTTTACTCTTGAAAAACATGAGGCAACCTTAAAGCAATATTAAATAACCATATTTTCACACAATTCCCCTAAACACCCAAACTTCAAAATAGGCAAAAATTATATTTTGGTCCTGCTTCTTATCCCTATAGAAGGTAACTGGGAACCTAAGGCATGTTATGCAATAGTATTCTAAATTAAATATCCATACATCAAAATGTAATCTATACTACGTTATTTGACAAACTTATTTTAGATAATGAGAAGAATAGGTCCCAGCCTTGCTTCAAAAGCAGCAGAACCAATTCTTACATTGTGGTAGCGCATCAACCTACCAAAATCTTAAAAATGCTTACAAGCAGCGACATCTGGTGAGAGCAAGCAGGCGACGGCTCGGGGGAGCAGGCGGGCGGCGGCTCGGGGGAGCAGGCGGCAGAGGAGAACAGGCGTAGGGCGCGGCAGAGGGCACCAAAGAGCGCACCGGATGCAGGGCGCAACAGATAGCGCGGGGATGCAGGGCGTGGTGGAGGGCGTCGGATGCAGGGTGCGGCGTAGGCGGGATGACGACCGTGAGCGTGGTCGAGGCCGATGTGGAAGCGGCCACGATAGAGCGTGCGGGGAGAGGCAGGCGTGTGCGGCGGTGCTGAGGGAGAGAGCGCGTTGGGTCTTCGATTTTGGGAGAAAAAATGGAGGTACGAATGATAGGAAGATGAAGGCACGTACGGATGAAAACGCGACCGATAATATCTGACAATGATCCGATCATCGAGAAAATAAATATAGTTAAATGTGGGATGCACTAATAGTAATCTGACACTATCCGTATCTGAATCTGAGTCCGAGAAAAACTAGCGGGATATGATATGGGATGAGTTGTATCCGTCCGATATTCGAGATTTATATAATTTGATTTAATTAAAATAATTTAGACATTAAAAATATTAAAAAATCTAAAAATTTAATGTATATAGATAAATAAATTAACTTATTTTTATATATTAGCTATTGTTATATTCATTCTCACTCTAACTATATATCTATCATATAATGTTTGATCTATATGAATCTTATAATAGTATTCGTGTCTGAATCCAACTCTGAAATAAGAATATAGAATAGGTACGGGATCAAGATATAATTATCCGACACTATCCATTTCGGCTTCAGATCCGAGAAAAAAGATACAAGATAGAATATGGAATAAGCTATATCCGCCCGTATCCTATCCAATTTCACCCCTAAAGGCAGGTAGAGTTGGAAAAAATTAGGGTTTGGTGCTCTTAGATTGGATTTCTATGTCTACTTGCTCGGTTATTTTTTTTCCCGATCGATTGTAAGACGGGAGTAAGTCTCTTTACCGACCAACTATTGGTCACTATTTTTTTTTGATAATTACCGACTGACCGTCGATCGCTGTTGGTAGCTTTATCGACCAACTGTTAGTCGCTACCTTTTACCGATCAACCGTTGATTGTTGTGATTGGTCGATAATAGTGTACCGTGGTGACGGGGGTAAAAACCGGAGGTGCCATGCGACACCGCTTGGAAACCCGCCGATGCGTGTTCGCTCTACCTAAGACAATAGGCCCGCTGAAATACGACCAACGTGGCATCGGCATGGCCCCACGAGGAGAACCTCCGCGCCGGCCTAACAGTTATGGGGAAAGACAATACTACTCCTACCCCGCTCGACCCATCGAGGGTCGAAGGTCGGCTGCATCCCGCTCGACTCACCGAGAGTCGAGAGCCAGCTACGTCTCGCTTGACCCATCTAGGGGTCGAGAAGCACTCGCGCTCTGCTTGATCCACCAAAGGTCGACACCCGCTTCGGCCTTGCTCAACCCCTCGAGGGTCGAAGCAACACTAGCCTATCCGTAGAGGCTCGACCACGACTCGCCTCGCCTAGCTCTGACAGCCCTGCCATTCATCCTATCCAAACACTTCGAAGATAAGGATGACCGATTCATTATTTTTGTAGCTATGACAGCACGAGTGGGGCCGGAACCACTGAACACGCTTTGCCCCTACCAACTCTCGCCAAGTGGGCCCCGCCCCTGTGATGGGACAGCCCCACGAACCACCATTCAGGCGGAAAGGGCGGGAAATAGGATCTCAATTGCCTCAACAAGACATGACGAATCCCAACCTCGGGTGGACCCGGACAAGCACAACCTGACGCCTCGACCCTTGATGAGGGGGTCGAACGGGGTGGTAGTAAACACCGAGCGTGAACACATAGTATCAAGAGGTCAAATCCCTCTATGTATCTTATCCCATCATCATTGCTTACACCAGCTGACAAAGGCAGGTGCAACAAGGCATCCCATGCTGCGCTCACTTAATGACGCCCTTATAACAGTGGCAACATAGGACGGTTTGATAGACAAATGGATCAAACTCTGCCTAGGTGATGTGTTGATGCCTATGCTGCATCACCTCCTTTCAGTGGAACACGCCATCTACAGGATCACGGAGGCTCGACTCTTAGCGGATTACGGGGCACACCTCTACATAGTATAGAGTGACGTGAAGATCAAGACGACGGGACCTACAAGAATTAAAGACCATGCCACCGACTAGAGTCTTCGCTTTCACCTACACGACTTCACCAACCCCGCACATATAGAAACCCCTCCTTCCCTCACTGTAATATGGGCCCAATCCCTTGAAGTATAGAAGGGAGGGTTTTCTTTCTTAGGGGTGACAGAGAATCACAGATGCAAAGCCACAACACACACTCATTCATGTTTTGAGACTTGGAGATCCCTCCTCTCTCACCACCGTTGTACTCCTCCTCAGGTGCAAGTAACACAAGCAGAACCGAAAACTGGACGTAGGGGCTTCCCCAAACCAGTCTAACCCCCATGCCCTCTTGCATTACCATCACCAAACTTGGAGCGCGCACCCCCTAGAACAAATTCTCATAGCCAGTGATCTAAACACTGACAGTTGGCACGCCAGGAAGGGGCCTTTTGCATATTTCACTCCACGACCTCTTTCCCATTCGGATGGCTACCTTCTCTGCTTTATGGGCTCCCGGTACCAGTATGTTCTTCAGGAGCCTGGAGTTTGTCGCTACAGTAGATTAGAAGCTGTTGTGTATCAACATCCCCACGTCCTCGCTACCTCCAGCCCCAGCGCCCACCATCAAGGCAACGTGTCCTTGGTGGCTAGAGGACTTGGGCCACGTGCCAGGTTTCGTTGTTACAGGAAACGGGGCGGTAGAACTCTTCAACGATTCGCTCCCTGACCCTATTGCCACAACTGTCACCAACGAGGCAATGCATGCGGTTCGGCTCAAGCCAGTCGGCCCAGGTGCCCATGGCCACTTTGTGCCGTCAACCAAATATAGCGACCAACTATGGTGCTATCTAGAGCGTTACTTGGGCCCCACGCCTGACCAGGACGACCTCCGACACATCGCGTTTGCCCTAGCAAACATCCACGGTCAGCTCCTCGGGAGCGAACCCCTTCCCCCAGGACGTCTCTGTGATGCCCCCCTAGAGGGCTACTCGTGTGACATGCATAATGCTGCAAGGGTTTCAAGGACCTCACCGTTCGCCATGGTATTCCTGCAGTCGCGAACGTCGGGTTCGTCGGCATGTTCAAATGCTCAAACGAATCCATCTTTGACCTCCTCAATGTGGGGTCTCTAGAAGATACCGATTCTGACTCCGGAAGTTGTGCGGGGAGTTATGACCCCCCGCGTGAATGTCACATGGTGCAGCTCGCGCCTACGCCGAACGCGGGGGGCACCGGGACCTCAGCTGCCAGAGCCATGGCAAATCCCGAGACCCGCACTCTGGTGGACCTGGTGATGGGTGCAAAAGTGGGGGAAACTCTCCTCAATGTTCCCATCACTCTGGGTGGGGAACCGCCACTCGCACCTCGCTCGACAGATCCTCAACAACGGTTGAGGGCGAGACGGGTGGAGGTGGAGAAGACCCGACGCCGTCTAGGAAATGAGAAGGATGCAGTAGACCGTGGCCTTGCTCGTGCAGGCACAGGCGGATGCGCTTGCGCCATGGCTTGCAACGTCAACCAACGCATCGTCAACAACGACCAGGGACCCCCGTAATGCTCCTGCATGGGGCAGAACATAGCCACAACCATCACACTGCTCAAAACTCTCCCTAAACCCGTGACGCCAGAGGCCCAACAGGCTCAGCGGGAAGTCACAGCTCTTTTGGCCATGTTCGTCGAGCTCTAGGCAGAAAGTTCACTACGACGCACCGCTCAATTCAGCCAGCGGATCTCCACGTCTTGGCATGCTAGAGGAGGCAGCGCCACCGGCTCGCAACAACTCACAGCCAACAGCCGCCCCTGGCTGGCGGTGCACCCAAGAAAGCCTCAGTTCATGATCGATTCGGGCCCCATCACGACGCGTGTAATACAATTAGGGTGCACGGACTCGAGAAGGAATGCCTGAACAAAGAAAGGGGCCACCAACCACGCAGTGGTGGTCGGTATGATGACACCAATGAGAAGGGGAGCCGGAGCCAGAGCCTGCCTAGGCCATAGGTCTTTATCCCGCGTATCCGTAGCGTGGAGTTCCCGCAGCGCTTTTGAGCACTCGCGACCGTCACCTAGTACGCAGGCGAGATGGACTCTAGGCTCTGGCTCGAGGACTACCGCCTTGCGTGCTAGGCGAGAGGATGGATCGACGACCTTGCCATCATCCACAACCTGCCGTTGTACCACGTTGACTCGGCTCGCACGTGGCTCGAGCACCTCCCTTTGGGTCAGATCTATGATTGGGGCGACCTGAGGGATATCTTTGTTGGAAAGTTCCAGGGGACGTATGTCTGACCAGGCAATCCCTAGGATCTCAAGAATTGCCGGCAAAATACCGGTGAGTCCCTTCAGGACTACATTTGACGCTTCAGTAAGAAGTGTAACGAGTTGCCCAATGTCGGCGACATAGACATCATTGGGGCTTTCATCTCCAGCACTACCTCGGAGCAGCTCATCCACGAGCTGGGCCATAAGGGTTCGTGTACGGCCCGTGAAATCTTGGACATCACCACAAGCTTAACCTCCAATGAAGAGTGCGTAGGAGCGGTCCTCCGTCGCACTCCGGAGGCTAAGGGCAAGGGCAAGCAGGATGAAGGAGCCGGTGAAGGTGCCTTTGACCGTCCAAAAAAGAGGAAGAAAAAGTTGCGGGCTGGGCGTGACCCTGTCGTGGCTGTCGCCGAGCACAAGCCACTGAAGCCTGCAGCAGGGGAGGCACCGAACCATTTCGAGAAGAAATGGAATGGACCTTGCCTGAATCACATTTTTCCCATCAAGCACCTCCTCAAGGCGAGGAAGGGAGAGCTTGAGCAAGTGTCAGAGCTAGGGGTCCAGAACCTTACGGACGACTACGATGAGCGGGGAGGGGGGGGACCGGTATTCCCCAACCCCAAAGCGTGCCATATGATCTTCACGGGACCCGAGGCCCGAGGGAACCGACACATGGCCAAGGTCGAACACCGTAAAGTCTTCGCGGCCGAACCCGACATGCCATCCTTCCTTAAGTGGTCTGACCTACCGATAACTTTCAATCGGTCGGACCATCCTCTTCATGTACCGTGACCAAGTCGGTACCCGCTCGTGGTCGACCCTATCATCGCCAAGGTCTATCTCATGAAGTTTATGATGGACGGAGGCAGCTGCATCAACATCTTGTACGCCGATACCCTCGACCTTCTTGGGATCAACTGATCGCGCCTCTAACCTGCCTGCGCACCCTTCCATAGGATCGTCCTCGAGAGATTGGCCATCCCGCTTGGACGAATCAGCCTGCCCATCACCTTCGGGACTCTGTCCAACTTTAGGACCGAGACCCTCATCTTCGAAGTCGTCGACTTCCCAGGAGCGTATCACACCATCCTTGGGCGTCCATGCTATGCCAAGTTCATGGCCATCCCTACTACACCTGTCTGAAGCTCAAGATGACAGTGCCAAAAGGGGTCATCATCGTGAGTGCGTTGCTCCAATGCGCTTTTCAGTGTGAGACGGAAATCGGTGACCTTGCCACCATGACGGTGGCCTCGATCGAGGAGCTTGCAACCATCTGCGCTCACCTTGAAGAAGGGACTCCTGAAGCTAGCCACAAGAACGCCTTGTTGAAGCCGATAGAAGATACCAAGGAGGTGCGGATTGACCCCAAGGGCGATAGGGAGAAGACAGTGAGAGTGGGGACCTCCCTCACTCCCAAATAGGAAAGCAAACTTGTTGACTTCCTCCACGCGAATGCCAACATCTTCTCGTGGAAACCCTCAAACAAGCCGGGCATTCTAGGGAAGTCGCCGAGCACTTCTTGAACATGAGGCCGGGCTCCAAACCGGTGAAGCAATGTCTATGCCACTTCGACGAGGAGAAGCACCGGGTAATCGGGGAGGAGATCGTGAAGCTGCAACCTGCCGGATTCATCAAGGAGGCGTTTCATCCCGAATGGTTAGCTAACCCTGTTCTTGTAGAAAAAAGAATGGGAAATGGAGAATGTGTGTTGACTATACAAGCCTAAATAAGGCATGTCCAAAGGATCCTTTTCCTTTGCCACACATAGACTAGATAGTTGACTCAATCGCAGGGTGCAAGACTATGCTTCCTGGATGCGTATTCCGGGCACTATCAAATTGCGATGAAAGAATCTGACCAACTCACGACATCTTTTATTACCTCGTTTGGCTCTTACTTCTATGTAACGATGCCCTTCGGGCTCAAGAACGCTGGTGCAACCTTCCAACATTGTAGGCAATGGTGTTTCGACCACCAGATTAGCCATATGGTCGAGGCCAATGTGGACAACATTGTGGTTAAGTCCAAGAAAGTCGACACGCTCGTGGCCGACCTTGGACGCGTTTTCACCAAGTTATGCACAAATGGCGTCAAACTCAACCCTAAAAAGTGCGTTTTTGGGGTACCGAGGGGCATGACGTGGGTGACGCCACCCACATAGTCAAAACCTGCCAATACTACGCTCGTCAAATGCATCTGCCGGCTCAGGCCCTCCAAACAATCCCTCTTGCCTGGCCTTTCGCGGTTTGGGAATTGGACCTGGTTGGCCCACTCAAGAAAGCGCCCGGGGGCTACACCCACTTGCTTGTCATAGTCGACAAGTTCAGTAAGTGGATCGAAGCATGCTCGCTCGCTAAAATCTAGTCTGAGGAGGCGGTTGAATTCTTCCTCACAATCATCCACCGATTCGAAGTCCCAAACTCCATAATCACGGATAATGGCACTCAGTTCACCGGAAAGAAATTTTTGAAGTTCTGTGATGACTACCACATTCATGTCAACTAGGCCACCGTCGCCCACCCAAAGATGAATGGCCAGGCTGAGCGAGCAAATAACATGATACTCCAGGGGTTGAAGCCCAGAATCTTCAACCCAACCATCATTTTCAACCGCCTAAAACAATTCAGCGGTCGATGGGCAGCCGAGCTCCATGCCGTGCTCCGGAGCCTCCACACGTCCCAGAGTCAAGCAACAAGCTTCATGCCTTTCTTCATGGTCTACGGGTTTGAGGCAGTCCTGCCCACAGACCTAGACTACGGCGCGCCATGGCTACGCGTGTACAACGAGCAGGGCAATGAAACCGCACTTGAGGATGCGATGGATCAGATAGAGAGGGACGAGACATCACTCTACTTCACTCGGCCAAATAAGAACAGGCACTTTGTTAATACCGTGACTGAAATATGAGGGACAGAGGCCTACTCGTCGATGATCTTGTCTTATGCAGGGTTCAAGACAATAGGGGTCGACACAAGCTCTCACCGCCTTGGGAAGGACCATACATCGTCTCTCAAGTGATCCGACCGGCACCTACATGCTTAAGACTTTGGAAGGCAAGGAGTTCAACAACGTAGGGAACATCTTGTTTGCTCTTCAGCGACCCTCGTCCCCTCCCCCCTCCCCCCCCCCCAACTAGAAGACGAGCATCGCTCAGGGGCTAGAGGGCACACGACACCACACACTTTTTTTTCTCCAAAAAATGCAACATGTTCGACCCAACTTCTTGGCCCCAAGCCCCACTGTGGCGACATAAAGTAAGCCACGAGTAGGGCAGGTTCATGGTTGAGTCGGTGGGACGGTACAATGTCGTGCTAGCCCTAGTGGCCATAACAATGGCGATCACCAACGAGGCCAAACCTTGAAGGACTCGAGGGCTCAAACTTTGTAACTTAAAATAGAAAGGGCAAAGGGCCAATCACTTGAATAATTAAGCAAATCATGAACTAAAATTGTTCAGGGCCACCACGAGCCAATGAAACTAAATAGGCACACGAGTTCACAACTTAAAACTATTACATAAAAGAGGGCATGACAACTCTTTGTTCTAAAATAAAGCAAACCAAGAAAGGCAAATGCTAACTAATTCCCCTCGTCAATCTTGGGGAGCACTTCTTATTTATACTTTGCAGCTAAGACATCGGCATAGGGCTCGGTGTTGGCATAGATCCAGGCCATCTCCTCGGGAGCATAGTTGAGGTAACCAAGCCTCAACGCCTCATAGTCCATCTCCATGAAATGCGTCCCAAGTACGGCAAAGATGGTGCACACATAAAAATGCATGCCACGCTGGATCCACTCGTGGCTCGAGAACAGCAAGTTCCCAACATGCAGTGCTAGCAAGGCCCTAGGTGCCACGGAGACTTGGAGTTCCTGAGCTGCCCTTCCTAGCACGGTGCACAGCTCAGCCATCTCCGCGACCTCCTAGTGGAGAGACTCCTCCATTTTGGCCGGCCTCTCCTCCAGCGTTGTCTAACCAATCAAGGTGATAAGACATAATGTGAAAGCAAGACAAGATAAACAAGGAACAGAGGAAGACAAATCATACCTTCACCAGCCTTACGGGCCTCCTGCAACTACGCTAGGTGCGTAGCCGCGGCGACGGCCGAAGGCTTGGCCACAACCACGGCTGGTCGCGCTGCAGGCTATCTAAGCAAAGCGACTCCTCGAGGCCCTATGCGGCCTTAGCACCAATGGACGCCTGCCTCATAGCCTCATCGCGCTTCTTCAATGCAGTGTCAAGTGCCTGCTCCAGCTGACCGAGGTGCCCGCTGTGCTGCTCCTCCAAGCCCTGCCAATTAAACAACTCCATCTGGAGCTCGGAACCTCGGTCCTCTATGTCCTTCAACACCGTTTCGAGCTCCCTATTGGCACTCCCCAAGTGCCCCTTTTATATGTGAATATTACCCAAATTGGAGCATAATTGATACTAATTTAGGCCATTTACCTATGATATTGTCTATATATTTGTATATGCGTTGTTTTGGAGCTTTATTATAAAAATAGGTAAAATTGGCAATTAAAGTAATGCTGGAGAGGACAAGAGTCTAGAATTGATGAAAAACACTTAAGAAGCCTAGTGCGCCGATCGGTGCAGTCCATGAGCCGATCGGCACAAGGATGTTTTGGCCCACAGAAGTGATCAAGGTCCATTCCACATGCTTATGGAAGTTTATCTGCGCAGGACACTTCCAAATATTCGCATGGAAGATTTATCAAACTTCAAGATCTTGATGTGCAGTACAAGACTTGATCTCGAAGGAAAAGGACCACATGGCAGCTGTGAAAGGCAGAGGAACCGACTCAAAGGAGAAACCAGAAAAGACACGGCTTGCGCCGATTGGCGCAACCACCTTATTTGCAAGAAACCGAGTCCTTTACGAGTAGAACCTCTATAAATACTTGTAAACCCCTGGTCACGAGGGAGACATGAAGGAGGCGACAGAGGGACAACAGATCCGTGAGTTAGAGCCACCGGGGCTTGCCCCGTTAGAATAGATCTCTAGTTGAGTTTCAAGAACCATTGGTGTAAGAGTTGATCCGTCAAGGTAGGCCATCTCGACGGGGATGAATCTTACTCTATGTATCTCAAGGATGATTGAATATGTTGATGATGGTTTTGATGATTTGTCTATTATCTTGATTCTATAATCATGCATGTGCTTATTCCAATTGCTTAGTTCTAGGCTAAGTAAGTAGATATTATCTTAATCATTGTGATTAGGATAGTATTCAGACATTGTATTGATTATGGTTGCTTGATGATGCTAGTAGTGTGGTTTGGCGGTGACAGCACTAAGCCTGCGTAGCACTATTGGATAGTTAAGTAGGGTAAGATACTCACGCGATTAAGGGTTTCCTCTCGGCAGCGATAAATTGGGAGCCGCTCGGAAAGCAGGGTGGTCTTATTCATTTTAGGTTTTCATTGATCCATGTAATTACCCATTATGATGCTATTTAATTAGACTTTGTGGTTATGATCTCACTAGTAGATACTTGGCTACTCACTTAACAGCTTAGGCTTACAAGGCATCTAGCGCACTTTGGCTTAGATACACCAGTGTGCCGATCGGCTCAACACCTGCGCCGATTGGCACAATAACAACTTTACTGTCTGGCGCATCTTTGCGTTGGCCAGTCTTCCCTCATGCAACCTGAACTCAACAGTAGTTTTGGTTAGATCTTTTGCTGTTGACTTTATTTAATTATCTCTAAGGTCCCAGTGGATTTGATAAAACCTTGGAATACTCAATTTAAGGGAAAAAAGTGCTACAATCATACACCATCCTCTTGCGGTATATAAGTGGGTGCGTAGTTACGACCAATAAGCATACTTCTTTCTGGCGCCGTTGCCGGGGACCATAGCAGGTTTTTAAACATTTTTTGATGTATTAGTGTCTAGCCATTGTGCTATAGTTTTTCTCGTCTCTTTAGTACATATATTCTGTTAAGTGAAACTAACAGGTATGAACGATGCTAAGTCAAACAAACACTCTAATCACACTGATGATCCAGAAAGTCTCTTTCACAAGAAGAGAACAACAGAGAAGAGAAGGAAGTCACTTGGAGATTTAGCTAGAGAAACAGTCAGTGTCACCCCTCGAGCATTATTCACAATAGATCAAGATCAAGAAGAAGAGGAGATGGCAGAGGTACCTATGTTTAATTGTCTCAAGCCTCAATTGACTAATGTTGTCAAGACAGATTTCCAAGAAGCTCAAGATCAACTTCCGTATCAATTGGAGAGATATGTTGGAATAGTGGCACAACAACCGTTCATAGGTTTGGAAGATCCTAATCATCACTTGCAACACTTCGTTGAGGTTTGCAGTACATTCAAGATAGCGGGATTGATCGAAGACCAAGCACGTGTGTGGCTGTTCCCCTTCTCTCTAGTTGGACGCCCCAAGTGATGGTACAATGGATTGGAAAACTCAGTAAAGACGGTGTAGAACACGTTAGCAGCTGAATTCTTGGCCAAATACTTCCCTCCTGGTAAGACTCAAGCTTTGAAGAATAAGATTCTTAGATTTACACAAAATGCTGATGAAGGCATTGGAGAAGCATGGGAGAGATACAATGAATATATGGATGCATGCCCTCATCATGATCTGACGGTTGGAGAAGTTGTTGAGAAGTTCTACACAGAATTGAATCTTCTATCTCATCAACACTTGGATGCATCAGCTGCAGGTTCATTCATGTCAAAAACTCCCACCCATGCTAAGGAATTGATCAAGTTGCTAGTTGAAAATCAATCGTGGGATGGTGAGAGAAGTTCAAGGAATTTGCAACCTTTAAAAGGAGTGGCGAAGAGTGTGATTGAAAGGACTCATGAAGACTTGCTTATGGATCGCCTCAACGCTATTCAAAGGAGGTTGGACAATAATCTTCATATCCCTAAGGAAGAGCCACTCAAGCCAGCGGAATCATGCTCCACTTATGATGAGTGTAGAGAATTTGGTCATGTGTAAAAAGATTTCCCTGAAGAGATGAAGATGCCAGAATATATGAAGAATAGTGGATGGAAGCCCCAATATCAATAGTAAAGGAGTTCTTTCTCTCCTAATTCCTCCATACAAAATTCTATCCCACTTCGTCTCCAATGTCATGAGTTCTTCCAAGCTCAAGAGAAGATCAACAAGGTAAATCAAGCTAAACTCAAGGAGATTGATCGTGTCCTTGAGGGAATTAATAACAAGGTGATAGAAATTGGGAGCTCCAATGAGCATATTTTAAAGCATACCAAGATTATGGTGCAATAGATGGGACAATTATCGTAAGCCATTCAAGGCAACAAGGGGGCTATTCCTGATAATACAAAGTCTGCAGAGCAGTTGAAGGCAATAGCTATGAGATCAAGAAAACAAACAGAAGACCTAGAGCACCCTACGGGAGCAAAGATGCCCCACGCCAATCGGCGCACTCCTGGTGTCGATCGGTACAACAGTCTCGACGGTACCGATCGGCTCCCTGAGAGTGCCGATCGACGTGTGGAGGATGTTGACCTCTCTGGTCTGAAAATGGGCATGGAGACAGAGGACTATGGCTCTGCCACTTTCCTGGATACTCAATTGCTGACGAAGACAGAAAGAGCGCGGCAACACGATGAGCAATTTGCAAGGTTTGTCGATATTATGAAGAAGCTTTACATCAATGTCCCTTTTGTGGATGCTATTCAAATACCCACCTATGCCAAGTACATTAAGGACATGATGCAAAACAAGAAGTCTCTAGCTTCTAAGGAGGTTGTTCAGGTTACTAAGGAGCTTACGATGGCAATCAATGATATTGCACTTGAGAAGACACCCGACCCTGGATCACCAAGCATCAAATGCATGATTGGAACAAGGATATTTGATAGGTTCTTGTGTGATCTTGGAGCGAGTGTAAGTTTTATGCCCCATCATATATTCACAAGTCTCAATTTGCCTGAATTGGAGCTTATGTGTATGTGTTTGGAGTTAGCCAATCAATCGGTATGCTTCCCTGATGGAGTTACTGAGGATGTGCCTATTCAAATTGGAGATCACATCGTCCTGTTGATTTTATCGTGCTTGATATGGATAAGAGGACGAGGACCCCGCTAATCTTAGGCAGACCCTTCTTGAGGGTAGCAAAAGCAAGTATTAATGTTGGGCGTGGTGAGACAAACTTCGATATAAGTGGGACTCTCTACTCTTTCATGTTTCACTCAAAGGTAGAAGAGTGCCATACTATTGATGAAGTAAAGGGATACAAGACACCATGGCAATATGGCATCAAGAGTAATTGGAGGGGATGTATGGATAGGTCGTCCTAGATATATGAACCAAGGAGATAAGAGAACCTTGTAGTGTTGCGGCCTCGTATCCTGCACCACGACACTAAGGATTGATTGTTTGCGGGAAGGTCAAGCTCTTTGATCTCTAAATAACTAGAGCGCTCTTGGGAGGCAACCCAATGATTGGGGGCTTTAGAAGTTGTTTAGTGCTTACGGGAGGGCAACCCGTTTCATTTAGTTAGTTAGTGCTGACCGGGAGGATAACCCGGTGTTTTTAATTTACTTGCTTTTAATAAAGACAAACTCTCGAATAAAAGAAATAGAAAAAGTGTGTGCTTAATTCTTGTGTGCTCTTATGTTGTCTGTTTATTTGTGCAAAACTGTGTATATACATACTATAGACTAACAACGTAGGAATAAAACAAAAAGGACCAAAAGTAGGTAGGAACAGTGCTTACATCGATCAGCGCAACTTCTGTGCCGAGCGGTGCATTATTGTCCATGTCCGGACAGAAGGCTGACGACGCCTAGAATTGAAGGGGTGCTAAGAATCAACCAGCACAACAATTTTTAGAGACGGAGCTTGTCGATGACATGTACCCAGGGTACCTCATATAGAAGGAAAGTGGAGATAGACTCCTACTAGGATAAGAACAGTAGACCCACTAGGACTCCGCCATGTAACCATATCCCCCCGGATATATAAGGAGGGGTAGGGGTCCTCCTCAAGAGGACAAGAATTAGATAAGCCATAGCACAATTAGACAAGCTCAATTAGATTAGACACATAACTAGACATCATCGTCTAGATCTACCCATCTCGTCTACTAGATTTATGATCTAGACATATGAATACAAATGTCATAGAACATAGGACGTAGAGTTATTATCCTCTGGGAAGTCCGAACCTGTATAAATCGGCGTCTTATGTTACCATCGTCTCTCGATCTTGCGCATACCCCTGTCCTACCTATAAATCCACATAGGTGAACTACCCTATGTCTATTGTCAAGATTAAGTCTCGATAGTTGGCGCGCCAGGTAGGGACAGCGCGGCGGGCGGCTTATTGAGATCGGTGGCCTCAATCTACTTCGAGATCTGATCGCGAGAGGACGGACGTTGAAGCGTTGTATTGTCATTGCACAAAGTCAACATGTCTTCATCAAGGCGACATCCCATGCAAGTGCATGTATACTCATCGACTTGGAGCGTACACCATCGAAGTCACACATCGAAGTCGACGAGTTCACAAATACTTGACGAGACACCGAGTTCGGCTTGACATCAAAGCAAGTCCGAGTCGAACACTCCACCTCATTGGTAACAAGGCACTCACGTGCGCTACCAGGAAAGATTATTTCTTTTTATATTGTTGCCACATTATTTTATTTTATACATACTAATCAATTAGGTTAGTGAGTACTAATCACATAATGTTTTTTCCATGTACGTGAGTTTGCATGGGAGTCGGCCTAGCTATCTATGATTTCCCAACATGCTCATCAAGCGTTCGTACTCGTGGTGGTCATCAGCACCTTCATCTTGACAATTGGTCACTCGGCAATACGGCTGCGACGACTCGGCTAATCTGCCACTCGGCAACATCATTGCGACTTGGCGACTTCACCCCTCGATCACATGACGGTGACACGGCAATTTAGAGCATCGGTGACATGACCGCGACACGATGCCTATCGATGACTCGGTGACATCGCCACGATTTAGCGCTTCAGAGTTTCAGCCACTCGGCTACTCGATGATGACCCGATGACTATGCCACTCGGCAACATCGGCGTGGCTTGACGGCTCGGCGACTATATGGACACGCTCAGGGGCTCGTCATTAACCTAACGACTCCGGTCACTCGGCAACACTGTTCATTACGGCAACGCCTCTGTTGACATCGTCACACTATGACGACACCTTCAACGTGGATGACCGCTATTCAACGACATCGTCCATTACAATGATGCTTCCAACAACTCTATGGTTCGGTGGATTTCGACAACTCGGCGACATCACCATGACTCGACAGTTCGACCACTCATGGCCATATGTGCATGCCCAGGGGCTACTCTGCCATTCACCTGACCACTCGGCTACTCGACGACGACCAGTCAACTACGCCACTCGGCAACAACGCTGCAATTCGGCCACTCGGCGACATCGTCTCGACTCGTCCACACGGCAACATTGCTGCACTATGACGACTCGACGGTCATCTAGCTACTCAGCGACCCCGTCAATGACTTGGCGTTTTGGGTTTTCACCCACTCGGTTAATCGATGGCGCCTTTGATGAATCGGCGATGGTGTCGTGACTTGGTGGTTTGACCATTCGGCGGCCACAAGGACATGCCCGGGGGCTACTCCGCCATTCACCTGGCCACTCGGCTACTCGATGATGTCTGCGATGACATGGCGCTTCGGTTACTTGGTTAATCGGCCACACCTTCAACGATTCTGTGTCTCGGTCAACCACTCCAAGCTTCGATGTTCCGGTGACAAGATGGCTCGACTTCGACATTCGACCAATCGCCAATCACATAAGCACGTTCGGGGGCTCCTCTTCAACTCGTCAAATTCCAAAGTTAAGTATCTTTATACTTTCTCGATTTACTTTTGAGGTTTTGGGATCATGTCCTTTATACTTTTATGCCACGATCATTTATTTCTATTTTCTAAGCAGAAGGTCGTGGATTTTATTTTTATGAGTAAAGTTGGGCTTTTTAATGAGTGCTCTTATTTGTAACTTTATTCATCTTTGTATTGCCTCGGTTCTTTAATCTTTCGCAATAAACAATCGAGTCAGGGGGCTATTTATGTGTCTATACACATGTTCTCCCACTTTTTTTATGAATCTTGTAGTACACATGTCGGTCGGTAACCTTTCAGTAGTGCATCAGCCCTGACAGCATATGACCCATGTTGTCTGTTCTAGTTTCACCTTTTTTGGCTTCTGTCTCGACTAATACATTACATTTTATTCGCAATTTGGTCTTATTTTTGGTCTTACGCCGACTAGTGACTAAGTCATAAAACTTCTTTGCTACGTGATAGATTGCCACTACACTAAACCCAGAGCCAAAGTTGCGAGAGGTCATGTGTAAATTATGACCAATATTGTTGTGGTAGACCGAGCTCCAAGCTCTTTATATTTTGTCCTAAGTATCCTATGGTAGATCGATCTGATTGCTAACGCGCGAGGACACTGCTATGCGCCAATCGGTCTACTTACAGGAGAAAAATGAATATGCACTTGACTTTTCAGTCGACTGATTTGTTTGGCTTATAAAAATAAGTTTTCAAGCAAACAATGTTAATGATAACTAATTTACTTCCTTTATTGTCAGGAACATTTTTGATGGATAGGCGGATACACCACTCGATATAGAGTGATTTCCTCGTCTTTATCAGTCGACAATGCCAGCTCCGACCGCTTTCATCGGTCGGCCATGCTAACATGGACTGTCTTCATCGGTCGGCTTACAACTCTGACTGCTTTCGCCTGTCGGCTACACCAGCTCTGACTGCCGCTATTGGTCTGCCACATGTCAGACTGTCGGCTTCACTCGGTCATCACGACTTTGAGTGATTCCTACTTCATCAGCAGTCGGCAGCTACAACAACCTTGGTTGCCTTCTTCACTCGACCTTATCGTCATGAGTTAAGTACCGCTACCACTTGGACATGATATTCTGAGTTGAGCGCGACCGACACTCATAATAGTGATTGTCTCAGAGGCTTCTTTGAAGAGAAGCACTTTATATCAAATGTAGGTTGATGCCATAATATATAAATATATGATTTAATGATCATATGACAGTTGCTTGATGGTCACTCTATCAAATGTGCTTCTTTGATGATAAATGCATTATCAAAAATGGTTGATGCCATAATCATTCAAAGCATGATTTGATGATCATATCGTTATGACTTGATGGTCATATACGCGAAATAATGAGCATTACTCGCTGATTGAAGTCAGTCTATAATAGTGAAAATAAAGCTCAAAGATATGAGTGATTACAATTGTTAAGGAATGGTTACTTAATCATGATTAAAGTCATGGTAACTTAGTACTTGGCTATGATTGATGTCATAAAGCCTCGTTCATTTGGTTGTGATTGAAATCACCCGTTTAGAATGTAATCATTCGGCTGTGATTGAAGTCACCCATTTAATTCATAAATCACTCATAGGCCACTCGGCCAAAGACTATGTCATTTGGCTATGATTGATGTCATAAGCTTATGTTCACTCGGTTGTGATTGATGTCGCTCGAGTATATCATATAGCACTCGATAATGATTGAAGTCATTGGTTTGAGTCATCAACCACTCAGCAGTGATTGAAGTCACTCGTCTGAATTATATATCACTCGGTAGTGATTGACGTCACTCTACTGCGTTATTTATCACTCGGATTTGACGATTTGAGTGATTTCTTCTTAAAGAGAGCCAACACAACTATTCTTGTTTTGGACTCTTGCATTATTTGCAGTTTCCAAATGATACAAGAGTTGGGGGCTACACCTAATTAGGTGCACCTACTCGGTGCATCAGATGAGTTTGCGAAGACATTTTCAGATCTTTGAGATTCTCACAAGCTCGCTGATACAAAGCTGAAGCATTTTACATGGCATAAACCAGTCGGAAAGCTATTAAAGATTATCATCAAGCTTGCAAGACTCTCGGGGGCTTCTATCGATGACATGTACCATGGGTACCTCACATAGAAGGAAAGTGGAGATAGACTCCTACTAGGATAAGAATAGTAGACCGACTAGGACTCCGCCATGTAACCCAGTCCTCCTGGATATATAAGGAGGGGCAGGGGTCCTCCTCAAGAGGACAAGAATTAGATAAGCCACAACACAATTAGACAAGCTCAATAAGATTAGACACACAACTAGACATCATCGTCTAGGTCTACCCACCTCGTCTAGATCTATGATCTAGACTTATGAATACAAATACTACAGAACACAGGACGTAGGGTTATTATCCTTCGGGAGGCCTGAACTTGTATAAATCAGCGTCTTGTGTTACCATCATCTCTCGATCTCGCGCATACCCCTGTCCTACCTATAAATCCACATAGGTGAACTACCCTATGTCTATTGCCAATATTAAGTCTCGATAGAGCTATTTTCAAGGTAATTAAAAATCTTTTTAAAATAATTTTTGTGTGCAAAATAGTTGCTAAATGACGCAGGAAAGGATGAAGAGCAACATCTGGCGAACAAGCAAGGGGCCAGGACCAAAAATGGACGTCGCGCCGATCGGCGCATATCAGCGCTGTTCGGCGTGGTCACTAGATGGGCCCCACTACATATGTCAATGCTACAGGAACATTGGGAAAAGTGGAAAATTAGGTGAAAGAGATGAACAGGAGGCATCGGGATCAACTCCGGACCAAAAGACGAGGTGCAAGGGACTTGCGCCGTTCGGCACCATGCTGCGCCGATCGGCGCAAGTACCCATACGGTTCTCAAATGGGCGACAAAGGCAACATTCATTGGTTTTGAGGAACAAGTATGATTTCTATGTAGGTGTGCAATGCATAGGAGACATGAAATTGACCAAAAGCTAAAAAAGAGATAGCGCACCGATCGACACGGACCCGCGCCAATCGGCACAGTCAATCAAGACATCGGGATTCCATGCTATTCCCCTGCCAACTGACATGTTTTACCGGGAAATGACATAAAGGAGGGGAATCAAGCGCCACGATTGTCAGAGGACTCAAAATTTGAATTGTGCCGATTGGCGCACCCCTAGAATTTCATAGCGGGTCCTTCTCCTGGAAGTGTCCCACACTATAAAAGAGAGGCTAGGCGCCCCCAGTTCGGCACACCATCCTAGTAATCTCTTCACCTTCCCCACTACCCACGATCTTGCACACGTTCCGCATTCCTCGCAAATGGATTGTCTTCGTTCCTCCGTGGGCAAGTTGGGCAAGAGGCTGCGTCGGGGAAGCAGATCCGACGGCAGCGGCGAGTCGAGCGGCGACTCCTTGGCGACGGGGAGCTCTGGCACTTATGATGACATGTCGATGGGTGATGCATCCACCGGCTCGGTGACAGCATTCCACGCCTGCCACTCCATCTCCGGTGCGCCCCCTTCAACGGGGTGTGCTATGAGGAGCCAAACAGTGGCAAGCTGTGGGGTTCCCAGATCACTACCACCACCGGCATTCACGCCGCGCATGGTGAAGGAGGGCTTCACCCTCCTGAGCGTGGAGGACCAAGAGCACTATCTCGCGGTGAGGGGATGGTTCGTCCCCAACTTTGACTTGGATGAAACCTTCCTCACCTCGATCGGCATGTGGGAGGACATAAGGAGGATGCTCAACAACCTCGGCTGGATGGACTTCCACCAACTTCCCATGGACTACAACCTCGACATTGTCATCAGGGTTGCCTCTACGATGAGGCTCGGCACCGACGAAGTCGGCAACGAGGCCGTCAACTTCTGCGTCTGCGACAACAGCTACATGGTGAGCATGGAGACGGCGGCTCTAGCCTTTGGCTTTGACGCCGAAACTGACGTTGCCGACATCTTGGGACGTGAGGAGTTGGACACCTTTTGGAGGCGGCTCTCATTCATGGAGGAGATGAAGCGCGGCAATATCCGCAACCCGACCATTCAAGTCTTCCATCGGTGGTTGGCAGCACGCACAGTCATCAAGATCGACTCTAGCAACATCACCGATGCGGACTTGCGGTGGCTCTACAGCGCCATCATGAGTCCGTCTCATTGCAACCCCATGTTGGTGATTGTGCGGGGTTCGCTCGACAAGAGGGGCAAGGTGAGCATGAAGTTGGCCTTCGAGGCCTATCTTCAACGCCTGGCAGCCCTCGTCTATGATGGTGACGGACTGGGAGGGCGCGACAACAAGTGGGAGTGCGCGATGGAGATCGGCGAGAATATGACTCGTGGCAATATTATCACAGGAAGTGTTCACGCCGGCTTCCGTGTCGGCGGCACCAATGTAAGGCTCCCGTGTCCGGAGCTAGGAGTTTTCCTCCATCACAAGCTAGAGGGAGGAAATTGGCTTGAGGAAGGCCTCCTGGATGGGGGCTGAGTTCTCAAGGACCACCGTGGGCGGGTTCGACAACCGGTGACATCTATAGCAGCCGGCGGCAAGTGGGACTCCTGGAATCCACGCCAGGGATCTCAGCTGTACCAGCCAGGGTGGAGTGACGCAGCAGGAGGTTCACTGCCCTCTACGCCGATCGGCGCAAGCAACACGCCGGTCAGCGCCACCTACTTCAGCACAGGTATTGACTATAGGTACCAAGGACGTATACCCGTGGTGCCTCCTGTGCCTGGTGCAGACTTCTTCGTGCCCATGTAGAGATACATCGACAACAGCATGCACTACATCGAGCACGTGGAGGATGCCATGTCCCAATGCAGGAACAACCACGAGGCGATGGTGGAGGAGTTCGAGTGACTCAAGGCGCGGTGCTATGGCTTCGATCAGCCACCGTCTCCACGTCCGTTTGAATAGAGTGCCTAGGAGTTGGCATGTGTATCGGTTTCCCGATTTGCATTTTCTCTTATTTTTACAATATTTTTCTTTATTTACTTATGTGTGTGTGAGCGGGTTGGGAAACCATGTATCGGATGTGTTTACTTTCATGTAAGTGTGTTAGTAGTAGTTTTACTTTCATGCAAGTGTGTTAGTAGTAGTTTTATTTTCATGCAAGTGTGTGCAAAAATAATCACCATGTATTCGAGTCTCGATCTTAATATAATGGTGGCGGTTATGCTCTTTTAGGAGAATTGGATTATTTATTCTTTCTTGAAAAGTGCCTATGAAGACCGAATAATGTTGAGCATTGAATAAAATTTCAAACTTACACTTACTGATTATTTGACAATTGTGTCTTATGTGGAGCAATTTTTAGTACCCATGTGCTTTATTTGTATTGTCCAATTTGTGATGATAACTTAGTACCAATCTTTTCATAAATAAATTTTCATGTTGTGAACTTTGGAATTTATTTCTTTTCAAGGTCCTTACCCACCAATGCCATATTTTGAGCAATTCTCATGAACCTTTGATTTGTAGATAAACATTAAATTGATGGTTAAGTTCAGTTAGGATTTAATTTATTTTGGTATGAACTTTAATAAGATGGCAAATCTTTGTGTATCTTTTTCTAGCCTTGATTTACTCATGCAAAAATTCAATTCCGCTGAGTATCCTACCATAAATCCAAAATATCTTGTTGAGTATCATTCCTTGACCACATCCTATATTTTTGGCTATATTTAATTCTTGAATAATTGTTGAAACCAGACGAATCAAATACCAACAAATGTTGGTGAATTCGGGTTGAAGCTGATCGGCACACTCTTGGCACCGATCAGCGTAGCTGAGAGCAAAATAGAAAAAAAAGGGAGAAACAAAAAGTGAAAAAAAAGAAGAAGAAAAAAGGGAAAAGCTCTGTTGTTTGCTAAGGGACTAGCAAAATTTTAAGTGTGGGGGATGGTATATGACATGCTTATTCTCAAAATTCATTCTAATATAGCCATGAATCATTCCAACCATGTGCAATCTGATAATGGGAGTTCTTTCTTCCAAGATCAAATTTTTACTATGCACATGTCCACATATCCAAAGTGTGAGTTCTTTTTAAAATTTTTCCTTTTTAATGGCCATCTTGATAAAGTTTCTATAATTCCAGCAAAGAATAATCTCCTAGCTTTACAATATATTGTTGAATGTTTGCAATCCTTGAATTATCTCACCTAGTGCCACACCCGGTTTTAAGGCCAAAACCGAATGCTTCTGTATACGTGCCTAGGATCAAGTTTTCACGCATACAGGACAAAAGTGAAATAACAGTAAAACCAATGTCATTGTTATTAATATCTCGAGTCATTATTACATAGCATGGATTACATCAAAGCATAAAAAAAACAGCGGAAGGCTCCATAACGCCACAGGTAGTCCATCGGGGGTCGCACTCCTAGTCGAAGTAGTCCTCATCAGCATAGTCCATCTCGCCAGCGTCGCCTGAGCAGCAATAATATAGCAACACAAAACAGGGAAAACTAAAATGCGTGAGTACATAAAGTACTCAGCAAGTGGGGGAAAGTATGACATGCAGGCTAAAACAAGAACTGGCTAGACACAGGTTGACTGCACTATGCAACCTTAGCCTATGACTCTAAGCATCCTATTTACTAGGTGAAAAGACCAATAGGTTAACCACCTGTCCAACGCAATCGGTTACCCACCGATAGCAAAACTATGAGTTACCCACTCATACCAGAACACTACAGGTTACCCACCTGCAGCTAACACCCCAATCTGGTTACCCACTAGATCCACCAAAATCTGGTTACCCATCAGATCCACCCAATCATCCATCTAATCGTTTGAGGATCCAGGCCGCTCTTAACCGTGAGCACGGCTGTTATAACAGTTTTACACTGTGCAGGGGTTGCACAACTTTACCCACAGGTAGGTGATTCCATCACTCATCGGTGACTAAAGTCTCCCTGTTGCCAACACACTACCGTAGGTGTGAGGCCAAGAGATCATCACATGGTCTTTCAAAGCACTCCCTAGCTTGCAAAACATCCACGCTAAGGTTTCACCGTTGCGGGATTAACCATCCCTACAGAAGCCCCCTCTGGCGCCATGGCTAGAAGTAACCCTTCATCACCTGAGGCTAAAAGTAACCCTCTCGTCCTCCTTTCTCGAACGCCCGCAAAACTGGGAAGACATCTAATACTAAACCACACCTACCCATATCAGCCCTGTGATTTGCGTTGTTTTCCTGGGTGGCCACTCCATGAATTTGGTTTGTATGACCACAAGCAGGCACTACCCAAATAGTACGTTACCCGTACTTGTGCATACCCGCACCATCCTCAACATCCTCTTGCTTGGGTCATCTAAATTACCCAAATGATAATTAGGTTCAAGTGAATATTAGTCAAGTTTATTTTTATTCAATTTTAATCCCCTAAAGTACTGCACTAGCATGACTTACCCAAAAACCCATACACTCAACCGTAATCTAGGCGACAAGGAATAATCAGGAAGGATCAATGAGTCAGGATTCAAATTTAGACAAGCATGCAGGAAATTAAACAAATCCTTAATAGGTACAATATGGTCAAGGACACTTGCCTGTTTTCCTGCTAGTTGCTGCTCCAATAGTCTTTGAAGTTCTCTTCTTACTCGTCCTCCAATATCGATAAACACCAAACAAACACACATAAATAAATAAGAAACAGTAGACCAAGCAATACCTAATGACTATAAAATCAATACCAAAAAAATAGTACTCGATCCTATGATTTTGGGAGTGCAAAAATTAGCTAAATCATTTACGAGCTAAAAGTTATGAAGGTTTAGAGACTAAGGGTCTTACTAGAAAAATTAACTACTTGGGAAAATTAATTAATTAATTAGTTTTATAAATCATAAAGAAAATAAAACATTAGTTTTATTAAGCAAAGATGCTATAGAAATATATTTTATTTTAGAAAACATATATATTACTTTATAATGAGGCTAGGGGGTTGAAAGTAATTTTAGTAAACTATAGGAAACAAAGTGTAAAACACAAGGGCTAAGTTATAATTTATGAAAAGTAAAGGGGTTTTTATGCAAAAACAAAGGACCTAAATTGTATTTTAGAATCAGGAATCTAAGCGCAAAAGAGACATTTATCAGAATTTACATCAATTAAAATAAAAGCTAAATTTAGTGGACTAAGTCTACAGTTTTTGTGGACCAACTAAGTCTGCGGGTTCACAAGTCGATCGTTGGTTACAAAACCGATGGAGGGAAAAGTTCCAGTGAGGCGGCGGTGGACGATAGTGGTAGGAACGATGACGTCATGGGCTGGAGCTCACCGGGGAGTTGCTCTAGGGCTTCGTTTACTATAGTTCTTGGTTCAAAGCGGGGAGACGGTCGACGTCGAATGGTGGCAGCGGTACATGACGCAACTCATTGGGTACAGGGCTCGCAGGGGTGCAGCTCATCTTCGAAGGTCGAGGCGTGCTCTTGGAAAACTTACGCAAGGTCATATGAATTAGAGGGGGTGTTGGGGTGGCCGGAAAGAAGGAAGGGCATATGGTGGCACAAGTCACCGAAGGCGGGGGAAACGACGTCCAGGGAGGTGTTTCTACAAGGGATTGGGGGCTAAAAGTATCGAAGAAGGCAAATATAGCCGAGGGGGAACTCTCACTAGTTTTTATAGGAGTCGGGGGAAAGCGGAGAGGATGTGAGTGGAGCTCACTAGAAATCAAAGGCTGCCATGGCTATGGATGCGCAATAGCACTCGCGAGTGCGCGATTAAGGCCACTAAGGTATGGGAGAGGAGGGGACGTAGGGAAACTGCTTGCGAGTCCGGTGGGTCATTTTTTTGGAAAACGGGAGGTGAGGATGCGGAGTGGCGGCTGCGATTTCTGGGCGGCGGTGATGTTTGAGTGAGGGGATGGAGAAGACGTCGGCGCCTGACTCGGCCGAGCTAGTTGGTCGTGCTGGGGTGGCAAGCTGGGATGTTGGGATTGGGCCACCACATTATTTAAATTAAGCTCAGGGGTTTAAACACAAAAGAGCCATCTCTCCGAAACTAAAGAAGTTAAAATAAATCAGAAACCCATGAGCCAAGTCTACGGGTCTCATGGACCAGCGCTAGGTTGTGGTCTTTAGTCCATGGTGGACCGGTGGCTGGCAGGCAGCTCGGCTGCTGCTATGGACAGAACAACAGGTTTGCTTGGCCTGCGCGTTCCCGAGAATCTACTACATCAACTGATCTAAACCTTGAACTTATTCGTTGCATGAGTTGTGGAACATGATGCTGTCCAACTGATTTAGATGTTGTCTCACCTGATATGGAGACCGAGAGGTTGGAACAGGGCAAGGTCGTGGAGCATCAGTTCGCGGGCCAAACACGTTCCTGGAGGCATCAGGTACGATCTTGGGGAGATCTTCTGCAAGCGCGAAGAAGACATCCTGGAACACGATGTGGATCAAGATTTGTAGCTTGGAACTCTCGGGATTGATCATAGCGAGTATCGAAGTTACCATGCCGCGCGCAGTCGAGGAACAGACAGGGAGCAGCGTCCATGGCGAGGAAGATCGTTGTTGCTTTGGGGATTGAATGGACTTGACCTTTGGATATATTGGAGAGGGTAATCTGGAACACGAGCTGGTGAAGTGTCGCATTGTTTGGTGGAGTGGATCTCTGGGAACGCTGAAGCCAACATGGAGCTGTGTTGCTGGACGCGACGGGGGCAGAGGAGATGGTGATGAAACTTGGACCCATTGGTTGGGACAGAGAGAGGAAAGGTAGGGGGCGTCGGTGCACATGAAAATGGGCATCTAAGCTTCGTTTTATTGGGTTGGGAGGCGGTGGAAGGCAGAGCAAAAGCTTTGTCTACTTTAATGGCTGGTAGTGCCATTGATGAGCATTCGAGTTCAATGGTCCCTGATTAAAGCTGAAAACGCATGGAATTGGAAGAGGAGAGGTTAGCACATCCATTTGAAGAGTCTCAGTGCTGGTTAATCGCATGGGCAGAAGGATCGACAACTAGCAGCGGTGGGTTCTGGTGGCTGCGCCTAGGGAGACCAAGATCCCACCTTTGTTCGTTCCTTCTGCTCGACTGGGCTGGGCTGAGTAGGGGGAAAAAATAGGGCAGGGTGTTTCCCTGGGCCAAGAGGGCCAAAAGAGAGAGGAGGGAGGGAGGAAGGTAATTGGGCAACGCAAATGGAAACCTGGCCAAGAGAGCACGTGAGCGTGAGTAGTGTGATAAAAAAAGGCAATCCAATGACCTAGGTTCTCTAGGGTTTTGGAGACTCCACCGGCGTCCACCGGCCGGAGGGCAATTGACGTTGGAATCCATTGCGATCTCCTGAGATTTCTTGCTTGGGTCGATCAAGGGGCTAACATAGTCAGCTGCCCGACCTTGGCAAGTTTATCTTGGGGTTGCGATTGGGGTTCTAGGACGGAAGGATGGAGGTGAAAGATCGAAAGGACAGGAGTGGGAAGAAGGCTATGGAAGTGAATGAGTTGATGTAGAAGTTGAAACTCAGTGAATCTGAGAAAGAAGGTGTGTTCCTGGTGAAGGAAGACAAGACCAATCTTGCGGCAGTCAAGTGGATGGCGGCGGCGAGGCTCCTGATAGTGAAGGAGTTTAGTGAGACATCGTTGATCACGATGATGAGGTTGGTCTGGAACACTGCACAGGAAGTCACGTTCCGTCCGATCGGGAGGAATCTGTTTGTGGTGCAAGCGTTCTGCTTGGGGGATTGGAAGCAGATCATGGAAGAAGGCCCCTGGATCTTTAGGGGTTGTGCTTTGATGCTACAGGAGTTTGATGGCTCCACGGCAGTTCCTACAACACTACCCCATGTTGTTCCTGCCTGGGTGTAGATTCACAAGATCCCACTACTGTATTGCACAGAGGCGATCGTGAACCAGCTTGCAAGTAAGGTGGGAATGTTGAAAGCTGTGGAGATGAGAGCCATTGCAACAAGGGGTGGAACTTGATGCTGGGAAGCCACTTTTGCGTTTTGTTACCTTGACACCAGAGGGGCGTGAAAGCATACTCCTCTAGATTATGTATGAGAAGTTGCCCCGGTTCTGCTTGCACTATGGTTGCATGGGACACTCCCATCTGGAGTGCGGCACTGGGGAATATCAGGAGGACGAGCTCCAGTTCAGAGCTTGGATGGTCGCACCGGTGGACACTTGGAGACCCAGAACTCCTCAGTTTTGGGGGAATACTGGAGGTGAACGTGAAAAGCCCAAAGAGGATCCTGTGCCACACACCTTGGGCGGCAGGGTCGGAGGACACGCAGGACGCGGGACTTTTCAGCGGAAGAGAGTATGGATGCAGAAGCGGACCAGGGAACCTGAGAGTTCCGGCTCAAGGAAACGGGCATCAGAGGAAGCAGGTTTAGACGCTGATAAAGCTGAACTAGCAGACACAGCTACAAGCCCAGAAAAAGTTGGGGACACAATGGTGAAGAGCGGGGGAGAGTGCTCAGCGAAGAAGCAATTGATTCTGACCAACCAAAAGATTCCACCGTTGCGTCAGCAATATGTGTCCCCCAGGGACAAGAAGAAGCAGAAGAAGGCGGCTGAGAATACTAGCAAGGGTGACAACATTCAGGCGGGCTCAATGGTGGAGACCCGTCGGGATCAATGAGTTGCCTCAGTTGGAACTGTCGTGGTTTGGGCAACGGTGCGACAGTGAAGGAGCTTCGCCATCTCGTGAAGAAAGTTGCCCCATCTATGCTCTGTGTTCTAGAAACTCAAGTACACAAAGCACGGGTGGAGGGTTTGAAAACTTCTCTTGTTTTGACAATTCTTTTGCTGTATCAAGCTCGGGTCGCAGTGGCGGCTTGGGCCTTTTTTGGAATAATGAAACAAGAGTTCAGATCTTGCCTTACTCCCAGTACCATATAGATGCTATTGTAATGGAGGATGCGCAAGAGCCTTGGAGATTGACATGTGTGTACGGTGAAGCACAGGTCTCGGAATGCTATAAAACATAGGACTTGCTTAAATTCATCAAATTGACATCTCCCCTTCCTTGGCTTTGTATCGGTGACTTCAATGAGGTGCTTGACCGATCTGAACGTAACGGAGTTCAAGAGCGCAGCCATGCTCATATGGAGGGGTTCAGGGAGATGGTGGATGTGTGTGGCCTCTATGATCTTGGCTATCGGGGACGTAAGTGGACCTTTGAGAAGAAGGTGGCTGGGGGTTGCCGTGTACGACTTGATCGAGCCCTACCAACAACAGACTGGTGCTCTAGATTTGCTTCCGTGACTGTCACTCACCTCACGGCAGCCGCGTCAGACCATGATCCTATCATCCTATGATGCAGCGAGAAACAGGAGAGCAGCAGACATTGACACAAACGATGGAAAGAGTTCAGGTATGAACTAATGTGGGAATCACATGAAGCTTTTCTTCCTATGATGACACAAGCTTGGTTAGATGAAGGGAAGGCCTCATTGGTTCAGGAATTACAGATGAAGCTATTGGCAGTAGCGGGTCGCCTTGGTGAGTGGGAGCATCAATCGTTTGGGCATGTCAAAAGAGAACTGGCTCTTCTAAATGAACGACTGAACAGGCTCAGATCAACACCGAATTGCTCTGGACCATCACATGAATAGCTAAAAATTGTGGATCGAATAAATGAACTAAATGCCAGGGAGGAGATCATGTGGAAGCAGAGATCCAGAGTGATGTGGCTCATGGCGGGCGACAAGAATACTAGGTTTTTTCACCTGAGGGCGAGCCAAAGGAGACGAAAGAACAAAATTCTGAAACTTAAGACACCTGATGGGAGACTGACTGAGGACAAGGCTGTGATGGGAGCGCTAGCCTCAGATTTTTACAAAAAACTATATACATCAGAAGGGACACAAAACAGGGCATAGGTACTTGACACTGTGCCTGCAAGGTTACTGAAGAGATGAATACAGAGCTGCTGCGTCCGTTTTGTGGGGAAGAAGTTAATGCATCATTATTTCAAATGTTTCCCACCAAAGCCCCTGGCCCGGATGGATTCCCTGCCCACTTTTTTCAGCGCAACTAGAGCATGTGTGGCAAGGAAGTGTCTGAGGCGGTGTTGCGTATCCTGCAAGGGAAAGATGATCCTTCGGCGGTCAATAATACATGTATTGTCCTGATACCAAAAGTTGACCAACCGGAGGAACTAGGACAGTTCCGTCCGATCAGCCTATGTAATGTAATTTACAAGATTGCTTCCAAAGTCTTGGCAAACAGACTGCATAATGTTCTACATGAGATTATCTTAGAGGAGCAGTCCGCTTTTGTCCCAGGATGACTAATTACGGATAATATAATTACAGCTTACGAGTGTATGCACTACATGAAGAAACGAAAAGGAAGCCAAACTAGATGTTGTGCCCTCAAGCTGGATATGAAGAAGGCCTATGACCGTGTGCAATGGGACTACCTTAGATCCATTATGTTATGGTTATGGGTTGACACGGTGATGAGGATGGTTACAACTGTGACCTTTTTAGTTCTTTTCAAAGGCAAAAGGATGGACACTTTCCAGCCCTCCCGAGGTATTCGATAGGGAGATCCAATCTCACCTTCTCTCTTTTTGATGGCAGCAGAGGGCCTTTCATACCTTTTAAAATCAAGAGTACAGTCATCGCATCTCAATGGCGTCAAGGTGGCACCATCGGCTCCGATGGTCTCCCATCTACTCTTTGTGGATGACAGCCTGCTGTTCTTCAGAGCGAATAGGGAGAGTGCAAAAGAGGTGAAAAGTGTGCTACATGACTATTGCCAGGACTCGGGACAACAGGTAAAAATGGATAAATCTTCAATCCACTTTTCAAAGGGTTGTGCGGAGACCATCCGAGGTGAGGTAATGGATGTTCTGGAGGTAAACAACAAAGCTTTAAGTGAGAAGTATTTGGGAATGCCAACTGATGTTGGAAGTTCTACAAACGGTGCATTCAAATTCTTGAAGGACCGAGTATGGAAGAGGGTACAAGGATGGATGGAGCAAATACTCTCGTTAGGAGGAAAGGAGGCACTGATCAAGGCGGTGGCCCAAGCCATCCCAATGTACTCCATGTCATGCTTCCGCCTTCCACGTGGTCTGTGTCAGCATATCGATGGCCTACTGCGCCGGTTCTGGTGGGGCTGTAAAGAAGGTCAGCGCAAAACCTGTTGGGTGGCGTGGGACGAGATGACTAGGCCAAAGTATGCTGGCGGTCTGGGCTTTCGAGAGATAGAACTGTTTAATTTAGCGTTGTTGGCAAAGCAGGCATGGTGACTACTGCAAGATCTGACTACCCTCAGCGCTAAAGTCCTCAAAGCAGTTTACTTTTTGGAGTGCAAATTCCTAGATGCTGAGCTGAGTGCGTCGCCCTCCCGTGTGTGGCGCGCAATAATGGACGGAAAGGAGGTACTGGCACAAGGTATTATCAACCGCATCGGCTCTGGGGAAGACACACATGTTTGGTGCACCAACTGGCTGCCTCGTGATGGATCCCTAAGACTGCTGTGCAGTACACAACCGAACCCGCCGCAAAAGTAAATGAACTCATTGATCATGCGACGGGTACCTGGGACTTTCAAAACTGGAACTTTATTTTACAAGACCAGATAGAGAAGTAATTCAGGGAATCCCGCTGTGTTCTGATGGTGGACATGACTTCTGGGCCTGGCACTATGAGCGCAGTGGGATCTTTACTGTCCGGACTGCATACAAGATGCTGGTGCGTAACCGGGAGGCGACTGATGCGTGGTTTGATGAGAGAGGGGGGAGATCAGATTTTTAGGCTGAGGAAAAGGAGTGGACAAACCTATGGAAAGTTAAAGTTCCATCGAAGATTAGAGTGTTTTTGTGGAGATTAGCCAAACATTCCATCCCTACCAATGATGTCCGTTATCAGAGGAATATGGCCACTAGCAGCAGATGCAGTATTTGTGGTGAATATGACTCATGGCGCCACTCTCTGCTCGATTGTATTATGTCAAGGAGTGTGTGGGCGCTGGAGGATTATGACATAACGGAACTACTAAGCAAGGTGCAGTGCCCAAATGCAAGAGGAAGGCTCAGGGAGGTAATGGACGCTCTGCCGCATGAGCAGATGGTTAGAGTGGCTGTTCGACTATGGGCAATTTGGCATGCTCGACGGAAAGCAATTCATGAAAATATTTTCCAGAGCGCAGTATCTACAAACTGCTTTGCACAATGATTCATTGCTGAACTAGCAGTGTTAAAGCCGAATCAGTCACTAGTCCAAAAGGATCTGAAGACGCCGCAGCCCAAGTGGATACCACCCCCAGAGGGTTTCATGAAAATCAATGTCGATGCTGCATTGTCAAAGAACTCAGACATTGTGGCTTTGGCAGCAGTAGCGCGAAATAAAGAAGGGGTTTTCTTGGGAGCGTCGGTGGAGGTGAAGGTTGGAATAACAAGTGCTGAGGTTGCAGAAGCGCTAGCTTGGCGTGAAGGGCTATCGTTGGCAAGTGACCTACTGGCCCGAAATCTAAGGCTGGCAACTGATTGTGTGATGGTTGTGAGAAATATCAACGGAGGGAAAGGTAGCTACAGCCAGAGATCACGAGAGAGATTGGATCAAGGCTTTCAGACTTTGATTCGGCTAAGGTGGTCCATGAAGGCCGTATGTCCAATACAGAATCGCATAACATAGCCAGGAGTTCTATTCACAGACCAATAGGTAGACATGTATGGTTCTTAGCACCTCCGGAAGGTGTATGTATCCCCCTGCAACTTTGAATAAAGAGATAGGGATTTCTCAAAAAAAAAAAAAAGAGAGCACGTGAGTTTCTTTTGTTTCTATTATTTCTAATTTCTTTTTCCTATTTTCTATTACTAACTCCAAAACAAAAACTACTCGGATTTTAAAAAACATTTTACACATAATAAAAATCCCTACTGCAATTCTACTCCAGCATGAATGCAATATTACAATAATAGTAATACAAATAAATTTATTTACTTTAATAAAATGTCTGTTGCCTAAAGAAAAATCATAACTTTAAACTATTACAAAAAGTTTTAAAATTTAGTGAAATTTTATTAACACTCCAAAATTGAAAATTTGGATGTTACACCTAGCTACTCATATAAGCCCTACACAAATATTATTTGATCATTATGATGTAGAATATAGGTTGAGTAATTTGAAAAATGAGTTGTTGCCTTGGATTATTTGGAAGATAGATTCTTTATGTTCACAACAATCTTTTAAGTGATTTACATGTGTGGAAAAGTTATAATTTGTAAGTTGGACATGATTTGTTGCTTTGGGGAGGAACTTTAAGCTTTATGCCCATATTTAAACTATTTTGCTGAATACCAATATGAAATACACCATAATAGAATAATGCTCAACATTATTTGATTTGAGATATCATTTATGATAGAAAGAGTATGTTCTTTGATTTTTCTTTCTTTCACTTTACTCGGGATGAGCAAAGGTTTAAGTGTGGGAGAACTGTTGGCACTCCCCAAGTGCCCCTTTTATATGTGAATATTATCCCAATTAGAGAATAGTTGATACTAATTTAGGCCATTTATTTATGATATTGCCTATATATTTGTTTATACGTTGTTTTAGAGCTTTATTGTAGAAACAGGTAAAATTGACCATTAAAGTGATACTGGAGAGTACAGGAGTCCAGAGCCGACAAAACGCATTGAAGAAGCCCAGTGCGCCGTTCGGCGCAGTCCATGAGCCGATCGGCGCAAGGGTGTTTTGGCCCACAGAAGTGACTAAGGCCCATTCCACATGCTTATGGAAGTTTATCTGTGCAAGACACTTAAAGATATTTGCCTCGAAGATTTATAGAACTTCAAGATCTTGATGTGCAGTACAAGACTTTATCTCGAAGGAAAAGGCCCACATGGCAGCTATGGAAGACAGAGGAATCGACTCAGAGGAGAAACTAGAGAAGACACGGCTTGCGCCGATCAGCACAATCCTGTGCCGATCGGCACAACCGCCTTATTTGCTAGAAACCAAGTCCTTTACGAGTAGAACCTCTATAAATACTTGTAAACCCCTCGTCGCGAGGGAGATACGAAGGAGGCGACAGAGGGACAACAGATCCATGAGTTAGAGCCACCGAGGCTTGCCCCATTAGAATATATCTCTAGTAGAGTTTCAAGAACCATTGGTGTAAGAGTTGATCCGTCAAGGTAGGCCATCTCGACGGGGATGAATCTTACTCTATGTATCTCAAGGATGATTGAATATGTTGATGATGGTTTTGGTGATTTGTCTATCTTGATTCTATAATCATGCATGTGCTTTTTCCAATTGCTTAGTTCTTGGCTAAGTAAGTAGATATTATCTTAATTGTGGTGATTAGGATAGTATTTGGATATTGTACCGATTATGGTTGCTTGAGGATGCTAGTAGTGTGGTTTAGTGGTGACAACACTAAGGCTGTGCAACACTATTAGATAGTTAAGTAGGGTATGATACTCACGCGATTAAGGGTTTCCTCTCGGCAACGATAAATTAGGAGCCGCTCGGAAAGCAGGGTGATCTTATTCATTATATGTTTTCATTGATCCATGTAATTACCTATTATGATACTATTTAATTAGACTTTCTGGTTACGATCTCACTAGTAGATACTTGGCTACTCACTTAACACTGTCCTCTTGCGATATATAAGTGGATGCGTAGTTACGACCAACACTCGCCCACTCGCCCTTTCACTGCCTCCAGCTTGAGGCCGGCGTCGCAAAGATCGGCAAGGATCGCCATGCCCTCCTCCTGATACCTCTGGGTGACCATGCCAGAATACTTGGTAAAGTCGTAGCCGACATCATTGCAATTGTCAAAGAACCTCCGCTTCTCCGAAGACATGATGGAGGGGTTTGACGGAACACACTACAGAGGCCGCTGCATCACTTTCACGGCGCCCGATGGTAGCCACCCCCCTGCCAGGTCAAGGGCTGGATGCGGTACCTGCCCGCCAGTTGTGCCCCCCGGGACATTCAAAGTGGGCACGACTGCAGGGAACCCTAGAGTTGCGAAAGAGCTGGCACCAAGTGCTGTCACAGCAACCTCCTTATAGGATGGAGCGGAACTCCTAGAGCCTCTGAGGCAGCATCACCGAGCATAACCACCGCAGCCTCCTTGGAGGACCAGAGTAACCATGCCCCCGGGCCGCCGAGGCGGCTGCCCCGATGTCCGCCGCCATGCTTGATAGGACAGCGGCGTCCAGAGTGCCCGACGCCTTGTTGCCCGCCTCGTGCATCCTTTCTGCTGCATCCACTCACAATGTCTCGGTCGTCGTGAAGGGACTGGGGTGATGCTTCTTCATGACGGCCTGACATTTTGACGTGGGCACATCAACCATAGACCCCGCGTCGCGCCCTCGCTTCTTTGAGGCATCGGCAGGCGGAACAACCTCCGACCCATCCCCCCCAACAGGAGGAACGACGGCCACCAACTCTGTAGACAGCTGCGTGCCGCAGTCGCCACCACTCCTAGTCGGCTTGCTCGATCTTGGAGGTTGTACCTCTTCACTCTCGCCGACCGCCGCCACCAGTGTTGCATCGTGCCGGTTGGTACTCTTGACCATGGCATACAACTCGGTCGACGCCTCCGCCTCTTTGATAGCTGGTGGCTTGCTCAAGCAAACCCCCGGCGTGGTGCCCTGGGACCTCAAGGTTGACCCCTCGATGAAGGGGGCAGTGTGCAGCTTTGCTGCCAGGCCTGTGTGAAGGGACCGAGTGACCGAGATGGGGGGGGGGGGGTGAATTGGGAACTCACACTATGTACCAATTTTGCCAATTTCCAAAACCGACCATTGAAACAACTCCTATATCAATTCTAGTGGTGATCATTCTAGTAAGATGAAAGCCCTATGAAAGGAACAACAACCTAAGCATACTAGTGGATCACTCAAGTCAATACAACTCCTATGCAAGCTAGTAATAAAGCAATGTGGAAGCACACCCACAAGCTAGCAAAGGAGCCTACTCATGCAGTTCTACAAGAAAGGGAACTAGTGCATACGAGCATGAGTAGTGCAACACATACAAGGGTAAGCAATCAAGCCAATGCAACTCCAATACATGCTAGTGATCAAATACGGAAGCTCAAACACTACTAGCAAGCAAGAAGCCTATTCATGCTAGTCTACAAGATAATCAACTAGAACAAGACAAGCACAGAAGCATGAATAGCACGGTATGTAAATGTGAAAAGTAATGCATCAAAGTAAGGAGTAGAGTAAGAGATGACTCATGATTTTTTCCCGAGGTCTCGGACGGATGGCGCCTTCCCCTACTCCTCATTGGACCACTCCTGCCGGAGTCCCGGTCCCTCCCACCACCAAGTGGAGTTTTCACCCACGAGCCCGCAATCACTCCCGGAGTGAAGACACTATGTGCATCACCGCTGCCACCAAGGCACAAGCTCGCCTCC
This sequence comes from Eleusine coracana subsp. coracana, assembly GCA_032690845.1. Classification (NCBI taxonomy): domain Eukaryota; kingdom Viridiplantae; phylum Streptophyta; class Magnoliopsida; order Poales; family Poaceae; genus Eleusine; species Eleusine coracana. The sequence goes on from CM064424.1 coordinate 13,932,406, forward strand.
CTCGAGAACTTGCCGGACTCCCCGAGCCGACATGGGCACTCACTATTGATCCCCCTTTCACCGGCGGGCTCAAACCATGTACAAACATGTGATGACCTTCACAACCAAACACGATAAGCTTGATCACCGACACCTAACCGGTCTAGGTCTCACCACAGACCAAGAGTAACAATCTAGATCACACCCTCAAGTACACCCTAGCCTTAGATGTGTAAGATGCTCAAGTTACTCTTCACTAGCACTCTCAAGATATGCAATATCTCCTCCTAGTGCTCTCCTCTTTTCCTCTTGGACCTTACCAAATGCTCTCAGGTATTCCACTGGCCAAGAGAGGTCACAAAAACCCCAACAACAAAGTTATATAGGCTCCCAACCACAAAGTAGCCGTTGCTCCATGAAATCAGCTTTCTGGGCCTACTGACCGGACCGTCCGGTCACTGCAACATTTAGCTCGAATGGCTTTGACCCCTCTGCTGACTCTTGCTGACCAGACTGTACGGTCAGCTGACCGGACCATTCGGTCCGTTTCTTTCTCGACTCCAGAAATATTTCATGCGCTAGCTTCCTCGCTTCCCAGAGTGAACTGTACAAACCAGACCATCCGGTCTGTAGACTGGACCGTTTGGTCTCTATAGCTTCCAACTCTAGCAGTTTCCTTGCTTCTTCGCTATAGCCTCTTGACAAAACGTCTGAGTGACCATACAGTCCAGTCACCACTGACCCCTCTGTCCGGTCACTTCATCCTGAAGCTAAAACTCCTCGTCCTCGCTTGACTTCTCGTTTCCCGGCTTCTCCAAACAGCTCCTTGGCTTCTCCACTGTCAATCAGTGCCTATGATTTCACCGAGCAACCTTGCACATCACCCATTAGACATGACCAAAGAGAATGACCTACACCCCCTTGATAGTCCGTTTTCTCCTATGGACTCAAAGCCCTAACAACTAGGCAAGTGTACCCAACACTTGCACCATAGCTTGTCCTTAGCCTTGATCCATCTTCATCAATCCTTGGACTCCATAGAGCTCATCAAGCCTCCGTGCTTGTGGTCATTGTCATCAATAGCCAAGGCAACTATCATCCATATGATTTGTAATAAAGTTTAGAGATGATTCCTGCATACACAGCACTCGTGTAGATATTAGCCAACAATTTCATGTTTGTCATTCATCACCAAAACATCATACCTTGGGGTGACCTTAATGGTCATGAACCTTACACCGTGTTGACCCCATCATTGCCCTCGTCACCTGCTACGTTGCTCACAATAGCGTCATAAGGGAGGGCGAAATATCCTCCCTCACCCTCCTCACCTCCTGAACCATCACCGTCTTCGTCGGTTGAGGATAGAGACTCGGTGTCTATTGATGAGGACATCACTCCTAAGGATACATGCAACACTCCTCCAATTTTGGACTTGCAAGGTCCAATGACTAGAGCTCGTGCACGACGACTAAATTTAGAGGTGAGCTCGTTCCTACATTCTTTATTATATGTTACTTTTGAGAACGGTTTGCTACCTAATGATTATATTGTAATTAGGAACCATGGAGAGGACCAGGAGATGATGGGAGAAGGACTTGGAGACGTGGAGGACCAGCAAGGATGTGGAAGCCAAGGTGGAGGCCCAACCAAAACCGACTTTGAGTCTGTTTCGGGGTTCAGGACCAGTCTGCACTAAAATGGATGCCCAAGACGCATACTGACTCGGATTTGGACGTTCTACATATGCACGGAAAGATAAGAAGAAGACCTTTCCAATGTCGCCGGTCTCATATCAAAATTCGTCCGGAGTTATCAGGAATCGGCGAAACAAGAGAGAGTTCAGAATCTGTTTTGGTGCTGTGTCGCCTGTTTTTTGGCCTTTGGGCTTTGTATCTAGTTGAGCCCAAGTAGGGGTGCGTCCAGAGGGTCTTGCACGACCCTAGGGTCTTCATATATAGCCACCGTTGCACCATTAGGGTTTGGGGGTTTTGCTTAGATTATTCTGTTCATAACAGTTTCGCCGTCATCACGGTTTGTGAGACCCCAACTTCGTGAGATTCATAATCCATCTGCAATTGTGTTGCCTTCTTCTTTTTTCTTGCTTGTGTTCTTGATTCGCAGGCAGGGATTAGCCTTCTTGGCGAGGTCAATCGTTTTAGGACGGTTGATAACCAGAGGAGACGTCGTGCTACGATTGCGGGGTTTAGAACGTGCTGTTCTGAAGCCGGATCGATTTATGTGTCGCCTCCGACCAAATCAACGTATCCAGAACCTTTCGGAAGATCGGGAACCCTTATCCACATCAAGTGGTAATCAGAGCTTCAGGTGCACCGTCAGGTTCATACTACCCTTAGTTAATTTTGTTTTGTGTTCATCCTATCGTCCACAGAAAAGCCCAAAATTTTTTTTCCCTCCGCCCATAACCACGTGTTTAGCCTTTACATATTTCAATTTCAGAGTCCGTAGTGTTGAGTTTGTGCCCTAGTTCTTGTTTAGTCGCTGGTTTAGTTTGTGTTTTTGTCGTCAGTAGTGTTTCCCTTGCAACCCTAGCCGCCATCCCCTTCACCATCCTCTGCTTTGTTGGCTTTTTGTGCTAGGGTTGATTGATCAACACACCTAGCCTAGTCCCACCCTAATCCCACCCTGAACACACCATCAACACCCCGGACCAATTTCCATAATTTCCACTTTCCGCTGCATCCACGCCGCCAAAAAAAATCTTACCCGATTCCAAACTCGATCCCTAACCGACTCGAGTTTCTGGAAAACTGACTCCGACCCCCCTTCGGTAAAACGGGCATAACTTTTCGCTCGGTTATCCGTTTTGGCTGAAATTTTTACAGGAGATTCTTGACTCAAAGTTGGGCATACCCACACTGGGCTTAGCCCTGTGTGCCCTCGTCAAAAAATTCAAAAAAAATCGGGAAGATAAAGGAAAAATTGATTTAAGTTTAAACCCGACGTTTTCTGCAACTTCAAGATTTTCTGTAGGCCACATCCTACCTCTGTTTGAACTGAAATTTTTTGTGGTTTCTCCTCCATTGTTAGTGAGTTGGATAAAAATATCAAAAAAATAAAATCAAAAATAAGAAATTTGGGATTTCTACTAGTGCTACATCTAGCCCCCTGAAATTTCTGGATTTGGCTGTTTTGCACTTAGTCCCCTGTTATCGCCTGTTGTGCCTTTGTCTCCTTGTTTCTACTTTGCTATCACTACTGTTCTAGGACATAGTTAGACCAGCAACTAGGGACAAGTTACTTGGGCACTTATTCAGCTTTACTATCTGTTTTTGATTTGTGTGCCACTCACATATATATATTTGGCCTTCCTAGCTCTACATATTTCTTCTGGACAGCACACAGGTTATTTTGTGACCCTTGCAATCATGGAACACATCTCTCTGGTATCCTTTGCTTTGCTTTTCAGAACTTTGTAAGAGCTTTGTAAGGAGTTTCCTTTTGTTGTGTTGAGAGGCACCACTGCTTAGCTGTTTTATAGGGATAACCTTCACTGTTTGTTTCCTGTTTTGGTGTTTGTGATGGCAGGAAGTGAAGACGGAGAGATGGCTTCACCCTCACAATTTGCTGAGTGCGTGAGCCAAGAGCAGCTCCAGAAGGCTTTGCAGGCTGCTCAGAGTGATTTGGCAGAGACGATCACCAGAGCCGTTACTGATGCGGTCAGCAAGCTTCACATTGGAGAAAGCATCGAGCGGTTAGAGAAGCGGGTCTCTAAGTTAACCGATCAGGTTGTTGCGTTGGAGACCGCTCCTAAAACCAATAATACGAACACCAATAACAACAACAACGATATTGAAGACGTCCATGATGAAGACACGGTGTATAAGGCTGATGGCACCGTGGATAGGTCAGCTACAAGGACCGCACGATTACAACGTCGTTTGCAACATAATACTCAAGGTATGGGTGGTTTCCATAACTACAACCGTCGTCCACACGGTAGCTATGCTCCAGATGACCTGTATGCTAAAATTAAGTTTTCAATTCCTTCGTTTTTGGGTCAGTATGATGGTGATGTTTATCTTGATTGGGAGATGACTGTAGAACAAAAATTTAATGCCCACCTTGTTCCTGAACAACATAGAGTTAGACAAGCTACTAGTGAGTTTAAGGACCTTGCTATTGTTTGGTGGAGTGGTCTAGCTGCTGAAACTGATTTGCCTACTACTTGGGAAGAACTTAAGGTAGCAATGCGTGATCGTTTTGTTCCCCCTTCTTTTTATAGAGAGATTCGTAATAAACTACAATGTTTAGACCAAGGAGATAAAACTATTCAGGAGTATTTTAGTGAGGTTCAGAAGGGTTTGATTCGTTGTGCTGTAGTTGAAAAAGTAGAGGATCAGATTTGTCGCTTTTATTCTGGTTTAAGAAAAGAAATTCAGGACATCCTTGATTATAAAGAATATTATACCCTCACCCAGTGTTTCCAGTATGCTATGCTTGCAGAGAAAGAATCACAGGGACTTTTCCAAGCTTTTGAGGAGTACAGCAAGTCAAGGAACTCCTACCCCCCACGCTCGACGGGGACTTCGGGGCTGCCCAGGCCATCTTTCCGGCCGCCTCCACCAGCAGCTACCAAGGGAACCAGTGTTGTTTTTGCAGCCCCAAGATCAGCCCCTGCACCTTCTATGCGCTCAGGTAAACTTTCTGTGCAGGTACCAGCTAGTAGTGTCTCCTCTGTTGCTTCGACAGGGCGCACTACAGGGATTCAGTGCCATCGCTGCCATGGACTTGGTCATGTGCAGAAAGATTGTCCAAGTAGGCGGGCATATGTGGCGACAGACGATGGCGGTTACATGAGCACCTCCGATGTGGAGGCCCTGGAGGACATCGCTGCCACCGGCAGTGACCTCGTCCTTGGAGGCGGAGACACCACAGGATACATGAACATTATTGTTCAACGTGTCCTTAACACACAAGTTCATCAGCCTGAGATGATGCAGCGCCACAACTTGTTCCAGATTTTCTTCGTCATCAAGAACCGCCGAGCACGTGTCATCATAGATGGAGGGAGCTGCAATAACTTGGTGAGTTCTGATGTGGTCAACAAGCTTGCTTTGACCACACGTCCACATCCACATCCGTACTACATTCAGTGGTTAAATAACTCTGGCAAAGCTAAGGTAATACAAACTTGTAGAGTTCCTTTTTCCATTGGTTCTTATGTGGATTCTGTTGATTGTGATGTCGTACCCATGCAAGCATGTTCACTTTTATTGGGTAGACCTTGGGAATTTGATAATGATGCTGTACACCATGGTAGAAGTAATAAGTACACTTTTATGTATAAAGAAACTAAAATTACTTTGTTACCAATGACCCCTGCTGAAATTGTACAAGCTGATTTAGAAAGAGCTGCTAGTATGAAAAATAAAGGTCCTGAAATTCAACAACTTGTTAATTCTAATTCTACACCTAGTAATGTTAATGATTCTTCAAGTTCTAGGGGTGCTGGAATTAAATTACAAGGTCGTTCATGTATTGCAACAAAATCTGAGCTTGCTGAAATTTCTGATAATGATGATATTTGCTATGCTTTGATATGCAAAGAAGCTTTGTTTTCGCTTGATGATATTGCTTCTAGTGCTGTGTCTCCTGCTGTCACTAACCTTTTACAGGAGTATGAGGATGTTTTTCCAGCTGAGATACCCCCGGGATTGCCACCTTTGAGAGGGATTGAGCATCAAATTGATTTGATTCCGGGTGCTAATTTGCCAAACCGTGGTGCTTATAGGACCAACCCTGAGGAGACTAAGGAGATACAACGACAAGTTCAAGACCTTTTAGATCGTGGGTATGTTCGTCAATCACTTAGTCCTTGTGTTGTTCCTGTACTTTTGGTTCCTAAGAAAGATGGTACTTGGCGTATGTGTGTAGATTGTAGAGCCATTAATAATATTACTATTAGGTATCGTCATCCTATTTCTAGTCTAGACGACATGCTTGATGAGTTATGTGGTGCTATAATTTTCACTAAAATTGATTTGCGTAGTGGCTACCATCAAATTAGAATGAAACTTGGAGACCGAATGGAAAACAGCTTTCAAAACCAAATTTGGATTATATGAGTGGTTAGTAATGCCTTTTGGGTTAACTAATGCACCTAGTACTTTCATGCGCTTGATGAATGAGGTTTTAAGAGCTTTCATTGGCAAATTTGTGGTAGTTTACTTTGATGATATCTTAATTTATAGCAAATCTATAGATGAACATATGAATCATTTGCGTGCCATTTTTGATGCTTTACGAGATGCACGTTTATTTGATAACCTTGAGAAGTGCATCTTTTGCACGGATCGAGTCTCTTTTCTTGGCTATGTTGTGACTCCACAGGGAATTGAGGTGGATGAGGCGAAGATTGAAGCCATAAAGAGCTTGCCTGTACCAAAAACTATCACACAGGTGAGGAGTTTTCTTGGTCTTGCAGGTTTCTACCGCCGCTTTGTCAAAGATTTCAGCACCATTGCTGCACCTTTGCATGAGTTGACAAAGAAGGGCATTGATTTCCATTGGGGTAAGGTACATCATGAGTCTTTTGATGCTTTGAAGGATAAACTTACACATGCACCATTGCTGCAATTACCTAATTTTGATAAGATTTTTGAGCTTGAATGTGATGCTAGTGGTATAGGCATTGGTGGTGTTTTGATGCAAGATAGTAAACCTATTGCATATTTAGTGAGAAAATTACTGGGCCTGTTTTGAATTACTCCACATATGATAAGGAATTGTATGCACTTGTACGTTGTTTAGAGACGTGGCGTCATTATTTGTTGCCCAAAGAATTTGTTATTCATTCTGATCATGAATCACTTAAGTATATTCGTTCTCAATGTAATTTGAACCGTAGACATGCTAAATGGATTGAATTTATTGAGTCTTTTCCTTACATTATTAAACATAAGAAAGGGAAGGATAATGTGATCACTGATGCTTTATCTAGGCGCTATACTTTATTGTCTCAACTTGATTGTAAAATTTTTGGACTTGAGGCAATTAAAGAACAATATGCTGCTGATGTTGATTTTAAGGATGTATTGCTGCATTGTAAAGAAGGTCGTGCATGGAATAAATTTGTGTTGAATGATGGATTCTTGTTTAGAGCTAACCGCCTATGCATTCCAGTTGGTTCCGTTCGTCTTTTGTTGTTACAGGAGGCGCATGGAGGTGGATTGATGGGTCATTTTGGTGCCAAGAAGACGGAGGATATTTTGGCTACACACTTCTTTTGGCCAAGGATGAGGAAAGATGTTGAGCGCTTTGTTGCTCGCTGCACTACATGTCAAAAAGCTAAGTCTCGCTTGAATCCACATGGTTTATACATGCCACTTCCTGTTCCTTCTATTCCTTGGGCGGATATTTCTATGGACTTTGTTTTAGGACTGCCTAGGACTAAGAGGGGGAGTGATAGTATTTTCGTTGTTGTGGACAGATTTTCTAAGATGGCACACTTTATACCATGTCATAAGACTGATGATGCTAGTTATATTGCTGATCTCTTTTTCAAAGAAATTGTTCGTTTGCATGGTATGCCTTCTACTATTGTTTCAGATCATAATGCAAAATTCTTGAGTCACTTTTGGCGCACGCTTTGGAATAAGTTGGGTACAAAGTTGTTGTTTTCTACAACTTGTCACCCACAAACTGATGGACAAACTGAGGTGGTGAACCGCACTTTGGGTACTATGTTGAGAGCTATTTTGAAGAAAAATTTGAAGCAATGGGAAGAATGTTTGCCTCATGTTGAGTTTGCATATAATCGGGCAACACATTCTACTACCAAGGTAAGTCCTTTCAAAGTAGTGTATGGTTTTGATCCCCGTACTCCACTTGATATACTTCCTCTACCAATTCATGAGAGAGTTCATGTTGATGCTAAGGAACATGCTGAATTTATTTTAAAAATGCATGAGACCACTAGACTTAGCATTGAAAAGATGAATGACAAGTATAAAATTGCTGGTAGTAAAGGTAGAAAAGAAGTAAATCTTGATGTAGGAGATTTAGTATGGTTACACTTGAGAAAAGATAGATTTCCAGATTTGAGAAAGTCTAAATTAATGCCTAGAGCTGATGGTCCTTTCAAAATAATTGAGAAGATTAATGATAATGTATACAAACTTGAGTTGCCTCCCGAGTTCGGGGTTAGTCATACTTTTAACATTTCAGATTTGAAACCATACTTGGGAGAAGAGAATGAGCTTGAGTCGAGGACGACTCCACTTCAAGAGGGGGAGGATGATGAGGACATCACTCCTAAGGATACATGCAACACTACTCCAATTTTGGACTTGCAAGGTCCAATGTCTAGAGCTCGTGCACGACGACTAAATTTAGAGGTGAGCTCGTTCCTACATTGTTCATTATATGTCATTTTTGAGAATGACTTGCTACCTAATGATTATATTGTAATTAGGAACCATGGAGAGGACCAGGAGATGATGGGAGAAGGACTTGGAGACGTGGAGGACCAGCAAGGACGTGGAAGCCAAGGTGGAGGCCCAACCAAAACCGACTTCGAGTCTGTTTCGGGGTTCAGGACCAGTTTGCACTAAAATAGATGCCCAAGACGCATACGGACTCGGATTTGGATGTTCTACATATGCACGGAAAGATAAGAAGAATACCTTTCCAATGCCGCTGGCCTCATATCAAAATTCGTCCGGAGTCATCAGGAATCGTCGAAACAAGAGAGAGTTCAGAATCTGTTTCGGTGCTGTGTCGCCTGTTTTTTGGCCTTTGGGCTTTGTATTTAGTTGAGCCCAAGTAGGGGTGCGTCCAGAGGGTCTTGCACGACTCTAGGGTCTTCATATACAGCCGCCGTCGCACCATTAGGGTTTGGGGGTTTTGCTTAGATTATTCTGTTCATAACAGTTTCACCGTTATCACGGTTTGTGAGACCCCAACTTCGTGAGATTCATAATCCATCTGCAATTGTGTTGCCTTCTTCTTTGTTCTTGCTTGTGTTCTTGATTCGCAGGCAGGGATTAGCCTTCTCGGCGAGGTCAATCGTTTTAGGACGATTGATAACCACAGGAGACGTCGTGCTGCGATTGCGGGGTTTAGAACGTGCTGTTCTGAAGCCGGATCGATTTGTGTGTCGCCTCCGACCAAATCAACGTATCCAGAACCTTTTGGAAGATCGGGAACCCTTGTCCACATCATCTATGGCCTCGCCCCTATCGCGCCTTCTCTGTCTCTTGATCTAACCTCCTCTGAAGCTTCGTGTCCTTGACTCTCTGCTTCTATTATTTGGCATCCTGGGACTCTGCATCTCAGAAGCGGTTCAACGCCCTCCGCGGCTCCTTTGAATGCTTCAAGGCTCATAGACGGACGTGTTCCGTCAGGTCGGACTCCAACCAAGAAACAGGGGCAGAACTCTCTTGTGTCAGGAGACAAGTCGGCGAAAAGACGGTCAGAGCACCAAAGGTTACCAGAACAGTAAAACTTACCACATCAACCACCCCCTCAGAGGGGAGCATCGGAGGACAGCTCGGCATGGGCCAAATGCCGTTCGTGTACAACAACACCGTCTTGATCTTCTCGACCACGGACACACAATTAGTCAGCTCTTCCACGGCCACAACAACACTGACGACCACGCATTCTGCTAGGCCGACCCAGAACATGGGTAGAGGACGAGCCGCGAACGGGACAAAGCGGTGCTGAAACCACCACCCCGTGACTCTGACACCGGTAAGGCAGTGCCCCTTCAAACGTTGGATGGCATGAATGGCATAGTCAACAATCTTCTGGTCTGTCTTCATCATGTCCCAGCTCTAGGGCGCCGGTGACTCTCGGATCGACCGGCCGATGAAAGCTGAGAAATGGCCTGCCGCATCGTTGTGCAAGTAGAACAACCTTGGATGCCACCGCGGCACATTCAAAGGGAAGGGGACTGAGATGTACTTCGGTGCCCCCTCTTGGTCAAACGATGACTGCAGCAGCCAAGGGTGACGGGTCACGCCATGTCGTCGACCGACCTCGTGAATAGGGAGGGGGAAAAGAAGTACTTCCATACCTCAATGTTGGGCTCGATACCCATAGCACGACAAAGAGCGCAATGAGCAGGACTCCATGGGGATTTAGATGTTGCAGCTCAATCTCCTAGATGTTCAGCAATCAGCTCGTTGGAAAGGCATGAGCAAGACGACATAGCCTGACGGAGGATCGGGCACCATCTCATTGTTCGGCACGATCCACCCGACCACGTCGGAGAGTGGAGGGAGAAAGCCGGCTTTCACCAGATCCTCCATCTGCGACATCATCATGGATGAACGACCCCAGGCAGTTCTATCAAGCTATGCCATCGGCGCGAACGTGAAAACGACGGGCGCGATGGAGGCTGGAATAGTGAGGAAGCAGCCAAATGGATGACGAGACTCTCTGCATGCTCGAAAACTGGGAGAGAAAGAGATGCGGGTGCGAAGCCAAAGGAAGAAGAGGGGGGAGAACTACAGAAGCCGGAGTTAAATAGGCGGCCTCCCCAAGAACCGCACTTTGACTTGACCGCGGGGCCCAGCCACGACCTGCTCGAGGTAAGGAGTTTAACTCCCCATCGCGCGATGCGCGGCTTAGATTCCGCCACGTCCCTCCTGTTCTCTCCATCTTTCCCACGACTCCCTGACTTCCACTCCCTTCGATGACTCCATGGCCCCACGAGCCTCATGGGTCAGGTGGAGGAAGTGCGCCCACAATCGCCACGTCACAAAGACAGAGCGATGCAGCGTCTCGCCAAGGACCACCATGACGCCCTTGCAAGGTAAACACGTCGCTCCCGCATCGGGCAGTGGGGAAACAGCTCAAAATCAACTGAGGTCCCACGCCCCGCTCTCATCTCTTCGAAGTCAAGAAAGCGGGCCCTTGCATTCGGGTCCCTTTGTTTTTCGCACCCAAAATCCTCCCGAAAAGCTCTTATTCTCTCAAAAAAAGGAGCGGCATGATTGAGGTATATCTTGACTAACCACGTTTTGTAGCAACGACTCGATCGACCCTACGGGGCCAGTCAACAGCGACCGAGATTACGACGTGATGAACCACGACTCGACCGACCCGACTCAGGGTCGGCGAGCACATGTGAGGTGGGATAAGAGGCTGAAAACTGCCTTGATGACCTGATAGTGCCGGGGTTCTAAGGCTGGCCCCATGGAAGGGTTCAACAACCGCCCAATGCGCGAGACAAGAGTGAGGTGCATGAACGATGGGCACACCTAGCGGCCAACACCATGTCCATTGGTATCGCAGAGTTGCGTTTGAGTCCTGCTCTAACCAGTCCGTTGGTATCTCCCCGAAGAGAGGTAGCTAGCCGCTGCAACCGATCAAACGGTCGTGGTCACCAAACGGGTTAGAAAAACGGATTTATGAAGCTAACCATCAGCTGGTTCTCTGGGACCCCATAGATGGGGAACCAGGGGCTTCACTCGAGCTAACCCGATAGTAGCTCAACAAGCACCGCATTTCGACCAGCAAGGCAAAAACGTGGCCCGACTCTATTCTCCGCCTCACGAATGAGGCGCGGAAGGAGAGCGCGATAAAGCTGAAACGATCGCTTGACTAGTTCGACTGCATCGAGTAGGGAGTCGAGAACCAACATCGCAACCCGAAATCCAACGACGGGATTGCATGATACATCTGTTTATTGATACATGCCACTTAGGATTGATCCATACAAAAATCTCATACAAACAAATGTTTGTGATTCTGTTGACACGAAAATCTACACACGTGACCTAGGAGATCTGCTTAGCTCCAGTACAGGCTCAATATAGGAAACCGGGACGTGCCAGTCGATTTTGCCTGCAAATCGACAAAGATACAAACAGTTTGATTTTGTGGGCCACCGGCCTAGGACAGGCCGGTGAAGAATGCCGATAGTCACTGTGAGAGAAAGCAGTCGTTATCATTACAAGAATAAATATAAGACAAGATGAACCAATCGGCTGACTATATCGGCTTATCTACAAATTAGATATACAAAATAATGTTCATTATGATGCTGATAAAGGTTCGAATCAAACACAGCAAGATCGAAAGGACAAAAGAAATCATGCCAACACTTGCTGAGACGATAGCACAGAGTCGATAGAACTACAGTATGCATGCGAAGACCTACCCTGTCGATATTGCTAAGTCGATAGATTTGATAGCTGGTATTGCAAATATGACTTAAAATCATAAATCTATCTTATTTAAACAAGGGGGAACGACTCTCAAAATAAATGATATAATCAATTAAACACCTGAAAGTCGATTGAACCGTGATAACCTATCGGCTAAACATCCCGATAGAACTTTATCGATTCTGCATATAAATTGATTGAGTCTAACTCTATCTACCTAGTAAGAGATCAAAACTGATGCAACCTTACTGATTCGAACAGATCAAACTTAATCGAGACAGTATTCAAACACGGTAGATGGAGCGAAACTTAATCTATTTATAGATAAAATCAATGAAGTGACTCGAATAATAGATCTAAATAGCACTTATGGAACCTACTGAGATCACAATAGATCGGCTTCAACCAAGACAATATTGTAATCAGAGTCGACAGAATAAGCACTACATAGATCTAGTTACCGGATAACTAGCAATTCTAATGATAAGAACTAGAATATCAAATCAATGAGAAAGTATTAGCTGAGATTGATAGAATTACCGAGGGTGACTAATCCAAGTCTCTCGCTGAGATCGGAGCCGATGCAACCCACGCGAGACGAGGGTTTCGTCGAGTAGGAAAGGTTGGCGATGCACCGAATTGTATTGAATGAAAAGTGTTATTCTCTATGTACAGATCCTATTATATATTTATAACCTCATGCAAGAGGTTTCAACCTGACTCAGTCAAGACTCCTAAATAAACTAACTATTTTATTTCTAAATGATACTTTAAACTATTAACTAGAAAAGAAAACATAATATAAAAATGTAAACTGACCCTACTTGGGTCCACCTGTTCTTTCTTAGTTGTTGGCTTCGCAGTGCTTTGGCCAATTCCTATTCACGCGACTAACCTCTAGGCCCAGCCAAATTCCAGTGTGAACACATGCCCCCCGAGTTCGGGGTACGAAATTCTTCATGCGCCAGATTTTATCTCCTCCTTTACCATGTGATTTTACTGTAACCTACCGGCGTCCCTATAAATGCATCTTCTTCCTCCTTTTACTTTCATCGAGCTCAAGATTTTCACCTTCATCTCTCCCTTGCTTCGCCGGTGCACCGTCTCTGTTGTGTTGCTTTCAACCTCGAACGCCGACAAGCATCCACGGCCCTTCCCTCGGTGATGGCAACTTCAGAACATGTTCCTAAGGTAATTCTTTTCTTCTTCCTTCCATCGCCAGGCTAGATTCAATCCATTATTTTCTTGTCTCTGCCATGCTTACCACAAATCTCATAGTACCTTTATTTCTTCATCAACCTTTTTCCAAAATTATTAGACCATGTTTTAATAGCACCCTTTCATCCTGTATTTGTATTTAGGAATTCAAGAACCAGATCTGCATCCCCTTTGATGGCAATCAGAATCGCTTTCTCTTAGGCCCTTGTGGCAATTTCGACCCAACAAAGTTCATTAACTATGAAACCAACCGGCTCCCCTTTAAGTCAGCTTTAGCTAGCCTTGGCCTTGGAAGAACACCTTTAGGTCATGGCCATCCTCAATCCCATGGTGGAGAAACTGATACCGTAGAATTACCTCTGCTCATGCCTTTGTTCTCCTTGATGCCCAAATTGACTGGGCCCTTCCTCTGTCCTTGGTCGATATGGCCAAGAATGAACCACTTTTAGTAGCAGCTGCTTACGTCTGGTCGGATTCCCTGAATGCCTTCATGTTTGGCCAGGGACCTATGTCTCCTTCTCTGATGGATGTAATGATGTTGACTGGTTTAAATGTCAGTCAATATTATGATCCATTCTGCATTCTAAACAATAACAAAAATTGAAAGTTCATGGCCAAAGATTTAAAAAGATGGCCTACGTATATCATGGATCATCATAAAACCAAATCTGTCTCTGATTGAGAACTATCTGCTTTCCTGAATCTTTGGCTTGAACAATTCATCTTTTGTGGCTCCTCTTGCATGTACACTACGAACTTCCTTGGCATAGCTGACATCTTGGCTGGTGGTAACAAATTCCCTTTGGGCAGATTCTTATTGGGGTCTGTATATAAACTCCTCCACTGTACCTTTGTATGCCTTCAAACCAACCAACCTATTCCAGCAAGGGGCCCATGGTGGTTCATCCAATTATGGCTCACAATCTATTATTCTCAAGCTATGGATCTGGCACCCTTCACAGATAGCTCATTCCGATCAGAAAATGCTTCAGAGGATGAAGAGATCCCAACTCGTCGTTGCACGTCACTAGGAGAAGCAGCCATGGTGATACCTGGGCAAAGTATGACTTTGAAAAACTTTAACTCCTCTTTTGTCGTCTTCTATAATGGACTCCAGTCGGATAAGCGGATATTGTTCCCGTATCATGAACTAGAGTTCAAAAATCCTTCTGTCTTTCATCCAGATAATCCCCTGCAGGATGAAGAATCGACTCTTATCTTTGAAGCCTGCATTAGGCCTGGCATTCTACCTGACGACTTTCATGGAGGATAGCTTAGGTTCGTTCATATGAATTCTACAACCCTGCCGTATTTCCTTGTCAACTTCGATTCACGTGGCTGCCTGCCAGCTCTTTTTTCTTCAGACGACTCTGGGCCCGTCAAGATCTCAAGAGTGCACTGGAATCCCATAAAATCTATAACATGGCTCGAGAGATCCCGATGGGTGACCCAATTGGTATTCAGCTGGCTCCATTCAGCACAATCTTGTTCAAGAATTTGTGGAATGAATGCAGAAAACATTTTTTCTGCAATTCATTGTCTAGTCACCTCATCGACTTTGAAGACAAGGTAAGCCTACTTTTCCTTAAAATTGTCTTCATCCCATTGCATCGATTATTGTAACTAACCCTTCACTAAAAATGCAGGAACCAGCCATCATCCCTCCACAATTGAGCCATAGTGGGATGCCAATCAAATATCTACGGTCGGCCAACAACCCAATCATTGGATGTGATGACCCAACACCTGCGCAAATCCTCAGTGGCCGTGGTTTGAAGAAACCTCGCAAAGCTGTAATCAAGAGAAGAGGTGTTCCTTTATCGCCTTCAGTTGCTGAGCAACAGAAACGGGCCAAACTAGTAGCAGATACATCAACTTCAAACCTTCAAGTAACTTTCTTAACAATTATCAATATTTCCACATTCATATCTGTTATTCTCATTTGTTTCTTCATATATTAGTGTTGGCGGTTCTTAGGCGGGAGCATCTGCAAGCGTACAGATGCCGACGTAGCCTTCACCCGGGAGTATTCTAGAGTATCGATTTCCACGGGGAACGAGTAAAGTGTCATTCCTAATCTATCAAGTCCTAGTGATGAGGGTGCAGAACAAAGTGTACTCAATAGAGAGAAGAAGTCCCCGTGCCAGGCAATCTAATGCAGTGAACCTTCTCCAAGTAACTTAGTGAGAATTCTATTTCTAAATATCTGCTTCGGGGCACGATAACGATCCAAGGGTCGGTAACTAACCTCATGTACTAGTGGGCACGTTAACGCTAGACAACCCTGCTTGAGAGTTCCCGAACGTGGTGGAATTCAATATTGGATGGACAGGGCTGTCACCACCTGCCGCCTACCACACTGCCCGTGGGGACGAATGCAATCCTAGGAAAGCTAAGTCAAAACACCACGTCTAAACATAGACTTTCATACCAGTTCTAGAATTGGTAAGCATAATAAGATAATGCTATGAAGCAATAAAAAATTATGCACGAGGATCCCATAGAATAAAAGGATACAAATACTCACTTTATTACTTGGGCAAGAATTCTACTACATGTTACCTGGCCCCGAAGATAAGGGAAATTACTCACGCAGGAGCTTCAATCCCCGATGCCCAAGTTGAAGGAGCCAGCATCCTGAACTCCTCCTCCTCCTCCTACACCTCTACTCTTCTACTTGGGTAAAACTTGGGACTAATGCTTATTTCTTCTCTATTCCCTTCACTTCTACCGAATTCCCCCTCTATTTATAGGTGGCGAAGACTTGGCGGGTACTTCAAGGTGGAGGAGAGTCGATGGGAAAAAATTTTCCCGCCCCGGGCGACCGGGCATGCCGGGCGGCATGCACCACCGTGCGGCAGGCCAGGCCGTGCGACCGTTGGATAAAGTCGGTTCCTGACCGCCTTCCCTCGGGCGGCTCAGATTTTGGTCCGGATGATGGTTGTTGGGTCGGTTTTCAACCGCCTTATCCACTTGGTGTCGGTTGGCATGATGGGCCAAGTGGGTTGGACACCCTAGGAGGAAATTCCCAGGCCGGGCTGCCTGGCATGCCGACTGGTGGCCTAGGCCGGGCGGCGGCCTGTGCCGGGCGGCGGCTCCTTTTTGGTGCCGACCCCCTCCGGGTCATGTCTTCACTTGTCCAAGTTGTGCCACGTTGATGCCTCCTTTACTTCTTCACTTTTTACCCTCCTTAGTCCGGGGATGGAAAACGGCCTCATGATGGAGTGTTTTGCAGGGTTGGCTGGGTCGGATTGGTTTAGCCTGATGAGACTCTGTTTTGACGAGCCGAGTGGCTGATTTCAGCCTGATATGACCTTGTCGGCTAGGTCCTAATTTCAGCTATCACGACCCTGCCCGTGCCGGCTGTTTTATAGCAGTATCGGCCGATGGGGCATTTCTTCATGTATTTACATAATTTTGGCCCTTTTGAACCTGCAGACACATATTTCACCAAAGCTTGTGGAACTTTATTAGGTTAAATAAATATTGATGAGTCTTTGGTCTTTATCTTGCATTTCCCGACCGGTTGGTGGCCGATATTGGGTTTTAAGGGCCACCAACAATTAGTTCGTCTCATCAACTCCGGCCGTCCTCCCGGAAGTGGCTCAAGAAGTCGTCTCCGAGCTTGCCCACTCTGCACAGGTATCACTATTTTTTTCATATCACCTTCTGCACCCTTTTTATCTCATACTTTTCCTTTTCCAGATTCCTTCATCGACTCCAGCAGTCCCATCGACTCAGATGGACCCAACTCACCAAGAAGAATCGACACTTCCAGAATCAATAGAGCACCCTTCTTCCATGATTGAGGTACAAATATTTATAATTTAAAGAACTATTTCAACCAACCTCTGATCTTCAAATCCCTTTCAGGACTCTGCTCATCATTTTGACAATCAATCTAATAGTGCAACACTGTCAGACATTCCTTCAGCACATGCATTCTCTATCGGCACATACAATCAACTGCTCCAAACATGGTCCCATCTTCGTCAGTACTGGATATTGTTCCATGGATCGATCCACAGGTATTCATATACTACCCCTTAGCTTGACTACTTCGTTTCATTCCCTAACCTTTTGATATCCAGGAATTTCGATCTTCGGCCGTTGGTGCATATGTCCATGAACCTTTGAGCATCTTGACACCTCCATCAACTCCTATTCATGACGCCACAACACCTTCACCAGCTCTGGACACTACTATATGATCATTACCTTTATGCTATATTATTATTTATCATCGGCTTCTTCTACTTATTTGTTTTCAGGCACAAATCTCTCAGCATACATCTTCAATCATCCTTCCTCCAGAGATCAAGACTATGCTTCTGCAAATCCATGCACGTCTTGACGAAATTCCAATCGAGCAACTTGTGTTAGATGCAACCCCAATTAGGTAGCGATACCTAGAAATCAGAGATATGTTGCCGCCTGGACTTGCTTCAATACTTCACCCGACGGCCTTCATAGAGTTCCACCAATTCTGAGTGCTCGAAGCCAAAGCTCATAATTGAACGCAGTCTGGCACAAAGGAATTTGGCAGAAGCAGCCGATAAAAAGGCAGCCGAAGAGCAAAGCAAGTATATTTCTCTGGTTTCCAAATCGGCTGATCTTGAAATCAAACTGGACATCTTGAAGAGTGAACGCGAAGAACTCCAAGCTGTACTAGAAGCTAAGAACAAAGAAATAGCCGATGTGGAAATAGCTCTTGCTAAAGTTCTTGAAGAAATCATAGCACAAGAAGTTATCACCACATCGGCTCATGCACAGTCCCTCAGCTTATAGGACACAGCTTCTAGCATTCTTGGATCGACAGAAGAAGATGCATTCATCATTATAGAAGTTGATCAACTCCGTTTCCAGGCTATTGACATGATTGACTTTTACTGTCCCTAAGAATGAATGTAAATATCTTGAGCCCTGATCTGTAAAGGATATGAAACAATATGTTTCTTTTTGTAATATTTTTTGAACTAAGGATGATATCCTCGATATCGACCATCTTAAGTTGATGATAACTTATTATCCATAATGCATTTCTTATCTTTCTATTCTTTTTACTGATAAAAAGTCGGCCATGACTTGTCACCATCTCCTATATCGACTTCTTGAAGTTCATCGACCGACAAAAATCCTCTTCCCAACTTTCCATTTTCTGTGAATTCCATTGGGGTGCTTGTCAGGGAAATAGTTTAGAATTTTATTGGTCCACTACCTCAAGACCCTGTGTAGTGATCTTGACGTAATCCCCGTACCAAATCTTGCCACACAAACACTCCATATCATCCGCATGCCATGGAACTAAATCGGTCGACGCAACATTGACGGTTTCATTGACCGGGATAACCTCCACTTGATTGCCAATCCATTGGATCAACGATTGGTGCATTGTTGATGGAACACAACAATTAGCATGTATCCAGTCGCGACCCAATAGCAGCTGTAAGATCCCTTTCCATCAATAACAAAAAAGGTAACTGGCAAGGTTTTACTGCCGATTGTAAGCTCCACGATCAGAACTCCTTTAGCCGCTGCAGTATGACCACCATAATCTCTGAGAATCATATTTGTATCAATTAAATCTTCTTTAGTCTTTCCCAACTTCCTGACAGTAGTAATCGGCATAATATTTACTGTAACACCTCCATCGACCATCATTTTCCCGTCGGCACACCATTAACAAACCCCTCAGGTATAAAGCTTTCAAGTGCCGATGTTTAGATTCATCTGGCTTATCAAACACTACTTGCTGGGAATCAAATATAAGTTGTGGTTCACACTCTAGCAGCAATCAATTCCCTTTCTACAGCTGTAAACTCCTACGGCAAAATCATCACCATATTCATAGAGGTACATGGCGTCTGTTCTTGTGACTTTACCTTTGGACTCTAGACCTTTTTAGGCGGCTGATTGTCTTCTTCTTCATAATAATATTTGCCAACCCTTATTTGCCTGCAATGCATCCTCTGAACTCTGCGCTTCTGACTCTTGGATAATATACCAGATGGACACCATTGATCATTCTGTTCCTGCTGTTGCAATTCTCCATTGACTTCTTTATTAAATTTGGCTTCTTCGCTCCTCTTTGCCCTAAATTGAACAAACACAGAAACCCTGGGCCGTTGTTTGGCCAAGCCCACCATCGACTCTTTGGAATCATCTGTACTGATATCGACGATTCATTGCGGTCTCCCTGTACAGCTGATTTGCACGCCTACTGCATCTTGGACAATCATTGATTGATGGCAATTTCATATTATTATCCTAGCAATACTGAAAGAAAGGACATTCCCAATGCGGATCAAACTGTGATTCTTTCACCTCTCTTTCCCTCTTTTTCTGATATTGCTATATAAATGTTTCCACATTGTTGATACCGGCCATGTTGACATTGGTAGGGAATGGATGTCCATCGATCTTCATGGTACCCTTGGTGAACTTGATCTTGCCTTGTTCAATTGCCATCTAGATTTGCCTCCTAAACACTTTGCAATCATTAGTACTATGAGAAGGAGAATTGTCCCATTTGCAATACCTCATCTTCTTCAGCAGGGGGAGTCACATGATTAGATTGCAACTGAATATTCTTCCCTTGTAACAACATGTCGAATATCTTGTCGGCCTTGGTGATATCAAAATCATAATTTTCCTCAGGTTCATTCTGTTTCACCCATGGACACGACAACACATTCTTATTCCTAGTCCATTCTGCCATATCAACCTCAACAGTTTCTTCATCAGATTCAGAGTCGTAATCATTAAAATTGATATGGATCGGCCTTGGCCGTGCCCCCCCCCCCCCCCTAGTCAGGTTGTAACACCCAACTTTTCACAATTTCTAGAAATACCAATTAATAGCATTAATCAATTAATAAAATAGCCTAGTACCAAATTATTTTCTAAAATAATTAATTAACTTATTGCATTTGCATATCATGTCATTGCCATATAGTTGCATTGTGCATTTAGCTTATTTATTAAATAATTACCCGGAAGAGTAGAATAGAAATTAGAAAAGAGGGAAAAGAGAGAAAACCAGAACAGTGGGCCGAAACCCACCATTCTGGCCCAACCCACCTTCTCCCCCTTTCCCCACCCACACTCCCCTCTCGGCCCACACTCCCCCACGGCCCAGCAAAACCCCACAGCCCGCCTGCCCCTCCTGCTCCAAAGGTGCCCACCAGGAAAACCGCCACCTCCCCTCTTTCTCTCCCACCGACAAGCGGGCCCACCCTATCATCCCCTTCCTCCCGCTGATCCCGCCTCCTTCCAAATCTCCCTCTCTCCGTTCGAATCCGTGCCCGCGTGCTCCTCCCGCGCTGCCCCCAACAATCTGAGCGTGATCGCTGCTCACCCCACGATCCCCTAACCGTCTTTTCCCCAATTATCCCACGCCACCGCCGATGAATTTTGGAAAGCGAGCGCATCTGCCGACCGACAAGCGGTGACAGCACTAAAACTGCGCAGCACTATTGGATAGTTGAGTAGGGTAAGATACTCACGTGATTAAGGGTTTCCTCTCGGCAGCGATAAATCGGGAGCCGCTCGGAAAGCAGGGTGGTCTTATTCATTATAGATTTTTATTGATCCATGTAATTATCTATTATGATATTGTTTAATTAGACTATCTGGTTACGATCTCACTAGTAGATATCTGGCTACTCACCGAATAGTTTTAGCTTTGGCTTTGACTGGCACTCTAGTTCAACTTCACTAGTGTACCAATCGGCTCAACACCTGCACCGATCGGCTCAACAACTTAGATCCACAACAGTGCCGATCGGCTCAACTTTGCGTCGATCGGCACAACGACAGAATTGTTGTCTGGTGCACCTTTGCGTTGGCCAGTCTCCCCTTCATACAACCTGAACTTGACAGTAGCCTTCATTAGATCTTTTATTGTTAACTTTGTTTAATTATCCCTAAGGTCTCAGTGGTTCGATAATACCTTGGAATACTCTAAGGGAAAAAGTGCTACAACTATACACCTTCCTCTTGTGGTATATAAGTGGGTGCATAGTAACGACCAACAGCCACAACTCAAGTTGTGAGTACTGTTTTAACAGTCGACCGAGAAGAAGAGGGACATATACGAAAAGTACAGCACCCGGTCTATTTTGTGAGTGAGGTCCTTGGTACCTCTAAAGCAAGATATCAATAGATTTTGAAGTTGTTGTATGCATTGTTGATCACCTCTAGGAAGTTGAAGCATTATTTTCCAGATCATCCGATCGAAGTCCAAACCTCCTTCGCACTCGGCATAGTACTGCACAATCGAGAAGCCGAAGGAAAAATTGCCAAGTGGGCAGTTGAACCTATACCGTTACGTTCGCGCCTCGGTCGGCTATAAAGGGACAAGCGTTAGCTAATTTCGTTGCTGAGTGGACAGAGATTCAAAGTCCTCCTACCGTACAGGATGTCGAGTACTAGAAAATGTACTTCTATGGATCTCTTCAATTACAAGAAGCTGGTGTGGGAGTTGTGTTTATCTCACCCACTGGAGAGAAGCTTTGATATGTCCTTTAGGTTATCTTTCGCGCGTCTAATAACGCTGCGGAGTATGAAGCCCTTCTATATGGTCTACACATTGCCGTGTCACTCGGCATCAAGCATCTCGACGTCTTCGGTGATTCGGCTCTGGTTATTAATCAGGTCACCAAAGATTGGAACTGTGTAGATGACAATATGAGTACATATTGTCAAGAAGTACGAAAGCTCGAAGACAAATTTGATGGATTGAAGTGCACACATGTTCTTCGAGATAATAACCAGGCGGCTGATGAATTGACTAAGATGGGATCATCTCAGTCTGAAGTCCCACCGGGTGTTTTCTTACACACTCTTGATTCCCCCACTATCTCTCCTCGGTCGGATGTCTTAATGAGCATTTTCGCTGACCTTGTTAGCGATGATAGCATAGAGGTCGACTGGCGCGATCCACTCATCCAATATTTGGACAAGGGTACCCTGCCTTCGGATCCTAATGAGCAACAGAGATTAGAGACTCGATGTCGAGGATATCTATTGGTGGGAGACCAACTCTATAAAAGAGGAGGTTCAAACATCTTGATGCGATGCATCTCGATACCAGAAGGCTGTAAGTTGGTAGAAGAAATTCATTCTAGGATATATGGCAATCATGCAGCTTCTAAGACTTTAGTCGGCAAAGCTTTCTGGCAAGGGTTTTATTGGCCCACGACGGTCAAAGATGCAGACCAGGTCATTCAGAAGTGTGAAGGTTGTCAATTCTTTGCTCAACAAACGCATGTGCCATCACAGCAACTTCAGATGATACCTTTGACTTGGCCCTTTGCTATCTAGGGGCTTGATATTGTCGATCTTTTCAAGAAAGCGCCAGACGGGTTCACTTATTTGTTTGTTGCTATTGATAAATTCACCAAATGGATCGAAGCAAAGCCGGTCGGCATGATAACATCAAAGAAGGCAATTGAGTTTGTCAAGGATGTCTTCACTTGGTTTGGCGTTCCTCATGATATCATCACCGATAATGGCACTCAATTCACATCAATGGAGTTCCCTAACTTTGCCGATGAGATGGGAATAAAAATCCACTTTGCATTAGTGGCTCATCCTCAAAGCAACGGGCAGGTCGAATGGGACAATAGAATGATTCTTCAAGGATTGAAGCCGTGGATATTCAACAGACTTAAACCTTATGTCGGGCGGTGGGTCAAAGAATTGCCTTCAGTTCTTTGGGGGCTTTGCACAAACACCAGTCAGGCTACTAGTCAGTCACCTTTCTTATTGGTCTATGGCTCAGAGGCTATGCTGTCGACCGAGGTCAGTCTTGTTTTGGCACGGGTTCAAGTGTATGACGAGCAGCTTTCTAAGGAGAACCGAGAGATTGATTTGATTGCAGCAGAGGAGTTGCGTGATCGCGCTCTATTTCGGTCGGCCCTTTACCAGCAAGGCTTGCGTCATTATTATGATAAAAACATACGAAATCACCAATTCCAAGTTGGAGATTTAGTGCTTCACCGAATGCAGTCAACAAAGAACCAGCATAAGCTTTCTCCAAAGTGGGAAGGGCCATATGTGGTAAAAGAAGTCACTCGCCCGGGGGCTTACCGACTGATGTATGAAGACGGCGATGATATACTAAACTCCTGGAACATAAATCAGCTACGTCATTTCTATACTTAGTTATTCTTTTGTATACTCATACATTATTTCTAAATGAAACTTCGGTCTTTCTGATGAAAGGTTTTTTGTTGATTTTCATTCTGAATTGTCTCGATTCCTTAATTCATTTTATTAAACAATCGAGCCAGGGGGCTAGTTATAACGTCCCATCTTAGTCTAACCTCATTTTTGGTTTTGGACTATTTTCCGACCGATTCCTTCTCTTTGAATATGGTCTTCATTTTCTTGGTCTAACGTCTATACATTATCGTTATATACTCTATACTGCACATCAGACTACCACTACACTAAACCCAGAGCCAAAGAGCGAGAGGTCATGTATCGATTGGTCGACTATGTTTGTTACGTGGTTATGAGTCACAACCTAATATGTTAAGGCAGACCGATGCAATTCTTGTTTCTCATGATATAAATATACTTTTGATATTTTTATCAAACTTCTAAGCTATTAAGCATAAGATTGATTTACATATAGGGAAACATAGTATCATTACATAAATACTACTAATGTTCTCTACCATTACAAGCTCACAGCTCCTTTGAAGGAGAAGAAGAGTTAGCTCGTAGTTCAACTTATGGAGTTGTTGGAGGAGTAGGCACGGTCGGATTAATCTCTATGTTGTCGACCAAGGCCTGGGAAGTCTCCAGCATGGAATCCAAGAGTAGCTGACATTGGTCGTCAGTCAGGTCTAGGTTGAAGCCCTCCTTGATCTTGTCTAATGGCAGAGCAGGAGACCAAGATTGGCAAATCACCAGAACCTGACTCCCGGCTTCGGTCGCCACTCGCCGAGTGTTATGAGCGATAGCTTCCGATGCATGCTCCAGCAAATAATCCAGGGAGTGGCCAGTCTGCTCCACTCGGTTGGCATGAACATAGTTCATTGCCTTTCGAGCGGCATAAGATAGAGCTGATAAATGATGATTTTCAGTCAGTATGATCAACAGAAGATTCAAATAGATGTGAGAAATAATGAAGGGCTTACTGGTAAGATTACATTTGAAGGATTTGGAGACTCTCTTGGCCTCCTCTATCTTGGCATCGCCTTCCTTCAACTCCTTCTGTAGCCGAGTGATCTCGGCCTTCTGGTCCTCGACCGACTTGGAGAGATTTTCCTTCTCAGCTTTCAAGGCATCAACAAACCTTTACTGATTAAAAGTCAAATTCTCCAAATCGGCAATCTTCTGATCATGAGCTAAAGACATCAAACTTTTAGCGCTAGAGTGATTAGTTGATTATTTAAACACAGATGGTAAGTGATCTTACTGGCTATATCCCTGCGGCCTTGGTCTTAGGCCTTGGTCATTTCTTGTTGGTCGGTCCGCAGCTTCTTATTCTCCTCTTGAACTTTAGAGAGTTGCTGATCGGTGACTGGCATAAATATCAACAATTATGTTAGTCTTAAACATAAAGACATGAAGGCTGAAGAGTTTAGGGCATACCAAAGGTATTCCACCCTAGCCTGTTTCCTCTCAACAAGAGCATACATTTTCTGATAACAGAAGATGGATAAGCTAAACGATAAGATTGAGATATAGCTAAAGCAGAGTATTGAAGTACCTTGCTGGCTTCTCGATGCTGGTACATAATCTCCGCATCCTCCACTTCGGGCTGACCGATGGTGTCTACAGACAAGGTTGCCTTACCTTTTTCAAGAGGTGAAGGGACGATGACTGGTGTAGGTTGGGGTGCAGGCTCCGGAGTAGAGGCAGGAATTGTCTTATCAGATGGCTTATCCACCTCGGTCGGCATGTTTGAAGACTTGCCGACCAGTTTAGGCGCGTCAGTCGGATGAGGTGGAAGAACCGACCGAGTGTCCTCGGATCCTTGAGCGCTCTGAGAATCGCTCGTCTGACTACTGTCACAACAAAGGTGTTGTGATCAGGTAATAAGAAACAAGGAGCATAAGGTTAAAGATTAAACCTAGGGTGATACATCCGGCACAGGTAGGGTGGAACAAAGCCCGACACACCGATCCGGATTCCCTGAATCCCGCAATCTTAGCATCACAACTCCTGCCAAAAGCCTGACACACCGACCCGATTCTAGGTCCACGACCCGAATCCGCAGTCTTAGCACCGCAACACCGGCGCCCCCACTCAGGGAAAGGCCCAATCTCCCTAAAAGACTAGTCTGATAGGGGAAGGGTGGCTCTCCCTTTTAAGGTGGCTTCCACCTCCCAAGCTAAGCAAGGTGGGATTATTCAGAGGCTCACACGGTCGCCGTCCCAGCGGGTAATAGTGGAGGATGTCCTCATCATTCTCCCCTTCTTAACAAGGGCCCAGCTCTGATACCAAATGATACATCCGGCACAGGTAGGGTGGAACAAAGCCCGACACA
Source organism: Eleusine coracana subsp. coracana (assembly GCA_032690845.1). Taxonomy (NCBI): domain Eukaryota; kingdom Viridiplantae; phylum Streptophyta; class Magnoliopsida; order Poales; family Poaceae; genus Eleusine; species Eleusine coracana. The sequence continues at coordinate 13,958,248 of CM064424.1, forward strand.
CCGATCCGGATTCCCTGAATCCCGCAATCTTAGCATCACAACTCCTGCCAAAAGCCTGACACACCGACCCGATTCTAGGTCCACGACCCGAATCCGCAGTCTTAGCACCGCAACACCGGCGCCCCCACTCAGGGAAAGGCCCAATCTCCCTAAAAGACTAGTCTGATAGGGGAAGGGTGGCTCTCCCTTTTAAGGTGGCTTCCACCTCCCAAGCTAAGCAAGGTGGGATTATTCAGAGGCTCACACGGTCGCCGTCCCAGCGGGTAATAGTGGAGGATGTCCTCATCATAGGGGCCTTCTTGAGCTTGATTCAGCACAGTCTCTTCTTTGAAGAAGTCAACTGAGAATCAGTCTCCTTCCTCTTCTAGGAAGATTTGCATGCTTTGTCGGTCTCTGCCACCACCCCGGTGTCATCCTGAGTTTGGCTAGGGGGCTCTGACTGGTTTGAAGGTCGGTCGGAGGGAGCAGGGGAGGGCTGACCGGCATCAGTAGATGGCACCTCCTCGTCATCACCCTAATCCCTAACATATTGTCGGCGGCGCCCGATAGTTCACGGGCAGCCAGGGTGACGACTGGATCAACACGCACCGGTGGAGCACCTGCAGAAGAGCTAGAGCCCCCAGGGCCGGTCTGTGGTGGCTTCTCCACATAGTCTGGTCCCTCGGTATCGGTTGGAGGGAGCGGAGGATGAGATACATAAGTATCCAGAACCTGCACAAGAGTCAAGATATTCAGTAGGGTATCAAGACGAGATAATAAGGGATTGCTTAAAGTAGACTGAGGCTTACTCGGGCTCGCATAGTGCCCTTGTTATACGCCTTTTGGACCAACAAGTGATCCTGAAGGATATCTCCTTCCAACATCTTTGAAAGGCATTTTCGATAGATTCACCATTCGGCAGGTCAAGAACTTCCCTGGTTTCATCATCATCAGCATAGTTCCACGCCGGGTGACTCTGAAGCTCCAGAGGCTGTACTCTGTGTACTATGAAGCTTTTGGCGACGGTGATACCGTCAATACCTTCAGCTTTTAAGTCTGCAATTTTCTTCAGCAGAGCGACCACTTGAGGGTCGGTCGGATCGGGCTTCTCCGTTCATTACGCCTGGGGAATCGCCTTAGCACCCGTGAAGTCGGCAAGGATTGGGGGAGGGTTATCACAGTAGAACCACTTGTTCCCGGTCTTCAATGGCACGTGGATGTAAGCTTCCTTCTTACACAACTGGATGCCGATGCCGTCTATAGCCACTTGATTGTCCTTGGTCGACAGCGGTCGAAGGACAAACAGATGGCAGAATAGATTGAAGTGGGGGGAGAGTGCCTAAAAATGCTTCGCACATATGCACTAAGATGGCGATGTGGAGAATAGAGTTGGGATTGAGATTGACAAGCTCAATCCCATAAAAAAGAGGGGCCCACACAAGAAGCTACAGCAGGGGACTACAAAACCATGCTCAAAGAATGAGCGGAACACCACGATCTGTTTATGAATAGGGATGGGGCAAGATTCACGGGGTACCTTCCAGTCGATCCAAGCTTGCTCTAGAAGGATGTCGTCGATCACCATCTTGTTCATTGCAGCCTGGGAGAGGTTTCTCTTTGAGAACTCCCAATGCTGCTCCGGGACGTCGACCTCCGACGATGAGGAGGCGGCAGTGGCAGTGGAAGTGGCTAGAGATGAAGTGGCAACCCTCTTGCGACCCATGGCGATGAAGGATTTGAATGCGGTGGATCGAGAGTTGAACCCTAGTGGAGGCTCGGGGGCAGAGTGTGGCAAGATATGCAGCAGCCAGAAGCAAAGAGCTAACCGTAGCCAGAGAAGCAGAGGAGTCGTTGAGAGCAGAGGAGGCGCGAGGAAGACGAAGAGTTCGTGCGCAAGTGCGGTGTGGACTGAGAGTCAACCTGTCACAGCCTTTTATACTCTCGCTTTTTGACCTAAGGATCCCATGGGCCAGAAATGGGCCGTACAGTGACGCCACCATTTGATTAAGCATCAGATTAATTAAGGGCCTTAAACCCATTTAGGGTTTAAAACCCTGAGAATTAAAAACTCAGAGGCTTCTTTGATGAGAAGCATTGGTTAATTAACAATATTCACCGTATCTATGTGATTTGATGATCATGTAGCAAAGGACTTGATGGTCATACGGATATAAGTTCAAAGGTTATGGTGTTGATGAAGTCAATAACTAAAATTGCCAAAATTTGACTTATTAAAAGATAGAGTGACCAATCATTAGGAAAAAGCTATGTTATGATTGATGTCATTTGGCTTAATACCATTATATGATTGATGTCATACTATTTTACATGGAGTGAATATGACTGATGTCATGCAATTCAGACCAACCAGTCACTCGGAAGTAGTGTATATCACTCGACCTTTTTGATAATCGGTCGGCAAGGTTGAAACCTTGCAAAATGACCCACTGGTTTGATGACCAGAGGTCTACTAAACTTGGACTTGATAGTTTGAGTAAATTACATACAAAATAATAAGAGCTAATACAATTAGACTCTTGCATTATTTGTCAGTCTTCAAATTATACAAGAGTCGGGGGCTACACCTGATCAGGTGCACCTGATCTATCAGGAACTTCGACAAAGAAGTCTTCCTAATTTATGATCTATGGATCACTCAGAGAATCAAAGCTCAAAATCAGAAAGCACTCAGGGGCTGCTATGGGATAGTTGCTTTACGGGTATCCTCATCCAAGACTATGTTGGCAGCCGACCGGCTACTTCATCTACAAGGAAGTCGACCGACTCGGCTTGGAGCACAAGGCATTTAGAGATAGACTTTATATATAAATCCTTAAGGGTTACGACTAGGACTCTTCATGTACCCCCCTGCCGATCGGATATATAAGGTGCCAGGATACCCAGACAAGCGATAGAAGTTTCACAACATCAATACAATACACAGAACACAAGACGTAGGGTTTTTACTCTCGTCGAGAGGGCCTGAACCTCAATAACTTAGCGTCTTGTGTAACCATCATAGTTCTTAGTCTCGATGTAGCCCTATATATTTACTGCCGATCTCAAGCTTCGACACTAATTCATTCCAACATGTGCTAGTCTTCTATACCACAACCATCCCTTGGATGCCTTAGTGAATAGGCAAGTGCTTGGTGGCATATTGCTTGACTTGAAGTTCGTGACATACAAGTTCCCATGTCTCACTCCATGAAATACTAGCCCTCTCTTGGCATTCTCAATAGTTACACCATCCTCATCAAATGTGCACTTGAAACCCATGTCACAAAGTTGACCAATAGATAGAATGTTGAAATTGAGGGTTTCCACAAGAAAGACCTTGGAGAGATGGAGGTCATTTGTGGTGGCCACCTTGCCCGAGCCTCTAGCTCTCCCTTTTGAGTTATCCCCAAAAGTCACCTTCTCACTCTCTTCGTCTTCATCAATGGTGGTGAACATGGTTGGCTTCCCGGTCATGTGTTGAGTGCACCCACTATCAAGAATTCAATGAGTGCCTCCACTCTTGTAGTTGACCCTAGTAGTAGCCATGAGACAAGCACTAGAGGAAGAGGTGTTAGTATCCAAAGTATTACTTGATTGACTAGCACTAACCTCACGATGTCGAGCAATGAGACCATCCTCATAGATAGGGATCCTTGCAATCCCATCCAATAGTCTCCTCCTAATGGGATAGTGCAGAGCATGATACCTCTAATGTCCATGATCATCCACCATGTGCACATTGTCAAGGTTGATGTAGTAATGGGGAGGATCATAGAGTCCAGTGATGTGCTCAAGCACATGTCCCACTTGAGAGTGGAACACAAGTATCATCTTCATTGCTCTCTCAATTGAGAGCTCATGTCTCCTGTTGACAACCTCCTCACATAAGAAACTCCTCTCAGGAGTTATGATTTGTTGGAGGAGCTTGTCAATCACTTCATGTGGTGCAATCTTCCGAAGTCCCCTGAAAGAGTTAATCCTACACACAAGATCATAGATGCTCAATAGATTCTCACAAAGGTCATCATTCGGATTTCTCACAAATTCACCATGTTCAAAGAGGAGATCTTGTTGGTGAGCTCGACAAAGATGCCAAAGATGATCTTGTGGTGGAGGGGTCGGAGAAGATGGAGGCGCCGGAGCCGAAGCCGCAAGATTGATCATCTCAAATGATCGAGCGAGCATTGTTGTTGGTGCTCCCCCTACGCCAATGCTCAGTCCACTCGAAGTGCTTGGTGTAGAACTTGGAATGACACTTGAGGTAGAGCTTGACAAAGCGCCCGATATATGTCTTGCTCCAAAGGGATTGTAGAAGTTGTTGCAAGACAATCTTGTGGAGGGATCAAAGAAGTTTGAGCTCAAAGCTACTTCTTTCCCTTTGCTTGAGGATGCTTCATGAGTTGCCTTGAATGTCCTCTTCCATGCCATGCTCGTGACAATATCCTCATCCATGAAGAGCAGCTCAATCACTTCTTCTACGGAGAGACTTTTCTCCATGAGAAGGTCAAGTGTGATGTAGAAGAGCTTGCTACTCGGAACCAAGGAGAAGATCTTCTCCACTATCACGATCTTGGGAAGCTCAAAAGAAGTTGCCCCAATCCTGTCCATAATACCTCGCAAGCGAATAAGAGAGTCAAGTAAGTCCTCATTATCATTAGCATGAAAAGCAAAGAACTACTCAACAATAGAACTCCTAGCATCATCAATAGAGGACTCACAAACATCATCAATGCTAGTAGAGCAAGCAAGATCAAGAGACACATCATTATCAATCACCATGTTAGGCACACTAGTAGACCAACCTATCAAGTCATTGCTAGAAGAATCTAGGCACTCACTAGTACAAGGCACATCCACACCATTATCACAATTATCATACACAAGGCAAGGAGGGCTGTCGGCGACGGCCACCCAGGCGGTGGCTACACAGCGGTGGTGGCGGGGTGCTCGTCGAAGTTGGCCGGAACGGTGCTCTGGTCGGTGGTTTCTCGCCGCGAGAGGTCGGGGAGGGAGAGGGGAGAGAGGCGACCCTTACTAGGGTATTGCACGACCGGGGAGGTACTCCAGGGGGCTCGGCGACGAGGAAGTGCGGCAACGCCCGACGGAGCTTGATGGTTAGGGTCTCCGGGGGGTCGCGAGCGGGCGGGGAGGAGCAAGGAAGAGGCAGCGGTCTGTGGCGAGGCCAAGGGGGGGGGTGTATAAGCGCGAAGGGGAGGAGAATCGAGCCGACGCGAGCTCGCCGGGGTAACGGCCGGTGACGGCCGTTCCGGCGTAGTAACACATGGTAGTGCGCATTTAAGGCGTGGGAGTGGGGGAGAAACGCGGAGGGGTGCGGTGTGCGCGGGCGCCAATTTCAGAAGGCGGGGAGGCGAGGAGGAGGGAGATCGAGCGGGGCCGTCGGTTTCCAGCGGTGGCGGGGAGAGAGAGGGGCGAGAGGAGGGGGATGATGGTTGGGGCCGAGTGGTTAGAGAGAGAGAGAGAGAGAGAGAGTGGGAGCTGGGTTGCGGGGAAGCTAGGCTGGCGAGGGAGGTGGGCCGCGGGGCTGGTTGGGCTGCAGGGGCGACCGGGGCGGGGCGCGCTGGCGGCCTGGCGGGTGCGAGCTGGGCCGCACGACTGCTGTTGGTAGTCATAAATTTCTATTTTCGACTACCAATTTCCCATAAAAATGTGGATCTTAAGTAATAATATAATGAAAATAATCTTTATACTCATGAGTTCCACAAGTTTTGGTGAAATATGTGTTTGCAGGTTCAAAAGGGCCAAAATTATGTGAACACATGAAGAAACGCCCCGTCGGCCGATTCTGCCATAAAATCGCAGGCCGACAGGGTCGTATGAGGCTGAAATCAGGGCCCGGCAGGGTCATGATGGCTGAAATCAGAACTCAGCCGACAGGGTCATATCAGGCTGAAATCAGACACCCGATAGGTTAAAATAGAGTCTCATCAGGCTGAACTATCCGACCCAGCCGAACCTGCAAAACACTCCACCATGAGGCCGTTTTCCATCCCCGGCCTAAGGAGGGTAAAAAAGTGGAGAAGTAAAGGAGGCACCCACGTGGCACAACTTGGGCAAGTGAAGACATGACGTAGAGGGGGTCGGCACCAAAAATGGGCCGCCGCCCGGCAGGCCTTGCCGCCCGGTGAGTTGCGCTGCCCGGCGGACCTTGCCACCCGGCGGGGTTGCCATCGAGAGGGGGTAGAAACCCGGCCTAGGCCGCCGCCCAGCGGGCCTTGCCGCCCGACGAGTTGTGCCGCCCGGTAGACCTTGCCACCGGGAGGGGGTCGACACCCGGCCTAGGCCACCGCCCGGTGAGCCTTGCCGCCCGGCAAGCCATGCCGCCCGATGAGTTATGCTGCTCGGCAGACCTTGCCGCCCGGCGGGCTTGCCACTCGGGCTACGAAGACAATTGGCCCATTAAGCCTACCGCCCGGCCTACCATGCCTACCGACATAAAAGCAAAGGAAAAAAGGCCAACCGACTCAACAACCACCTTCAAGATGCAATCCTAGCATCGGGAGAAGGTCGGTCAAGAAACCGACATGATCCAAGGGCCGCCCGGCCTTGCCCGCCGCCCGGCGGTGCATGCCGCCCGGCATACCCGACCGCCCGACACACGTGGCCGCCCAGCGGGGGAATTATTGCCCATCGACTCTCCTCCACCTTGAAGTACCCGCCAAGTCTTTGCCACCTATAAATAGAAGTGGAATTCGGCAGAAATGATCAACAATTGAAGAGGAGAACAACTAGCGTCATGCTACAGAAATGTATTAGAATAGGGAGTGAGAGTTAGAGGTAGAAGTCTGGGAGGGAGTCAGAGATGTTGGCTCCTTCTCTACCTTGTGCCTCGGGGATGATTCTCCACGAAGAGTAGAGTCCCCGTCCTTCAGCCAGGTAACATGTAGACATTCTTTTATTCATTTAATCATTAAAGCTTTCTTTATTTATATCTTGTTTATGGGTTCTTAGTCCATGTTAGATAAAGTTAATTACTTTATTTGACTGTAGTTACTCTGCCTTTAGTTAACAAGGTTAGAGTAGTAATTGTAAGTGTATACGTGGTGTATAGACTTAGAATTTTCTAAGTTTGCTCCCAACCCCACGGGCTGTGTGGTAGGTAGTTAGGTGGTGACAGCACTGAGCTATCCTTTGTATTCCACCATGTTTGGGTTGGGCTCATAGGCGTTGATGGTAGTTTTACCTGAGGTCCCTTCTCATCCCTTTCCATACCTCGGACGACTATGCCCGGAAGTAAACAAGAGTAAATATTGGAGTCGGATGATTATTTGGATATAAGTTGTCACATGAAGCCAAGGTTGAAGGACTCTCTCAACCCGTTGTTATCCTTCTCTTTTGTTCACTAGAATTGGATTAGGATAGAAGTTCACTTCTCGTTCCCCGTGGATTCAATACCTTGGAATACTCCCGGGTGAAGGCTACATTGGCATCCGTACGCTTGCGAATTTCTCTGTTTGGCATAAGGATCGCCAACAAGCTTTCTGGCGCCGTTACCGGGGAATGGTAGCTGACATTCATCTGAACCCGATTCTTTTTACCTTTCCTTTTTATTTTCTTCCCTTATTTTCTTACCTTCAATGAATCCCCTATCCATCCACGACTTCTCAGCCCCTAGGAGTGAATTCCTAGAACCCGTACCCTCATCACTCTCAATCACAGCCCCGAGCTATGAGATTCATCCGGATCTCATACTTTTGATTCAGAAGACACCATTTATAGGGGCAAAAAATGAACATCCATATACTCACCTGCAACAGTTTGAGCTTTGTTGCTCTACTCTTGCCATTGAAGGGTTTCCTCAAGAAACTATGAAATGGAAGTTGTTCCCTTTTTCATTAGGCAGGGAAGCAAAAACATGGTATTTTAACCATGTAGATGAAGCAAATGGAGATTGGTCCATCTTGCGAGAGAGTTTTTGTCAAAAATATTTTCCTCTCTATAAGATAGTTGCTCTAAGGAAAAAGGTTATCAGTTTTGAGCAACATCACCATGAATCCCTTGGAGCATCATGAGAAAGGTTCCTATCCTACACCAGTAATAGGGTATCTATAGGAATAGAGGAGCCTATAAGGCTGCAACACTTCTTTTTTGGTTTAAAACCTGAAAGTGCAAATTATTTAGATGCTATAGCCGGAGGTGCTTTTCTTTGTACAATACCATCAAAGGGAATAGAGATCATAGGCAAAGTTGTCCAAAACATTGAAGATCAGCTATATATCTCCCCATGCCATACCAAAGAAAGCACCCAAACTTCCAGCCAACCTATAGAAATGGAAACCAAGAGCTTCTCACACAAAATCGATGCCCCTACAACAACCTCCCTCCACCCACCACAACCTGAAGCTGTACAAGAAGACACACTTCCTCTCCCACCTCAATCCTTTGATTATGGTGATCAACCTTTTCTAGAATGGGTGAAGAGATGCAGTCAAAAAGGGTCTTGTGGACGAGACTGCAGAGAGGTAAAGTAGCAATATGATCCCTTATTAAATCCTTCTATTGGTACAAGGCAAGAAAGGCCCGTGAGATCTTGCAAATTCGTTAGTGAGGTTGCAAAGACATTTCCCCATAGCCCCTCTCCTATTTGTGATCCCATTATCCTTGATCTTCCAGATGCACCATGGACTAAAATTGTAAGGGGATGTCCGCACAATCAAAAAGGTGGTTGAATTTTAGGTCTATACCCAAAACTCATTGCTAAGGTTCGAGCATCTCTCCTCAGTGGGAAACGTGATGAAGATCCCTATACCCATATTCAGAATTTTGAGCAGATATGTTCCACACACCCCACTAGCAAATTCCCAATGCAAGAGCTAATGTGGAGACTCCTTTTCTACTCTTTAGATGGGTATGCTAAGGGCTGGTACCTAGAGTTCATTAATAGGAAGAAGTGGTATATCATCCATAATCAAACCTTCTTGAAAGCCCTTTGGAATGATCTAAAGTACGAGTTCACAGAGCATCTGTTTCCTTACGAGAAGTATTTGCATCGACTAAATGAGATCAGAAAAATTAAACAAGAGGATCACGAACACATAGGAATCTGTTGGAGGTGCTTTTTGAACCTTGTCTCTATTGGTCCAAGGATAGACATTCCACAAGAAAGGCTCTTGATCTATTTTGTTGAAGGTCTACAAAAGGAGAGCGCAAAGCTATTGAGGGAATGTAGTAAAATTCTCTTCCATAAGAAAAGCATAGATGATGCGTGGGATAGTATTGACCATGTCACCCGAGTCACCCAGCGCCAAGCATTGCGTACGCTTATGAAAGGATTAAATCTGAACTCTTGCCATTAGTCTGTCCAGCCACAACGCCCCAAATTCCAATCCACGTTCCCATTGATGTAGCCAGCGAAACATCATGAAATTTTACCAGGAGATGCACCTTGATGCAGCCTACGACATATCCAATATTCATGGCCATAGGAGCAGTGATGTGAGCAGGATCATGTTCTAGGCGACTGCTCTCTGTTCTGGGCGCATCCAACATGTGCATCGGTAATTCCCCTTCTATTTCTCCCAATTCTGATGCGTTCTTAATACATAATCATATCCTCAATGTGTTCCAGGAAGTTATGATCGTCTTGATCAAAGCATATGCTAAAATCTATCCTGATGGCTCCAGGAACGCGTTTGGCCCACCATCTATTGTGTCGTGACCTTGCCTGTTTTCCCCCCTACGATCCTCAGATCAGGTGAGCTAACATCGACACCAGATTACTAGTATTGTATCCCACACCTTATTCAACATATAGGTTCAAGTTGTAGCTCGATTAGTATAGCCAATCAGCAGGAACGCACAAGTCTTTCGTCGTGCCGTTCTATCCACAGCAGCAGCCCACTGCGTACCCAGTCCCGGTCCGCCATGGACCTATGAATCAGTGCCCCAGAGCCGGTGCATGAACCCATGAACTCGGTCCACCTGTTTTAAGATTTATTTTAATTCAAATAAATCCAGGAAAATGGCCGTTTTGCACCTAAGCTCCTCTGTTTCGTCCTAATTAGTTTTTAAACCTGATTTCTTCACATAAGCTTTAGTTATTTCTGTTTTAGCCCTAATATTTTTATAAATATTATTTTAACCCTATAATTTTGTAGAAACACCCCTTCACTTAATTTTAATTATATTTTAGTCCTGTCTTTTTACACTTTGGTCCCTAAGCTTATTATAAATTACATTTTAGTCCCTAAACTTTTTATAAACTATATTTCATCCTGTTATTTTACAATTTAGTCTCTATTCTTTTCTAAAATTGCTTTTAGGTCCCTAAACCTATTTGTTTTTACTATTTTAACCATACACCTTTAAACCTTCGTAACTTTTTACTCGTAACTCCGATTTAGATGATTCTTGCGCTCACGCGTACCATCTTTTGTGATTGATTTTAAAGTATTTTATTATTGTTTGGTGTACTATTTCTTAGTTTTTTTATATAATTGTGTGCATGTCATGCCTGTTGTGTGCATGTTGTGCCTGTGTGACGTTAATTAGAAAATGTGTTGATCCTGGAATCGCAAGAGCGTGAATTGAAGACCTGAGCAGCAACATCCATTTTCAGGCAGGTGTCCTTGATGCATCTTGTACCTATTATAACATTATTGTAGAAATGCATGCTTGTGTCAATTGAATGGGTACCTATTGTTAGGGTTTTCCTAGTATTGCTTTATCCTTTTCCTTATCGCCTTGAACTAGTTGGTTGGTTATGGGTAGATAATTCTTAGTTGCTTATTGGGTTGTTGGGTTCAATTTAATGTTGACTAATGAACAATATCACGTGGGGAATGATTGGTAATTCTTTTAGCAACATGGACTTAGGGATCTATGCAAGCCGGATGGAATGGATGTGGTGCCGTGGGCACATGGTTGGTGGTGGTAGGCTTGTTGTAGATCCTAGGACCCGGTTCTTGGAGCGGTAACCCAGGACAACAGTGTCATCACAAGGCTGCTATGGAATAGCTTGGCTGATTAATTAGGAGTTCTCCCAGTGTTGGTGCAGCATTTGGTGGAGCGGGGAATGGAAGTCAAGAGGACTATCCTTGTATCCAAATGGCTCAAGAGGGGGCTCCTGGGGTGATGAGCTGCTTGTTGAGGGGCTATCACTTATGGACGGGAGTGGAACCTTAGTGGCTTGCATTTACTAGGAGACCCTTTGTAAAAGCCTCATAGTGATCTCTTGGCCGTACACCTAAAGAAGTGTGCTAGTGCTTGGCCAGCATGGCAACATGGAGACTCTAGTCCACCTGGCAACAGGGTACGAAATCACGACTTGTGGGTAAAGTGGTACAAACTCTGTAGAGTATCAAACTTTCATGACAGCCGTGCTCACGGTCAAGAGCGGCCTAGAATCCTTACAAGATTAGTTGGTTATGGATTGGAATGGTTGGATGGTGGATGGGATTGGACTTGGCATGGATAACACCCTATGGATCAATGGTTGGGATGACCCCACTTAGTAATTAGGTTGCATAGGACATTAAATGCTCATGGAATGAACCCCTTTAAAGCCTTCCTTGTCTTAGCCTCATGTCATCTTTTCCCCCAGTTGTTGAGTATGAAACGTACTCACCCTTGCTATATACCACATTGCTTCTCAGCTACAGGAAAATGAAGGTACAACTATGAAGACGATGGAGGAGTCTAGGCCTACAGTCTTCCGGTCGACTTCCTGTGGGAGCTGAAGGACGCCAATGCTTAGTTTATTCCGCTACATTGTAATGTTTTACTTTTGACCTACGAGTCCCCTTTGTAATAATGTTATCGATTTAATAAAGATATTGTTCTTTTATCACAGTAATTGTCCTATGTGCATGAAAACTTGTTCCTGGGCACGCATACAGATGCCTTCAGTTTTGGTCGTTGGAACCGGATGTGACAAAAGACTTGGTTCTCTCCTGTCTCATTCTAGAATAGAGGTGTCCTACACTTTCTTCCATATAGGAACTCGAAAGGCGCCATCTCTATACTTGCTTGATAACTGTTGTTATAGGAAAATTCTACGTAGCACAAGCCCTCACCATGTCTTCTAGTATCTGGTTTGTCCTCTCGGTCTGTCCATCAGTCTGAGGGTGATACGCAGAGCTGAAGTTCAACTTGGTGCCTAGGGACTCATGTACCTTCTCCCAAAACCTCGAGGTGAACTAAGAGCCTCTGTCAGATACTATCTTCTTAGGGACTCCATGTAAACACACTATCCTTGACATGTATAGTTCTGCCAGCTTTGCACCACTATAAGTTGTCTTGACAGGGATGAAGTGTGACACCTTGGTTAAATGATCAACTATAACCCATATAGAATCATACCCCGACTGTGTACCGGGTAATCTAACTATGAAGTCTATACTAACTTGTTCCCATTTCCACTCAGGAATCTTTAGAGGTTGAAGCAATCCGGCAGGTCATTGGTGTTAAATGGAGAATTTAATCTTCCTCAAGACCAAGTGAACATTTTTTTCCTTTTCCCTTTTCTTACAAATAAGAACTCCAGACTCACAATATTCTCAATGATGATTTTATTCCTACCAAAGCCAAATGATGTTTTCAATGAAAACCTATTGCTTTCGCTACTTTTATCTTCATTGAACTTTGTCAAATTATCATGACCCTTGTAAGATATTTGTTATGTGTTCTTGATCAAGTCCATGTGCACATTCATACCACTCCATATGTCGAAACTTCTATACTGGAAGTTCGCCTCAAGTATCCCCATAACCATTCATTAAAATAACAGGCTCCACCACATATGTTGATCTCTCTCCAAAAATCATTGCAAAAAGAGCTATGGGCTATTCAAAAAACAAAAAAAAACAAAAAAAGAGAAGAAGAAAAATATAGTTGAATCATGAATAGCCCATGATCTCCTCTATGCATTAAATACAAAAGAGAGAGAGAAATAAATTTAGAAGGAGCATCCACCACCATTCATTCATCCATACACTCCGTCATCATGCACATGACTTGATCCTAACTCATGACTTATTTTCTCCGTGGATACATAATTTGACTTAGTGATAAATGAAGTACAAGTATGTGGCCTTAATATTCCCCGCCTCGAGCCCTACATAATCCTTAATATATAGGAACATTTTGGCCACTGGCCATTGAGAGGAATCAAAACCACCTTGAGTGATTTGAGAGCATCAATTAAGAATAACTTGTGATCTGGAGCTCTGTTTTTTTATTGAAAGAATAAAAATAGAATTCAAGTTTCTTGGGAAATGGAAAGATTTGATTACCCTTTGTTGTTCCATCTCTCAACTTTTGAAGACAAGGTTGTTAGCCACCTAAAACCCCTTGGGCATGGAGAGTCATGGATAGTCTTTATATATGCAAAGTATGATAAAATTACCTAACCCTTTCTTTTTTCCTCATTTCCACTATGCTCGGGACAACAAAGTCCTAAGCATGGGGGGGGGGGGGTTGGTAGTCTTTATTTCCCTTTTCAAGCCTACCAAATAAACTTTGACAAGCATGAAACTCATAGATGGAACCTTGATACTTAATAGAACTAACGAGTTCCACGAGTTTTGGTGAGATATGTGCTTGCAGGGTCAAAAGGGCTGAAAATATGCAAAAACATGAAGAAACGCACCATCAGCCGATCTTGCCATAAAACAGTCGGTCGACAGGGTCGTATGAGGCTAAAATCAGGGCACGGGCAGGGTCACGACGGCTGAAATCAAAACCCAGCCAACAGGGTCATATCAGGCTGAAATCAGCCACCCGGCTAGTCAAAACAGAGTCGTCATCAGGCCGATCATCTGACCCAGGCCAATTCTTCAAAACAGCCTACCATGAGGCAATTTTCTCCTCCCGGACCAAAAGTAATGAAATATGGCTAAGGAAAAGAGGTCCACAAGTGGTGTAATCGGGAGAAGTCATGGGGTGACCTGGAGGAGGTCGGCACCCGACCTAGGCCGTCGCCCGCCCTGGCCCACCGCCCGACCTCCCATGCCGGCCAGCCTGGCATGCCGCCCGGCCTGGGTATGCCACCCAGTGTTGCCAGCCCATAAGGCCCATGAAGCCTACCGGCCCCAAAATGTAGAAGTCGGTAGCCACCGACCCAACAACTGGCATTTGGGGTGAAATCTGAGCCATCCGGGAGAGGTCGGTCAGGAAACCGACATAATCCAAGGGCCGCCCGGCCTAGCCTGCCGCCCGGCATTCTAGGCCACCCGGCACACATGGCCACCCGGCGTAGCCTGTCGCCCGATGGACCGACTTTTGCGTAACGACTCCCCATCACCTATAAATGCATGCCAAGCCATCGCCACGGGGATGTGTGACTGAATTTAGAAGAACTAAGCATTAGTTCCAAATTTTACCCAAGTAGAAGAGTAGAGGTGTAGGAGGAGGAGTTCAGGATGCTGGCTCCTTCAACTTGTGCCTCGGGGATGAAGCTCCTGCGTGAGTAATCTCCCTCATCTTCGGGCCAGGTAACATGTAGTAGAATTCTTGCCCAAGTAATAAAGTGAGTATTTCTATCCTTTTATTCTCCGGGATCCTCGTGCATAACTTTTTACTGCTTCATAGAATTATCTTGTTATGCTTACCAATTCTAGAACTGGTATCAAAGTCTATGTTTAGACGTGGTGTTTAGACTTAGCTTTCCTAGGATTGCATTCATCCCCACAGGCTGTGTGGTAGGCGGCAGGTGGTGACAGCCCTGTCCGTCCAATATTGAGTTCCACCATGTTCGGGAAGTCTCAAGCAGGGTTGTCTAGCGTTAATGTGCCCACTAGTACATGAGGTTAGTTACCAACCCTTACCTGTGGATCGTTATCGTGCCCTGAAGTAGATATTAGGAAATAGAATTCTTGCTATGTTACATGGAGAAGGTTCACTACATTAGATTGCCTGGCCCGGGGACTTCTTCTCCCTATAGAATACACTTTGTTCTGCCCCCTTCATCACTAGGACTTGATAGATTAGGAGTGACACTTTACTCGTTCCCTGTGGAAATCAATACTCTAGAATAGTCCCGGGTGAAGGCTACGTCGGCATATGTACGCTTGCAGATTTTCTGAGTTAGGCTTAAGTACCACCAACAACATGTCCGGGTAATGGGGCCCGAGGGACTCGGATGCGGCAGCATTCCCATGACCACCCCAAATGGATAAAGCCAAAGCACGAGTCCACTCAGACTCGCCCTCTGGCTCAGGGGCTACATCTGGCGGGTGCGCTCGCGCGCACCCGCTCTGGAAAGCGAAACAACCATCCGAAAGTCAAACAAAGCCAAAGCATGAGTTTTTTCAAATTGAGCAGCACCCAACGGGTGCGCTCGCATGCGTCTCCTGCAGAATCTAGACGATTGAGAAGCAACTCCACCTTACCCGCCTGCGTTAAAGACGACATCCCCCAAGCGACTCTCCGACTCGCTCGAGGGCTACTATCAGGGGTGAAAACCAGAGGTGCCATGTGGCACCATTTAAATCCACTGACGCGCGTTCACCCCACTTAAGATGATAAGTTCGCCAGAGCACGATGGACGTGGCACCAGCTTGGACCCAAGAAAGGAGCCTCCACGTCGGTCGAGTCTCGGAGATAATAGATTTAAAATTTTATTATAAATTAATTATAGAATTATAATTTATTGTAGGAAAAAGGGCTATTTTATGAATTAAATAAATTAATTTAGGTTATTAATATTTTGTATGTTGACTCCAAAACTTGTTTTGGTTTGATCAAATCACCACCACAAAGGTCATCATCACGACAACAAGAGCAATAAGACAAGGCGCTAAAGACTTTCAATAAGAGAAGTGAAGTACTTCAGCCACAACAAGACACGAAGCAATGGATGTCAGCGTAGACTATTATTTGTAGAGTAATGAGTGATTGTGTGTTATGATTGTTTTAGGTTGTTTCAGCCTATCCTTTCTTGGTCAACATTTTATCCTTGGAACCTATCTACAATCTCTGATGCATATAGTGTGGTCCTATTTTCACATTCATAATTCTTTAGCTCATCATTCATTGTCCATTCCATTATTTTCTTTTGATCTTTACAAACTGTAGTCTTGTATGTTTAAATTTCTAAGTCCCACTATCTTTGACTCTCGGGAAGACATTCTTTTTAAGGGGGGGTAGTTTGTCACACCCCGTATTTTTCAAATTCGGGTTAAGAGCCTTTCTGACACTCAAAAGGCATAATTCTCATAATATTCTCACTCGAATCCTTCCACATATCCCTTTTTTTCCTTAACCTTATGATTATCAAAACACCGAGTGTCACTATTATTTTTTTCTCATATCCTTGCTTTTCCTAGCTTTGCTTAATATCTCTTCCCATCAAGTGTAAACTAACCTAAGGACCAATAGTCAGCTCAAAACCTTGTCCGACATGTTGTCCCAATCGAACCCGCACACCACGAAACCGTGTTCATCAATACATCCCTTTGAGGCGACAAGTCTTCTCTTACTCTACTTGAATTCCAATCACAACCAATGTCCAACTCGACAATATCATGTTCATTAATTTCCTCTTGATGTTTTCACTTTGTTCTATGGGTCATGCAGCACACTAGGCTCATGCTAGTGGTCAAATAAACATCACCCACATACCACTTAATGAGGAATTTTTGCTGGTCACTAGCTCATCTATAAATCCCCAACAAAAAGGAGATGAAACAATCAACATAATGGCCACCATTCATGGCTGGCAGTTTTACTTGCTTCTTGGCCTCTCCCCTCCCCTCCCTACCCTTTCCTCTCCCCTTTCTAGGCCTCTAAAGTCACACCTGGATGTCCCTTGGCCTGGCTCATGAGCTCCCTTGCCCCCTCACCTTCATTCCCATCCATAAGCATCAAGTTCAACTCTTGCCATCAGTCTGTCCAGCCACAATGCCCCAAATTCCAATCCACGTTCCCGTTGATCCAGCCAACAAAACATCACAAACTTTTACCAGGAGATGCACCTTGATGCAGCCTACAATATATCCAAAATTCATGACCATAGGAGCAGTGATGTGAGCAGGATCATGTTTTGAATGACGACTGCTCTCTGTTCTGGGCGCATCCAGCACGTGCATCGGTAATTCCCCTTCTATTTCTCCCAATTCTGATGTGTCCTTAATACATAATCATATCCTCAATGTGTTTCAGGAAGTTATGATTGTCTTGACCAAAGCATATGCTACAATCTATTATGATGCCTCCAGGAACGCGTTTGGCCCACCATCTATTGTGTCATGACCTTGCCTGTTTTCCCCCCGCAATCTTCAGATCAGGTGATCTAGCATCGACACCAGATTACTAGTATTGTGTCCCACAACTTATTCAACATATAGGTTCAAGTTGTAGCTCGATTAGTATAGCCAATTAGCGGGAACGCGCAAGTCTTTCATTGTGCCGTTCTGTCCACAGCAGCAGCCCACTACGTACCCAGTCCCGGTCCGCCATGGACCTACGAACCAGTGCCCCAGAGCCGGTCCATGAACCCATGAACTCGGTCCACCTGTTTTTAGATTTATTTTAATTCAAATAAATCCAGGAAAATGGCCGTTTTGCACCTAAGTCCCTCTATTTCGTCCTAATTAGTTTTTAAACCTGATTTCTTCACATAAGCATTAGTTATTTCTGTTTTAGCCCTAATATTTTTATAAATATTATTTTAACCCTATAATTTTGTAGAAACACCCCTCCACTTAATTTTAATTATATTTTAGTCCAATCTTTTTACACTTTGGTCCCTAAGCTTATTATAAATTACATTTTAGTCCCTAAACTTTTTATAAACTATATTTCATCCTGTTATTTATAATTTAGTCCCTATATTTTTCTAAAATTACTTTTAGGTCCCTAAACCTATTTGTTTTTACTATTTTAACCATACACCTTTAAACCTTCGTAACTTTTTACTCGTAACTCCGATTAAGATGATTCTTGCGCTCACACGATCGTAGAAATGCGTACCATCTTTTGTGATTGATTTTAAAGTATTTTATTATTGTTTGGTGTACTGTTTCTTAGTTTGTTTATATGATTGTGTACATGTCGTGCCTGTTGTGTGCATGTTGTGCTTGTGTGACATTAATTAGAGAACGTGTTGATCCTAGAATCACAAGAGCGTGAATTGAAGACCTGAGCAGCAACATCCATTTTCATGCAAGTGTCCTTGATGCATCTTGTACCTATTATAACATTATTGTAGAAATGCATGCTTGTGTCAATTGAATGGGTACCTATTATTAGGGTTTTCCTAGTATTGCTTTATCCTTTTCCTTGTCGCCTTGAACTAGTTGGTTGGTTGTGGGTAGATAATTCTTAGTTGCTTATTGGGTTGTTGGGTTCAATTTAATGTTGACAAATGAACAATATCATGTGGGGAATGATTGGTAATTCTTTTAGCAACATGGACTTAGGAATCTATGCAAGCCGGATGAAATGGATGTGGTGCCGTGGGCACATGGTTGGTGGTGGTAGGCTTGTTGTAGATCCTAGAACCCGGTTCTTGGAGCGGTAACCCAGGATAACAGTGCCATCACAAGGCTGCTATGGAACAACTTGGCTGATTAATTAGGAGTTCTCCCAGTGTTGGTGTAGCATTTGGTAGAGCGGGGAATGGAAGTCAAGAGGTCTGTCCTTGTATCCGAATGGCTCAAGAGGGGGCTCCTAGGGTGATGAGGTGCTTGTTAAGGGGCTATCACTTGTGGACGGGAGTGGAACCTTAGTGGCTAGCATGTACTGGGAGACCCTTTGTAAAAGCCTCGTAGTGATCTCCTGGCCACACACCTAAGGAAGTGTGCTAGTGCTTGGCCGACGTGGCAACATGGAGACTCTAGTCCACCTGGCAACAGGGGACGAAATCACGACTTGTGCGTAAAGTGGTACAAACTCTGCAGAGTATCAAACTGTCATGACAACCGTGCTCACGGTTAAGAGCAGCCTGGAATCCTCACAAGATTAGTTGGTTATGGATTGGAATGGTTGGGTATGGTTGTATGGTGGATGGGATTGGACTTGGCATGGACAACACCCTATGGATTAATGGTTGGGATGACCCCACTTAGTAATTAGGTTGCATAGGACATTAAAAGCTCATGCAATAAACTCCTTTAAAGCCTTCCTTGTCTTAGCCTCATGTCAGCTTTTCTCCCACTTGCTGAGTACGACACATACTCACCCTTGCTATATACCACATTGCTTCTCAGCTACAGGAAAAATGAAGGTACAACTATGAAGACGATGGAGGAGTCTAGGCCTGTGGTCTTTCGGTCGACTTCCTGTGGGAGCTGAAGGACGCCAACGCTTAGTTTTTTCTGCTACAATGTAATATTTTACTTTTGACCTACGAGTCACCTTTGTAATAATGTTATTGATTTAATAAAGATATTGTTCTATTATCATAGTACTTGTCCTGTGTGCGTGAAAACTTGTTCTTGGGCACGCATACAGATGCATTTGGTTTCGATTGTTGGGACCGAGTGTGACAAGTGGTATCAGAGCTATATCGACCGCCGGACGCAAGCCTAGATAGAATGACCGTGCCATAGGTTCTAGTTTGAAAATTAGTATTTGGAAAACTTTTGTCTCTGTCAAAAAACTCTTCTATCTTTTATCCTCTCTTCTTATTTTCTCCTTACCTGTCTATTCTCAAATGTTGCACAAAATGTTATTTCCACTATTTCTTTTCCCTTTCAAAATATTAGTTTGGGCGAATTAGACTATCATGAGCAAGATAAATGACATTGAAGATCTTGCAAGCTGGTTCTACACAATATGAAGATGAAGGATGGACAACCAAACTTGAAGACTCTTCACAACACCAAGGACGTTGGCCATCACTCCGCATCAAACCTGAAGAAAGACCTTATGCATAATCATGATCTAGGACCCTTCCCACCTTAGGATAATAATCGCTAGATAGAATGACGTTGCTAATTATATGCTTGTTTTGCTTGTAGTGTGCTATGTTTGAGTTGAATCTTTGATTGAGTGTTGGTGTGCTTGCAAAGCATTTAGCTTTGTTATCACATCATTAGTTATACCTAGTTTGGTTTAGTTGGGGTAACGTCTCCCTCTATTCTTTGCTATCTTACCTTCACTCTATCCTATTCTAGCCTCTTATGACCTAACCAAATCCAAGAGATGTTGATGTCAACCATTATAGGCTTTGGAGGTAGCACTGACAAAAGGATGCCAAGACCCAAGAAAGTTCACACTTACCCTTGCTCTAGTCAACAATCGTAACTTCATGATCTCCTCATGGAGAAGGGCAACACACGACTACTAGCTTCAAGAGAACGACTTCCCTTGTGACACCAATGGAAGAGTAAGATCAAGAGACGTACAAAAAGAAGGATGTCAAATTTCCTATGGAGAAGTTGCAATAGTAAACACAAGGAGTCAATCAAGTGAATTGTGTTCAAGATGGAGAATGAAAATTGAACATATCTCTAATCTTTTCTTGCTAACCACACAGAATCTCGGGGCGAGATTCCTGTTAAGAGGGGTAGTATTATCACACCCCAAAATTTCAAATTTTAGTTTGTGACCCAATTTCACTAAATTTCAACATTTTTATAATAGATTTTAAAATTTAATTATAAATTAGTTATAGAATTATAATTTATTGTAGGAAAAAGGGCTATTTTCTAAATTAAATAAATTAATTTAGGTTATTAATATTTTGTATGTTGACTCCAAAACTTGTTTCGGTTTGATCAAATCACCACCACGAAGGTCATCATCACGACAACAAGAGCAATAAGACAAGGCGCTAAAGACTTTCAATAAGAGAAGCAAAGTACTTCAGCCACAACAAGACACGAAGCAATGGATGTTAGCGTAGAATATTGTTTGTAGAGTAATGAGTAATTGTGTGTTACGATTGTTTTAGGTTGTTTCAGCCTATCCTTCCTTGGTCAACATTTTATCCTTGGAACCTATCTACAATCTTTGATGCATATAGTGTGGTCCTATTTTCACATTCATAATTCTTTAGCTCATCAATCATTGTCCATTCCATTATTTTCTTTTGATCTTTACAAACTGTAGTCTTGTATGTTCAAATTTCTAAGTCCCACTATCTTTGAATCTCTCAATGACATTCTTTTTAAGGGGGGTAGTTTGTCACACCCCGTATTTTTCAAATTCAGGTTATGAGCCTTTCTGACACTCAAAAGGCATAATTCTCATAATATTCTCACTCGAATCCTTCCACACAACCCTTTTTTTTCCCTTAACCTTATGATTATCAAAACACCAAGTGTCATTATTATTTTTTTCTCACATCCTTGCTTTTCCTAGCTTTGCTTAATATCTCTTCCCATCAAGTGTAAACTAACCTAACGACCAATAGTCACCTCAAAACCATGTCCGACATGTTGTCCCAATCGAACCCACACACCACGACACCTTGTTAATCAATACATCCCTCTGAGGTGACAAGTCTTCTCTTACTCTTAGTTTTGCACATACCAAGGCCAACAATATCTAGACTATACTTGAATTCCAATCACAACCAATGTCCAACTCGACAATATCATGTTCATTAATTTCCTCTCAATGTTTTCACTTTGTTCTATGGGTCATGCAGCACACTAGGCTCATGCTAGTGGTCAAATAAACATCTACCACATACCACTTAATGAGGAATTTTTGCTGGTCACTAGCTCATCTATAAATCTCCACAAAAAAGGAGATGAAACAATTAATATAATGGCCACCATTCATGGCTGGCAGTTTTACTTGCTTCTTGGCCTCTCCCCTCCCCTCCCTCCCCTTTCCTCTCCCCTTTCTAGGCCTCTAAAGTCACACCTGGACGTCCCTTGGTCTGGCTCACGAGCTCCCTTGCCCCCCTCACCTTCATTCCCATCCATAAGCATCAAGTTCAACTCTTGCCATCAGTCTGTCCAGCCACAACGCCCCAAATTCCAATCCACGTTCCCATTGATCCAGCCAACAAAACATCACGAAATTTTACCAGGAGATGCACCTTGATGCAGCCTACAACATATCCAAAATTCATGGCCATAGGAGCAGTGATGTGAGCAGGATCATGTTTTGAATGAGGACTGCTCTTTGTTCTGGGCGCATCTAGCACATGCATCGGTAATTTCCCTTCTATTTCTCCCAATTCTGATGCGTCCTTAATACATAATCATATCTTTAATGCCTCCAGGAACGCGTTTGGCCCACCATCTATCGTGTCGTGACCTTGCCTGTTTCCCCCCTACGATCTTCAGATCAGGTGAGCTAACATCGACACCAGATTACTAGTATTGTGTCCCACAACTTATTCAACATACAGGTTAAAGTTGTAGCTTGATTAGTATAGCCAATCGGCGGGAACGCGCAAGTCTTTCGTCGTGCCGTTCTGTCCACAGCAGCAGCCCACTACGTACCCAGTCGCGGTCCGCCTTGGACCTATGAACCAGTGCCCCAGAGACGGTCCATGAACCCATGAACTCGGTCCACCTATTTTAAGATTTATTTTAATTCAAATAAATCCAGCAAAATGGCTGTTTTGTACCTAAGCCCCTCTGTTTCGTCCTAATTAGTTTTTAAACCTGATTTCTTCACATAAGCTTTAGTTATTTCTGTTTTAGCCCTAATATATTTATAAATATTATTTTAACCCTATAATTTTGTAGAAACACTCCTCCTTAATTTTAATTATATTTTAGTCCTATCTTTTTACACTTTGGTCCTTAAGCTTATTATAAATTACATTTTTGTCCCTAAACTTTTTATAAACTATATTTTCATCATGTTATTTTACAATTTAGTCCCTATACTTTTATAAAATTACTTTTAGGTCCCTAAACCTATTTGTTTTTACTATTTTAACAATACACCTTTAAACCTTCGTAACTTATTACTCGTAACTCCGATTTAGATGATTCTTGCGCTCACGCGATCGTAGAAATGCATACCATCTTTTGTAATTGATTTTAAAGTATTTTATTATTGTTTCGTGTACTGTTTCTTAGTTTGTTTATATGATTGTGTGCATGTCATGCCTGTTGTGTGTATCTCATGCCTACGTGACGTTAATTAGAGAACGTGTTGATCCTGGAATCGCAAGAGCGTGAATTGAAGACCTGAGCAGCAACATCCATTTTCAGGCAAGTGTCCTTGATGCATCTTGTACCTATTGTAACATTATTGTAGAAATGCATGCTTGTGTCAATTGAATGGGTACCTATTGTTAGGGTTTTCCTAGTATTGCTTTATCCTTTTCCTTGTCGCCTTGAACTAGTTGGTTGGTTGTGGGTAGATAATGCTTAGTTGCTCATTGGGTTGTTGGGTTCAATTTAATGTTGACTAATGAACAATATCACATGGGGAATGATTGGTAATTCTTTTAGCAACATGGACTTAGGGATCTATGCAAGCCGGATGGAATGGATGTGGTGCCGTGGGCACATGGTTGGTGGTGGTTGGCTTGTTGTAGATCCTAGGACCTGGTTCTTGGAGCGTTAACCCAGGACAACAGTGCTATCACAAGGCTGCTATGGAACAGCTTGGCTGATTAATTAGGAGTTCTCCCAGTGTTGGTGCAGCATTTGGTGGAGCGGGGAATGGAAGTCAAGAGGACTATCCTTGTATCCGAATGGGTCAAGAGGGGGCTCCTGGGGTGATGAGCTGCTTGTTGAGGGGCTATCACTTATGGACGGGAGTGGAACCTTAGTGGCTAGCATTTACTGGGAGGCCCTTTGTAAAAGCCTCGTAGTGATCTCTTGGCCGTACACCTAAGGAAGTGTGCTAGTGCTTGGCCAGCATGGCAACATGGAGACTCTAGTCCACCTGGCAACAGGGTACGAAATCATGACTTGTGGGTAAAGTGGTACAAACTCTGTAGAGTATCAAACTTTCATGACAGCCATGCTCACGGTCAAGAGTGGCCTGGAATCCTTACAAGATTAGTTGGTTATGGATTGGAATGGTTGGATGGTGGATGGGATTGGACTTGGCATGGATAACACCCTATGGATCAATGGTTGGGATGACCCCACTTAGTAATTAGGTTGCATAGGACATTAAAAGCTCATGCAATAAACCCCTTTAAAGCCTTCCTTGTCTTAGCCTCATGTCATCTTTTCTCCCAGTTGCTGAGTACAACACGTACTCACCCTTGCTATATACCACATTGCTTCTCAGCTACAGGAAAATGAAGGTACAACTATGAAGACGATGGAGGAGTCTAGGCCTACGGTCTTCCGGTTGACTTCCTGTGGGAGCTGAAGGACGCCAATGCTTAGTTTATTCCGCTACATTGTAATATTTTACTTTTGACCTACGAGTCCCCTTTGTAATAATGTTATTGATTTAATAAAGATATTGTTCTTTTATCACAGTAATTGTCCTGTGTGCATGAAAACTTGTTCCTGGGCACGCATACAGATGCATTCGGTTTTGGTCGTTGGAACCGGGTGTGACAAAAGATTTGGTTCTCTCCTGTCTCATTCCAGAATAGAGGTGTCCTACACTTTCTTCCATATAAGAACTCGAAAGGCGCCATCTCTATACTTGCTTGATAACTATTGTTATAGGAAAATTCTGCGTAGGGTAGGCTCTTGTCCCAACTCTTGCCATATTTCAAAGCACAAGCCCTCACCATGTCTTCTAGTATCTAGTTTGTCCTCTCGGTCTGTCCATCAATCTGAGGGTGATACGTAGAGCTGAAGTTCAACTTGGTGCCTAGGGACTCATGTACCTTCTCCCAAAACCTCAAGGTGAACTGAGAGCCTCTGTCAGATACTATCTTCTTAGGGACTCCATGTAAACACACGATCCTTGACATGTATAGTTCTGCCAGCATTGCACCACTATAAGTTTTCTTGATGGGGATGAAGTGTGCCACCATGGTTAAACGATCAACTATAACCCATATAGAATCATACCTCGACTGTGTATGAAGTCCATACCGACTTGTTCCCATTTCCACTTAGGAATCTTTAGAGGTTGAAGCAATCCGACGGGTCGTTGGTGTTAAATGGAGAATTTAATCTTCCTCAAGACCAAGTGAACATTTTTTCCTTTTCCCTTTTCTTACAAATAAGAACTCCAGACTCACAATATTCTCAATGATGATTTTATTCCAACCAAAGCCAAATGACGTTTTCAATGAAAACCTATTGCTTTTGCTACTTTTATCTTCATTGAACTTTGTCAAATTATCGTGACCCTTGTAAGATACTTGTTATGTGTTCTTTATCAAGTCCATGTGCACATTCATACCACTCCATATGTCGAAACTTCTAACTTGAAGTTCGCCTCAAGTATCCCCATAACCATTCATTAAAATAACAGGCTCCACCACATATGTTGATCTCTCTCCAAAAATCATTGCAAAAAGAGCTATGGGCTATTCAAAAAACAAAAAAAAAACAAAAAAAGAGAAGAAGAAAAATATAGTTGAATCATGAATAGCCCATGATCTCCTCTATGCATTAAATACAAAAGAGAGAGAGAAATAAATTTAGAAGGAGCATAATGCACATGACTTGATCATAACTCATGACTTATTTTCTCCATGGATCCATAATTTGACTTAGTGATAAATGAAGTACAAGTATGTGGCCTTAATATTCCCCACCTCGAGCCCTACATAATCCTTAATATATAGGAACATTTTGGCCACTGGCCATTGAGAGGAATCAAAACCACCTTGAGTGATTTGAGAGCATCAATTAAGAATAACTTGTGATCTGGAGCTCTATTTTTTTTATTGAAAGAACAAACAAAATTCAAGTTTCTTGGGAAATGGAAAGATTTGATTACCCTTTGTTGTTCCATCTCTCAACTTTTGAAGACAAGGTTGTTAGCCACCTAAAACCCCTTGGGCATGGAGAGTCATGGATAGTCTTTATATATGCAAAGTATGATAAAATTACCTAACCCTTTCTTTTTTCCTCATTTCCACTATGCTCGGGACAACAAAGTCCTAAGCATGGGGGGCTGTTGGTAGTCTTTATTTCCCTTTTCAAGCCTACCAAATAAACATTGACAAGCATGAAACTCTTAGACAGAACCTTGATACTTAATAGAACTAATGAGTTCCACGAGTTTTGGTGAGATATGTGCTTACAGGGTCAAAAGGGCTGAAAATATGCAAAAACATGAAGAAACGCACCGTCGGCCAATCCTGCTGTAAAACAGCCGGCCGACAGGGTCGTATGAGGCTAAAATCAGGGCACGGGCAGGGTCGTGATGGCTGAAATCAAAACCCAGCCGACAGGGTCATATCAGGCTGAAATTAGCCACCCGGCTAGTCAAAACAGAGTTGTCATCAGGCCGATCATCCGACCAAGGCCGATTCTTCAAAACAGCCTACTATGAGGCAGTTTTCTCCTCTCAGACCAAAAGTAACAAAATATGGCTAAGGAAAAGCGGTCCACAAGTGGTGTAACCGGGAGAAGTCATGGGGCGACCAGGAGGAGGTCGGCACCCGACCCAGGCCGCCGCTCGACCTGGCCCACCGCCCGGCCTCCCATGCCGGCCGGCCTAGCATGCCGCCCGGCCTGGGTATGCCACCCAGTGTTGCCAGCCCATAAGGCCCATGAAGCCTACCGGCCCCAAAATGTAGAAGTCGGTAGCCACCGACCCAACAACCGGCATTTGTGGTGAAATCTGAGCCATCCGGGTGAGGTCGGTCAGGAAACCGACATAATCCAAAGGACGCCCGGCCTGGGCCGCTTCCCGGCCTAGCCTACCGCCCGGCATTCCAGGCCACCCGGCACACGTGGCCGCCCGGCGTAGCCTGCCGCCCGACGGACCAACTTTCGCCTATCGACTCCCCATCACCTATAAATGCATGCCAACCCATCGCCATGGGGATGTGTGAAGGAATTCAGAAGAAATAAGCATTAGTTCCAAATTTTACCCAAGTAGAAGGTTAGAGGTGTAGGAGGAAGAGTTCAGGATGCTGGCTTCTTCAACTTGTGCCTCGGGGATGAAGCTCCTGCGTGAGTAATCTCCCTCATCTTTGGGGCCCGGTAACATGTAGTAGAATTCTTGCCCAAGTAATAAAGTGAGTATTTCTATCCTTTTATTCTCCGGGATCCTCGTGCATAACTTTTTACTGCTTCATAGCATTATCTTGTTATGCTTACCAATTCTAGAACTGGTATGAAAGTCTATGTTTAGATGTGGTGTTTAGACTTAGCTTTCCTGGGATTGCATTCGTCCCCACGGGCTGTGTGGTAGGCGACAGGTGGTGACAGCCCTGTCCGTCCAATATTGAGTTCCACCACGTTCGGGAAGTCTCAACCAGGGTTGTCTAGCATTAACGTGCCCACTAGTACATAAGGTTAGTTACCGACCCTTACCTGTGGATCGTTATCATGCCCTGAAGCAGATATTTGGAAATAGATTTCTCACTAAGTTACTTGGAGAAGGTTCACTACATTAGATTGCCTGGCCCTGGGACTTCTTCTCCCTATAGAATACACTTTGTTCTGCCCCCTTCATCACTAGGACTTGATAGATTAGGAGTGACACTTTACTCGTTCCCTGTGGAAATCGATACTCCAGAATAGTCCCAGGTGAAGGCTACGTTGGCATATGTACGCTTGCAGATTTTCCCAGTTAGGCTTAAGAACCGCCAACAACATGTCCAAGTAATGGGGCCCGAGGGACTCGGATGCGGCAGCATTCCCGTGACCACCCCAAATGAATAAAGCCAAAGCACGAGTCCACTCAGACTCGCCCTCTGGCTCAGGGGCTACACCCGATGGGTGCGCTCGTGCGCACCCGCTCTGGAAAGCGAATCAACCATTCAAAAGTCAAACAAAGCCAAAGTGTGAGTTTTTTCAAACTGAGTAGCACCTAACGGGTGCGCTCGCGCGCATCTCCTGCAGAAGCTAGAAGATCGAGAAACAACTCCACCTTACACGCCTGCGTTGAAGACGACATCCCCCAAGCGACTGTCCGACTCGCTCGAGGGCTACTATCAGGGGTAAAAACCAGAGGTTCCATATGGCACCATTTAAACCCACCGACACGCGTTCACCCCACTTGAGATGATAAGTTCGCCAGAGCATGATGGACGTGGCACCAGCTTGGACCCATGAAAGGAGCCACCGCGTCGGTCGAGTCTCGGAGGTAAAGTCGTAGTGCCCCCGCCTCGCTCGACTCACCCAGGGTCAAAAGTCGTATGCGTCTCACTCGACCTATCGAGGGACAAAGAGCGACTACGCCCCGCTCGATCCACTTAGGGGGTCGACACTCACCTCTGACTTGCTCGGTTCCTCGAGGGTCGAAGCGGTGTCTGTCAACCCTTAAAAGGCTCGAATGCGACTCGCTTCCCCGGACCTGATAGCCCCGCCATCCGTACTAGTCGGTCACCTTCAAGATAAGAACGACCAGCTCGCCGATGTTATGATCGCGGTGGTAACGAGTGGGGGCCACGACTAGGTGTTGGTGGTTTCTAGCTACCCATTTTATCTACCAAAAAGGGATGTTTTACGTCTTAATTTGGTGGTATTGACTAACAATTCACCCCATATGTGCATATATTTGTAGTTGTTCTGTTTTGGATGTAATTGCAGAAAATAGGTATAAAATAGGGCATTTATGGATAAAGAATCAAAGAGCAACAAGGATGTAATTGTAGAAAATATGTATAAAATAGGTGGGTAAAAGACAATGAAAAGCATAATTCGGTCCAAGGACAGAGGCCCAGCCCAATACAAGTCGAAGTCGGTGGAAGTTGACCTAATCTCGCCGGATATAAAAGGAAGACATCTATCAAGAGCCAAGGGAGGAGGGAGAGAGACAACAATCGTGATATCTAGTTGTTAGAACTAGGGTTTTAGGATATTGGTGGCGATGGTTGGTCAACACCGACGAGAACCACCAGAAGGGAGGTTGCGCTGATCGGCACGTGCGTGTTCCAGCGCTATTTCTCGCCCTTCTGCTATGCTTAGCAGGAGGATGAGCGAGTAGTCTCATATTCTCTTCTCTGGTGCGGGGATCTGGTCATGTAACTCTCACACTTATTGATACTCTCTTGATGAATTCAATCTATGTAGTGAACTCAATTGTGCATCTATTTCATTAGTGTATCGGCTGGTATACTTCTGCCCATTGCATAGTGCAAGAAACCAGTGGGGAGCTAATAACCTCTGTAGTGACAACTGGGGCGAATGAAACCACCATGTCTTGTAGAATATTGGAATCATCATCCGAGTTAATAAGGATAAGGTTGCATGCTAGTGAACCAATCCTAAGGAGAGAATCCTTCATTCTCCTATTACATCTCTAAATAATATTCATCCACCACTCTCTCACCGTCAACATTCACACCAACTCAACCATTGCAATCTGTTAGTAAGCCTTTAATAGTAATAGTCCCGCTCAATCCCCGTGGATTCGATAACCTTGGAATACTTTGAGGAAAAAAGAGCTACAACTGTACACCGTCCTATTGCGGTATATAAGTGGGTGCGTAACTACGACCAACAAGCATCATTTTCTAGTGCTGTTGCCGTGGAACAAGCCAGTTCTTTTACTATTAATATTTTACTAACGTCTAATCCTTTTCTTTTCTAGTTGTTTTTGTTTTGTGTTTGTGTGAATTTTCAGGATGAGTACGACGGAACCTTATCTGACGCTCAGGGAGCTTTCTTTGCCATCTTCAGACATGTTGGTGCCTCAATCCTCAGACGAGAAGGCCATGACCTCCTCGTATGTGTTGAACCCCATTATCATTAACATGGCTGAAGCAAACAAATTCTTTGGAGCGAAGGAGGAGAATCCATATACTCACCTACAAGATTTGGAGGCACTTTGCCAAACATTCCATCATGAACGAGTGCCTCAGGATCTTTACAGATGGCTGCTTTTCCCATTCTCTTTGGGAGGAAAAGCCAAAGAGTGGCACAAGGCAGCATCTCGAGATGCGAAAGGTAAGTGGAGTGAATTAGTTGGAAATTTTTGTCTCCACTATTTTCCTTTGCCAAAGGTGCAGAAATTGAGAACAGAAGTGGTGAACTTCTTACAAAAAGATGAAGAATCTCTCACGGAAGCGTAGACGTGTTTTAAAATATTATTGAAACAAGGACCTGACCTCGGCATTGATGAGAATATGAGCGCTCAAACCATCTACATGGCCATAAACAAGGCATCGAGGATGCATTTGGACGGATTGGCCGGAGGAAGTTTTCTGAGGTTGACAGCCAAGGTGGGGATCGAATTGATAGGCAAAATCGCTGAGAATGAAGCTTTGCATAAGCACTGGGAAGAATATCTAGAACCAAATCAGCAATGCCCAGAAGTTATGCAGAAGGAAGAGTCGTCGGCTGAACAGATCTGTATGTCCGAGATTAGGGCAATGAGTACTCCAGAGCATAAATTTGAAGAGATAAGGCCCGTCAGACCCACTTCCATGGATCTGACGTGCGCGCCGATCAGCGCAGTCTCTGAGCTGATCAACGCAGTTGCAATAATAGGGGAACTGATCGCCCTGTCAACTCCATCAAGCTACAAGGAATATACCAAGATAGAAGCTGTGATTCTGGATAACCACCTGAAAGAATTCAAAGGTAACTTTGCTAAACCAAAGGGGGATAGGACATTGGTGAATGCTAAACCACTTGATGAATTTGAGCCAATGGACTGGATTCCTATTGATTTTTCGCAAGAATTGCTCAATATGAGGAGATCCTTCAATTCGCAAGATGCCTCTAAAGGCGGAATTGAGTACAATTTCCCAAGTAATCGCCTCAAGTTGGAAGTTTTTGATCAAGAAATTATTGGAGGAGTCCTAGGGAAGCTTTACAAGGATGATATAGAGCTTGATGGAATAGATGTGAAACAAGCAAAGAGATTACTAGACAGTTGCTTTGAGCCATCTCCCTACGAAGGATTATGTGGTGTGTATGCTATAGGTCTCACTAAAGAGCAAGAAGAGGAGCCATACATACCATGTGAGATATCGAGGAAGAAATTTCTAAAAGCCTTGTGTGACTTTGGTTCCCGTGTTAGCTTGATGACTTACGATGCGTTCATGAGCATGCCTTATGAAACTCAACAGCGGTTGATGGGGTGTGAACTTGAGCTCATCATGGCAGATGGAAGGAAGACCAAGCCACTGGGAGTGATCAAGAATGTTGAGGTAGAGATTAGTTCAAAAACAATACTAGTAGACTTCTTTATTCTAAATAATGAGGAAACTGGAGTTGAAGACATCATTCTAGGGAGGCCATTTTTGAGATTAGTACAAGCTGTTCTGGATGCTAGGAAAGGTCAAATTACGCTACACCTGGGAGATGAAGAAGTGCAATTTCAATTTAATGATCCATCTCATCAAGACCCTTCTTGCTATCAAGAATTCTACCCAGAGGAGGATGAGAAGATAGGGATGGATATGGGTGACTCACTAGACCACCTCATGCGCGGAGCTGACAAGGATCCTACCAGCGCCGATCGGCGCGATGCTTGCACCGATCAGCTCAACCAGGAAAATTCTTATTTTGAACCCCTGGGTGAGCTAGATCCAGATGAAGCACCAGAAGTAGAACAGAAGGAACTTCGAAAAGAGGTACGCTATGAATATTTAGGGAAAAATAAAACATATCCAGTTATTGTGAATAACGCCCTAACAAAAGAAGAAACAGAAAAGCTGCTTGCTATGCTCAAAAGGTATAAGAAGGCCATTGGTTACACATTGGATGACATCAAGGGAATCAGCCCCGTATTTTGCACCCACAAGATTAACTTGGAAGAGAATACTAAACCAGTGGTTGAAGGAATGCGAAGGTTGAAAGAATCAATGAAGCCAGTGGTTAAAAAGGAGATTTTGAAGCTGCTTAATGCAGGTATGATCTACCCTGTTGCTGATAGTGAATGGGTTAGTCCAGTACATTGTGTGTCCAAGAAAGGAGGATTGACAGTAGTGCCTAATGAGAATAATGAATTGATTCCTCAAAGGACTGTAACTGGATGGAGAATGTGCATAGATTACAGAAGTTTGAACAAGGTGATGAAGAAAGATCATTATCCTCTTTCGTTCATTGACGAGATGCTTGAAAGGTTAGCAAAGAATACATACTTTTGTTATTTGGATGGATATAGTGGTTTCTTTTAGATACCGGTAAGACCAGAAGATCAGCACAAAACTTCTTTTACTTGCCCTTTCGGGACATATGCATATAGAAGGATGCCTTTTGGTCTTTGCAACGCACCTGCCACATTTCAAAGATGCATGAATGCAATATTCACTGAATTCATAGAAGATATTATGGAGGTATTCATGGATGACTTCTCCGTACATGATGCTGATTTTGATAGTTGTTTGGAGAATTTAGAGAAGGTTTTGAAAAGGTGTGTTGAATGTGACTTGGTTCTTAATTGTGAGAAGTGTCACTTCATGGTGATAGAAGGAATAGTACTTGGTCATGTCATATCGAATAGGGGGATAGAGGTTGATAAGGTGAAGGTATCTATAGTTGAGAAATTACCTCCCCCTACTGATCTTACAATTTGAGGAGTTTTCTTGGACATGCCAACTTCTATCGTAGATTTGTTAAGGATTATTCGAGGATTGCTAAACCCTTGATAGAATTGTTGACGCAAGATACAGAATTCATTATGGATGATGAAAGACTCTTTGCCTTCAGAAGGTTAAAGGAAGCTCTATGCTTTGCACCCATCATGTAGCCACCTGATTGGAGTTTACCTTTTGAAATTATGTGTGATGCAAGTGATTATGCAGTTGGAGCTGTTCTTGGACAACGGAAAGAAGGTAAAGTGCATGCTATTTATTATGCTAGCAAGACTTTGAATGAGGCGCAGATCAATTATACAACAACTAAGAAGGAGATGTTAGTTGTTATATTTGCTTTTGAGAAGTTTAGATCTTACATTCTAAATTCTAAAGTGATTGTATATACTGATCATGCTGCTATAAGATATTTGATTTCAAAAAAAGAATCTAAGCCTCAATTAATATGGTGGGTATTGATGCTACAAGAATTTGATTTAGAAATAAGAGATAAAAAAGGAGTGGAAAATTCTATAGCAGATCATTTGTCTCATCTTGAGTAATCATCAAGTGAGCCAATAAAAGATGAAATGCAACAAGAGCAGTTGTTCGCCGCATTTTATCGTAGAGAGAGTTGGATGACGGATATTATCAAAGATTTCAAGGGACAAACTGATATGATGAACAAGAATACAAGGAGAAGAGTTAAGAGCGAAATGAGAAAATTCATATGGGCCGACCCATACTTGTATAGGTATTGTCAGGATGGAGCAGCGAGAAGATGTGTACCCAGAGAAGCAAGAGCTAGCATTTTGTCAAAATGTCATTCTTTGGATTATGGGGGACATTACGGCTATTTTAGAACACAGGCGAAAGTATGGGCGAGTGGATTCTATTGGCCTACTATGCATGAAGATACAAAAAGGTATGTTGCAACATGTGCTCAATGCCAACGAATAGGAAATGTTAACTGTAGGAATGCAATGCCTCTTAAGTACAATCTTCAAGTCGATATCTTTGATGTATGGGGTATGGATTTTTATGGGACCATTTGTGAATTCTCATGGTTGCGAATATATATTGGTTGCCGTTGATTATGTTTCCAAGTGGGTCGAAATGGCATGCAAGTTCAATACTACAAGAGAATCAAGGAATATACTTCAGGAGCAAGTTTTCCCAAGGTATGGAATACCAAGGATAACAATTACAGATGGAGGATCGCATTTCACAGGAGGAGAATTTACTAGGTTTTTAGCAAGATCTGGGATT
This sequence comes from Eleusine coracana subsp. coracana, assembly GCA_032690845.1. Lineage (NCBI taxonomy): Eukaryota > Viridiplantae > Streptophyta > Magnoliopsida > Poales > Poaceae > Eleusine > Eleusine coracana. The sequence continues at coordinate 13,991,942 of CM064424.1, forward strand.
GAACACAGAATTGGAACAACTTATCATCCTCAGACAAATGGACAAGCAGAGACGTCAAATAAGCAGTTAAAGGGGATTCCATAGAAGATAGTTATGAAGAAAGAAAAAGATTGGGCTACAAAGCTTAACGGAGCATTATGGGCATATAGGACGGCATTCAAGACACCAATTGGTATGACGTCATATCAATTCGTCTATGGGAAATCATGTCACCTACCGGTGCAATTGGAACATAAGGCTTACTGGGCTATAAAGGAAATGAATTTGGATCTTAATGCTGCCGGTATGAAAAGGAAAATTCAAATAAGTGAATTGGAAGAGATGCGATTACGTGCATATGAAAATGCGACAATATATAAGGAAAAGACAAAGAAGTGGTATGATAAGAAGCTTTTGAAGAAGGAATTCAAGGAAGGAGATCGGATACTCCTATTTAATTTGTGATTTAGATTATTTGGTAAAGGCAAACTACGAAGTAAATGGGAAGGACCTTATCTTGTGAATACGGTGTTACCTTCGGGAGCTGTGATTATAATGGATGGCAAAAGGAACAAGTACATGGTGAATGGACAATGTCTAAAGGTATATCTAGAACCTGACACTTTTGAATTAAAATCTTTTGATGTGTACTTCACTGCTTAGTAACCTGTGTGGTCGAGCTTAACGATGTAAAACAAAAGCCCTGTATATTTTTTTGATTTTCGTGATTTTTCTATTTTGATTGGGTAAAAATAGTGTACAGCACCAATCGGCGCGGTGTTGTGCCGATCGGCGCAGTAGTGTCTTTTTGGTTTTGAGTCAGTTTCGGACCTTGCCTTGTTAAGACAGTTGAATTCCATAAATAAGAGATAGAGTCCTTGTCTAATTGGAAATCAAGGGATATAAATATGAGAGGGTAGCAACCCCACGGATCAACTCGCATTACATAATCGCCAGAACAAAGCCCTAAAGGCAGAAGCTATGGAAGGTGGCGCGTCGGGAAGCAATCAAGGCGGCGCCGATCGGCGTGACAGTGGAGCCGATTGATGCGACAGTGGAGCCGATCGGCTCGGCGGTGAATTTTTGCAGCTTTCTAAAATTTGGTCCTGGGACGAAGTTGACAAAGTATTGACGCCAACACGAGATGATCCAGTGGTCTGGTCAGATCTGAGGAAAAAGTTCATGAAGGAAAGCAAAGCTGATGCATGGAACGCCGACAAGGTAAGGAAGGACAATGAACTTCGGCAGATTATGAGGAGAGTTTTGGTGCACAAAGGAAAATCTATAGGACCTATTAGAGGTGAAGCCGTTTCTCAAAGGTACACCATGGAAGATCTTCTTGATCTTGCTAAGCCTTTGTCATATGAAGATTTCTTGTCTTTTGAAAGATTATTGACTAAGCAAGAGAAAGAGGAACTAGATGAAGAGAGTGCTCTCACAATCCATAAGTGTCGGCTTTATAGCGAACATGATATCGCTGCCAAGTATGAACTCCAGCTGCACAAGTAAGTCGAAGAAGCCATGTACCAGTTGGATGCGGAAAAGGATCTTCAAGCTAGACAAGATGAAGCCTCTCCTAGGGTTCTTACCGATTGGGAGGGTTTTCATGAAAACAAGATTCATAGGGATAGTTGCATAGAAGGTTGCAAGTGTCTCTTTTGTGCTAAAGATCTTCTACATAAGGTTGAACTACAATTGGCAGAAGATCCAACCTTCATACCCAGAGAGGTTGTATATGATGATGGCTATCGCGCAGTTCCTGGAGGGGACACACCTAAGGAGATTAATGATGAAATTTTAAGAAGACAGCAAAACAAGGGGATTCGTGACCGTAACCTAGAACAATTGGCAGAAGCCGCCAGCTATGCCGATCGGCGCAACGATGGAGCCGATCGGCGCGAACTAAAGATGGCTGAATTTATTGATCTGATGGCTCTGTCAAGTGAGGACGAAGAACCTGCTGCAAAGAAGTGTAAGACTACACCAGAGGTTCGCAAATCTGCTAGACTATCGGGTAAGCCAATTCAAAGGTATTCTGAATGGGATAGCGACTTTGGCACGTTAGATTGTTTAGAAAATTTGGAGAGTGGTCATCCTAGTATGTCTGGATATGCGGGAGATGATTCTGATATGCAGAGAAGCTCTGGAAGTCCTAAGTTTGAAAATTGTGGAACGTTTGTAGAATGTAACATTGACAGGGGGGCAGGAACTTCAGCAAGAGTTAATGGTAATGCAGAGGGAACCGGAGACAATCACAGTGAAGAAGGAACACCACCGCGCCGATCGGCTCAGCCATTACGCCGATCGGCTCAGAGGGGTTTAAACAGTGTCTTCCCCTACAGTGTTGAAAATCATAGTCTGCAACCACCAGTTTGCTGTCTTGTCTGCCGCCGGAATATTGAAAGATTGTATCAAGACAGGGATCGTGCCTACAGGCATCAAAGGGATGTGGATCGGAGAATCCATGATGCAATCGAGATGAATGAAGCGGATTACACTTTTTTCATAAGAAACATAAGACAGATTTTCTGAGTCTTGAACAGGCATGGTCTCCATGATTAGTTGAGTTTCTTCTCTTGCAATGAGGACATTGCAAATTTTGAGTGTGGGGGAAGGGCTTCCATTAGTCATGGTCTTTAAGTGTTTTTAAGTTTTGTTTTGTTTGTTTTTCTTATTAAGTGTGCTTAAGAGAGACATGAGTGATGTTGAGAGTTGCTTTAAAAGTCTTTATGTAGTTTGAATCATTGCATTGTCTTTAATAATGTTAGTGTCAATTGTCAAATTGAAAGTGCCCCATATTATTTATCTTATCTTTTTGATGATTGATCGGTCGATTACTTGAATTAGTTGGTCGCCACTTAACTTTTAAGCTTTGAATTTGTGAAAACTTCTTTTGACTCATCCGAAGTCAAAGCAAAAGCAGGGTCTGATATGCGTACATAAGCCAAGTGAATGAGAGCAAGCTACACTTTTGAATTAATTGAATTATAAGTAACTTGTCCACTCTTTACTCATGATTTTGACCAAATTAGGAAAGGATGATCTATTTGTGTACCTCTGTATTTCTAGCCATTCTTATCCATATAAATTCCTTTCTATCATGAAAACCATACGTCTTTGCTTCTCCCTCCTCCTTGATATAACCTATATTCTCAATAAAGAGAGGAAGAAAAAGGAAGAATAAAGAAAAAAAATAAATATATAGACTGTGCCAATCGGCACAGCTGTGGAACCGATTGGCGCAGATAAAAAAATGAAGAAGAAAAAGAGAGACAAAGAGAAAAATTATTCCCTGAGATGCAGCAAGATTATCAAAGAAAGCAGCTTTCTGATTATCTCTTACTCTTTGCCGTTGTTCTCATTGAAACCTTTTTCTTTAGATCTCCTTTCTTCCTCTTCTCCGTCATTAAAATTTCTTTTCCTAGAAAATCCTTTCTTAGTGGGCATGATTGAGCACATTGTTGACATGGTTAACTTTATGGTTTAATTAGTTATATAGCCCTCCAAGATCCATATACAATCATTGATTAGATAGGAGAGGGAAGGAAATACACTTGAGAGACTTAGAGAAGACCAAATGCATGATGCTCAATGCTAAAGATGAGTAAAGAAAACTAAAATCATTTTTGAAAAAGTTTTGTGGTAATTTGATTAAATTCAAGTATGAAGTACCGATTGGTTTGAAAGAGGGTGAGAGAAAATCTTTGTGGGGCAAGTAAAAATGATAATTGATATTGATTGAAGGAGAGGTGATGTGAAGAGTCTTGCTACATATTTGATTTTGTATTGCTCGAGGACTAGCAATGATCTGAGTGTGGGGGAACTATTGGTGGTTTCTAGCTACCCAATTTATCAACTAAAAAGGGATATTTTATGTCTTAATTTGGTGGTATTGACTAACAATTCACCCCATATTTGCATATATTTGTAGTTGTTCTATTTTGGATGTAATTGCAGAAAACAGGTATAAAACAGGGCATTTATGGATAAAGAATCAAAGAGCAACAAGGATGGGCCAGATACAGAGCCGCGCCGATCGGCACGGGCCTGCGCCGATCGGCGTAGGAGGGTAAAAGACAATAAAAAGCATAATTTGGTCCAAAGACAGAGGCCCAACCCAATACAAGTCAAAGTCGGTGGAAGTTGACCTAATCTCGCCGGATATAAAAGGAAGACATCTATCAAGAGCCAAGGGAGGAGGGACAGAGACAGCAATCGCGATATCTAGTTGTTAGAACTAGGGTTTTAGGATATTGGTGGCGACAGTTGGTCAACACCGACAAGAACCACCAGAAGGGAGGTCGCGCCGATCGGCGTGACGGTTGCGCCAATCGGCACGTGCGCGTTCCAGCGCTATTTCTCGCCCTTCTGCTATGCTTAGTAGGAGGATGAGCGAGTAGTCTCATATTCTCTTCTCTGGTGCGGGGATCTGGTCATGTAACTCTCACACTTATTGATACTCTCTTGATGAATTCAATCTATGTAGTGAACTCAATTGTGCATCTATTTTATTAGTGTATCGGCCGGTATACTTCTGCCCATTGCATAGTGCAAGAAACCAGTGGGGAGCTAATAACCTATGTAGTGATAATCGGGGCGAATGAAACCACCATGTCTTGTAGAATATTGGAATCATCATCCGAGTTAATAAGGATAAGGTTGCATGCTAGTGAACCAATCCTATGGAGAGAATCCTTCATTATCCTGTTACATCTCTAAATAACATTCATCCACCAACTCAACTATTGCAATCTGTTAGTAAGTCTTTAATAGTAATATTCCCGCTCGTTCCCTGTGGATTCGATAACCTTGGAATACTCTAAAGGAAAAAGAGCTACAACTGTACACCATCCTCTTGCGGTATATAAGTGGGTGCGTAACTACGACCAACACTAGGACGATAGGAACCATGAGGACCGAAGACTACACCATCGACCGAGGCTTCACCTTCTCCAGCACGGCTTCCTGGACTACGCACGTGTAGAAGCCTCTCCCCCCTTCTCACTCTAATATGGGCCCAACCCCTTGCAATATAAAAGGGAGGTGTAAGGTTCATGACCATTGAGGTCACCCCAAGGTATGATTGTTTTGGTGATGAATAACAAACATGAAATGTGACTAATGTCTACACGAGTGTTGTGCGTATAGGAAACCTTATCTATCTTATGATGATCATTAATGGTTGCCTTGGTGATTGATGATAATGACCACAAGCATGGAGGCTTGTGAGCTTGATGGAGTCCAAGGGTTGATGGAGATGGATCAAGGCTGAGGACAAGCTATGGAGCAAGTGTTGGGAACACTTGTCTAGTTGTTTGGGCTTTGAGTCCATAGGAAAAGCCAGACTATCAAGAGGGTCTAGGTCATTTCTCTTAGGTCATGTCTAGTCGGTGATGTGCATGGATGCTCGGTTAAATCATAGGCACTAGGTGATAGTGGAGATGCCAAGGAGCTGTTCGGAGAAACCAGGAAACGAAGTCAAGTGAGGACAAGGAGTTTTTACTTCTAGACGAAGTGCCCGGACAGAGGGGTCAGAGGTGATCGGACTATACGATCACTAAGTGGTTTTGTCCGGAGCCTACAGCGAGCAGCGAGGAAACTGCCATGTCTGGAGAGACCTAGTGACCGAATGGTTCGGTCTTGAGACCGGATGGTCCGGTTAGTAAAAGTGGGACTTGGGCAGCGATGAAGCAGCGCACGAAATGTTTCTGGACTGGAGAGAGAAATGGACCAGATAAAGAGGTGCTAGAGACCGGATGGTCCAATCATCAGGAGGAAATCAAGAACAGAGGAGAAGTTGGCCGCGAGGAAATCTGTTGGTGCAGAGTTGTAGAGACCAGACTGTATGGTTAGTGGATCGGACTGTACGGTCAATAGAGACAAATTTGGAACAGATGAGGAAGTGGTTGCAACGGATCCGTTTGGAGTTTCCGTGATGAAGACCGGACTGTATGGTCTGTAGACCGGACTGTACGGCCAGTGGACCAGACTGTACAGTCAGTAGAGACAATTTTGGAACAGACGAGGAAGTGGTTGCAACGGCTCTATTTGGAGTTTCAGCAATGAAGACCGGACTGTATGGTCTATAGACCGGACTGTACGGTCCATAGACCGGATTGTACGTTCAGTATGGAGGCAGCTGCGGACAGAGAGCAACGGCTCTGGAGGAGCCATCCGGTGGAGACCGTACAGTCTGGTCTGGACAGTGACCAGACCGTCTGGTCAGTATATCCAGAGAGTTGTTTCATGGAGCAACGGCTAGTTGAGGTTGGAGGCCTATATAAACTCGTTCCTGGGGTCTTGGAGACTACCTTTGGCCATTGGGATTGCTGGGAGCATCTATTGAGTGCCAAAGGGCCAAGAGAGGAGCACTAGGAGAGGATATTGAATATCTTGAGAGTGCTACGGAGAGTAACTTGAGCATCTTTCACATCTAAGGCTAGGGTGTCCTTAAGGGTGTGATCTAGATTGTTACTCTTGGTCTATGGTGAGACCTAGACCAGTTAGGTGTCGGTGATCGAGCCTATCATGAGGTTGTGAAGGTCGTCACACGTTTGTACATGGTTTGAGCCCGCCGTTGAAAGGGGCATTGCTAGTGAGCGCCCGTGTCGGCTCAGGGAGTCCGGCAAGTTCTTGAAGGAGGCGAGCTTGTGCTTTGTGCAGTGGTGACGCACACCGTGTCTTCACTCTAGGAGTGATTGCGAGCTCGTGGGCGAGAACTCCAGTTGGTGGCGGGAGGGACCGGAACTCTAGCGGGAGTGGTCCAACGAGGAGTAGGGGAAGGCGCCATCCTTCCAAGACCTTGGAAAAAAATCATGAGTCATGTTTTACTCTACTCCTTACAATGATGCTTTACTTTCCACACTTACATATTGTGCTATTCATGCTTGTTTGCTTGTCTTGTTCTAGTTGATTATCTTGTAGACTTGCATGAATAGGCTTCTTACTTGCTAGTAGTGCTTAGGCTTCTTACTTGCTAGTAGTGTTTAGGCTTCATACTTGGTCACTAGCATGTATAGGAGTTGCTTTGACTTGATTGATCACCCTAGTATGTATTGTGCTACTCATGCATGTGTGCTTTCTATGTGCTTGTTAATCTAGTAGCTTTGCTTGAGTAGGACTCCTTGCTAGCTAGTTGTTTGCTTTCGCGTATCTTTGGTAACTAGCTTGCGTAGGAGTTGTATTGTCTTTGTGTGATCCTCTAGTATGCTTAGGTTGTTGTTCCTTTCACAGGTTCATTATCTTGCTAGTGTGATCACCACTAGGATTGTGTAGGAGTTGTTTTGAGTGGTCAGTTTTAGGAATTGGCATATTTGGTCTCGGTCACTCTGTCCTTCAAGTGGTATCAGAGCCAAGTGCTCATTATAAGGCTTAACCGCCTTGAGTAGTGACCGTATTGAGTTGGGATGTCATCCTATTCGGGGCCGGGTCATGGCTCATGGAAGTATTGCTTTAAAAGCTACCTAAATGCCATGATCCCGGATGAGTTGATGGACACTCTTGTGGACTTCGCCAATACCTTCACCGATAATCATGTGTATGATGATTGTGATGATTGTGTGGATGTGCCTAGTACTAGTGAGTGCCTAGATTCTTCTAGTGTTAACTTGGTAGGTTGCTCTACTAGTGTGCCTAATGTGATGATTGATGATGTGTCTTTTGATCTTGCTTTCTCCACTAGCATGACTAGGATTGATGTTGATTGTGAGCTTTTTATTGATCATGCTAGTGACTCACTTTTTGAGGAGTTCTTTGGTTTTCATGATAATGATAATGAGGACTTACTTGACTCTCTCATTCGCTTTCGAGGTATTTTGGACTGAATTGAGGCAAGTGAAGAACCTTCCAAGCTTCCAAAAATATTGATTGTCGAGAATATCCTCACCTTGCTCTCTAGCAGCAAGCTCCTCTATATCACCTTTGATTTTATCATGGACAAGAATCTTTTTGTTGATGATGTGATCAGGCTACTCTTCAAGAATGAGGAGATCACCGCAACCTTTATGGGCAAGAATACATTCAAGGCAAACAATGAAGCATCTTCAAGCAAAGGGAAAGAAGTTGCTTTGAGCTCAAACTTCTTTGATCCCTCCACAAGATTGCCTTACAACAGCTTCTACAACCCCTTTGGATCAAGACCTACACCAATCTCTTCATCAAGCGCATCATCAAGCTCTACCTCAAGTGCCATTCGAAGTTCTACTCCAAGCACTTCAGGTGAGCCACGCATTGGTGTAGGGGGGAGTGCCAACCACAATGCTCACACGATTATTTGAGATGATCGATCTCACCACTATGGCTCCGGTGCCTCCACCTCCTCCACCACAAGATCGACATTGGCATCTTCATCGAGCTCACCGACAGGATTACTTCTTCCAATTTGATGAATTTGTGAGAAATCCAAATAATGACCTTTGTGAGACTCTCTTATGCATTTATGATCTTGTGTGTAGGATAAACTCTTTCAGGGGCCTATGGAGGATTGCACCACATGAAGTGATTGACAAGTGCCTCATGCAAATCACAACTCATGAGAGGGGTTTCTTGGTTGAGGAGGTAATCAATAGAAGGCATGAGCTCGCAATTGAGAGAGCAATAGAGATGATACTTGTGCTCCACTCACAAGTGGGACACGTCCTTGAGCATGTCACCGACCTCTATGATCCTCCCCATTACTTCATCGACCTCGACAATGTGCACATGGGGGATGGTCATGGACAATGGAGGTATCATGCTCCCCACCATCCTATGAGGAGAAGACTTCAGGAAGGGAGTGCAAAGATTCCTAATTATGAGGATGGTTTCATGGTTCGTCATGATGAGGTTAGTGCAAGTCAATTAAGCAATGCTTTGGATACTAACCCTTCTTCCTCTAGTGCTTGTCTTATGGCTACCACTAGGGTCAACTACAAGAGTGGAGGTACTCATTGGCCTCTTGACAGTGGGTGCACCCAACATATGACTAGGAAGCCAACCATGTTCACCAATGGTCAACTTTGTAACATGGGATTCAAGTGCACATTTGATGAGGATGGTGCAGTGATTGAGAATGCAAAGGAAGGGCTACTATTCCATAATGTGAACATTATAGATGAACCAACGAGTGAAGCTTTGAGGAACATGCCCATAGGCGAGGTCTTACCCCATGATGATGATATTGGTGAGCCCTATACTTCACCACCTCAACCAACCTCATCCTTTGAGGTACAAGAACCAACCCAAGATGCTAATGATACACCTTCCACATCCTCCCAAGATTCTATGAGATTGCATCCACCTAGCCATGAGGAAAGTGAAGAGAGAAGTGAGCCACAACCCTCTCCACATACTTCACCTCAAGCTACTTCCCAAGGCTCTTCACATAACATCCCCACATCCACTCCAAGCTCTAGTTCCAAGACAAGAAAGCATATGAGTGATCTCCCCACCTCATTGCAAATTCAAGACACTCATATCTCAAGAGAGCAAGCAATCCATGGTGCACAAGATGCCTCACCTAGAAGCCAAGTACAAGAAGAAGAGGTACTTCAACAAAGAAAAGGGCAAAGGAAAAGACTTCAAGTAGAAGTTCTCACACAAGGCTCTTGTTGGGGAGTGGACAAGCGACAACTCAAATAAAGCATCCTCCTCTTCAAGTGATGATGATGAAGTGACCGGCCTAGCCATGATCAAGACCACACTTCCACGAGCTCTTCCTCCACCTACCATATGCCTCATGGCCACGAGCCAACTTGGGGAGAGTGAGGATGAGAACAGCTACGATAGCGATGAAGAGGAGCTCGCCTGCGCCGAGCTTTGGAGTATGCTTGAGCAAGCCTGTGACATCGCCATCAAGAAATCCAAAATGTTGGATGTGGTAAGAAAAGAATGTAAGTTGGCTAAGGACCGTATTGGTGATCTTGAGAGTGAGCTCAAGGACCTTGTCACATCTCATGAGGCCCTAAACAAGAGTTATGACAAACTCAAGGGTGATCATGTAGAGCAACGTGAGAAGTATGAGGCCCTTGAAATTACTTTTGAGGTGATCAATGTTCATAACCTTGCCTCTCCCTCCTCTAGTTCATCTAAGAGTGATTATTCTACTATGTGTGATGAACTAACCACCTCGGTCGAGGTTTCTTCTCTTGAGCCATTTGTTTTGGAGGAATATCACAAGCTCAAGGAAGAGAGGAAGATGGTGATGGATGGCTTCGAGAGGCTCACACGTGGTAGAGCCATCCACAAGGAGACTCTTGGGAGAAACCTTGTGAACAATATCTCCCACCGGGTACTTGGCTCATATCCTGCCACCATCGACGTCATAGGGATGAGTGATTCCATTTCCTAATGGATCAAACCCCTTCTCGCCAATGACTACTATTGCAAGAGGTGTTGCAAGGATGGCCACGCCACTAAGGATTGTCCTATGGTGAGGAGTTCCTTTGTTTTGCCTAACCCTAACTTGTTCCATGAGAACACCCATTTTAAGCTTTTTGGGAATAAGGATGGCAAGGTGAAAGCTAAGGCTTTGGGACCACCAAATAAGAAGAGGAAGGTCAAGAGCATATGGGAGCCTAAGTGCATAGTTGATCTTAAGAGATCGGCTACGTAGAAGTGGGTGCCCAAAAACAAGACCTAGATGGTGGTGGTGGTGGATCGAGCACTTCCATGAAGATCATGTGAAGTCCACCACAAGTAACATGGACCTCAATGACCTATCTACTCATGAGGGAAGTAACCGTGTTTGTTCTTGGTAGTTGTAGTGTGTTTTTCCTCTTTTGCATTGCATGGTATTTAAGACTCCTTTGTGACTAGTATGCTTTGCATGTGTAAATAACTATAGGAAAAACACATAAAAATTAGTCAATGTCTAACCCACTCAAGATAGCTATAAGCAAGGGGGAGTGCTTGAGATGGTGGTTTGGCTTCTCTCAAGGCAAGGGTATGGCTTATAGTGAGTAAGCTTGGGAGGGATTCAAACTTGACATTGTTAGGTTTCCTTTGTGTCTTGTTTAACTTCGCTTGCATTCACATGGCATGTTTGCTGTCTTTGCATATGTAAAATGCTTGTTACATGCATCATATAGGAAACACAAAGGAGGCTTGTCCCACTTGGAGATATTTGTGCGTCATGATCTATATGAGATTACATCTCCACAAGTGTGACCAAAGGAAAGGATTGTGCTTCATGCCCATTGAGTCATGTTCAAACGAGCTCCGAGGTTAATTCTGCTCGCGTGGCTCAAAGACGAGTGACTCATACATTCCCAACACACTAATGACTAACCATTGATTTCTTGAACAAATATTTTGTTGAGTCATGTGTGTAGGGGGAGCTATGGTGGAACACCATCGTGACCAGGGAGGAGCACCATGAAAGGGGGAGTTTCCTAACTCTTGCCATTTATTATTTGCTCCTTGGTTCTCTTGGTTCTCTTCTTTGGCATGTGGTTTTTGGTGAGAGGTGACAAAGGGGGAGAAGGAACATGAAGATACAAAAGCCAAGTCTAGATCAATAACACAAAGGGGGAGAAGAACATAAAGATCCGAAAGCCAAGTCAAGATTGAGGATAGAAAAAAGGGAAGAAGAACATGAAGATACAAGGAAAGAAATGAGGTGACAAAGAAGAACATGCAGATCAAGAGAAGATGAATATGGAGAACATGAAGATGATCAAGACAATGGTGCATGTTCACTTGGAGTACATATGAAGATCATGACAAGATGAACATCTACACCAACATGGAGAAGAACAACAATAGTGCATGTCTATAACAAACAATGAACATCTACACCGGCATGAACATCTACAGCCATGGTGCGTGTCTACATCAACAAGATCGACTACCATGACACCATGACGGGCGTAAAATTCAACTCAAGCTCAATATCTAGTGCGCTACATATTTGGGTAGTTCTCCCTCCACACCTAGCACATTCCAAGGGGAGACTACTTCTAAGGTAAGGACCAAGGTAATCCATTCAAACCTATCTTTTCTCTTGGTTTTGAATGATTGTTTTGGTGATGAATGACAAACATGAAATATGACTAATTTCTACACGAGTGTTGTGCGTGTAGGAAACCTTATATATCTTATGATGATCATTGATGGTTGCCTTGGTGATTGATGACAATGACCACAAGCATGGAGGCTTGTGAGCTTGATGGAGTCCAAGGGTTGATGGAGATGGATCAAGGCTGAGGACAAGCTATGGAGCAAGTGTTGGGAACACTTGTCTAGTTGTTATGGCTTTGAGTCTATAAGAAAAACCGGACTATCAAGGGGGTCTAGGTTATTTGTCTTAGGTCATGTCTAGTCGGCGATGTGCATGGATGCTCGGTGAAATCACAGGCACTAGGTGATAGTGGAGATGCCATGGAGTTGTTCGAAGAAGCCGTGAAACAAAGTCAAACGAGGACGAGGAGTTTCAGCTTCTGGACGAAGTGACCGGACAGAGGGGTCATAGGTGACCGGAATGTACGATCACTAAGTGGTTTTGTCCGGAGCCTACAGCGAGCAGCAAGGAAACTGCCAAGTCTGGAGAGACCTAGTGACCGGATGGTCCGGTTAGTAAAAGTGGGACTTGGGCAGCGATGAAGCAGCACGCGAAATGTTTTTGGACTGGACAAAGAAATGGACCGGACAAAGAGATGCTAGAGACCGAACAGTCCGATCATCAGGAGAAAATCCAAAATAGAGGAGAAGGTGGCCGCGAGGAAATCTATTGGTGCAGAGTTGTAGAGACCGGACTGTACGGTCAGTAGAGACAACTTTGGAATAGACGAGGAAGTGGTTGCAACGGCTCTGTTTGGAGTTTCAGCAATGAACACCGGACTATACAGTCTGTAGACTGGACTGTACGGTCAGTATAGAGGCAGCTGCGGACAGAGAGTAACGGCTCTAGAGGAGCCGTTCGGTGGAGACCGGACTGTCCGGTCTAGATAGTGACCGGACCGTTCGGTCAGTATGTCCAGAGAGCTGTTTCATGGAGCAACGGCTAGTTTGAGGTTGGAGGCCTATATAAACTCCTTGCTGGGGTCTTGGAGACTGCCTTTGGCCATTGCGATTGTTGGGAGCATCTATTGGAAGCCAAAGGGCCAAGAGAGGAGCACTAGGAGAGGATATTGGATATCTTGAGAGTGCTAGGGAGAGTAACTTGAGCATCTTGCACATCTAAGGCTAAGGTGTCCTTGAGGGTGTGATGTAGATTATTACTCTTGGTCTATGGTGAGACCTAGGTCGGTTAGGTGTCGGTGATCGACTCTATCATGATTGGTTGTGAAGGTCGTCACATGTTTGTACACGGTTGTTGAAACTTCTTGATGTCGCACCAAAATATTATCTGGTAACAACGCTCGAAGTGTTAATTGATGTTTGTTATGCTTCAAGAGAAGAGTGAACCAATCCGCAAGCGCACGGAACATTTATTATAGCATTTCACCCGGGACTATTTCAAGGTATCGTATTTATTTTCCTCATGGAAGCTTGGCATAAGAGTATCTTGGTTTAACAAAGATATGACTATAAGAGTTGTACCAACTGACCAAAGATGGGGGTAAAGATATTCAATGATAAACAGGGGAGCAGTGATATAGGAGAAATCCACACTAAGATAGATAAAAGAGATTAATTAAGCTAGCCAGAAGGACAACGAGTCTAAGTCTAGAATTCCTAAGATAAACTTTTCTAAGTCTAGTCAAGCATCAATAATTCCTAGTTACTCGAGTTGAGCGCTTACACCAAATCCATGGTACAGCCTCGAGTCTTTCACCAATAAGCTTACTTCAGGGCACGACAACGATCCACTAATAGGGTCGGTAACTAACCTCGTGCACTAGTGGGCACGTTACCGCTAGACAACACTGCTTGAGACATCCCGAACATGGTGGAATACTAAATGGACGGACAGGGTTGTCACCACTTGCCGCCTACCACACAGCACGTGGGGACGAATGCAAATCCAGCTAGTGTTAACTTAGGCACCGTGCCTAAGCTTTCATTAGATATTCTTCCGTTGTCCTAGCGGAAGAATAGCCGGGAAATAACCAAGTCTAAGTTCTATTCAAGAACTAAACTTAATTAAATCCTAGCCGGGAATCTAGTAAACTATGCTTCAAAGTTCTTTCCCGATAATTGTAACTTGAGGAAATTGACTAAGTAAAGATAAATACTTGACAAGATAAATAAGGAAAAGATAATTATATTTAATAAAAGATATGAGAATCCATGTGGATATGTACCATGGTTTGCTATATTTGTGATGAGTAATTGACTTGAGCGAATTTGGTGTTTGAGTTAAAATGCGGGAATCCAGGGATTGCATGGGTTTGCATATCATGGTTATGACTAACCAGAGTTGATGGAGATATTGGTGATATTGCAGGAGATGAGAAATATGTTTGCTTGTCTCATGATGTGTAGATCACTGGAGTTGACTTGGTGGTCAACGGTGAGAGGATCGGGCACAAGTAGGGGACTTGGGGCCAGATGATCGGGATGCCGGGTGAAGTCAAGGGTGATCCACACCGTACACGTGGAGAAGCAAGAAGCACGGACGGTTTCGCGGTTGAGCCTCAAAACCGTGGTGGTGATGAAGACGGCGTGTTGACCAAGTCAAGGCGAGCGGGATGCCGGTGCAAGTGACAAGAGGGCCCGATGGACAAGGACTGGGAGAGACTTGCCGGTGGTCAGGATCGCGAGACAAGGTGACACGCGTCAACATCAAGAAGTCGCACTTTGAGAAGCGTGCAAGGCAATTTCCCGGTTTGGGCCTCTAAACCGGTGGCAGCGATTGGAGGTGCACGTAGCACCATCACGAAGCTTGCATCGAGGGCAAACAAAGTTGTGAAGGGCTCGATCGCATTCGGGCGACGAGGAAAGAGATGAACGATTATGCGTCTGGTGGTAGGTGTGTGTGTTATGTAAGTCAAGGGTAAAGTGGTCATGTGGATAATAGACCCTAGGCCTATATAAGGAGAGGTGTGGCTGGTGGGAGAGGTGTCTCTCTTTTCATTAGACTTGTGTTAGGTTTTCTTTCTATAGAGCTAGTAGAGAGAGTCAAATTTGAGATCAAAAAATCTTGGAAAAATTCATGACCAATTAAAATGAGGGAGGGAGGGCGGATTCCTCCGGATTTCTAGTTTGTTCCTCATTTCTGTTTGAATGGAAATCTCTCCTGATCTGAACTGTTGCATCCTGACTGTTGTTCCTTCTTTTCTCTCTGTTTTCATGAGATTTGGATCCATCTGCTCGTGAGCTGAGTCTCCGATTGTGATAGCGATTTCCTCTCTGTTGGTTGAGTCGCTGGCTGATTTGATTCTCCTCGTAGCAGCTTTTCTTCGGTTTCGTCTGCTACCTATCTGGATCTTGCCGTAATTCTTTTCCCTTTGTGATTGGTTCCAGCGAGCCTAGCAATCATTCGATTCCAATAGCGGAGACTCTTGGTTCTGTTCTGATCTGGTTGTTTGTGCATGCGTTTTTCTGTGCTGTTGTTTATTGGTCTGAATCTTTCTAGAGAAATCCAAGATTTGGCCTATGTGCTCCACTACAGTTTGACACAAACCCATGGCGTGAAGAAGCAAGTGACACGAGCTGGTCTCTGCCCATCATTATCTGCTTTTATCTGGAATATTTTGTTTCTGCAGGTAAGAGGACAACAGTGATGAACTTAGCCTCATAGTTCAGCGGTAAAAGCTTGTCTTTTTCTTTTGTCCAAAAACTGCTTGCATGAATGAAGATCATTATATTTGTCCTGCTATGATATGCTTTGTCAGTTAGCAGTTAGCATGTAGTTTAATTCAGCTAGCTAGCTACGTTGAGTGCTTGCTTGTGCCGAATGTATCCTGTAGTCCTTTTTACAAGGTGTCTAGCTGCTGCTTGCCAGATTGTTCTGCGGACTAAAGCTATTAGCTGATCTTTGTGTTGTTTATTTACTGCATTGGGTTTTGCAACTAGGTAATGCTGTTCGTCTGATTGTTTTCTGCTTGTGTCAGTGCTTGGCAGCAGTGATAGATTTTTGTTATTCCTAGCTGCACGGTAGGTTGCTTTCCTAGCATGTGTGCTTAGCCTCATGAATGGAACAGTAATCCTAATTGTTGATTAGGGCTAACATGTTGTGCTCCTATTTTCTTAATTATCTCTCTCAATAGTTCTAACAATATCTATATCTATTATATTGGGATCTTTTTATTTTTATAACTAATTCTTTTGCAGGTAATCAAAATAATAGTAGTGGTCTTTTGGTGTGTGTTACTTTGTTCTCTTCTTTTTGCTTCCGCTAATATTGTGAGAACTCCTAACACATTCCTATGGTTAGTATGTCCGTTGTGACTACGTGATCATGGTGTGTTGTAAGATAGGTGCGTTGGGAGAAAAATAGAGAAGGCCATCTATTTCGGAAGAAATTTGTTGAGGCGCCTATTCACCCCCCCCCCCCCCCCCTCTAGTCGCCTTGCTCGGTCCTTCAAGATAAGTCTCACAAAAGGAGAAAAGATACAAGAGAACTCATACCAAGACTCCGAGATGATTTCCGGAATCCCGAGCTAAGCTCACGACTAGACTCTAATTCCCGACTAACTAACCTACTCTACTAGTAAGAAAAGTAGTGGGAAATGGATTTCAATGTGCTTCACTTGCTTGATTCTGCCGAATTCCTCCTCTATTTATAGGTGGCGAAGGGTTGGCGGGTACTTGTAGGTGAAGGAGAGTCGGTGGGCAAAATTTCCCGCACCGGGCGGCCGGGCGGCATGCACCGCGGGGCGGCAGGCCAAGCCGGGCGGTCGTTGGATGGAGTCAATTTCCGACCAACTTGTCTTTGGTTGGCTCAGATCTTATCTTGATGACGGTTCCTGGGTCGGTTTGTGCCGGCTTTCCCATTTTGGGGTCGGTAGGCCTCATGGGCCTCATGGGCTGGCAACCCTGGGAGGCCAACCCAGGCCGGGCGGCAAGGGAGGCTGGGCGGCAGGCCAGGCCGAGCGGTGGCCTGGGCCGGGTGCCGACCCCCACCGGGTCACCCCATGACTTCTCCCTGTTAGGCCACTTGTGGACCCTTTTTCCTTAGCCATGTTCCATTATTTTTTGTCCGGGAGGAGAAAACAGCTTCATGGTGGAGTGTTTTGCAGAATCGGCCCAGTCGGTTGATCGGCCTAATGATGACTTAGTTTTGACTAGCCGAGTGGCTGATTTCAGCCTGATATGACCCTGTCGGCTAGGTTCTGATTTCAGCCATCACGTTCGTGCCTGGGCCCTGATTTCAGCCTCATACGACCCTGTCGGCCGACTGTTTTACGGCAGGATCGGCCGACGGGGCGTTTCTTCATGTTTTTACATAATTTTGGCCCTTTTGAACCTGCAAACACATATTTCACCAAAACTTGTGGAACTTTATTAGTTTAAATAAATATTCATGGAACTTTGGTCTTTACCTTGCATTTCCCGACCGGTTGGTGGCCGATATTGGGTTTTAATGGCCACCAACACCTCCCCAAGCTTAAACCTTTGCTTGTCTCGAGCAAATTAAAAACTTCGAAGTGATAGATCAGGAGTTGCTTCAATATTAGAGCCCTGCCAGAATCAAGTGCACAAACACATACTCCTACAACATAGGGGCAATAGTAAACCAGCACAAGTTGATCACTAAGTCTTTCTCATTGTAAGTGGGGCTCTTATGCATTTTAAGATCTTGTCATGAGCGGTTGGAACTCAGAACAACTAGTTAGATTTTGTCACTCAACCTCCAACATGATCATGAGTCCAAAGTTTTTGTAATGCTGCATGAGATTGAAAAATTTCCCTCTTGGTGCAATCTTTCACTATGACTCTCATCTCTCAAAAAGTGTATTTCCTCACCAAGTGCTCATCATACTCTATGAAATTTGGCTTTATATATGGAGCTTGATAGGATGGCACATCTAGTATGA
This sequence comes from Eleusine coracana subsp. coracana, assembly GCA_032690845.1. Classification (NCBI taxonomy): domain Eukaryota; kingdom Viridiplantae; phylum Streptophyta; class Magnoliopsida; order Poales; family Poaceae; genus Eleusine; species Eleusine coracana. Next base: position 14,009,821 of record CM064424.1, read on the forward strand.
ATATTTCGTTAAGTTAAGAGATGGTCCTAGCAAAAAGACTTTGCACTTTCTCATTCCAACCATTTGAAAATAATGTCCATGGGAGATGTAGAGAATGGACTCACGTGAAGGTGTGGACTAGCACAATAGCAAAAATCTTTACCAAAGACTCGATTTTTTGTGCTAGAGTGAAAGGATGGTCCTTTATTTTGCTCAAAGGATTTAATGAACCTTGAAACTTGACATTTGTACATCTATGAGAGCCGATAATTTTTCTCATTTTTCTCTTTCTTTCTTTCTTCTTTTTTTTCTTTTTCAGCTCTCATAGTGTAGGGAAGCTAGTTCAATGGTTCAAATATATTATTTATTTATTTTGCAAATTTTTTCTGAGCATTTATTTTAGGAGGACCAAAAATCTTTCTTGTAGGATCAAGGTCTTTGCAAAGGAGAGATTTTTGGCTAACATGCTTGGTGAAGTGGACGCTTGAATCCAATGTGGAAACCGCATAACCAAGCATGATTATTTGAGAACTCAAAGATTAGGTGAAGGAAAATTATTGGCTTTGAAAGTGCAAGTCCCTCATAAGGATCAAATCCTAACCAAACTCAATGCATATATGAATAGCATAAAAGTGGGTTTACAATTAATATCTGGCCTTGGTAGGAATTTTTCTATCATAGGAAAGACATACACCAAGTAGGGGTTTTTTATTGCAGCATGGTTTTGAAAGAAAGCATTGGACTCTAATCATGAGGAGATCATAGACTCATCCAAAACATGATATATCGTGAATTCCAACAACTAGACTTGGTGTTTATTAGCCATTTTGCACCCACTAAAACTTAGAGAGACTAGTGTTATCATCATGCCGGTCTACCATTATTACCCACCAAAATGAAGAGTAGAGGTTGTATACTTGAGACTCACAGGGAGCTAACAGAGCAACTATTCATCATTTCCATAGGAAAAGTAGAGACTAAGTTCTCAATTTTATTCGAAAATGGGAGCTCTTTTTGTTCTTTTTGGTTTTGCAAATTTTTATGGTTTTTTTCTTCAAAAGCGAAAAGATATTTTTGGGTTTTCTTAAATTTTCTCAAAAATGAAAACAACTCAACTAGAGAAAGGGGGAGAGAGGATAGAACAAGCGGTGCACCTTGGTTTGGATACCTCCCCAAGCTTAGGTCTTGCAAAGACCTAAGCTTAGACGACTTTCATTGAGGCGGTTGATATTTGATGTTGAAGTGGCCGAATAGCTGGTCCATCATGGAGTGGTTCGTCTGTAGCTGTTCTGATGTTTGTTGCTGCCATTCTTGCCTATCCCTTATGGCTGCTTGTATTTCTTGGGTTTGTTCGTTGGTTTCGTAAGCATTGGCAGCCAAGTATTGCATGTCTTCTTCCAACTCCGAAAAATTGTATGATGTGAATCGGGCAAAACGTGAAGTTCCTATGCCTCCATGAGGTTGGTGGTAGCTCCCCATCCCATAAGGATTGCACGGTTCATACTCTTCATGGGATAAACTAGTGTAGTGTGATGAGCTAGTGAATCCGGGGACTTGTGATTGCTCCCAATGGTATTGTGAGCTTCCCGAAGCACCCGTTCGAGGTGCTCTTGTTCCTGGCCTATCCCCTGAAACACTATGTCGTGCACGCTGCACAGGAGCTTGCCAATTGTATAGAAAGTTCTTTCTACCGATGATGGTGAGCTCGGGGTTAGGCAGTTCTATCTCTGTGTTGCGCGCTGGATAAAGCATGTAGAACCTATTGTTCTCCTCCTTCAAAAGGTGGACTTGCCAAAAGTGATCTTTCCCTAGCAAAGGAGCACTAGGGAGGCGATCTGTCCTAGCTCTATGGAGCGCGCCAACCTTTCTAGCAATTCTAGTGACAAAAGGTGTGAAAGTGATAGGTCCATGCTGCATGAATGCTAGGGTGAGCCAATGGTTGATAAGGAAGAGAGTGGGATTTGTTTTAATTTTCTTTATCATAGCATAGAGGTAGCCTTTATCCAAACTATTCATTGAACGTACAGAATGGTGAATTATACAGAGCGAAGGGTTATGAATGTCGCTAGTGTGGTCCTGCCCCGTGACGGGGTTTCCTATCTTAGCCCAAAGTCCTTGCAGGGTGAAACCTTTAAGTTTATCAATGTCTATAGCGGCTTTACGGTCAAAACCAAGGTAATTGCTAATTTGTTTTAAAGACCATTCATAGGTTTCACCAAAAAGATGAAATTCATAAAGAGTTCCTAATTTGTTGGACGGAGTGGTGTGGACTTTTAAGGTGCAAATGAATTCAATGGTAAGCCATTAAGAACCATAATCATCGAGGTGGTAGAAATCATACCATCCGGCCGTGTTGAGCGCGTACTCGAAATCAGCAAGGACACCAATTCGCTCGAGGAAGTTGTGGTCGAACTTGCGCATGGATGTGAACTCCCGGTCCCGAATGGCGGTGAGTTTGCTTCGTTCATCATATTCATTGAACATCATATTCTCTTCACTCTCCACGAACTTGTCGAACTCTTCATCTTGCATGCTTTGCACCGTTGGGGCTTCGGATATGGACATCGTGTCCGAGAGATAACTTGGGTCATACCCATGTGAAGCTCCCGAGTGCTCGGCTTCTGAGCACTCACTTGGCGTGCGCCTCCCACGGCTTGAGCCGCCGCTGCTACCGAACTTGGTGTAGAGGCCTCTCCAAATGTTTGTCATTCCTACAAAAGGGTTACTTGCACACAATACCCGAGGGACAAAATGATGATAATGATTAGCGGTTAGTCGTTTGGTTAGTAGTCCAAGTGTTAGTCATCCAAATGTGCAAGGGTGACAACAAACTCTCTCTAGTTGGTTTTATTGCAGCACACTATTATTGCTAAGTTCAAAGTGCACTTACTAAAGAGAACTAGTGGAGTGAGAAAAGGAGTGCAAAGGGAGAGAGTATGTGAGAGAAGATGTTTTCAGCTGAAGGTTTTGGGTGGAGAAGCAAGGGAGAGTGAGCCCTATATTTATAGGCTTAAGAGGAGCCTTGGGGGGAAGAGTGGTCAGGTCGGGCAGCGAACCACGCCGGGCGGCGCCCCATGCCGGTCGGCACCACTTTTTCCTCCAACTTGGGTGCATTATTGGTGTACAGGTGCCATGTGAAATGCATGCCTCCATTATTCCGAAAAAGAGAGAGAGAGGATAGGGATAAGGAGGGAATGATGGGATGGCCAAAGTTAGAATTTTGCAATGAGTGTTCTGCCCTCTATTGTGCCTAGGTGAATAGGGTGGCAGGTGAGAGTGGATGACCAAAAGATGGAGTGATTTGAGTGCCTCTCATTCGCTTGTTTTCACTCATGGTGGGGCTTTTTATGAGCATTTTGACTAAAGGGAGAGCTGGCCACACCTCCACCACTAATGGCCATCATGTCTTCATTAAAAGTGCGAAAAATCCGAGAAAAAGTTGTGTCGGGTGGAATGGCTTGCCGGGCGGCAGAAATGACCCAGCCGGGTGGTCGTTTTCATGAAAAATGACCTCCCGGATGCTGAAATTTGACTGGGTTATTTCATTCTAGGTGGCTCAAGATTAGCTAGCCGAGTGATCATATTTCACCAAATATGACCTCCCGGGTGCTGAAATTCGATAGAATCTGACCTCCCAAAATTTTACCCAAACGTGTGGTCATTTTCAGTGAATATGACCTCCCGTATTGCTGAAATCCGACTAGCCGGGTTGGATGATCAGACCATCACCCCAGAGGATCATTTTTGCTGAAATATGACCTCCCGGGTGCTAATATTTGACTGATCGGGTTGGATTCTGGGTACTTGAATATTACCTAGCTGGGTGGTCATTTTCATGAAATACGACCTCCAGGATGCTGAAAACTGGCTGGCTAGACAGGAGCCTCAGATTATCACCCGGATGGTCGTTTTTGATGAAATTTGACCTCCCGGCCAGTAAATTTGGACGAGCCATCACACATTTTTTTTATCTAATTTAGTGGTTAGGGACAACAAAACTAATTTAATGAGGGGTAAGGAAAAGAAGGGGGATAAATATCGGTTTACCTCCCAACGAGGGACCAGAATTTACGTCTTGAACAAGACATTCTCCGCATTTAATTCTTCGTGGTGCCCATCGTGGATGGAGAATTTTCTACAATCGGTGCAACTTCTTTCTTCCGCCATACTTGTTTGATTTTCTTTGCCTTGGTGGTGACCTTTCTCATCATTTCCTGTGGCTCATTCTTCTTCTTGAGCAGCGATGGTGCGCTCTCAAACTTTACCACTGGTGCACCCGATTTTGGTGCAATTGGGTATACTTCTGTTTTCTGCAGCATGTTAGGATTTTTGCCATAAAAGATGTGTACCTGATTGCATTGTTCCGTTCGGGGCTTAAAGGCGAACTTTTCATTGTGCTCATTAATGTTAAGGTGGATTTCTCCAGCCCCAACATCAATGTTGGCATTTACGGTGCTAAGGAATGGCCTTCCTAGTATAAGAGGTGTCTTTGCATCGGCCTCCATGTCTAGCACCACAAAATCGATGGGGACGAGACATTTTCTTATCTTCATGGGTACGTCCTCCATGATGCCCGCCGAGTAGCGAACTGATTGGTCGGCGAGCTGCAAGCACATTGTCGTAGGGGATAATGAATTGACATCGAGTTTGTCATACACTACCGTTGGCATGATGCTCACGCTCGCCCCCAAGTCACAAAGGGGTTGTTGAATAGCTGCATCCTGATGGAACAAGGGATGGTTGGGCATCCTGGATCTCGCTTCTTTTCTGGGAGGGAGTTCAAGATAACGGCGCTACATTTCTCCGTCAATTTGACAACCTCCGTAGATGGCATTGGGCGTTTGTTGTTGAGGATGTCTTTTAGGTACTAGGAGTATGTAGGAACCTACATAGCATCAAGTAGTGGTATGTTGACATATAGTTTCTTTATTACCTCCACAAACTTCCTGAATTGTTCGTCCACCGTTAGCTTCCTCTGTCGAGGGGGAAATGGCAACGCCAGGGTATCATAGAACTCGTGCGGTGCTTTCTTGAGGGATGCTTTTGCCTCCTCAACCTCAAATTCTTCCTCTCCTTCTGACTCTTCATCGGGTGCTCTGTCCTTCCCTGCATTGTTAGGATTTGGCGGATCCTATGTACATTTTCCTCCTCTAGTTGTGATCGCATTAACATTTTCCTTGGGCTAGCTTCCTGCTAACCGGAGAGCTTGCCTGAGTTAGGCTTAACAATAGAGGCACAACTGAGCAATTTGTGTCTCTAGCATTTTGTTATGGCTAAGCTGGTTTTGCAGAGAGGTATTAAATGCTTCCATACGAGAATCTATGCTTTCTAGGACTTTATCAGTAGCAATAAATTTCCTACTAATACTTCCATTAATTTTAGATTGTCCTAGTGATGAAGACATCACTCCTAAGGATACATGCAACACTCCTCCAATTCTGGACTTGCAAGGTCCAATGACTAGAGCTCGTGCACGATGACTAAATTTAGAGGTGAGCTCATTCCTATGTTCTTCATTATATGTCACTTTTGAGAATGCTTTGCTATCTAATGATTATATTGTAATTAGAAACCATGGAAAGGACCAGGAGATGATGGGAGAAGGACTTAGAGACGTGGAGGACCAGTAAGGACGTGGAAGCCAAGGTGGAGGCCCAACCAAAACCGACTTCGAGTCTGTTTCAGGGCTCAGGACCAGTCTGCATTAAAACGGATGCCCAGGACGCATACAAACTCGGATTTGGACGTTCTATATATGCACGGAAAGATAAGAAGAAGAACTTTCCAATGCCACCAGTCTCATATCAAAATTCATCCGGAGTCATCGGGAATCATCAAAACAAGAGAGGGTCCAGAATCTGTTTTGGTGCTGCATCACCTATTTTTGGTCTTTGGGCTTTGTACCTAGTTGAGTCCAATTAGGGGCGTGTCCAGAGAGTCTTGCACGACGCTAGGGTCCTCATATACAACCGCCACCGCACCATTAGGGTTCGGGTTTTGCTTAGATTATTCTGTTCATAACAGTTTTGCCGTCATCACGGTTTGTGAGACCCCAACTTCGTGAGATTCATAATACATCTACAATTGTGTTGCATTCTTCTTTGTTCTTGCTTATGTTCTTGATTCATAGGCAGGGATTAGCCTTCTCGGTGAGGTCAATTGTTTTAGGACGGTGGATAACCAGAGGAGACGTCGTGCTGTGATTGCGGGGTTTAGAACGTGTTGTTCTGAAGCCGGATCGATTTGTGTGTCGCCTCTGACCAAATCAACATATCTAGAACCTTTCGGAAGATCGGGAACCCTTGTACACATCAAGTGATAATCAGAGCTTTAGGTGCACCGTCAGGTTCGCACTACCCTTAGTTAATTTTGTTTTGTGTTCATCCTATCGTCCACAGAAAAGCTCTAAATTTTTTCCCTCCGCCCATAACCACGTGTTTAGCCTTTGCATATTTCAATTTCAGAGTCCGTAGTGTTGAGTATGTGCCCTAATTCTTGTTTAGTCGCTGGTTTAGTTTGTGTTTTTGTCGTCAGCAGTGTTTCCCTTGCAACCCTAGCCGCCAACCCCTTTACCATCCTCTGCTTTGTTGGCTTTTTGTGCTAGGGTTGATTGATCGACACACCTAGCCTAGTCCCACCCTAATCCCACCCTAAACATACCGTCAACACCCCGGACCAATCCCCACAAATTCCACTTTCCGCTGCCTCCACGCCGCCAAAATAAATCCTACCCGATTCCAAATCCAACCCCAAACCCGACTCGGGTTTCTGGAAAACCGACTCCAACCCCCCTTTGGTAAAATGGGCATAACTTTTTGCTCGGTTGTCCATTTTGGTTGAAATTTTTACAGGAGATTCTTGACTCAAAATTGAGAATACCCACACTTGACTATGCCCTGTATGCCCTCGTCGAAAAATTCAAAAAAAATCGGGAAGATAAAGAAAAAATTCATTTAAGTTTAAACCCGACGTTTTCTGCAACTTCAAGATTTTCTGTAGGCCACATCCTACCTCTATTTTCTGTGGATTCTCCCCCATTGTTGGTGAGTTGGAGAAAAATATAAAAAAAATAAAATTAAAAAAAATAAATTTGAGATTTCTACTAGTGCTACATCTAGCCCCCTGAAATTTCTGGATTTGGTTGTTTTGCACTTAGCTCCCTGTTATCGCCTGTGTGCCTTTGTCTCCTTGTTTCTACTTTGCTATCACTACTGTTCTAGGATATACTTAGACCAGCAACTAGGGACAAGTTACTTGGGCACTTATTCAGCTTTACTATCTGTTTTTGATTTGTGTACCACTCACATACATATATTTGGCCTTCCTAGCTCTACATATTTCTTCTGGACAGCACACAAGTTATTTTGTGACCCTTGCAACCATGGAACACACCTCCCTGGTATCCTTTGCTTTGCTTTTCAGAACTTTGCAAGAGCTTTGTAAGGAGTTTCCTTTTGCTGTGTTGAGAGGCACCACTGCTTAGCTATTTTGTAGGGATAACCTTCACTATTTGTTTCCTATTTTGGTGTTTGTGATGGCAGGAAGTGACGATGGAGAGATGGCTTCACCCTTAAAATATGCGTGAGCCAAGAGCAGCTCCAGAAGGCTTTGTAGGCTGCTCAGAGTGATTTGACAGAGACGATCACTAGAGTCATTACTAATGCGGTCAACAAGCTTCATATTGGAGAAAGCATCGAGCGGTTGGAGAAGCGGGTCTCTAAGTTAACATTTTAGGTTGTCGCGTTGGAGACCGCTCCCAAAACCAACAATATGAACACCAATAACAACAACAATGATGTTGAAGACGTCCATGATGAAGACACGGTGTATAAGGCTGATGGCACTGAGGATAGGTCAGCTACAAGGACCGCACGATTACGACATCATTTGCAACATAATACTCAAGGTATGGGTGGTTTCCATAACTACAATCATCGTCCACACGGTAACTATGCTCTAGATGACTCGTATGCTAAAATTAAGTTTTCAATTCCTTCGTTTTTGGGTCAGTATGATGGTGATGTTTATCTTGATTGGGAGATGACTATAGAACAAAAATTTAATGTCCACCTTCTTCCTGAAACACATAGAGTTAGACAAGCCACTAGTGAGTTTAAGGACTTTGCTATCGTTTGGTGGAGTGGTCTAGCTGCTGAAACTGATTTGCCTACTACTTGGGAAAAACTTAAGGTAGCAATGCGTGATCGTTTTGTTCCTCCTTTTTATAGAGAGATTCGTAATAAACTGCAGCGTTTAGAACAAGGAGATAAAACTATTCAGGAGTACTTTAGTGAGTTTCAGAAGGGTTTGATTCGTTGTGCTGTAGTGGAAAAAGTAGAGGATTAGATTTGTCACTTTTATTCTGGTTTAAGAAAAGAAATTTAGGACATCCCTGATTATAAAAAATATTATACCCTCACCTAGTGTTTCCAGTATGCTATGCTTGCAGAGAAAGAATCACAGGGACTTTTCCAGGCTTTTGAGGAGTACAACAAGTCAAGGAACTCCTACCCCCACGCTCGACGGGGACTTTGGGGCTGCCCAGGCCATCTTTCCGGCCGCCTCCACCAGCAGCTACTAAGGGAACCAGTGTTGTTTCTGCAGCCCCAAGATCAGCCCTGCACCTTCTACGCGCTCAGGTAAAACTTCTATGCAGGTACCAGCTAGTGGTGCCTCCTCTGTTGCTTCGACGAGGCGCACTACAGGGATTCAGTGCCACCGCTGCCATGGACTTGGTCATGTGCAGAAAGATTGTCCAAGTAGGCGGGCATATGTGGCGACAGACGATGGCGGTTATATGAGCACCTATGATGTGGAGGATGAGGAGGAGGACGTCGCTGCCACCAGCAGTGACCTCGTCCTTGGAGACGAAGACACCACGGGATACATGAACATTATTGTTCAACGTGTCCTTAGCACACAAGTTCATCAGCCCGAGACGATGCAGCGCCACAACTTGTTCCCGATTTTCTTCGTCATCAAGAACCACCGAGCACGTGTCATCATTGATGGAGGTAGCTATAATAACTTGGTGAGTTCTGATATGGTCAACAAGCTTGCTTTGACCACACGTCCACATCCACATCCATACTACATTCAGTGGTTAAACGACTCTGGCAAAGCTAAGGTAATACAAACTTGCAGAGTTCCTTTTTCTATTGGTTCTTATGTGGATTCTATTGATTGTGATGTCGTACCCATGCAAGCATGTTCACTTTTATTGGGTAAACCTTGGGAATTTGATAATGATGTTATACACCATGGTAGAAGTAATAAGTACACTTTTATGCATAAAGGAACTAAAATTACTTTGTTACCAATGACCCTTGCTGAAATTGTACAAGCTGATTTAGAAAGAGCTGCTAGTTTGAAAAATAAAGGTCCTGAAATTCAACAACCTGTTAATTCTAATTCTACACCTAGTAATGTTAATGATTCTTCAAGTTCTAAGGGTGCTGGAATTAAATTACAAGGTCGTTCATGCCCTACAACAAAATCTGAGCTTACTGAAATTTCTGATAATGATAATATTTGCTATGCTTTGATATGCAAAGAAGCTTTATTTTCGCTTGATGATATTGCTTCTAGTGCTTTGCCTCCTACTATTACTAACCTTTTGCAGGAGTATGAGGATGTTTTTCCAGCTGAGATACCCCTGGGATTGCCACCTTTGAGAGGGATTGAGCATCAATTTAATTTGATTCTGGGTGCTACTTTGCCAAACCGTGCTGCTTATAGGACCAACCCTGAGGAGACTAAGGAGATACAACGACAAGTTCAAGACCTTTTGGATCGTGGGAATGTTCGTCAATCACTTAGTCCTTGTGGTGTTCCTGTACTTTTGCTTCCTAAGAAAGATGGTACTTGGCGTATGTGTGTAGATTGTAGAGCCATTAATAATATTACTATTAGGTATCGTCATCCTATTCCTAGGCTAGACGACATGCTTGATGAGTTATGTGGTGCTATAATTTTCACTAAAATTGTTTTGCCTAGTAGCTACCATCAAATTAGAATGAAACTTGGAGATGAATGGAAAACAGCTTTCAAAACCAAATTTGGATTATATGAGTGGTTAGTAATGCCTTTTGGTTTAACTAATGCACCTAGTACTTTCATGCGCTTGATGAATGAGGTTTTAAGAGCTTTCATTGGCAAATTTGTGGTAGTTTACTTTGATGACATCTTAATTTATAGCAAATCCATAGATGAACATATGAATCATTTATGTGCTGCTTTTGATGCTTTACGAGATGCACGTTTATTTGGTAACCTTGAGAAGTGCACCTTTTGCATGGATCGAGTCTCTTTTCTTGGCTATGTTGTGACTCCACAGGGAATGGAGGTGGATGAGGCGAAGATTGAAGACATAAAGAGCTGGCCTGTACTAAAAACTATCATACAGGTGAGGAGTTTTCTTGGTCTTTCAGGTTTCTACTGCTGCTTTGTCAAAGATTTCAGCACCATTGCTGCACCTTTGCATGAGTTGACAAAGAAGGGTGTTGATTTCCATTGGGGTAGGGTACATCATGAGTCTTTTGATGCTTTAAAGGATAAACTTACACATGCACCATTGCTGCAATTACCTAATTTTGATAAGATTTTTGAGCTTGAATGTGATGCTAGTGGTATAGGCATTGGTGGTGTTTTGATGCAAGATAGTAAACTTGTTGCATACTTCAGTGAGAAAATTACTGAGCCGGTTTTGAATTACTCCATGTACGATAAGGAATTGTATGCACTTATACGTTGTTTAGAGACGTGGCATCATTATTTGTTGCCCAAAGAATTTGGTATTCATTCTGATCATGAATCACTTAAGTATATTCGTTCTCAATGTAATTTGAACCGTAGACATGCTAAATGGATTGAGTTTATTGAGTCTTTTTCTTACATTATTAAACATAAGAAAGGGAAGGATAATGTGATCGCTGATGCTTTATCTAGGCGCTATACTTTATTGTCTCAACTTGATTGTAGAATTTTTGGACTTGAGGCACTTAAAGAACAATATGCTGCTGATGTTGATTTTAAGGATGTATTGCTGCATTGTAAAGAAGGTCCTGCATCGAACAAATTTGTGTTGACTGATGGATTCTTGTTTAGAGCTAACCGCGTATGCATTCCAGTTGGTCCGTTCGTCTTTTGTTGTTACAGGAGGCGCATGGAGTTGGATTGATGGGTCATTTTGGTGCCAAGAAGACGGAAGATATTTTAGCCACACACTTCTTTTGGCCAAGGATGAGGAAAGATGTTGAGCGCTTTGTTGCTCGCTGCACTACATGTCAAAAAGCTAAGTCTCGCTTGAATCCACATGGTTTATACATGCCACTTTCTGTTCCTTCTATTCCTTGGGCGGATATTTCTATGGACTTTGTTTTAGGACTGCCTAGGACTAAGAGGGAGAGTGATAGTATTTTTATTATTGTGGATAGATTTTCTAAGATGGCACACTTTATACCATGTCATAAGACTGATGATGCTAGTTATATTGCTGATCCCTTTTTCAAAGAAATTGTACGTTTGCATGGTATGCCTTCTACTATTGTTTCATATCGTGATGCAAAATTCTTGAGTCACTTTTGGCGCACGCTTTGGAATAAGTTGGGTAAAAAGTTGTTGTTTTCTATAACTTGTCACCCATAAACTGATGGACAAACTAAGGTGGTAAACCGCACATTGGATACTATATTGAGAGCTATTTTGAAGAAAAATTTAAAGCAATGGGAAGAATGTTTGCCTCATGTTGAGTTTGCATATAATCGGGCAACACATTCTACTACCAAGGTAAGTCCTTTCAAGGTAGTGTATGGTTTTGATCCCCATACTCCACTTGATATACTTCCTCTACCTGTTCATGAGAGAGTTCATGTTGATGCTAAGGAGCGTGCTGAATTTATTTTGAAAATGCATGAGACCACTAGACTTAGCATTGAAAAGATGAATGACAAGTATAAAATTGCTGATAGTAAAGGTCGAAAAGAAGTAAAACGTGATGTAGGAGATTTAGTATGGTTACACTTGAGAAAGGATAGATTTCCAGATTTGAGAAAGTCTAAATTAATGCCTAGAGTTGATGGTCCTTTCAAAATAATTGAGAAGATTAATGATAATGCATACAAATTTGAGTTGCCTCCTGAGTTCGGGGTTAGTCCTACTTTTAACATTTCAGATTTGAAACCATACTTGGGAGAAAAGAATGAGCTTGAGTCAAGGACGACTATACTTCAAGAGGGGGAGGATGATGAGGACATCACTCCTAAGGATACATGCAATACTCCTCCAATTCTGGACTTGCATGGTCCAATGACTAGAGCTCGTGCACGACGACTAAATTTAGAGGTGAGCTCGTTCCTACGTTCTTCATTATATGTTACATTTGAGAATGGTTTGCTACCTAATGATAATACTGTAATTAGAAACCATGGAGAGGACCAGAACATGATGGGATAAGGAATTGGAGACGTGGAGGACCAGCAAGGACGTGGAAGCCAAGGTGGAGGCCCAACCAAAACCGACTTCGAGTCTGTTTTGGGGCTCAGGACTAGTCTGCACTAAAACAGATGCCCAGGACGCATACGGACTTGGATTTGGACGTTCTACATATGCACGGAAAGATAAGAAGAAGACCTTTCCAATGCCGCCAGTCTCATATCAAAATTCATCCGGAGTCATCGCGAATCATCGAAATAAGAGAGGGTCTAGAATCTATTTCGGTGCTGCGTTGCCTGTTTTTGACCTTTGGGCTTTGTATCTTGTTGAGTCCAATTAGGGGTGCGTCTAGAGGGGCTTGCACGACCCTAGGGTCTTCATATATAGCTGCCGCCGCACCAATAGGGTTTGGGTTTTACTTAGACTATTCTATTCATAACAGTTTCGCCATCATCATGGTTTGTGAGACCCCAACTTCGTGAGATTCATAATACATCTGTAATTGTGTTGCATTCTTCTTTGTTCTTGCTTGTGTTCTTGATTCGCAGGCAGGGATTAGCCTTCTTGGCGAGGTCAATCATTTTAGGACGGCTGATAACTAGAGGAGACGTCGTGCTACAATTATGGGGTTTAGAACATGTTGTTCTGAAGCTGGATCGATTTGTGTGTCGCCTCCAACCAAATCAACATATCCAGAACCTTTCGGAAGATTGGGAACCCTTGGCCACATGACCTAGAACAAGATCACAAAAGGAAGGTTCATTATGAGTAAAGTTGCCTGAGTTACCCATGTTCTTGTCAAAGGATAGGTTTGGCTTGGACTCCCATCCGAAGTTGTTCGTACGGGGCCTAAACTCGTTGTTGTTGTTGTTATTGTTGTTGAGGTAGTTCACTTCTTCTTCTTGAATCTCCGGACAGTGGCTTCCCATGTGTCCAAGGTTCCCGCAGACTTCACAAGTCATGCAAGAGTCGAGGGATCGGACAGTCTAAGGAGAATCCATTTTCTTCAAAAGTTGATCCATCTTGATTGCTAGCATGTCAATACCATCAACTTGGTGGACTCCCCTCATCTTGGGTTGCGGCTGGTTTTGCCTCTCATCATAGCCACTGTAGTTGGCGACCATCTTTTCTATGAGAGTTTGAGCTTCTTTGACCTTCAAGGAGAAGAGGGAACCTCCAGCGGCTACGTCTAGGTGCTCACGAGCCAGGACGGTTGAGCCCATGGTAGAAGCTTTGGATTAGCAACCAATCTTACATTCCATGATGTGGGTATGCCAGAGTATACTCATGGAAATGCTCCCATGCCTTAGGGATGCTTTCATCGGTTAGCTGTTGGAAACTTGAAATCTTATTCCGCAGGGCGTTGGTTTTGCCTAGTGGGAAGAACTTGGCAAGGAAGGAGTTGGAGCACTTGTCCCATGTGGTGAGCTCTTCTTGATTGCTGTAGAACCACTGCTTTCCTTCCCCAAGAGTGAAAATGGGAAAAGACGAAGGTGAATGGCCTCAGGGGTCACATCCCTCATGATGAAAGTGCTGCACACTGCCAAAAACTATTGGAGGTGGGCGTTTACGTCTTCCGTTGCCTTGCCACATAAAGGAATGGCCAAAACCATGTTGATTAGAGCCGGTTTCAGCTCTTAGCCCCCGTTCCCCATGTTCGAGTTCGGACCGGTGCGGATGTTGTCTGCAGTTGGGGCGGAGTAGTCACGGATTGTCTTCTTAGCCATGCTTGGTTGAGCGGACATGGAAGGGTCTTGCGGTTGAGCTGGTGGGATCGGAGGTGCTTCAAGAGCAAGTCTAGGTCGAGGAGGGGTGAGTCGTTGATGCACTCTCCTCAACAAAGCCTCCGAATTGTTGTGGTAGTTGTCTGGTAGGTCAAAACCAGTCATAAAGCATCATGTTTACACCATAAATAACAGAACAAGGGTAAACCCGCTAAGGAAAGCGGTAACTCCTTAATAGAAATATCAATTTTAAAATTCTGATATCTTAGCCTATTGCTTCCCCGGCAACGGCGCCAGAAATGCTTATTGGCACTTCTTAACATTGCACCAAAATATTATCTGGTAACAACGCTCGAAGTGTTAATTGATGTTTGTTATGCTTTAAGAGAAGAGTGAACCAATTTGCAAGTGCACGGAACATGTATTGTAGCATTTCACTTGGGAGTATTCCAAGGTATCGTATTTATTTTCCTTAGGGAAGCTTGGCGTAAGAGTATCTTGGTTTAACAAAGATATGACTATAAGAGTTGTACCAACTGACCAAAGACGGGGGTAAAGATATTCAATGATAACCAGGGGAGCAGTGATACATGAGAAATCCACACTAAGATAGATAAAATAGATCGATTAAGCTAGTCGGGAGGATAGCGAGTCTAAGTCTAGAATTCCTAAGATAAACTTTCCTAAGTCTAGTCAAGCATCAATAATTCCTAGTTACTCAGGTTGAGCGCTTACACCAAATCCATGGTACAGCCTCGAGTTTTTCACCAATAAGTTTACTTCGGGGCACGACAACGATCCACTAATAGAATTGGTAACTAACCTCGTGCACTAGTGGGCATGTTACCGCTAGCCAACCCTGCTGGAGACTTCCCGAACGTGGTGGAATAATAAATGGACAGACAGGGTTGTCACCACCTGCCGCCTACCACACAGCCCGTGGGGACGAATGCAAATCCAGCAAGTGTTAACTTA
Source organism: Eleusine coracana subsp. coracana (assembly GCA_032690845.1). Classification (NCBI taxonomy): domain Eukaryota; kingdom Viridiplantae; phylum Streptophyta; class Magnoliopsida; order Poales; family Poaceae; genus Eleusine; species Eleusine coracana. The sequence goes on from CM064424.1 coordinate 14,024,931, forward strand.
GGCACCGCACCTACGCTTTCGCTGGATATTCTTCCGTTGGCCTAGCGGAAGAATAGCTGGGAAATAACCAAGTCTAAGTTCTATTCAAGAACTAAACTTAATTAAATCCTAGCCAGGAATCTAGTAAACTATGCTTCAAAGTTCTTTATTGATAATTGTAACTTGAGGAAATTGACTAAGTAAAGATAAATAATTGACAAGATAAATAAGGAAAAGATAATTATATTTAATAAAAGATAAGTCTCACAAAAGGAGATAAGATACAAGAGAACTCATACCAAGACTCCGAGACGATTTCCGGAATCCCGAGCTAAGCTCTCGACTAGACTGATGAGGACATCACTCCTAAGGATACATGCAACACTCCTCCAATTCTGGACTTGCAAGGTCCAATGACTAGAGCTCGTGCACGACGACTAAATTTAGAGGTGAGCTCGTTCCTATGTTCTTCATTATATGTCACTTTTTTTAGAATGGTTTGCTACCTAATGATTATATTGTAATTAGGAACCATGGAGAGGACCAGGAGATGATAGGATAAGGACTTGAAGACATGGAGGACCAGCAAGCACGTGGAAGCCAAGGTGGAGGCCCAACCAAAATCGACTTCGAGTCCGTTTCGGGGTTCAGGACCAGTCTGCACTAAAACGGATGCCCAGGACGCATACGGACTCGGATTTGGACGTTCTACATATGCACGGAAAGATAAGAAGAAGACCTTTCCAATGCCGCCAGTCCCATATCAAAATTCATCGGGAGTCATCGGAAATCATCGGGACAATAGAGGGTCCAGAATCTGTTTCGCTGCTGCGTCGCCTGTTTTTGGCCTTTGGGCTTTGTATCTAGTTGACTCCAATTAGGGGTGCGTCTAGAGGGTCTTGCACGATCCTAGGGTCTTCATATACAGCCGCTGCCGCATCAATAGGGTTTGGGTTTTGCTTAGATTATTCTGTTCATAACAGTTTCGCCGTCATCATGGTTTGTGAGACCCCAACTTCGTGAGATTCATAATAAATCTGCAATTATGTTGCCTACTTCTTTGTTCTTGTAAAATGGGCATAACTTTTTGCTCGGTTGTCCATTTTGGTTGAAATTTTTACAGGAGATTCTTGACTCAAAATTGAGAATACCCACACTTGACTATGCCCTGTATGCCCTCGTCGAAAAATTCAAAAAAAATCGGGAAGATAAAGAAAAAATTCATTTAAGTTTAAACCCGACGTTTTCTGCAACTTCAAGATTTTCTGTAGGCCACATCCTACCTCTATTTTCTGTGGATTCTCCCCCATTGTTGGTGAGTTGGAGAAAAATATAAAAAAAATAAAATTAAAAAAAATAAATTTGAGATTTCTACTAGTGCTACATCTAGCCCCCTGAAATTTCTGGATTTGGTTGTTTTGCACTTAGCTCCCTGTTATCGCCTGTGTGCCTTTGTCTCCTTGTTTCTACTTTGCTATCACTACTGTTCTAGGATATACTTAGACCAGCAACTAGGGACAAGTTACTTGGGCACTTATTCAGCTTTACTATCTGTTTTTGATTTGTGTACCACTCACATACATATATTTGGCCTTCCTAGCTCTACATATTTCTTCTGGACAGCACACAAGTTATTTTGTGACCCTTGCAATCATGGAACACATCTCTCTGGTATCCTTTGCTTTGCTTTTCAGAACTTTGTAAGAGCTTTGTAAGGAGTCTCCTTTTGTTGTGTCGAGAGGCACCACTGCTTAGCTATTTTGTAGGGATAACCCTCACTGTTTGTTTTCAGTTTTGGTGTTTGTGATGGCAGGAAGTGACGATGGGGAGATGGCTTCACCCTCACAATTTGCTGAGTGCGTGAGGCAAGAGCAGCTCCAGAAGGCTTTGCAGGCTGCTCAGAGTGATTTGGCAGAGATAATCACCAGAGCTGTTACTGATGTGGTCAGCAAGCTTCACATTGGAGAAAGCATAGAGCGGTTAGAGAAGCGGGTCTCTAAGTTAACCGATCAGGTTGTCGCATTGGAGACCGCTCCTAAAACCAACAATACGAACACCAATAACAACAACAACGAAGTTGAAGACGTCCATGACGAAGACACGGTGTATAAGGCTGATGGCACCGAGGATAGGTCAGCTACAAGGACTGCACGATTACGACGTCGTTTGCAATATAATACTCAAGGTATGGGTGGTTTCCATAACTACAATCATCGTCCACACGGTAACTATGCTCCAGATGACCCATATGCTAAAATTAAGTTTTTAATTCCTTCGTTTTCGGGTCAGTATGATGGTGATGTTTATCTTGATTGGGAGATGACTGTAGAACAAAAATTAATGCCCACCTTGTTCCTGAACAACATAGAGTTAGACAAGCTACTAGTGAGTTTAAGGACTTTGCTAATTGTTTGGTGGAGTGGTCTAGCTGCTGAAACTGATTTGCCTACTACTTGGGAAGAACTTAAGGTAGCAATGCGTGATCGTTTTGTTCCCCCTTCTTTTTATAGAGAGATTCATAATAAACTACAGCGTTTAGAACAAGGAGATAAAACTATTCAGGAGTACTTTAGTGAGCTTCAGAAGGGTTTGATTCGTTGTGCTGTAGTTGAAAAAGTACAGGATCAGATTTGTCGCTTTTATTCTGGTTTAAGAAAAGAAATTCAGGACATCCTTGATTATAAAGAATATTATACCCTCACCCAGTGTTTCCAGAATGCTATGCTTGCAGAGAAAGAATCACAGGGACTTTTCCAGGCTTTTGAGGAGTACAGCAAGTCAAGGAACTCCTACCCCCCACGCTCGACGGGGACTTTGGGGCTGCCCAGGCCATCTTTTCGGCTGCCCCCACCAGCAACTATCAAGGGAACCAGTGTTGTTTCTGCGGCCCCAAGATCAGCCCCTGCACCTTCTACGCGCTCAGGTAAATTTTCTGTGCAGGTACCAGCTAGTAGTGCCTCCTTTGTTGCTTTGATAGGGTGCACTACAGGGATTCAGTGTCACTGCTGCCATGGACTAGGTCATATGCAGAAAGATTGTCCAAGTAGCCGAGCATATGTGGCGACAGACGATGGCGGTTACATGAGCACCTTCGATGTGGAGGATGAGGAGGAGGACGTCACTGCCACCAGCAGTGACCTCGTCCTTAGCGGTGGAGACACCACGGGATACATGAACATTATTGTTCAACGTGTCCTTAGCACACAAGTTCATCAGCCAGAGACGATGCAGCGCCACAACTTGTTCCAGATTTTCTTCGTCATCAAGAACCGCCGAGCACGTGTCATCACTGATGGAGGGAGCTGCAATAACTTGGTGAGTTCTGATGTAGTCAACAAGCTTGCTTTGACCACATGTCCGCATCCACATCCGTACTACATTCAGTGGTTAAACGACTCTGGCAAAGCTAAGGTAATACAAACTTGCAGAGTTCCTTTTTCCATTGGTTCTTATGTGGATTCTGTTGATTGTGATATCGTACCCATGCAAGCATGTTCACTTTTATTGGGTAGACCATGGGAATTCGATAATGATGTTGTACACCATGGTAGAAGTAATAAGTACACTTTTATGCATAAAGGAACTAAAATTACTTTGTTACCAATGACCCCTGCTGAAATTGTACAAGCTGATTTAGAAATAGCTGCTAGTTTCAAAAATAAAGGTTCTGAAATTCAACAACCTATTAATTCTAATTCTACACCTAGTAATGTTAATGATTCTTCAAGTTCTAAGGGTGCTGGAATTAAATTACAAGGTCGTTCATATCTTGCAACAAAATCTGAGCTTGCTGAAATTTCTGATAATTATGATATTTGCTATGTTTTGATATGCAAAGAAGCTTTATTTTCGCTTGATGATGTTGCTTCTAGTGCTGTGTCTCCTGCTGTCACTAACCTTTTGCAGGATTATGAGGATGTTTTTTCAGCTGAGATACCCCCGGGATTGCCACCTTTGAGAGGGATTGAGCATCAAATTGATTTGATTCCGGGTGCTACTTTGCCAAACTGTGCTGCTTATAGGACCAGCCCTGAGGAGACTAAGGAGATACAACGACAAGTTCGAGACCTTTTGGATCGTGGGTATGTTCGTCAATCACTTAGTCCTTGTGTTGTTCCTGTACTTTTGGTTCCTAAGAAAGATGGTACTTGGCGTATGTGTGTAGATTGTAGAGCCATTAATAATATTACTATTAGGTATCGTCATCCTATTCCTAGGCTAGACGACATGCTTGATGAGTTATGTGGTGCTATAATTTTCACTAAAATTGATTTACGTAGTGGCTACGATCAAATTAGAATAAAACTTGGAGACGAATGGAAAACAGCTTTCAAAACCAAATTTGGATTATATGAGTGGTTAGTAATGCCTTTTGGTTGAACTAATGCACCTAGTACTTTCATGCGCTTGATGAATGAGGTTTTAAGAGCTTTCATTGGCCAATTTGTGGTAGTTTACTTTGATGATATCTTGATTTATAGCAAATCTATAGATGAACATATGAATCATTTGCGTGCTATTTTTGATGCTTTACGAGATGCACGTTTATTTGATAACCTTGAGAAGTGCATCTTTTGCACGGATCGAGTCTCTTTTCTTGGCTATGTTGTGACTCCACAGGGAATTGAGGTGGATGAGGCGAAGATTGAAGCCATAAAGAGCTGGCCTGTACCAAAAACTATCACACAGGTGAGGAGTTTTCTTGGTCTTGCAGGTTTCTACCGCCGCTTTGTCAAAGATTTCAGCACCATTGCTGCACCTTTGCATGAGTTGACAAAGAAGGGCATTGATTTCCATTGGGGTAAGGTACATCATGAATCTTTTGATGCTTTGAAGGATAAACTTACACATGCACCATTGCTGCAATTACCTAATTTTGATAAGATTTTTGAGCTTGAATGTGATGCTAGTGGTATAGGCATTGGTGGTGTTTTGATGCAAGATAGTAAACCTATTGCATACTTTAGTGAGAAAATTACTGGGCCTATTTTGAATTACTCCATGTATGATAAGGAATTCTGTGCACTTGTACGTTGTTTAGAGACGTGGCGTCATTATTTGTTGCCCAAAGAATTTGTTATTCATTCGAATCATGAATCACTTAAGTATATTCGTTCTCAATGTAATTTGAACCATAGACATGCTAAATGGATTGAGTTTATTGAGTCTTTTCCTTACATTATTAAACATAAGAAAGGGAAGGATAATGTGATCGCTGATGCTTTATCTAGGCGCTATACTTTATTGTCTCAACTTGATTGTAGAATTTTTGGACTTGAGGCAATTAAAGAACAATATGCTGCTGATGTTGATTTTAAGGATGTATTGCTGCATTGTAAACAAGGTCGTGCATGGAATAAATTTGTGTTGAATGATGGATTCTTGTTTAGAGCTAACCGCCTATGCATTGTAGTTGGTTCTGTTCTTCTTTTGTTATTACAGGAGGCGCATGGAGGTGGATTGATGGGTCATTTTGGTGCCAAGAAGACGGAGGATATTTTGGCCACACACTTTTTTTGGCCAAGGATGAGAAAAGATGTTGAGCGCTTTGTTGCTCGCTGCACTACATGTCAAAAAGCTAAGTCTCGCTTGAATACATATGGTTTATACTTGCCACTTCCTGTTCCTTCTATTCCTTGGACGGATATTTCTATGGACTTTGTTTTAGGACTGCCTAGGACTAAGAGGGGGAGTGATAGTATTTTTGTTGTTGTGGATAGATTTTCTAAGATGGCACACTTTATACCATGTCATAAGACTGATGATGCTAGTTATATTGCTGATCTCTTTTTCAAAGAAATTATACGTTTGCATGGTATGCCTTCTACTATTGTTTCAGATCGTGATGCAAAATTCTTGAGTCACTTTTGGCACACGCTTTGGAATAAGTTGGGTACAAAGTTGTTGTTTTCTATAACTTGTCACCCACAAACTTATGGACAAACTAAGGTGGTGAACCGCACTTTGGGTACTACGTTGAGAGCTATTTTAAATAAAAATTTGAAGTAATGGGAAGAATGTTTGCATCATGTTGAGTTTGCATATAATCGGGCAACACATTCTACTACCAAGGTAAGTGCTTTCAAGGTAGTGTATGGTTTTGATCCCCATACTCCACTTGATATACTTCCTCTACCTATTCATGAGAGAGTTGATGTTGATGCTAAGAAACGTGCTGAATTTATTTTGAAATTGCATGAGACCACTAGACTTAGCATTGAAAAGATGAATGACAAGTATAAAATTGCTGGTAGTAAAGGTAGAAAAGAAGTAAAACTTGATGTAGGAGATTTAGTATGGTTACACTTGAGAAAAGATAGATTTCCAGATTTGAGAAAGTCTAAATTAATACCTAGAGCTGATGGTCCTTTCAAAATAATTGAGAAGATTAATGATAATGCATACAAACTTGAGTTGCCTCCCGAGTTCGGGGTTAGTCCTACTTTTAACATTTCAGATTTGAAATCATACTTGGGAGAAAAGAATGAGCTTGAGTCGAGGACGACTCCACTTTAAGAGGAGGAGGATGATGAGGACATCAGTCCTAAGGATACATGCAACACTCCTCCAATTCTAGACTTGCAAGGTCCAATGACTAGAGCTCGTGCACGACGACTAAATTTAGAGGTGAGCTCGTTCCTACGTTCTTCATTATATGTCACTTTTGAGAATGGTTTGCTACCTAATGATTATATTGTAATTAGGAACCATGGAGAGGACCAGGAGATGATAGGAGAAGGACTTGGAGACGTGGAGGACCAGCAAGGACGTGGAAGCCAAGGTGGAGGCCCAATCAAAATCGACTTCGAGTCCGTTTCGGGGTTCAGGACCAGTCTGCACTAAAACGGATGCCCAGGACGCATACGGACTCGGATTTGGACGTTCTACATATGCACGGAAAGATAAGAAGAAGACCTTTCCAATGCCGCCAGTATCATATCAAAATTCATCCGGAGTCATCGCGAATCATCGAAATAAGAGAGGGTCTAGAATCTATTTCGGTGCTGTGTCGCCTGTTTTTGACCTTTGGGCTTTGTATCTTGTTGAGTCCAATTAGGGGTGCGTCCAGAGGGGCTTGCATGACCCTAGGGTCTTCATATATAGCTGCCGCCGCACCAATAGGGTTTGGGTTTTACTTAGACTATTCTATTCATAACAGTTTCACCATCATCATGGTTTGTGAGACCCCAACTTCGTGAGATTCATAATACATCTGCAATTGTGTTGCCTTCTTCTTTGTTCTTGCTTGTGTTCTTGATTCGCAGGAAGGGATTATCCTTCTCGGTGAGGTCAATCGTTTTAGGATGGTTGATAACCAGAGGAGACGTCGTGCTGTGATTGCGGGGTTTAGAATGTGCTGTTCTAAAGCCGGATCGATTTGTGTGTTGCCTCCGACCAAATCAACATATCCAGAACCTTTCAGAAGATCGGTAACCCTTGTCCACATCATAGACTCTAACTCCCGACTAACTAACCTACTCTACTAGTAAGAAAAGTAGGGGGAAATGAACTTCAATGTGCTTCACTTGCTTGATTCTGCAAAATTCCTCCTCTATTTATAGGTGGCGAAGGGTTGGCGGGTACTTGTAGATGAAGGAGAGTCGGTGGGCAAAATTTCCCCCACCGGGCGGCGGGCCACGCCGGGCGGCATGCACCACCGAGCGGCAGGCTAGGCCGGGTGGCCGTTGGATGGAGTTGGTTTCTGACCGACTTGTCTTTGGTTGGCTCAGATCTTGTCTTGATGAGGGTTCCTGGGTCAGTTTGCGCCGGCTTTCCCGTTTTGGGATCGGTAGGCCTCACGGGCCTCATGGGCTGACAACCCTGGGAGGCCAACCCAGGCCGGGCGGCAAGCCAGGCCGGGCAGCAGGCCAGGCCGAGCGGCAAGGGAGGCCGGGCGGCAGGCCAGCCCGGGCGGCAGCCTGGGCCAGGGGTCGACCCTCTCCGGGTCACCCTATGACTTCTCCCGATTAGGCCACTCATGGACCCTTTTCCTTAGCCATGTTCCATTATTTTTGGTCCAGGAGGAGAAAACAGCCTTATGGTGGAGTATTTTGTAGAATCGGCCGGGTTGGATGATCGGCCTGATGACGACTCAGTTTTGACTAGCCGAGTGTCTGATTTAAGCCGGATATGACCCTGTCGGCTAGGTTCTGATTTCAGCCATCACAACCCTGCCCGGGCCCTAATTTCAACCTCAAACGACCCTGTCGGTCGGCTGTTTTACGGCAGGATCAGCTGACGGGGCATTTCTTCATGTTTTTACATAATTTTGGCCCTTTTGAACCTGCAAACACATATTGAGTTTTACATGGAACTTTGGTCTTTACCTTGCATTTCCCGACCGGTTGGTGGCTGATATTGAGTTTTAAGGGCCACCAACAATGGTTTGAGCCCGTCGTTGAAAGGGTCATCGCTAGTGAGCGCTCGTGTCAGCTCGGAGAGTTCGGCAAGTTCTCGAGGAAGGTGACCTTGTGCTTTGTGCAGCGATGACGCACACCGTGTCTTCACTCTAGGAGTGATTACAAGCTCGTGGGCGAGAACTCCACTTGGTGGTGGGAGGGACCGGAACTTCGACGGGAGTGGTCCAATAAGGAGTAGGGGAAGGTGCCATCCTTCCGAGACCTCGAGAAAAAATCATGAGCCATCTCTTACTCTACTCCTTACTATGATGCTTTACTTTCCGCACTTACATATCGTGCTATTCATGTTGTGTGCTTGTCTTGTTCTAGTTGATTATCTTGTAGACTTGCATGAATAGGCTTCTTACTTGCTAGTAGTGCTTAGGCTTTTGTAAGCTTCATGACCATTGATGATTGGATCCCCGAGGTATGGATGTTTTGGTGATAGATGACAACTATGAAATTGTGGGCCAACATCTACATGAGTGTTGTCTATGTAGGAATCATCTCTTAACTCTAATGCAAATCATATGGATGATGGTGTACTTGGCGATTGATGACAATGACCGCAAGCATGGAGGTTTGTGAACTTGATGGAGTCCAAGGGTTGATGAAGATGGATCAAAACGGAGAACAAGCTATGGTGCAAGTGTTTGGAACACTTGAGTAGTTGTTAGGGCTTTGAGTCCATAGGAAAAACCGGACTATCAAGGGGGTCTAGGTCATTCTCTTAGATCATGTCTAGTCGGTGATGTGCAAGGTTGCTCGGTGAAATCACAGGCACTAGGTGACAGTGGAGAAACCAAGGAGCTGTTCGGAGAAGCCGGGAAACCAAGTCAAGCGAGGATGACGAGTTTCAGCTTCTGAACATAGAGATCGGATAGAGGGGTCAGTGGAGACCGGACTGTACGGTCACTATGTGGAGATTGTCCGGGACATAGCGCGAAGAGCAGGAGTCTATCAACAAGTAAGTCTGTACAGACTGGATGGTCCGGTCTACTGACCGGACGGTCCAGTCAGTACAGGTGCAGGGACGGCAGAATAGGTGCATTTCGCGGAGGCTCCTAGACTGGAGAGAGAAAGTAGACCGGACTGTCCGGTCCAGTGACCGGACAGTCCGGTCACTACAGGAGGAAGCAGCGGACAGAGAGCAACGGCCCTGGAGGAGCCGTCCGATGGAGACCTAATGTGGACAACGGTTCTCGATCTTCCAAAAGGTTCTGGATATGTTGATTTAGTCGGAGGCGACACACAAATCGATCCGGCTTCAGAACAACACGTTCTAAACCCCGCAATCGCAGCACAACGTCTCCTCTGGTTATCAACCATCCTAAAATGATTGACCTCACCGAGAAGGCTAATCCCTGTCTACGAATCAAGAACACAAACAAGAACAAAGAAGAATGCAACACAATTGCAGATGTATTATGAATCTCATAAAGTTGGGGTCTCACAAACCGTGATGACGGCAAAACTGTTATGAACAGAATAATCTAAGCAAAACCCGAACCCTAATGGTGCGGTGGCGGCTGTATATGAAGACTCTAGGGTCGCGCAAGACCCTCTGGATGTGTCCCTAATTGGACTCAACTAGATACAAAGCCCAAAGGCCAAAAACAGGCGACATAGCACCAAAATAGATTCTGGACCCTCTCTTGTTTCAACGATTCCTGATGACTCCGGACGAATTTTGACATGATACTGGCAGCATTGGAAAGGTCTTCTTCTTATCTTTCTATGCATATATAGAACGTCCAAATCCGAGTCCGTATGCGTCCTGGGCATCCATTTTAGTGCAGACTGGTCCTGAGCCCCAAAATAGACTCGAAGTCGGTTTTGGTTGGGCCTCCACCTTGGCTTCCACGTCCTTGCTGGCCCTCCACGTCTCCAAGTCCTTCTCCCATCATCTCCTGGTCCTCTCCTTGGTTCCTAATTACAATATAATCATTGGGTAGAAAACCATTCTCAAAAGTGACATGTGATGAAGAACGTAGGATCGAGCTTACCTTTAAATTTAGTCGTTGTGCACGAGCTCTAGTCATTGGATCTTGCAAGTTCAGAATTGGAGGAGTGTTGCATATATGCTTAGGAGTGATGTCCTTATCATCCTCCCCCTCTTGAAGTGGAGTCGTCCTCGACTCAAGCTCATCCTCTTCTCCCAAGTGTGGTTTCAAATCTGAAATGTTAAAAGTAGGACTAACCCCGAATTCGGGAGGCAACTCAAGTTTGTATGCATTATCATTAATCTTCTCAATTATTTTGAAAGGACCATCAGCTCTAGGCATTAATTTAGACTTTTTCAAATCTGGAAATCTATCCTTTCTCAAGTGTAACCATACTAAATCTCATACATCAAGTTTTACTTCTTTTGTACCTTTACTACCAGTAATTTTATACTTGTCATTCATCTTTTCAATGCTAAGTGTAGTGGTCTCATGCATTTGCAAAATAAATTCAACACGCTCCTTAGCATCAACATGGACTCTTTCATGAATAGGTAGAGGAAGTATATCAAGTGGAGTACGGGGATCAAAACCATACACTACCTTGAAAGGACTTACCTTGGTAGTAGAATGTGTTGCCCGATTCTATGCAAACTCAACATGAGGCAAACATTATTCCCATTGCTTCAAATTTTTATCATTATCAAAAATTTAAGCAAGCTCAGATTTTATTGCAAGACATGAACGACCTTGTAATTTAATTCCAGCACGCTTAGAACTTGAAGAATCATTAACATTACTAGGTGTAGAATCAGAATTAATAGGTTATTAAATTTTAGGACCTTTATTTTTCAAACTAGCTGCTCTTTCTAAATCAGCATTTACAATTTCAGCAGGGGTCATTGGTAACAAAGTAATTTTAGTTCCTTTATGCATAAAAGTGTAATTATTACTTCAACCATGGTGTACAGCATTATTATCAAATTCCCAAGGTCTGTCCAATAAAAGTGAACATGCTTGCATGGGTTCGACATCACAATCAATAGAATCCACATAAGAATCAATGGAAAAAGGAATTCTACAAGTTTGTATTACTTTAGCTTTTCCAGAGTCGTTTAACCACTGAATGTAGTACGGATGTGGATGTGGACGTGTGGTCAAAGCAAGCTTGTTGACCACATCAAAACTCACCAAGTTATTGCAGCTCCCTCCATCAATGATGACACATCCTCGGCGGTTCTTGATGACGAAGAAAATCTAGAACAAGTTGTGGCGCTGCATTGTCTCGGGTTGATGAACTTGTGTGCTAAGGACACGTTGAACAATAATGTTCATGTATCCCGTGGTGTCTCCGCCTCTAAGGACGAGGTCACTGCTGGTGGCAGCGATGTCCTCCTCCTCATCCTCCACATCGGAGGTGCTCATGTAACCGCCATCGTTTGTCGCCACATATGCCCGCCTACTTGAACAATCTTTCCGCACATGACCAAGTCCATGGCAGCGGTGGCACTGAATCCCTGTAGTGCGTCCCGTCGAAGCAACAGAGGAGGCACTACTAGCTAGTACCTACACAGAAGTTTTACCTAAGCGCTAGAAGGTGTAGGGGCTGATCTTGGCTGCAGAAACAACACTGGTTCCCTTGGTAGCTGCTGGTGGGGGCGGCCGAAAAGATGGTCTGGGTAGTCCCGAAGTCCCCGTCGAGCATGGGGGGTAGGAGTTCCGCGACTTGCTGTACTCCTCAAAAGCCTGGAAAAGTCCCTGTGATTCATTCTCTGCAAGCACATCATACTGGAAACACTGGGTGAGGGTATAATATTCTTTATAATCATGGATGTCCTGAATTTTTTTTCTTAAACTAGAATAAAAGCGACAAATCTGATCCTCTACTTTTTCAACTACAACACAATGAATCAAACCCTTCTGAAGCTCACTAAAGTACTCCTGAATAGTTTTATCTCCTTGTTCTAAACGCTGCAGTTTATTACGAATCTCTCTATAAAAAGGAGGAACAAAACGATCACGCATTGCTACCTTAAATTCTTCCCAAGTAGTAGGCAAATCTGTTTCAGCAGCTAGACCACTCCACCAAACAATAGCAAAGTCCTTCAACTCACTAGTGGCTTGTCTAACTCTATATTGTTCAGGAACAAGATGGGCATTAAATTTTTGTTCTACAATCATCTACCAATCAAGATAAATATCACCATCATACTGACCTAAAAATGAAGGAATTGAAAACTTAATTTTAGCATACGGGTCATCTGGAGTAAAGTTACCGTGTGGACGATGATTGTAGTTATGGAAACCACCCATACCTTGAGTATTATGTTGCAAACGACGTCGTAATCATGCGGTCCTTGTAGCTGACCTATCCACGGTGCCATCAGCCTTATAAATCATGTCTTCATCATGGACGTCTTCAACATCGTTGTTGTTGTTATTGTTGTTCGTATCGTTGGTTTTGGGAGCGGTCTCCAACACGACAATCTGATCGGTTAACTTAGAGACCCGCTTCTCCAACCGCTCGATGCTTTCTCCAATGTGAAGCTTGCTGACCACATTAGTAACGGCTCTGGTGATCGTCTCTACTAAATCACTCTGAGCAGCCTCCAAAGCCTTCTGGAGCTGCTCTTGGCTCACGCACTCAGCAAATTTTGAGGGTGAAGCCATCTCTCTGTCGTCACTTCCTGCAATCACAAACACCAAAACAAGAAACAAACAGTGAAGGTTATCCCTACAAAATAGCTAAGCAGTGGTGCCTCTCAACACAGTAAAAGGAAACTCCTTACAAAGCTCTTGCAAAGTTCTGAAAAGCAAAGCAAAGGATATCAGGGAGGTGTGTTCCATGATTACAAGGGTCACAAAAGAACCTATGTGCTGTCCAGAAGAAATATGTAGAGGTAGGAAGGCCAAATATATATATATATATATATATATATATATATATATATATATATATATATATATATATGTGAGTGGCACATAAATCAAAAACAAATAGTAAAGCTGAATAAGTGCCCAAGTAACTTATCCCTAGTTGCTGGTCTAGGTATGTCATAGAACAGTAGTGATAGCAAAGTAGAAACCAAGAGACAAAGGCACACAGGCGATAACAGGGGGCTAAGTGCAAAATAGCCAAATCCAGAAATTTCAGGGGGCTAGATGTAGCACTAGTAGAAATCCCAAATTTCTTTTTTTTTTATTTTATTTTTTTGATATTTTTCTCCAACTCACCAACAATGGGGGAGAATCCACAGAAAATTTCAGCTCAAATAGAGGTAGGATGTGGCCTACAGAAAATCTTGAAGTTGCAGAAAACGTCGGGTTTAAACTTAAATAAATCTTTTCTTTATCTTCCCATTTTTTTTTAATTTTTCAATGAGGGCACACAGGGCGTAGCCGAGTGTGGGAATGCTCAAATTTGATTCAAGAATCTCCTATAAAAATTTCAGCCAAAATGGACAACCGAGCGAAAAGTTATGTCCGTTTTACCAAAGGGGGGTCGGAGTCGGTTTTCTAGAAACCTGAGTCGGGTTTGGGGTCGCATTTGGAATCGGGTAGGATTTCTTTTGGCGGTGTGGGGGCAGCGGAAAGTGGAATTTGTGGGGATTGGTCTGGGGTGTTGACGGTGTGTTTAGGGTGAGATTAGGGTGGGACTAGGCTAGGTGTGTCGATCCATCAACCCTAGCACAAAAAGCCAACAAAGCAGAGGATGGTGAAGGGGATGGCGGCTAGGGTTGCAAGGAAAACACTATTGATGACAAAAACATAAACTAAACCAGCGACTAAATAAGAACTAGGGCACAAACTCAACACTATGGACTCTGAAATTGAAATATGCAAAGGCTAAACATGTGGTTATGGGCGGAGGGAAAAAAATTTTGGGCTTTTCTGTGGACGATAGGATGAACACAAAATAAAATTAACTAAGGGTAGTGCAAACCTGACGGTGCACCTGAAGCTCTGATTACCACTTGATATGGACAAGGGTTCCCGATCTTCCAAAATGTTCTGGATACGTTGATTTGGTCGGAGGCGACACACAAATCGATCCGGCTTTATAACAACACGTTCTAAATCCCGCAATCGCAGCACGACGTCTCCTCTGGTTATCAACCATCCTAAATAGATTGACCTCACCGAGAAGGCTAATCCCTGCCTGCAAATCGAGAACACAAGCAAGAACAAAGAAGAATTCAACACAATTGCAGATGTATTATGAATCTCACGAAGTTGGGATCTCATAAACCGTGATGACGGCAAAACTGTTATGAATAGAATAATCTAAGCAAAGCTCGAACCCTAATGGTGTGGCAGTGGCTGTATATGAAGACCCTAGGGTTGTGCAAGACCCTCTGGACGCGCCCCTAATTGGGCTCAACTAGATACAAAGCCCAAAGGCCAAAAATAGGCGACACAGCACCAAAACAGATTCTGGACCCTCTCTCATTTCAACAATTCCCCGTGACTCCAGATGAATTTTGACATCAGACCGGTGGAATTCGAAAGGTCTTCTTCTTATCTTTCCGTGCATATATAGAACGTCCAAATCCGAGCCCGTATGCGTCCGGGGCATCCGTTTTAGTGCATACTGGTCCTAAGCCCCAAAACAGTCGAAGTCGGTTTTGGTTTGGCCTCCACCTTGGCTTCCATGTCCTTGCTGGCCCTCCACATCTCCAAGTCCTTCTCCCATCATCTCCTGGTCCTCTCCATGGTTCCTAATTATAATATAATCATTAGGTAGCAAACCATTCTTAAAAGTGACATATGATGAAGAACATAGGAACGAGCTCACCTCTAAATTTAGTCGTCGTGCATGAGCTCTAGTCATTGGACCTTGCAAGTCCAGAATCGGAGGAGTGTTGCATATATCCTTAGGAGTGATGTCCTCATCAAGAACAGACTGTCTGGTCTGGACAGTGACCGGACTGTCCAGTCAGTACGTCCAGCGAGGCTGTTTCGTGGAGCAACGGCTAGTTGGTTAGGAGCCTATATAACTTCGTTGCTGGGGTCTTGGAGACCTCTCCTGGCCAGAGGAATACCTGAGAGCATTTGGTAAGGTCCAAGAGGAATTGAGAAGAGCACTAGGAGGAGATATTACATATCTTGAGAGTGCTAGTGAAGAGTAGCTTGAGCATCTTGCACATCTTAGGCTAGGGTGTCCTTGAGGGTGTGATCTAGATTGTTACTCTTGGTCTATGGTGAGACCTAGACCGGTTAGGTGTCGGTGACCGAGACTATCATGATTGGTTGTGAAGGCCGTCACACGTTTATACACGGTTTGAACCCGCCGTTGAAAGGGGCATCGCTAGTGAGCGCCCATGTCGGCTCGGGGAGTCCGGCAAGTTCTCGAAGGAGGCGAGCTTGTGCTTTGTGCAGCGGTGATGCACACCGTGTCTTCACTCGAGGAGTGATTGCGGGCTCCTGTGCGAGAACTCCACTTGGTGGCGGGAGGGACAGGGACTCCGGCGGGAGTGGTCCAACGAGGATTAGGGGAAGGCGCCATCCTTCCGAGACCTCCGAAAAAAATCATGAGCATTCCTTGACCCTCTCTTTACTATTCCGCATTTGTGTGCTTTAGTGAGTAGGGTAACTTATGGCTTGCATAGGCTAGTGTGAATGGCTTCCGCTCTTTGTCTTATCATGAACACTAGCATGTGTAGGGTCTTGGCCTACTAGACTTGCATAGGTTTCCTTATCTTGTTAGACTCGAGTAGTGAAATTGAAGTATTTGGGTTCGTGAGCGGCTTACTGATTCAACCCCCCCCCCCCCCTCTCGGTAGGCCTTCGTTCTTTACAAGTGGTATCAGAGCCAAGTGCTCATCTTTGAGCCTTCAACGCCTTGAGTAAGGATGCCGGGACAGGCGGGAAATGTACCCATATTCAATGGTGAAGACTATGCTTATTGGAAGGCTCGCATGCAAGCCTACCTTCAGTCCCTTGATCCGGAGATATGGGCGGCCACTCACGAGTCCGATGCAGATGTGAACGTACTTGAGCCTAACTTCATTAAGTGTAATGCTAAGGCCAAGAATGCTCTGTTTGCTTGCATTTCTAAGGATGTTTTTGCTCAGCTCGATGCTAGTACCTCAGCACATGGTATCTGGACCGAGATTCAGGGGCTCTATGAGGGCACCAATGATGTCAAAGAGGAAAGATACTATGTGCTGAAGAACAAGTATGATCACTTCACTAGATTGCCACATGAGAGAGCTAACATTGTATATTCTCGTTTTCATGTACTTGTGGAGGAGATCAATGCACTTGGGGATGATTTCAAGATGAAGCACGTCGAGGTGATAAGAAGATTCTTGAGGCTATTCAAAGACCCCAAGTATGAGTCCATCATCACCTTCATCTTGCAAGGTGACCTCAAGACCAAGACCATGAAGGAAGTGGTTGGCAAGATCACCGCCTTCGAGAGCTACCAATTGGGGTTGGATGATCCTCAACCATCCAATCGTGCTCTACCAGCTGACAAGCAAGAATCTAGCAAGAGCAAGAAGCACAAGCAGAAGAAGAAGAAGACCCCAAGGCCAAGCACAAGAAGAAGAGGTTCTTCAACAAGGACAAGAGCAAAGGCAAAGGCAAAGCTCAAGACTACAAGAAGAAGACTTCTCGCAAGGACCTTGTTGGAGAGTGGACAAGTGACAACTCATGTGATGAGTCCTCTTCCTCAAGTGATGAAGAAGTGGCTGGTATAGCCATGATCAAGACCACACCTACACGAGCTCTTCCTCCACCTCCCACGTGCCTCATGGCCGCGAGCCAACTTGGGGAGAGTGAGGATGAGAGCAGCGATGATAGCGATGATGAGGAGCTCTCATGTGCCGATCTTTGGAGTATGCTAGAGCAAGCTCACGACATCGCCATCAAGAAATCCAAAATGTTGGATGTGGTAAGAAAAGAGTGTAAGTTGGCTAAGGACCGTGTTGGTGAACTTGAGAGTGAGCTCAAGAACTTTGTCACATCTCATAAGGCCCTAAACAAGAGTTATGACAAACTCAAGGGTGATCATGTAGAGCTTCATGAGAAGTACAAGGCCCTTGAGATCACTTATGAGGCCATCAATATTGAGAACCTTGCCTCTTCCTCCTCTAGTTCATCAAAGAGTGATGCTTCTACTATATGTGATGAACTAACCACCTCAGTTGAGGTTTCTTCTCTTGAGCCACTTGTTTTGAAGGAATATCACAAGTTCAAGGAAGAGAGGAAGATGGTGATGGATGGCTTTGAGAGGCTCACACGAGGTAGAGCCATCCACAAGGAGATCCTTGGGAGGAACCTTATGAACAATGTCTCCCACCGGGGACTTGGCTCATATCCCGCCGCCATCAACATCATAGGGACGAGTGATTCCATCCCTACATGGATCAAGCCCCTACTCGCCGACAACTACTATTGCAAGAGGTGTTGCAAGGATGGTCATGCCACCAAGGATTGTCCCATGGTGAGAAATTCCATTGTTTTGCCTAACGCTAACTTGTTCCATGAGAACACACATTTCAAGCTTTTTAGGAACAAGGATGGCAAGGTGAAAGCTAAGGCCTTGGGACCACCAAACAAGAAGAGGAAGGTCAAGAGCATATGGGTGCCTAAGTGCATTGTTGATCTTGATATATTGGCTACGTACAAGTGGGCTCCCAAGAACAAGACCTAGATGGTGGTGGTGGTGGACCGAGCGCTTTCATGAAGATCATGTAAAGTCCACCACAAGTGACATGGACCTCAACGGCCTATCTACTTATAAGGGAGGTAACCGTGTTAGTTCTTGGTAGTAGTAGTGTATTTTTCTTTCTCTTGCATTGTATGGTAATTAGGACTCCTTTGTGACTAGTATGCTTTGCATCCATGCATGTGTAAATAACTAAAAGAAAAACACATAAAAATTAGTCAATGTCTAACCCATCCAAGATAGCTACAAGCAAGGGGGGGAGTTTGAGATGGTTGTTTGATTTCTCTCAAGGAAAGGGCATGGCTTATAGTGAGTAATCTTGAGAGGGGATCAAACTTGACATTGTTAGGTTTCCTTTGTGTCTTGCTCTTAATATTGCTTGCATCCACATGGCATGTTTACCTTCATTGCATGTGTAAATTGCTTGTTGCATGCATCATATAGGAAACACAAAGCAGGCTTGTCACATTTGGAGATACTTGTGCCTCATGCTCTATATGAGATTACATCTCCGTAAGTGTGACCAAAGGAAAGGATTGTGCTTCATGCCCATTGAGCAAGCTCTTATGAACTCCGAGGTTAAATCTACTCATGCGGTTCATGGACTAAGGCTCATACATACCCTTGGTTCTTATTTGCCTTGATTCTTATTTGCTCGATCTTTCATTTGGCATTTGCGAAAACTATGAGGCTATAGTGTGCCATTATTTGAAAATAAGTGTTTGAGAGTTCCCTCTAAATTCCAGGTGCGGTGTTCTTTTGTGTGTTTAGTGAGGGCACTTGGAATTTGGAGAATTTCCTTGACTCAGCAAATTCTGGAAGTGACCGTACGGTCCGGTCTCTAGACCATGCAGTCCGGTCAGTGGCACTGGAAATAGTGCCTAGGGGGAGTCTGGTTGTAGAGACCGGACAATTCGGTCCTAGAGACTGGACAGTCTGGTCTGCTGTGGCTAGCGGACCCCGACTTGACCAGACAGTCCGGTGCAGAGACTGGACAGTCTGGTCAGTTCGCTTGGTCGCACGAAGCAACTTCAGATCCAAGCCGTTGATCGTTTCTTGATGGATCTCGGCCATCCGTTGGTTATTTGACCTAGGTCAATTGGTCAGTACTAAATTGGTTTCTTCCTCGTTCATAACCGATGTCGAGAACTTGCTCCCGATGCGCCGTCGCTGCCTCCGTCCACCTTGCCGCCACTGACATCGCCTCCCCCTACTGACTCGTTGCTCCACGCGCACACGCCACCGGAGTCGCCAAGCAGCAGTGCCGCCATCGCCCACACGCACAGCCACTGCACCCATGCGCGCCAGCCGCCGCCGCTAGTGTGCCCTGCCTCATCGGCGCTCACACCCGCCGCCCTTCACCGCAGTGCGCTGCCACCAGCAGCCATCGCCAACGACCCCACACGCACGCGTACTGTTCGATAGCCGAGCACCACCTCCACCGCAACACTAGGGCAAGGGTTTCCCCTCTCACTCCTATCTCCATTGCCGGCAGAGAGCAAAATCTTCGATCTTTTGGTGATTGGAGTGCGTTCCGCGGTGTTCTCAGTTCTTGTCATATCGATACTTCCTCTAGGGTATTGACACTTCTCTCAATTCATTGATATATGCCCTAATCTTCGAGTAATTAGTTGATTGATGCAATAAGTTCTAATTCCCATCTTTAGTTGTATTAATTAATTAATTAGCTCAACCTAGTCTGCAATTAATTCCATGCCTATCTTTTAATTGCATGTCTAGGGTTTGTCTCCTGTCTAGTCTATAGTTAGATTAATTGCTATTATTTGACTGTATACTAGATGACTCACACCAGCCACATATAGTCGATAATCACTATTGTTACTTTGCATAATTGTCTAGTGATCATGTCCTTCATTCTATGCTAGGGTTTCTATTGCACATTCTTTCCTAGCGGTGCTTTGCTTGTAGATGTATTAGGACTCTGTGCTTATCCCATCTACACCTATGTGCGTGTAGTGACAGCAGAGCAGCAGTCAGAGATGGCAGGGTCAGGGCAGGACAAGGGCAAGGGGAAGATGCCTGAGAAGCCAAAGACCAAGAAGAGACTAAGACTGGATCCAGAGTCAGAGAGAGCCAGGAGAGTGGCTAGGCACCTGGATGCCATGGACGAGTCACAGAGGACTCCGGGATCACGCTTGATCCTTGAGCACCCTCGTGAGGCACAGGGCCTGAGGAGGAGTACCAGGCAGAGGACAGCACCTCTAGCTATCGGAGTGGTACCACCGCCATGAACACAGCATATTTCGGTTTCCCGTCAGGGGAGATCGTCGAGAATTGTGGAACAGGGATCCTCCAGGCAGCAGGAGGAGGAGTACGAGGAGGAGGAGACTGGAGAGGAGTCCTCAGAGTCAGAGTCTGAGGAGCTAGTGGAGGAGGAGGAGTCAGATGAGGAGCCAGAGCAGACTGTTCCCTAGAGAATAGCTCACCGGGCAGGAGGTGCACTTGTGAGGTGTGCACGAGGAGGCTACAGAGACTGGTATAGGCAGCCGGAGAGCTGGACATCCTCAAGGTTCCTACAAAGGACCTTAAGGTACTTTGGTTTGTGTCCTTCGAGCAGTGCATACCAGTTCCCAGAGACCCTGTTGCCGAAGAGAGGTATTGGACGTCGCTACAAAGGAGGATAGGAGAGGGCTTGAGACGGCTTGTTGCACTGAGGACTAGAGACAAGGTGCTTGAGCAGCAGTAGTACACCACCTACCAGGCCATGAGGAGGGCCACAGGCACGGATATGGAGCAGTACTTCATGTACTTGATAGGACTAGCTGACCTAGTCACTGCTCCACTCAGGTACAGGGAGAATATAGTACTTGACTTCTACACGACACTATGGGTTGCCAAAGACCGCTTAGAGTTCTGGTTCTTGTTCAGAGGGCAGCCACAGCGAGTCACCAGAGAGGATCTGACCTAGGACTTCTTGCTTCAGACTTTTAGCTTTACAGGAGTGCCTATGGTATACTTGAGCCACCTTGCAGACCTCAAGGAGGGAAGCTACCTTCAGACGACCTTGTGTCGATTGCTTTCCCACCTCCCCACACTCCAAGCTTTGAGAGAGGCCCTGCTAGACTCACTACAGAGGCCAAGGTGGTGAGAGCGATAGTTGCCAGGACTATCATCCCTAGGTTGGGATATAGAGACGAGTTCACACTTCTCCACCAGTGGGCAGTAGAAGCTATCTTGAGGAGGCAAACCTTTGACTTAGCAGACCTCTTCATTGGAGAGGTAGAGGAGGTTATTTCTGAGAGGGTTGGAGGACGTCACTTGGTCTACGGGCCCTACATTTGCTATCTCTTGAGGAGGATGGGCCTAGTAACGCAGGAGCAGCATGACGCTTTCCCTGAGGTGACCACCAGCTACTCACCTAGAGTCCCTAGCGGATCCCAGTCTACCTCTAGCCAGCACATAGGAGAGGAGGAGCAGGAGTCATCGGTACTTCACGAGCAGGCAACTCAGCTAGAGACGGTGATTCCTGAGTCAGCCAGTACAGGAGCACCTCCCCAGCCGACAGGTTTGTAGTCTGAGGACACTGTCACAGTGACAGCACTTGCAGGACGGTTGGGTGAGTTTATATAGAGTGTGTCTGAGGATAGACGTCAGATGATGGAGATGATCAGAGGACAGGTAGAGCTTTAGCGCCAGTAGATGGATCTTGTCTCCGCTCTAGTGACTCAGATGACGGAGCTTACTCAGAAGCAGGCCGATCAGCAGCCAAGACCTTCAGTGTTCCCTCAGTTTTAGCAGCTATAGACTCAGCCAGGACCCTTCACTACTTTGATGACAGCACAGTCCAGTGGACTGTCACTCTCAGGGGTCTTACCGACAAGGGGAGCAGGACAGACTTTCTCTTCAGCACAGCTCTCTCCCGAGTCAGCCTTTTCTGTGTCAGCGTTGTTTGTCTCACCCTCACACTCTTCTAGCTCATAGATGACAGGACCCTCCAGCTCACAGCACGTACCGGTCAGGAGTCTGTTCTCAGACATTGTGCACACTACTCGTGCAGACTCCCAGACCGCCCCAGAGACAGCTACAGCTTCAGTTTACATCAGTTTTGTGTAACAAATAAACGACATATCACCTCTTCTAAAACCCACAACAACCCATGGGCACTTTGCAACAAGGATCATTTTATACTAAAAAAAGCCTGCATTTGCAGTACACAATTTTTTTTTAGATGCCAGCAAGATGAAAGATCTTATTTTATAATGAAAAATGAAACACCTAATTTTTTTCACCTGAAAATAGTTGTGTTGTTAGACTGCCTTGAAAAAATAGGAATATTATTAGACTTTCCCTTGACTTGGTATGGCAGACTCATAGTAAAGACCATAATTTTGTTTACATGTTGACATATATGTATTCGTGTAGCTCTTTTTCGAATATAATTCCATCCCCCTCCCCCCCCCCCCCCCCCCAAAAAAAAACATATGAGAGTGTGATTCTTTGCTTACCATGTGGATTACGACCAGGAGAACAACACGCTTGTGACCATACGCGATTCAGGAAAATTCATTACATAGGTATAGATTTTGAAGAATTGCTATAGCTTCTTGTGATTTCTTTTTTGTCCATTCAAAATTCTTAAATTGCATGAATGATTGGGTGAAGGGCACTATCCTTTGTGGGATGAGAAAAACCAAGATCACTTTGTTGGGAACTTGGCTTACGTGCATACTGTGATGGTGCAGCACCATATGCTTGCTAACAAAAGTGTTGATGATCATTTAATGGAAGATTTTCAACTTTTTACTCAAAAAGGGTCACTGTTTGATATTACTATGTTCTGATTTTCAATTTTTTTTACTCAACTTTTGTTATCAATATGCACCTAGTTGTCCATTGTTGACATATGTTTTAAGTCATCCTAAATGTGGGTTAATATTGGTGCTTGTCATATGTTAAGGGTACCTCTTAAGATGGTCTTTTCAATCGGTAAGGTCACTTTTTATCATCCTTGATGTAGAGAACTCTCTGGTGGCAAATGGGTGATGGTGGGGAGGGATTTTTGCAGGGTTCATTTTAGTAACCCTGGCTTGTTGTTGATATAGTCACCATAATTTCTCTCAATGATTTTTACATTACATATGCAATTAGGCATTTTCTATGGTTTTTCTTGCATGATGTAGATAGAGAGAAATTTCCTGCTTTGCATTTTGCACACTTATTATACAAGTTCCGTATGGTAGGTAGCAATATTGCATTGTTTCTCCATTCCTTGGTTGCATTTTTGGGATGGCAGTGTATACCTCATAACTCAATTATTTATTCTTACTAATGTGCTACTTAACAAATTTTACTATTACATTAACAGGTTAAATTAGCACTTCTATAAATGATGGTCCAGGATGTTCGATGTTGAGCTGTCTTTGTTCTGTCTTGTGTTGCTGCTATTGTTGGACAGGATATGATAAATTCGTTGGCCATTGATGAAGATAAGGAAAAATATGCAAGACCAGAATAGCCACTAAGAATCAAGTGATCAGCGGGTGACAAGTACTCCTACATAGAAGTCAGTTTCTCATTATAATTTAGGTACCACATAGAGGTCTCGTCGCTTCATGTTTGACTTTTTTTTGTGATCGATTTAGGATTCTTGATCAGTAATTCAGTATCCAGGTTTCATATGGGCTTCATATAATTTTTATTCTGTAACAGGGTCTCACTCTCAGACTGAATAACAATCCATTGGTGAGAGCCATCAATGAAGGGAGGACCTGAAGGCAGGCCATTATAGCAGTGATCTTGCATGGTTATCTTAGAAGTAGGAATAGTCACACCGTGTGTTTTTGCTCTTAATCATGTCAAAGTGTTGTGTATTGGTCCTGTTAAGTTAGCATGATAAGGGTGATTCAAATCTTGTACAATAATTTGCTATTAATTACTATAGTAATGATGATTACAACTCTCTGAAATGTTTTGCAAGTGAAAATTGAGCAAAGTGTTTACTTTGCTCAAATAATTGTGTTCTGTGATATGATACATTTTGATACTATATATGGAGGTTATTTGTAATAGTATGAAGTTTTAAGGGCATATACAATGGATGACATCAGCTGTCTGAGAGGAAAGCCACCTGGCATGTACATTGGATGACAACAGATGTTTGGGAGTAAAGCCACCTAAGATTTTATCTGACTTGGAGGAGAGAGGAATAGAGAATGGAGGGAAGTCATCGAGCATGCAGCCGATGTTCTGTTTGCGAAAAATCAGGATCCAATCGATGACATTTTGCCCGTTGTGGGGACATATCGTCTGTAACATCACAACTGGCGTACATCCATCCTGATCTGCTGCTCCGACTCTGATCCTCCATGGCGCCGGTCTAATCTGTCTCATCCGCACAATGCCCCTTCCCTCTACAATCTGATTCTGCATGGTTCCTCCTCTGTACTGCTGCGGTCCATTTTTCTGCCACAATTTGGCCCTGCGTGATTGCCCCATGCTACCTACTCTTTCGTGTGAGAAGAATGGATCAGAAAGATGCCTCAGCGATACAGATTGATGGGCCGCCATTGAAGTCAGGGAGAGACCACAATCTTCCACCCCTGCACGCAGCGGCACCATGTCCCTGAAGCGCTGTTGTTTTGTGGCGTTGCACGCTGGTAGCCTTGTCGCCGCATTATAGCATATATATGTTGGTCCTGTAAGATTTGGATTACTCGTATTTTTAAGCATTGCTTTGGGAAGTTAAAGCAGAGCCCAAGCCACGTGCCTCTGTGATTTCTTATTTTGGAACAGCAGGATAAGGTAGCCATGCCAAATTGTCGATGAACATGCAGGTACAACACAGCCAAATTAGCTTGTCTCATTGAATGCAAGTTATTTGCCTTGTACTGGAGTAACAAAATTACAGAGATTGACATTATGTTTTGGAGTTGCTTATTCAATAGGCTAGCAGAAATTATGTTTATAATCTATGTTTCTCCATTGAAAATTAATAAAGCATTGACATGCAGTAAGTTGTTCTTTTCAGTTTTCACGCTGATGTAAAGAAGCAACACAAAATAATCTACAAAGTTAAAATCACTTTTGACCATCACTTCTTTTAGTTGCATGCAAGAAAAAGTAAATTAGAATACCAAATAGACACATACTAGACAGCCATTATGAAAGATGTTTTTATTACTATTTTTCAATGATGACGTGGAAATATATTACAGACAACAGCCGTCTCGACCATTGTACATGCCCTACAGGTGTTTGCTTTTTTATTACAGACAACAGCATAAGTGTTAAATATAGAGAAAAGAAAATCGCAGAGCTCCAAAAGGGGTTGAGAACACATCTATATTTGTTTTACTTTTTTTATTATTGGAGTGGTTTGCTTACTATACAGGTGTTTGATTCACAAAAAAACTAATAGAAGCTGTTTAAAAAATAATAATTTTCCTACTTTTTTTTGTTCAGATATTGATATGGAAAACTATGATGACCTTTCGCGATCTAGGCAAGGGCAAAAGTTGAAAAATAAACTTATCAAAGTTGTTGGAATATGATCTAAACTTTTATAGATAATGAAATATGATCCAAACTTTAGACAATCCTGGTATATCCATATTTTATTTTATATCAATAATATGTATCATGATTACGCCCGTAGCAATGCACGGGTATTTTGCTTTTGTTTAAAGCAAGCAAAGTTTTATTCTTTTGTCAGGATTATGAGCATTGCCCATCAAACATACATGCATAGTGCCGGTAACATCTAGCCCAACAAGTCTACTTATCAGCGGTACTATATACCTCTGTTGCATTTTGTATATCTTCAGCATAGTATTGCTTATTTTTATTTACTAAAAATTATAGTCTAAACGATGGCCCTAGCTTCGGCTTTCCTCCATCACAATCAAGAACTGGTGGCTTCGGCTTTCCTCCATCACAATCAAATCAAGAACTGGCGGCTGGAGCGCTTGACTGGACACAGCTCTGGCGTGGCCGACAATGGCGCTGCCATTGTCCTTGACCTTGGGCATCAAAAAACATGCGAAACTTCTCTCCCTAATCTATGGATCCTACTTTTTTATTTAATTCATGATTCATGGACTACACGTCAATAGATTGGTCTCGGTGTAAAATTAATCGTCTCTCCCACCCTTGTCGTCGGCCATCAATGAGGTCTGACACTCGATATTTGGTGCGTGTTTTATCCAGGTCTGGACGTCTTCCATGGTAAGCCTTTGTTGCGGCAACATTTGGAGACCAGCAACCTTAGGCTGCGTCAATGCAGATATGTTAATTGTTGTTTATATTAGTTATATATGATCTCATTGTCTCTATTAGTTACAGAATCATATAGTGGTCTCTATTAATTTTCAGAAGGATGTTAAACTGATTTCGTTTCTTCCCCTTTGGCATACTTACTAAACACGAAGAAAGGATCAGATTTTTTTTATTGGAACTTTCACTTACAATCCTGCATTGAGTTTTGATGCTAAGCTGGAATACATTTTTTTATCCATCAGACACCAATAATATAGGATCAACAGCTAAGAAACATGCTACATTGGGATAATTACTCATCTGCATATCCATCATCCCATGAGTTAGAATCAAAGTAGGGTAAGCTGGCCAAAGTGACCGAGCAACTGGGTTGTCGAGCTAGAGGGATCGTCGTGGCGTTTTTTCATATGACTTCCACTTGATAAAGTGAGTGAGTAGACACCGAGCTGACGGTGATATCCAACTCATGAACCGTTGCTCGGTCAGGACCAGTAGCCGACCCAAAACTACTCGCCTGGGCATTCAAAAATAATTTTCTACATATAACTCAAATAATTAAGATTTTTTTTACAAAATTAGAACATGAATCATTGATCTTGACTCGTTTTCTTAGTTTCTGCACTCATAAGAGATGAAATTTGGTCTTCTTTGGTTTCATATTTGTACATATGGCAAATAAATAGATATGTATTTCATTATTTTGTCAAAATTTTGAGCATTTAAGTGCATGCCCTTGAATCAAGAGAGGTCCGCTAGTGGTCAAGATCCTGCCTGTAATTGCTCTGGTGCAAGTTCGACTCATACATGCAAAAAAACACAAGAAAGCGTCACGTGCATGAGTATTGCACTAATTAACTTGATTAATGTATTTGGAATAAAATAATTTGGAAAAGAAAAAGGATGTAGCCTTCCCTCGTGGGCATGTGAGTGATTCCGAGTCCTGCTTGCCCTCGTAGCTGCTGGATCAACTCGGCAAGTGCGAAAGTACTTGATCGGAAAAGATTCCGTAAACAACTCGAACTCGCCGGATTGGCTGACTCTTGTAATCTGGCATCTTTGTGATGCGATCGGCAGCACGCACATAGACGCACAAGTAATCTGTCGGTGTTGAAGAACACCGCTGGATGATGAGCGGTGCCTCTTGATTGACGCACTGCATCGGACTTCGAGGTGATACGTCGACATCCATCACCATCACGATGAGATCTTGGTATAGACCGTCGATGGATTCACTACAAGATTTTAGAGCTAATGTCATGGCAGTTATCATAATAATGTGATTTTTCTTGTAATTCATATATAGGGATTATTATTGCAATAATAATTGATTTTAGTTGCGATAGGTAGACGCATCGTGATAAGTCTATATGGATGCTTGTGCTATGATCTAGCTGTGTACAACGTTTCTCGTTTGTAAATGGAAAATTTTAAGTCATAAGACATTTGATTCATGTTTAATCTTGTGTCTAAGACTTAGCCATTTTTTATATGTGAACAACATTCAAATGAACTTGGCCGTTTTTTATTCATGGTAACTTACATGCAGCCAATCAAACACACGTCCTCTCATATCAGGATCAAACGGAACCAAGCAATTAAACAAGCAAACTTGTATTGTATCTATATGGATATATAGTACAGCTGTATTGGGCATGTATCCCACCTCTAACCAGGCCCAGAGGCAACGCATCTAGACAACCAAATCAAACACACCGATAGATTCGGTGGTGGACAACTCGCTCGTGCATTCAGCTCAACTCGGCACATCACCAGTAACGCTGTCCCCATTCTGCTGAACAACGACACCGACGGCCGACGGTTATGACGTCGTGCCTACCAACTCATCAAACAAAGTAACAAACACGCTTGGACTGTGCTCACATGGCTGGTAGTGGTATGACGTCAAACCTTGTGGCGGTGGGGCTATTCTATTTGCTAAGGCTGGCTGACTCCAACGGATGATCTATATGGCCACCAAAACCTAAAATAGGTTTTAAAATATAAAAAATAGTTTTCAACAGAGGACCTAAATGGCATACCTATTTTAGAGATCAGGGGTAGGCGACCCAGAAATAGAGCACCCATGAAGCGGCCCAAACGCTCACGACCTCCTTCCCCTTCCTTCCCATCCCTAACACCAGCTCCTTCCTCACCTCAGGCCGTCGAGCTCGTCCCGCGTCCAAGCAGAGGCGCTAGCGTCAAAACGCGAGAGGCGGCTTAGGCGGAGGCGGAAGCACCGGTAGGGATCGTGGCTAGCACGAGTCACCCACCGCTACGCAGGGGGTCGCGACGGTTGTGGCGTTGGGAGTCGAGGTGGCATGGGCGGGATTGCGGCAGCATGAGTCGGGGATCGTGGCAGCGCAGCCAGGGTCATGGCGGCTGGGGAGTCGGTGGTCGCGACGGCACGTCCGGGGTCGCGGCGGCTGGGGTGTTAGGGGTCGTGGCGGCGCCGGTAGGCGAACGGCAGCGTTGTGGGCAGTGGGAAACAATTGGGTTTGGGTTTGGATAGTGACCGTTGGAGATTGAAGTATTTTGGTAACCTATTTTCTTCCTATCAAGACCTATTTGAGGTTTTGGGTACCTCCTTCTGTTGGAGACAGCCTAACGGCGGCAAAAGGTATGACGACCGTACAAAAGGCCTAGTTTTTAAAGAATACTTTTTATAAATGTCCAAATGTAAAAAAAGTTTTTATAAAAGATTAAAAATAAAAAAAATTCACCACAAGAAATTTTTTGAGCCACTACTTCACCACTACAAATACCCTACATTGACCTGCTTAATTAGAGGCCCGTAAATTTTCACAAAACGCGGTCAGAGAGACAAATTTGGGCCCATACGGAGTCGGCCCGCGCAGACCTCAGACTTTCAGCTTTAGGTTTGCTACGAGGTGAGGAATAGAATATGGCTGGACTTTTCCATATATATTTATATGATAATAGTATCTTTGTCAAGGGATGAAGCCGGCCGCCGCCTCATAGTAGATCCCCTGATTTGCCCGCTCGGTCGCATGAAGGCTCCGGCGGATTTGCCATCGATGTCCCGGTCGGCGGCCTTGTCCAGGTTTACCCCTCTATCCCACTTACCGTTTTGTTTGCCGAACTAGTTTGCTTGATGCAGATCTGCGGCTGCGAGCCGCCGTTTGCTCGCATCTTGTAGATCCCTCTGATAGAGTAGCAAGATCCCGTAGACCTCGATCCTTTTCTTTTAGTACTACTATGTTCATGCCGTTGCCGAGAATCATGATGTGCCGACTCTTACAATTCCAAGGGGAACCGTCGTTTCGCTTGTGGTCTGTTAGGAGTCGGAATCTGCAAATCCGAGTCGGTTATTTATATCTGATTGTATATATATGCATACGAATATGCAGGGCGCAACGGCAGATTCAAGGCAATCGAGACTAACAACATGAATCCACAAGTCACAAAACGATTCCGTCAGATGGAGGCAGCAGATTCAATCGCCGGCAGTGGCGGTTACATCTCAGATGACATACTCTTCTTTCAAATTCTCGTACTACTTCCTGTGAAATGCCTTGTACGCTTGCAGTCCGTCTGCAAGTCCTGGCGTACCACAATAACGAGCCCTCATTTCATACGCCATCACCTGGAGCTTGGCAGATCCAGGCCTTCCATGCTCTTGGTCCCTCGGAAGTATCAGAAGGCTGGAACTTCCAGCAGGGGCAACGCAAGGTTGCCAAGCTTATCCTCCAGAGGGAATTTCACCCATTTGGCATCCCAATGTTCAGCATCCCTCTCCATTGCGATGGACTGGTCTTGATCTCGTGCATAACAGGGAAGGCTTTCATGTGCAACCCTTCCACAAGGGAGTTTGTTGAGTTGCCACCTGATAGCACCAACGTTGCATCGGACCATAGGGTAGCCTTTGGTTTTGATCCTTGGAGTGGTACTTACAAAGTGGCTAGGCACTTCCTCCGCTCGTATAGAGAAACCCCCGAAAAGCATGGGGACGGTCTTGTAAGAGAATACAGTTGTGGGCATATGAGATATTAACTCTAGGCGACAATAACCAAGCTTGGGAATGGAAGCTCACCATGGATCCACCGTACCCTATCAAAGCAAGGACCCCAATCTGTCTGTCGGGATCCTTCTATTGGAGTGCTCTCCAGTCCATGGCTGATGACAAGGTTATCTCAGATGTTATCCTTCGATTTAGCTTATTTGATGAAACATTTTCTGTTCATCCTAACCCACCATGCAGGGATTTTCTAAGCGAGAATGATGTGATGTGTGAGCTACAGGGAAAGTTATGCTATGTCCATTCTGCCACTTCGTGGGAGATTGCCATATGGTTGGGAGATGATGGACCAAATCTTACTTGGTCTTTATCTCACCGTGTTAATTTGCCGATACCAAGGAGTCTTCTTGTCTTTGCTTGTGCATCTGTTGAGCCGGACAAGATATTGCTCTCCATTGATGCCACCCACATTTTTTAGTACAATCTCCGAGATGGATATCTTGAAGCAGTAATGAACATGGGGATGGACATGTTGTATGACCATGAGAATGGGACAAAATTCAATACTGGTGCACTCCCGATTGCTCACTATATGGTGCCTTATGTTGAATCACTGCTGCGCATTAGGCCAATGTAATAAGCGACCAGATCGTGTGTCAGCAAGAAATGTTTGGTCGGGTGCATATGTGTAACTTTTGTTGCTTTGTATTCAAAAGCTTATTACTTTATGCAGGATTATCGTATTGTGTTCCATTGTATTTGTTAGATTTCATTATGAGTTGATGTCTTATTTCTTTGAAACTTATAATCTCCACTAATTAATTTTCTTAGGTCTGTTCAGTCTGCCAAAACTTTTGGTGGTTCTGCCTCGTGGTAGTTTTGACTCCAGGTACAGAGACCTGGTGGAATAAAACACTAGCTGGTGTATCGATGGATGAAAAGAGGAAAAGAGCATCAATCATGATATACACCTTATGGGGACTTTGGAAAGAAAGAAATAGAAGAAATTTTAAACACTCAGGCAGCAACCGAAAGAGGTCCTGATGCTAATCAAACAGGAAATTAGAAAAAGGCAGTAACCTTTCGGCTGCCAAGGAGAAGGGGATTCTATAACTCATTATTCAAGCTTTCGGACGCCAAGGAGAAGGGGATTCTATAACTCATTGTTCAAAAAAAAAAAAAATTAGGCCGTGGTTGGAGGAGAGTGATTTTAGGCCGAACTGACAGCAGTAGTGTCATACTTGAACAATTTTGGTCGTCAACAAGTATGATGGCCACAAAGATATCGATTATATCACCTTGAAGAAAATTAAACATTGCGCTCAATGAAAGTGAGCAAACAAGGAAATCAAAGATGAATAATTCTTCTTTGCCGCAATTTTTAGAAAATGATGCAATATTTTCATGTTTCAATAATTCTACAATACAACAATCTAATTTGCACGATACAAATTATAAATTTGCTAAATTCTACATCTAGCAATGCAGCAATACGGTCAAAGCACTAGCCACTAGCAGTACCGTGAGGGTGCGCCGCGCCTGCCTGTTCAAGTGTCCACTCACTACCGCGAGCCAAACCAGCCTCTCACCTAGCGGAGCCTGCGAGTCGCACTTTCCCTGCTTAGCTGCTCTCATCGACCCAACGGGCGGGCGCCGCACCGGCCACGGATGGGCCAAGCCCCAAGAGGCCGAAAGGTCTTGGTCTTGAAATCTCTATTAGGTTACGTTTGGAAGTAGACATTAAAGACCTTGGAATTGAATTAAGTTCAATTCTAATTCAGCATAGGCATCGAATTGAGTCCAATGATAATTCTATTGTTTGATTGTCAAATGAATTTGTTGAATTGGAAATCAGATCGAATGAAATCGAATTGCCTGCATATTTTGAGGGAATCGAATTGCAAAGGTACCTGGAGGCGGCCGGAGATGTAGAGTGAGGCCATGGCGGCATCGGAGTTGGGGAAGAAGGCGGAGGTCGCGGGGTGCACGAGACGCGCGAGCACGGATCCGCCGCCCAGGGCTCTCCGACCGCTGCTACAAGACGACGCCGGAGTTGGGGAAGAAGGCGGAGGTTGTGGGGCGCACGGGGGCGAAGGAGCTTCGAGAGGGGCATCGTCGAGGTCGCCGCCGCTAGGAGCTGCCAGAGCCCGGAGTTGTCGGAGCTAACTGGAGCTCGAAGCCACCGCCGGAGTTGGGGAAGGAGGAGCTCGGAGGACGGTCAGGGGCACCGGAGCTCGAGCGACGACCGGGGCGTCAGAGCTTGGAGGGTGGCCGGGAGCACCGGAGCTCGAGGGACGGTGGGGTAGAGCTCGCAGGAGAAACGGAGCTCGGGGTGGAGCGCGTGAGTTAATTCTGTCTGATTCAGTGGGGTCAAACTCCGAATTGAAGATGGGCTCCTTCATATGTTCTCAAATCTACTGGAATTGGGCTCCAATTCCAATTTCAATTCTAACTACATCCATCTTTACCTACCAATACGGGTCCCTTTGGAACACATGATTATAAAAACACAAGAATAGGAAAAACAAAGGAATCCTATAGAAATGCAATGTAAAACAGAGGATTGAAAAACACAGGAAATTTTAAGATGTAGGCCTTTGGATAGGGCGTAGGAAATTCACAGGAACATGAATCTCTAAGTGCATAACCAGGTTAATAAACTACAACATGATTTCCTTTTGTTAGCAGGTGCATGCATACGTACAGTAGGCAGCAGTATGCAAGCTCTTTTGTTAGCAGCTGCATGCATACGTACAGTAGGCAGCAGTATGCAAGCTCTTTTGTTAGCAGCTGCAAACCATTGTTTTGCCTCGATCCTACACGATAGGAATTGAAAAAGAGCTCGGATCTAATGTTTCCTATCCTCCAATTTTCCTGCAAAATCACCTTTATAGGAAACTTTTCTTTGTTTTTCCTTAGTTCCATTCGTCTATTCCAAAGGCATGAACAGGAATCTTTCCCATAGGAATTAGAATCCTCTATTTTTCCTTCAAAATTCCTTCAATCCAAAGGGAGCCTACATGAATTGTGGTGAGGTAGTCTACACCCGACGTAAAAACGTTTTCCCCCTAATCTGTCGCCCCCGACGATACTCTGCCCACACTGTTTCAAACGATAGCAGTAAAAGCTCCAACTAGAAACCAAACGCTTCATCTACCTCCGCACAACTACCGATACTTTGATCTCGACATCCCGCGACGTGCTTCATCTCCCGAGACTTTGGCCTCGACCTGACCTGACGCTCTGCATCGTCGACCTCCAGCGAAGCATCGTCGGCGTCGACTTCCTGCGAGCCGCGGCGATCGTGAACTCAACGCCGACACAACCCAGGGCGTCAGCAACAAGAGCCGCGGCGATACAGGGCTTCAGGCGCAACAACTGATGAATGGGCTTGAGGCGCCGCCTTGAACCATTCAAAGTACGTGACCTTGTTCTGAGACTAATAGAGTTCAGGATGCATAGAATTTTCCAAATAGAGTTCACGTTCTGCCGTGACGCTGATGAATGGGTTCGGTTGCTACCTGCCGTGACGCCCACAGCAAAACCAGAAGAGAGACCAAAAAAATGAACGACACTGCGGTGTGGATACTTCAGCCTCCCCCATTAGTACCTTAGTTCAGGATGAGATTACTTCAGGATGAGGTTTCTCCAGGAAAGGGCAAGTTTGCCTTGTAAGAACCTTGATTTCATTTAATAAATAAAGCTCACGTTCTGCCTAATAGAGTTCATGTTCATAGAGCTGAAACAAATGATCAAATGGAAACTTGTTCAGGCCTAACATAATCTGACTGTCATGTTCAGGCCTAACATAATCTGCTGCTCGTAGTGTTTTTAAAAAAATGGAAACTTGTTCTGCTTGCTATACAGAGCTGAAACAAAAAAGTGGTTGTTTTTAATCTGGTGCTCGTTTTTATCCATGGGAGCAGCTGTACATTTTTAACACTCTGCCTGATAGCAATTATCGCTGCGTGAGTCTGCTGGTTATAATATGCGCAGTCAGCACTTGAATCAGATTATAAATTGAGTTCAGTTTATATGTCCTGTCTGCTGGTTTCACCTGACAGGCTGCTGGACACATTCAGAACTTTTTCAAGAGAAGATGCCCTTTACTTTGGGCTCATATTAAACTTTCACAATGCTTTCATCTTCTCTTTTCCAACCAAAATGAAAGAAAGCTTAATTATCTGTTCTTCATTTCATTGTAGCTTTCCTGGACACAAACTGGTGTTAGGCTTCTGCTTTTTGGCGTGGAACTATGGATCATGACAAGGTTAATCCAACAATACCGGCATTTGGCGATACTACCAACACCTTGCAGTCTGCAACTCTGAAAGAAGGTGAATTTTATGGTGTATTGCAACTAAATATTTATGGTTAACTCACTCTTAAAATGGGTATCTTGTAGTGCCACCAAAGAGAAAACCCACTGAAGCTCAATTGGAGGCTAGACGACGTAGAGGCAGGGCGAACTACGCGAGGAAAAATCCAATAACAAAAAGGAAAAGAAAAGATACCCAACCGTGTGATGTAGAACAAGGTTTGGTTAATTTTCTCTCAATTCTTCTTCCATGTTGTAGTGCGTCTCTCTATTGTTCCTCCAATTGATGCTTATTATATATGACAGCAGACATCAAAGAAAACTGGGAGCCTGATGATGTTGCTGACTGGTTACATAGAAATGATAATTACACTATGAATAGGCATTCTGGAAGTCTGGAGACACTGGGTAATAATAATGTTTTCTAATTAACTTAAATGTAAAATGATACTATATAGGTGGAGATGCCAAGACATTATATATTGCTAACATGTTCGAATCTTTCATTTTGAACTCGTCAGTGGGATTAAATACTCCAGAAATTCCAGTCAACGAATCAAAAGAGGGTTCGAGCATCGAGTTGGTTGTACTATCTAAGAAAGGTATAACAATCATGTCATTGTTTTCATATCATGTTGAAAAGTGCTATTTGTGTCGGCAGAGCATTATTACAGTCATCACCGTGGTACTCACTCTTTAGTAGACACAACACTAATGGGGGATCGGAGTGGATATATTGGTTCAGGGGCTGATGTCTTCCTTGATTTGACAAGCACCCCCTCCAGATAAACCATGGAGAAAGATGGTGTTAGTCCACAGTCGATTGCCATGGAGAACCCAGATTGGGTACCTGAAATGGTGTTTCCAGATAAACGAAGGGCATTTCTTGATGATGCCATGAAAGATGATTCTATCCTCTGTCCGACATGGTGCCCCCTCCATATACCTAAACAGACCTGTCATGAGCCCATTGGTGACTCTTCTGATGACCTAGAAATGCCAAAATTGACACGACACCATAATGTGGCAAGCGGTGAGCGGTCAGTTTTACGGATTCGACGTCAGCAATTCCATGAGCTCTGCCATGCTCGGCCATCAAAAGAAAATGAAGACGAACAAGAGGGCTTTGATACTGATTTGATGGCAGCTTCACACACAAAATGTGGAGATGCTATTGATACCCACGGTAACTTAATCTGAACCACAACTTGTGTTCTCTGCAAACATCTTACGGTGATGATTTTTAAAATTTTTTATATCTTACTGTGCATTAAAACGATGTGCAGGTCATGTATCTGATGCTCAACAAAGCCAAGATCAGGAACCTTGTTTTGTGCAAGAAGCAACTGGGGGGCATGATGAAATAAGCTATGAGCACGACGATGGAGAAGAAGACGATATGTGGGCTTACCAAGGTTGTTGCAAATCAATTAAATACTCTGAATAAAATTTATAGAGGTGTTGGTCACTATTTATATTAACAAATAAAATCTAAAATATATGCAGGTGATGAAGATGGGGTTTCTGAAATCTCTTGCGACATACACCATAGAGATGATGATGATGCTGAGGCAAATTTACTGGAGCCTGACCCATATGATTATGTATATAGCAACCTCCCAGAATCAGAACATGTTATGCCAGACGCCAAAGAATGTGGACATTGTGGTGCTAAGAGGTTTCACAGGGAGCCACCAGGATTTTGCTGTCGGTCAAGTCAGGTTCAGCTGAAACATTATGAAACAGTGCCTGAACTAATGAAGTTGTGGACAAGTACTAAGGATTCTACTGCTAGGCATTTCCATGATCACATTAGATGGTTTAATGGACATTTTTCATTTACTTCACTCTATTGCAGCCTTGATGATGAAACCACAAATATGAAGAGGGGAAATGGCATCTACACATTCTGGGCCCATGGTCAAATGTACCATAACATAAGAGGTTTTGGTAGAGAAAGTGGACTAGAGCCAAGCCATCTGGAACTATATTTCTATGATGATGATCTTGCACTACAACATTGTTACCGTTGTTGCAGAAGAGAGCAAAAACAGAAAGATGAAGAGGTCATTGCAATGTTGGTTGATATACTCAAGGGCAACCCTTACTCTGAGAACCTCAGAACAATGGGACAGGTTGAAAATGTTGAAGAGTACCGTATAGCACTTAACCTTGATGTTCAAAAAGATCAGAGGACTTACAACCTGCCCCTATCATCCGAGGTCGCTGCAGTGTGGGTTGAAGGAAGGGATCATGTAGACCATATTGATAGGGGCATAGTTTTACATGGACACAATAGAGATATCACAGGCATACGCTCATAATGCATCTTATGACCCGTTATCTTATCCCCTTTTCTTCCCTTGAGGAGAACCTGGTTGGCACACTGATATACCAAAGCACGGGTGGAACTACGCTGATGTCTTGAAAGAGTCAGCTAGAAAAAAAGCAGCAGGTGCCCGGGATACCTCAAAAGGTTAGCCTTTAATCCGTACTTTATTGAATTATCACTTTTTTACACTGTAAAATTTATTAAGATATTATGTTAATCAATACAGGTTCAGGTGGGGGAAGGATGTCTATTTCGATACGGGATTACTATTGCTACAAATTTCAGATGCGTCCAGGTATATTTAATCCACTAGTATATGGCAAGCGTCTTTTTCAGCAGTTTGCTGTTGACACATACATTAAAATTGAGAGCAACAGATTAGAATACATCCGGAACCATCAAATCGAACTACGGGCTGATTTGTACCAAGGCTTGTGGGACACTTTGAGTGCATGAGAGGAAAAAGGAGCAGCCAGTGGAAAATGAACTGTGTTGTGCAAGTCGTTTATCAGGGGTCCGAGGGACCGTCGAAAGTGCTATATGGATGCCATGGCTCTGGTCCAAAAGTATGGAAAGCCAGACGTCTTCCTTACCATGACATGCAACCCCAACTGGAAAGAAATCAGAGAAAATCTTGAACCAGGACAATCAGCACAGAACCGTTCGGATCTTGTCATCCGGGTATTCAAGGCTAAGTTAGAAGAGATGAAGGACCTGCTATTCAAAAAACATATCCTAGGACGAGTTAAAGCACGTGTGTATGTTGTGGAGTTTCAGAAAAGAGGATTGTCTCATGCCCATTTCCTTCTTATAATGAAACAGAGGTATAAGCTGACATGCCCAGATCAATATGATCACCTGATATGTGCTGAGCTACCAGACAAAAAGAAGTATCCCCTTCTACATCGAATTGTCATGAAATGGATGATGCATGGTCCATACGGATAGTTAAATATGGATTGCCCATGCACACGTGGTCGAGAATCTTGCAAGAATCGCTACCCATGACCATTCAACCAAGCAGGGCAAGGACTCATACCCTATGTACCGGAGACGAGATGATGGTCGCACTGAACTTGTTAGAAAGCATAATCTGGACAGTAGATGGGTTGTCCCATACAACCCTTACCTTTTACAATACTTCAACTGTCACATAAATGTTGAGGCTTGTGGAAGCATCAAGGCGGTGAAATATTTATTCAAATACATATACAAGGGTCATGATCGTGCAACTGTTACTATTTGTGAGGCTAACAACAATGATGATAATGTCGATGTTGATGAGATTAAATAGTACAGGGATGCAAGATGGGTCACTCCTCCTGAAGCATTGTGGAGGATCTTGTTCACACGAAAATCTTCACGCGTGACTTGGGAGATCTACTTAGCTCCAGTGCAGGCTCAATACAGAAAACCGGGGCGTGCCAGTCAATTTTTTCTACAAATCAACAAAGATATGAACGGTTAGATATTGTGGGCCACCGGTCTAGGATAGGCCGGTGAAGAGAGCCGATAGGCACTGTAGGTGAAATCAGCTGATATCATTATAAGAATAAATATAAAACAAGATGAACCAATCGGCTGACTATATCGGCTTATCAACAAATTATATATATAAAATAATGTTCATTGTAATGCCGATAAAGGTTTGAATCAAACGCAGCAAGATCGAAGAGATAAAAGGAATCATGCCAATACTTGCTGAGTCAATAGTGCAGAGTCGATACGGCAGAGTCGATAGAATTACAGTATGCGTGTGAAAACCTACCCTATCGATAGTGCTAAGTCGATAGATTTAATAACTAGTATTGTAAATATGTCTTAAAATCATAAATCAATCTTGTTTAAACAAGGGGGCAAACGACTGTCAAAATATATGATATGATCGATTAAACACCAAAAAGTCTATTAAACCATGATAACCTATCGGCTAAATGTCCCGATAGAACTCTATCAACTCAACCTACAAACGGATCGAATTTAATCCTATCTATCCAGTAACAGGTCGGAACTGATGCAACCTTACTGATTTGAATAGATCGAATTTAATCGAGAAAGTATTCAAACACGGTAGATAGAGCTAGATTTAATCTATTTATAGATAAAATCAATAAAGTGACTCAAATAATAGATCTAAATAGCACTTATGGAACCTACTGAGATCACAATAGATCGGCTTCAACCAAGACAATATTGCAATCAAAGTCGATAGAATAAACACTATATAGATCTAATTATTGGATAACTAGCAATTCTAACGATAACAACTAGAATATCAAATCAATGAGAAAGTACTAGTTGAGATTGATAGAATTACCGAGGGTAACTAATCCAAGTCTCTCGCCAAGATCGGAGCCGATGCAGCCTACATGAGACGAGGGTTTTGTCGAGTAGGAAAAGTTGGCGATGCGTCGAATTGTATTGAACGAAAGTGTTATTCTCTACGTACAAATCCTATTACATATTTATAACCTCATGCGAGAGGTTAAACAAACTGACTATTTTTAGAATAAAGATCTAAACTGAAAACATAATGAAAATAAAATAACCCTATCAGGCCCACTTAAACTCCTTCAGTCATTGAATATCATTGACTTCGGCCGATTCCACTTCCCTGTTTCTGACTTGATGGGACTGGTTAAATTCTAGTGCTAACACATGCCCCCTGAGTCCGGGGTATGAAATACTTTGTGCGCCGGATTTTATTTCCTCGTTTACCACGCGTATTTACTGGCAAACCACCCACTATCAAACTTCGTCTTTATGACATACCCCCAACTACTCATGCTCCTTTTAATTGCAACTCATCATGTTCCTGCACCATCTCGACTGCTGGGCTTGACCGTCCTCATCCTAATCTTTCCTTCTCGAACCTGTTCACTTCCTATTCTCCTCAATAAATATAAGGCGGCGCCTGGGTTCTTCAAAGGTCATGTGCAGACCTTATAAATAGCTCCTCTGATCAGCCCCCTTTTACTTCAACACCTTCGGCCATGGGCCTTTTTCTGAGAGCTCTGACAGAGAAATACCATCTATCCCCGAATCTGCTAAGCTCTTCATGGCGAGTACTTTTCACCTCTTCAATCTTCAGAGTGATCGTTTCAATCCAAAATCCACAACCACTTCAGCGTAAAAAATCAACTCACTAGTTGGTTTCAGGCGACCCAATCATGAAGAATGGCATCAGCTAGGCCGCCCTCTCTCCCCCTTGTCCATCAGGTAATGCCTGATAACAACGATGCTATTGGGAAAAAAGAGCCAAGCTGTTGAACTACCTTTGTTCTTAATTATGTGCCCTTTTCTTGTACTCGGGATAATTACATCTTCATCCCCCATCTGTAATAGGAGAATAGGTCTCTCTAGAAATCGATTACCTGCGAGTAATCAACTCACTTTTACCTTGTATCGATATTCCTCTGTAACTTCTTCTATCACCATTGAATGAATATATGTACCATCTTTATTTTGAATTCAGTGTTGATATTTTTTTATATTTTATTTTATGCTAAGGGCAATATTTGAAATATCGGCCATCTCAAGTCGATGTATTCCTATCGGCTTTTACCATCTAAGCACGATATTAAATATCGGCTATTAATCAACGATGAAATCATGAATCGACCCAAATACTTGGATAATATTGTTTCAAATATTTACCATTAATTAGTCTCCCAAACTCTTCTCCATCCAATCCTTGAAGAAAATATGCATTGCCAGGTGCACATCGGCTCACTTTAAATGGACCTTCCCAAGTTGGTGACCATTTTCCAAAATGATTATCTCTGGAGCCGATGGGCATTATTAATTTTCAGATGAGATCTCCCTCTAAAAAACTCTTGGGCACCACCTTTTTATTATAAAACCTAGCCACTCTGGTCTTATTTTCTTGAATATTTTCTAGGGCCTTCATCCGATGTTGTACATCTTCCAGTTCATCCAACATGACTTGCCTGTAATCATCAGCCGACAACTGGTCTTGCATCTGCACTCTTCTGGATCCTAGATTTGTTTCCCACGGTAAAACTACCTCATGTCCATAAACCAGTTGATAAGGCGGCACTTTAATTGACCCATGACAAGCCATCCTGTATGCCCATAAGGGTTTAGCAAACATTGTATGCCACTTCTTAGGCTGTTCATCAATCTTTCTCTTAATCAACTTAATCAAATTCTTGTTAGATGCTTCTGCCTGACCATTGGCCTGAGCATAATATGGTGATGAATTTAGGAGCTTGATCCCCATACTGTCAGCAAAGCTTTGAAACTCTTCTGAATTAAACACAGAGCCCTGATCAGTAGTAATAGTTTGTGGCACACCAAACTGATATATAATATGCTCCTTCACAAAGTTGATCACATCTCTAGTAGTAACATTCTTCATAGGCACTGCTTCAACCCACTTTGTAAAGTAATCTGTAGCTGCCAAAATATACTTATGACCTTTGCTTGATGCGGGAAAAATTTGACCAATCATGTCCATCCCCCATCCTCTAAAAGGTCATGGCTTAATAATGGGGTTCATAGCCGATGCTGGTGCTCTTTGTATAGCTCCAAACTTCTGACAGTCCTGACATCCCTTATAATATTTGAAGCAATCTTCTAGCATAGTCGGCCAATAGCATGCAGTCCTTTTTAACAACCACCTCATCTTATGAGCTGATTGATGTGTACCACATATTCCTTTGTGAATTTCACACATAACAACCTTGGCCTCTTCTTGATTCAAAGATTTTAATAACACACCATCAACTGTTCGATAATAAAGTTTCTCTTCCAGTAAAACATACCTCAGTGCCATATATCGGATTCTTTGAGACACTCGTTGAGTTGGATCCTTGAGATACTGGATGATCTCGACTCTCCAATCCTCTTAATTGACATCGACTATGTCAACAACTGTTCTGTCACTGTTCTCTTGATAGCCCGATGCTCTCTGCGCCAGATTGTTTGCTTCCATATTCTGCTCTCTTGAAACATGTTTGAACCTTATTATCTTGAAATGGTGCCACACATCTTGACACTCGCTATAAAATAGCCTCAACACATCATCCTTGCACTCAAATTCTCCTGCCAGCTATCGGAGTACCAGTAGTGAATCTCCCACGATCTCAATACAATCAAGTCCAGCTTCTTTTAATATCTACAAGTCTGCAACCCCTTCAGCACAGCTCTGTACTCAACCTGTTTATTAGTTGACACCTCGGTAGTAAATGCAAACTCAAATCTTGCCCCCTCCCCCCCCCCCCCCCCCCGAGGTGATATGATCACAAGCCTGACACCACAACCATTTTTACAAATGGATCCATCAAAGAATAACAGCCACGACATTGGCTCGACCATCGAGACTTTAGATCCACAATGCTCAACTACCAAATCAGCTAGCACCTGACCCTTAACAGGTTTAGCAGATTCATATGTGAGATCATACTCCGCTAAAGTAAGAATCCACCGTGCATACCACCGTGCACTCAGTCGATAGCAGATAATGTCTCAATTTCACACATGAGAAATATAAACATAAATATAACTTCTCAATCCTGGCATACTTGGTTTCAGCATCGATCAATCTTCGGCTCAAATAGAATACAACTCTCTCTTTACCATCCTGTTCTTGAACCAAAGTCGAACTGATCGACTTTTTATCAGCCGCGAGATAGTCTTAATGGTAACCCCTCTCTTGGTGGCACCAACACAGGTGGCAAAACCAGATACTTCTTGATATCATCAAATGCTTTTTGATGTTCTGCCTCCCATACAAACTTCTGATTTGCCTTCAACTTTAACAACAGAGTGAACACATCGAGTTTACTACACAGATTTGAAATGAACCTTCTGATGAAATTTACTTTGCCAATCGAAGATTGCAACTCTGTCTTATTGACCAGTGGCTCGATATCATTAATAGCTTTCATGCTCTTTGGCCCAATTTCAATTCCTCTTTCGTGCATAATGAAACCCAAAAACTGCCTGGCCGAGACACCAAAAGCACACTTCTTTTGATTCATTTTCAAACCATACTTTCTGGTTCTTTCTAACACTTCTTGTAGATTGGCTATATGATCTTCTATCCTTTTAGACTTCACTACCACATCATCAATACAAATCTCCACTAACCTGCCGATCAAATTGTGCAACATATAATTCATAGCTCTCTGATACGTAGCCCCAGCATTCTTTAACCCGAACGTCATGACTACCCATTCATATAACCTAAGTGCCCCTGGACACCTGAAAGCAGTCTTCGGTATGTCTTCTTCCACCATAAAAAATTGATTGTAACCAGCATTACTGAGAAACCATGTGGAGATGTGCCATAGTTTGCAATATATGTGATGAGTAATTGACTTGAGCGGATTTGGTGTTTGAGTTAAAATACAGGAATCCGGGGATTGCATATGTGTGTGCATGATTATGGTTTCGACTAATCGGAGTTGGTAGAGGTATTGGTGATGTTGCAGGAGATGGGAAATATGTTTGCTTGTCTCATGATGTGTAGGTCCCTGGAGTCGACTTGGCGGTCAACGACGAGAGGATCGGGCACAAGTAGGGGACTTGGGGCCAGACGATCGAGATGCCGGGTGAAGTCAAGGGTGATCCACACCGTACACGTGGAGAGGCAAGAAGCACGGACGGTTTCGTGGTTGAGCCTCAAAACCGTGGTGGTGATGAAGACATCGTGTTGACCAAGTTAAGGCGAGCGGGATGCTGGTGCAAGTGACAAGGGGGCCCAATGGACAGGGACCAGGAGAGACTTGCCAGTGGTCAGGATTACGGGACGAGGTGACACGCGTCGATATAGAGAAGTTGCGCTTTGAGAAGCGTGCAAGGCGGTTTCCGGTTTGGGCCTCAAAATTGGTGGCGGCGATTGGAGGTGCACGTGGCACCATCGCGGAGCTTGCGTCGAGGGCAAGCAAAGTTGTGAAGGGCTCGATGGCATTCGGGCGACGAGAAAAAAGATAGATGGTTATGCCCCCGGTGGTAGGTGGGTGTGTTATGTAGGTCAAGGGTAGAGTGGTCATGTGGACAATAGACCCTAGGCCTTTATAAGAAGGGGTAAGGCTAGTGGAAGAGGTGCCTCTCTTTCCCTTAGCCTTTCCTTAGGTCTTCATTCAAAGTGCTAGGTTAGGTCTTCATGTTTTAGAGGAGAGGAGAGTGTGTGTGAGAGACATCTGTTGCTCTTCCAAATAGTGGGAGGAAGAGAGTGGCTTCCTAGCCTTGTACCTATAGATCTTTTAAGCATGTTTCCATGATAAGAGTTTATTTTCATGCTCAAGATCTTCCTCTCTCCCTAAATCCCTAATTTCTCTTTTTTCCTATATTTGGAGCTATTTTCGTGGAGATTTTTGATCTTATTTTTGAGTGTGTTTTGGTGCGAATTTCTTGAGGGATATTGGTGCTAGGACATGCCTAAACATTCCTCTATGGATCCTTGATTGAATCCTAGGCAAGAGCACCTTCAATTTCGTGGATTTCCTCAAGAACATTCAAACCCTAGAGCTTTCGGTAAATCCTCAAATTCACGATGCATTCTTGAGATTTTTGTGTGATTCCACTTGGAGACGGAACGTTCTACCATGATGTATCTCTAGTTCAAATTTCGTGATTTTTGGAGTTCGTTTGATAGGGTTTTGCAATTTTTCTTTGCGATTCGCTGTTGCTGTTCTGAACCTGTCGGGTCCGACCGGCAGTGCCGATGGCTACTGCCGGTGGCACCAACTGCCGATGGACCAGCAAGGACCAGCAGTGCCGGTGGTTAGTGCTAATGACCGGA
The DNA here is from genome assembly GCA_032690845.1 of Eleusine coracana subsp. coracana. NCBI lineage: Eukaryota > Viridiplantae > Streptophyta > Magnoliopsida > Poales > Poaceae > Eleusine > Eleusine coracana. Next base: position 14,069,559 of record CM064424.1, read on the forward strand.
TCAGCACTATTGATCGCCTGGACCAGCACTGTCGATAATCTGATCGGCACTGCCGATTCTTCGTCAGAACAGCTCAGCTTTAAGTGTATTTCTTCCATAATTTTGTGCCTTGGTTTTCCACCTTTATTAATTGTTTTCTGTGTGATTTTCCAGTGGATTTGTGTCTTGGCTGTACTCGACCAACAGCTACAACCGACATTGCCGATGGTGTCAACCGGCACTGCCGATGGCTGTGATCGGCACTTCCGATGGTAAACCATTAAGGTGTTTTGTGCGTGCTTCTTTGACTATTTCAAGTATTTGTTGTTCACTCTTGTTTTCGCTGTGTTCTGCTATTGTTGATCACTCCTAGGGTTAGCACATCATAGGTTGGTGTGTGTAGCCTTGGTGAACGGTTTAGAGGTTGGCTTGGGTTGTAATTGGGACATAGGCCAAGTTCTCTTAGAGAATTTTGATTGGCTCCCATTCACCGCCCCCCCCCCTCAGATCGCCTTCTCGGTCCTTCCATTAGTATCAGAGCCGCTTTGATCACTAGTTGACCTTTACCGACTTTGTGATCCGAAGGCGACATGGAGAAACGTGCTATTAAGATGTGGATGTTCGATGGAGAGGACTTACCCTACATGAAGTTGTGGACCAAGGCCTTCCTGCTGAGTCAAGAACGTGCTATCTGCGACATCATCGAACAAGAATACAACATACCTGCCAACCTCAACACCGCTCTAGTAGGTGAGTTGAACAGGTATGAAAACAACTCCAAAGCTGTCAATATTCTGCTTTCTGCACTTGGTAGGAGTGAACATGATAGAGTTGCACACCTTAACACTGCTCATGCTATCTATTATAAGCTTTGCACGTACCATGAGGGTACCAATCAAGTCAAGTCTATGCGTAAGAATTCTTACAATAGACAGTACCAAACCTTTGCACAAAAACCTGACGAGTCACTAGATGACACTTTTTGTAGGTTTGAGGCAATTGTGTGCAACTTGCGGGCTTGTGATAACCTTGTGTGCAATGACAATGATAGAGCCAAGCAACTGCTTTACTCACTTGATGAAAATGTTTGGGGGGGGGGGGGGGGGGGGGTTAAAATTGCTGCTCTAGAAGAAACTGCTGACTTCAACTCCTTGAATTGTGAGCAACTGTGTAGCAAGCTAAAATCTCATGAACTGTCTAGGAAATCTCGTCCTAATCTTGCTATTCCTGCTTCTAGCATGGCTTTGCTTTCTAGCTCTCAGAAGGGTAGTCACAGTGATGCTTCTTATTGAGAAACCATGTGGAGATGTGCCATGGTTTGCAATATATGTGATGAGTAATTGACTTAGCGGATTTGGTGTTTGAGTTAAAATACGGGAATCTAGGGATTGCATGAGTTTGTGCATGTCATGGTTTTGACTAACCGGAGTTGGTGGAGGTAATGGTGATGTTGCAGGCGATGGGAAATGTGTTTGCTTGTCTCATGATGTGTAGGTCACTGAAGTCGACTTGGCGGTCAACAGCGAGAGGATCGGGCACAAGTAGGGGACTTGGGGCCGAACGATCGGGATGCCGGGTGAAGTCAAGGGTGATCCACATCGTATACGTGGAGAGGCAAGAAGCACGGATGATTTCATGGTTGAGCCTCAAAATCGTGGTGGTGATGAAGATGGCGTTTTGACCAAGTCAAGGCGAGTGGGATGCCGGTGCAAGTGACAAGGGGGCCCAATGGACAGGGACCGGGAGAGACTTGCTAGTGGTCAGGATCACGGGAGAAGGTGACACGCGTCAACATCGAGAAGTCACACTTTGAGAAGCATGCAAGGCAATTTCCCGGTTTGGGCCTTAAAACCGGTGGCGGCGATTGGTGGTGTATGTGGCACCATCACGGAGCTTGCATCGAGGCAAGCAAAGTTGTGAAGGGCTCGATGGCATTCGGGCGACGAGGAAAAAGATGGACAGTTATGCCCCCGGTGGTAGGTGGGTGTGTTATGTTGGTCAAGGGTAGAGTTGTCAAGTGGACAATAGACCCTTGGCCGATATAAGGAGAGGTGTGGCTGGTGGAAGAGGTGCCTCTCTTCTATTAGCCTTGTATTAGGTGTTCATCCAAAGAGCTAGGAGAGGACTTTATGTTTTAGTGGAGAGTAGTGGGTGTATGAGAGACATCTCTTGCTCTTCCAAATAGTGGGAGGAAGAGGGTGGCTTCCTAGCCATGTATCCATGTATCTTGACTTGATGAATCAATGATATGAGATTCAAATTCGTGCTCAAGTTCTTCCTCTCTCCCTATATCCTGAATTTCTCTTTTTCCCTATTGTCGGAGCTATTTTCGTGGTGATTTTTGATCTCGATTTTGAGTGAGTTTTGGGATGGATTTTGTGGGGGATCTTGGTTCTATTATGTGCTAGAACAATCCTATATAGGTCTTTGACCGAATTATAGGCACGAGCACCTTCGATTTCAACATTTTCTCAAGTTTCCCCTTTTTGGTGTTCTTGGAACAAGATCTGAAATTCATGATGATTCCTTGTGTTTTTGGAGTGGATCTCTTTAGAGGAGGGTCGTGATGTATTGAGGATCATCTGGTCCAAATTTCATGATTTTTGGAGTTCGTTTGATAGGGTTTTGGTAATTTTCTTTTCTGAACGGAGCTGCTGTTTTGACCATGACAGAACTTCCGTGACCGTGACAGAACTTCCGTGAAGAACCACGGAACTTCCGTGAGTGACAGTGTTTCTGACATTCCATGTCACAAAATGAAGTTAACTAAGCCTAACCTCAATTAAGGACTAAGCCAGAGTATGATTAATCCATGTGCCAAAGGATAAAGAAAAGAAACCTAGTAATTAAATTCCAAAATATTCAAATATGGGTCACTCACAAACATCATCAAAACCCATGAAAGTACCCAAATGTTTTTACGTACTCTGAATGGGCATAGCAAAATAGAATTTTGAGAATTTTTCCAGAATTTTTGGTAACCATTTAATACCCTTAAAAATTCCCCCTAAGTCAGAAAAGTGTATTTCGGGTTTAGAATTTTCATAAATTCTCCAAGCAAAACTAGCAGGTTAACCCAAAAGAAAAGTTTGAGCACACGTTTTTCTGAATACACACAAAAATTTGTGTCAATTTTGGTGCACGGAAACGTATCGAAATTTACCAAATCCGAGTCCAAGTTCTGGGTCAAGCCGGGTCAACCGCCCCTTCCCTCTTCTTTTCTCTCCGGCCAGTCTCCGCCCGACACCGTCGTGCCCGTACGAGCCACCGTCGATCGCTGTAGACCCGTCACGGTCACTGCTCTGCCAAATCGCGCCTGTGCCACCGGCCGGCATTGAAGCTCCACCGGAGGAGCCACTCCCTGCCCGACAGCTCGCCGTCCTCTCTCCTTCTCTCTCTCGGCTCTCTCTTCCGGCGGCCACAACAAAAGGCAGCGGCAGCAGCAGCAGCACCCAGCCTCATCGCTCTCACTCTCTCTCAACTCGCAACCAGTTCTCCCACACCCCAGATCAGCTCCCGAGCGCCGGCACCCTCTTCTCCTCCCTCTCCCCGGCGAAAACCGTGCCAGTGCTCTGGTCTTCCCCGCCACGACCGCCGTCGTGTCCAGCTCCGACTAGGTGGCTTCCCACTCCCTCTTTCTTTTGCAAATCGATGCGCAAGGTCACAACTCCCTCCCCTCTTACCCGTTTCCTCCCTCGTGCAGCGTGCTCACCGGATTTCACGAAGCCCGAGCCACCGCCGTCGGGATCTTCTTCTCCCCGCCGATGAGAGCCCCCCTCCGACCTTCCCCCTTGACGAGTTCCTCGACGCCGACCATCCCCGGACCACCACGACGCTCGTCGACCGCACCCCGGCCTCCCTCTCCCTCGGCACCGTCGCGTGGACCTCGCCGGAGCTGCCTCTGCCGCCGCGCGTCATCGCCGACGATCTCCGGTGAGCCACTTCTCCCTCTGACCCCCTCCACGAGTTCCCCTCGACACGGAGACCCTCTGAGTCGCACGCAAGCCCCGGCCGTGCCGCCGATCGGCCGCTGGGCCGATCTCGCCGTCGCCGGCCACCGCGAGCGCGCGCGCGCGTTTGAAGGATTTGAACTCAGTGGCAGATTCGTAAATAACAGTGAACTTTAAATAAACTTCAAAATTCAATATCTCGAGAAATACAAGGCCAAAAATTGTGAAATTAATTTTGTTTGACTCCTAAAATCTTGCTCTACCAGAAAAACAGTATCAAGGCCAAGGTTATTCAGTAAATTAATTTATTTAATCCATCAAAGTCACAACCCTAATTTGCTTAATAAATTCATAAGTAATTATGTGCAAATGGTAAATTCATGAAATTTGCTCAGTAAGCAGTTCATGGCATATCTAAACTTTATGCAAAATCACATTTCCATTTTTATGCATATTTTTGGTATTATTGCATAATCCTCATTTTCAGTAATTGAATTTATATAAATTATTGGCTAGGAATTTATTCATGAAATTTGGCATTTCTGTTCCTTATGTACTTGTACACTTATGAAAAATTCCATGAAAAATTTGAAGTTACTTAAGTACAGAATTGCTGTCGAAATTGATTATTTGCTAAGTAACTAGGAAATTCTTCATATAAATGTTACTTTATGTGTGTATTTCAGGAAAATAAGAATAAATTAATTTCTGGAAGCCCATGGAAAATAACTCACCTTTACATTGCAGTAGGATTTCTCCTTGTGTAATTATATACTTGGTTCTTGATTAATTATATGAACGAGAACTAGTGAGGCAACTAAAGAACCATTTTATGTATAGTATTAGTTTGCATATGGTCACTTTAGCTAAGTGGCTCAAAAATGAACTTTCTGAAATTTAACCCTAAGTACTACATTGTCATGTCATCATCAAAAATGATGTCAATTAATCAACATTTCGGCCATGCTCATGTTAAAGTGGACATACACCAAGAGTGCGATGATTAAGAACTTGCATTCTAGTAGCTAGAAGTTTGTCCCTTAAAAATTCAGTAGCTACCATGTCATACTTAGGTGTACACACATTCATAAATAAATGATTAGTCACTAATGTTTATTTGCTGAGGAAGTGCCATGAATTGTCATGCCATGCATTCCATCTTTAATTAAGAAAACTCCATGAAACCTTGTGTATTCCTTAGCATTGATGCATGTCCATTCCATTTAGGAATCGAGACCGTGGAGATCACACCGGACCAGCAAGGAGCTGAAGTGCACTTTGGTGACGACGCTAACTACGATCACACCCAAGGCAAGCCCCGGTGCATAACCCATTTTATCACTCGAGTCCTTTCTCTTTATCACAAGTTAGGAATATTGTATTGTGCATTAAGTGTAGGACTTGGATGAAACACACTTGCATACTCCCGCACTGACCTATGATTAGTATGTTAGTAAGCTTTTACGTTAGCAAATGCTATGCTCAAATTAGTGGAGTCAACGGTAGGTTATAGATTCAACTATGATTCAATTGGTTGATCAACTTGATAAAAATGAAGCACCTATCGTTGCAACTCCGCGAACAAGTATTGAACTGTACCAGGTGCATACCTTTAATATGGGAATTGGTAAACCTAGTAACTTGGGCGCCGTATTGTTGGACGGCCATACTCATCGATCCAGATGTGATGTGAACAGCACGATGGATGCACGGGTTTGAGGACCGCTGGAGAGTGCATGGGTTAAGCCTCGGATACGAAGTACTGTATCGCGGGGAGGACGTGTACTCGGGATCGATGGCCCCGGATCGACTTTATAGCAATCTTGTGAATGGTGGCCATACATGTTCTTAAATGATGTGTATGTCGTGTATTTGGGTTTTCCCTGCAGGATGTAAATCAATTCGAATTGCCGTCCCTCGCGGTTATGAGTACCTCTTGTTTGAGCAGCGGCAATGATATGTTAAGTAGTAAAGTTGTGGTTAAGTTTCTGAAAATTATTTATGCTAGGGATACACAATGCTATGATGTATTGCTCTTAACTATATTCATGTCTTAGCAGCTAGCTAAACTCACCGTAGCTGTGTCCTACGATAAGCAAAGTAAAATCTTGTTTAAGGAAACTGAAAGTGCAGCATAGAACTAATAGGAGCTTTTTATGCAACTATCAAATGAACCGGTCAGCCCCCTGCATGCTAGGAGTCGGTTTTAGTAAACCTTTTGACGGGTAAGTCTTGCGGAGCATGTTAGATACTCAGGCTTTGTGTTGATATTGTTTTTCAGGTCTTCCTCATGCGACCTATTGTGATTGTTGTAATAAGGTTGTGTGGGAAGGGGAGGAGCCTCAAAACTAGACCATCGAATGGGTCCCCAGTTCTCCTAACCAAGGTGAGTGAGCCATCGCCATAGGGCTGGCATGGTTCACGTAGGCAACATCGTGTTTTGTCATTTCACCGCTTCCGCTAAATTTATGTAATATGTACTAAGGACTCATATTATGTATCAGATCTAAACTCAGCTTAATATGAACACCGGACTTGTAATATTACTCCTCTAAGTGATATATCTTGTAAATGATGAATGTTCATGTGTGAATGCTGTGTATGGTTACTTCGTTAACCATCTCCCGAGACGATCCTGTACGACATACTCTACTTTCCGGAGTAGGGTTGTCACAGTGTTCCCGTCGCCTGGAACTTCCGTAATTGATGGAACTTCCGTTGGGCACCATAGAACTTCCATCGGGTACCACGGAACTTCCGTGAGGCTCTGTTCTGTGACCTTTCAGACCTTCCTTGTTTCGGTTTTTTATTCTTTTGTGCTTCCGCTATGTGTCCTTTTGGTTTGAGTCATTCCTAGGGTTAACACATCACAAGTTGGTGTGTGTAATCTTAGTGACTCGGTTAGAGGTTGGTTTGGGTTGTAGTTGGGACATAGGCCAAGTTCTTGAGAAGAATTTTTATTGGCTCCCATTCACCCCCCCCCCTCTGGTCGCCTTCTCGGTCCTTCACTTATGGAACTAACCCCTCACTTGACAAGTCTTCCGTGGAGTTTTCTCTGTCTTCTCTTATTGCAGTTTCCGATGAATAGATGGAGTGCATTCCTGACGAGGAGCTGTCCTTGCTCATAAGGAAGTTTATGAAGTTCTACAACAACTGGAAGAAGAGAAGAGGAGGTGGTTCAAGAACCTGCTTCGAGTGCGGTGACTCAGGGCACTTCATTGCTGATTGTCCCAAGAAGAAAAAGAAGGTCGGGTACCGTGACAACAATATTGAAGACTTCAAGCAGAAGAAGAACCGCTTCTACAAGAAGGGCAAGAACTCCAAGAAGTTCGCCAAGGCCATTGCACGCGCCTGTGTTGCCGCCTTGAGAGATGTCGAGTTCACATCAAGCGAAAGCCTTACAAGCTCGGAGGAGGAGGTTGAGAAGCCATGACTCAAGAGGAAGGATAACTTCACCGAGATTTGCTTCATGGCAAAGAATGACCACGACACCAACTCTGGATCCGACTCTGACACAAGCGAGGTACCTCCCACTCTTGATGAGCTCTCTTCTGAAATTGATCATTTGCACGATATTCTGCTCATGCAAGATGATAAGCTTCGTAGTGCTATTCGTGAGAGTAGAGAGCTTAAGTCCAAGTTGGAGAGTGCAGAGTATGAGATCACTTCGCTTAGGTCTTAGCTTGCTAAAGATGACATGGTTGTAGAGTGTGAGTCTTATCAAGTTGTGATGAATGATCTGAGTCAGAGGGAAAGTGTGCATGCTCAAGTTGCCAGTCAGCTTGAGAGTGCCCTCAAGGAGCTTGATGAATTCAAAGCTAGGCCAACTCTTTTGGGTGCATGTCAGAAGTGCCCCAAGCTCACAGATGAGTTGGAAACTCAAACCCTCAAAGTCAAAGAGCTTGAGTCCAAGCTGCTTATTGAGACTCGCTCTAAGGTCCTTCCAACACCATATGAGGTGTGTGTATCTCTTAAGGACAATCTTGTAATCAGTAGGGAGGAAAACAAAGTCCTAGTTCAAGAAAATGACTATCTTGTTTCTAGGCTCCAAAGAACCCTAGTGAGTGAGGAGAAGATTAAGAGTGACTTGGCAATAGTCAAAGAGAGTGCTAGTAGGTCAAACTACAACTTGGGCTTGGGATTTGAGAGGTGTGACAAAGAGAGTGAAAATATGGGTAAGTTTGTACCTAGCTCTAGCTACAAGGATGAGGAACAATCCATCAAACCCACTGACACATACTATCCACCAAACTCCAAACCTTCATTCAACCCAAAGCAAACAGAGAAGCCAAAACACAATCCCTCTGTGCAAACAAAGCCTAGACATGAGAGTGTCTACATTTGCATGTTCTATGGCCGTAAGGGTCACTTGGATGAATTCTGTTATAGGCGTAAGAGGATTGAGAGGCGAAGGTGGTCCGAGGGATAGTCACCAGGACTATCATCCCTCGGTCTGGATATAGAGAGGAGTTCACAGTTCTTCACTAGTGGGCAGTGGGAGCCATACTGAGGAGACAGCCGTTTGACTTGGCTGATTTATTGATTGGTGAGATGGAGGTGGTACATGCGCTGAAGTAGGTTGCACCGACCGGCGCAGAGGGCTATGAACCGCCCGCTACGTCGCTCCACCCTGGCTGGTACTGCTGAGGCTCCTGGCGTGGTTTCTAGGAGTCCCACTCGCCGCCGGCTGCTGTAGATGTTGCCGGTTGTCGAACCCGCCCACGGCGGTCCTTGAGAACTCGACCCCCGTCCAGGAGACCTTCCTCAAGCCAATTTCCTCCCTCCAGCTTGCGATGGAGGAAAACTCCTAGCTCCGCACACGGGAGCCTTAAGTTGGTGCCGCCGACATGGAAGCCGGCGTGAACACTTCCTGTGACAATATTGCCACGAGTCATATTCTCACCGATCTCCATCACGTACTCCCACTTGTTGTCGCGCCCTCACAGTCCATCGCCGTCGCAGACGAGGGCTACCAGGCATTGAAGATAGGCCTCGAAGGCCAACTTCTTGCTCGCCTTGTCCCTATTGTCGAGCCAACCCCGCACCATCACCAACATGGGGTTGCAATGAGACGGACTCATGATGGCGTTGTACAGCCACCACAAGTCCGCATTGATGACGTTGCTGGAATCGATCTTGTCGCCTGTGCACGCCGCCAACCACCAATGAAAGACTTGAATGGTCAGGTTGCTGATGTTGCCGTGCTTCATCTCCTCTACGAATGAGTGCCGCCTCCAAAAAGAGTCCAACTCCCCACGTACCAAGATGCTGGCGACATCGGCTTCGGCATCGAAGCTGAAGGCTAGAGCCGTCGTCTCCATGGTCACCATGTAGCTGTTGTCACGGACGCGACCTCATTGCCGGCTTCGTCGGTGCCGAGACTCATCGTAGAGCCAACCACAGTGACGACGCCGAGGTTGTAGTCCATGGGAAGGAGGTGGATGTCCGCCCAGCCGAGATTGTTGAGCATCCTCCTTAGGTCCTCCCACATGTCGATCGTGGTGAGGAAGGTCTCATCCAAGTCAAAGTTGGGGACAAACCTTCCCCACACCACGAGGTAGTGCTGTTGTGCCTCCGCGCTCAGGAGGGTGAAGCTCTCCTCCACCGTGCGCAGCGTGAATGCCGGCAGTGGTGTTGATCTGGGAACCTCACGACTTGCCGCCGTTTGGCTCCTTGTAGCATGCCCCATTGGAACGGGCGCGCCCGAGACGGAGTGGTGGGCACGGATCTCGTGGATCGCCACCGCTGAGCCGGTGGATGCATCACCCACCGATATGTCATCGCGAGCACCGGAGCTCCCCCTCACCGAGGAGTCACTGCTCGACTTGTTGCTGCCACCAGTACTGCTTCCCTAGCGCAGCCTCTTGCCCAACTTGCCAACGGAGGAGCAGAGGTGATCCATCTCAGAGGAATGCGGAACGTGTGCGAGATCGTGGGTAGTGGGGAAGGTGGAGAGATTACCAGGATGGTGTGCCGAACTGGGGGTGTCTGGCCTCCCTTTTATAGTATGGAAAACTTCCAGGAGAAGGAACCACCAAAAAATTTTAAAATTTGAGAGTGTGCTGATCAGTGCGGCACTGCGCCGATCGGCACAATTCAAATTCTGAATGCTCTGACCACTCTGGCACTTGATTCCCATCCTTTATGTCGCTTTCCGGTACATCGTGTTGGCTGGTAGGGGAACAATAGGGAATCCCAATGTCTTGATTGACTGCGTCGATCGGTGCACCGTCTCTTTTTCAGCTTTTGATCAAGTTGCACCTCGTCTTTTGGTCCAGTGCTGATCCTGATGCCTCTTGTTCATCTCTTTCACCTATTTCCACTTTTCGCTATGTTCCAGTAGCATTGACATACGTAACGGGGCCCATCTGGTGACTACGCCAAACGACGCTGACACGCTTCGATCAGTGTGACGTCCATTTTTGCTCCTGCCCCTCGCTTCTTCGCTAGATGTTGCTCTTCATCCTTTCCTGCGTCATTTAGCAACCAGTTTGCACACAAAAATTAATTCAAAAATATTTTAATTACCTTGAAATAGCTTCATCTCTGAAAATTGCTGTGCTGGTTGATTTTTAGCACCCCTTCAATTCTAGACGTCGTCACCCTTCTGTCCTGACCTGGGCAATAATGCGCCGATCGGTACAGATGTTGCGCCAATCGGCGCAACCACTGTTTCTTCCTGTTTTTGGTATTTTTTCGTTTTATTCCTACGTTGTTAGTCTACAGTATGTATATACACAGTTTTGCACAAGTAAACAGGCAACACAAGAGCACACAAGAATTAAACACACATTTTTTCTATTTCTTTTATTCGGGAGATTTTCTTTATTATAAGCAAGCAAATTAAAAACACCGGGTTGCCCTCCCGGCTAGCACTAATTAACTAGGTGAAGCGGGTTGCCCTCTCGCAAGCACTAAAAAACTTCTAAACCCCCCGATCATTGGGTTGCCTCCCAAGAGTGCTCTAGTTATTTAGAGGTCAAAGCGCTCGACCTCCCCGCAAACAATCAATCCTTAGTGTCTTGGTGCGGGATGTGAGGCCACGACACTACAAGGTTCTCTTATCTCCATGGTTCATATAGCTTGGACGATCTATCCATACATTCCCTCTAATTACTCTCGATGCCATATTGCCACGGTGTCTTGTATCTCTTCACTTCATCAACAGTACAACACTCTTCTACCTTTGGGCGAAACTTGAAAGAGTAGAGAGTCCCACTTATATCAAAGCTTATGTCACCACTCCCAACATCAATACTTGCTCTTGTTGTCCTCAAGAAGGGTCTGCCTAAGATCAATGGGGTCCTCGTCCTCTTATCCATATCAAGCACAATAAAATCAACATGGACGATGTGATCTCCAATTTGAACAGGCACATCCTCAGCAACTCCATTAGGGAAGCGTACTGATTTTTTGGCTAACTCCAAACACATACCCGTAGGCTCGAATTCAGGCAAATTGGGACTTGTGAATATATGACGGGGCATAACACTTACACTTGCTCCAAGATCGCACAAGCACCTATCAAATATCGTTGTTCCAATCATGCATTTGATACTTGGTGATCTAGGGTCGGGTTTCTTCTCAAGTGCAACATCATTGATTGCCACCGTAAGCTCCTTAGTAACCTTCACATCCTCCTCAGAAGCTAGAGACTTCTTGTTTTGCATCATGTCCTTAATGTACTTGGCATAGGTGGGTACTTGAATAGCATCAACAAAAGGGACATTGATGTAAAGCTTCTTCATAATATCGACGAATCTTGCAAATTGCTCGTCGTGTTGCCATGTGGCAGGGCCATGCTCCTTTGTCTCCATGCCCATTTTCAGACCAGAGAGGTCAATATCCTCCTCGCGTCGATCGCTGCTTTCAGTGAGCCGATCGGTGCCGTCAGGACCGTCACGCCGATCGGCGCCAGGTGTGTGCCGATCGGCGTAGGGCCCCTTTGCTCCCGCAGGGTGCTCTAGATCTTCTGTTTGTTTCCCTGACCTTGTAGCTATTGCCTTCAACTGCTCTGTAGACTTCGTATGGCCAGGAATAGCCCCTTTGTAGCTTGCGATAACTGTCCGATCTGTTGCTCCATAATTTTGGTATGCTTCAAAATCTACTTATTGGAGCTCCCAATTTCTATCACCTTGTCATTAATTCCCTCAAGAACATGATCAATCTCCTTGAATTTATCTTGATTGTCCTTCTTCTCTCGAGCTTGGAAGAACTCATGACATTGGAGATGAAGTGGGATAGAATTTTGCATGGACGGACTAGGAGAGAAAGAACTCCTTTGTTTCTGATATTGGGCCTTCCATCCACTATTCTTCATATATTCTAGCATCTTTATCTCTTTAGGGCAATCTTTCTGCATAAGACCAAATTCTCCACACTCACCACAAGTGGAGCGTGATTTCGCTAGCTTGAGTGGCTCTTCCGTAGAGATATGAAGATTATTGTCCAACCTCCTTTGAATGGCATCGAGGCAATCCATAATCAAGTCTTCATGAGTCCTCTTAATCACACTTTTCGCCACTCCTTTTGAAGGTTGCAAATTCCTTGAACTTCTCTCACCATCCCACAATTGATTTTCAACTAGCAACTTGATCAAATCCTTAGCTTGGGTGAGAGTTTTTGACATGAATGAACCTACAGCTGAAGTATCCAAGTGTTGACGAGATAGAAGATTCAATCCCGTGTAGAACTTCTCAACAACTTCTCCAACCGTCAGACCATGATGAGGGAATGCATCCATATATTCATTGTATCTCTCTCATGCTTCTGCAATGCCTTCATCAACATTCTGTGTAAATCTAAAAATCTTATTCTTCAAAGCTTGAGTCTTACCAGGAGGGAAGTATTTGGCCAAGAATTCAGCTGCTAACGTGTTCCACACCATTTTTACTGGGTTTTCCAATCCATTGTACCATCGCTTGGGGCATCCAACTAGAGAGAAGGGGAACAGCCGCACACATGCTTGGTCTCCGATCAATCCCACTATCTTGAATGTACTGTAAACCTCAACAAAGTGTTGCAAGTGATGATTGGGATCTTCCGAACCTGTGAACGGTTGTTGCACCACTATTCCAACATATCTCTCCAATTGATATGCAAGTTGATCTTGGGCTTCTTGGAAATCTGTCTTGACAACATTAGTCAACTGAGGCTTGAGATGATTAACCATAGGTACCTCTGCCATCTCCTCTTCTTCTTGATCTTGAACTATGGCTTCTATTGTGGATAATGCTCAAGGGGTGACGCTGACTGTCTCTCTAGACAAATCTCCAAGCGAGTTGCTTCTCTTCTCCGTTGTTCTCTTCTTGTGAAAGAGTCTTTCTGGATCATCGGTGTAATTAGAGGGTTTGTTTGACTTAGGACCATCCATACCTGTTAGTTTCACTTAACAGAATATATGTACTGAAGAGATGAGAAAAATAAAGCACAATGACTAGACACTAATACATCAAACAATGATTAAAAACCTGCTATGGTCCCTGGCAACGACGCCAGAAAAAGGTATGCTTGTTGGTCGTAACTATGCACCCACTTATATACCGCAAGAGGACGGTGTACGATTGTAGCACTTTTTGCCTTGAATTGAGTATTCCAAGGTTTATCGAATCCACTGAGACCTTAGGGATAATTAAACAAAGTTAACAGTAAAAGATCTAATCAAAACTACTGTCGAGTTTAGGTTGCATGAGAAGAGACTAGCCAGCGCAAAGGTGCGCTAGACAGTAAATCTGTCATTGCGCTGATCGGTGCTGAGGTTGAGCCAATCAGCACACTGGTGAATCTAAGCCAAAGTGCGCCAGATGCCTTGTAAGCCTATGCTATTAAGTGAGTAGCCAAGTATCTACTAGTGAGATCATAACCAGAAAGTCTAATTAAATAGCATCATAATGGGTAATTACATGGATCAATGAAAACCTATAATGAATAAGACCACTCTGCTTTCCGAGCAGCTCCAGATTTATCGCTGCCGAGAGGAAACCCTTAATCATATGAGTATCTTGCCCTACTCAACTATCCAATAGGCGTAGGCTTAGTGTTGTCACCGCTAAACCAAACTACTAGCATCATCAAGCAACCATAATCAATACAATGTCTGAGTACTATCCTAATCACCACAATTAAGATAATATCTACTTACTTAGCCTAGAACTAAGCAATTGAAATAAGCACATGCATGATTATAGAATCAAGATAGACAAATCACCAAAACCATCATAAACATATTCAATCATCCTTGAGATACATAGTGAAAAACCGAGAAGGCGACCAGAGGGGGGGTGAATGGGAGCCAATTAAAATTCTTCTCAAGAACTTGGCCTATGTCCCAACTACAACCCAATCCAGCCTCTGACCAAGTCACCAAGATTACACACACCAACTTGTGATGTGGTAACCCTAAGAATGACTCAAACTAAAAAGACACATAGTGGAAGCACAAGAGAAGCAAAAACAAAAATAAGGAAGGTCCGAGAGATCACAGAACAGAGCCTGACGGAAGTTCCGTGGTGCCCGGCGGAAGTTCCGTGGTTCCCAATGGAAGTTACATAAATTACGGAAGTTCCGGGTGACGGGAGAACTATCACTCACGGAAGTTCCGTGGTTCTTGACGAAAGTTCCGTCATGGTCACGGAAGTTCCATCATGGTCAAAACAGCAACTCTGTTCGGGAAAGAAAATTACCAAAACCCTATCAAACGAACTCCAAAAATCATGAAATTTGGACCAGGAGATACTCAATACATCATGACCCTCCTCTAAAGAAATCCACTCCAAAAACATAAGGAATCATTATGAATTTCAGATCTTGTGCCTAGAACACCAAAAAGGGGAAACTTGAGAAAACGTTCAAATCGAGGGTGCTCATGCCTATGATTCAGTCAAGGACCTATATAGGGTTGTTCCAGCACATCATAGCACCAAGATCCCCCAAAAAATCCATCCCAAAACTCACTCAAAATCGAGATAAAAAATCACCACGAAAATAGCTCCAAAAATAGGGAAAAAGAGAAATTCGGGATTTAGGGAGAGAAGAAGAGCTTGTGCATGAATTTGAATCTCATATCATAGATTCACCAAGTAAAGATACATGGATACATGGCTAGGAAGCCACCCTCTTCCTCCCACTATTTGGAAGAGCAAGAGATGTCTCTCACACACCCACTACTCTCCTCTAAAATATGTAGTCCTCTCCTAGCTCTTTGGATGAACACCTAACATAGGGCTAATGGAAGAAAGGCACCTCTCCCACCAGCCACACCTCTCCTCATATAGGCTTAGAGTCTATTGTCCACATGACCACTCTACCCTTGACCTACATAACACACCCACCTACCACCGGGGGCATAACCGTCCATCTTTTTCCTCATCGCCCGAATGCCATCGAGCCCTTCACAACTTTGCTTGCCCTCAACACAAGCTCCGTGATGGTGCCACGTGCACCTCCAATCGCCGCCACCGGTTTTGAGGCCTAAACCAGGAAACCACCTTGCACGTTTCTCAAAGCATGACTTCTCGATGTCGACGCGTGTCACCTTGTCCCGCGAGTCTCTCCCGGTCCCTGTCCCGCAAGTCTCTCCCGGTCCCTGTCCATCGGGCCCCCTTGTCACTTGCACCGGCATACAGCTCGCCTTGACTTGGTCAACATGCCGTCTTCATCACCACCACGGTTTTGAGGCTCAACCGTGAAACCGTCCGTGCTTCTTGCCTCTCCACGTGTACGGTGTGGATAACCATACACACTATCAAACGAGCCATCATCCTCAGAGGCAACCTAGCCAAAGGAGACCCGGTCTCTACCGCCCACCCCTTTAACATCCATGTTCAGATTAGGAGGAGTCTCATCCACATTCATTTCCTGAACACTCTTAGCTAGCTCAGCAGTAATTGCTGGTGGTACCTCAGCATCAGAACGTCGGTCTTCCACCTCTGGCGTGACCCCATCATTCTTATTTAGGTGACCCCCCTAGGTTCCAACAAAGGTATTCCTAGCTTCTGTCTACCATGTGCCTTGCCCTTCGGGCCTGCCCCAGACAAATTCCTAGCAGCTGGGTTAGACCCAATCTTCACATTAATCTCTAGTGTCCTTCTTGGTGGTGAAGCACGCAACTCTTCTCCAAAATGTACTCCCTCATCCTCCCATTCTACCACATGTAAAGCAGAAGTGTGGTACGTTCTCATATCGCAGCACTATCCTCATACTCCACCGACCTTGAATCTTCACTGTTGTTTCTGGTGCCAGGTTCTTACTCAGAGGATACAGAACACGCACATGTTAATATCTAGGATATCTAGTATCAGACTGCACATATGTACCAAATCTACTGCCCAGCATGGCAGCAAATGCCTTATTGCGCAGAGCTAGTGGTAAGTCATACATGCGAATCCACATAGGAACAGTGTCAAAACAAACTTTCAATGGTCTGGTAATTCTATCGTAGGCAACCACTAGTACAACATCACCCTTATGCCTCCACGGTCCTCCATTCACCATCCGATCACGCTCCTCCGTCGTCCTAAACTTCAGCTAAAACTTCTTGGCCTCCACCCGTACAATCAGACCAAGATTATCAATCCTCCAAGCAGCAGCCATCTCCTCAAATAAACCTCGAGGGCTGAAACCTTTATTAGAGAGGAAGAAGGTCATTGCCAAGAATTTATTGGCAAAACATGTCTCAATCTCATCCAAGTCCACCTCCAGGATGTCATCGTCAATCCTCGCCTCCATGCCAGGATGTTCGGCTTCATTCACATCACCACCATACACCTCAATCACCCACTCCTCCTTAGCCGGCGCCAAACTCGACGCCCCCACCTGTCCCATCTTGGCACCCACGTCCTCCCTGCGTTCGCCCTGCACCTCGGCACTACTAGGGCTTCGGGTGGGCAGATCTCTCACCAAGATCCCCTGATCACCCCCACCGCAGTAGTGGAACGAAGTAACAACTAAACTAGCAGATTGAGGCGGCGCAAGAAGTAAGGCAGAACCCTAATCTATCGAAGGTCTCAAAAAAATGGGATAATAGCTCACATGTGACGTCTTTCACCTCTATTCTCTGGGATATGACATCGTTGGATGGAATAGCTCACATGCGACGGTTGGAACGACCCATATAGCCATGGCCCGACACGGCTGTTTTAAACCCTTTAGTTAACGGTTGTGGATTATGTTCGAACATGGGACCCGCCAGTGGAACATTGCTTTGTGGGACCCACTACTTATCCACGTCACCCTTAAGAGGCCTAGCCAGCCCTCTGCTCCCGTTCTTGTGCCCTAGCCCCGACATTACCATTGACTCCTTCCTTCCCCTATTCTTCCTCGCGCACCTTCTTCTTCCTCTTCTCCGGCAACGGTCCGCGGCAGCGGTGGCGGCGAGTGATGACCAGCTCCGCTTCTGGCTTCCAGAAGGCCCCCCAGAAGGAATGGCCATGTTATGGAGAATTCCCTTTGAGTACATGCTCGGACTACCCTCGCCCAGATCCACTGAAGCGCTTGACATGTGTGCGCTCACGGATGGGCAACGTTGGTCAGGAATTTGTGAAATGCGAGAGCAAGTTATTTAAGGGAAAGGATGGGAAGGTAGGGTTTGTTTCAATTTGGCGTGATTTGGATTTTGTAGTTTCAAATTGGATTTTAGGGTTTGCCTTCCTTGTTTTAGGATTTGAAGGCCTGCGGTCATTTTAAGTGGATGGATTCGTACATTCGAGATCGAGGGCTTGAAGTTCAAGTGCTCCCCCCAATTGTACCAATCCCGGCTCGCATGTCGACCGATGTGGAGGAGGAGATCTCAAACATAGCCGACGATTTTTTGATGAATGGGGAGTTGCAAAAAACTGAACTAGCAGTTGAGCCAGATTGTGGAACTGAATAAGCAGTTGAGCCTGATTGTGGAATTGAAGAAGCAGTCAAACATGATGGCTGGAGCATTTTACGTTTGTATATTTGCCATTTTTTTGGTGTTGGTATTCAGGTTAGGAATTTAGATTTAGATGTGGGGATGTTGTTGGAATGTAGATATGTAATCAAGTTTGCTAGTTCACTTCTCCTTTTCTCAGATCCTAGGCATGAAATTTAGGACAGGGTGGTTGCTTCTTTGACTGCGCAAGCGTTTGTTCAGTTGACTGTGCCATTGACTGTGCATTGACTCCGACGACTTTAACCCCAGTCTGCCTCCTCGCTCCCACCCCAGGCCAACCTGTCATTGAAATAGTGCGGCCCATAGTTTATCGTACGAGCGCGGGCATAGTTTATCATATGAGCGTGGCCCATAGTTATCCACTCGCCTCGCCGGTCCCACCTGAGGCCCATCTGCAATTCATAAGAGCACGGCCCATCTGCTATTCATAAGAGCGCAGCCCATTAGTTTTAGGCCCCGTTTGGTTTGGATTCTAAAACAACTTATGCTTCTGCTTTTGAAAAAAAAATTTGCCAAAGGGTTTCTCTAGTCTTTTCAATGTGGGTCTCACAATAGTGGAATGGAAGGATTGTCTTCCACATGACCAGCGCTACCTAGTCAGTCTCGTTTCCCTTCCAGTGTGGGTCCCACAATACTTGAATGGAAGCTATTATAGTACAAGAAGTAGTACCAAAGGGACCCTTAGATTTTTATTGATAAAAGTGAATTACAAATATAGATTGTCATCCACAGATTACATGGGTTGCATACGATAAGGAAAAAGTAGTAGAGGAGGCCAACTAGATTGGTTACAAAATTTGGTCTTGATGACCTAGATTTACATTGGCATGTGGTCTACTACTCTACTCCTCATCATCGAAAAGCCGAAGCAGTATATTGTCCGCTCCTAACTCGTCGGCGATGGTAGTTGCTATGGGCATGTATTCCCACAGCGTATCGTAGAAGTCGTTGTTGTTGATGGTTGGAGCAAGGTGGAGGAAGTTCTCGCCGGAGTCCAGGTGGGCCAGGCTTAGGGCGTGGGTGGCACCTTCGCGGGCGCCGATTTTGGCGAGCTCCCACGCACGCGCCGAAATGTCGCGAAGGCGAGCGGCCATGGTATCACCGCGGAGGTTCATCTCCTCTTTGGTGATGTCGGCGGCCTCCTCAATTTCCTCAAGTCGGACCGTCAGAGCTGATCAAGGATCCAAGAAGAAGTCAAACATCAAAAGATGAGAGAGAAAAGGGGGTGGAATAGCTAACATGCTACGTTCCAGCTACTTTGGCGTGTGTTGCGGCTAGCCAAGCACGTGTCATTTCCGCCTCCTGCTCCACCGTCGCCAAATCAGCCGCTAGAGGCACCGTGGTATGCCCCGGGAGAGCAGCAGGGGCCTGGAGAGCAGCAGGGGCAGGTGGAGGAACATAGGGCGGTGGATCTGCCCCATGGCCATCACTACATGAGAGCGAGGATAACAATGATTAGAAACAGAAGAAGGCCATGGAGGAGATCACCATGATGGGCTTACCCCCAGCGATGTCGTGGATTCCAGCCCGGAGCAGAGCGGCCATGGCTCTAGGATTGCCAGTCGTCCATCGGTGGGGAGGGTGGGATGCTTTCCTTGAGTAAAGGCTTGAAAAGAAGGGGAAGAACAAGGCTCCCAAAGAACAACGGCATCAGGAGGCGAGAGGAATGGTTGATCCGAGTGGCAGTCCTCCTGTTTTATAGACCAAAATGGGTAGGAGTCAAGGAGCCCGGGGAGAATGCGACGGAGCTCGAGAAGAATGCGAAGGAGCCCGAGGAGAATGCAGAGGAGCCCGAGTAAATATCGTTTGTGTGTGACCAGGGCCTGTTCATTTCCTGATTGGCTCGCTAGTTTGGCGCGTGATCAATGTTGCATGCTGCAGACGATACGTGTTGGCCATGCCTGTTCTATTGATTCTCCCACCTTCTCGCATCGTCTAATCAACATTAAATCGCACGCCAGGGCCTATTCGTTCCAGGGTCAAAAAGTTTTGAGTTCCTTCATATTCTCCTCACCTCAACTTATTCATGGCTCCTAATTAATCTTGCTATTTAGGATTACTAAACAAAATGTAATGACAAATCCTTTGTACAGATGGGTTGTAAATTGCTTGATGAATCTATCGATGGTAATAAATCTATGTGTTGGTACAATGTAAACTGCGCGAGGTTGCTGAAATGTGGGTCCGGTGTTCTATTCGGCCCACCGCATAGTCTCTCTTGGGAAATGAACACCTCCGCCAGCCGACGGTCAAAATAGAAAGAGAAATGATTCATGTGTAAACTGCGTAAGGTCGCTGAAATATGGCTCCGATGTTCTATTCAGCCCATCGTGCAGTCTCTCTTGAGAAACGAGCACCACCGCCAGCCGATAGTCAAAGCAGCCGACATGTCCCACAAGAGTACGCTCTCAGATTCTTGATTTCGTTTTCGAGCTGCAGAAGCGCCCTACAAGAGTACGCTTTCCATTTATTCAATATTTTGGTGATGTATATCTTAACAAATATAGCAAATTGTACAGCTTAAGTTGGTTGTTATACTTAATACATAATCTTCAACCACCAGTAAATTTTTTGTTAGCTTTTGAAACTTTCAGATCATGTACCTGACATGAAAGTTTAGCTTAATGACACTACTAATTTGAGGTTGACATGGAAAAATTGTTTCAATAAATTCCAAAAATTTTACTGCATGAGTAGGAACATATGTTACATGTATGCACCAGATTGCAGATCCTAACTTTTCATATTTAGTTCCCTACAAAAAAAACAAATTTATACTAAAAATTTATGAATATTTAGGTGATTTTTAATTCTAAAACTATAAGGATTTTGGAACTGAGCTTTTGCATGTGATTGTTTCATGTGACATGCAACCACCCTATATTTTTTATTTTATTTTTTGGTATTATGAAAAAAAAAAGTGTGTTCAAAATGGAGTAGCACATCCATAATGTATGAACATTATACATACATCCATGTGATATGAACACTGTACCTACATCTATCACTCTAATACCGATACACATGGTTGAAACCGGCACAAAAGAATAGATTTGTATTTTATAAGACCATAGAAACAAAAACAATCAAATTTGGACTTGAAACATGAGATCTATCCGTATTTGAAGATTTAATTATGAGTTTAAAAGAAAAAAGTGAACACTCAGCAAGAACAGACAAAGAACTGCCGATGAACTCGGCGCCAACATGTGGGGACAACCTGTTAGCGAGTTGTGGAATGAGGCCCATTGATGAAGTCGGCCCAAGAGCCCAAGACGGGATGGGTTGGAGTCTTGTCTAGGATCTCGTCTGGCTTTGGCCAAATTTTGGATTGATTAAAAAGCTTGAAAAAATTCAAAAAATTGATAAACCTATTCGGATTGATGTTGTAGGTGCAGTAGATGTTACCACTCGAGTTTGAGGTCATTTGGAGAAGGTCAAAAAAATGTTCACACTAGAAATGAGGCAGGTTGGCCTACCATAGAGGCAGTTTGGCCAAAAATTAAAAACAATTAAAAAAATTAAAAAACCTATTCGGATTGATGTTGTAGGTGTAGTAGATGTTACCACTCGAGTTTGAGGTCATTTAGAGAAGGTCAAAAAAATGGTCGCACTAGAAATGAGACAGTTTGACCTACCACAGAGGCCGTTTGGCCTACCACAGAGGTAGAAACCATAGTGCATACATATTTACAGGCAAATCATCCACACAAGTTTCACGCCTCAAAATACAAATCATAGTTCAATCTTACACACAAATTTCACCTTCCACTCGATTTTCTCTTCTTCCCACCACTTGATTGTGCAGGCACACCACACAAAACCCTCATGCTCTTGGTTTTCTTCGCGTCACTAGGACTAGGCCACCGTATGCACACCACAAGTTCTTGTTCTTTTTCTGTTTCCATGCCATCTTTCCGAACACCATCATTCTGCACAACATCATCCAAAATCGAATCAGATGGCACCACATCCAAAAATGATTCGACCTACACCATATCATCTAATACTGATTCAGCTTGCTCCATAATATCTAAAACTCATTCAGTTTGTTGCGTGGCATCTTCCAAATCACTTGCATCCTGAACACTTCTCTTTCTTTTTGTTGGCTAGACATTTTCAACAACAATGGGTTCAGCCTCACACTCTTCTTGGGATGGCTCCACAGCCTGCACACTTCCATGCTTTTTCTTGAAAAAATTAAAATGATACAGAAACAACATAAATTTAAGTGCTCAATTGGGATGGCTCAATGATTTTTCTCCTGAAACTTACTTTGGCTTTTCTGGAGTGTAACAGCATTTGGCAGATCCAGCTTGGTGGCCAAGTTCCTGACACATCTTGCATCTATTTTTGTTGCCTTTCTATGTCCGTTTTGGTTTATCATCTTTTTCCCCCTCTTACTACTACTACCTTTCTCATACCAAGCCTTGTATCTACTCATTTTAGGCATGCCAGCCTTTCTTTTGGCAAGGGGGGACACATTGAAAATTCAAATTCCACTTCAGGCCATTGAGACTGATCTATAAATGGTGCTATTGGAGTTGCATATGCAGCCTTGAATCTTGCTACTGAATAATATTCATGTAGATAAGGGTACATGTTTACCTTCGGCTTGCCAGCCAAGAAGAGTATGGCATGCTCACATGGTTTTCTAGTGTGTTGCCACTCGAGGTATGTGCATTCATGTAGATCAGTGTTAACCACATGCCTTCTTCCAGTCCTGGTATCTCTCACTTCAACGCCCCACAAAGAAGAACTCTCAACAACCAAATGTGCAAGATTTTTGCTCCTGTTAACCACTTATTGAACCACTGCTGGAAGCTTATCCCCTTGCAAAGCATCACCTATTCTTCTCCTCAATTCCCACATCCGCATGATCATGATCCTGATTTGGTCAACCATGTCATGCACAGGCAAGTCTTTCAACTATCTCACCTTGTTGTTAAAACTTTCAGCCAAATTGTTATTGATATGGTCACACTTGATGGCCATATTAAATCCTGACCTATACCACAACAACGAATGGTATGTTTTCTCCTATTGCTCAAACTCAGGATCTGCTGCATACACCTTGCCAAGGTGATGATCATGTATCTTTTTGCTATAAGCTCTTGCTATTGGCCACAGCCACCTAAAAACTTCTCCTTTATGACCCTTCATCACATTCAACCACATATGGCCGAAGCACTCCCTCTTCTCAGCATGTGGAAATGCATTCTTGACTGCATTTTCTAGCCCTTTATAAGCATCAGTGTGTATAGCTAAAGGTGTCACTGGGCCAATGCATCTTTTTAACTACATCATGAACCATGTCTATAAACCATCTGACTCAGATTGAAACATGCCAATAGCAACAGGAAACATCCAGTTATGTCCATCAGCATTACATGATGCCAATTGACCAGTCCACTTTCCAGTCAAAAAAGATGAGTCTACGCTCAAATATGGCCTACACCCTGCTTTGAAGCCATCAATGCAAGGCTTTAAAGCCATAAAAAATTTGAAGAAATATACCTTACCATCAGGTGCAACCTCTATATCTATCTCCACAACACTGCTAGGTGACCTCTTCTCCACCTCTGCCTTGAAACTATACAACATCCTGAACGTATTTGCCCAATCACCATATAACTCTTTCATTGCCATCTATTTTGCCTTCCACACTGTGGTATACTTCACCATAATAGGAAACTGCTTCTCCAGGTCTACTCTCAGTTTCTTTGCAGTAGTGTTTGGTGTTTTGGCTAAAATAGGACTAATCTTTTGTGCAACCTAGGCCTGTGATGTCATCTTTGATACAACCTGTGAACTAGTAATACAAGTATGTTCATGTGGCATTTGATTAACCCTGATGGTACCTACACCAGGTTGTTTTCTAGCAGAAATGTACCACTTGTAAGGCTTTGCACCCCCCATCAAAGCCTCTGCAATTCACATAAAATTTCTTTAAATCTATCCACACAGTATTGGCGTCAAACTCCCTCCTCACTTGATAAGTCTTGAAACACATCCTAAACTCTTTCATGCTTCGAAAACACTTTCCTACTTCAATTACAGGATTGTCTGAGTCATATACATTTATGAACTCATCATCATTGTAATCATCTACCTCATCACCAGCTTCATTCATCAACTCTGGATCCACATCTTTAGAACCAAGAGCCGCATTAGCCCCATCCCTCTCCTTCTCCTTCTCATTGTCTTTATCATCTACTGGAATTCCTAACATTTTGGCCATCTCAGTGTCAGCCATTGGTGCAATGACCAAATCAGTACGCTCTTGCAGTTGTACTGAATTTCAATTCCAGTCGACAACAACCATATTTGCAGCACCATCATATCCCTCTTGTGTCACTTCGGTTGAAATGGGATCTATCTGTCTACTTGCAGCCCAATCGTCATCTGCAATTTACATATCTAACTTTGATGGCACATATCCAACACAAGAATCTGATTTCAGATCCACCAGCTCGGCAAGAAATATAACACGTTTGCTTGTCCAGCCGTCTTGTCGATCGATTTCATCAACAAGCGCTTCGCCATCCTCCATTCTCACATACTCTCCCTTCCATTCATTAAAGTGTATCAATGTCACTTCTTGCTCCGGACCCCAAGGAATACTCTCCCCAATTTTGTCCACTAAATTCCTCACTGTTTGCGCTTCTTGGTTCATAAGGTCCTGCGGGTCGATCTCTGCACAATCAACCTCCCAACTAACCAATCTCTCCTGCTCTATGGTCCTCAGGCTACCATCAGCTAGCTTCGCAACAGAGAAAAAGGGGAATTTAACGGACCATTTAAAGCTACGCCGCTCCCTGCTGTTTCGACAATGGTGCGAGAATGTCAAAAATTGGAAGTGAAAGAGTTTTAATCGAAAGCAAAATCAGCACGAGGTGCAGAGGATTACCTCAAATTTGACTCTCCCTGCTCCATCTGTTTTGGACGCCCTATCTGTATTGGGGTCATCTGTTTTTTGGTCAGACTGCTACAACTCGGGCAAAATCGGGTGTGAATACGTCAGATTCAGGGCTCAACTCGGATGGGAATACGACTAGTGGGCGATTTAACTCACATCAGAGGTCGCCGAGGACCTAGACCGTGCGGCGCCGGAGAGGGATGTGCGGCGCTCTGAGGGCGTGCGCTATTGGAGAGGGATTGGGACGCCGCTCAGAGGAAGCAGCCACAGGAGGTATTCGATCGGTCCAGCAGACAGACTCGTGCCACCGAAGGGAGCCAACGCCAGAGAGGGATGTGTGGCGCTCTGAGGTCGCACTGCCGGAATTTGCCGCCGCTCAGATGGTACGAAACTGATATTTGGTTGATCCGTCAAACAGATTCGCGTACCATAACATTCCGACTGGGTCCCATGACCGCTAACAACCAAATCCACAAAGTGTCAAGGCCGTTTGTGGGTTCTGACTATTTTACTCTACATAGACGTCGTACGCGAGCTATTACCGTTAACTATGTTGTGCCTCAACCAATTCCCAATAAAAACGTCACATGTGAGCTATTGGCCCCGGAAAAACTGCAGCCACGGCTTTGTAACCCTTGGTAAACAACGGCGTCCAACGTCTAGACCGAGCCCAGTACGTTGACGTGAAGAACTGAGACGGAATCAGTGAAGAATTTTGGCTGGAGAGTCCAATCGCCCCATGATCGCCTACCGAAGTCTGGCGGCTAGGTCATCAAGAAATAAGATTTTTATAGAGTTGCACGTTCTCCGAATGCGAATGACGAAGATTCAGAGGAAGAAAGGGGTGGCTTACGAATGCTGTGAAGATTTGGCAGATGCCGCCGTAGGAGTGGCAGAGCCAGACGTTGTTGCGGAAGTCGTACATGTCCAGCATCAGCCCCCTCACGCCGTTCTGCGCATTCACGAGGAAGGGAACAAAATCGATTCAAATTCGTGGGTGACGAAATGCGGCAGCACGTGAAGCAACGTGAAACTGACGACCTGGATGCAACGAATTGCATTGACACGCTGTGCAAGTTGGGCCATATTCAACCATAAAACGGGCATCTTTTTTGTTTCTATCTCTAAGCGACCAACCGGCCGAAAAGAACCAATGTTACTGGCCAAAGCTAAACAAACATTCTTCGTCGGTTGCCATCTTGGGCAAGTGAAGGTCCGTCGGTTGGAACTTTTGAAAGGCTTAATTGCAAATTCCACCCCATATCATACTCATGGTTTGATTTTCCACCCCAAAAGTTCATTTATGGCAGAAGCCCACCCACCTCGCCTCTACAGGCTGAAAACTCCCCCCGGGGCCATACGTGCGGTGCCAAGTGGACAAGGTCATGCCATCATGGACACATGCATCGCGCCCAGTCAGCCCAGTCGGGTCGCACGCAAGTCTGTCTTCGCTGCCTGGCTCTGCCGTATCGATGGGTCTTGACATCGACCTGAGCCACGCATGGTCTTACCCAAGCAGCACCCTGACGAGCGGCCGGACCCGTCTTCCTCCAGCTCGCGTATCAGGCAGAAAAGGAAATCGTCGGCATTAGGGGCACAGGGCAGGACGACGGAGGTAGAAGATGACGTACGTAGTGCTCTGCTCAGATGTGCTATCAAACATCGACACAATGTTTCTTTCTGATTGGATTGGAGATTACGGTTTTCTTTCAATGGCAACGATGTCGTAGAGTTGTTCGGTTGGAATTGGGATCTCTAGTTTGTGTACCTGGAAGGTCTGGTGGTGAGCATCCGTAACGAGCTATATATTGTAAGATTATTTTGATGATTCTGATTTAAGTGGATGAACATTGAAGACTGAACGACGATGATGGTTAGGCACTGTACCTCCATGGAATGCTGTGTTGACAGATAATGCGCATGATCAGGATAGATGAATTGAGTACAACCGATGGAAGAATTTGATGGAGTTATATGGAACTGGACAACTTGGGGAATACACCCAGCATCAAATCTCGTTGATTGATCACCACTAAGAATGTGTTTGACAGGGCTTATACTCAAAGTGCTTATAGTGTTAAAAGTGCTTATTGTGTTAAAACTACTTATAGTGCTTATAGCGCTTATTGTAGCATAAGTAGTCAATCCGTTTGGCAAAACTACTTATGTTTATTTATCCAAACTGCTTATACTGAGAGAGAGGACCACCATAAACACTAAAAGCTACATTTTGCTGCTTTGTCCAAACTACTTATGGTAGTACAAAATAGTAAAATGCTTATAGATGCTTATTCCCCATAAGCACTTATGTTATTTTGCTGTTTAGCACTCCAAACTGCTTATAGAGCATAAGCACTTCCAATAAGCAGCAGCATAAGCCCTGCCAAACACACCCTAAGACTTATTCGTCTTCTGCAAAGAAACTGATGAGGAGATAGAGAACAATCCCACAAAAACGCCGAAGAGCACTATGACGCATTTCCTTCCACCTGCCCCGACGAAGAGGACGCGTGAAAGTAGGATGATTCTGATGAGGCGACGAGATCCTTTCCGCTCGCGTGATGGTCATCATCGCCTTTTCCTCGTCCTTGCGTACAACTAGCGTGCGGCTCCAGTTCACGCTAGGTCAAGAAAAGAAGTTGGTGCAGCCAAGCCACAAAGGAAAGAGTAAAATGCATCAATAACCATTGTACTTGTTTGGTTGTTTCAATTTGGCCATTGTACTCTTCAAATTATAAATTACGGCCATTGAACTAGTTTATACGCATGGATACGGTCATTATCTTTATAAGCCTATATACTTTGGTGATGTGACATACATATATTCATGACTCACCGTCCACGTGGATGACCACACTAATCTAACCGGCATCTGATTTTTTCTTTCTTTGTATTTAGACCCCTGGTTACCAAATTTTCTAATACATGCATGAATTACAATCTATATTGTTTATTTATTCCTTCTTGAGAGGGTCACCGTGATCGTATCTTGGTGGTGGCGGTGCCTGTGGCCGTGAGCGCCAACGGTGGACAGGGACCATATCTTGGCGGCGGCGGTGCCTGTGGCAACAGCTGCATCAGTTGGTAGCAGTGGATAGGAACGAGGACTTCCGTTTGCGGCGGCGGCGGCGGTGCCTGTGGCAACAACGCACGACTTCCGTTTGCTAGCAAAGACAGCAAAGCGACTTCTCTCAGCTAGCAGCAAGAACACAGGTGTGCTTTGCATCTGTCAGCGTACATAGACATCAATCACCATGGCTCCAGTTCATCGGTGTGAAGAACTTGCTCCAGTTTACAGTACGTCAAAATTTTAACTCCACATTAATCTATTATTGTACAGCCTAATCTATCTACTAAATAAACACGTCCATCCTTTAGGTAGGGTTAGGTTAGGAATTAGAAATTTTTATAGTGTGCTGATGTACACGGAGAAGAGAGGTGACGATCTGCAACTGCATGGAGTGATCGCTATTAATCAATGCGACCAGGTGTGTTCGTGGTGCTCGACAATGGCCGCAATACATCGACAGTAATGAAAGCCACGGCTTGTTGCTTTACTTATGCCTTCTTGTTCTATATAAAATTTGTGATTGTTGTCTGGTACTGTGTAGGTGATGATAGTGACTCATTCAGCGTGCAACTGTTCCATGGTGGAGGTTTTAGTGGTAATGGCAACAATCGGGTTTATGTGGATGGAGAGGGTGTGTGGTATGATTTTTGTGAGATGGATAAATGGTCTCCTCTAATAGTCGAAGATATTGTAGAGGATCTTGGATATGAGATGGCTGGAAGAGTTAAGGTGTATTGGTTGTTGCCTGGGAAGACCATTGATGATGGACTTATACTGATAAAAAAGGATGCTGATACTAACAGCATGATTTCCATGGTAGAATTTGGTCAGAGGTTTCTTGACATGTATATTGATCATGATCTTGGCTTCAATGGCTATAGTTTGGATGATGTAGTAGGCAACAAAGATGTTCAATCGTCTCAAGTGATTCACTTTAGTAAGCTGCCACTTTTAGACAATATGATTGAAAGTTCAAGCAAAACTGTTAATCTTGATATTGAAGAAGTAGAAAGTGATGTCGACTCGGAAGATTCAGATTTTAATCATGAGATTATGGACAGTGATTATGATCTAGATGATGGAGATGATGATCTATTTGATGACTACGTTGATGGTATTTATGATATGAAGGGTAAGAAAATGGTAGAACCCATAGAAGACTCTGAAGAAGATGAGATTCAACTACCTGATTCAGATGTGGAAGAAGTGAGGTTTAACTTCAAAACATTCAGAGAAGAAGACATGAGCAACCCCAATTTTTTTGTTGGCCAATTGTTTTCATCTATTGACATTTTGAGGAGAGCTATTATAGAGTACAGTTGCAAAAACAGAGTTGATATAAAAAAAACAACCAATAAGAGGTCAAGGCTTGGTGCAAAGTGTGCACATGAAGGATGTCCGTGGTACTTGTGGGTTTCTATTGATAGCAGGACAAAATCCCTCATGGTTAAGAGATATAATGACAAGCACACTTGCAGCAAGAAGTGGAAGGTCAGGGCATTCACTTCAAAATTTCTATCTAACAAGTACATTGAGTCATTCAGGGCAGATGAAAATATGAACCTCAAGAATTTCTCAAGAATTGTACAAAAAGAATGGAACATGACACCTTCCAGGAGCAAATTATGCAGGGCAAGAAGAATAGCAATGAAGGCTATTTACGGAGATGAGGTTGCCCAATACAACCTTCTTTGGGACTATGCACATGAGATTAGAAGATCTAATCCAGGTAGCAGCTTTTATCTTTCAGTTACCAGTGATGGTAGATTCAATCAATGCTATTTCAGCTTTGATGCTTGCAAGAGAGGCTTTCTAAATGGATGTAGGCCTGTGATCTATCTTGATGGTTGTCACATAAAAACAAAATATGGAGGCCAGTTGCTAACAGCTGTAGGTATGGACCCAAATGACTGTATATTTTCTATAGCTTTTGCTGTGGTTGAGGTTGAGGATACCTCAACATGGAGCTGGTTCCTCAAAACACTTAAGCAAGATCTTGGCATTGGTAACACAGAACTATGGACAATAATGAGTGACAAGCAAAAGGTAAGATTATTTTCCTTCAATCATTTACCATCACATCTTTCAAATTTAATATACATTATCTGAATTTTTCATTGATTTCACAAGGGTTGACTAGAGCAGTGGGACATTACTTCCCCCATTCAGAGCACAGATTTTGTGTGAGGCACATGTGGCAAAATTTCAATGTACTATTTAAGGGTGACCTGTTGAAGAATCAATTACGGAAGATTGCAAGAAACACTACGTTGGTAGGGTGGGAAGCTTCCATGGAAGAGATGAAAGAAATAAACATGGATGCATATAAATGGCTTGAAGAGCTGGCACCTAACACTTGGGTGAGAGCATTTCAAAATGACTTCCCCAAGTGTGACATCTTGCTTAACAACAATTGTGCGGTTTTCAACAAGTAAGTATCTAATTCATTTTTTTGTTAAAAAAATACCTAGTTCATTGTTCTCACTTAGCTATATTCAAATTTGTTGATTATGCAATTTATGTGTTACATAGGTATATTTTGGATGCCAGAGAACTTCCAATATTGTCTATGATAGATAGGATTAAGACTCAATTAATGACTAGGATATATAATAAACAAAAAGAAGCAGAGAAATGGCTAGGTCACATATGCCCAAAAATTATGAAGAAGATAGCCAAGAATACAGAGCTCGCAAATACTTGTTTTGTTTCACGTGCAGGGGAAGGAATATTTGAGGATGCAGATAAGGGAACACAGTATATTATAGACCTAAAAGTTCAGAGTTGCACATGTAGAAGGTGGGACTTGAGTGGTGTTCCATGTAGTCATGCCATAGCTTGCATGAGGGAAGAAAGGATTTCACCAGAGGATATGGTTAATTCATGCTATTCAATTGAACGCTTCTACAAGGCCTATGGTAACATTATTGTGCCGTGCCTTGACAAGAAAGAGTGGCACGAGATGAATGGTTGCACAATCGAGCCACCTTTGTATGAAAAAGGTTGGGAGGCCTCCAAAGAATAGGCGGAAGCAACCTCATGAAACTGAGTCAAAGAAAGGAGGGAAGAAGATTTCAAGGCATGGAGTTGTGATTCTTTGTAGCCATTGTCATAAACCTGGACATAACAAAGCAAGTTGCAGTGATGCTAAGGCAGGCCTGCCACCAATGAAAGATGTTATAAGAAAGAAGAGAGCACTTCCTGATACATTTGAGGAGGATGAACCAGTCATAACACAAGTAATTTTAAGTTATCATGTTTTTTTGTGCTTATTCAGTAATAATATTCAGAAAATTCTTTTTTCTATAGTACCATGACATGCAAGGAAATGATGTGGATTTTCTATTATCAGAACAATACAGACCCACCATGCTTAATGATACGCTTCATGAGGTAATTTCATTTGCATTTTCTTTACATGACATAGTTTCAACAGGTAAGTGGTGATATATACTATTAATTATAGAGAGAACAATCACAGAGAGGGCCTGCACAGCCTACTCCATTACCTGATTGTAGATTCATCGAGTCTGTTGTGATGAACATGACCTCAACGCCTCCTACAACAAGGCAAGGTATTCAAGCAACAAAACTATAAGAGATAAAACGTGCCAAAAGCATCGATATAGCTACCAAGAGAGAAGCTGCATTTGCAGCAAAAAAAAAGGCTGTAGAAAAGAAGGCAATAGAGGCACAAACAAGGAAGGCTCGGGCTGCAGAGAAGAAGAAAGCAATGGCACAGGAAAAGAAACTTCAAGCTGCACAAAAAAGAGCAGCAGATTTAGAGGCTAAGAAAGCGTCAGCTGTCGCAAAGCAGATTTAGAGAGGAAGCAAAGAGCGACATTTTCCCCTTCATTTTGGACTTGCAAAAATGGGCTCCCAAATTCTCTTTTGGGAGGTGATTTGTAAAATTTAGGAGCCTAATTTTGCACCCAACTCCAGTGGAGACTTGTAAATGGGCTCCTAAACAGTATGGGACCCGCTTGTCAGCCCAAAAAATTCTAAATCTCAATCCCGATTCTTCAATCGGGCCACTACAGTGCCCGCCGCCTCTGCTCCCTGCACGCCCGTCACCGCCCATGTTCCCCGTCGGCGTCGGTGCCGCCGCCTTGCTTCCCATCCCTGCCCCTGCTCTCTGCCGATGCCGGCGCCGCTACCTTGCTCCCCGTCTCCACGCTGCTCCCTGTCGGTGCCGGTGACTTGCTCCACGTCAAATCTTGTTCTTGGTTGTCATTGACGTGCTCCCCGCCGGTGGCCAACGGCAACGCCGTCACCCAACGTTGGCCAACGGCCCTCCTCTGCTCCGCTGCCCCTCCCGCCTTTTGCTTGCCTGCCATCACCCTGTTATCGCCCTGCCGCTGCTCCAGCTTTGCAGCACCCGACGAGGCCGGCGGCTGGTGCAACTTCCCCAGGGAACACCTCGAGGTGTCGGAGGCCGCCTTCCTCTGGGTCGCCAAGGCCAAGGCCGACATCGTGTCGGAGCAGTTCCGGAGGTGCGTGGCTGATCTTGAACTGCTCGCTGTTTGCTCTATACAGTATTTAGCAGTGATATGCCTGATCTTAAACTGCTCGCTGTTTGCTCTATTCCGAAGGTTCAGCTTGATCCTGAATATACAAAGCTTTACCGTGAATATTCAGCTTATTTTCTATAGTCTGAAGCTGCACACTGGTTTTGCGAAATCCCAAAATGATGTTGAATGATTAGAAATGGATTGTAGAATATAGAAGATGTACACTTTGTAACGCTAGCTAGCTATATGATGTTGAGAACCCTCAGCATCTAAATTTATAGGATGTGTTTGGTTGGCTGGTTATCTCCTAACCAAGCTAAAATAGTACAAATTTTGTGTTTTTGGTTGCCTGCACAACTGACATAGCCAGACCATGTTAATGCAAACCGACTCCTTTAACCACGTCAGAGAAAGACGCGAAAATTAGTCATATATCTTTGACCAAGCTGCAGCTAGACAAGACCCACCATGTAAAACACTAGTTTGTGAGGTAGCCAAGACCTATGACCAAAAAATCAAACACGAACTATACTGTCTAAGCCAGACTTAGTCAACCAACTAAAAACAAAACACACCCTACTGTCTCTCTGAACATATAGCTCCAAATGCTATACGATGTTTTATAGCTATAGGTTGAAAGTCCTATTGAATTGCCCGTTTGATTGCATTCATGTAAATACGATGTCTGTTCATGTGAAGACGAGAGTCAGGCCAGCAATAGTAGTAGCTTCAACTTGAGATAACAAAAACTATCACTGATCCAAAACAACTGTGTGATCATATCAAGACGAAACAGAGGACTTCCCTACCTCCCGAGTCCCGACCAGGGTTTAAATAACTACGGTTAATCGGCTGATTTTCCCGTTAATTATATAACCAGTCCGATCCGATTACCTCGGCCGATCGATTAATCATCAATAACTAATTTTATTATTATAGCAAATTGGTTAACCGGCCGTTCCCCCAATTCTTTCTTTCCTTCCGAGATGGGACTAGGTGGCGCTTGTGTGGATTGCAAGGCCGGGCACGTCAGTTTTGCTGTTGCGTCGCGCCCGGGCGCTGTCCGGCCTCTCTGTGTGTTTGTTTGTGTGTGGCCTTCCTGCCGATGTTGTCGTGGGTCCCGCGCGTCACGTCAGATCAGTGAGGAGCGGCCTAGTAGCTGGTACGGTCGCGGCGAGCCGGGTACGAGGGGCCCAACGGCCGAGGTTGCCGCCCGTTGCGGTGGTCCGGCACCACTCCTAGTCCTAGCTGCTGCCGCGCGTACACGTACACAACCGCGCGCCCACATGAGCCGAGTCAGAGCTGTCTGGTCGCAAACTCGCAATACAGTGCCACTGCCTAATACTCGTACTACTGTGCATGCGCATTATTAGTAGTAGCTTATTATTACCGCTTTCAAAATCATACTACTGTGCAGTGCTAAACGAGGGAAGGATTGATTCTGCTTTTTCGATTGAGCCGAATAATATAGGAAGGAGTGATGGATCGACACAGCTCCAGCCCACTCAGGATAACCATTAATAATCTCTCCAGTGGTGGGCTGAGCTATATGAGCCAGGTGGACTGGGTTCTACATAGGCCCATTATCAAAGTAGCGACTTGAGATTGCCGAGTTTCAGTGGCTGCATTTTTTTTCTCCTTTTTCTTTGGGAATCGCCTTTCATCTTTCTTGAAGAGGAGTTTCAGGGTTGTGTTTCAATGGCTGCATACACATTTGTAAGCAGTCAAAATGTGTTTGCAGTAGTGAGCAAATCCTATACCATATTACTTAAACAACCCTCCTAGCATCTAAACTTATACCGTTTCTCTGAACATATCTATACTATAAAGATTAAACTTCGAACCATCTGAATACACTATACAACCTACTTACCCTCGCCATCTAAGCCCGACATGACAAATTTCACAGTTCAAAATCTCCCTCATCTACCACCGTTTTGGATATTTTTTTCACGTAAGCAAACCTACCCCTATGCACCGACCCGCCTCCAGGAAAAGCGGCCTCTAACGCGGCAACTCGGATCGTGTTGACGCAATTGGGGGACTCCAGCGCTGGCTGTAAAAGTCGAACGCACGTACGCAATCACCGGAAAGATTTTTCTGCCTCCGCCTGATTTCCTGATTTCCTCCCCTCGACGTGAATCAAGCTTGCGTTTCCTTCCTACCTTCCCCTCTTCCCTGATTCAGATCTCTATGCACAAACGCGAGTGCGAGGAGCCTCGTCGAGGGCTGACAGTCGCGCGATCCTGCCCATCCCGCCCCTCGCGGCAGGACAGTCTCTTCTACAGAGCACCCCATCCCTCGCGCCGCCTTGGCGCCCCGCGCCTCCCCCGCACACCAGCGTGCCGGCGTCCCCCCCCCCCCCCCCCCCCCCCCCATGGCACCCGCCCTCAGCGCGCCACCTCCCCAGCTCGTCCCGAGCAGATCGCCTCTCCCTCCAGTGCCGGTGACCGCTCCCTCTCCTCGCGATGCGGCAGGCCGTCGTTGCCGAGGGATCGCCCCTGCAGACTGCCACTGCCGAGAACAGCGCCGGTGCCATCACCCAGGTCGACATCTTTCGATCTCCGCCCTATTCTTCGCGTACATGCTTCTATCTGGACGGTTCCGTGGCCGTCACTGATCTTCTCCTCTTTGAACTGCAGGTGTTGGAAGCGATGGGTGCCACCTGTTGTGTCGCGTCCTACTCCTACCACAGCTGGTCGGTGACGACAACGGAGAATAATGGAAGGGGCGAGGGGATCGGAGAGAGAGAGACTCACGTTGAGCTGGTCGGTAACGGTGTCCTGCTGGTTCCACGGCGTGGCGATGGCGACGCCGGTCTGCGAGCGCTGTCCCAGCCGCGCGAACGAGTTGTGCGTCGTCAACCACGCGTACCAGATGAAGGGGGAGGTCACGCGCCTGCAGCACAGCAAGTGATATTTTTTTTTTACAACTTCGTGTCTATATTCATTCAAGGAAGGATTACAGACATTGGAGTGAGCACACTTCAAACACATAGAACTCCTACAAGGGTGCAGAATACAAGGCTCTTAATAAGCAGAATACAAGGTTTTCAATGAGCAGAGTACATGTTACAACATGATCGACTATCCACGGGCTAGTCCCTAAAGAGTTGTCAGAGGGGTCTCACTTAAAACAAGCATGAGGCTGGTATCTTCTGTCTGCATGATGGGATATTTACTCGAGGATCCTCGTCGCATCAAACGGAACACCCGTAGCGGTCATCGTTCTTAAGAACGTGAGTACGAAATATACTCGAGGATGTAGAAGACCCAGATACTATGAGTTCATTGATCATCTTATTCATGCAACTGTGAATTTTTTATCAGTAACATGAACATGGTTATTTATGTTTCAGCAAAGGCTAGCTAACAGCAAATTGCCAGAACCAGTGGTGGAATCTGTGATCGTCGATGAGTCACCTGACGATATGGCCTATCAAAAGGAGTCAGTAAACCCATCGTCTCGCCGTGCTGAAGTTTTTGGTTGGCAAATCCATCATCTTGCACTGCTGGTGTTCTTCGTTGCTTTTGCTGCACTTGGGAAAGTTAAGTGAGACGTGCTAAGTTCACTTGATCAGTGTTTTCCTCATTGAATTGTTATCATGAATCCAATCTAGTTATATCCCTCTTTTAGTTTAATGTTGGGGAGTATATGACTCACTTTTCAGTCCTTGACTAGCACACAACCATATATGCTAGCTTGTAACTGAATGTGTCATGTCTTTCTGGAAAACAAAATGAATCATTGTGGTTCCGTTTAGGTGAAGCCCAATTCAGACGCAATTGCCAGCGCATTTAATTAAGGAATCATGGACAGCTTGGTGCTTGTTCTTTCCGGGTTGTTCATGATTCCACACGTGCACTTCATTTTTGTATTTAGACTTCTTGTGCTTTTGTTCAGTTCCTGTTTGGTGCACCCAAATTGGAACCTGTTGATTTCACGTCTTTGAGCAGAATTCTAGAGGGCTGGATCTGGGAAGTGTTTGAATTTATCGTTCGGTCTGGTACACCAGGTAGCTAGGGAACAGCCTGTAAGAACCAGTATTGACTCAATGTTGTTCCTGAAATCGAGTCTTTCAGGTGACAGCAGCTGGTTTCATTGCAACATATGGCATTTGTAGATATGCTTTTTGGTTCAACTAGCACTGAAAGATGAGAGCTTGCTTCCTTTGATAATCGATGAAGTGTTGCCTGACCAACTCATACGGAGCTTTGGAGCTGCCGATCTCGTGCTCCAGATCACTCAAATCTTGCTCGGACTTGGTGTAATCAGCTGATTATCACAACAGATTAAGAACTTTGTTTCATCTCTACCTCTGATGTAATCTGGTATAACCGCGCCGTTGTGCGTCAGGCCTTGAATTCTTGTTAAGGTCTGCTTTTGAGTAAACAAGTTCAGATGGGGCTTTCAACCCCACCGTTGCTTCCTTGAAAAAAGGTGTTTCCCTGTGGGCCTCCGATCGAAATATTCCATGACTAGTAAAGTGTCCGTACGTTGTCACGGGCTTTAAAAAAATGCGAACAAGCCTAAATTCTTCTTTATGGGCTAGCTCAGACCAAATTATGCACTCTGCAATCAAGAACACTATGGTTCAAAAAAAAGGTTGTTCATGTATGTAAAAGTGTAAGCGTTTATTTATCATATTCTACATTGTTTCTTTTCATGTAGTGCACTTTAGCAAATGTCAGGTAAGAGATGACTTCATAATTGATAGAATGCATAAAAATAGAATTCAGAATTTTGGGTTCAGAAAGCAATAAAAACAAGACCCTTAGACTAAAGAAATGTGAACATGCTATGTATATATAAACCACAATGCTAGATAGAGTGGAGCCAAGGTATTAGCAGCATGAAGTTCAGATATCTCATAATACTATTCTCTTCTCAAATAATGCTTGTACTATGGCTCTGATCGAGAAACCATGAGGCTAAATATTTTCATAAATTGAAGAAAGTTTAGCTTTATCAAGACTCAGAAGAGAAGAGTGAAAAGTGGAAGTTTTCAGAAGCATCGTAATTCTCTTCTCAAACAATTCTATTGAAGTCTCTATGTCGCCCTGGTAGGTAGCACCTCTCATGCCTAGTAATTTTTTGTCTATCACACATAAGCATCATAATTTTTATCATCAGGGAATAAAGCAGTCAAGACTCAGAAGAAAAAAGTGGAAAGAGGAAGTTTTTAATATTGAAGTCTATATGTCACCTTGGCAGCTAGCACCTCTCATGCCTAGTAGATTTTTGTCTACTACACATAAGCATGTAGAAACAGTAAGTAAATTCAGAGAATCTCAATACTTGTACATCATCTCTAGTATTTCTCTTCAAGGAGGACAAGAGTGTAACTCAGTACCATGATATGTCTCTTTTGCCCCATATAATCATCCAGAACAAGTCAATACCATATTCCAAAGCTTAAAAAAGAACCCAATATTCGTGATAGAATCACTAAAATATGAAAACTAATACACTAATTTATATTATATATATAGGCAATAATTTACTTTCTACTGTTATCGCCATTAAACCAGTATACATTGTATGTTCAAACGGCTAGTATTGAACAGACAGGACAAGTGTTCATGCATACATGCCAACAACACACTACCCACGACTATAGATGCATGCATGCTAACAAAGCACTATTAACCGTCATGCACGATCGAGGCATCCCAGCAATCTTCATGCATGCATAGAAGCAGCTAGGTCAGAGAACAAACTGCAAATTTCCAAACATAAAATAATTCTAAAATTCCCAAACATTAATAGATAAGCTTTCACAGTCATGCGTCTTCCTTTACGAATCTATGCAATCGAGTAAATGTTCATGCACTAACTGAAACAACTTTTACCATGTAGCTATGGAAGCTAAATGCACTACTATATCTGGAAACAGATGAGCAAAGACGTACGGTAAAGCTAATTGCCTACAGGAACGGGTGAATTTAATTCTTATACACTCAATGATATGCTCAAAGGATAAAACAAATATACTTGTTTACTGTAGCAAAAAGATTAGCCAGTTCTTTGAGTGAACAATCGCTTCATACAAGTGCAAGCCGGAAAGCCGTGAATGGCTTATTGTAGCATGAGAAATAACAACCAGAGAGGAGCTGGTTGAAATTTTGTTTCAGTACACACAATGCAAGCCAGTCAAAATGAGCTACTGTTCTTTTTTTTTTAGCATGTGAGTAAACAGATAATGGAAGAGGCCAAAAACTAAGTGCAGTAGGAAAGATTATTGATAATATACAAGAAGACTCAACTACACAACTGAAACTCTCACAGTTATGCTCAATGGAAGCAGGTAGCTAGCACAAACGCTTGACTTGCATAACGATTTAGAGAGAGCAGAACTCAGTGAAAGGAACAAAGATTAATCGGAGTAGTCCTGGGACTTGGGTCGGGCCAAATTCGGACGGCCCATGGCACGGACATTTAGCACGGCCCAAGGCCTGGCACGACACAAGGAAGTTTTGGGCCGTGCCGGCCCGGCATGATGCATCGGGCCGTGCCGTGCCAGAATTTTGGCTCAATGGCCCGACACGGCACAACAAGGATTTCGGGCCGTGCTTGGGCCGGCACGGCACGAATGCGGTCCGATAGCACGAATTCAGCCCAATAGTCTGAAATATTTTTGTTTTTTATTTTGATTCTTGTTTAAAATTTTAAACTTATATAGATTTCGTGTTTTTAATCCAAATTCAATGATTCTTTTTTCTATAATCTCATAAAAATGTGCCCTGTCACTAAGAAGCCTTTTCATCTTATCCCAAGATTGTTTCTACCACTCTTCCCGACAAGCATAATCAATAATGAATCCGAATGATACTTGATCAAATATACCAAGCATAGCAGTCATCAAAATATATCCGGGTGATACTTGATCAAATATAATAAGTATAGCAGCCCCCGGATATGATCCGCGTGAAGAATAGCAACTCTTATAAGGCTCTCCAATATTGAGTAAAACCATGAACCATGGTCATGATAGCCCATCTGAAAATAATTCTGAATGAAATCATGAGTAGTTGATCATGATCGAGTGATCCAATGACTCAGCACTCCGTGACCGAGTGATTCAATGACTCGGTGCTCCATGACCGAGTGATCCAATGTCTCGGTGCTCCATGACCGAATGATATCGATGAGATAACAGTAATACAAGAACACAAATAATATAGTTATATATAAAATTAATATAAAATATTGATAAAACAATGTCTTTAATATCTAAGTCTGTTGGATTTCTATTATTTGTCTAAGGCTTATATTTGCTTAGAGTACTGATAGAAATAACCGATCATTTAACAAACAGACATAAAAAACAAACATGGTTCACTAAAAGAACGATGTGCATGATGATTTCGATAAACGACATGTGTCATGGAGCTAGACTGACTAACTTAGGTAATCGGAGTTAGACGGGCAACTAAGCAAAACAACTGAACTCCTTCTAATACCACTTATGTACTGCTAAAACTCATTCGGCCAAACATATCCGAGTCAAAATCTAGAAAAATTATTGACCAAAATTGTCAAGACAAAAAGATGAGTTAAAAAAAAAACTCAAAACTATCACCGTAAGATGAACCTACGATCTTCAAATCGAATTGGTAGAATACAAAAATTATAAATGTAACTTAGCTTTGATATTTGGCTGAGTTGTAGATGAGCCCCCGAGCATGTCACTGAATCATTAAGCCGATCATCGAGTCAGCGACTTGTTGTCCCGAGTCGCTGAATGATTGTATCACCGAATGATTAGTCGAGTCACCAAGTGGTTAATGGATTGCCAAATCACAAACTGCCAAGTGGTCGATGGAGTCGAAGTTGTCAAGCTGCCAATGTCGCGTCGCTAAGCAACATGAGCGATCAATCAATCATGCAACCGGTGGAGTAAAAAAGAAAAAATATTCCCGTGAATCTCCACTGATTGATTAGCGCATCGAAACAATAAACAAAATAGAATAAGAAAGTCAAGATTCTTCCCTGCTCACGCACAACTCCGACTCCTTCCTTGTTGGACGCGTGAACTTGGACTCGGCTTCCAAGTATAGCCACCGTACGTGATCCAGACTTGCTGAGGATTTCGTCGCTTGGTAGTCGCCGACTCCTCGGACGTCGATTGTAGCAAAACAACACAACACAGCGTCGCGCATACAGCACCGCTATTATGCGTGTATGCTGCCTTGCCCGATATAGTTGCTGCCTCCGCTTGATCGTTGTCGATGAAGATCCAACTTTTCTCAAAAATTGACATCGAACTCGACAAGCTGATGTTCGCGCTGCCCCTTCTTGGCGCGCCAACTGTCGATACTATTATCGGTACAGGCATGCGCGAGATCAAGAGTCGATAGACACACAAGACGTAAGATTTAGACAGGTTCGGACCTCTCGAAGGATAGCAACCCTACATTATGTGGTGTATTATATATAATATCTCCTCTATGAGGGAGCCCCTACCCCTCCTTATATATCCGGAGGCAGTGTTACATGACAAGTCTACTAGACGGTTACAACATAATTTTCGACTAGTATTCTATCTCTAACTTTTTTTATATCTTCTTTTTTGTATGATAAATAATATCTCCATGAGATATCTGGATACATAATACCGACAAATGTGTTTAAGCTTCAGAGTCAACGGTGGCTATCGCAGATGACGCATCTCATAACTCATGACGGAAGAGAGAGCTCTCCCCTGTTCTTTTATCCTACAAGCCGTGTAAGAATGGCATCTCGATTGACTAGATCCTCGAAACGATTGGTGTGAACAATCCTCGAACCTATTTTCCATGCCAATAATTTCTTCTATCCCATTGCAGAGCATTTCTTCTATCCTATTGCAGAGCATGAACGCCAATAATTTCTTCTATCGT
Organism: Eleusine coracana subsp. coracana; assembly: GCA_032690845.1. Lineage (NCBI taxonomy): Eukaryota > Viridiplantae > Streptophyta > Magnoliopsida > Poales > Poaceae > Eleusine > Eleusine coracana. Next base: position 14,110,785 of record CM064424.1, read on the forward strand.
ATAACCCTTTCTCCTCCCTTTTATGAGTTTATATAGTTACTAGCAAAGTGTCTGTGCGTTACTACGAACTTAATAAATATATATCTTAAATTATTTGTTTTAAGTGTATACAACTTTTGTAAAATTACAAGAATAGTAGATGATTAATGAGCTCTAACCAATTAACTAATTAGTTTTCAAACTCAAACAAAATCAAAGAGTTTGCCATTACTTAATAATCAGATAACCACATTTAGTTTATCAAATATACTACTAAAAACTACTGTATGGGGCCATTAGCACACCAAAAACATACTTGAACAACTCAATTAATTTGTTGATCTTCATATGAAACTAAAATTAACCTACTAAAAATAAATAATATGAGAAAACAACAAACCTAATAAGCATGGATATTCTGAGAAAGTGGGAAACCTCATGGTTGGTCAAGACCAGAGGCATCTTCTTCATCAACTTGATAATATTTCTTGCTTCTCCCGGCATAAGAAAGAGGTTATGACAGAGATCACTGAAACATAAGACACCACAAGTTTGAATAAAAATGCATTGGGCCTAAAGAGTTTCGGCGAAGTAAGGGAAGTATCTTGAGTTGAGTCACATCCTACTTATCATGATTTGGATGAGTGCCAAAACAATATATACTCTCACGCTTTTAATATTTAGATAGTACATGTTTGAATTGATCAAAGTGCTACGAGGAAAGTCAATGTTTGGTATATTTTGTATTTGTGAGATAATGTGGCAAAATAATGAATCAATCGTGTCATTATAATTCATTAAAGCATGTCATTTCAATTAGTTTCAAATAATTATAAATACTAGAAAGGGAGGACATCTACAATAGGCAAGATGCATTATCATGGGTGAATAATTACTAATATGTGATACATGAATATACAAAATATGAAGTGACAAGTTAAAAAACATGATCCATGAGTAATATTAACCTTGTAGTTGCAGCAAGTAGAATAATTACAGAGCTGTAGACCAGTAGGAGATGAGACATTTTTAGTGCAAAGCAGAGACAAGTACATATTAATTTGACAAAATAACATTACCCACACATGCAGCCGCTAGCTCCTGCTTGCATGTGTTTTGTGCAACCGTGCCTGCCCTGTCTTGCCCCCTGCACGTGCAGCCATGAGCTGTTCTTCACCAGACACCACAGGCACTCACTTGAACGTCTGTAATCCCGTGTAGCTTTCCAACAGCTGAGTGACGGGATTCTTGCTGAGAAGGCAGCGGTTGTCACTTGATATGCACTTCGTTGATGAGGACGCGTGCGTCCGTCTTTAGCCCTGCACACATCAGCGTAATATGGGTGTCAGCACACGAATCTAAGGAGATTTGGAAGGACGACTAAGTTGAGGCCATGGCGTGCGGGGATCGTGAGATCAGAGTGAAGCAGAGGGAGAGGAATCACGACTTCTCGATAGCGAGGATGATGGTGTCAGGGCTGCATATGCCAACGGTGATGTTGCTTTTACAGACAGCATACTCCCAAGATCTGTGTGGTATCACGGCTAGGGTTTGGACTTTCTCGTTAAGGAAGGAGATGACACTAGTTGCGACCTCAATGCAGAAGGTAAAGAAGATATGGACACTACAAATGGAATGAAATGGAATGGACACCAGACTCCAGAACACAAAAAGGTTACATGGACGAGTATAAGAGAGACAGGTATATACGATTGAAATTATGCAAGTAGGGGCAGAAATTTTTAGGTGCGGCCTCAATGCAGAAGGTAAAGGAGGCATGCAGATCATGGACATAGGATGAACACCAGACTGCAAGACAAAAAAAAAAGGTTCGATTGAAATTATGCGAGCACGAGCAGAAATTTTTAGGTGGAAGAGACCAAAATTATACGAGCACAAGCAGAAATTTTTAGGTGGAAGAGACGACCGTACAAATATTTAATAGTTAGTATAAGAGATAAAAGTTACATCCCCTGCATCTACCCTATTATATCGTCAAAAGAACAAAAGGAGAGCTTCAATCGGGCAATTAATCTCTTTTTTTTTTCAGTGCTGACTGCTCCATTGACCATGAGACGATTAACTGAAGATTGTTGGCTTGTTCAGTGTAGCATGCAAATCGTATATATGAGAATGATTCCAGATAGACAGCGCAGGGCGGACATGGCGTAAGAAACAAATCATTTTTATCCTACTGAGTCGCCAGTACACCATGCCTAGATTCACAGACACAACTTAACAGTAACACTAAACAAGTGGCAACACAGATGAAGTGTTTGCAAAAGCTAGTATTATATTGGAAGGTACCAAGATAGCATAACTTTTTGCATATGTCAGCACTTGCCAATCCTGATAAACATCACTAGTGCATAGAAACTGTTTCAAAATTAAACGGCTCAACCGAAGGGAAACATCATGTCCAAACTAGGGGGAGTTCACTCCATGGAAGAAGAGGTTGGGCCAGCACCGAAGCCACTGCCACCACCACGGCCAAAGCCTGGTCTGCCACCAGGTGCCTGCAAAGTTTTGGGGCGAAGTTAAGAACGGGAACCACAGTACAGTGCTAAAACATAGAATTGTGGACATTTGATTGTACTGCTAAAACATAGAATTGTGAACTTTGATTTATAAAGCAGAAAACTGTTAAACATGTTAAAAATAAAATTCAAATCAACAGTTTTGCCTGCTCACCACAAGGCCACAAGAAATGTCATGAGCAAGGAACGTAATTATGTTGGCTATGTCTCCTAGGTATGTGACTGGTGTAGATATATCTTTTTCACTGATTTTGATAGATGGCGCGTCACCAACTCTTACCTTTTAAATTGGTGTCGCTCAAGGCAGAATACCCTTATATCCAATCTCCATTGGATACCCTTAAAAATAAATAAAACAATGTATAGCACAGAGAACATCCCAACCATCCCATCTCACAAATTATCATGTTTCACAATGCAAGCAGACAAAAATGCTAAAACAAGATGCAAGGCTAGATCAGTTGTGAAGGCACAATGCAGAAAAGGAGCTGTCCTGCCCTTATGCAGAAGCTGAGTATAGTTATGACAACTTAATAATGTATCTGCTTCACAGTTTAACTTCGATAGTTTAATTCAGGCAGACTACCAATTATCTAATCATGACATCACCATAGGACAAGCTGTAATTATTTTATAATAGCCCACAGAACTATTGAAGGGGAACATTGATGCAACAGAAGACAGAAGGTTACCCTGAAGGATGGCTGGAACTCAGCAGGCGCTCCACCCTTATCACCAGCATAGTCACCACGGGGAGCACCACGGTAGCCATCCCTGTCACCAAACCTTGGCCTGTCCTCTCCAAAGCGAGGTGGGCCCCTACACATGTCACAAACAAATAGATAGTTAGCCTACACTTCAGATGGCTATCTCATGTACCAACACATGGCTTACAACTTCTGCATGATAGAAGCCTAATACACTTGCCTACCAATTTATCAACAAATTAACAGACTAACTAAAGACATAAGCCATTAGCAATTTAGACGTAGCATAATGTTCAGTTTAAAAAAAATACCCTTTACAAGCAAATTTGAAGCTTATTAAGCCACAGTAGACACTGACAAGAATCTAGAGCTGAGCAATACCTAGGGCGGTCACCAGGTGGGCCAGAGCCGAATGGGCGACCAGGAGGCCTGGCAGACTTCTTGAGCGTGGCAGGCACGATCTCAGATGGCAGGTTGAGGTAGTTGCGGAGGTGCTCAATGCCGTCATTGGTGAGGTACCAGTAGTAGTGCTGCCAGGAGAAGGTCTCCCTGACATACTCCTTGGACTTGAAGCTTTGCATGAGCTTGATCACCTGCAGATTTGGGACATCAATCTGCGGGTGCTTCGCCAGGTTGTAGTCCTTCTTGGCGTACAGCACACCCTCTGCAATAGGACCACGCATTAGTAAGCAACAGTATACAGCGCCACCTCAGCAAGAGTTTTACAATCAGATGCCAACTAATTTGATTCCTCAGTGCGAAAATTCTACACAATCAAAAGAACCTAGATTCATTTCCACAGTTTCGTGAGAAAATTTGATCCAATCAAGCTCTGTTTAAGCCTCGGCGATGTTTCCTATGCTAATGGGTACCAAGTTTCACCACAACGTTTCCCTATAATATGGTGCTCCCGTCATAACAAAAAAAAACAGCATTTGCAATTATAAACATATCGATGCAGATGGTAGGATTTATTAACTTTGAACTTTCTATTACGGAATACGAACAGACCATTCAACGAAGAGTACGCATCAACTGAAAATCAAACGAGCAAAGGAACGCTGACCTTTGAAGAGGTACTTGCAGATCTCATTGCGGTTCTTCTTGGAGATGATCTGCGAGAAAACGAGCGTTAGGTTAGCACCGACGCCAAAACAGATGGAGGCCGAGGAGCAGAGAAGCGAGTCTTCAGCCGAGATTACCATGGTGGCGTCGAGCGGTTCGGCAGGCTAGCTCCGGGTGCGGGAGCGCCTGCGTCGGAGGAGGCAGAGGCGGCGGCGGCGCGAGTGGGGAGAACGGAGAACCCTAGCGCCCGAGACGGATGCAGCTTTTATATAGCCGCTACGGTGTAGGGTTTGGCTGCGGGGCGGAGTGGCGTGGGAGCGAGGGGCATAACTGTCCAAACGGGGAGGGAGGAATGCCGCGTCTCGGCCCAGACGCAAGGTACCTTGAGCCCACCAAATGAGTGGACCGATTCAGCCTTCGGTGCTTTTAGCACTCCTGGGCTTGAATATGTTGGGCCGAAAAATTCTTTCGCATGTCCGGTATCATATTTCCGTTTGAACCAACGCTTTGACACGTTTGAGCAGACAAAAATTGTTACCTTTCAACTTGTGAAGCACTTGAGGATCGGATTTGATCTTTCAACTAGCAACTTTTACTTTTTTCGAAGGTGATCTGAGATATAAATGGTTCCGTCTTTCATATGAATTTGAGAAAATGAAAGGAAGAGAAACCGATAATTTTTGTTGCGACCAATTCAGAACTTCTGCTAAGAAACAAACGCAAGTCTCAGGCACAAGGAAGAACAGTAAAAACCAACAACCAGTGTGACATCAGCCACTGCGCCGGTCACCGCCGACAGTAGGCAGGCGCCAAGGGCAGTACGGGCATGGCACGGCGATGGCCAGCCCGTGACAGCCAGGACAGCAGCTGGTCCGATCCCTATATCGTAGTCTGCTCGTCGGTCATCATCAGAATCATTATATCAGCGGATCATCACAGGTTCCATCAATATCATTGCTGCTGCTACATGTACCTCTGCCGAAGCGTAGCAGGTTCCCTTTCTCCTGCCCATGGCAACAGACAATTCTTGCAAAGGAATGGATTTGTTAGTTTCCTGGCTTGTCAAATGCGGCTGATGACCTTTCCCTTTCTCTTACATTCCAATCAGCACAAATTGCACTATGGCAGAATTGAATCGTTACACTTTGTGTCAGTGTCAAAATAACAAGCATGACATCAGAAAACTAAGCACTGCGTCAAGTAGACGTCTCAAACAGGCAGCAAAGTTCCCAGGTCAGTCGCCAATGCTACTGGAATGGTTTCAACTATAGCAATGCTCAAATTTACCTCCAGTGTACACGCCTCTTTATCATACAAAATCATCCCTCGCATAAGTACTACTACCCAACACCCAACCAAAAAGATCGCTATGGCTAACATATTAATCCAAGAATGTACAAAATACTGTCATGGCAGTCACCACCGCAGGTGCCTTCCATGGTTCTACTCCCAACTTACTGACGAGGCGGCAAATAAGCTGTTTGCAACTTTGCCATGTCAAGCTTCTTAATCAAGCATGAGGATCCGAAATAGTCACTGTTTCCCTTGGCTAGGCCTCTTAAGTTCTCCATTTGAAAGGCTCGCCTTTTGGTGTGTCCTTCGGTGTGTTGTTCCCACTGCTGTCGCCAGTATCGCTTGCTGGTGTTTCGACCGATCTTGCTGGAGCCGGAGCCTTGCCACCTCGACGTTCCTGGTAAAATAGAGTAACGAAAAGTTTAAGTGTAAATATATGCGATGTTGACCTGTTTAGTTTACTGAAATGGATTCTGCACAAATTATTTTGGGGGGGAAACTTGTTGACAATTCTTTAGGCTCGGGAGGCAAAGGCATTATAGATAAATAGGAGTAACTAACAGTAATAATCATATTTTGTGATTCTGATAAAGCCTCATTTTGTGAAAAGCAAGTATAACTAACCGTTTATCATCGATGTAACACTTTAGGAACAGGTAAGAAAAGTACATGTTTTTGTTTTCTGAGAACTTAAATGCAAACAGTGGGTACCAGATCTCTTCTTGCTTCCAAATCGATGGGTAATAAGAGCTCGGTGCAACAAATAACGAAAATCATCATCATTATTATATGCTGGGTACTGAAAAGTAAATGCAAAAAATGCTCTACTGCCACATCTTACATCTCTGTAGGGGAAATCATCAACTTCGAGCATGTGAATGACGTGCCCAATCTTGGGCCTCTTACGAGCTTCAGGATCTACACAACGCAGAGCCACAAGCAAGGCCTTCTTCAGAGCCCTGGAAGTCGGCTTCTCAGTCATCTTCGGATCCAAAACCCCTTCAGAATTTCTGTTGCTGACCATTGTCTTAAGCCATTCAACAAGATTAACCTGGAAGAATTATTCAGTAGATTTCATAAACACATTTCGTATGCTCTTAGTTTAGCATCTGTAAGGAGGTGTGATCACTACTAACCTCCCCTGGTGGCCTGTTGTAATCAACAGGTACCCGACCAGATATTATTTCCATGATAAGAATTCCAAAACTATAGACATCACTTGTTTCATTCAACATGCCAGTGCCTGCATATTCTGGCGCAACATACCTGCAAACAAGACAAGTAATAAAAGTAAGCTATTGTGTTGTTTGTTTATCTTGAGTGATTCTAAATTTTACAAGTTGAATACTGATGTCTCACCCAAATGTCCCCATAACCCTGGTGGTGACATAACTCCTCTCTGAACCCAAAAGCTTTGCTAGCCCAAAATCAGAAAGCTTGGCATTCCAACGTTTGTCAAGAAGGATATTGCTTGACTTCACATCACGGTGAACTACCTTTGGTTCAAGTCCCTCATGCAAATACATTAAGCTGCACAAACAGTTTAATTATTATATGTAGACAGTGATAAAATAAATTCTGTAGCCTGCACTAATTAGCTCAAGCATGCCTACCCTTTCGCTGTTCCCAGTATAATCTTCATTCTGATGTCCCATGTAAGAGGACTTACAGGACCAACGTCACCATGGAGCCATTGCTCCAAGTTTCCATTGTTGACATACTCATAAACAAGCATCCTGAATATACAACAAATTTATGAGACACGCTCCTTCATTTTTCCACAGTTCTACAATCTGAGTTAAAGCTGTTGGTCATGTAAGGTACCTTTGGTTGCCTTCAGCACAGTATCCCAACAATCGAACCAGGTTCTTGTGGCGCACCCGCCCAATTGCTTCCACCTCAACCTTGAATTCCCTCTCTGCTTGTCCCCTAAGTAATCAGATCATCACATATTACTAAAGTCAGCAACATAAAAAACCACTGATGCAAAAACAAATATCGTCATCTACAGACGGCAATTAAGCATGAGCATTAGAATATGTGACTTGATCAGGTTGCTTTCGATTTGCTGTTGCAAAATGTCACCATCTCAATTGTCGATGTCTCCATTGAACATTCGTGTACATTTTGCTTAGACTATAAGCAACACTTTCGACAAACAAAGAAGCCAATTCAACACAGAAGCTTCTAAATACGGCTAAAGCTTCAGTTTACAGGTAGCATCAGTACCTGTTGTTGAGCAGGTTCTTGACGGCGACCTGTACGCCGCCCTCGAGCACGCCGTGGTACACGATGCCGTAGCCGCCCTCGCCGATCACCTTGTCGTCGGAGAACATGCACGTGGCGTCCTCCAGCTCCTTGAGCGTGTACCAGTGGCCCCAACCAAGGTGCGAAACCTCCGGCACCCCCGGCTCCCCGCCACCGCCGCGGCTCTCGCCGCTGGCGCCCCGCGACCACCCCCCACCGCTCCGCTGGTGGTGCGGAGGCGGCTGCTGCTCCGGGAACGTGATGCGGTGCTCCTTTCCAGTATCGATCTGGATGGAGTCCGGCGGCGGCGCCTGGGCCACCTGAGCCAGCGGCGCTTTGGCCGGGGCGGCGGGAGCCGCTGCGCCGCGGGAGGGCACTTCTTGGATGTCCTTGGGTGGCTTGGTGGTGGGGTTCTTGGGCTGAGCATTGGGCGCGGTGACGGGGAGGTGGAGGACGGGGGTGGCTTGGACGGCACGCCGGCGTCGGCGTCGGCGGGATGCGAGGAGGCACAGCAGCGAGAGGAGGACGAGAAGGAGCACGAAGGCAGCGCCGACGGCGATGCCTACGAGCTCCCACAGGTGAAGCCCGAACACAAGCGTGTCCTGGGACAGCTCAGAGTCCGACATGGGCGCGGCGCTGCTGAGCTTCAAGCTCAAGCAGAAATGGCGGATCTCCCTGGATTCCAACCAGAATTGGGTGCTAAAACTTGAACTCTTTTGCAAGAAAAATCGCGAGAGACTCTGTTTCTACAGGGAATTCGACGCAGCGAGGCTGGATTTTGGCAGGGAACAAACGAATGGCCAATCAAAGTTGGCAAGAATCTCTGGATTTCTACAGAGGGCGCAGTGGGAAAGGTAGGACTTTGGAGGGAGGGGATTTAGGACAGGATGGAGTGATGAAAAAGGTGGATTTGCAGAGTGATTGGGCCCGAAAGGTTGGATTTATGGCCAATGTGGGGGCAGAGACTGGATTATTAAGAGGGAGTGAGGAGTGAGGGGTGGTTAATTTAGCTCTGATATAAGCTTCGATTCTGGTGAGGATGGGGAGGAGGGTGCTGGTGACTGGTGAGGTGTGGCCGGGTGGTTGGTGGTGATCATTAGAGGCCAATCACATCCCAAATCAAGAAGAAATGTAGTAGAGGGAAGAATGGACAATACAAAAGTGTTTGCTCTGGGTAGAGCGAGCTTGTGTGTGTGTAGACAGCGAGAGGAGCTTGGAGTGGACTAGAGGACCAGTGCGAGGAGCAGTGACAGCCTGACAGTGTGTTGCAGCTGTGCATAAATTGTATTTTATGGTGATAGAGAAGTCAATACCGGATTAATAAATAAATACAAGATATTTTGTTGGTGGTATACAGCCATAAGATAGAGCTGCGTCCATCAGTCGGCTCCAAGAGCGGGAAGTTCTAAATCTAAAACTATATTAAAATTCGAGAGGGAACGTTCTATTGATTAATCTCATAACCAGTATTTTGAATGTACTATCAAACGATCTGAGAAACAATTGGTAGTAATGTTCTCGTCGAAAGATGTAAAATGGTCAATTTTGACACCACCTTGTACGGATTTCACCAAACCCAACTAGCTGTCGGTTTGAAGTTTTATTGATCACTAAAATTGAGATTCACTTCAGCGTTTCATGTTCCAATTGGCTCATAAAAATGCACATTAGTACATGTTTAACAATATTTTATTTTACTTATTGAGCGGTTAGATCTGGTATTACAAAATATAGTCGGGCATTATGTGGTGCCTTCGCATAGACCTGACTAACACAAAGCTCCCTTTATTTCTCAACTTGGCATGACAGATTGGTTCCAAAGGAAAATCATCTAGCTATATTCTTAGGATTCCTCGTTGCCCTAGCAATTCGTACAGCGAACGAAGTGCCGTACATGGTTGGAGGCTGCCGTCGCGAGTTCGCGACAACGCCATGGTTTCGGTTGCTCGCGGCACCACCTCAGCCACGTGATTCATCTCTTACTCGCTGCGATACGAGCAAATTTCTGTAACGTACGATCTGCAAATATAAAGTAAGATATGCAACTTACATTCTTCAGAATAAGAGGTGCTGGTTGCAGGCGTTTGTCTCCATGATTAACTGTTTTCTTTTTCTTCTAGGAGAAACCATTGAGAACAGTTTTTCTCATGGTGTGGCTTCATTTCTTCGAAGTCTTCGTTCTTTGAGCGCACTCTATAAGTATAGTAATAACAGCCAATATCTTTAAAGGTTAATATAATCATTACCCCCTTCAATTATCTAACACTCGATAAGTCCCCTTAAATTATTGTGATAATGGACAATTGTATCTTTAATTTAAGAGACTTGCTAATTTTCAGCTGATTGAAAGTTTAGATAATTTTCAATCACCTTCTTGAACCATTAGATCTAGATCCAGTGGTTCATAAATATTATATAAATAATCTTATAAAAGAAATTAAAACACAAAGTTGCAAATAATTAACTAAAACCTTTCAGCTGATTGAAAGCTAGGAAATATGTTAATTTAAAGGTTACGTCGGCCAATGATATGTTATGTTTAAAAAAAAACTATTGCCGTTGTATAATTTTAATATAAAAATTGGTGCTGTAAATTAAGACATTGTAAACCATTTTTTGTTGCGTTTTTAGATTCCACAATCCAGCTTTTGAATTGTGATCATGAAATATGAGATTTTGGAAAGCTAAGTGTTGTTTGTTTGCATGTATTCACAACGCAGCTTTCCACATACCACGGGTCATCCACTCATCCTCGTGTTTGTAACAGCATGTTGGATAAAATATGTTCCACAACATTGCATAAGTTGTTTATGACCGATTGGTGTATTGCGGGATCTAAGGAGAGGGGTAGGTTGTGGAATAGGAGGCTTCTGATTGTAACTAATCTACAATTGTATTGCATCTACCTCGAGCTTTAAAAGGATTCAAACACAACATTTTACAATGATGAAAAAACGTACTGTATGGCTACAGTTTTCCGTCAGAGCTGAAACAGAGAGGACCTTGAGAACGTCATGCTGACACTTCTTTGCTCCATCTCAGCGAGTTCTCCAATAATGGATGAGGCGCTTTTCCCATGCAAATAAGCATATATATTATATAAGGAAAGGAACGACATACATCGCATTCGCAGTTATCACTCGTCACTAGTACACTTTATATTTACTCTCTTGGCAGGAATTGCTCATAACGGAGCAAACAAGCATGCATGCCACCACAAAAGTAACTAACCCATCATGCGCTGTCGTGATGCAATTGTAGTTAACAAGAATAGCCAACCAACGTGTTCACTGCGCTGTGATAATGCAATGGTTGTTGGCGAGTACATCACCGTTCCTGCTAGCTCTGCTGAATGCATTGCTTGGACTCATCTCAGAACACGCAAAAACACTGAACATCAGCCAAAAAATATGACATCACCAATTCAAACGTTTGCGTTCCTGTCAATAAAAAAAAAACTCTGCATCGCTTGCGGTCACCTGCAAATGAGTGCTCTGCAGAGGAAACACGGTACGATCTAAACATTTTTGTCAATTAATTTTAACATTGACTGAAGTCTCCATATGATGTTTTTCTGTTTTCATAATAACCACGTATATGTAGTATCCCACGCAATCATCAAGGGATGTATAATTTAGGTAGCTTAGACCTACCTCTATACCAACAACTGGATTGTACAAATGAAAACGGGGATCAAAATCCTACAGGATGGGCCACGATCTGACGTGCACGAAAGAGCTCCATTTTTTCTCCATGTATATGCTGCCTATACCTTTGAGAGGACCCAAAATTTTTGTGACATCTACTGTAATTCACCTACTGGCGCCTCGTTCAACCATAGGTAATGAATGAAATCATACAGCTTTGCGCTCACACTCACCTGCTCAAAGTGAAAAGTTTGTAAGGTTATGTGTCATGACATGAAAAGACGGTTAAAAATTAAGGAAATTCAGGGAACAAAAGTGAAACGTAACCTTGTAAGGTGTTGGATTCAGCCGCCTGATGTGATCTGGCCGCAGCTTTTCAAGCTGTTGCATGCAGCGGCTTCTGATCTTCTCCAAAGAGGGCAGCTCTGCTCTAGGTTTATCTGCAGGAGAACAAGTACACATGTAACAGAAGTACAAAAACAGAACCATAACAAGATAATGAGCATATTGAGTGGAAGAAACCATGGTCTACAGTTATTTTATGATTCAAATTATCAGCCATTTATCATACTCCCTCCGTTCCAAAATTGTTGTCGTCACTGACTTTTTTCACTACCTTTGACCATTTGTCCTATTCAATTTTTTTAAGAAATATAATATATTTTCTCATAACTTGTTTTATTACTAGATAAAATTTAAATATAACTTATAACTTTTCATATTTGAACAAATCTTTTGAATAAGATGAATGAATGGTCAAAGTTAACGAAAAAAAGTCAATGACGACAACAATTTTGGAACGGAGGAAGTATATATGAAGTTATTTCATGATTCAAATTATCAACCATGGTCTACCGTCTACAGTTATTTCCAATTTTTGATGAGATTCAGATATCCCTTTTGTTTAAGCATAGTGCAGAACCAACAATAGGAATAACTGGTTCCTTCAAGATTTAAGTGACACAGACACACTTTTCATCATCTTCTAGCTAAGCTGCTGCGTACAGATGTAGTTTGAAAAAAGGAACCTTTCTATTTTTAGAAATATTCAGATGCTGATTACTCCATTTTCAATCACTAATTTCCAGAAATTAGTCACAGGCTCATGAGAACAATTGAAATTCCTGCCAGAACAGAAGATTCATACTTGATTTCCCAGGCCAATAGCACTGTAGAAGCTCCTCAACATGCTGGGGAACAACATATGCCCTTTTGGATTCAATAAATGGATGACGACAGAGTATTCGTTCTCCTGCCTGGAAAAGTTTAACATCATGAAATTCAAACATTTGAGGTTATTGTAACAAAAAAGACAAGGCACAAAATCAACAGTAATGTTGCACAGCACAGATAGGAAGTCCACGCCAGCTATATCCCATTCCAAGATGACAACTTCTTAATTCAAAAATTGGAAAAATCTTGTGCCAAATTTAAACCTCACATGTGAACAGAGATAACAAACCTTAGGTGTTGGTTCACTTTCACGAATCATGATGTCTACCAGAGGGTACCCTTCTTTCCCATACAACCTGAAACATCGTTTTTTGCATGGAATGGAAACCTGAAACACATAAAATAATTGTTGGTAAAATAGAAACTCAATTATCAAAGATATAGATCATATATTAGACATACTTTTGCAACATCCTCTGAAAGCTTTATACGAGGTTTACTATTTATCTCAACCAGCTTAAAGACGCAGCCAAGAGCAGCCTGGGAATAACATGTTACAAGATATGTTCCAATTCCAAAGGCATCAACCTCATGACCCTGTACAGAAAATGGAGATTTCGAATTAGAACTGCAAGGACTCATACCCAAAGTTCACATTATCACTAGCAGGCAACTCCATAAGACAGTCATGGAAATGCATCAAACAACATCAACACCACAAATACTGCAACCAAGCAAAAAATATTAGGAGTAAGTACTGATGAATCGTAAGCTCATTGTGAGGTAACTTTACTACCTGTTTGTTGAGGGCATCAATAGTCTCCTCATTCAGGTCATTGCTGGCAGTAATGATCATCTTCCCAAAACCTGGTACATTAAAGTCCTTTTCTATTGCACAAAACACTTTTCGGGCCTCAATAGACAAATAAGCCAGATCACCAGAATCTAATCTGATACCAGATGCCTTGTACCTAAAAGGAATGTTTACGAAAAATGGTTTATTTAAACTTATAAAAAGAGGATCTCATTAGACAAATAAGCCAGATCATCAGATCCACTCATTTCTTACTTCATGAATTAGGATTTAAGAAATAAATAAATAGATATAAAAAAATAAGAGTTATAAATGTGATTTCATATCTCAATAGGATTTCAAAAATAAATAAATAGATGTAACAGTTTGGTTAGAACCTCTAGGTGTGAGGCCTCTGACCAAGGTTCAAATCCTGGTGTGCACAATTTGTCGAATTAAAAAAAAAACATAAGCTGCATCCCATTTATTCGGTATGAACTGGCCTGTGGTTGGCAGGCCCTCATGTATGGGGTGGGCCCAAAGCATGAGTTAAAGCCTGAACCATAAAGGGAATGACGGTTCCATGACCATGAGGATGGGACCAGGGTTGTGGATTTTCTCGACCAGAGAAGGTTGAGCTTCTTTATCAAAGAAAGCCATGGGGCGATCTTTACCCCCACCGGTCAAGTTTTTTTTTTTAAAAAAACAATGTGTAAGCAAATCATGAAGAATCGAGGTAATGGGATCTTAGAAATTCTTTTACAAACAAAGGCTATTATAACTCAAAATCTTTTTAAGGTGTAATTTTGTAACACCAGATTGAAAACCCTATGGGGTGATCTTTTTAGTGATGAAGTTTCACTGCATTTTTATTTTCTAGGGAAAAGTAGTTTTCTGATAATGAGATATAAGCTCTCATTCAAATAGGTTGCCCAATGAAGAAGCAATGATAGGTAGGGTTTGGCATACCCCAAGTCATGGAGTGCTAAAGCCACTGCACAGAAGTTTGGAATTCCACTTCGCATAACCTGAAAGGTAAACATAAAAATATCATGCCCTGGAGAATGCAGGATCACAGATTAGCATAAATAAATTGGTAATTGCACCCTACAAGTGCAGAGTATCAAATGATAGAAGAGAGGACGAGGATGTCATTTGTGCAATGTTCATTTTTGTATGAATTTTAACATAGGCATATACACAGCTAATAATTGGTAAAAGGTTCATTGACACGTGATTGGTTTAATGGCAATTAGCGTAATAGTGAAAATACATTTGTGCAGTGTTCAGGATACACCAATAACTATATACTCTATCAAGCCTAAATAACAGTAGAGAAGTCTAAACATATCTATGTTCAAAATCTACCAACATCAGCTTGACAGCAAAGCAAAAGATCAAGTTCGTCGTTGAGGAAGGAAGAGCATTTTACAAAGACAACATAACAAATTCCACAACTGAGTACTGACAAAGTACTACAATAAGGTTTAGACCTACTGTCCACTTAAAAATGAGTATGATAAAGTAAATACAACAACGGAAACCTTTATAAGTTCTAACAACTCACGTCATATGTGTCCACAAGAGCTAGAAAGTTGCTTGGAAAAGCCAATGCATAGGATGCAAATGCTGCAAGCTCACTTTGATTTGTCTCACCAAACACACCACATAATGAATCTGCAACCTGAAAACCAACCAGAAATTTAAAATAAGATGATGGTACCAGGTGAAAGCACTGTAACAAGACTCCATTATACCTGCATCTTTTGAAGCCGCTCTTTAACCAAACTAATAAAGTCCGTACATACTCTTGAACCATCTTTGCTCTTGAGGGACTTGTCTGGGATATCATCAAGGCTCTGGAATGGTTCAAGGGGTTGCTTACTCAGGCAATGACTAAATAGTAGATGTTAGTATATATGTCTGGCCCATATATTTGGCCCATCTAGAGGCCCTTGTAAACTGTCTATATATCCACCCTTATAGGGTTTGGAGTAATACAAGGAATTATTTTCCTCTAACAGCACAAAAAGAAAAGGTGAAGTTCCATAATGTGAAAGATATCAAAGCATGATTTTATGCAGATCTTACTGCAAGGGCACTAGGGCAGTTCCGACTATAAACAAACACCAAATAGAGTTGCTAAACTCAAAGAATGGTTGCACACACGTTTTAGGTCAGATTTCAATAGAAAGGAATAGGAGCGAAATCTGCCCTGGTAAGGAAAAATTCGAGGCATGCAAAGGCAGAAATACAGAAATCAAGCATCCATCAGGACCATCACACAGCAGACAGGAGTGCTAAAGTGGAGACAGAGAAAGGGCGTTGCTCAACATAATAAATCATGAAACTACAGCAGGGTCAGTAACCAATGTAATAAAAAGTGACGTCTCTGTTTGACCAATGTAACTGCAATATGCACTGAAAAAGAGAGATTTGACACCGAAAAAAGTTACTGCACTTGTGAAACCATTTGTTATTAGTAACAGGAGGCATAGTTCACTGACCATATATGAGCTTACAAAAGCATGAGAATGAGTTCCACGAAGTGGTATGCCAAACAGATTTCCAGCTAACACATTACTGCAAAAAAAAAAAAGACAAGCAATAAAACAGATGGTGAGCACTTTGGGAGAGAAAAATAATAATTTCAACACGTACTGGGCTAGGCAACGAAAGCATCATTCATAATACATGCTTACAAAGTGAAATGCAATAATATTAAAGTGAGAAAACAAACCTGGTTGCGTCGAAACCCCCCATGAAACAATACTTTGAGGCACTTATGGCACCATCAGGTCCCTGCCATTAAAATCACAGCTGTGATAATATTTGAAAAACCTATATACAGAAGAAGAGGTTATGATAATATTTGAAAAGGAACAGTGATCACACCTGTGCTCGTCTGAGGCCAAATTCCAACAGGACCTTTGACTTTCCAGCAACATGACGGTGCCGCGCAGCATTGGTGGTTACCAGAGAGGCATAATTGATAAGATTTACGAATGGAGTTTCAAGCAGTTGTACCACCTAGTCATGTTATAACAAGTGGCATATTACTATAGAAATAGTTCACAATTTTTACCAATGCTTTAATTAAATAAAATTTCCCTAAACAAATGCTCTAAGAATTAAGATAAATGTGTATTAGAACAGCAACAGGTGAGGGCTTTGTACTTACAGCAACCGGACCCTCAACTCGAATCAAGGGCACTTTTGGAAACACCACTGAGCCCTCAGGAATGGCATACACCTCAACATCAGAGCAATCAATTTCCCTAAGATAATCGAAGAATGCACCCTAGAAATCGCAGGCTACATCAGTAAAGTAGCATTTATCACAAGTAACGCCAAATAAAGAATTTTTTATGAAGTTAATTGAAGAAGGTGTTTCCAAGGAGGACCACCAATACTATATCTTACCCTATGTTTAAATCAGCTAATCTATACGTTAGAGAAAGTAGAAAAGCGAACATCTTTCTTTGAAATGTTATTAGTTGGATAGTTTTAAATTAGCCCTTCCTTCTGACTTCTACCATCTTATTACTACCATACCTAGCAGAATTTGTAAGAAACAATCACCGATATCACCAGAGGAAATTGAGGCTATTGCAATTATGGCTCATGTGGTACCTCACACATTGGCATGACTGATTGCAGGAAAGAAATGTCATCTTCGGTGAACCTAAAATTTGCAATAAATTTAACACATTCTTCAAGGCCAGCAAAGACAGTGAATTCTCCACCAAATGGATTTTTCCTAAAGTACAAATCAAACCTGTGAAAAAGGAAAGGAAATCAATCAGCATGAGACTGGTAGTGTCTGTGCTGCTGCTGTTAGCTGTAACACATTCTTTCCATTTGTAAATCTGCATTTGCTAAAAATCGAATCGAAAAACAATATAAACTAGGACTACAGAAAAGGTTCGCCAGAAGTACCCCAGGCCATAACAGTATACTATTGAGATATCAAAGAAGGAATAATCCAGGGAAAAGATAATCTAGGAATATATTCCCTGGTGTGACTTCTTGGGCTTTGATTCGTATTTTGGATTATGTCATGGCCTAGCATGAACAGCCACTTGTGCATTCACATCCCTCCAAGCATACAGTACAAGAAGCTATCTGACTTATTGTCATTTTTATTTAGATGCAGGTGTATAACTTCTATATCAAATTCTAAGGTGCTATTTAAGAACAAAAAGGCATTCAATCAGCAGAAGCCGCCAAATGTATTAATATACTGCATATAAAAGCATGTCCTTATCGCTATCAGATGATAGTGTGGCGGAGGCACAGATGAACCCTTAATGTAGGAATAGTGATACATTACACCCTAATTCAGAACCATGATTGAATTTGAGAAAGGAAAACAAAGTGCAGACAGTTTCATCAAAATTTCATCTATTTCTGAAAATTTACCCAAATTATTTTTGTTTACCTCAATATTCCTAAATAGGTTTGGTGCCTGACAGTTACAAACTCATATATGTCATACCATGCGTAGCCATAACAATATACAAAGCTACCACGGCAACTCCAAAGTAAATCCCAGAATATTCTCGCAATTTCTTGAAACATTCATAAAAGCCATATGAAACCAGAAGCAGTATAACACGACCAAGTCATACATCCATTTTGTTTACAAAGAAGCCATTTGTCACATCACATGTACAAACATAGAAAAGCAGCAACTAAGAGATCGAACCATCTAAATTCTTAAAAATGGCGCTGCTGCAATGTAAATTTTGCTTTAAAAGACCGAGAAATACAAATATCAATCAACTGTAACAAACAAGTAAGGAAAGTTTGAAGATACCAAATAGCCACTTCAACGAGAACAGAAAACCAACGCATTGATGAAAACGGGAAAGGAGAGCATCGCAGTTAGCAACCGGAACGGGAGCAAAGAAAGAAGAACGGAATGGAACCAAGCATTCGCACCAAAGCCCGGCCTCGCCGACGCATCTCCTAAAACTTAACCAACACAGATCATTCAACGCATCACCCCACGCTCCAGATCGCCGCCTCCCGATAACAGAGGAACAGAGGAGGGAAGGTAGTAGATGAGAGAGAGAAGAGGCGCTCACACGGCTTGGTCGGCGTGCTTTCCGGCCTTCCAGTAAGCGTAGGCCATGGAGAACTGGTACTGATCGGTGAGCAACGCCGTCGCCATGGGGTTGGTGGGCGCACCCACCGGCGCCTCCGCCGCCGCGTGGGAACCGTTGGCACTAGCGTCGGCGCTCGCGGACGGCGCCGACGTTCCCGCCATCCTAGCCTCCTGGAAGAGAACTCCACCTAGGGTTTACTTGGACGAGGAGGGCGGCAGAAGCTTCGCCGGAAGGGGAGGGGAGGGACGCGGGCGGGAGCCGGGAGGAGACAATTGGAGGCGGAGGAGGCAGGAGGGCTGGATTAGAATTTAGAAGTTTGGCCGGGAGCTAGGCGGTATATATACGTCAGAGGAGTTGCAGGCGTGCGCCCCTGGAAAATGACAATGACATGGATGCCCCTGTTTAGAGCCAGTTCGTGATGATATGGACTAATTTAATGGTAGATCTTCTGCAGTTCTGCTAAGCGTTTGATAATTGCATACCACAGTTATATGCTTATATAGTGTGATGGTTAACCCACTTTTATGCTATTTAGTGCTTGTAGCAATTTCTATTGCCTTTAATCTATATGTTAGGATTTCAAGTTTTTTGTATTTCTATTATGATTTAGCACAATGCCATTTTTTTTGGCAAAGAATGCCATATATGCTTGTTTCACACTAAAGTGGCACTATAATGTTAATGCTATCATCAATGCTACATGGTGCAAGAATGGGCTACAATGATTGTAGCGAGTGCAGTGATTAATAAATAAATCATGAAAGCACAAGGAATTCCAAATAGGATCCCTAGCACTAGGATAATGGAGAACATAGTTGGACATAATAAGACATGATCACTCTCTAGAGTCCTAAACAAAAATGCGCATAGCGACAAAAATGTTCTTTTACAGAAGAGGCAACATCAACATGACTATCAAAAATTCCAAATCTATATATGTTCCTAAGGAAACTTGCAAACCAACAAAATATATATTATTTTCTACCTCTAAATATTGTGTTTCTTTGGATACATGTCAAATCTATGTTCCTAATAAAGAAACTTGCAAACCAACAAAATATTATAAAAATATATATTACTTTTTACCTCTAAATTGTGTTTCTTTGGATACACCTCATAGATGTTAATATTTTTTTTGTGTTTTTTAGAGTCGGGATGGAGGCTGATCAAATATGCTGGTGATAACATTGTGGGTCATGTCAAGGTCATGATGTGTGACCAGAAGGACAAGGAGACACATGGCACTAGAAGTAGAATCGGGTATGAACTAAAGGATCAATCAACAAGGAGGTCAAGCGCAAAAAAAAAAATCAACAAGGAGGTTATAGTGATTAATGAGAGAAACTTCTCTATTTTGTCTCATGTCGCTCATATTCACTTTTGTGGTTATATTAATTTATATACAAACTTTTCTAAAAGCATATTTCATACACATGCAGTAATTCGAAATTAAATTTCTGGACCTTTTTTTTATGGTTTTACAACATCAACAAGCAAAGTAAATACACATTTTTCATTCACGGCTACAAATGAATTTGATTTTTTAAGTTGCTTTCAACTTTGAGCTTTTTAGATTCCTCCATCATGTATGGTCTCAATCATCTTATAGCTTTCACAAATTTATTGATCTCTATCCAAAGATATCCCCTGTCTGAATGTGGAACCTTTCTTGCTACACTACTTAATATGTGTCATTAAAATGATCTATATCACGAGCAAATCTATGTCCTTCTTAAAAAAAATAAAACACCTGAAATAATACGGATCTCCATGATAAGTAATAAGTTGAGGACCAAAAGTGGGAAATTACTGTTTCCCGTTTCCGATAAGCACCCTGCTGATCCTTTTTGGACGCAATCTATGCCACTTTTCGCTTTTCCTCCTGCTCCAATTGTTTTGTGCCCAAGCAAAAGCTACGTATGTGAAACCAAATCGCTCATGACATGTTGGACCCTAAGTGAGAAGGCCCTACAGTTCAGTGGTAAATCAAAGACAGTTGTTCACTGTGTTCTCACCAGCTGACGTTATTTTTTTCTAATCACCAGGTGGCGGTTGGTGGGTGGCAGCTTGGGTTCTCTAGAAAAACGCACGGGGACCCTTTCGTTCTGGTGGACTGCAGGAATCTTCGTGGATCTCGCCACCATGACCTTGGATCTCCTGCGGTCACGACATCCACGGCCATGGGGACTGTGGTAGCTAAATTCCTTAGGAATAACCGTGTAGAAAAGACTAGACTAATCATGAAAAAAAAAGAAGCACACATTCTTTTCCGAATTGAAAGGAGAAGCTTGGAGTTGGAGTCAGCAGTTTAGGCATCATGGTAATTCACCAAAGCATCACACCACATGAAGATTCCATATAATTGTGCGTTGTGTTAACTGACACAGATGTTTGCTTAGATATTTCTAGAAATACCTAACAATTTTGTAAAAACTTTTACCATGTATATTTGTGAAACTTGAAAGAAAAAAAACAGAAAATTAGATTAGCAAATGTGCAACAAGCCACTAGCCCACCAAATCACAATTGTATACATGACCCGATCAAGGATTCTACCTAGCAAGACCTGAACGACTAAACCATGAACCTCAACTCACCCTTGAATGATGGCTCGACAAAGAACGGAGCAGGCATCATGAACTCTGAACTCGCGAACAGCTCGAACAACCAACCTTAGGTGGCGTGAGCGATTGTGTGAGACATGAGCTTTGAGTCTCTGATGGCCATGCCTGGAGCCTTCGATCCCTGCCCCTCCAGCTCGGCGCGCTCTACTGTCTGAGTTTGAAACGATAAGCGGTGAGCTCCAGTGGTGACGCCCAGAACCAATCCTAGTTTCTGTTACTAATGGGGTTTGTTCACTCATCGTTACATTGTTTTATCTTTGAAATTTTATTAGTTCATACTGCAATATGTTAATTTATGTTCCCCACTATCTCATCTTGTATAGCTCACCAAGACCAATGAAGAAGAAATTGAATCCTGATTTGAAATCTTAAATGTCAAACAAACCGAAATTCAGTGATACATTGCATAGCTCACCAATATACATTGCATTGTACTATGCCAACAAAAGAGGCATGATTTTCCATTGACTCAAATCTTTGGTAAGCCACGACGCCACGATGCTTTGTTTCTACTTGGTTTGATGAGTATATATAGCTATCTGGAATATTGTGACATTATCTAAAAAAATCTGGAATATTGTGTGCAACTAGATGTTGTCTTTTGTTTTGTTTACTATTTGTCAAGATAAAAATTAAATTGTTCCGATGGAGATGGTTTTATGGTGAGTTGTGAATTTAAAAACTGGCACATGAAAAATAGGTTTGATAAACATATTGATTTTTTTTTTTTTTGCTTGGATGCTCGGCTTGGCAATACCCAAGTTTCTAAAGTTGCATCCTGGTTAACTCTATATATGGTACAGCCATGTTTAGTATTTGATAAACTGATTTTTGACTGTGATGTGAACTTGGTTTACCAAGATAATTTTTTAGTATCTTTAAAATGGGCTAGAATTAATATGGACCATTAATTTCTCTTGATCTAATGGTTTAGATGTACTTATACTATATTAAATCATAAAGTAGTATGAAGTAGTATATTAAAATAGTATGGAGTAGTATGGATATTATTAGAAAAAAGTAATGACATGTCGTAATTTATACTAATTTTTAGGATGATTTGAAATACTAATTCTTTAAAAACAAAAAACTTTCATTTTTCTCAAATGATAGCCGTTCTCTTCATTTCTTCCTCTTCTCGGTGTTCTTCGTCTCAGTCTCTGGCAGCTCGACGATTTGGTTGCGGTGGCGGCGGGGCCGTGGCGTGGTGGGCGTGAGCGATGGTGGCGCGTGGTCGCCGTGGTGCGCGCCCATCGCGAAGTATGCCCGCGCGGCGAAGCAGCAAAAGCAGGCGCACATTGTATCTGGCCCATGCGCGGCCCACCGGCAAATAGGCGGCGTCAAAGGGTGAGGGGCCGGATCCTGGCTTCGCTTCGCGTTTCGGCTCGCTGGTGCGCTGCCACGAACCCACCTCTACTGGCGTCCACAGCGACCGGCGGCCTTAGTTACACACTACACAGGTGATGAGACCTCGAGCGATGACCTCGCCATGCCACTGATGAGACCTGGCCTGCCGTTTCTATTTTTCCGATGCCTTTGACATTGCAGTCGTAGAGTCCATTCCGATCCATGCGCTCGCCATCCACTCGCTAAACAATTTCCGGGGTCAAGCCGCCAGATCGTTGATAGACGACAACAGATTCAATACATGTGTATATACATACACCTTCAGTTGCGGTTGTGAATTAAAATGGCCAAGTTATAGCAGTATGATTATGACAGCAAAGTGGTCGGAGTCATCAGTTAACTGTTTCCAGCTGCAGGTGAAATCCATAAGCGTGTTTTCGTAGCCAGGTGCTGAACGTGGATGTTCAGAATTCAGTTTTTCGGTAGAGGTGAACATTGTCGATTGTCATTATGAGTACTTACTGATTCCATTCAATTTTTCGGCAGAGTGGAAAAGCACTCCATTCGTCAGTAGTCAGCTAGTAGCAAGAATTGGTACTGCATTTGCAGATTCAAAGTACTCTGCTCTGGTTGATAGTGAAGAATTAATGGAGCTACGGAGAAAAGGGGGAAGGAAGATAGAGATTGCAGCGTCAGATTCAAAGAAAATTCTGGAAGATTAACATTTGTGATTGGCGAGGACGCTGGCGGCCCTGGTGTGGCGAGGCGTGCGTCAGGAGAGGGCCTGACTGAGTGAGGCGTTTATTTTCTCTGATCGACAACATTTGAATTACAGGCTAATTACATTGCTGCCCTGCGGTGGCTACAGACGTAATAGTTAGTTTGTTTGTCAATTACAATTAAGTCCTTATAAATGAACGGTTGGATCAAGATTATACTACTTTAAGACTTAAAGTAGTATAGCTCACTGTAATAGGAGTCTAATTTTTCCTATTCAAATGCCAATAAATGTTAGGTCGAAGAAAGTACCATATTATGTCATGCCCTGATTTACGATTAATGTTATCCTTGTAAAGTACTCAGTACAATTTGATTTTCCTCCTTTCTAGAACAATTAGATACATTCTTCACAAACAAGAGACAAATACATATATTTCCTAAGTTCCACATTGGAAGTAAACAATCATTTAATAATCGCTATAAGAATTCTAATTCAAATGAAAATGAATGACCCGCAAGGCAATAACAAACAAACCAAAATGATGACCACGATCACCATCTGTTGAAGTAAACGGCCTACCAACTCAGGATTCAGGACCATTGCCAAATGTCGTCATTGTTTACCCTACTGTCTCCGTCATCTGTGCTTTATCCACATAGTATAGAGACTTAATAATCCACCATCAACCCGTGTCACGGTCAAAAGCAGCCCCTCAAAATTCCAAGCACATAAAGTACCTTAGCTTTTACGGTCTTTCTACAACCCTTCTTTCATTCTCCTCCACTTGTGACGATTCTTTCTCAGTGCAAAGGAGACTTGGATTCTCCTTATGCCTGTCATGGCTATAGGAGAGGTAGAAATTGTAGTTGTTTGGTGGTTGTTTAGCTGCAGGAGACCGTTTGCTTCTTTTTTCCTATCTGGAATCTTTTCTTTATAATCTATATTGGCTATATGCATCTTTTTTATGCAAAGACTAAAATATCAATATATTTTTGCTTCTAATAAAAAACATCTCATCCACTCTTTCTTCTCAACTCTCAGGAAATGTAAAGTTATCAAATAAAAATGTAAATAGAGGAGAACCTGGAGGAGCCATCAGAGAATAAAAAATTATTCCACAAAATTGTTGAGCCTCCGAGGCTCCAAATAAGCTCATTTTTGTGGCTCGCGTTTAGCTGCACCAGTTTGTGCTTCGTCATCACTGGACAGGCACATCAGTTTGCT
This sequence comes from Eleusine coracana subsp. coracana, assembly GCA_032690845.1. Taxonomy (NCBI): domain Eukaryota; kingdom Viridiplantae; phylum Streptophyta; class Magnoliopsida; order Poales; family Poaceae; genus Eleusine; species Eleusine coracana. The sequence goes on from CM064424.1 coordinate 14,135,253, forward strand.
TGTTCTATTTCTTGGATATGGAATGAGCATTGGGCAGTGGGCACTGTTGGGCGGAGGTGCTTGGTTCAAGAGAGTGACGTGAAAAAGGATCTCACATGGAGTACCGGACAAACGTGTCTCTATCTGGAGACCTGTTATCTTTTATTTTCTGGTGAATGATCTGGCCGCTCGTGCATGCCACTTGCAAGCATTGTACTTGTACGAGATCACGAGCTGCATTTGACCCCCTGTTCTTGGGAATAGACAGCATGCCTGTTTACGCTGTTTAATATAGAGTGCACTGATTGTACTCGACAAAACAAGATTGTATCTGCCTGGGCATCGTTTGGGTTCTGGAGATTTTCGTTCCTTGTGTGATAGGTTTTGTAGGTCTAGCCAATCGGTTAATACGGTTATTATGGTTCAATTTTTTTAATTTAAAATTATTTTGGTTTTGAAAAAACTAGAAACCTAAATATTTTTTAGAAAATTAAAAACCTAACCTAAATAACTAAAATATTTCAAGTCCTTTTTCCGGATTTCGGTTCTCAGCTAAATTTTAAAAACTATAGGTTTTGTAGAAATTTCTTATGATATAAAGGATAACATTATATAAAGCACATCATGGTAACTCCAAAATCACATGCTAGCAATGCTTTGAATAAGAATAGAAGATTTGTTATCCTAATATGTCTCAACTATTAAATTATTATATATATATTAATAAGATTAAGAACATAATAATATAATATATGAAAAGTTTGGTTATTTTTGATATTATGGTTTTTTAATATCAAAAATCTAAATAATTAAGGTTAACCTAATAAATTTTTTTAAAAACCAAAATAATTTCGGTTAATCAAATAGTGTAAAAATATTAGTTAGAACGGTTCGAGTTTGGTTTTGTTGTTCGGTTTATGGATTTTTCGGCCTACCCCTAAGGTTTTGTGTCATCATTTTTTTCTCTATTGCATCATGTTTTGTGTTTAGCACTGCAGTCTCACGTTTGGGCTGAGCCAACGCTTGGGCCCGTGCACCGTCAGATGACAAATTAAAAAAATATTACAAGCAGGCCTAGAACAAGGCTGAAGGCTCGTGATAAGAAGGCCCAAGTTGAAATCTCATCCTCCTTCCCCAAGGAGCCATCCTCTTCTCTTTTATTTTTATTTGTCAAAAGAATAACAAAGGTAACCAAATATACAAACTGAAATATTTTGGATCAGTTTATTAAAATTTTAACTGATATTTTGATCAACAGTCCATCCTTGAAATCCAATGATAGAGTGTAAAGAGATAAATAGATATACTGGTATATCACATGAAATACAAACTATGATAAATTGTTGAATCTACAAGCCCACATGTGCGTCATACACTGTGCATAAATCCTACATATCTAATCATTATTTTTACTATGTATGGAGGAATCTTCGATTCTTGTTCTCTACATTTAGTTTAGTAGCCTTTTTTGTGAATAGTGTTAGAAAATATTAATAAAAAAGTTGAATTATTGTAATGCATTGAACTGGTCTTTTTGATTATTAATCTAGACCCTCCTAGGTATTATGCAAAACAAAATTTTGGCAACATCGTTACCATGCATTCTCTTTCTTATCCCTTAGTGTAAAGGAATCCCACTTTCAGGTGATGTGTTCTAACGGTGGAGATCCCTTTGTAATTCATGATAGGCTTGACTTCTCCCCCTCCTTTAATTATTCGTGATGGGCTGCCTTCTATATCATTCAGGCTTTGTCCACTATTAGGCCCAACCGAGTAGTTGGCCATTTTTCTTGCATATTAAAGGTGAATCATCTCTTGACTAATTAACAGAACAGATACGTACCATTCCATAAATAGAAAAAAAGATTAGAGTATAAAGAAAACCCATGCACCCACACACTCACGTTCACAAGCAGGAGTATACATCAAGACCATGTATACATCAAGACACGACACCAACAGCCTAAACTACATGGCCTGTGCCGTGGCAGTCCCACCATGAATTGGTAGAGCTGCCAGCGCTTTTGCTCCCGCCATGCTCCAGAGGCATCTCTCATCACCAGCCAAGACCAATGCGGTGGTAATGTTGGGAGAGGACTAATTGAAAACACAATTATTGTGATGCCGCCATAAAATCCATGATCCCAGAACAATGATGGAGTTCAGACCTTGCCATGCCTCTCCCAGAACCCGGCTGGCCGTCTTATTCCACCAGCACTCAAAGTCTATGTCATCGGGTTGGGAGGACAGAGCACTAAATCCAACACGCCGCAATAAAAAAAAACCAAAACTGCCTTGCAAATGAGCAGCCGATTAGAAGATGATGAATGGCTTCATCTTCCTGGTCGCAGAATGAGCACCGCTCTGGTTGAGGGAGATTTCTCCTAGCAAGACGATAAGATGTCCAGCATACATTTATTGTGTGCAACCAGCCACATGAAAAATCGATACTTCTCAGGAGCCCAAGTCTTTCATATCCGCTTCCACGAGTTGAATTGTACTGATCCTTGAAATTGCACCTCATAGAATGAACTAGCAGAGTACTGTCCAGTGTTGGACATGCGCCATTTATGCACATCAGCCACTTCCGGTTGGAGGGTAACATCCACCAAGATATCACACAAACAAATGAATTTCAAAATAAGTGGGTCAGAGGCAACTCCATGAATATCATGCACCCATCTCATGTTAGTCAATGCATCCTCAACTGTCCTCCTGTTGCGTGTTTGCTTGGGGATCATGCTGTAGATGAGCGGGAACAGGTCCTTCAGGTGCTGCCCCATGACCCATCTATCCCGCCAAAAGAGAGTATTTCGTTCGTCCCCAATTTTTGTGATCAGAGCCATAGAAAGTAGGGCCTGGACATCATTACTAGTCTGCATAGGAAGAGCAACCCAAGGCTTGTCCGGTTCCGTTTTGCGCAGCCAAGGCCATTTGACCCGAAGGACTCATCCAAGATTCTTGAGGTCTGAGATGTGGAGTCCTCCCAACTCCTTTGGCTTAGTTACCTTGGGCCATGGAATGGAGCTCTTTTACAGTACCCTTCAATAAACATAGGTCCTCCATTTTTCTGGATCTAACAGCTCAGAACTGTTTCTACTCTTGGATACGAAGCAAAGCATACTCCACTGAGAAGCACAGAGTAGATCTCTGCCAAGGGAAAACATGTCAGTTCGTGCAGGTGACTTGTATTCCTAATCGAATCGATTAGCATCGATCTCTCTAGCATACGTTGCTGCCGGCGACCGGTGTCAACGACGGCACAAATCCCTTCGCCCTCCTGCCACGGCGGCGGAATCCCTGCAGTAGAATGGCACCCATCATCTCCTTGTCCCGATTTGTCGATTCTCACCATTAGAAGCCTCTTTGTTTCCAATGCTTACAATTTGAACAGAGAAATTGATGAAGTTCTGATAATATAACATCTTGCACATTCGTCAATGGACAACAACTCTGCAAGCCACTGCTTGCAAGACTCAACCAAAGCCACGCGCCGATCCCGCCATGTCCATCTGCAGCGCTGCGAACCTCCAGGTCGCCAAACCATGCCCAAGGAAGCTATAGTAGACTCCCACAGGCCACGGCCTCGGTGATTCTTGCAGACTGCGTCCTATTCTATTCCCTGTAGCCTTGCTCCATGCCTTTGTCTTGCCACCATGTATCGATTGGTCTTGCCCCAGCGAGGAGGAATGTCGATGGAACAATTAGCCATGTTCTGTCCCATGCATCTTAGCGGTAAAGCCCAAGATACCTCCGAGAGTCAAGCCGTCCAAGAGCATCTCATCGCTGGGATCGCTGGTGGGATGGTCCTCGATCGGTGGTATAAATTTCGTTTGCTATGATGATTCTCGAATAAATTAGATTTAGCTATTTCTATAAGATAAATAATAGTCTTACCCCTATAGAATGGACTATCAGATTGATTTTCTACTCCCGCACCCTACAGGAGTAGAAGGTACCGTAAAAATGCTCCATGCAATGAGGCAATGACCCCCATTTGCCTTTTAGATTTAGCTATTTCTATAAGATAAATGACAGTCTTACCCCTATAGAATGGACAATCAGATTGGTTTTCTACTCCCGCACCCTACAGGAGTAGAAGTAATGTAAAAATGGTCCATGCAATAAGGCAATGACCCCTATTTACCTCTTTGCGGCCATGCCATAGAAAATTCCGCCAATACTTGTCAACGGCCTTGATAGCCCAAGATGGGAGATCTAAATCCATTGCATGATAGATGATGGTGACGGTCATCACAAATTGAACCAGTTTCACCTGTCCTGCACGAGTCATTAGGTCAGCCTTCTATCTGGGTAAAAGGTTCGCCAGGCGATCAATCAAAGGTTGAAGGTGGGCTTTGGTTAACTTCTTGAGAGAGAGAGAGAGAGAGAGAGAGAGAGAGAGAGAGAGAGAGAGAGAGAGAGGGAGGCAACCCTAAGTATTTGATTGGAAAGTTTGTGAGTTCACACGGCAGGAGCTCCTAAAGCACCTCAACATCTTGTGGCCCTCATTGGATTGGCACTACACTACTCTTATGCATATTAGTGCGGAGGCCCGTGGCTGTCCCAAACAGCTGCAACATGTTCATAGTTATATCAATGTCACTTGCAACTGGCCGGAGGAATAGCATCACATCATCGGTGTAGAGGGAGAGAGGATGTTGGATCGACATAGAAGAGATGGGTTGTAGTAAGTGTAACACCCTAATTTTCAAAATTTGGATTAATGTAAAATTAACCTAATTAATTAAGGTGTTAGCATTAATAAACAACCACCTAAGAAGAATAAAATAAAAATTGTTTGTTGCATTCATGCTGGAGTAGATTGCATGAGGATTTTATGGTGTGAAGGCAATATTTAAAATTACGATTGGGGAGTAATTACATTTAGTTTGGAAATACAAATCCGAAATAGAAAAGAAAATAGAAAGAGAACCCCCAAGCATTTTGGGTCAGATCCCTCCCCGCGGCCCAACTCCCCTCTTCTCTTCCCTCGTTGTGGCCCAACTCCCCTCCTCTCTTCCTTCGCCTCGGCCCAACCCGATGCCCCGCTTGCTCAGCAACGTCGTTGCCGCCCGAACTCCCCCCCCCCCCCGCGCCTCTGTGCGTGTCGTGATCGCCTTCAATAGAGTCGGCCCCGCTAAGCCACTGCCTGCCGACACCCCCCTGTTTCCGCGTCGACGCGAACAGCGCCATCGAGTCCCACCCGTGGAGCCCACACCAAAGTAATAGCGCTAGCTGCCATGGGCACAAGCTTCATGCCTCCACGTCGTTTTCTCTCTCCCCCTCCCCCCCTCTGCTATAAATAGGTGCCCCGGCCTCTTCCCGCACTCGCCCCACCTCCAATGCTCCGAGCTCGTCGTAGCCACGTGTCATCGGCAAAGCCCCGTCGCCACAAACCACCGTCGCCTAGCCGCCTTGAAGCCCCTCCTCCATGCAGCCGCTGTGTTCTTTTGGCCCCCCTCGACCTCCGTGTTCTTTTGGCCCAAGTCCCATAGCGTTTACTGCATCGTAGGCCGGGATCCAAGCCCGCTGTCGTGTTGTTCATCGTCGGCTGCCGCCTGCCTCACTCCAACTTGCTCTGAGCCGCTCATCTGTAGATCAACGACTCATAGCCAATTAGTCCACCGTAGACTATGAACTAGAAAGCTCAGCCTGTTCCACCAGCCCGGGGACCGTGTCCACCAATTTTTAATTCAAAATAATTCATAAAATCCCTGGATAATGGAAGACTTATAGTTTAGCCCTCGGGTTAGTTTAAGTTAATGTTTAAGTTATGTAATTTTGTACACTTAGGCCCCTAAACTTTAAAATAATTATATTTTAGCCCTTAAATTTTACACCGAGACCCCTATACTTTTTCATAATTACATTTTAGTCCCTAGAAACTTTCTAGCCTATTTATAGATTAGTCTCTGGGTCCTTAAACTAGCATAACTTTTTGCTCGTAGCTCTGATTTTATTCTTGCGCTCACGCGATCGTAGGAACGAGTAGAAACCTACCATAGTGATTTTGTAGACTCATAGTATTGTTTGTTGTAATGTTTTTGTGTATTGCTTGATTTTTCGGTACAATCAACGTGTAGAACATCAGCAGTTCGAGAATTTCCAGAACCTCGAGTTTGAAGATTCTGAGCAGCAACAACTCTTGGAAAGAGGCAAGTGTCCCTTGACCATATTGATCATATGTTTTTAAAATGTTTTATAAACATGCATGCAGTTAATATGAATCCTATGTCATTATCCTTCCATATCATTTCTTTGTTGCCCCGGGTTTGGGTAGTACTCTAGTATGGGCATGTCACACTTAGTCGCAGTCATTTAGGAATGATTTAATCTGATTATTCAACATAACCACTATGAGATGATGAATAAGATTACAGCGTGATAATGCTGTGATGCAAACTGTCATAATGGGACTAGGAATCTGGATAGGCTAAGTTTGGTTTGGTATGGTGCCATCGTGCATGAGAAGTGGGATAGTGCCTGTACCTGTTCTAGAATTCTAAGGACCGGCTCGTGGAGTGTGATAACCATGTCTACAACGCAAAGCACATGACTGATATGGGTAGGCTTGGTTTAGTAGTGAGATATTTTTCCAGTTCGTGGGTGTTCAAGGAAAGGGGGACGATTAAGGGTTTACATCCAGATATCAGGTGATGGAGGGTTTACTCCTAGACACGGCGCCAGAGGGGGCTTCTGTAGGAAGGGTTTACTTCCACGGCGGTGAAACCTTAGTGTGGACACTTTGACAGGCTGGAAAGATCTTTGAAAGACCTCGTGGTGATATCCCGGCCTTTATACCAAAGGTTGTGTGATTCGGGTAACAGAAAGACTTTAGTCACCGATGGGTGATGAAATCACCAACCTGTAGGTACAGTTGTGCACCTCTACAGAGTTAAAACTGTTATAACAGCCGTGCTCACGATCATGAGTGCATGGACACCTCACACGATTAAAACACACATGGGCTATGAATGGAATGGTTGAGCTACACGCTGGGCAAGCTGTAGCAAGATTTTGGTAATGGTTTGGGCTAGATGCTAGGTAAGCTATAGCAGAAAATAAAGAATTGCATTAGGCTACATGCTGGGTAAGCCGTAGTGGTCGTAGAAGTTTGGTTTGTGCTATGTGCTGGATATGCAATAGCAGGTATTGTTTTCGGGTGGTATAACCCGCAGATATTTCTATAAGGAGGGAATGCTTATAGTGCTAGACCTTATGATATTAATTGGGGGTATGAAACACCTAGTAAATAGAATTGCTTTTCAAATGGTCATAGGTGTAGTTGGCATTTATGCAAATAAACCTATGTGTCAGCCTTTCTTGATTTAAGCTTGCATGTCATATATTTCTCACACTTGCTTGAGTATGAAAACGTACTCACACTTGCTATTTTAACCATTACTATGAAATGTTGCTCAGAAGATGGAAATGATGTGGAGTACCATGAAGAAGATATCGTCTAGGCAAGCAATTCCCCATCAATTGCCTGTGGAGTTATGGAGTCTTCTGCTGTTCCATCATATATTGATATGTACCATCTAGCCCCAGTGGCATCTATATAATAAATAAAGACAATGGTTGTACTGGTATTTACACTATTACTATCATGTATGTGTGAAACATATTACTGGGCACACGTAAGATACACTTGGTTTGGTCTTTATAAACCGGGTGTGACAGTAAGCTAGCTTCCAATGTCTTCACAAACATGAGGTTCAACATATTCATCACTAAAAAGAACAACATGGGAGATCGGGGATCTCCCTGCCACAGGCCACGCCTATGTGCCTATGTGATATGAATTCACCCGGTGTACCATTTAGTAGCACTTGCGTGGATGAGGTAGTAAGCATCCCACTTAAAATGTCCCGGAAGATTCTTCCAAAGCCAAGTCCCTCAAGCACTTCCATAAAAAAAGCCCAAGAAACAAAATCAAAAGCCTTAGAGATATCCAATTTGAGTAAGATCCGTGGCTACTGTTGGGAGTGTAGGAGCCTAGTTGTTTGTTGGACCAACATAAAGTTGTCTTGGACAAATCTCCCTTTTATGATAGCTCTCTGATTGGAGACACTATGCCATCATGTTTAGCCACAAATCTGGTGGCAAGGACTTTCGTAATGAGCGCAAAGCTATGAATGAGGCTTATTGGCCAAAAGTCCTTTGGTTCAACTGCCCCATCTTTTTTTGGCAACAATGTGACGAAGGTTGTGGTTAGGAACCTAAAATTTCTGAAATCCCTTTGCAATACTATGGGCATTAATGCAAGCCAAGGTGCTGAGGGCCCATGGACCTGGCTCAGGTCACACCCGAGGCCAACCAACCTTTTGTCTTCCACAGAGGGCACAACCGCCGACAGAGGAGACACAACCAAAGATTCGGGGCACTTCTTCTCAAGAGACATGTTGCCCCTATCTAACATCTCGAGACGGTGGATTGAAGGCAGTGTGTCTCCAAAAACTGACGAGGCCAATGCCTCCTCAGAGGCCAGGACAGACTCGTCGCTTTGGGAGTCGGCCGACACTTCATTTGGCAGGGAGCAGCGGGACGTTGCCACATGCTCAAAATCTGTTGGGCATGGGCCCAGGCGTGAATGCACTGAGTCTCGAGGAGCTGGACTAGTTGGACCCAACATGGAGTCCGTTGCTGGGTTCCCTGGCGATGGTGACCGACGACAGCGACGACGGGTTTGCCTCTGACGCTGCCTACCCCTGGCTGCGGTGGCGGAGGAGGGGCGTGCATGGCCTGCGAAGGTGATTGGTGGACCACCGCCTCAACCGGGTAGATCAGGCCGCGCTGGGTCAGCAGCTCAGACTCCTCAGACACCGCCGACTCGGGGATAAACATGTCGACGGATGTCGGAATGAGCTTGCGCCTCACGCTCCAAGCCATAACACGGATAGACCAAAGGTCACATTGCGCGGTCGTCTCTAGATGCAGGGACTGGACCTTGCAAGAATCATGAAGAAGCTATCACACTGACGCTAGCTCCCATGCGTGGGCTGGGATTCCATGAAACTCCACTTGCACTTGTTCCGGTAGTGCTGCTCCACTGGCTATGGCTAGTCTTGTCCAACGCTTGAACAATAGACTGAAGCCGGATCCAAGAAATGGCTGGCCATGGTTGAAGACTTTGTCTGCCGTTCTTGTGTCGGGTAGAACAAGCAAGAAATCTTTAGGAGTCGTGGCACTGATGGACATAGCTTCAACCTCGACATCAAATTCTATAGCTACCTCCTCCAGGACCTACTGCCCTGAGACCACTGGGTGATTGCCAATCACGGTTACAAGGGTCCATTTCTGCACAAGAGAAACTATCCGAGTGGTCAACAACACAGAGGTCGGGGGGGGGGGGGGGGGGGGACTAGCTCATCGCCTGCCAAAGTACTGGTTGCCACACTGGAGACCACCGGCATAGGGTCTTTGACGTTGAATCAGATGAACGACTGACGTCCATAGATCCCGAGCTGCGGTAGTGCCATCGACGGCGAATATGTTGGTCGTCCGAGTTGAGGCCAGCTGCACCAGAGTGGTTGGACATGGCCGCCAATCCCGTTGCGGTGGAGCTGAAGAAGATGGGGCTAACTTGATCACTTGCCGCCATTCCATTACTAGCTTCTAGGAGTGGCCATGAGGCACTAGGGCTGCCTGTTTGCTTGGGCACTTGAATGGTCAATGCCCAGGCTCGCGGAAGACAAAGCAGCACGTGGGACGGTGGTAATCAGCCGCTCGGTATGAGTCGAAGAAACAATTGAAGCAGTGGCCCTAGTGAAGCATCTAGGCCCTTTTTAGTGTTTTGGTAATTAATGACGACCCTTATTTTTGACTAACTACGTTGTTGAGATGATTATGGTTGTAGTCAAAACAAGGGATGGAATGATGGAGGAAGTGATATACATATGGATGATTATTCTTGATAGGGTTTTTCTATTTTGCCGGTCACAAGGAGATTAGAGATGAGTGACCGGATTATAGGTTAAATGCCATACTATCAAGAGGGGTCGATGAAATGACCTTGAGTATCCATGGTTGCCACAAATGCTCAATTCCTATCTTTGTGAGTGGTTCTGTGTGAGTTGAGTGTGCCCATATCCTTGAGAGAAAGCAAAGAGTAAAAGAAGGGGGGTTGGCAGGTCACTCCTGGCGGTCAGACCGCCAGGACCCGCAGTCTGACCGCTGATGCTCTCCAGAGACGGCCAGAGGAGTGGCCTCTCTGGTTGCTCGGGTGATGGCCCGATGGTCTGACCGTCGTTAACCACGGTCTGACCGTCGGTGCATGTCTGATGTCGGCAGAGACTTTGTTCTCGGGTAAAAGTTAAAAGTGTCCCGACGGTCTGACCGTGGGTGATGACGGTCTGACCGTCGGGCTCGTGCCAGAACGAGTCTGAAAGTCAAACTAGCCGTTGGGTTGTACGACGGTCCGACCGTGGGGAGTCACGGTCAGACCGTCCGGTGCGCAGAAAGCTGTAACGGCTAGTTTTCAAAGGGTGACCTATATATACCTCCTCTATAGCATGCATAGAGGCTCTCTTGGAGATTAGAAAAGTATTGTACACCCTTTGGAGCTCATTCCCTTCTCACACAAAGCCTTAGTGGAAATATTGCAAGTGTGTGAGTGTGAGTGCCCTAATCTTGAGTGTTTTGAGCATTGTGGCACTTGGGATCCTCAAGCAAGCGTCATTGACTTTTTACTCTTGGAGGTTGCCGCCTCCTAGACGGCTTGGAGGAGTCAAATTCGTGAGCCCTTCAAGAAGCTTGTGAAGGAGGTCCGGATTCTTGTGAGAGGTGCGGTGCTCACCTCACCGGAGCGGTGAAGAGCAACCCTAGTGGAATCGAGGTTTGGAGAGGTTCAAGGTATTGATTGTTTTCTATCTCAAGTTGTTCTTTGTGAGCCCTTCTTGGTGGTGGAGAAGTGGATACTTGAGGAGAGAAGCACTTCATACGCTTGAATCCGCCTCAACGTGGATTAGGGGTGATCGACAAATCACCGAGACCACGGGAAAATATCCTTTATCTCTTGACTTGTATTTTCATATGTTGTTTACATACTAGAAATTGATTGATGTATGTCACCTAGGATTGTTAACCTACTTTAGCTCTAACCTAGGTTTAGTTGTCAATTTCTTGCTTTTATCCAATTGTGTTTAAATTCCGCAATTAGTTGGATAGTTAGCTTTTAAATTTTTAATTCGGCTATTCACCCCCCCCTCTAGCCGGGGTCCTTCGATCCTACAAGTGGTATCAGAGCAGGTTCTCCCTAAATTGATTGGAATTCATCTTCCGGGAGAAGGATTATGGCTAGTAACACGGTGAATGTTGGCCACGCACCATTCTTTGATGGTCAAGACTTTGATTACTGGAAGACATGTATGTTGATTCATCTTGAGGCCGTGGGGGAGACCGTGTTGAATATTGTGGAAGAAGGTTATGTGGTTCTTGATCCGGCACATCCCACTCCCGCCGACAAGGAAAATATCAAGGCCAATGCTCAAGCCAAGAACATTCTTATTCGGTCCCTATGCAAGGAGGAATATCATAGAGTGTGCAAGCTCAAGACCGCATATGAGATGTGGAACACTCTATTGGAAGCTCATGAGGGCACCAAGATGGTCAAGAGTGCCAAGTTGTTTATTTGCAAGGGCAAATTTGAAGGATTTGCATTGTTGCCCAATGAAGAGTTGAAGGCCGCCTTTGCAAGATTGAACAACATTGTGAATGATCTCAAGGATCTTGGTCATGATGTTCCCAATGTTGATATATCTCATAAGTTTCTTAGAGCTTTGCCATCCAAGTATGAAACAATTGTCACTATGCTTGTGAGATCAAATTTGGAAGAAACAACTCCTTCGGAAATCTTGGGTGAAGTTCTCACTCATGATATCTTCAAGCAATCTCAAGTGGCTTCTAGGGATGATCAAATTGATATGAAGAAGAAGAGTGTTGCTTTCAAGGCTAGTGGCTCTCACAATGATGATGATGATAATGATGAAGAGAGTGACTCCGATGATGATGATGAGAATGTAGCCTTGATGGTGAGGAAGTTCAAGAAATTCAAGAAGAAAGGCAAGTATGGTGGATTCAACAAAAATTACAAGTCATCCAAGAAGAATCCATTTGCAAACAAGAAATGCTATGAGTGTGGAGAATTTGGCCATATCTCTACAAATTGCAAGAAGAAGAATCATAGTGATGATGATGATGATGAGCCAAGAAAGAACAAGAGATTTGTAAAGAAGAAGTTTCTCAAGAAGTTCTCCAATAAGAAAAATGGCAAGGCTTATTATGTTGAATGGGAATCCGATGCTAGTTCGGATTCCAATTCCGATGATGAAGATGACAAGCCTTCCAAGAAGGGTCTTGCTGGCATTGCCATCAAGGAAGCTCCATCTCTATTCGATTCACATTATTGCTTCATGGCAAAAGGTGAATCCAAGGTATGCAACGATGACTATGAGCCTTCCTATGATGAACTAGTTGAAATACTTAGTGAACTTGATGATGTGTTGGGGGATATAAAGAGCAAGTACAAGGACTTGAAGAGAAAGCACTTTTCTCTCCAAGAAGCTTATGATGAGCTAAAGTCATCTCATGAGGATCTAAAAGAAACTCATGAGAAGCTTGAGGAAACTCATAAGACTTATGTAGCCCAACACACCAACAAGGTCCAAATTGATGCCGGTGTGTCTTACAATTTGATTAATGATATGCCTATTGCTCATGTTACTTCTTCTAGCATATCTACCTCATGTGATGACTTACTTGCTATACCATGCTCTTCTAAGATTGATGCTTGCATAAATGATGTGAATGCTTGTGATCCCTTGCTTATTGTTGAAAATCATGAATTAAGGGACACCATTGATCATCTTGTTGATGCTCTTGCTAAGTGTCACAAGGGTGAAAATGTTTTTAATGAAATGTGGAAGTGTCAACGGTTCACTCTCAAGCATGAGGGTCTTGGATATATCCCCAAGAAGAACAAAAATGTCTTTGTTGCTAAAAAGTCCACTTTTGTTAAAGAAAGTGGCTTGTATTGCTCTATGTGCAAGAATACCGGACATCTTGCAAAAGAGTGCACCGGTAAGAAGATTGCTAATGTTGCTATGGATCCTTCTTACATGCTTGTTAAATCATCCAATGGTGTTGTGCATGCTAAGATTGTTGGTAAAAATAATATTCATGCTAAGACCAACATGAATGGCACATTTGGCAATGGAATAAAGAAAAGGTCCATTTGGGTGCCAAAGGTGTTGGTGACTAATCTCCAAGGACCCAAGCAAATTTGGGTACCTAAGAACAACTAAATATGTTTTGTAGGTGAACTACAAGTCTGGAGGAAGGCATTGGGTGCTTGATAGTGGATGCACTCAACATATGATCGGAAATGGGAAAAGGTTCACCTCAATTGGAGAAGGAAATTCCGATTGTGAAAGGATCACCTTTGGTGATAATAGCAAAGGAAAAGTGAGAGGAATGGGAAAGATTGCTATCTCAAATGACCTCTCAATCTCTAATGTATTGCTAGTTGAATCTTTGAGCTTCAACTTACTATCCGTGGCTCAATTGTGTGATCTTGGTCTAATTTGCAAATTCTCACCAAGTGGCGTTGTGATTACAAGTGTGAAGGATGATAGTATTATCTTCAAGGGATTCCGTCATGGCAATCTTTATCTTGTGGATTTCTCTTCTAGTGAGGCAAGCTTAAGCACATGTCTATTCACAAAGTCATCCAAAGGTTGGTTATGGCATAGAAGGCTTGCCCATGTTGGAATGAAGCAACTCAAGAAATTAGTGAAGCACAATTTGGTTGTTGGTATGAAGGATGATGTCTTGTTTGAAAAGGATAAATTATGTAGTGCCTGTCAAGCCGGGAAGCAAGTGGCTAATACTCATCCTACCAAGAGTATCATGTCAACTTCAAGGCCTTTGGAATTGTTGCATATGGATTTATTTGGCCCTACCAAATATCAAAGCATTGGTGGAAATAGCTATTGTCTTGTCATTGTTGATGACTTCTCAAGATATACATGGGTGTACTTTCTTAGTGACAAATCAATTGTATTCGCCATTTTCAAAGGGTTTGCCAAAAGAGCCGAAAATGAGTATGAATTCAATATCAAGAAGATTAGAAGTGACAATGGCTCCGAATTCAAGAATACAAGAATTGAAGAATATTGTGATGAAAAGGGAATCAAACATGAATTCTCAACCAAGTACACCCCGGAGCAAAATAGAGTTGTTGAGAGGAAGAATAGAACATTGATTGAAATGGCAAGATCAATGCTCTCCGAGTACAATGTACCGGATAGTTTTTGGGCCGAGGCAATCAACACCGCTTGTCATGCATCAAATAGATTATATTGTCACCGGTTGTTGAAAAAGACACCTTATGAGTTGCTCATTGGAAGAAAACCCAACATCTCCTATTTTTGTGTCTTTGGATGCAAATGCTATATCTTGAAGAAAGGAGCAAGACTATCAAAATTCCAAAGCAAGTGTGATGAAGGATTTCTCCTTGGGTACTCCTCTAATAGCAAGGCCTATAGAGTGTACAATCAAAATTCGGGGCTAGTAGAGGAAGTATATGATGTGGAATTTGATGAAACAAATGGATCTCAAGATGAGCAAGAAAATTTGAATGATGTGGGAAATGAAGAATTGAGAAATGCTATGAAGAACATGACAATTGGTGATGTGAGGCCTAAGGATGAAGATGACTCAAATGTGAACCCTTCATCACTCTTTCAAGTGAATCAAGATTCATCAACCTCTAGTGATCAAGCACAAGCTAGTGATGGTGGTGAGTCAAATCTTCAACTGGAAAATGGCTCAACCTCCACGCCATCACAAAATGCTAGTGGTCATCCAAAAATTCACCATGCCATTGCAAAAGATCATCCGGTAAATCAAATTGTTGGTGACGTAAGCAAAGGTGTTCAAACTAGATCAAGACTTGCTGCATTTTGTGAACACTTCTCTTTCGTGTCTTGTGGTGAATCAACTAGGGTAGAGGAAGCTTTGAGAGACCCGGATTGGGTAAATGCTATGCATGAAGAATTGAACAACTTTGCCCAAAATAAAGTTTGGGAGTTAGTCAAGAGGCCACAAGATCACAATGTTATTGGCACAAAGTGGATTTACAAGAACAAGCAAGATGAGAATGGAGTAGTTGTGAGAAACAAAGCAAGATTGGTTGCACAAGGCTATACTCAAGTTGAGGGATTGGATTTTGATGAAACATTTGCTCCCGTAGCTATACTTGAGGCAATTAGAATTTTACTTGCATATGCAACTAATCACAAGATCAAGCTATATCAAATGGATGTGAAGAGTGCCTTCTTGAATGGCAAAATTAGTGAGCTTGTCTTTGTTGAGCAACCACCGGGCTTTGAAGACCCAAAAAAGCCAAATCATGTTTACAAGTTGTCCAAGGCTCTATATGGACTCAAGCAAGCACCTCGTGCTTGGTATGAGAGATTAAGGGATTTTCTTGTCTCAAAGGGCTTCAAAATTGGAAAGGTGGACACCACCTTATTCACCAAGAAGATTGGCAATGATCTCTTTATATGCCAAATCTATGTGGATGATATCATCTTTGGATCAACCAATCAAGAATTTTGTGAAGAATTTGGTGAAATGATGTCCCAGGAATTTGAAATGTCCATGATTGGTGAATTGAGTTTCTTCCTTGGTCTACAAGTGAAGAAAATCAATAATGGGACATTCATCTATCAAAGCAAATATGTGAATGATCTTCTCAAGAGATTTGGAATGGAAAGTGCAAAACTAATGTCTACTCCCATGGGAAAGAATGCACATCTTGATCTTGATGAAGAAGGCAAACCGGTTGATCAAAAGCTATATCGGTCTATGATTGGAAGCTTGCTATATCTCACCGCATCTAGGCCGGATATTATGTTTAGTGTTTGCATGTGTGCAAGATTTCAAGCCGCTCCTAAAGAAAGCCACATGATTGCCATCAAGAGAATATTGAGATATTTGAAGCAAACTCAAGGTATGGGTTTGTGGTTCCCAAAGGATGGTCAATTTATTCTCGTTGGATATTCGGATTCGGATTATACCGGTTGCAAAATTGATAGAAAGAGTACCTCCAGTACTTGTCAATTGCTTGGAACTTCTCTAGTCTCATGGTCCTCCAAGAAACAAAATTCGGTTGCCTTATCAACCGCCGAGGCCGAATATGTCTCCGCGAGAAATTGTTGTGCTCAATTATTGTGGATGAAGCAAACTCTAATGGACTATGGGATTAACTTTGATTGCATTACTCTCTTGTGTGATAATGAAAGTGCCGTGAAGATTGCTACTAATCCAGTTCAACACAAGAGGACCAAGCATATTGATATTCAGCATCATTTTCTAAGGGATCATGTGAGCAAAGGTGATATTGTCATAGAAAGTGTGAGGACCGATGATCAATTGGCGGATATCTTCACCAAGCCTCTAGAAGAAGCTCGGTTTTGTAAGCTACGGAGTGAGCTAAATATTCTTGACCTCTCACATATCTCCTAGATCCTTGTTTTGTTGCTTTATGTCATACTCTTCATATATGCATGCCTACCTATTTGGTATATCTTGCCATGCCATTTATGCCATGTTGTTGCATTGAAAGTTAGTTCACACATTTAGGGGAAGCACTATACCACTCATGTGTCTTGCTACTCTCACAACGTGGACAAATCAACAAAGATGCCATACTAGAATTGCTTTTGCTCATTTTGTTCAAAAAGTCAAATTTTTGGGTTCTATTGATTGAAAAATGGTTGTTATTGTTCCAAAATACTTTTATGCCTCTTGGTTATGTTTTGGAAGTTTTTTTTATCACCAAAATGAGGTTGAGCTCTTTTGAAGATCCTCTTTTGCCTTTTCTCACCTATTCTCTCAATTTCTTATCGAATCATTTTTGAGAAAAGTCCTTTTACAAAACTTGTAGAGATGGTGATCATAAACATAATTGGTATTCACAACTTGTTGAGATGATCCATCGTTTAAGAGAAATTTGGGTTTGAAATTCGTCGAGAAAACCTCTTTTGGTCGCCTTTTTAACCTAATATGGCATCTTGTGAGTTTAGCATATTGGATCATCTATCTTCGTATATATTGGTTCCAAAATGCTTATGAGACTCATACATTCCCAAAAATATCAACATTCCATCATTTTGCTCATTTGTGCAAGTAATAGCAATTGTGTATGATTATATCAATGTTTCATTCACACATGCATAATTCATGTCATGGATGATCGAGAATCGTGGATATATTTCTTGAAGAGTTGGAATCATCTTGGATATGATGAAATTTATTAAGCTATCATTTTTTTTAACAAGTATGGAATGATTGGAGAAGGTTTGAATTGATTTAGATGAGCAATTTGAAAAGAATGCAGCTGTCAGCAGTCAAGAGTTCAGAAATCTCTTTCACGGTCAGACCATCGGCAGTCGCGGTCAGACCGCCAGTCAGCCAACAGAGCACCAAAACTCGTTCGTTTGCTGCTTCTTGTCCTAGCGGTCAGACCGACCGTCTCACGGTCAGACCGTCACCCTCGGCCGAGTCCAAACAGCTCGGTTCCGCGAGGGTCTCTTATGTCTCATAACCCTTCGTCCTCCTTTCGTCCCCAACTCTCCCAAAACCAAAAGTAGCTCCTCTAAAGGCTCTCCCTTGCCCTCCAAGGACCTCCATTGGAAGAACTCCATCCCTAGGCTCCTCGGTCCAACCGAGAGAGGATCCGGTCTCACCAAGGACTTCTCCGCCATGAGTGACCGGTATTTCATCATTTTCTCCTCTCGCCCCATGGTTTCCTTTGGTTCTCTCTCAAGGGGCTGTTGCTAGGGATAGAATATTTGAGACATGGATTGTTTGTTTGATGATTGGAAAGTGATTCCTAGACCTAATGACAACATCTATGCAAAGTTTTAAGGGTTGATTTGGTGGCTCTCATGAACATGGATGCTGGGTTATATTTTAGGGATTATTGATTATGGCCATGGATTAGTGAAATTGATGGGTGGAAATGCTTCATATTACATCTTTGAACATATATGAGAAGAATTAGTGGCACCATTGAGATTTTGGCTAGAGTTTCAAAGTGCAGTTAGTTGTCAGCCGAACCTCACCCGATGGTCTGACCGCCAGTCTCACGGTCACACCGTCAGGGCAGGACAGACAGTACAAACTCAGCTTTTCTTATGGCAATCCAATGCTTATATGTCTAACCATTAATTATCGGTTGCTTATACATGATTATTGCTCGCTCATTTTCAGTAATCGCCGCACCGTAAGAAAAGTGGTGGCGTCCGTGTTCAAAGCCGGTTCAAGCAAGAAAAGAAGGGCACCCCATTCAGATGATGATTATTCTCCCTCTCAAAATGCAACTGACGATGCTTCTGAATTTGGTCAGTCCACTAATGAAGTAGAGATGGATGAGGCACATGGAGATAATCTGTTGTTTGATCCCACAGCATACACTGGAGAGAAGAAGCAGTGGGCATCACATGAGTACTACAGAGCGAGACAGGAGGTGGCTTACTCTCAGGATCCAGATTCACCCACTCCTCAGTTTCACACTCGAGTGCAACATGATGCATTCTATGGTATGTTGATGGACAAAACTGTATTCGCTCACAAGTACACAGACTGGTCATACCTTGCACAATTTCCAACTGTTAGTCCTCTACTTGAGAAATTTCAAAACTTGGGATTGCATGCTTTTGTGGCACATAAGCAAGATTGAATGAAACTGTGATCCGACAATTTTATGCCACCGTTGAAGTTGATTTCCCCAACAAAACGTTGACATGGATGACTAACTCAAGGAGGTTCACTGCCACATTTCAGAGTTTGCTGAGGCAAATGAAATTGACTATAATGTCACTCATGACCAAATTGATGTGCTTGAGCAGGAGCTACTTAAAGAGCCTGAGTGGGTTCAGTACTATGTTGATGATCCTCACATAAGGAAATTGGGCAATGTCAGTGGTCTCCTCTATATGCCCAAGGTCATCAACAAGATAGTGAGGATGACTTTTTATCCTCGAGGTGGAAATTCTGAGGCTATTCGGGACTACTATTGGAACATTATTGACTATGTCATGCAAGGACAGGTGTTTGATGTGGTGCTCCTTATTATGAAGGAGATAGAGAGCTACAGCATGGCAGTGAGGACTAGTCTTTACTATGCCCCCTACATTATGTCTCTGATGCTTAAGAAGAGCAACTTTCCAACTCGGCATCTGTTCAAGAGACATCCTCGATATCATCCCTTTAGCTCAGTCAAGCAAGAACTCATAGAACCACCAGAGGCACCAGCTACAGAGGATGAGGAAGAAGAGGCACATGTTCAGGCAGAGGTACCTCAGGCACCACATGCTCCCCTAGTGCCACCACCTCCACAGATGGATTGGTCACAGTATGCTCCTCCGCCTCCGGCATTCTTTGCAGGCATGACCACTTATCTTGATCAGTACTTTCAGCCTGTTATGCAGAGGTTTGATCAGATACAAGCCTCAAGTATTGAGGCTCGTAATTCTTATGAGGCAGCCAGATCTTCATATAAGGCAGCTAGGACATCCTATGAGGCAGCTAGGACTTCTATTGATGATCTCACCACTAGGATGTAGAGTTTAGAGTCTAACTACGAGGCTCTATCTTCTCACATTTATGGCTACTTTCCTGCACCAGTGCCACCTCCAGAGTTTTTCCAGCCACCTTGGTATGCACCTCCACCTCCTCCTCAAGATGATTGAAATCTTGACCATTTTTGGTCAATTGATGCTAAAGGGGGAGAACATGTGAAGTGATGTGATGTTATGATGAGATGCTAGAGTCAGGGGGAGAAAAGGAAACAAAGATGCAAGCCATGATTCTTGATCTATCTATCTTGCATTTGCATGTGCATCTCATATGTATCTTACTTTCTTGCACATTTGAACTTATTTGTGTTTGTCGAACTATGTCACTATGTTGGGTGGTAATTTCTTTTGCACCTTGGACCATTTGCTCTATTATCTATGTGATGAACTATGTTGATTCTTTTATTATCTATGTTCATCTCATCTTAATGGTTCAAATGTGTGGATGATGAGGATGTTCTTACTTGAAATGATTGATATTGCTATATATTGGTTATTCTTTGCCTCCTCGCATCCAATGGTACAAGGTAAACTCTACCAATTTTTTTTTTTTAAAAATATGCATTGCCATGTTTATGATACATCTTGATCAATGCACCAATTTAGGGGGAGTTTTACCATTTTGTGAGTTCATTAACTTTTTCACATGTTCATGTCTTCAAAATTCTATAGCATGTGATCCTTATCGTGAGTCTCACCTTAGAGCCTTATTTCTTTATTAAATATCTTTATCGGCTCACTATCTTTATATCACTTCTTATGTTGTCATCAATTACCAAAAAGGGGGAGACTGAAGCATCTAGGCCCTTTTTAGTGTTTTGGTAATTAATGACGACCCTTTTTAGTAAGCATCCCACTTAAAATGTCCCGGAAGATTCTTCCAAAGCCAAGTCCCTCAAGCACTTCCATAAAAAAAGCCCAAGAAACAAAATCAAAAGCCTTAGAGATATCCAATTTGAGTAAGATCCGTGGCTACTGTTGGGAGTGTAGGAGCCTAGTTGTTTGTTGGACCAACATAAAGTTGTCTTGGACAAATCTCCCTTTTATGATAGCTCTATGATTGGAGACACTATGCCATCATGTTTAGCCACAAATCTGGTGGCAAGGACTTTCGTAATGAGCGCAAAGCTATGAATGAGGCTTATTGGCCAAAAGTCCTTTGGTTCAACTGCCCCATCTTTTTTTGGCAACAATGTGACGAAGGTTGTGGTTAGGAACCTAAAATTTCTGAAATCCCTTCGCAATACTATGGGCATTAATGCAAGCCAAGGTGCTGAGGGCCCATGGACCTGGCTCAGGTCACCCACGGCGGTGAAACCTTAGTGTGGACACTTTGACAGGCTGGAAAGATCTTTGAAAGACCTCGTGGTGATATCCCGGCCTTTATACCAAAGGTTGTGTGATTCGGGTAACAGAAAGACTTTAGTCACCGATGGGTGATGAAATCACCAACCTGTAGGTACAGTTGTGCACCTCTACAGAGTTAAAACTGTTATAACAGCCGTGCTCACGATCATGAGTGCATGGACACCTCACACGATTAAAACACACATGGGCTATGAATGGAATGGTTGAGCTACACGCTGGGCAAGCTGTAGCAAGATTTTGGTAATGGTTTGGGCTAGATGCTAGGTAAGCTATAGCAGAAAATAAAGAATTGCATTAGGCTACATGCTGGGTAAGCCGTAGTGGTCGTAGAAGTTTGGTTTGTGCTATGTGCTGGATATGCAATAGCAGGTATTGTTTTCGGGTGGTATAACCCGCAGATATTTCTATAAGGAGGGAATGCTTATAGTGCTAGACCTTATGATATTAATTGGGGGTATGAAACACCTAGTAAATAGAATTGCTTTTCAAATGGTCATAGGTGTAGTTGGCATTTATGCAAATAAACCTATGTGTCAGCCTTTCTTGATTTAAGCTTGCATGTCATATATTTCTCACACTTGCTTGAGTATGAAAACGTACTCACACTTGCTATTTTAACCATTACTATGAAATGTTGCTCAGAAGATGGAAATGATGTGGAGTACCATGAAGAAGATATCGTCTAGGCAAGCAATTCCCCATCAATTGCCTGTGGAGTTATGGAGTCTTCTGCTGTTCCATCATATATTGATATGTACCATCTAGCCCCAGTGGCATCTATATAATAAATAAAGACAATGGTTGTACTGGTATTTACACTATTACTATCATGTATGTGTGAAACATATTACTGGGCACACGTAAGATACACTTGGTTTGGTCTTTATAAACCGGGTGTGACAGTAAGCTAGCTTCCAATGTCTTCACAAACATGAGGTTCAACATATTCATCACTAAAAAGAACAACATGGGAGATCGGGGATCTCCCTGCCACAGGCCACGCCTATGTGCCTATGTGATATGAATTCACCCGGTGTACCATTTAGTAGCACTTGCGTGGATGAGGTAGTAAGCATCCCACTTAAAATGTCCCGGAAGATTCTTCCAAAGCCAAGTCCCTCAAGCACTTCCATAAAAAAAGCCCAAGAAACAAAATCAAAAGCCTTAGAGATATCCAATTTGAGTAAGATCCGTGGCTACTGTTGGGAGTGTAGGAGCCTAGTTGTTTGTTGGACCAACATAAAGTTGTCTTGGACAAATCTCCCTTTTATGATAGCTCTCTGATTGGAGACACTATGCCATCATGTTTAGCCACAAATCTGGTGGCAAGGACTTTCGTAATGAGCGCAAAGCTATGAATGAGGCTTATTGGCCAAAAGTCCTTTGGTTCAACTGCCCCATCTTTTTTTGGCAACAATGTGACGAAGGTTGTGGTTAGGAACCTAAAATTTCTGAAATCCCTTCGCAATACTATGGGCATTAATGCAAGCCAAGGTGCTGAGGGCCCATGGACCTGGCTCAGGTCACACCCGAAGCCAACCAACCTTTTGTCTTCCACAGAGGGCACAACCGCCGACAGAGGAGACACAACCAAAGATTCGGGGCACTTCTTCTCAAGAGACATGTTGCCCCTATCTAACATCTCGAGACGGTGGATTGAAGGCAGTGTGTCTCCAAAAACTGACGAGGCCAATGCCTCCTCAGAGGCTAGGACAGACTCATCGCTTTGGGAGTCGGCCGACACTTCATTTGGCAGGGAGCAGCGGGACGTTGCCACATGCTCAAAATCTGTTGGGCATGGGCCCAGGCGTGAATGCACTGAGTCTCGAGGAGCTGGACTAGTTGGACCCAACACGGAGTCCGTTGCTGGGTTCCCTGGCGATGGTGACCGACGACAGCGACGACGGGTTTGCCTCTGGCGCTGCCTACCCCTGGCTGCGGTGGCGGAGGAGGGGCGTGCATGGCCTGCGAAGGTGATTGGTGGACCACCGCCTCAACCGGGTAGATCAGGCCGCGCTGGGTCAGCAGCTCAGACTCCTCAGACACCGCCGACTCGGGGATAAACATGTCGACGGATGTCGGAATGAGCTTGCGCCTCACGCTCCAAGCCATAACACGGATAGACCAAAGGTCACATTGCGCGGTCGTCTCTAGATGCAGGGACTGGACCTTGCAAGAATCATGAAGAAGCTATCACACTGACGCTAGCTCCCATGCGTGGGCTGGGATTCCATGAAACTCCACTTGCACTTGTTCCGGTAGTGCTGCTCCACTGGCTATGGCTAGTCTTGTCCAACGCTTGAACAATAGACTGAAGCCGGATCCAAGAAATGGCTGGCCATGGTTGAAGACTTTGTCTGCCGTTCTTGTGTCGGGTAGAACAAGCAAGAAATCTTTAGGAGTCGTGGCACTGATGGACATAGCTTCAACCTCGACATCAAATTCTATAGCTACCTCCTCCAGGACCTACTGCCCTGAGACCACTGGGTGATTGCCAATCACGGTTACAAGGGTCCATTTCTGCACAAGAGAAACTATCCGAGTGGTCAACAACACAGAGGTCGGGGGGGGGGGGGACTAGCTCATCGCCTGCCAAAGTACTGGTTGCCACACTGGAGACCACCGGCATAGGGTCTTTGACGTTGAATCAGATGAACGACTGACGTCCATAGATCCCGAGCTGCGGTAGTGCCATCGACGGCGAATATGTTGGTCGTCCGAGTTGAGGCCAGCTGCACCAGAGTGGTTGGACATGGCCGCCAATCCCATTGCGGTGGAGCTGAAGAAGATGGGGCTAACTTGATCACTTGCCGCCATTCCATTACTAGCTTCTAGGAGTGGCCATGAGGCACTAGGGCTGCCTGTTTGCTTGGGCACTTGAATGGTCAATGCCCAGTATCGCGGAAGACAAAGCAGCACGTGGGATGGTGGTAATCAGCCGCTCGGTATGAGTCGAAGAAACAATTGAAGCAGTGGCCCTAGTGAAGCATCTAGGCCCTTTTTAGTGTTTTGGTAATTAATGACGACCCTTATTTTTGACTAACTACGTTGTTGAGATGATTATGGTTGTAGTCAAAACAAGGGATGGAATGATGGAGGAAGTGATATACATATGGATGATTATTCTTGATAGGGTTTTTCTATTTTGCCGGTCACAAGGAGATTAGAGATGAGTGACCGGATTATAGGTTAAATGCCATACTATCAAGAGGGGTCGATGAAATGACCTTGAGTATCCATGGTTGCCACAAATGCTCAATTCCTATCTTTGTGAGTGGTTCTGTGTGAGTTGAGTGTGCCCATATCCTTGAGAGAAAGCAAAGAGTAAAAGAAGGGGGGTTGGCAGGTCACTCCTGGCGGTCAGACCGCCAGGACCCGCAGTCTGACCGCCGATGCTCTCCAGAGACGGCCAGAGGAGTGGCCTCTCTGGTTGCTCGGGTGATGGCCCGATGGTCTGACCGTCGTTAACCACGGTTTGACCGTCGGTGCATGTCTGGTGTCGGCAGAGACTTTGTTCTCGGGTAAAAGTTGAAAGTGTCCCAACGGTCTGACCGTGGGTGATGACGGTCTGACCGTCGGGCTCGTGCCAGAACGAGTCTGAAAGTCAAACTAGCCGTTGGGTTGTACGATGGTCCGACCGTGGGGAGTCACGGTCAGACCGTCCGGTGCGCAGAAAGCTGTAACGGCTAGTTTTCAAAGGGTGACCTATATATACCTCCTCTATAGCATGCATAGAGGCTCTCTTGGCGATTAGAAAAGTATTGTACACCCTTTGGAGCTCATTCCCTTCTCACACAAAGCCTTAGTGGAAAGATTGCAAGTGTGTGAGTGTGAGTGCCCTAATCTTGAGTGTTTTGAGCATTGTGGCACTTGGGATCCTCAAGCAAGCGTCATCGACTTTTTACTCTTGGAGGTTGCCGCCTCCTAGACAGCTTGGAGTCAAATTCGTGAGCCCTTCAAGAAGCTTGTGAAGGAGGTCCGGATTCTTGTGAGAGGTGCGGTGCTCACCTCACCGGAGCGGTGAAGAGCAACCCTAGTGGAATCGAGGTTTGGAGAGGTTCAAGGTATTGATTGTTTTCTATCTCAAGTTGTTCTTTGTGAGCCCTTCTTGGTGGTGGAGAAGTGGATACTTGAGGAGAGAAGTACTTCATACGCTTGAATCCGCCTCAATGTGGATTAGGGGTAATCGGCAAATCACCGAGACCACGGGAAAATATCCTTTGTCTCTTGACTTGTATTTTCATATATTGTTTACATACTAGAAATTGATTGATGTATGTCACCTAGGATTGTTAACCTACTTTATCTCTAACCTAGGTTTAGTTGTCAATTTCTTGCTTTTATCCAATTATCTTTAAATTCCGCAATTAGTTGGATAGTTAGCTTTTAAATTTTTAATTCGGCTATTCACCCCCCCCCCTCTAGCCGGGGTCCTTCGATCCTACACCTAGAGATCTGCAGGGACCTCTCGACAGGGTTGGGTAGGGCATGCGCTCCAGTGAACCCACCTCCGCTCAACCTGCTGCCACCCATCTTTGTCCACGACAGGCTGCAGCCAGGAGCAGAGGCCAACATCAGACTTGAGGATGATCTTCGGCGGTGTGGAGCGAGGCAACGGCTGCTTGGCGGTGGCTACAAGGGCAGGCGAGGCCAGGAGGGCCTCCTTGAAGGAAAGGGGAAGTGGAGACGACGACGGAGACAGGGAGGCAGAATCGTCTCTCCGTGTCGAGACTTAATCTCGACAACAGACATAGGGTAGTTCATCTATGAGGATTTATAGGTAGGACAAGGGTATGCGCAAGATCAGAGACGATGGTAACACAAGACGCCGATTTATACAGGTTCGGGCCTCCCGGAGGATAATAACTCTAAGTCCTGTGTTCTGTGGTATTTGTATTGATATGTCTAGATCATAGATCTAGATGAGGAGGGTTGCCCTAGATGATGATGTCTAGTTGTGTCTAATCTATGTCTCGTGTGAGATCTATCTAATTAAGCTTGTCAACTTGAGAACTTGTCCCTTGAGGAGGACCCCTGCCCCTCCTTATAAATCCGGGGGACAGGGTTACATGGCAGAGTCCTAGTTGGTCTATTATTCTTATCCTAGTAGGAGTCTATCTTGCTTTCCTTCTATGTGAGGTACCCTGATGATAAGTATCATCGACAAGCCTCCGAGAGTCTTGCAAGCTTGATGATAGTCTTCAGTAGCTTCCCGACTGGTTTGTGCCATGTAGAATGTTTCAACTTTATATCAGCGAGCTTGTAAGAATCTCAAAGATCTGAAAATGTCTTCGAGAAATCAACTGATGCATCGAATAGGTGCAACTAATTAAATGTAGCTCCCGACTCTTGTATCATTTGGAAACTACAAATAATGCAAGAGTCCAAATCAAGAATAATCGTGTTGGCTCTCTTTAAGGAAAAACCACTCAAATCATCAAATCCGAGTGATAAATAACTCAGTAGAGTGACGTCAATCACTACCGAGTGATATATAATTCAGATGAGTGACTTCAATCACTGCTAAGTGGTTGATGACTCAAACCAATGACTTCAATCATTGTCGAGTGCTATATAATATATTTGGGTGATATCAATCACGGCCGAGGGAACGTAGGCTTATGACATCAATCATAGCCAAATAACATAGTCGTTGGCCGAGTGGCCTATGAGTGATTTATGAATCAAACGGGTGACTTCAATCACAACCGAATGATTATGTTCTAAACAGGTGACTCAAATCACAACCCAATGAACGAGGCTTTATGACATCAATCATAGCCAAGTACTAAGTTATCATGACTTCAATCATGATTAAGTAACCTTTCCTCAAGAATTATAATCACTCATATCTTTGAGCTTTATTTTTACTATTAGAGACTGACTTCAATCAGCCGAGTGATGCTCGTTATTTCGCGTATATGACCATCAGGTCATAGCGATATGATCATCAAGTTATGCTTTGAATGATTATGGCATCAACCATTTTTAATAATGCACTTCTCATCAAAGAAGCACATATTGATAGAGTGACTATCAAGCCACTGTCATATGATCATCAAATCATATATTTATATATTATGGCATCAATCATAAATTTGATATAAACTGCTTCTATTCAAAGAAGCCCTCGAGACAACCGTCGTTATGAGTGGCTGTCGCGCTCAACTCAGAATATCATGTCCGAGTGGCAGCGACAATCAACTCAAGATAATAAGGTTGAGTGAAGAAGGTAGCAAAGGTAGTTGTAGCCGTCGACCGCTGATGAAGTGATGACCGAGTGAAGCCGATGGTCTGATATGTGGCCGACCGACGATAGTGGTCGGAGCTAGTATAGCCGACTGATGAGGGCAGTCAAAACTGGTGTAGCCGACCGATGAAGACAGTCGAAAATGGTATAACCGACCGATGAAGACAGTCGGTACTGGCACGGTCGACTGATGAAGGTGGTCGGAGCTGTAAGTCAACCGATGAAGACAGTAAGAACTGGCGTGACCGACCGAGGCAAGAAAATCACTCTATGTCGAGTGGTGTATCCTCCTATCTGTCATCGATGTTCCTGACAATAAAGAAAATAAAAATGATTACTTATAATTAACATTGTTTGCTTGGAAACTTATTTTTATAAGCCAAACAAATCAATCGACTGAAAAGTCAAGTGTGTATCCATTTTTCTCCTTTAAGTAGACCGACCGGTGCATAGCAACGTATTCGCACGTTAGCAACGAGACTGACCCACCATAGGTTACTTACGACAAAATGAAAAAAGCTCGAAGCTCGGTCTACCGCAACAATATTGGTCATAATTATTCTTACGTAGCAATCAGAATCAATCGACACATGACCTCTCGTAACTTTGGCTCTGGCTTTAGTGTAGTAGCAGTCTGTCGCGTAGCAAAAAAGTTTTATGCCTTAGTTTCTTAACAGCGTAAGACCAAAAATAAGATCAAATCACAAATAAAATACAATGTATCGGTCGAGGCAGAAGCCAAAAAAGATGTGAAACTAGAATGGACAACATGGGTCATATGGTGTCAGGGCTGAAGCACTACTGAAAGGTCACCGACTGATATGTGTACTGCTAGATTCATAAAAAAGTGGGAGAACACGTGATAAATACACAAATAGCCCCTGACTTGATTGTTTAATGTGAACGAATTAAAGAACCGAGACAATATAAAGACAAATAAAGTCATAAATAAGAGCACTGATTAAAAAATCTGACTTTACTCATAAAAAATCTACGACCTTCTGCTTAGAAAATAGGGATAAACAGTCGTAGGGAAAAATAATGAAGGACATGAGCCCAAAATCTCAAAAAATAAATTGAGAAAGAATAAAGATACTTAGCTTTGCAATTGGATGAGTTAAAGATGAGCCCCCGAGCGTGTCGATATTGTTGGCGAGTAGTCGAACGTCAAAGCTGAGCCATCATATCACCAGAACATCGAAGCTTAGAGTGGTTGGCTTGTGTCGCCGAGTGGCCGGATCGTCAAGACGCCGAGTGGTTGGCTTGTGTCACCAAGTTGTCGAAGGCATCGCCGATTAACCGAGTGGGTGGAAACTCAAAGCACCAAGTCATTGACGAGATCACTGAGTAGCTGAGTGACCGTCGAATCATCGTAGTGCAGTGATGTCACTGAGTGACCGAGTCGAGGCGATGTCGCCGATGCGCTGAGTCATCAAAGACGTCGTCGTAATGGACGATATCGCCGAGTAGCGATCGCCCTCGTTGAAGGTGTCGTCATAGTGCGACAATGTCATCGGAGGCGTCATCGTAATGAATAGTGTTGCCGAGTGACCGGAGTCGTTAGATTGATGACGAGCCCCCGAGCGTGTCCATATAGTCACCAAGCGATCGAGCCATCGAGTCGTGGCGATGTCGCCGAGTCGTTGGAGGCATCATGTCATGACGATGTTGCCTGAGTGGGATGCCGCCTTGACGAAGACGTGATGACTCGTGCGCTTCAATGCCGGTCAGATCGTGATCAAATCTTAAAGTAGATTGAGGTCATCGAACTCAACATGCCGACCGTCGCGCTGCCCCTTCCTGGCGCGCCAACTGTCAAGACTTAATCTCGACAATAGATATAGGGTAGTTCATCTATGAGGATTTATAGGTAGGATAGGGGTATGCGTGAGATCGAGAGACGATGGTAATACAAGACGCCGATTTATACAGGTTCGGGTCTCCCGGAGGATAATAATCATACGTCTTATGTTCTGTGGTATTTGTATTGATATGTCTAGATCATAAATCTAGACGAGGAGGGTTGTCCTAGACGATGATGTCTAGTTGTGTCTAATCTATATCCCGTGTGGGATCTATCTAATTAAGTTTGTCTACTTGAGAACTTGTCCCTTGAGGAGGACCCTTGCCCCTCCTTATATATTCGCGGGGGGGGGGGGGGGGGGGGGGGGGGGGGGAGGGCAGGATTACATGACAGAGTTCTAATCGGTCTATTGTTCTTATCCTAGTAGGAGTTTATCTTGCTTTCCTTCTATATGAGGTACCCCAATAGTATGTATTATCGACACTCCACCATTGTGCCTTGACCTACCCGTCGGCACGAACAAACAGGCAATAGGAGACAAAGAGGAGAGAGAAATTAGTGCCTTCACGGAGAGCAAGGAGGTGGCCACCGAGGCCAGGGTGGCCGCCGACGAGGGCTGGGGTAGGGTGGTGGCGCGGAGGGGAGGGGAGGTATCGGGAGCCATGTCAAGGGCCCTCACTACTGAACATTTGAAACTGCATTAATGATCGTATTATGATGCTCGGTCCTTCTTCTAAGTATATTATACAAAATAGGATGGGACTAAGAGTGGAACTAATTTTAGCTCGTGAATCAGGTGGGCTACACCCATAATTCGAACTCTAAATGAAACAAAGTTTATCGTTATAAATACGTAGGGGCGTAACCAAAGAGTGTGTAGGTGGTCCTGAAACCTCCCTTAGTTTTGGGCAGTTCTTTTTTTTCTTTTAGTTTGCACTTGGCCTGAAAGCCCAACCATGATGGAGTGTTGGAGACAGTTTTGTGCATCGGGGAAGCCAGAACGATCGTTTCGCTTAACTCATTCGTGATGACAGGTTCAACGGTCTAAAAAATCTTGATGAGCTCTCTACTAAGTTTGTTGAAACAAATAAGCATGTTCTTTATGTGAACTTGTTATGATGTTTGTTCAGGCTCTATAAAATTTTTGAATCCGCCACTGCATATAAATACTGTCATCCTAGGAGGCTAGAATGTTTCAGGTAAATGCTCATGCAAGTTCACTCCGAGGCACCGGAGGATTGATGCTCCTGGATCTCTCTCGTGCGTATACTTGTATATAGGAAGCAAAAGGCTCATACATATACATTGACACGACAGTGTTTATCATACAACAAACCAAGCACACATACGAGACATACATGTGGTTTGTGTGTCGTTCGTGTATACCTAGTCCCTAAAAGAAGGATCTGAAGCTGACCGGAACGTTCCAGTGCTGTACATTCAAGACCAGGACTTGCGGTTGAAGCAGAGAGGATCCTCTGCGATGCCAGCCACGAACAGTTCTGAAAGGCAACAAGAAACAGCCGCGGGCGCGTGAGGCTGCGGTGCCCGTCGCGATCCGGCACGCCGGGCCAAAGGATCTGCCAATGCACGTACGTATCGCTAGGGATCAGGTCGGATACGCTCGATCGATGCTGCCAGAGCTAACTGTCCGTTGCGGGGCACAACCAATCCGGTGGTGCGCGTGCCGGACGCGAAGCACGGCCACACGACGCACATCTCCTCCTTAGCAAACAAACAAGATCGCGCCGGCCGCTCGCTCCCGGCCCGATCGCGGTGGCTGCGTCGCGGTCGCGGAACTCCGATCCGCCACTGGAGTGCATGAGGTCGCCAAGAATGGGAAGTCCTCTTGGACTCTCCAACTCCAACTTGTGCCGTGGGCATCACATCATAAAAATAACACTCTTTTGTCTGGTATGAACGTATGATGATGGAGTGACTGCGACACCCTCATCACGACGCGAAGGCCACAGCCAATTCGAGGCGTCACATAACCTTTCTCGACTCCGTCTCGAGTCTGTGGACATATATCATTGTGCTTGTAGTACCGCGTAGTGGAATCTGGAGGTTTATCGTTTATCAAAAGACGATGCTTTCAAAATACTGTCGTTATAACAGATCCAATATAGTTAAACAAAATTGTAATGCCTTGAAAAGGATACCGCAATATTGCCAAATGGAGCTACATGCAGCAGCTTACAGCTGAGTGCGCGTATATATGGTCACCAGAAATAAGCCATTTATATCAGTGCAATTGCGAACCGACCTAGCTAGTAGTCTGCTCAGCTCAACCATGGCGAGCGCCGGTAAGAAGCTGCAGCTGCAGGAGAGGGTCCCGCTCCGCCGAACGGCGTGGAAGTTTGCCGACCTGGCGGTGCTCTCCCTGCTCCTCGCCCTCGTCGCCAGCCGCGCCGCCTCGCTGCTGCGTAGCGACGACGGCGAGGCGCCGCCGAGGTGCTGGCTCGTGGCGCTCGTCTGCGAGGTCTGGTTCACGCTCGTGTGGCTCCTCAACATGAACGGCAAGTGGAACCCCGTCCGGTTCGACACTTTCCCCGAACGCCTCTCCGAAAGGTACGGTACCAGCCGCGGACGTGCTCTGTGGACACTGGCATGTTGATCATCAGTTCCATGCATCACGGATCAACGAGCTGCCGGCCGGCTAGCTACGTGTTTTATTTACAGTCTAACAGAAAACAAACTCGTACATAAAGCGTGTCATCTAGCTAGTATTTGTTTCTTTCTTTTTGCCCTTCAATTTGCCTTGTTGATTGCTTTGCTAGGATCGACGAGCTACCGGCGGTGGACTTGTTCGTGACGACGGCGGACCCGAAGCTGGAGCCGCCGCTGGTGACCGTGAACACGGTGCTCTCGCTGCTCGCCGTGGACTACCCGGTTCACAAGCTGGCGTGCTACGTCTCTGACGATGGCTGCTCGCCGGTGACCTTCTACGCGCTGCGTGAGGCCGTGGAGTTCGCCAGGCTCTGGGTGCCGTTTTGTAAGAGGCACGACGTCCAGGTCAGGGCTCCTTTCGTCTACTTCTCCGCCACCGGACCGGAACGCGGCACGGCTGATGACGTGTTCTTGAGGGAGTGGACATCCATGAAGGTCAACAAGCTACTGTTTCTGCAATCATCACCTCACATACACTTGAGTTGCTGCACTGTTTCTGATGGTGTGTCTTCGTTCCCGGTCATTTTCTTTGATGCTTCTTGCAGAGCGAGTACGAAAACTTGGTCACCCGGATAGAAAACGCCGACGAGAGCTCCCTTGTACGGCGCGGCGGCGAGTTCGCTGAGTTCTTAGGTGCCGAGCGCAGAAACCATCCCACAATAATTAAGGTACACGAGTAACAAGATAGTTTTGTATAAATAATTATGGTACACGAGTTATTATTTAATGTTTTCTTTTGTTTTGGATGAGTGAGTCCAGGTCCTGTGGGATAATAGCAAGAGGAGCACGGTAGAAGAAGTGTTGCCAAGTCTCGTATACATATCGAGAGAAAAGAGCCCCAGACACCACCACCACTTCAAGGCCGGGGCCATGAATGTCCTGGTCAGTGTTCTGATAGACTAATAATAATCAGATACAAAAAGTTCAGTAACACAGAAATTAAGATAAATGCTGACTAAGCTAGTAACTGGTAACCATTTCGACCTTGTGCAGACAAGGGTGTCCGCGGTGCTGACCAACGCTCCGATCATGCTGAACGTGGACTGCGACATGTTTACAAACAACCCGCAGGTCGTCCTCCACGCCATGTGCCTCTTGCTTGGGTTCGACGATGAGGTCCGCAGCGGGTTTGTTCAGGCGCCACAGAGGTTCTACGGCGGTCTCAAGGATGATCCCTTTGGAAACCAGATGGAGGTTATATTTCAGGTATGTGAGCGCAATCATTTGCAGCGTGTTGTCGGATTGTGTTCAGTAGGTGTGAGTGTTTTTCGTTATAAGTTGTAACTTGTGGTCGCTCTGGCTTGGCTTCAGCTAGGCTGGTAATGTTGTCTTGTATTTTCTCTCTCTTAATAATATAGGTGTCCAGACATCTTTACAAAGAAATATCATTTTCTGCACTAACTGTAGTAATGTTGCTGACAATAATCTTTTCTATGTGCTGGTTCAGAAACTCGGATGGGGAATTGCCGGGCTTCAAGGCATGTTTTACGGTGGGACAGGTTGCTTTCACCGAAGAAAAGTTATTTACGGCGTGCCACCAGATTCGATCAACAACGTGAAACTTAGAAATATAAAAGGTGAAATCTCATATTAAAATTTCTTGTAATTGTCAGAACACAGAAGCGAATAACAGAGCTATGAAGTTCATAAGCTTACACCAAGTTGTTGTACTTTGTCAGAATCACCATCTTACAAGGAGCTGCAAAAGAAGTTCGGCACTTCAAAGGAATTGATCGAATCTGCTCGCACCATCATTTCTGGAGACATGTTCGCAGCACAAACAGTAGATATACCAAGCCGTATCGAAGTGGCGAAAGAAGTATCCTCCTGCAGCTACGAGACCGGCACTTGTTGGGGTCAGGAGGTATTTCACTCTCATTTGCATGATTGCTACAGTATACTAGTGTACATTTTGTAGAATTTGGTACAAGGCATCACCATATACTTTCAGGTCGGCTGGGTATATGGATCGATGACAGAAGACATTCTTACCGGGCAACGAATTCATGCTGCTGGTTGGAGGTCAGCGTTCTTAAACCCCGACCCACCAGCGTTCTTGGGTAGCGCACCAACTGGAGGACCGGCTAGCCTAACCCAATACAAGAGATGGGCAACGGGCCTTTTTGAGATACTCATAAGCTCGAATAACCCAATTCTTCTCTGGATCTTCAAGCATCTGGAGTTCCGGCAGTGTCTTGCTTATCTAATCATGGACATGTGGCCGATGAGGTCAATATTTGAGTTGAGCTATGCATTGCTGGGTCCTTACTGCCTCCTTGCAAACCAGTCGTTTTTGCCAAAGGTAAAACACCTTTTACCATTAAATACTACTGTTCGAAATTTTCGTCACTCTTAGTTCAGACCATGGTGTGGTATTTCTCACCCGAACTTATTAGCTTTTCTGCTCGATGTTTTGCAGGCATCTGAACCTGGTTTTGGCTTCCTATAGCTCTGTTCCTGGTATACAACATATACACCTTCATGGAGTACATGGATTGCCGGGTCTCGGCCCGTGCCTGGTGGAACAACCAAAGGATGCAACGGATCACCTCGGCATCATCCTGGCTCCTTGCATTCCTTACCGTGCTGCTCAAAACCCTGGGTCTCTCCGAAACGGTGTTTGAGGTCACCCGCAAGGATAACAAGAGCACACCTGACAGCGGAGACGACAGCACCGAAGACGCTGATCTGGGACGATTCACCTTCGACTCATCACCGGTTTTCATCCCTCCCACAGCGCTCACGATCGTGAACATTGTTGCGATCTCCGTTGGAGCATGGAGGGCTGTCTACGCGACGGCAGAAGGCGTGCCCAGTGGCCCAGGCGTCGGGGAATTCGTGTGCTGTGGCTGGCTGTAGCTGTGCTTCTGGCCGTTTATGAGAGGACTCGTGGGCAAGGGAAGCTATGGCATCCCGTGGAGCGTCAAGCTGAAGGCTGGTGTCCTTGTGGCAGCGTTCATGCACTTCTGCAGAACGAACTGAACTTCTTGGGCACAAAAGCACATACGGACAATGTTATTAGCTTTTATATTACGGCTCTTCACAGGCCTACGCTACGAACTGTAAAGGAGTAGGAGCTTCCAACATAGAGGATCTGGACTAAATATATTTTTTATCAAATCCACAAGAGGACAACACATCTGATAGATTGATTGATTCTAATAATAGATACGTACAGGAGACGTACAGTACATATGGCCAAAGGCCCCGTGTCCCTCCCCGTCTCTATCTTTGCTTTATATAGAAATAGAACCGATGAGGGCGGAAGGAGGTCACCAGGGCCGGTCCTAGGATTTTGAGGGCCCTCCAGCGAACTTTTTTGCGATGGGTACTTTATAGTCTAGCTTTATATAAAATCTTATAAAATGTATATATATGTTTTTCTAATCTTTTTTTTTTCTTTTCTCAACCTCTGATAAATATTTCTTAGGTAACATTCTTAAATTCTAAAATCTAAATTAGTTGAAAACAAGATCACATAAGTACTTAGAATATAATTCCAGAATACTAGAATAGAAACTAGAGCTCGATTAGATGATTGGACCTGGATGTGGATGCACGGGTGGCCCGGCGTAGCCTTGTCGCTGAGTTGTCGTTGATCGCCAAGAGAGGGAGCTAACTGGCCTCTCGGTGACGATCCGTGATTGGTGACGGACGACTGGATGAGCTGTGCAGCCGGCAAGGCGGGCGAGGGAAGGGGCGACTCGACAGGAAGACTTGAAGTCATGATCTTGGTCGTGATCGTGAGTTCATGATGATCGGCGGCTCGGTGCAGCATCTGTGCTGCAGAAACAACGATCGGTGATCGCGATCCTTAACCTTTACTGCTTTGAGCCTTAGTTTTTGTAGTGTATGGTATATACATACATACTTGGACTTGGGCCCACTTCTGGCTTGGCCCCTGGCAGTCGCATCCAATGCACTACCCCTAGAGCCGGCACTGGAGGTCACACACACAATTAGCTAACAATCAAGGAATAAAATCCTACGACTGTATCCAAGTCTAACAACACCATTATAGCTAAGAAGTGACACTGATCGGTTTACAAAGTACAACGCACGACATACTCGACAACCACGCAACGCAGCAGCGCTAGCACCACGAATTACAACCAGAAGCGCTCAAGGAGAGCAGCTTCCCTCCTTGGATCCGCTGGAGTGGACCAGTTTGGCCCGGCCGCTGCTGCAGTCTTCTTGCATGTTCACAACTTCATCGACTATCCATCCCGTTCCTCAACATGGTGAACAACAACATCAATTATTGTACTTGCACATGTGAGCGAGGCATGGCCTTCTAGAAGAATGTTGGCATCCTATCTTCAAAAACTGTCCATCTTTAGCGATCAGAGGCCGCGACCGTGTATCTCGTGCCAGCCACAGAGTCACAGGTACAGCAGCAAGCGATAAAAACACTAAACGCCAAAAGCGATTCATGTGCGAGGCTCCACTGCTCCAGCGGCGGTCGCCATCAGACGCTGCGACGCCAAACGACTCGTTCGCGATGCATGCATACGCATATATGCGTATATCGCGTCATCGATCACGTAGGATGCTGGCTTCTAGAAGGCAAGAACGCATCCATCTGCTGCGCTGGCAGATTTTGGGTTGCGATGGTGGCCATGCGCGGGAGTCGTCGGCGTAACTAGGCTCGTAGCAGCTAGCAAGGAGACAACGAGCGGGGTGTGCCGGCCGCTCGACATCGCCGTGCCGAGCTCCATTGATCGACGCTCACACACAAAGGCCTAGCTTTGTTCTGATTTCTGATACGGAGTGCTACCTGGCACACTCACACAATATGGTTGATTCTTCCAATATACTACTTCGTTCTAAAATTATACATTATTGTTATTGATTTTTTAGTTATATTTGACCATTTATATTATTTAAAATATTAGTTTAAATATGTAAAATTATTAGTTATGTTTCAATTTTTTCTAGTGATAAAAAAATTATAAGATAATATGATATTTTTTAAAAGAAATAAATAAGAGGAATGGTCACGGTGACAACAATTTTAGAATGGAGGAAATATAGATTTTTGCGAAGAATGTTCAATTGATTTCACAAAAACTGTTGTGGGGGAAAACCAACACTAATTAATCCCTCATCTTCAACTTAACATTGAGGAAAACATTGACAACCAGTCCAGTAACAAAATATACAATCACTTGCATAATTGACATAATGATTTACATAAAAAACCTTCTCGATGTGAGTAGTAAAAACCATGGAGCAACTAGCCCACTCCACCCTTCTCTACTATGAAACGATAATGGATAAAAGGAGTGTTTTCTAGAACTTCTAGAGGCTTACAACAACACCAAAAACACTGATCGGTTGAGACTCCGACTAGTTGCTTGAAGATGACTGCACAAGATGCACTATTCTAGACAACAGGTCTTCTCCTCTTCACAGGGTTGAGAACGGGGGGGGGGGGGGGGGGGGGGGGGGGGGGGGGGGAGGAGGGGGCGAGCAGGGACCTGTCCCCCCTATGCTTGGTCTACATCACAATTGCACAAAGGATTTCACCATATATTTCATTGTAAATTTGGAATTTTGCCCTCCTTAATACTAGTTTTTTCGTACTTGACCCCCTCGATGTCAATTTCTGGCTCTGTCACTGCTTCTTCCTCTCTTACTTCACTTCGTGTTCTATTGCTACTGCTTGCTTCTCTCCACTTCCCTGCCTCCTCCACAACATGAACAAGGAATATAAACATTAAGGTTTGCTTCTTCAAACATTTCTTGTTGTTCATCAAGGTGGCAATTAACGGTTCATATGCATTGGACCATTTTAGACTTTTTGGCTGAAAGCACTGGTGGAGCCACACGGCTGGTTCGATAAATTTTCTGAAGATCAGCTTTCGTGTTGTGCTTCACCGCCAGGCGACAAGTCCCCCCTCATGCCCCCCCCCCCCCTCCTATGATCCACGGCCCTCCGCCAACGCAACAGGTCTTCACTCTCGCTGGCCACTATTCATGCTACCCCTATGATTCATGGCTGGCTCCGCCACTGGCTGAAAGTTTATTCATATGGTGGAAATTGAATCCAACAACTGTTATGCTTTCAACAAAATGTAGGTTTGAAACATGTTTTGCTGGATGCGTCAGTGAAGAAGATAGGGTATCATGGTCTAAATTTTTTTCATAGTGGCAAATAAGAGACGTATTGTAACTGTATCAGACAGGTTTTGCAAATTTTAGTGACATTTTCTAAATCTGGGAGAAGTTTAATGGTTTGAATGTAATTAACCCTATCATTTCTGGAAAGCAACTTCAGTGTCGGTTTTGAGTGTGTGTGTGTACATATAGCCACCAGTAGTGTTCTCTCTCTGCCTGCGTGTTCCGAGTAGTGCTGACTAACCAAGCGAACACATACAGTCCGTTCCAGTTGGCCACCATGGCCAGCACCAAGAAGAAGCTGCAGCTGCAGGAGCGGGTACCCCTCGGGCGCACGGCGTGGAAGCTGGCCGACCTCGCCGTCCTTTCCCTGCTCCTCGCCCTCCTCGCACACCGTGCCACGTCGGTCCTGGGCAGCGGCGGTGACCCACCGCCGCCGTGGCACTGGCTCGCCGCGCTGGTCTGCGAGGGGTGGTTTACGCTCATGTGGCTTCTCAACATGAACGCCAAGTGGAGCCCCGTCCGGTTCGACACTTTCCCCGAACGTCTCGCGGAAAGGTTCGTTTTCTCGCTGGTAGTGGTAGTTGCTCGTGAAAACACATCTAACTTTTTCGGTTCTCCAGTAACAGATGGTGTTTTGTTGCTTGGCTTTTTCTAGGATGGACGAGCTGCCGGCGGTGGACATGTTCGTGACGACGGCGGACCCGGAGCTGGAGCCGCCGCTGGTGACGGCGAACACGGTGCTCTCGCTGCTCGCCGTCGACTACCCGGCGCACAAGCTGGCGTGCTACGTCTCCGACGACGGCTGCTCGCCGGTGACGTGCTACGCGCTGCGTGAGGCCGCGGAGTTCGCCAGGCTCTGGGTGCCGTTCTGTAAGAGGCACGGCGTTGGGGTCAGGGCACCATCCGTATACTTCGCCTCTGACCCGGAGCGCGGCAGCAGCCCAGCCGACGACGAGCAGGCGGAGTTCTTGCGGGACTGGGCTGCCATGAAGGTGAGTCATCAGTAGCTCTGGGGTGATGTTGACGTGGAATCCGTCGCACATACACGCCAGCTGTACACACACACACCCGTGTCTATCTGGCTTATGGTGGTCATGGCCACTTTTATCTGACGTGGTTGCAGAGCGAGTATGAGAAGCTGGTCACCAGGATTGAGAACGCCGATGAGGCCTCCCTTGTACGGCAAGGTGGCGACTTCGCTGAATTCTTGGATGCTGAGCGCAAGAATCATCCGACCATTATTAAGGTGAGATATCAAGCCTTTTTAACTATACGGGTAGCTAGTCCTACTGTCGTACATATCACCACTGTCCACTGGACTTCAAAATATTCAAGATGTGCATTTTGCTGGGTTCAGGTCCTGTGGGACAACAGCAAGAGTACGCCGGGAGATGTAGGGTTCCCAAGTCTCATATACGTCGCAAGAGAAAAGAACCCCAGATACCACCACCACTTCAAGGCCGGAGCCATGAATGTCCTGGTTAGTACTGTTCTGCCGATACAAACTTTTAGTGCAGTCACAAACTTAGTTCAGAGGACGAAGATGTTGGATATATATCTTGCCATCTGGGCCATGCCGAATGGGCC
The DNA here is from genome assembly GCA_032690845.1 of Eleusine coracana subsp. coracana. Classification (NCBI taxonomy): domain Eukaryota; kingdom Viridiplantae; phylum Streptophyta; class Magnoliopsida; order Poales; family Poaceae; genus Eleusine; species Eleusine coracana. The sequence goes on from CM064424.1 coordinate 14,174,683, forward strand.
GGCATGAGGCCCGGATGTTTTGGCCTGACACGGGCCCGGCATGGTCCGACCACCAGCGGGCCTGTGCCGGCACGACCCGGTCCACTGCACCATGCTTGGGCCGAACCCCAAGCACGGGACACAACCCACAGCATGGTCAAAAGGGCAGTGGCCCAATAACGACCCATAAAAGAAAAAAAACAGCCATACTTTGGTTGTGCCAGCCCACCAAATTATGGCCTGCTTCAGCCCACCAACACGGCCTACCTCGTCTAAAACTAACTTCACCGAAACCCTAACCTGCATCACTCTCCCACCAGCTAGCTGCCGTGAGCCACTCGGCGCCTACACCTTTGCCTCCGGCGATCTGGCTCCGGCCTTGCACGCCCCTCCTCGCTGGCCTCCACCCACCTCCTGAGTTCCGACGCTTCGCTCCCTCCAGCCTCCGTGCTGCTCGCCAAGCCATCAGCGCCGCCTACGGCCTGCCCGCTGCTCGCCAAGCCGCCAGTGTTGCCTCCAACCTTTGTGCTGCTCACCAAGCCGCTGGTGCCGCCTCCGCTTCCCTCCGCCCCGCCGCCACACACCGCTCCGCGACAGCGTGCCGATACTCTCCGTCACGTCAAAGATGGGCTGCCGACGTGCCGCCGGGCTTACGGGTGATTCGGGCCAACACGGCACGGTGAACTGCATTCTATGTCGTGCCATGGGCCGACCCCTAAGCCTATGGGCTCATTTGGCATGGCCCAGTTAGCCCACTATGTCAGGCCTATGCAGGCCTGGGCCGGGCCGCCCGAATGCCCAGATATAGCTGGATAGCTAGCTGGGAACTATCCAAAGGAAATAAACTGGTAATAACCATCTCGGCCTCGTGCAGACAAGGGTGTCCGCCCTACTGACAAATGCGCCAATCATGCTGAATGTCGACTGCGACATGTTTGCAAACAACCCCAAGGTCATCCTCCACGCGATGTGCCTCCTGATGGGGTTCGACGATGAGGTCCACAGCGGTTTCGTCCAGGCTCCGCAGAAATTCTATGGTGCCATCAAGGATGATCCTTTCGGGAACCAGATGGAGGTTAAATTCAAGGTACAGATGAAAAAACAGAGTGTTGACACGAAGTAGTCTTTCTCTATCTTAGTATACCAAATGTTTTATGCTAGTGGTTTCTGACAATAATATGTTTGTTGTTAAGAAAGTTGGACCCGGAGTTGCTGGGATTCAGGGCATGTTCTATGCCGGGACGGGTTGCTTTCACCGAAGAAAAGTCATTTACGGCGTACAACCTGCCATCAGAGATTTGGAACCTGGCAAGATAAAAGGTTAAGTTCTTATCATATAATTTTTTGACAGGAATCTTAGAGCATCTCTAAGAGTGCTCCAAACCTCTTAAATTGAATAATAGGGAATTTTGTCTAAAAAACTATCTCCAACAATATCTCTAAATCATTACTATATTTATTTTCTCGCTAAACTCTTCTCACTTGTAGCTAGAAATAGGGGAAGAATTGGGAGCCCCAATCTACCTTTTTTCAATGGAAAGTTAAAATCTGTAGACCCAAGTGCTGATATGGACCAATAAAAAAATATTTTTACATTATTTTAGGGGAGAACTATTGGAGGAGGAAAGAATTTTTTTTTCCCTAATATTTTTTGGGCTGATCCTAAAAGAAGGTTTTTGGGACCTAATTATTGGGGAGCTCTTGGAGATGCTCTTATCATATATTTATGCTATGTAATTAATTTCAGGACCATTTTTAGATCTGGTAATTTTAAGGAATCATTTGTGACTGCACTTAATGGATTTGTTGGGTGGTTTACGAGAACCATTTCATCCCTTACATAAAAAAAAAATGTTCTGCTTTCTCAGGTTCACCTTCTTACAAGGAACTACATGCAAAGCTTGGTAGTTCAAGGGAATTGGTTGATTCATCTAGGAGCATCATTTCTGGAAATTTGTTCAGCGCGCCAATTGCTAACATTCCATGTCGCATCGAAGCGGCGAAAGAAGTTTCCGCCTGCAATTATGAGCATCACACGTGTTGGGGTCATGAGGTATTCCACTGTCCCTCACATCGTATTGCAGCTTTTGCTACAGTTACATATCAGTACGCACCTTTGCACATTTTACTACGCTGTACACCATGGCTGCAGGTTGGCTGGGTCTACGGATCACTGACAGAGGACATTCTTACTGGGCAACGTATTCACTCAGCTGCTTGGAGATCAGCATACTTTGACACCGATCCACCAGCATTCCTAGGTAGCGCACCGACAGGGGGACCGGCCAGCCTTACGCAGTATAAGAGGTGGACAACAGGCCTTTTTGAGATACTCCTCAGCAAGAATAACCCGATTCTATCATCTATCTTGGAGCGTCTTGAATTCCGGCAGTGTCTTGGGTACCTTGTGGTCTACTTGTGGCCGGTAAGAGCTCCTTTCGAACTGTGCTATGCGCTCCTGGGACCTTACTGCCTCCTTGCTAACCAGTCCTTCATGCCAAAGGTAATAATGTTCTGTCATAAGAATCTACTTCCTCCGGATTTTAATTGTTAATATTTTTGATTTTTTAACTATGTTTAAACATTTATCTTATTTAAAATATTAATTTAAATATGTAGAATTATAAGTTAGATTTTAACTTTATTTAATAATAAAATAAATCATAACAAATTATCTAGTAAATTTTTAAATTTTTGAATAAGACAAATAATCAAACATAACTAAAAAAAATCAACTACGTCAATAATTTAAATTCAAAGGGAGTAGTTTTATTGTCCTATTTTTACCGACAATTTTCATTATTTTTGTATGAATCATTTTGGGTTGATGGAACATCATTATGTGCTCTTCTTCAGGCATCAGAACCTAGTTTCATCGTCCCATTGGCCCTGTTTCTGATGTGCAACATTTATGACTTCATGGAGTACATGGATTGCCAGGTGTCAGCCCGCGCTTGGTGGAACAACCATAGGATGCAGCGGATCTACTCGGCGTCCGCCTGGATCCTCGCCTTCCTCACCGTGCTCCTCAAGACCCTGGGCCTCTCTGAGACGGTATTCGAGGTCACCCGCAACGACCAGAGCAAACCCGACGCCAGCGAAGCCGGCGCTGAGGCCGCCGCCGACTCAGGCCGGTTCACTTTCGACTCGTCACCGGTGTTCATCCTGCCTACAGCGCTCACGATCCTAAACATCGTCGCGATTGCTGTCGGAGCGTGGAGGGTGGTATGCTTCGCCGGTGCAGCAGAATTTGGCCCGGGTGCTGGGGAGTTTGTGTGTTGTGGCTGGATGGTGCTGTGTTTCTGGCCGTTTGTCAGAGGATTTGTGGGCAAGGGAAGCTACGGCATCCCGTGGAGCGTCACACTGAAGGCTGGTATGCTTGTGTTCGCGTTCGTGCACTTCTGTAGGAGGATTTAACTACCGCATCGCGTGGTGGCATAGGAACATGGAAATATCTTTTTTTTTTCTTCAAATTGAGACTCGTGCATGTGAACAGAACATCGCACAGAATAATTGACAGAGATCTATTCATGTTTCAAAAGGCATAATTGGAAGCATTGGAACTCAGAGTAGATGCGTATGCGTTCATCTCATTAGGCGAGCAGGAGCAACAACTGTACATGATTGTAAGTGAGACTGCGAAATGAATATGGCTATCACTTGCTTCAATAATGTATTTAACAAATGGAACGGGCCTCCATTAAACAAAAGTCCTTGCAATGCATTTTTCTTGTTCTCAAATGATGCTGCACTGAGGACTTTGAGAGTAGAGTTTGTTTGTCAAAAAAAAAAAGATTCGAGTTTAGTTTATAATCTCTACAACTACATATATAACTTATTAATTAAGGTGAGTTCATCTAGACCATTTTTTTCGTGTCCAGATGTGTTCATAACATTGTCGTATTTAGTTTGTATCCTATAATAATTTATCAATCAGTTTGAGTTATTTTTTAACCATTTTCTAATTCTTTATTGAATTGGATTCTGATTTTAATTCGATATTTCATACTAACAACAATTAATCATCTATTGCTTTAACATCATATTTTGGCTGTAAACTAATAACAAGAATTCTAATAATAACTCACTCTAAAACTATTATAATGAATATTCTTTTTAAAACTAAAAAAAAGGTAAAGCAAAATAAAAATAGAGTAAATGCTCAAGTCAAAAAAATTAATTAATTAATTTTTTTTATAATTACAGAAAAATATTCTAATCATAAACTTTTTTAACAAAGACCAGTGACAACACACAAGTATTTTGCTAGTCACTTATATATTGTCTTATATTTTTCATATGTTTGAGACTATGTATTGCGAAAAAATCACTTATGTTGCGAGTAACTTATATGTTATATAAAGTTTAAATTTATCAATTTATCACGAGTTTTAATAATAACACGTACAGTTAATAGATATATGGTCCGAAAATAGCACGTACATAAGTTCTAGTCGAGGAAACGAGTAAACAACCAAGAGTAACAACGATCTCATTAAGAGTCGCAAGCCCACCTATGCGTTGCGGCCTGACCAGATGACCACACAAGACAACAAGGGGAATTACGTGATTCCCTTCACAAAAGATACATCACGCATCCACATATAGTGGCAGAGGATGAAAAAAAATCAAGGTGTGGTAAAGTCGATAGTGTCACATCTCAGCCTAACAAAATATGTCCATAGTGAATAATGTAGGAATGAGGTAGAATGTTTAGTCTCATATTATTAGTTTGGGGAGAGGAATACCAACATTAAGGCCTTCTTTGAAACAAAGTAATTTAGGAAGAAAAACAAAGGAATTGAATCGAAAGGAACAAATCCTATAAGGATTCTTTGGATTGTAGGATTGCTCTATAGGAATTTTAGAGGATGGGAAAGTTTACTCCATATTTTAAAGGAATTCTAAAATAAGGTCTAACCTCATGAAAAAATTTCTTTGAAAGTTAACTTTTTAAGGCATAGTGTCTCTTTCTCTCTTCTTGTTAATGAATATATAACCACAAAATATGAAGCTTCCAAATACCGGTGAGAATAATTCCTGTATTTTTTTCATTCCAAAGGATTCGACAAGGCGGGCAACCTACATTTTTCGTATTCCTACATTTTAAGAATTCTACATTCCAAAGGAGCCCTAAGCCTAGTTTGTTGAAAACCTCCAGCCTTGAGTTAGTCTTTTATGTGAAGGAGGACAAAAATACTAAATGCTAAATAACTGCATACACCCGTGGATAGCTACACCCCCTCTGATAGCCGTTAGATCTTGATCCGATGACATGCAAAATAGGGTGGGTACACCCTCTCTGATGGTCGTTAGATCTTGATCCGATGGTAGACGAAATAGGATGGGTACACGGGTGTATGAAATCCGCATTCTAAATATAAATACTTGTGGGAAGCATGGGTCCAAGAAGGGCCCCTGTAAGTTCAAATCGAGATGGCATCCATCTAACATCTACATATGTACATCAAAATCGACCTCATTGACCGAGGGTGTTATTGATCTGCCAGTTGCGTGAGCACCTATTTCAAGTCTGGGTGTTATTCATCAAATGAATTTTGAAAACATTCGAGTCAATTTGAGAAAGTTTCAAGTGGATTTGAAAGAGTTTCAGGTCAACCCTCAATAATGTTTCAACTCGACTTGAATAATTATGTTGTAACTCAATTAAAAAATGAAACTCAAGCGTTGCAAGTTAGAAGATAAAAAAGGCAAATCGTAGTTGTTTGTGACCCACAAGGCCACAACAATGGTGTGAAATGGTGGTGGCCTGGCTTTGATGGCTTGTCAAAACTGCCATGCAGCCCAGCGCATAATGGTATCTCTTCATGAGGAGCTCCATCACAAAGAGGGGAGGGAGGGGTGTTGGGGGGGGGGGGGGGGGGAGGATGGTTAACTAGATCTTTGGACCTCTGTTGTTGTCTAAAAAGATAAAGGGAAACAAAAAATTTTAATATAGCTGGTCTAAAGATGGAAAGGAAAGTAGGCCAACAAGTAGATATTTAGTAAGGATTTTACGACAGCTACAAAGCTACACGTAGACAGTCTCATAACTCATCTTATATGGCGTCATATAAGATTTTTTATGATGTGTAAGAGAGAGATGATGACGAGGGAAAGAGGTGGATGTTTCGTAAAGCAACCACATCATGCGCTAAAATTTAGAAGTATGAGACGGCTCTCTCATATCATTGTACGAGTTATAGTAATTTAGCCTATAAATATTGTTTTTTATATTTTTAAATTAAAAAGACATATAATTAATAGAAGATAACTATATTCTTTTTTATATTCATAAATTAAGGCATCATATAATTAATAGGAAACAACTAAGCAAACCACTCATTATTGTGTATATCGTCTCATAACCTGTCTTAAGATTACGTATCATACGACATATAAAGCATTGTACTTATTCTTAATGATGCGGAAGCGTCCTAAGCACATCACAATGGTCTGCGGCACCGAAAAATTCTAATATGGCGGTCAGCTAGTTGTATACTGTAGACATTTTTTACATTGTTGCTAATACGCTAATTATTTATTGCTTGTTGTCGTTATTTTATTTTATTTTGCATATGTGGGCGGTCTCACATGCCATCTCATATATTTTCACGCATGAATTTTTATGATGTCGAAGAGAGAGAGAGGGTGATGAGAGAAAGAGGTGGTTGTTTTATGAGATAACTACCTCATGCACTTAAATTTAGGGATATGAGAGGACTTTCATACTATTATACGAGTTTTAGTAGTCTTTTAACCGATAAGTATTTTTTATATTAAAAAATAAGGAATCATATAATTAATAGGAGACAACCGAATAGATCGTTCATTGTTTTAAGTCGTCTCAAAATTACAAATCATTCATGAGATGACCTATGAGATGTAACATTGTACTTATCCTAAAAAGATAGTGTTGAATGTTTCTTAACAAACACATATAAGTCAATTTAAAAATTTATATCTAGAGGTGACATAGTTTCTTTTTAATTAAGTTCCACACAACCACCGTGATTTCAGGTGATTGCGGCCTGCAGGTAAGTTTGAAACCTAAAGTAGTTAGTTGTCTAATACCTAATGTCTGTGGGTAACTATTTGTTGCATGTGTTTTGGTTAATACTACTTAGTCCTAAAATATAAGTATTTTTGGGTTTGGTCAAAGTCGAAATCTGTTAATTATAACTTACAATAGCAGATAATACATAATTTTTTAACAACTACAAATGATGCTGTTGGTAGCTACTATAATGTTTTAGCAAATTTGTTAATTTTGGCTAACATTATAGCAAATAATTCATAATACTACCTTAGCCATAATGGCTTTGTAGGAGCTAGGGATAAGCGTGTCTATCAGAAGTGGAAGAATATTGTATTAATTAAAAAGCAATCCTGTTAATAAATATCCATTAATTTTTGCAAACACATTTGCATGATCGTCTCCAAAGAACAGCATGCGAGTAGTGCATATATGCACTGTAAGCGGAAGGCTCTTCTAAAGCACCTATAAAAAGATTTTTTTAAATTTTTTTCTAATGTACCAAAAAACAGTTTTGTGGCAACCATCAACATTAGTGGCCTAGCATTATATTTGCATAACCCAACCCCTAGAAAAATGAGAGATGTGCTTGTACAAGGATCTATATGTTAAATGCAATGTGTAGGCAGCCCTTTAAAGAAATCTAGGAAATGACAATTGGAAAAGCAGTATGCATGGTTCCATTTGTTGCTAGAAGAGCAACATAGTTTACCACCATTCCAATTACGCCTTTCTGTTAACTGTAACTTACCATGACGCTTCAAATTTCATGCTACTGGTAGAGATGAGCCGAACACCCTGTCCTTTGCCTTGACTGCCTGAAATTTGAAATATAGGAAAGATAATATGTCACCCTGTCTTGTCTAAAGGAGCATCATGATATAATTTGGTTAGTGTACTCTACTTACTTCTTTGTTCCAGTCAATGAACCACGCAACAGCTATGAACAGAAAAACCTTGCTGATGCTGCCACACATCATGCCTAGCCAAAGGCTCTGTTAGAAGCACATCACTCTTCAAAAATACATTTTTACTACTAATTTCTCATATATGATGTCAGTCATTGCAATGTAAGTTCGATCATTAGAAAGTATTTCTACATACAAAAATTCAATGTAACCACTTTTCTAGCATAGAATGTTTATTATATTGTTGACTCATTTGTTGATCAAAGATTAGAAAGTTTGAATTTTTCAAGTGTTGTTTTATATTTTAGAATCAACGGAGTACTTATACTAATTATATAGAAGAGACACTTCATCTGTCATAGATTCTTTCAAACAATATGAGTTTGTGTTATCTTTAATGGCTCAGGTTACGAACTATCTAAGATTAGCCTCACGGTTCAGAACTTTTCACAACAATTTATCTCCATGGTTCGAAATAAAATCTATGAGAGATTAGTATTATTTTTTACGGTTCCAATAAAACAATACGTGAGATTGCAGTGAGACTCAATGCTTTTTGTGAAATATTCATATTTAGTAGGATGAAGGAACTTTCATATGAGCACTGTAGACATTGACAAGATCTATAGATTTGAAATTGACAACGTTTAAATTTCAAGACAGACTAAGTAAAGTAAAATTTGGGCCAACATGTGTCAAAAAAGAATAAATCCCCTTTTACATTGCCATTAGAAATGAAGTATAAGTGTGATGATAGGTACGGTGGCGATTATGTGTGGGGAAGGTCATGCGTTCAAATCCTGAAAAAACCTTGACTCCTTAAGGGTACCATGTGGTGGCCCTGAGCAACAATTAATGAATTGTTTTTGTTTCACTAATTTTTGGATGCCGTCTTTTGACAAAAAAAAAATTAGCACTCACTATTCTATTTTGAACCGTGAAACTGTGCCACAAAAATTCTCTTCCCATCTGCCGAACTGTGACAGATGAGGATTTCTATGCCTATTGGGAGAGATGACCCTCTGTGCTCTAGTGTAATCTGAATTCAAAGATGTTGGTGTGCTAAGTTTGAAGATAGATGCTGAGCAAAGGACGTCCATACCATTCCTTTCATGTGGAAGACAAACCCAAGCAACAAGGCCATCGGGATGCCTGCCAAGTAGAACGCCCCAAGATTAATGGCTGCACCGATCTTTTGCTGGCCGCAACCTGTAAGCACGCCTGGAAAGTTGAAACACAAACGATTATTACTCTGATTCCCCAAAATTACACACGATGCATTCAGTATCAGATTTGGCCGGCCACTGACCAGAGAGAGAGGCGTGAAGGCCATCTACAAAGAAAGATATCCCAATAACTGGTAGCATTTTAGCATAGTACGACACAACCTCGTGGTCGTTGCTGTACATGTGTCCCCAAATATGGCGTAGCAGGGTCATGGCCAAGGTCAGAACGAATCCGGAAGATAAGGCCATGCACATGACTATTTTCATAGCCAACTTTGCTGCCTGATGCTGCCCGGCGCCAAGTTCATTCGAAACGCGCGTGCTGAAGGAGAAGAGAAGACAGACAATCATACTGGCAGATAAACATATAATGCTTTGTATTTTGTTGGGAACGGGCAGAGAGTCACCTAACAGAATAACTAAGCCCCAATGGTATCATGAAGAGGAGAATCGAAGTGTTAAGGCTGCAGAATTAATTGTACACTTGGTTAGCTAAGATCAAAGAGTGTGTTCTTTCAAGCTTATATTAACGTGTGATTAGATATACCAAATTGACAGCACTGAGGTCTCAAGCTGAGGATTCGGTAGAAGGCCAGACACCAGCACAAAGATTTCAAAAGCCCAAAACTCCAAGCTGCACCCAGGAAATAAATTCACCACATTAACTGTTTCTCTTGTGTCAAGTCATCAACAAGAGTGTGGCAAATCTTTATAGAAAAAAAAAACAAGTGTGTGTGCAAAGTAAAGAAGACTGATGTTACCATATCATCAACGCAGACGGTACAGCTAGAGCTGCGAACGGTCGCAGCTCCTTGAAGCCCTCCATGGAAAAACCGTTCCACGTACGCTCGCACGCGCTCGACAGCCTGACGTACAGTGCCAGGATGAGCAGGTTGACGGCGTACGAGATGGCGTTGCTGAGCGCGGCACCCTTGATCCCCATGCCGGCCCTGTACACGAGCGCCCAGCACACGGCCGCGTGGCAGAGCGCCGTGAAGCCGGAGCTTGCCGCGACGGGCAGGACGAGGCTCTGCGTCTGCAGGAACCTTATGTGGCACTGCAGCGGCACGTTGACGAAGATGGACGGGATGAGCCACCGGGCGTAGGTGCCGGCCTCCGCGGCGACGGCGGGGTCCTGGCCGATGAACGCCAGGATCCGCCCGGCGTTCGCCCAGAAGAGGGAGAAGGGGACGCAGGTGAGGCCGATCACCAGCATGGCGCGCTGCTTATAGACGCCCAGGAGATGGTACTGCCGCGCGCCGAACGCCTGCCCGCACAGAGTGTCCAGCGCGGTCGCCATGCCGGTCTGCGACGCAATATTTCATCATCACAATACTAAAGATCAATTAGATTAGAGGTCTTATTAATTAGCTTGGAGCAGAGTTTACTGTGTCTGTAGATTGATGAGGTTCAATTCTCCAAGGGCGTACTTACGATGACGTTGAGGCCGGTGGCGCTGGTAATGGAGATGGCGAGGGAGGCACCAGCAAGAGGGAGCTCGCCGAGGTGGCCGATGAACATGAGGGACATTATGTTGACGGCGTTCTGCAGGAAGCAGCTGGTGACCATCGGCCCGGCGAGGCGCAGCAGCCGCTTCGTCTCGGTCGCGGCGGCACCCTGCCAACACCCATTGGCCGCCTCCGCCGCCAGAAGAAGCTCCTCGTCCGCCATTCGGATCCAGAGATTCTACACGCAAATCTTTTTCTGCCACAGTCGTTCCACTCCTACACGGCGCCGTGAGTCGGTTGCCGAGCCCCCCAACTCGGAGGGTTGTTGGCTAACAGAACAAGGGATGCATGTTTGATGTAACAACGCAGAGGTCCATGTGTCAAACCGAGTAGCAACTGGATCCTCACAATTGCAATCCTTCTGAATTCTGATCGGTTATTTTCTGTGCCGCTGCAATATTGGGATGCGATGCGCAGGAAAGCAGCGGCGCTACGTTAGGTGAAACTAGATTTGAACAGATTGAGATGAGGGTGAAGGATTTGAGCAGTCATAACCAAGAAAACCAGAGGTAGTGGCGGTGGCAAGAATCTGGACTGGAGGCGTGTAGTATAGGACGTCTTGTTTTGGTTAGGAATTTGAGCATCAAATTCAAACTGTATAAAGATGAACAAAAAAGACAAATGGTATAAGGGGGTATATTGTACCAACTTAAATTATTTGAGAGAGTAAATTGAGTCAAAATTTTATTCAGAGAGTAAATTAGACAAAGTAAATTGTTAGGAGAGTAAAATAGACTTTTTTTCTTACTTATACATGATAATGTTTTTACACTAGACACCTGGGTGATATCAGACAAATCAGCGCGATGTTTTGTTATTGTGAGAAGTTGAAGCAGGGAGCCGGTCCTTAAAAATTCCATGCAGATAGAGATAGGTGAGTGTTTCTAAAAGGAAGCGCATCTGTGACAATGACATTTTCCTCAATTGATTTCTGCCGGAGTTCACTTGCTAACAAATGTTTACTAATCTGTGAAATCAGGTCATAGCGCTTCATGTACTGCAACAGCATATGTGTCAAATTGTTGTCTGCAAGCACGGACGCCACTTCAGCATGACATTTATACTCTCTTCTGATTACCTGTTTTAACTTATCTCTGATATTTTATATTTTTAAGATAAAATGACAATTTAATGATTTGGTAGGGTTAGGATTATTCTATTGTGGAAATAAATATAAAATTATTAATCAATAGTATAATTATGAAGTTACCATCAACCTACTATCTAGTATTTTTGAGAAGTTATTGACCAATATTTTAGATAAAAATATTTATTTCTGATGTTGTGAGGATGTAATGAGAGAGCATTTTTTTCTACACTTTTATTATCAGATTTTTATTTTGCGGACACAAAAGTTGTATATATGTTATACATTCATTACTTTGACCCGTTATTGTCTTTTTCATAATGGTAAGTATATATAAATGTCTTTATCTGAAAGGGTATTTTTTTCATATATGACATGCCAATACTAGGAATGAAGCTAATCTTTGATTCCGGCGCAGGGGAATTCTATGTATGTTGTAAGTCCTTACCTGACTATCTTAGGTGCCAGGTCATTTTATATTCTTCTCTGTGGAAGATCTTGGTAGTCAGAAGTCTAATAATTTAGTTAGTTGCCATTCTATAAGATTTTTGTGCTGCATTTGTCATATTCCAATGCTGATCGATAGATAAGCAAGCAAGCAACTAGAGGCCTGACAATCTCCTTTCTATTCTCGGCCTACAGAAAGTTAAAAAAAAATTGGCTGTGAAATACTACAAAGACGTGGATTCAGATATATGATACAACAAATCTCATATTTGGATCAGACACATTGAAAATTCAAGGTTTTTAGTTGTAGCATGTCATTTGCATTATAATACGATTTCTGGCTTTGAGAGGTAAGAGAAATGACCTTTATACCTTTGCATAATTTCGAATAAAAATAGATGAGTAGAAGGGGAAGCAAAATAGAATGTTCATGTCCTTCTCAACGATGGCGGCGGTCACGGTTCTAGCTCCAAATGAGAAGTTGGTTCCGACCAATCCGTTTTTATTTGAAAACAAGTAAGGACACAAAAGTCATTTTTCTCACTCTCAAAGTCGAATATTATAATGTTGACTGTGTTTTGCAGTTAAGAACCATGGTTTTTTCAGTATATCTGGCACAAATACAAGATTTGTAGCGTGCTGAGATCAAATCCACATATTTATAGTGTCCCACTATAATTACATGATTCTATATCTCATTAAAATGTAGAGTTGATAAGACAAGCTATACTAAATATGCTTGGAGGGTGAATATCATGTTTTTTTATACGTTATGAGTTATTAATTAGTAATATGACAGACTATGGTTCCGACACACGAGCTGAGCATATCTTTTTGGCAGTCGGAAAATAATTCCATGATACTCCTTCCGTCCTATAATGTTTGGTATTTTAGTGCTCGACACGGAGATTAAGAAGAGAAGGAATAAAGTAGGTACACAGAAAACGAGGAAGAGAGATAGAGATAGAGGTGTATTGGGGAGAAAGGTGTCTAGAGAAGTGAGAAGTAATTTTATTTTATTCTTTAGACAACCAACAAAATCATATAAAAGTAAATATCATAAAATACCAAAATAAAATTATGCATTAGATTGATGATTTCATTTATGATCTCAAACTACTAAAGATGACATTGGACTCATCGCAAAACTGCTTAATTAATTAAACAACAAAATAAAACTATGCATTAGAATTAACATTAGGAGAACGGTTTCCGTGGAGCTTTTTTCTGGAAAGCTGCACTCATCCCAAAACTGCTTAATTAATTAAACAGAAAAACTTTTTAGCTGGATTAATCTCTCGGCCCAATCTGGCCCTACCCTAAAAGGAAAATTAAAGATGCCACATTCGCCTTTTGGCTCCGACCGATGGGTACGCTCTTCCTTTGTGCTACCATTTCATTGTTGTTCGTAAACCAGATGAGATCGGATTAAATCATCGAGGTGGTAATAACGATCCACTTGTTCCCAATAGGGTGCCCAACCATGGTTACTTGATGGAGCCGTGCCCAACAGATACCTTTGATAAATATGCTGCTGCTGGCTTCTGCCTTGCTTCAATGCTGGTCGATCGGGAGATATATAGGAGATTGATGACAAGAGAAGTATTATGACTTGTTTCCGATGTGGATGCATGTGCACCACCGAGTAGGCCTGAGTAAGCTTCGCCCCCACAAAGGAAAGGCAAGCGGTTGGCTTTCCTAAGTTTGGTGCTGAATAAAACGTTGCCGTTACATCGTACAAGAGTTGTAAAAGAGAGGGTGTGTTGGCCTCCGGACTGGCATGCAGCCATTATTTAAACTGGATCCTCGCGCGGCAAGAGAAACACAGAGTAGAGCCAACTTAACGGACGACGCGTAGCTGCAACCACGAACAATGGCAAAGCCGCTGCCGCAGGTCGTGGTGGTGCCGCACCCGAGCTTGGGCCACCACCAAGGCATTTTCGTCACATTCGTCATCACGGAGCACTGGACGTGGCACGCTGGGCGTCATGACGAATGTGACGAAGACGCCTTGGTGGTGCAGCATCTGGGCGTGGCGCGGGAGCTCGGAGTCCGGAGCATGGTGCTCTGGGTGTGCGCCGCGGCGTCTCTCTTGTGCCAGATGAGGCTGCGTGAACTCAGGGAGAGGGGCTACCTGCCACTCAAAGGTACTGTACGTACCCTCAACTGGTCGATCAGGCCTTTTGATTATTACATACATCAAATAATAAGTTACATATAAATAGTAGGTATAATATATTGTCTCAGAAAGTATCTTTTTTAGCACCTTTACAATGGGCTAGAATTAATATGGATAGTTCATTCCTCTTAATCTGACGGTTTAGATGAAGTAATATTTTAAAGTAGTATGGGTATAATTGGAAAAAAAATTAATGACTGTAATTTCATTGATCTTTTAGGATGAATTAAAACACTAGATTTTGTAATAAAAAAATCTATCATTTCCTAATGATATCCATTCATTTCGTTTCTCAACTGTTCTTGCAATCCCGTGTTCTCTGTCTCCACCCGTGATGGATCTTCGGTAGGGCGGCGCCGTCGCATGGCAAGTATTCCCTGTGGTAAGCATGGCGCGCACATATGAGACATGGGATTCTTGATGAAATCCTAGGGCAGCCGCCACCCCGCCATCGATTTGTATCCAATGGGGCGGATCCCGACGCCATGAAATTCTTGATGAAACCTGTGGCGCTGCAGTGGTCCGTTAGGAGCAAAGGTTGTTGAATCTGAGCACTCCCGATGAGGGAGGAGAAGACGACAATCGATAGGCAAGGTCGCTGGCCTTGCCGCTGCAGACGGGTTCGATCTGAGGCATTGTAATTCCTCTACAATTTGGCATAGCTGACCTCGCCCCTCCACGCCATGAGCGCACGTGGGCAAGCAAGACAGCGGTTCCAGAATTAAGCAACCGGCTCATCTCATTCTCATCCACTGTCTTATCCTCTCCTCCAACCTTGATCCCGCTGGGCGCCTGGGCATGCGACATTGAGCTGAAGATAGCAGTGGTCTGTGCTATAAGGCGACTATAATGCCTCAGTTCTCTAACTTTTAGTAGCTCCTCTATTGCAACCAGTATCTGATTACATATTTAGTACCTCGTCTTCAACAAAGTTTCTTACTGCTTCTTACACTAGTAAGCTTGTTAGGCATCATAGCAAAACAGCGTTCCATCGGTAACCGGGCACAATGATAAATATGAAGAATTCATGAATTACAAGAGTTCTGTTCTGCCCAAATCACACAATCAACACGATGAATTCCTGGAAGGGAGGGGCACCTCACCGGTGTTGTTGATTCTGGACGAACTGCTGCCGCCTTTATGGAGGGGAGGTGGGTTGGTGACGACGCACCGGTGGCTAGTCCGGCCGGCGTTGTTGTCGGCAGCGTCTTGACCTTGCTCGCGTACGACGGCACCCATTACGGGCATCTCGGTGGAGGGCGGTGGCGGATGCGAGGCCATCGTTGGCCCTGCTGAGACGTGCGTTGAGGATGTCGAAATGGCGGCGGCAGCACGTTTGTTCTCTCTGATCGATAACATTTTGATGAAGACAGGATAATTGCAATTCTGTCCTGTGGCTAACGTAAATAGTTAGTTTTTTTAATCAATTACAATTATGTTCATATAAATGAACGGTTAGATCAATATTATACTACTTCGAGGTTTAAAGTAGTATATCCACCGTAATAGGAGTCATCTTTTAATGTCAAAAGATGAAAGGTGTTGATGAATGGCTACCTAGAGGAAACGAATGATCGACTGGATCCCGGGTCTACCGCCAATCTGCCTCGGCGACGTCTCCAGCTTCGTCCGCACCACCGATCCGGACGACTTTAGCCTCTGGTGCAATGACACGTACGTAGGCCAACAACTGCACCAAGGCCGGCGCCCTCATCCTCAACACCTTGGACGCCCTCCGCGCCGAGTACCCACGTGTCTACACCATCGGGCCATATTGGGCCTGCTCCTCCACTCCACCACAGAATCTCTGGATCCTGTTAGAGCATCTCCAGCAGCACCTATCAAATCACACCTCCTATTTGCACATTTGATAACCGGGTCCCACTTTTAATAGCTTAATTTTTTTCATCAAATCCAGCAGCACTGCTCAAACAAAGACTCATTTTCTTGAAACGAACGGGACCCACCCATCAGCCGAAGTCCGAGGGACAGGACCGCATCCCCGTGCCACCGACGAGCTTGGGGCGCCGCCATGCCACAACTGCTGCTAGACCCGCCTGCGCCTCCACCGCACCCGCCCTCACCGACGTCGTGGCTGCACCAACCCAGGCAGTCATGCACGGTGAGATCCGGCGAGGAGGAGAGGGCGAGGAAGATCTGGCTTCGCACGCCGCTGCCATCCGACCCCGCCCATGGCCTGGATCTTGCGTTCTTGGCCCATCCGCTCGCGCCCGCCGCCACCCACATCCAGCGCAGCCGCTCACTCGCCGCCCCTTTCTGGGCAAGGTGGCACCAAGATGAGCTCATGGTGGCGGGGGAGGCTGAGCTCAGGGTCGGATCGGTGAGGGCGACGGTGAGGAGGAGGGCGACAGCTCGTGGTCGCGGAGGGCAAGCTGAGCTGAACGAGGACCAAAAGGAGGAGCAGGAGGGCAAGCCCGTGCCCGCCATGGCCATGGCAAAGGAGCTCCGCAAG
Organism: Eleusine coracana subsp. coracana; assembly: GCA_032690845.1. Classification (NCBI taxonomy): domain Eukaryota; kingdom Viridiplantae; phylum Streptophyta; class Magnoliopsida; order Poales; family Poaceae; genus Eleusine; species Eleusine coracana. Next base: position 14,191,526 of record CM064424.1, read on the forward strand.
CTCCTTGGTGGCGAGGGCGGGGAGGCGTCACCCGCCACCAAATCGCGCCACCGAACTCCGGCGGTCATAGATCCGGGCCGAGCAGGCGAGCAGAGCTCTTCCCAACATCGGTCGGTGGCGGCGAAGAGGGAACACGGAGTGAGTCTGTCCGCTCGGGAGAGAAGAGGAAAAAAAGGAAAAGAAAAAAAAATAGTGGACCCCACAGCTGAGAGGGCTACAAAACATGAGAGCCCAGGTGAGGAATTTGAGAGTTCTCTGAAAATAAGACGCCAAATAGTCAGTCTGCTGGAGTTAATTTTTTGAACTAAACTCTCAAAATATAGTATAGGAGATCATTTTAAGAGGGCTATTGGAGATGCTCTTACAGACTAGCAGGTGCTGAGCGGAAGCAGGACACCGCATGCCTCGCCTGGCTGGACGCGTAGGAACCGGGCTCCGTCGTGTACGCCAACTTGGGCAGTGTAATGTCCCGCCGACACCGCGTGCCTCGCCTAGCTGGACGCGCAGGAACCGGGCTCCGTTGTGTACGCCAACTTGGGCAGTGTAACGTCCCGCCCCTCCGAGACCGGGTCCGCTTATACCTGACAGCTCTATAGAACCTTAAGACTTTTCTCACAGGACCAACACAAGTTTTTTCTGCATACTTTATCCTCATTTGTGTGCACCCAGGAATGACTTCCCGGTCAGTCAGGCATCTCTAAATTGCTCCAGCCTAAGCACACATAACTTTAGAATTCTTTAGGATGAGCTTTCCAAAAAAGAAGTTATAACTTGTTAATATAAATATTCTATCAATTCTATTAATCCTTGGGCAGGATGTTACGTCGTGCTCACCGCGGAGCAGCTCGTCAAGTTCGCGTGGGGCCTCGCGGCGACCGGGCGCCCATTAATTCCTGTGGGTCGTCCAGGATGACCTCGTCCCCGGCAGTGCTGCTGGCCCCGGGGTTCCTCACAAGGACGGCAGAGCGGCGCGACGTGACCACGTGATGGTGCCCGCAGGAGCGCGTGCTGCGCCACCGCGCAGTGGGGTGCTTCTTCCTGACGCACAACGGCGGGAACTCGACGCTGGAGGCGCTGGCCGCAGGCGTGCCGATGCTGTGCTGGCCCGCGTTCGCGGACGGCTACACCAACTGCAAGTACGCGTGCGAGGTGTGGGACGCCGAGGTGACGAGGGATCGGGTCATGAAGAGCGAGGGGATTCGGGCTTGCGCGGCCAGGTGGAAGGCGGAGTCGGAGAAGGCCGTGTGCCCTGTGGGTCGTCCTACTAGAGCTTGCTGGGGGAGTCCGGAGTCGGCGGCTCGCTAGGCTCTCGCTCGTCAAATAATTAATCTCGTCTCAACAAGGCTTGGTCGGGATGGATCGGAGAGGACGAGTAAAAATAAAGACCCATCATATCAGTCTCTGGTTCAAGGAAGGGGAAACGACTTCGTGTCCTCGCCAATCCAACATATCTGGTCATTTAGTTATGTCAATAAATAATGTCTCTCTCGCATGTGTTTTATTCATGGATCTTCCCTCATTCATGCTTCAATCCCTGTGTTCTGCCGTTGTCATTGTGTTTAATTTGTTGTTCAGATCCTGCCGAGGCTGGCCTCAACGGCTATAAATCTATGTACTAACAATGTACCCATGCATTGCAACCGACGTAAAAGAGTTTATAACAAACTTTTATGAAATAGCTAATTTTGTTAATTTCACATAAGAACTGTATCAAAATCTGGATCCTATATATACTAACCTTGTCTGTAAGCCCAGCCGTGGGAGGAGGGAGTGCAGGGTGCTATTCATGTTCTTCATCCTCTTCCCCTGCTTTTCTCTGTCCAGATGTGCATTGCATGGTCTACCTCCGCCACAATACCTTTATCTTTGCACTTTCCTTCCTCGTTGCTGATGCCACCATATCAGGGATGATCAGGGGCTTGGCAAAATCCTTGATATTATTTTCAATGTCGTCGTCGGATAAGCTCCTGGTCAACTTTCAAGTTGGATCTAGCGATGCCATGTCTTCAGCAGCAGCATTGTACCCACAGCCTTCTCCTCCGATGAGCTCATCCTTTTCCTCGCCTTTAATTTGTTACTCTCACCTGTCGCTGGGCTAGCTGACTTCCATCCGTCATTGTCCTCGTCGACATGATCCACCATCAGGCTGACAAGGTTTGACCTAGCCTTGTCCTCACTAGCATGGATATAACAAAGTGCTTGATGGCTTTGACCCTCCATTGATGTACTCACCGCTAGCCAGCTTGACAAAGCCAGAGCTAGAGTCGGATCTCGTCGTGCCTACCAGCCCAACAAGTGCAGACATGGCCTCGTCGGGGAAGGTGTTGCCATCATGGTGTTGCCAGCCCAACATCTTGAGGCAGGTTCATCATCGGGTTGCTTGACTTCGATCCGACGCTAACAATCTTTGTGGCCGGTTTGGCAGAGATAGAGCTAGAGCCCACCGAGTAATGTTTTTGAGCTGCCATGAAACATCTATATTACTAGCAATTTATCCGTGCGTTGCCACGAACATTGAAATCGAAAAAATCGAACTATAGATATTCTTGATAACAGTAAGATCTTATATAATTATATTATTTGTAAGTATTAATTTTTTATATAACTCCATAACATAGTAAAATATTAAATATTGATGTTCAGTATTTCTGAAATTACACCGTCATTAGTTTTGGGCCTCTTAATCTAAGTTTGAGTTTATTTTAGAAAAAAAAATTGAGATTTTGAGTTTATTTTAGAAAAAAAAATTGAGACGCTGGTCGCTGAGTTGATAATAGTTGCTGAGAACAACATCGAGCAGCTCTCTCTCTCTCTGACAAGGTCCTCCCCAGCTAGGCGGCGGCCACCGATCGAGATCTGAGCTCCTAGGTAGGCGGCGGCCATTGATTGAGATCTGAGCGTTATGTATTTCTTTTTTTCTTTAATACTTTGGCTCTTAAATTCCAGTTTTCTCTTACATGTTTTGTATTCCAGACACTGCACACATATTTTGTTTGAATTTCATGAAAAGTATTCTATCTGTATTGTTTTAAAACATGCATCATATTCAATCTCGTGAGGTAAGTTGAACATAGAAATTCTTATAAGTAAATAATAAAACTTATAATGCAACAGGACTTACTCTTGATTTTTTTTTCTTCATTTCTACTTTGATATTTGCCTCATGAGCTTCCGTAATCTTGTTGGTGCAGAGGGCAACAGCATCAACGTGGCTTCTGGTGTTTTCCATCGTTTTTAAGTCAGGTCTTCTTTTGATTTTTCTAATGCTTATGTTGTTGAAAATTTGTTTATATATGATTTGTTGATCACGAGAGAGAGGAGATTAAGTAGGACTCGGAATTAAGTAATAGGAGTCTGGATAGATTATACAGTTGTTAGTTTGGGCCGGCCCAAACAAACATATATTCAGCTCTAGACAAAAAGACGTGCAGCCATCCAAACAAACCAAAGGAAGAAGTTCAATTTTACTCCTTTAACTTTTCACAGAGTTTAATTTTCCTCCCTGAACTGCAAAACCAGATATTTATTCTCCTTGAACTATCGAAACCAGTTGTTTTACCTCTCTGGTTAGTTTTGCTAGCAGTTTTATCCGACTCTACATATGGGTCCCACATGTCATATTGAACACGTCAGTAACAAGCACAACCCGTCTCTTTCTATCCCTGCTCTTTGTTCTGCCCCGGACCAGAAGCTTCATTCACGGAGTAGAATAGGAGAAGAGGGAGGCGAGGCAGCAAGGAATAGGTGGGATAGGGAGGCCACGCAGCAGGGGAATCTGATGTGCTATCCTATATTCTATCCGTCATGCTCTTCTATTCAGATATTATGTCGAATATCGTGCCCGCGTCATGCCGGTCCATCCAGCCACCCTCAACTCTTCCTCGATGTGTCTTGCCCCGACTTGCTGCACCAGTGCACCGTCATGAATTGCTTGGTTGCGCCACGCTCGTCTGGCACAACCACCACGCCATGCCTCCCACGGCCATGTCGCGCCATCTTTCCCCAACGAACACCGTCATTAAGCTCCTGGCACAAGACAAATCACGCCATCGTTTTGGCGACGACCATGGGCGACAACAAACCGCTCGTCGGGTGAGCCCGTGTAGTAACGCCAGTACGACGCAGCTGCAGAAGAGCCAACGGAGCGAGGGAGGAAGAAGATAATGAGGCGGCACCTGACAAGCGGCCCCCTCTATAATATATATTCCACGTCGGACGAAACTACCATATAAACTACCGAGGGGGGAAACAACCGGTTTTGATAATTGAGGGAGCACGAATATCTGGTTTTGCAGCTTACGGAGGAAAATCAAACTCTGTTAAGAGTTTAAGGGGGTAAATAGGACTTCTTCCCAAACCAAATTACCCTCATCAGCCTGGTTAAAGTGCGAGCAACCAAACATGCCTAGCCAAGACACTGCACTCATGAACAAAAAAAAAAGACACTGCTCTCAGCCTCTCACGAGTGGTTATCCTCTCTGAGCTCCCTCAGTGGCCTCGATGCCCTCCCCGAGCTCCCTCCACATCCGGTGGCCAACATCTGAGCCGGAGCAACCGAGCTCCATCCCCGTAGGCTGGTCCTTCCACGTAGGTGGCTCCTACTAGGTTCTCTCTTCGCCGGTGCCCAAATCCGAGTCCGAGCTCCATCCCCGGCGCTGCCCTCCCCTGCAGCAGATTCGATGAGGTTTGTTTCCTCCGTTTCATTGTTGGTGTCGTTGCCTTGAAGCCCTTTTTTACTCAGTTTTCTCTCCGGTCGACAGTAGGTGGATCCAGTTAGGGGCGAGCGTGCTCTTGGATGTAGATGGGGATGGCTCCTCTATGGCAGTATGCGGTGTTCCTTGGGGGGATCTGGGTCGCGCGTAGGCGTCGACGACATTTTCTAGCTTGATAGCCATGGCGGATTTGAAGTCTTCTTTCTCGGGCCGACCTCATTTAAAGTTGGTGCACTGCAACCTCTTGTTTCCGGTCATGGATCTGCTCTCCGTTGTCAGGTGGGTCTTGGGCATCGATCTGTTGCTCTTGGTTAGCTCCAGCATCTTCCCTGCCATCTACCCTTTATCTATTTGATGAAATGTCATGACATGTGTTGTGATGCTCTATTTCATTGTGGACATGGCCATATAGCTTCCTGCTAGTATCTGTTTCCTACAAGGAAAAAGTCTAGATGACCCCCCAAAGTATGGCATTTGGTAGACTTCACGCCCCCCCCCCCCCCCCCCCCAACTTTAAAACCAGATTCTTAACCCCCTAATCTTTTCAAAACCATTTAAAAGACACCCTGAGCTGTTTTCCTGGGCTGTTTTGTCAACTGGAGAACTATGTGGTACTGTTTACTACGGGACCCACATGTAAGCCTCTGAAGAGGACAACAGGGGCCTCGTATAAAAGCAGGGGAAGCGTCACCTGGAAGCCTCCTCTGGTTTCTTCCCCTCCGCCTCCTCTGTACCTCTGTTGATGCGGCGATCAGGTGACGGATTGATGATCATGGGTGCCTGAGCAGATTTCAGACTTGTCCCTTCTCCTCCAGGATCCTGAGGTTTGTTGCTGAATGCATCCTCATCCTTTTGCCTTTTTTTGCTTCATGTTGGGGATGGGTTCTAGGGCATCGGTTTATGGTGGGAACTGGATAGAAGGTTTGATTGATCTACATAGAAAAAGGCATTAGCTTTACACCGATTCGATGTTATCTGATTTGAGATTAATGTCATCTTTATTCCTTTTTTTTTACTTCACGTTGTGGATGGGTTCTAGGGCATAGGTTTATGGTGGGGATTGGAAAACAGTTTTGATTGATCTACATAGGGAAAAGGCATTAGATTTGCACTGATTTCATGTTATCTCATTTGATATTAATGTCATTTTTTTTGCTTTGATTTAGGGAATGGACCCATTAGGATTTCTTGTAGTTCAGTTTCATTATGGCGGGCAATTTTTCAGCATGGAGGGTCACTTGCAGTATTTTGGAGATACAACAGGGATGCCATATATAGAGGTTAATAAACTGTCTTTTCCAGAGGTTGAAGGCCACCTAAAGGATCATATGAATGTTGATTATCCTGTTCAGCTGCACTGGTTGCCTGCAGGAATGCAGCTGAGTAATGGGCTCCATTTGATTTACAATGATGACACATGTAGTGTGATGGCTCAGCATACAAGTGGTGGTGAAGTGGCTGACATTTATGTTGAGGACATACCTGTTGTAGAAAAGGGACAATGACTGGGAGCTAGAGAAGTTAGAGGTTGCGCAAGCAGCTAATGATGAAGCATATGAAGGTGATGATGAACCAGAGAAACAAGTGGCAATGGAGAAGGACTTGATAGCGTGCAGAGAGTTTTACAAGTCTCCCACAAAAGATGAAGAAGATGAAGAATCCTCTGATAATTTGGATTCTGATTTCCAACCGAAAGACATTAATAGTTCTGGAGAAGATGAAGAAGTAGAGAAACTAAGGAATTTTGCAAAGCAAGTGAAGTATGACACAAGGTCCAAGAAACTTGGTTACAATAGAAGCCAAGCATTGATTTTGCAAAGCAAGTGAAGTATGACACAAGGCCTGAATTTGAGCATTTGCAAGATGAGGACCGTCCACATTTGAACTCAAGTGATGATTACTCTTATGGGGAGAATAGTGAAGGTGAGACAACAAGATGTCTAAGCACTGAAAACAGATTTGATGCTACTTCTCCAATTCCTCTTTTTCCCCTTGTATGGCATTTAGATGTAGGAAGCAATTTAAGAATGCACTCGTTAAGTATGGCTTGGTAACACACAATCATCTTTTATTTACAAAGGATGAGATGGATAAGATTAGATGTAAATGCTCTTGGAAAGGCTGCAAGTGGATGATTTATGGATCCAAAACAAGCAGGTTAGAATGGTTCAAAGTAGTGACATTTGTTGATGAGCATTGCTGTCCACCAATAAGAAAACACAAGTTAATGACATCAAGAAGGATTGCTGATAGATATTGGAATCAAATCAGGGACAACCCAACATGGAAGGTGGACTTGATCAAGAAGGCAGTCCTGAAGGACTTGTTATGTGATGTGACAACATCCCAATGCAAGAGAGTTAAGGCACTAGTGTTGCAAGAAGCCTTGTCTGCTACAAAAGGTGAGTATTCAAGAGTTTTTTATTACCAGCTCGAGTTACTTAGGACAAACCCTGGTAGTACTGTGGTAGTGACACTAAATCCTGATATAGTCATGGAGAAGGTGTTTCAGAGATTCTATGTTTGCTTTGATGCTTGCAAGAAGGGTTTCCTTGCTGGATGTAGGAGAGTGATTGGCCTAGATGGTTGCTTTTTTAAGGGTGCTACAAATGGTGAGTTATTATGTGCCATTGGACGGGATGCCAATAACCAAATGTACCCCATTGCATGGGCATCAGTTGAGAAGGAAACTTATGATTCTTGGTTCTGGTTTCTTGGCTTACTGCAAAAGGATCTAAACATCAGTAATGGAGGTGAAGGGTGGGTGCTCATTTCTGATTAGCAGAAGGTATGCACTTCCTATTTGTTAACACTCATGAAATTAAGTTTCTCGTACCTTTAAATTCATTTACTAAAATTTTCAACATAATCATCTCATGTAGGGTTTGCTGAAAGCTATGTCTGAGCTTGTGCCTAGACAGAACATAGGATGTGTGCAAGGCACATCTATGCAAATTGGAGAAAAAAACACTCTGGGCAAAATTTGCATAGAATATTTTGGAAGTGTGCAAAGAGCTCATGCAGAACTCTTTTCAACTACAACAAGGCAAAGATGGCACAAATAACACTGCAAGGAGCAAAGGACATGGTTTCAACTTCACCAGAACACTGGTCCAGAGCTTACTTCAAGCTTGGTTCAAATTGTTACTCTGTTGATAATAACATGTGTGAGAGTTTCAACAACTGTATTATGGATTCAAGGTTTTTACCAGTTATTTCAATGAATGAGCTCATTAGATGCAAGGTTATGGTGAGGATCCAGGAGAATAGGACCAAGGCAGAGAAATGGCAGGGAACCATACACCCTAACATTTTCAATAAGTTGAAGCTTAATATTACTAGATCTGGTCAGTGTCGTGTCCTTTGAAATGGTCAGGATGGATTTGAGATCAAGGATAAGGATAAGAGGAAGTACATTGTTAATTTGGATCAGAAAACATGCAACTGTAGGTATTGACAACTCTCAGGCCTGCCATGTTGTCATGCAATCAGTGCAATTTATATGGGCTCTAAAATCTTGGATGATTACATAGCTCCTTGTTACAATATCACAGAGTACATGAAGACATATCAGTATTGCTTGTAGCCAGTTGAAGGACAAAAGAATTGGCCTATTTCAAACATGCCTAAGCCACAACCTCCTACCGATGTCAGGATGCCAGGGCGGCCCAAGACACAGAGAACACGAGAGCCACAAGAGAAGCATAAAGGCACAAAGGTGACAAAGGTTGGTTGCAAAATGAAATGCAGCTTGTGTCACAGCACCACTCACAATAGGAGGACGTGTGCACTCAACCAAGAAGCAGGCAACAAAAATAATGCATATATCAAGAGGGATGCTAACAGAAAGAGAAAAACAAGAGAGGATGATCCATCAGTTGCTGCACTAAATGTAAGTTCTTGTCTGGTTTTCTTGCTTTTTTTTTTTTTGCCCCACATCATGCAATCAGGCCAACAACCATGTCTTTTTTGTGGCATGTGTCTGCTGTTAATCTTGTAGGTGCCAAAACCTTCTCAAACCCAATAGGCCAACACTATCAGGCAAGTGCCTATGACAACTACAGAAAGAAGGAACACGTCAAGGGCAGCATCAAGTCAAAACCAGCACGCCAACACAACCAGGCAAGTGCCAAGATCAACAACAACAAAGAATAACCATGAGACAAGTTCTAGTCATCAGGTTCCAAGATCAACTCGAGTTCAGAACCAGCTACCCTGAACAAGGGCTCCACGACACAATACTTCTTGGATTGCTCACCTCTTGTTTGGTGACAACCAGCCCTGAAGATATGCGGAACTAAGAGTCATATAGTTTTTTGTCGAACACCATATTTTGTTCCTTCTAAATAGACTTAAGACTTAAATAGTTTGGAATAGGATGGTGTGATGACTTCTAATGCAATCTGCCTTGCAAAACTAGCACTTTTGTTATGGACGAATTGATCAAACTCGATGTATTTTATCAAACTTTGGAATCGGTACAAGTACTGTTATTTGTTTCCAATATGCTTTTATACATTTGTATCAAAAAGTGTGTTCAGCACAAAAAAAAAGGGAAGCATGCATGCCGAATTTCTGCTGCAATTAGCCTACTCATGCACCTGTTGTCCACCTTGGCAACCCAAGCCACGTCAGTTGTCCACGTTGGCAAAACAGCCTAGGAAAACAGCTCAGGTTGTCTTTTAAACGTTTTTAGAAAGGTTAGGGGGTTAAGAATCTGATTTTAAAGGTGAGGGGGTGAAGTATACCACATGCCATACTTTGGGGGGTTATCTAGACTTTTTCCTTCCTATTATGTTGAATGGTTTGGTGGGAGCACCTAGTATACGTGGTCAGGCTCCAGTTTGTTGTTGAAGATTTTGAGGCCACTATGCAGAGTTTATGAAAACCATAGAATATTTCATGTAGGTAGTTCTGGTGCTGTTTGCTAGGTAATATTCATGTCATGTAGCTAATCCTTGATCCTTTGTTCGATTACCATAGCGAGGTCCTTGGATTAGTGGTTGTAGTTTGCGGTTCATTGAGGTCCTGTTCCACTATACCATAGAATATTACCAATGGCTGATGCCCTTTTGGTTTTAATATTGTTCATTCTTTCTTTAGTCCTATCCTTTTGGTACTGTTGTCTTAGATTTATAGTGAAATATCTGATGCCTATTTTCTTTGATTTACATCATATTGATTTGATTAAATCGTGAGGACCAAATCATTTATTTATATCCAACATGACTTTGAGTTATCAGAGGACCAAATCATGAGAGGATAGCTCGAAGAATTGAAGATTGAGCTTATCGCTACTCTATGCTCTTTTTACATTCTTGCAAGTTGTAATTTTAGGTGAGCTTCGGTTTAATCCCAGCAGGTGTTGTTTTTAATTTTGGTACACCTTGTCTACCAGTCAATTTGATAAATTGAGTTATTTTTTTTATATCTTGTACAGCCTTTAGCTGATCCACACTTTAGAGGTCTTGCTAAATTGGAATTGGAGCCTTCAGCACAGCTACCTTCAAAGCTTAGCGAGGCGGGGGCCCCAAGCTTCCTCTGCGGCATCGACCCTCACCGGCGGTCTCTCCCCGGTGGTGGCCAAAGTCCAAGCCATAGTTGCATCCCTGTCAAATGGACACGCTTCATGCATGATTGCTACAGTCCCGGCGCTGCCCTCATTCAGGTTCTCTCTTTCCCTCTTCTTTCTTACTTGTGCTCTTCTAGCATGACTTGATATATTGAAATGTCCGTTCCGATTATAGCTGTTTCAGTCTTATACTTAGGTTGGGGAAAATGATAGATACCCAGGAAAGAGCATTTGTTCTTTTATCTTTATGTTTGCCATACTCAGTAGTTGTTCATTTGTTTGCCTATGCAAACATATATAGTACTTTATAAGGACACGCGCTGCTTTGCATAGAATGCAAAACACTAATAGTAGTTATAATTGTATTTTACATGTTTCAATTACAGCAATGTATTAGTCCTTTGGTCTAAGCAACTGATTTCAATAAATAACCAATTCTGCGTTAAGATTCGCTTTGCAACCTGTGAGCATAGCAGCAGTACTGTGAAAGTGGATGAAACGACTGCTGAACATCAACTACTTAACTTTTAAACCACATGACTCGTCTAAGCATCCAATATTTTATTTTTATTTCAATTGTTGGATGATGATAACTTTGTTTATAGCAATTGGTGTTTTCAGGTGACAGTTTGTGCTCATTTTAAGGAGAACATCGACAGTGGAGCAATAAGTATCTGGTTTTGGGGACAACATGCATTTCTGTCGATTCTATATTTTTGTTCTCAATTTGATTTATCAGTAATACAAACTGGTGAATCCAATTTTGATTTTGTCCATGATGGACTGTTGTATTTAGCTGTACTGCTCAAAGTTAGTGATGTGTTGGATCAATAAAAAAGATTTGGCAGGTTATGCTTTTTGACGTCCATCTCTGTTGTTCTAAGGCTACGTTGGCGGTCTTCTAAGAGTACGCGTAGATGATAGTAAAACTAAAAAAAAATTGTTACTGCCTTATAGTAATGACACTATATGACACCTTAGTGATGTGAATAGAAGATTCTCTTGTAAGTTTCACCTCCTAAGTGGTCGCTTAATTGATCATGGGAAAACCTTGGTTAACAGTTTTTGAAGTTTACTTTGTAAATCATATATTTCTCTCAGGTGCCTATTTGTATTATTGTTGTTCATTTAACAGTTTTTTCTTACATGCAGATTCTTTCTACTCCAAATATAAAACAGACATATCACCTGGATTAATGAATTACACAAGGAGACTGATGCAACGGTGCGCTTGTGAAGCTTCTTGACGGGGTCAAGCACTACAGCAGCCAGGAGGGCAACTTTGATAGAATCTGGATTTCAAAAGCTCTTGGGGTAGGTGTGACTAATTGTATTGTTGTTTGTTGATCGTTCTACATTGTAGTGTATTTTTGTGGTTTTATTTGGAAACTCAGCACACGTTGGAAATTAATTCTAATTCTGATCGGACTCCAGTTCTTATTCTTTATCGGACTGCAGTTTTTTTCTTCTTAATTTTGGTCAAACTCTGTTTTTTTTTTTCTTTTTCACGTGAAACAGTCTTGTCTCTGATTTTTTTTCTTAATTGGACTCCTGTTATAATCGAATCGGATACCTGTTTTTCTGATCAGACTCTATATCCTTTCATATTTCCTAACTTTCAGCTAAAAGCTTTCAATCAATAGTTTGTTATTTTATGTTTTAATTTTTCTTTTATAAGATTATCTATATAATAATTATAAAATATTAGATCTAGATCTAATAGTTTAAAAAGGTGATTGAAAATTGCTCAAACTTTCAGTTAGCTGAAAATTAGCAAGTCCCATATCCTTTTCTACATCTGTTTTTTTTTTTTTTTACATCCTTTTCTACTTCTGTTTTTTAGTTTTGATCGGACTTTGCATCCTTTTGTTTGTTCTGATCGGACTCTGCATCCTTTTGTACTTCCGTATCATTTTCTACGTCCATTTTTTAATTCTTCTCTACACCCCTATACGGGTGATAATTTTGGTCAAACTCTGTTTTCTTTTCTTTTTCACGTGAAACAGTCTTGTCACATAACAGTCTCGTCTCCGATTCTTTTCTACGCCCATGACTTTTGTACAGTTTGGCAGAATAATTTTTTCATGAGGGGCAGATAACACCACCTCATTTAATAGGTTGTAGAGATAGAGATCTAGTGCAGCAAGGAAAGAAAAACAAACAGAGTATATTTTGTTGGTGGCTGCACTCATTTCTTTCCTTGCTGCCCCGATAATGTTTTTGAGCTGCCATGAAACATGTATATTGTTTTTTCATGGAGTTTTTTAGTTTCAGCTTGTGAATGCTATTTGCGATAACTGATTTAACAGGTGCGGAGAATCATATATTCATATGTGACTTCCTGTTTGAATATTCCATGACATGCAAAGTAATGAGTGCAGAGCCTTATCAAGTAGGAGGTCACGCTAAGGAGATTGATGGTATTCTTGGGCGTTTATTCCACCTCAACAAGTAAGAGGTCACTCCTGCCCACACCTAAGTAGTTGTTGTTCGATTCTGACTTTTAGAAGTTGTGTGGCTAGATTTTGATTGATATATCTAATGATATGTATGACTTGGATAATACATGTATGATCTAGATAATGTAGTTATAGATGTGTAATTCTAGTATTAATAGATAATATAATTGTTGTAATTTTGATATTGCTTATGTTTGGGCTAATTTTTTTATTTTAGGCTAGAATGATAATTAGACTAAAAAAATAGACAAGGCACATAACACGATATGTTCCATATAAATTGTATACAGAAATTAACTAGTCCTGATTCATAGTATATTATGTCCTTGGCCCATACTAAAGTATGGGCCTGATCTTTGATATGATTTGGGCTATGACATACTTTGGGTCACAATATGAAATAGACCATGTCTAATTTTGGGCCAAAATATGAAATGGGTCATGATGGTCCATACCACATCAGCGCCGCATCGACGCCACGTCAAATTACCATGGTTGTAATTTATGATGTTTCATTCGGATTGTCATAGAAAAATTATGATGAAAAAGAATAGAAACGTCACTGAGAGTATAATATTATTAGGCGATGAACAAATTTTCATCATATGAATGTCGCAAAAGATTATAAAGCGACATATTTCTCTACTTTTGCAATAAAATTGAAACGTCAGAGAAGGTTAGATTTCTTGTAGTGATGATGGACATCTAGCTCGCCACTAAGTGCATTATTAGTACACAAAATAAAGTGCGCTAGTGATGGATCCCGTTGTCACTACAACACCTTCAACCAATCTAAAAAAAGAGGACAGGCACCAGTAGTGCTAGGTCCCACTTCAAAACGCTAATCCCACACCTCAATCGTGTATGCCGCCATCATCATCCCCGCCACGACCTCCATCCTCGCCGTCACCGCCACCGCTGCCTTGTACACGGCTATGTCGACACGCATGGTGACCACTTGCTCTGAGCCATCTGGAAGGTCGACGAGCGTCTGCCACGATACGGATGGTATCGCTGACCATGGCCATCGCAACCGTCATGACACAACCACCATCCCCTCGGTGGGGGGTGGAGGGAGGAGGCACATAATGCAAGGGCGACGCCAACAACCGAAGTGCATGAATGGTCGGCACCTGTTAGAGGGCTACGACCTGGCCTTCCGCTTCTTGGCATGGGCCTCCTCCGTCAGTGGCGCTACGCTCAGATGTGGTGCAGCCGATCTATGACGATGACTAGGTGGCGAATGGCGGCCATGGGAGCAGATGGGAGCGAAAGGAGTGGTTGGTGTCGGAAGGAGCAGATAGAGTTATGCTCCCTCCGCACCTTTTTTTTATAGTAGGTGTCTAGTGGTGTTCCACATTTATAGTTTACTACTAATCTGTCTAGCATAACTTAGTGGTCAGTTTAGACGTGTCCACTTAGTGACGAGCATCTTCCCACAGGCCCATTTTAGTAACCGGCTATGAGATACCCATCACTAATGGAAATAGATCTTTTGTTGCTGAAAATGGTATTTATAATAGTGGTAGCTGTTAGTGAAACTACACTTGGATATTCATGTTGCTACTTGAAACCAAAAAATATCCGTCTGCCGCTACACGGTTGACCTGCACTTTGAAATTTTCATGCTGTTACTAAAATAAAATAAAAAGGGGAAAAAAGATCGATTCCTTCTTTATTGCCATTCATTCCTTTCGCTTCTTGGTGATGACGAAACAGGATAGTAGAATATGCCAGTCTGTTTCGTTTTGCTGGGACAGTGAGTGAACATAAAACCAATTGCATAGACGTTGCTGTGGATGTAGGCCCTGCTTGAGACAACTTATTTCTGGAGCGAATCTATAGGACATAGCTGTGAGAAAATCTATTGTCACAATAAGCTGAGTGTTTGACAACTCTTGATTATTTCAGTAGAGATTGTTTGTCCTGAATGTATAATGTCTGATATGCCTCCCTATTATGACTTGTTTGACATAAAAAGAGAGTGATCACATTTTCTCTAACCAAATGATATGAAGATTTTACTATCACATTTTCTCTAACCAAATGTACAATAATCATGCTAACAATGTGACGGCAATTGAGTCATAAAATACTCCCATGTCATACTCATCATTTGCAATGCCAGGCGCCGACGAACGGGCATGCGCATGCGGTAGAGGGGCCAGGCGCGGCGGCGGAGGGGCCAGGCAAGGGCGCCACCGCCAAGCTCCCAAACCTAGCAAGGGGAAGCCGGTCGTGAGCGTAGACGAAGAGCGAATCGGGATCTGAGGAAGTGGTTGGTGGGGTAGCAGTTGCAGGTAAATAACTCCCAACTTAATGTGCTCCGTCTCCAACACAGTTCTGAGAAATCCACGTGGGCTAAATTCCGCTTCATAGGCTTACAGGGGCGTCATAAAAATCGATTAGACTCAACGCGGGGCAGAAGTGGGTCGTTTGGTTCTCTCGGCTGCTTAAATCCAATGGAAGCGGGCCATAATCCATCCCAAACGGAGCCATGACAGCTTTCATGTTTCATCGCCACTGGCGCAAAATTTATGCAACCTGTTGACTTGCCACTTCAGTGCCACCAAAACATGCAGATTTTATTCTCAATCGAAAGAACATGCGAACACTTGATTGCATAAAACAATGTTTGCCATTAAAAAAGAAACAGCTAAAATCTGTATAATGTATCTCTGATTATATTAGCTACTCGACGAGCACTTATAATCTTTCATAGAAAAGGAGGGTGGCCTCTGCACCCAAAACATCATCCTCTGAAACTTGCGATACGTGACCATCCGAAATGTAAAACCATGTGTTGCCAAGACCTGGCAGAGGTTGCCCTCGATCATTATCATCAAAATTTGCTACTCGCCTGTAAACAGCATAATGCCCTCCACCGGATACACCGTAGTGCTCCACAACAGCTGTGAGACCATACAATTTGCTTCTTGATGATGACGAACTACTAGTTACATCAACGTTTCCCTGGAAATGAGACAACGTGAAATGAATTACCATATGACTTATATAAAACTGAGTTGACTGGAGTGTCATTATAATTTGAAGAAAATCAAACACCAAAATGTTGAAAGTAGATTAACCAACCGCGCGAATTGAGCAAACACCACTGTTTGTCACTTGTTGCTGACATGCCTGACTTGGCAAGTTGCTAGAAGTAGGTAACACATCCGAGGGCATCTGCATACTCAGTTGTCGATACAGATGGAGAGCTTGCTGCCCATCTCTTTGTGCGTTCATTGTCAATGCTCCAGATCCCTGTCCACTGCTCAATGTACCTCCCACAAATGGGGATAGATTGAGAAGTAAAGGAAAAGCAATATGTCCCTGAAGTCAAAGTTCAGATTATTTAGTAGATAACTACTATGATAGAGCAACAACATTTATCATGTTGACTGGCACATACCACATGCTTAATAGGTTGGCCATCAGTACCGACTGAAGCACGTAGTAAATGAATGCATAAAATCTGGAAGACATAAGCATCAGGGTGTTATGCCATTTTAACACAATTCATGCAAGTCCCAATGAGTATTTCTACTGCACATACCTTTGGACATTGATTGATAATCAATTGCTTTGTTGCTCTTGAGGATGGCAAACATGGTAATTCGTCTGGAAAAAGCATATGCCTGCAACTGCAAGTGCCATAGTCCACACAGGTGTGAAGTTTGCTAATTTTTTCCTGGCACAAACATTAACAAAGTTGTCAAATTCAACTTTGGCAAAGAGGAACTTTGTAAACAAAGATGGACGTCATAATTTTTCAGGGCACTGCAAGAATAAAACAACATCAACTTGAACAAAATTACCTCATCAACTTCTGATTTATGAGACAGATATTTGGCAGCAGCACTATGCCAACACCGGTCACAACGATAATTATCAAGACGCTCCACCATGGTGAAGTACTTGAGGCAATCCACCAAACTACACCCACTGATCTAAATGCCATGCCATAAAACAAACAAAAGGGACAAAAGTACTATGAATAAGCATGAAAGCACAGTGTGTGAATAAAAGTAGCAAATGAGGTGTCCTAACTAACATTTTAAAGAAGCAATTTCAACTGAACATACAATATCTCCATTTGTGTCAAGTACTGGTGAGAGAGGCAAGCAGTGGAAATTTTCGAAGTCCATTGACAGCTGTGTGACACATAAAAAACAGTAGCAGAGCATTAACAGTTGAAAAAAAAGGAGTGTTAAATTTGCACCAAACCGTAAATAAAAGTAATTCTTATATGATAAACAGATGCAAATAGTAGAGGCAGTCAATTATTTAAAATTCTTCTACAATGTACAATTAGATTGGTCTAAGAAAAAATTAATCAGTAGCCCTGTTGTCGAAGTTACCTCCATAACATAAACAAATTTTACTACACATTGCTAGAAACAAGTAATGTAAATATGTAAGAGGTGCATATTCAAGATTGTGCGGTGCCTACTGTGAGTAAACAACATGTAACTAGCAGAGGAAACAAAATGTATGGCTACAGAAACAATAATAGGCTATTTTTAATCCTTCAAAAGGAACAAAATAGTCAGCTAAATAATTTATAAACCACTCTTATGGTGACAGGGAAGAAGCATAGGAGTCTACCACAGACGAACAATTTCTGCAAGACAATATGCTGCCAATAGTCCCATCAAAGGGACCAAACAGATTTTGTTTCCAGCGCTTGCATTCAGGCAGGTTACCTTCCCTTTGCTTGTATACTTTGGAGGGAGACAGGGTGATATCTGCTAGAGAACTCCTAGGTGGCACATAACAGTGGGAAAACTCATCCCTCAGTGAGATCAGAAGATGAAGAAAAGCTTCAGAAGCATCCTATGAGGACAAAATCAGTTATAGAAATGATTGCACGTCTAATAAAAAAGGTACAATATCGAGATAGGAAACCAAAATAAATATCATACCTGCTGTCTGGTCAAATTGAAGTGACTAACATAGGATGTCAGAGCATGCATCACTCCTTTTGGATTCAATGTAGTTCTTTCAACTCGAACAATGCTCAAGTCTGCAGCATACAAAATTCAAGTAAGAAATACATATTTCATTAATAACCACTAGGGTAAAAATATTGAACAAATGGTTTACAATATGAAAATAGCACAACTCCAAAATTCATTATAAGAAACCAAAACAAAAGAAGAAGTCTTTTTCAATCTTTGTTTTAAACAGAAGAATCCATAGCTGGAGCAAAGGCATCAACATGTGCAGTAAAACTGTGAGCAGCAAGGAAGCCAACGTAATAGTTGCCAAGCAATGTGAATCGCATGATATGAGTGTCCAGTGGTTCAGTTACATAAATCCATTGAGTTCCTACAACAAATCAGAGCATAGGTTGTGGAACACCGTAAAAAACCAAAGCATATCTCAGTACTATGTAAAAAAAGACTGTTGACCACAGGATGGATTTTAAAGCGTGTGGCGCACAGGATGCTACTTCATATTTGCACTTAGCAAAGTTCTACTTTCACTAAAGGGACAGCACCACACTAGATAACGTATATTGATTCTAGATCTACAACAGGATTCCATGGTGGGATCATAAAGGGGTAAAATGTTCAACAATTCTTAAAGAACAATACTACCTTCCAAAAGGGAGCTTAGAGCAAAGATAAGAGGCATTCTTTCAGCCTTTTCCTCAGGTAATGCACCATCCATTTGAAGCAAATAATCTACAAAGGAAATAAAACCATCACAGCTAGCAAGTGCCTGTGAAGGAAACATTCTCTTATTTAGTAACTGAGAAATATCATTCAGGAAGTACAATCATTATTGACTCGATATGAAAATAGAATAATTACCTGTAGGATAACATTGAGGAAGCAATTATTGCCAAGATTTTGTAGACCTCCAACATAGTATACTCTCTCTGATTCTGAAAAGAACTTCATCCGAGAAATCCATGGTATGGTGAAACCACTATGCAATGCTTTGCATAACCCTGCAACTCCTACTCCCAAGCCAACAGCAACAGCTGCAAGACTATAGTGATGTTGATTTACTTCCTTATGAAATATCAGTGGATGTCCATGTGGAGATTTGACCATGATTTGCACCTGAACCAACAGAAACAGCCTTTTATCAAATTTAGTAATATGCAAAAGGGGCAAAGGTTCATAATATAACAATAGTAACAGAATAAGCCACTGCAAGCATTTGACCAACCATATAGATTATGTAAGAAGAATGAATAGCAAAGTATTAGATGCAATACTACAGCAAGCTATGCAGACAGACAGTGAACAATAGCACAGAAATAACAAAATATACACACGAAGCATATCACCACACGCCCTTGAGCTATCTTAAGATGTTCCTGTCATAGAAATCTTAGTATCATGGAAGTGAACTCGTCTCCTCCGAGAGCTCCGGTCCCCAGGTCCCAATGCACAGCCGTCTGGCATTGGTGGCGACGTTTCCTGCCGCTTCGAGGAGCTGCAGTTCAAGTAAGAAGTCCTCATCCCTATCCCGGTCCCCATCCCCGCGGGATCGACCCATCCGGCTCGCTACATCCAGCCTAAATATTAACTACAGAAGGAAGGAGGAGGATTAAAGGATTGGGGGAGAGAGCTCAGTTCTCACCTTCCGTCAAAGCTAGAGGAGGATGAGGAGGAGGAGCGACAGGCTTGGGCCCTGTTCCGGCCGCCGTGCAGTAAAGGAAGCAATCCAAATCCGGAAGAATATTCACTCCACAAGAATCCAGTACAGATAGAGCGGAAGAAGGACGAGCGGCAAAGCCGCCGTCGAAGAGCGATGCCGTCGGCGGAAGGTAGCCGGCGATGCGCCGCAACGAATTCGAGTGGAATTCAGAGAGGGGGAAGAAAAGAACAGGCGCGGGGACAGGGATTATAGGCAGATATCGCTGGACTCGCTGACTAGTGGCCCAGTATCGGCTCTTAATTTTAGAGAAAATTTGATCTAATAAATCACCGCTACCAAAAATGTCATCAAAGACTTGATCCCTGGAAATAGCATTACTTAGCCTTCCGAACTTGACTAAAAATTATGACAAAAATATTCTTATCTTACCTCTGAACTCTGGGTGTAGATTTGACGATGGCTTGAACATGCATGCTTGCTGCCATTGAAGTAGACGGCCTACTCCTCGTCCTCTCTCCTCTTGACGGGCTTTGGTAATTTCATATCTACCATCTTCTTATCTCTTTTCTTCAATGACCCACAGACACGACGAACAAGTAGTAGGGGTCTTTAGACGGTCGTGGTGTATAGATAGGTGATCGAGACAAACAGTAGGGCTGATCCACCTTGCACATCTCTCAACCATTCATCACCTTCCAATGCTTGCGCTACAGTTCGGCCTCCTCCTCGTCCTCTCTTTGCAACAAGTGAAGCTCTCTGCATATATGGAGTTTTGACGTCTCTGGAACATACTCAACAAAGTCTGCATATCGGCATACTTCAACGGCTCGGTAGACTTTGAACCTTGGAAGCGGCTTTAGAAAACTCGGACCCCCCGGCAAGTGCAAATTTTTTTCTATGATTGGTTATAAAAAATCAATGTTGCACGGCTGATCGTTTGGCTCTAGAGCTATCCACAAAGAGGCTGGGCCGAATGGGCTGACAGAAAGCTCTTAGAAAAAAGCACGACACGAACCCGACACACCCCATTGATTTTAAGGCCCATGTTGGCATGACCCGATGGTAAGTGTCATGTCTCGGCCGAGGAATAAACATAAATACCATCGTAATTCTTGGTCTCGATGTAGCCCTATATATTTACTGTCGGTCTTGAGCATCGACAGTTGGCGCGCTAGGAAGGGGACAAGGCTCACCGGGATTCTCCGTCGACTACGATGGCCGAACTTCCCATCATCCAATACTCGCCGGACTTTAAGATCTCCTTTGGATCGCTCGACTTCATGGTCGGCGACAATGGAGCCCTAGGTCTGAACGACTACAGATCAGACTCGACCGCAGCCAGTCCCATGGCGCGATCACCGAGTTCGTCTGACATTATCCCTGCATTGATCCCACTCGGATCTGAGCAGGAAGACTCTTCCTTCGGATATGACTCGATATCAGATCGGTCTTTTGATGAGGACACGGTCGGATCGACCTACTCATATGCCCATACAGTCAACATGGTGGATATAGTAGATCCTGCTGTTGGAAACCACGATGAGGATCTAGATGCCGAAGAAGAAGGGAATCTAGCCGGTGGTCGCCAAAACCAACCGGTCGAAGGAGGCCGACAGGATGATAACCCGCCAGCTGATGAATTATCGGTCGGTCACCACCGTCGACCAAGAGGGTCGCGCGGATCGCGTAACGCACGCCGACAGGATCTCGGCCCTGACCTTGAAGTGGATGGTGTTAAGGTCTATCACACCCTACAGAACAACATCACCGGGGCCAAGACATTGCTTGACACTTTAATAGTTGACGCCCACTATCAGACTCCTGCTATGTAAAAGGCGGTGGCTATGCTCAAGGCTACAGCAGTGCAAGATACTGCAAAGTCTCAGTCGGTCGCAAGTTCCAGCCATGCATCTCCTCAGGGTCGGCGTAGGCATGAAGACCTGAGAAATTCTCTCAGTATCCGTGATGGACGAGACACCATCAACTCTCACCACGAGGAGCGCGCTCGGGACAACCGACACTATGAGAAAGAACATCGTGAACGAAGGATGGATGCCCGACGGGAAGACCGATGGGACGACCGACGAGAAGACCGACGAGACGATCGATGGGAGGATCACCAAGATCCCCCTTCCAGAGAAAACCGACGGGAAGACCGAAGGGACAACCAACAGGACGATCGTTAGAATCCTCCTCCAAGAGACAATGTCGTCATGATGAGGATGTCGGCCCACGCCACCGTCGTTGCCCAACTACGTCCCCAGACCGGCAAAGGCGATCACCAGCGCCGACTGATGACGAGATCGATGGAATCAAGGCTTACGTCCCTCGGCTTTGCATTGCTCGATGGTTGAAAGGATTCAAGCTGGTTCCCATTAAAAAATATGATGGACAAACCAACCCCCTAGAGTGGCTACAACTCTATAGCATGGCGATCCGGTCGGCTGGAGGTGATTCCTACGTAATGGCTAATTACCTTCTAGTCTGCTTAGATCCTGTCATTCGGATATGGCTCACATCTCTACCTCAGGAGTCAGTCACATCTTGGGGAGACCTCAACAAGAAACTCATAGAAAGTTTCCAAGCAACTTGCAATCGACCGGGCAACCACTTCGACCTCACTCGGATCAAGCAGAAGGGTGACGAGCCTCTTCGCGACTACATCAAGCGGTTTTGCGCTAAGAAGACTGATATCCCCAACGTCTCCGATCAGCAAATCATTATTGTCTTTCTGGGTGGAATTCGTAGTGACGATCTGGTCCGGGAAATCGGTCGGAGGAACCATTATCTCAAGCTCACCGCTCAAGAGTGCTTCGAGATTGCTGATAAGTATGCATCAGGAGAGTCTGCACTTGATGATATCCGAGGAAAGGGCAAGGGGAAGCGGTCGGACAAGCCTGAGTCCTCCAAGGAGGACAAGAAGAGAAAACCTGACAATGTTGTCAACACAGTGGAACGGTTTTGGAAGAATCCTCGGACGAACCAGTCGTCTACTGATGAGTTGTTGAGTGGCCTTTGCCCTTGGCACCCCAAGAGAAACCACAAAGCAAACGATTCAGGAGATGAAGGTAGCCGCTCAAGGTTTTGCAACAGCTGCGCTCAAGGTGGCCAAAGATCCCCCGAGGCGCAACAACAGCAACAAAGACAAGCCCAAGAATGATGATGACAAGGATGATTCAGGAGAGTTCCAGGAGCCCCGTAATGAAGTAAACTTTATCTTCGGAGGCCCGGATGCCTATACGTCCAAGCGCAAGTAAAAGTTAGAGCTTCGAGAGATTAACTCGATGAAGCCAGCTACGCCTCAGTACATGAGGTAGTCTGAGATGTCAATCACCTTTGATCGGTCGGACCATCCAAAACATCTACCAAAACCAGGTCGCTACCCATTGGTGCTTGCTGCGACTATGAAGGAGGTGAAGTTCAACAGAGTACTCATCGATGGAGGAAGCAGTTTGGACCTAATCTTCACCAGGACTCTTCAAGAGCTCGGTCTATCAACCAATGACCTCCAACCGAGTTCTTCACCCTTCCATGGGATTGTGCCTGGCAAGACTTCAGTCCCAATTGGACAAATCAATCTGCCAGTCACCTTTGGCACCCGCAATAATTATAGAACAGAGCGTATCCTCTTCCAGGTGGCAGACTTCGAGTCAGCGTACCATGCTATCATCGGTCGACCGGCGATGGCTAGGCTTATGGCTGTTCCGCACTATCCGTATCTCACCCTCAAGATGCCAGGCCCAAACAAAATAATCTCCCTCCACTCTGATCTTCGGAATTCTTTTGATTGCAATGTGTAGAGTTGTGAGATGGCTACCAAACAGTTGATGCTATCAGACCAAAAGGAGATCCAGAAGGCAGTCGGTATAGAGAAGCAGACTGAAGCGGAGGTTCCGACAAAGAAACCTGCCAAGGACAACATCTAGACCGATGACATCCAAACCAAGGAGATTTCGCTCGATCCTGAGGACCCCGATAAGGTGACTTATACTGGGGTCAACCTTGATGAAAAATAGGAACTCGTACTCACTCTTTTCCTCCGGGAAAATAGAGATATCTTTGCATGGAAATCATCTAACATGTAGAGAGTTCCTATGGAAAAGATTGAGCACCTGTTAAGGGTACCTCTAGGGGCTACCCCCGTTCGCCAAAGGCTTAGAAGATTTGCGCAAGACCGCAAGGACGCTATGAAGAAGGAGATAGATATATTGTTAGAAGCTAAGTTTATAAAGGAGGTGTATCATCCCGACTGGTTAGCAAATCCAGTCCTTGTACCTAAAAAGAATAAAGAGTGTAGGATGTGTGTTGATTATACCGACCTCAACAAGGTCTGCCCAAAAGACCTCTTCGCTCTTCCTCGTATTGATCAGATTGTAGATTCGACAGCCGGGTGTGAGTTTTTAAGCTTTCTGGATGCCTATTCAGCCTATCACCAGATCCCACTGAGAGTCGAAGATCAGATCAAGACTTTTTTTATAACACCCTTCGGCGCCTATTGCTATATCACTATGTTGTTTGGTCTGAAAAATACTGGCGCGACTTACCAACGTGGTATTCAACGCTGCCTTGCCACTCAGATCGGTCGAAACGCTGAAGCGTATGTTGACGACATCGCTGTCAAGACTCGGAAAGTCGAAGAACTTCTCTCTGACTTGGCAGAAACCTTTGACAATCTGAGACATTATTCAATGAAGCTGAATCCTAAAAAGTGTGTTTTTGGGGTTCCATCGGGAAAGTTACTCGGTTACATCATTTTGAAATGAGGTATAGAGGCTAACCCAGATAAAATCAAGGCAATTCTTGATATGAAGCCGCCTAATTCTCAAAGGGACGTTCAGAAGCTAACCGGATGCATGGCATCCTTGAGTCGCTTTATTTTCCAATTGAGGGTTAGGGGGTTACCACTCTTCCAATTACTTAAAAAGTAGGACGACTTTGTTTGGACTGAGGAGGCGCAGTCGACACTGAACAAATTAAAGATTCATCTCAGCAGTATTCCAGTATTGGTGCCACCGGAGCCAGGAGAAAAACTTCAGCTTTACATTTCGACCACAACCCAGGTTGTGAGTACTATTTTGACAGTCGACCGAGAAGAAGAGGGGCACTGCAAAAAGTACAACATCCGGTCTACTTTGTGAGTGAGGTTCTTAGCGCCTCTAAGACAAGGTACCAGCAGATCTTGCAGTTGTTATATGCATTATTGATCACCTCGAGGAGGTTGAAGCACTATTTCCAAGCTCATCCAATTGAAGTTCAAACTTCTTTTACACTCGGGACGGTGTTACATAACCGAGAAGCTGAAGGAAAATAGCAAACTGGGCAGTCGAACTTGGTCTGTATACTATTACGTTCACGCCTCGGTCGGCTATAAAGGGATAAGCGTTAGCTGAATTCGTTGCCGAGTGGAGAGAGATTCAAAATCCTCCTACTGCCCAAGATATGGAGTACTGGAAAATGTACTTTGATGGTTCCCTTTAATTACAAGAGGCAGGTGCGGGAGTTGTATTTATCTTGCCTACTAGAGAAAGGCTTCGATACGTCCTTCAAATCATGTTTTGCGCGTCTAATAATGTTACAGAATATGAAGCTCTTCTACACGGTCTGCACATTGCTGTGTCACTCGGCATTAAGCGCATCAACATATTTGGTGATTTGGCCTTGGCCATTAATCAGGTCACCAAGGATTGGAATTGTGTTGATGACAACATGAGTGCTTATTTGCAAGAAGTGCGAAAACTTGAAGATAAGTTTGATGGATTGAAGTTCAGACATGTTCCCCGAGATAATAACCAGGCGGCTGATGAGTTAGCTAAGATAGGATCATCTCGGTCTGCAGTACCACCGGGTGTTTTCCTACATGTTCTGGATTCCCCAACAATTTCTTCCCGGTCGAACGTGTTGATGAGTATTGTTGCTGATCTTATTGGCGATGACGTCTCCAAGACCGACTAGCGCGACCCACTCATCCAGTATTTGGATAAGGGAACGCTATCCTCGGATCCTGATGAGCAACAAAGGTTGAAGATCTGATCTCTAGGATACTTGTTGGTGGGGGACCAACTTTACAAAAGGGGTGGTTCCAACATTTTGATATGATGCTTCTCAATTCCTGAAGGCTAGAAGTTGGTAGAAGAGATTCATTCGGGAATATGCGGCAATCATGCAGCTTCCAGGATTTTGGTCGGCAAAGCTTTCCGGCAAGGGTTTTATTGGCCCGCGGCGGTCGAAGATGCACACCATGTTGTTCGGAAGTGTGAGGGTTGTCAATTCTTCGCTCAACAAACACATGTGCCTTCATAGCAACTTCACATGATACCATTGGCCTGCCATTTTACTGTTTGGGGGCTTGATATTGTCGGTCCTTTCAAGAAAGCGCCAGGCAGGTTTACTCATTTGTTTGTTGCTATCGACAAATTCACCAAGTGGATTGAAGCGAAACCGGTCGGCAAGATTACATCCAAGAAGGCAATCAAGTTTGTCAAAAATATATTCACTCGGTTTGGAGTTCCTCATGATATCATTACCGATAATGGCACTCAATTCACATCAGTGGAGTTCCGGAACTTTGCCGATGAGATGGGAATAAAGATCCACTTTGCATCAGTGGCTCATCCGAAAAGAAATGGGCAGGTCGAACGGGCCAATGGTATGATTCTTCACGCGTTTACACGTACGATGAAAAGCTTTCTGAGGAGAGCCGAGAGATTGATTTGATTGCGGCAGAGGAGTTGCGTGATCGCGCTCTGTTTCGATCGGCACTCTACCAACAAGGCTTGCGTCGTTATTATGATAAGAACGTCCCCAGTCGCCACTTTCAAGTTGGAGACCTAGTGTTTTACCGAGTGCAATCGACAAAGAATCAGCATAAGCTCTCTCCGAAGTGGGAAGGACCGTACGTAGTGAAGGAAGTCACTCACCCGGGGGCTTACCGACTGATGTATGAAGACGGCGATGATATTCCAAACTCCTGGAATATAAATCAGCTACGTCGTTTCTATACTTAGCTATTATTTTGTATATTTATATATTATTTATGAATGAAACTTCGGTCTTTTTCAATGAAAGATTTTCTGATGATTTTCATTCTATATTTGTCTCGATTTCTTAATTTATACTATTAAATAATCAAGCCAGGGGGCTAGCAATAATGTCCCATCTTGGTCTAACCATATTTTGGTTTTGGCCTATTTTTTGACCGACTTATTATCATGAGATCTTGAGATCTTGAGTTTTGGTCTTTATTATTTTGGTCTTACGCTTATACATCATAGTTAAATACTTTGTGCTGCACATCAGACTACCACTACACTAAACCAGAGCCAAAAGTGTGAGAGGTCATGTGTCGACTGGTCGATTCTGTTTATTACGCGGTTACGTGTTATAACCTAATATTTTATGGCAGACCGATACAATCTTTGTTTCTCTTGATAGAAACATGTCAATGATATCTTTGTCAAACTTCTAAAGCAATAAAAGTATAAGATTAGTTTATACACAAGTATCATTACTAAAATACTACTAATGTTTTACACTATTATAGGATTATATCTCCTTTGAAGGAGAGGAAGAGTCAGCCCGAAGTTCGACCTCTGGAGTTGCTGGGGGAGTCGGCACGGTCAGATTGATTTCTATATTTTCGACCAAGACCTGGGAAGTCTCTAGCATGGAATCTAGGAGCAGCTGACATTGGTCATCGGTCAGGTCGGGGTTAAAGCCCTCTTTGATCTTATCCAATGGCAGAGCAGGAGACCAGGATTGGCAAATCGCCAGCACTTGACTCCCGGCTTCGGTCGCCACTCGCCGAGTGTTATAAGCAATGGCTTTCGATGCATGCTCCAACAAGTAGTCCAGAGAGTGACCGGTCTGCTCTACTCGGTTAGCATGAACATAGTTCATTGCTTTCCGAGTGGCATAAGATAGAGCTACAAATAATAATTATTGGTCAGTATGATCAACAGAAGAATCAAGCAGAAGGAAGAAGTCAAAGTCTTACTGGCAAGTTTACATTTGAAGGATTTGGAGACAATCTTAGCCTCCTCTATCTTCGCTTTAGTCCCCTTCAGCTCCTCCTGCAGCCGAGTGATCTCGGTCTTTTGGTCTTCAACCAATTTGGAGAGGCTTTCCTTCTCAACCTTCAAGGCGTCAACGAACCTCTGCTAGTTGGAAGTCAACTTCTCCAGATCGGTGATTTTTTTATCGCGAGCTAAAAGTAAAACTTTCAGCGTTAGAGTGGTCAGCAGATTGCCTAAATATGTATGGTAGGAAAACTTACCAGCCAGATCTGCATGAACTTGGTCTAAGACCTTGTTTATCTCTTGTCGGTCGGCCAACAGCTTCTTGCTTTCCTCTAGGGCCTTGGAGAGTTGCTGACCGGTGACTAGCAAGACAATGAATAAGAAGTTAGTCTAAAACATAAATACAAGAAGATTAGGCGACCAAGGACATACCGAAAGTTTTGGCTTCAAGATATTCCACTCTAGCCTGCTTTCGCTCCACAAGAGCATACACTTTCTGATATGCAGAAGATAAATGAGCTAAAAGATGAGAGTGAAGCAAGGTGAAAGCATAAAATTGAGTTACCTTGCTGGACTCCTGGTGTTGGTACAAAATCTCCACATCCTCCACCTCAGGCCGACCAAGCATATCTGCAGGAAGAGTCCTTTTACCTTTGTCAAGAGGAAAAGAGACATTAGTTGAGTGGTCTGAGGCAGAAGCTCAGGAGTGGAGGCAGGAACCGTCTTTTCAAACGGTTTATCCACTTCAGTCGGCGTGTTTGAAGACTTGCCAACCGAATGGGCCACACCAGTTGAACGAGGTGGGAGCTCAGACCGAGTATCCTCAGATCCATGAGCACTCTGAGAATCACTTGTCCGACTACCGAGAAAAAAAAACATAGAAGGAAGAGATCAGGAAATGTTGAGATCAGCAATAAGAGACAAGGAGTATAGGGTTTACAGATTAAACCTGGGAGCCTTCTTGAGCTTGATCCGGCATAGCCTCTTCTTTGAAGAAGTCGACTAAAAATCAGTCTCCTTCCTCTTTTGAGAGGGCTAATCAGTCTTGTTAGTCTGCACCACCTCTTCCGTTGACCTCTGAGTTGGACTCGGGGGCTCCGGTCGGTCTGAAGGTCGGTTGGAGGTTGCAGGAGCAGGTTGACCAGCATCTGCGGCAGTTATTTCTTCATCATCGTCCTGGTCCCCCACATATTGGCGTCGGCGCCCGATAGTCCGCTTCTGGAGCTTGTCAGGGGAGGCCAGAGTAACGACGGAAGTGACGCTGACTGGCCGAGCGCCTGCGGAGGAACTTGAACCCTCAGCGCCGGTCAGTGGTGTCCTTTTGACATAATCAGGTCCCTCAGTATCGGTCTGACGGAGCGGGAGATGAGATACATAAGTATCCAGCACCTGCATGAAGATCAAAACATTGAGTACAACATCAAGATAGGGTAACAAGGGATAGCTAAAGGCAGACTGAGGCTTACTCGGGCTCGCATTGTGCCCTTGTTATACGCCTTTTTGACCAAAGAATGGTCTTGAAGGATATCCCCTTCAAACATCTTCAACAAGTGTCTTCAACGGAGTTCATCATTCGGTGGGTCCGGCACCTCCCTGGTTTCATCCTCATCAACATAATCCCATGTTGGGTGACATTGAAACTTCAGGGACTGAACTCGTCGGATGATAAAACTTTTGGCGACTGTGATGCCATCGACGCCTTCAGCCTTCAGACCGGTAATTTTCTTAAGCAGAGCGATCACTTGAGGATCGGTCGAATCGAGCCTCTCTGTCCAATGCGCTTGGGGAATAGCCTTCGCACCAGTGAAGTCGGCAAGAACAGGGGGAGGGTTGTCACAATAGAACCACTCATCCTTCCAATTCTTGTTTCCGGTCTTCAATGGGACATTGATGTAGGCCTCCTTCTTGCGTAACTGGACGTCGACTCCACCTATGACCACTTGGTTATCCTTGGTTGGCAGCGGTCAGAGGACAAACAGATGGAGGAAGAGATTGAAATGGGGGAGAGTGCTAAGAAAAGCTTCGCACAAATGTACGAAGATGGCAATATGAAGAATGGAGTTGGGATTGAGGTTGACAAGCTCAATCCCATAGAAAAAAAGGAGCCCGCGCAAAAAACTGCAGTAGGGAACTCCAAAGCCATGCTCAAAGGATGAGCGAAACACTACGATCTGTTGGTGAATGGGGATGGGACAGGATTCGCGAGGTACCTTCCAGTCGATCCGAGCCTGCTCTAAAAGGACGCCATCCACCACTATCTTGTTCATGTCAGCCTGTGAAAGGCTGCTCTTTGAGAACTCCCGAAGTTGCTCCGAGATGTCGACCTTCGACGAGGACGACGCGGCGGGGGAAGAAGTTAGGATTGAAATGGAAGTCCTCTTGCGACCCATCACGAACAGGATTGGACGCGATGGAGAAGTTTGAGAAACTTCGCCAAAGCTCAGGGGCTAAACGTGGCGGGATTTGTGGCGACCGGAAGCGAGAAAGCTAACCCTAGCCGGAAAAACAGAGGAGTCGCGAGAGCAGAGAAGGTGCAAGGAAGACGAAGAGTTCGCGTGTAAATGCGGCGTGGACTGAGGGTAAACCTGGTGCAACCTTTTATACCTTTGCCTTTTTTGACCTAAGGGTCCCATGGGCCGGGGTGGGCCGTACTGTAGTGCGACCCTAATATTAACTTAAAGGTTAATTAAGGGCTTAAGCCCATTAGGGTTACAAACCTAGAAAAATGAGACTCGGGGGCTTCTTTGATGAGAAGTACCCGAGAATTATTTCACCATATCTATGTGATTTGATGATCATGTGGCAAAGAACTTGATGGTCATATGGTTACAAGTTCAAACGTTATGGTACTGACTAAAGTCAAATAACTAGAATTACCAAATTTGGAGTTAAATGGGTGATTGGAATTAGGGAAAAGCTATATTATGACTAAAGTCATTTAGTTTAATACTGAATATGACTAGAGTCATAAAATTCCGACCGACCCATCACTCGAAAATAATATGTGCCACTCAGCCGGTTTGATGATCGGTCGGCAAAGTGGTCACTTAGCAATAGGACCCAAGGGTTTGATGACCAAAGGTCTGAAAGATTCAAACTTGATGGTTTGAATATCTATAAACAAATTAATAAGAGCTAATACAATTAGACTCTTGCATTATTTGTTAGTCTCTAAATTATACAAGAGTCGGAGGCTACACCTGATCAGGTGCACCTAACCGGTGCACCAGATCTATCAGAAACTTTGATAACGAGGTCTTCCTAATTTATGATTTTTAAATCATTCAGAGAATTAAAGCTCAAAATTAGAAAGCACTTGGGACTGCTGTGGGATACTTGCTTTACGGGTATCCTCATACAATGCTAAGTCGGTGGCCGACCGGGTACTTCATCAACAAGGAAGCCGAACGACTCGGCTTGGAGTGCAAGACAAGAAAGATTAGACTTACCATATAGAATCCTTGTAGAGTACGACTAGGACTCTGTCTGAACCCCCCTGCCGACCGGATATATAAGGCGGCAGGGTACCCCCCATCGGAGGGGGGGACAGAACATCTTGTGACAATCAATACAATACAGAACACATGACGTAGGGTTTTTTACTCTCATTGAGAGGGCCCGAACCTGTATAATTCGGCGTCTTGTGTAACCATCGTAGTTCTTGGTCTCGATATAGTCCTATATATTTACTGCCGGTCTTGAGCATCGACAAATCTCCACATCTCGCCCCAGCTGCTCACCTAGGAAACGAGCAAAGCCGGTAGTCATCATGCATTTAGGAAGATCATAAATTCTCACCCATAATCTAATTGAGTCAATTATGATTTCAGATGGCCGTGTTAACCCATCACAAGGCACCACAATAACAACATCCCTATTGTATCGCCATGGTCCTCCATTGACTACATACTTATAGGTCTTCTGATCTGGGAATTCAATAAGGTACCTATTTTCTCCTAGATCACGAGCCGGGGCTGCATCTCTTACCCCCCCCCCCCCCCAATGCTTTGCTCATCTCAGTAAATAGCTGAATCACCGAGAACAATTGAGCTGTATAGAACCAGGCCACCGCTAACCACTTTACCGTGAACTTAGCACCAAAATCCTCATAATCAGCATCAATAATGCCCTCATCCTCTTTGATTTCAGGCTGCTTACCCTTTCCAGTATATGGCACGATCTCACGATTGTAGTCTACCTTTGTTTCAGACTTTCCGGCTTCACCAGATTTGCCGGCCTCCCCCGCATTACCATCCCCTTCCTCCGGATGTTGCAGTCCAGTGCCTGGACCACGAGCAGAACTAGCAAACGCCATTGCACAGATTGGTCGTACAACACAAGCCCTGATCTATGCCTGATTGTTGTGGCTTCGGGTGGGTAGAGACCTCACCGGACTCCCCTGAATCACCTCACCATAGCCAACCCAAGCACAAGACAACAGGGACAGTCACTGTCACCAGCCTATGCACAAGCGAGACAAACCCTAGAACCAGTTACGAATCTACAAGACTCGCTGCGAACCATGACAAACGGATAAATATAGTAAAAGAAAAGCACTTGACACAAAGATGACTTCTCATCGACATAGCCTAGTTGGAAACGGTCCTGATCCGGGGTGGATCAGGACTCTCACAGAGGAGATGTGGAAACCCTAGTTGCCCCGCTGCCATTACTACACAAATACTACTTCGACCACCTCAAACTCTCCAAACCTGACTCAAACATAGCACTGCGCACGGAAATTCGACCATGACATTTTTTTTTTTGACACGGAACAGGACCTATCGCCAGGGGAATTCGACCAGCACCCAAACTTTTTTTTAGGAATGAACGGCCACGACGTCTGCCCCCATGCCTCGTGACTCCCTCGCACGGTCCCACTCCACTCCACCACGCCACGACCATACGGGCCCGCGCGGAGGGAGCCTCCCACCCAACGGACCGGATCGGACCAACGCAAGACGAGTCCAAGCCCAATTCCCCACCGCGCGCGGACCGAGCGTGCGGGGCCCGAACTCCCAAGCCGGCGCGTCCAGTGTCCCTGTCGGACCCGGCCGACCGACCCATCAAACCCTATCCACCACGCCACGCTTCCCTTCCCTTCGCTTGCTGGCCTATATCACCGCCAGCCCCGGCCCCCTCCTCGAAACCATCACGAGTTCAACGCCGCAAACCGCAGAGGCAGAGAGAGCAAAACCACCACCCGTCGACTTCGAGTCCGCGAAGCCGAGAAGGAGGGGGAGGGCAGAGCGCGCTCTGGATTCCGGCGTCCCCCGTCTCGTTCTCCCGGCGGGAAGCAAGTCACCGGCAAAGGAGCCTGGGATGGATCGGTACCAGAGGGTGGAGAAGCCGCGGGAGGAGTCGCCCCTCGGCCCCAACGAGATCCGAATCACCGCGCAGGGCCGCCCCCGCAACTACATCACCTACGCGCTCGCGCTGCTCCAGGTTAGCCTCCGCACAGCTTCGAATTTTGGATGATTTACTGTTTTAGGGCTCGATTGCGGTTATGTTCCCCTCTCTCTGGTAGAAGCTACTGTTAAGTAGGTGTTGGTTGCGAACTGCTGTTTATTTTTAATGCTTTATTTATTAGAGAGGGGTTTTGTGCTGCTACGATGACTTAACGTAACTGTGGATGGTGGATTTTGTGGGGTCTCTGTTTGGAGACGCAGCTTTTCTGTTTTTTTTTTATTAGGGAAACTTTTCTGTATTTAGTTCTTTTTTTTAGAAACTTCTGTATTTAGTTCTAGGAATACCTAACGAAGCTAGTACTCAGTTGGGTCTACTACCATGTGATTTTGTAATTGAAGTGTCTCATATGTGATGTATGTGACATTGGTTGTGATGAGATTCGTCGCCATAGGATTATTTATTCCTTTTCCTTCTGGTCTTTGTAATTATTTTACTGCCGTCTCTTGAAAAAATTTGCCTTTTTGGTTGATTGTTTTAATTTTTTGGCACTCGTGACAGTACAGTATCCTGTGTTTTGGGATAGCGATGTATTACATATTGATATTGCTGTGTCTTCCTGAATTAAAATGCTATATAAACCTTTTGCCTCTGCTTTCATAATCTATTATAGGACAATGCAACTGATGAAATCGTCATCAAGGCTATGGGAAGGGCGATCAGCAAGAGCATTGCCATCGTGGAGCTTCTCAAGGTGAAATTTCAACCAAGTCAAATTCTTTTCCAATATGGCGATACACCTTGTAGCTATAGAAATCATTGATGAAATTTTTATTCTGACTAAGCAGAGAAGGATCGCTGGTCTCCACCAGAACACCTCGATTGAGTCACTTGATATTACTGACACTTGGGAGCCGTTAGAGGAAGGCCTTGTCACGTAAGGAGCAACCAATATTTTCCTTTTTTCCCCCTATTTTGAAGGGATGGATCGTTTTGACATAATAATCTTTTGTATTTATGACAGTCTTGAGACCACTCGCCATGTTTCCTTGATTACCGTTAAACTGTCAAAGAAGGAGCTGGATACATCGTCCCCTGGGTTAGTAGAATTGTTCTTTTCTTATTTTTCTGTTTTCAAGATTAATGGAGAATTTAACTTTATATGGCGTCACATGTATGCTCTTCGAGTTTGTCCTTCATTGTGGATAGATATTTTTAAAACAGGAAACATGCTCTTAGTTCAATTTTAAATATCATGCCTGCCTGTAGATTACATATGAATCTCAAATAAGGTAATTTTGCTCCACACATAACGCCTGCCTTTTGCCTATGGACGTCAGAGAAATACTTGCTTAGCCTGTTTTTTTAAGGGTTGCATGCAATAAATTGTTCAAATTTACCCTCTGCTCTGGCTCTGGCTAGATTGAAAACTAAGAACTTTTTTTTAATATAGAACATAGAGTATTCATTGGATTTCATGCATGTGTACTGTATGGTTCCTGCTTCCAAATGGTTACAAAACATGCTAAATCTATAATATATCCTCAGGTTCACCTTACAATGTTACTCCAAACATAGTGCCTACCAGATACTATGAAATTCTTTTGTGCAGATTCTCTCTCTATGAAACATACGTGACATACTTGGTATTTTGCAGTTACCAGCCACCAATACCAGCTGATCAGGTTAGGCCAGTAGACTTCGGTGAGGATGCAGAGGCAGTACCAAGTGGTGAGGCAGCACCAAGTGGTCGTGGAAGGGGACGTGGTCGCGGGGGAAGGGGCAGGGGAAGAGGTCAATCATGCTTACATTTTATTACTGCAATTTTGACTAATGCAAAGCTAATCTGTCCTGGTGCCGGTTTCTAATGTTTCATAATTTGGATAAATGTGCTGCAGGGTACAACAATGGTGGAGCAGATTATGATAATGAGAATGGATACCAGCAGGAGGCACCAAGGGGATATCGTGGCAGAGGTAGGGGACGGGGAAGGCGTGGGGCTGGAAGGGGCTATGGTGGAAATGGTTATGAAATGGAAGAAGCTGGTGGATACAATGATGTGGAGTACTACAATGCACCACCATCGGTGCAAGGGCATGGTTAGTCTTTTTCCTCAGTTTGTTTTTGGATTTGTAACAAAGCCACCAATACCAGCTGATCAGGTTAGGCCAGTAGACTTCGGTGAGGATGCAGAGGCAGTACCAAGTGGTGAGGCAGCACCAAGTGGTCGTGGAAGGGGACGTGGTCGCGGGGGAAGGGGCAGGGGAAGAGGTCAATCATGCTTACATTTTATTACTGCAATTTTGACTAATGCAAAGCTAATCTGTCCTGGTGCCGGTTTCTAATGTTTCATAATTTGGATAAATGTGCTGCAGGGTACAACAATGGTGGAGCAGATTATGATAATGAGAATGGATACCAGCAGGAGGCACCAAGGGGATATCGTGGCAGAGGTAGGGGACGGGGAAGGCGTGGGGCTGGAAGGGGCTATGGTGGAAATGGTTATGAAATGGAAGAAGCTGGTGGATACAATGATGTGGAGTACTACAATGCACCACCATCGGTGCAAGGGCATGGTTAGTCTTTTTCCTCAGTTTGTTTTTGGATTTGTAACAAAGCCACCAATACCAGCTGATCAGGTTAGGCCAGTAGACTTCGGTGAGGATGCAGAGGCAGTACCAAGTGGTGAGGCAGCACCAAGTGGTCGTGGAAGGGGACGTGGTCGCGGGGGAAGGGGCAGGGGAAGAGGTCAATCATGCTTACATTTTATTACTGCAATTTTGACTAATGCAAAGCTAATCTGTCCTGGTGCCGGTTTCTAATGTTTCATAATTTGGATAAATGTGCTGCAGGGTACAACAATGGTGGAGCAGATTATGATAATGAGAATGGATACCAGCAGGAGGCACCAAGGGGATATCGTGGCAGAGGTAGGGGACGGGGAAGGCGTGGGGCTGGAAGGGGCTATGGTGGAAATGGTTATGAAATGGAAGAAGCTGGTGGATACAATGATGTGGAGTACTACAATGCACCACCATCGGTGCAAGGGCATGGTTAGTCTTTTTCCTCAGTTTGTTTTTGGATTTGTAACAAAAAAAAAAAATGATCTGTTTATGTAAGTTTCACTTTGTGATTAAAAAACAATTATATTATCCCATGTTTGATTATCCCATGGTTAGTCTTTTAAATAATTAGACTTTTTTTAATTATAAATGAACAATATCTTTTTCATTAAAGTCGAGGTATCCTTTAAATATTTAAATAAATAAATGTACAAAACATCTTTCTTATCATTAGTGTTTCAACAATTCCTAATCTTTCTTTGCATTGTTCAATTAAGATGTCTGCGCTTTCACTATTCAAATATGAGTCATTTTTCCTCTGGAATTGATCCAGAATATTCTTCTAATTACAGATGGTGGCCGAGGACGTGGTAGGGGCCGAGGGCGTGGTCGTGGACGTGGTGGCAGGGGCCGTGGACCTCCTCCTCAAGAGTAGATTGGCTGGCTCATTAACAATGGATATTCTTCGTGAAATCTCTGACTCCTGTGTGGGGGATGAGGCTAGTTATGATTTTGTAGCTAGGTTATTCTTCCATTTGCTTTTAATTTCGGACACATTATGTAGCCTCTGTGTGCCATCATGAAATCTAGTTCAGAAAATTCTTTTGTGAGGTTGGAAATTGCAGTCAGTTTTATGTGAATCTGGAATCATTGTTGTTGAATTTTTCTTCCAACTGGAATCTGTCAGATTGAAGTATAGTTTTATTTGCTGTCAAAATATTTCATATTTGGATTCGTCTGCTGAAATAATAATAATACAATAGTAATAAGTGCTATAAAGATTATAAAATCAACAAAAATTATAAAGATTACATTTAGTGACATAACTGACCAATAACAAATATGTCGAGCGATACTTTTGATGTTGTAGCAAGTTTTGGACCTATAATTTGTGTTGTCTATTGTGTACATAGTATTTTGCACATACGTGCTGTACGTGCTATCCTCACATAAAAAATATATTTAATAAAAAAACACATAATAGCTAACCAACATAGATACCTCTATGCTTTGAAGAGGTCTTTTTTACAGCATGGTCTTATATTTTTTTTTTCTCAAACACACAGGAGAGCTACGTATCATTGCATTAATAGAAGAAGTTTACAACACACACACACCTCACACAAACTTAGTCACCTTCGCGCCTGATTCTAGAACACATAACCCGACCTAAACAACTAACAGCTACAAAGGCTGAGGGCCAGCCAGCAGGGAGAGATCCTTGGCTTCAGCCATACTCCAAAGCCATGCTTCATTTTCTGCTAGAGATAAGGCAGCAGGAAAACTTGGTGAAGCTCCATTGAACACACAGTTATTTCGGTGACGCCACAGCACCCAAGCACCCAGAATAATGAGAGAGCTGAGGCCATCTTTGAGCGCATTGTCCACCGAAATATCTGCCCGACTCCACCAAGCACTAAAGACATCATGAGGCTAGGGAGAGAGAGCAGCTAGACCAGCCCTTTGAAGGATTGAAAACCAGAATTGGTGGGCAAACACACATGAAGTAGGCGGTCGATTGTCTCCTCTTCTTGGTCGCATAAGGGGCACTTAAATGGATGAGGCATGTTGCACAAGGCTAATCGGTCAGCTGTCCAACAACGTTTATGTACAACCAGCCACATGAAGAAATAGCACTTGGGCGGTGCCCAGGACTTCCAAATTCGCTCCCAGGGGCTGAAAGCAATAGATTCTTCGAAGAGAGCCATGTAGGCCAACTTTGCAGAGTACTGACCTAAGTTTGAGAAACGCCAGATATGTGTATCAATAGCTCTAGGATGAAGGACTACCTCTGTAACAACGTCCCAAAGGAAAAGGTACTCCACAATGACAGCCAATGTCGCCCTTTCATGTATGTCCCTAACCTATCTCAACTCTGTCAGCGCTTCAAGGA
Source organism: Eleusine coracana subsp. coracana (assembly GCA_032690845.1). NCBI lineage: Eukaryota > Viridiplantae > Streptophyta > Magnoliopsida > Poales > Poaceae > Eleusine > Eleusine coracana. Next base: position 14,229,264 of record CM064424.1, read on the forward strand.
CTGATCTATTGTTGACAATTCGCTTGGGAATCATAGCAAATATGCGTGGAGCAAGATCCTCTATCCGCTATCCAAGTAGCCACCTGTCCTTCCAAAATAATGTGTTACTCCCATCACCAATTTGAGTTGTGATGGCCACAGAGAACAAAGCCTCAACACGGCCATTAACCTGAAATGGGAAGGAAGCCCACGACTTGTTTGGTTCAGTTTTCCGGAGCCATAACCACCAAACCCTGAGCGCGTAATTGAGTTCTTTTAAGTCTGAGATGCCCAATCCTCCTAGTTCTTTAGGACGTGTAACTTTTGGCCAAGCGAGGAGACAATGGCCCCCATTGGCTTCTTTCTGTCCCCTCCAAAGATACCCTTGTAGAATCTTGTCCATTGCTTTAAGTGTCCAGGGAGGGAGATCGAGAGCCATTGCATGGTAGATGATAGTCCCTGTTAGCACAAACTGAACATGAACAGCCCGGCCTGCTCTTGTCATCAAATCAGCATGGCCTTATGTAAAACATTGCTCCAGCATCCACTGATATATTCATTTTGGGCCAGAGATAACAGATCCTACAACAATTCACTATACAACGAAAATATAGGCCAAGACGGACACACGACATGGCGTCTAGCAACAATTGTTGCTTTGATCTGTACCCTTTGCAAATCTAGTAACCTAGCAACAATACAACATGGCAGAAGGATGTACCCTTAGAAAAGCCCTAGGATCAATAAATCATTCTATTGTACAGGCTATGGATCCTGCTGCCTGAGTAGAAACTGTATTGATGGATAGTGCCAAAGAGATCCCAAAAGATCCACATCTGCATATCTATTACTGGGATAGCCATAGACAAATCCTCAGTGGAGAATGGTATACTACACCAAACAAAACATGTAAGTGCAAAACTTCAAACCTATGATCTATGAAGTAGTTTTAACCCTAGCAAATATCAAATCTCATTCTCATGAAGCATGCTATCTACTGTATGGTAATATTGAGAAGCAGATATAGTTTGGCATATCTTAAGTCAACATCCAGTAAAAAGGAATTTGACATGAGATTTTGGGTGTCTTTGTATACCATCTTCGGCATTGCAGCAACCACCTGTTAAACCTTAATCTTTTTAGAAAAGAAAGAAAAGGATCTCTGAAAGTAAAGGCTTCCAGGTTCCAAGGCAAAAGCACCTAACTCGATTGATATACTAAGGGTGTTGTACTTGTCATCCCAATACATCGAGCATATTCTATAGATTTGATGAACACTCAATGCCTGGATGAAACAAGAAGAAACAATCAATGATTATCTGCTCGGGGTGAGGGTAACTGCAGAAGCAGACATTTAACATGTTGCCATACCGGGCAAAAATCTTGCCTATCTTCTTTCTTTTTTGGTGTATAACCTGCATTGTGCAAATCATCAATGAGATCTGCACAACCAAAGTACAATATAAAATGATCATATGTAAGGGTTGCAAAAATGATTACCAAAACCTCTACAACTTGTCTAATATAATTTAGCTCATACCACGATATTCCTACAAACTGAAAAGATGACATACTTATGAAGAAAACTGAAAGGCCTTAAAACTAACAAAAAAATGTTATCCAATATCAGATATGAAGCGCCATCAGTGACTATTTTTCCTCGAAGCACAAAATTGATAATTACCTCTTTTGTAACATTAGTAATCCACTTCTCCAACAATGGCAACCCAGCTTTCACATATTCTCCATTGTTCACGCCGGAGAAGAAGGCTGACAGAACATAGTAGTTAGTAGAATGCCATTTTTAGTTTATATTTTAATTTCATCCCAGCCATATGAACAAGCATTTTTATCCATCACACCACCACATAGTATTCAATATCAATAGCTACATTACTGCACTAAAAAATACAGGCCATTTTTCTAAAAAAATAATACTATAATGATCTAACCACAAACTTAGCAGAGACAATTATATTATCCATTTAATTTTTTTTTGTTATAAATACCTATTCCTAGAAATTTATTCGCTAGCATAGACACATTGTTTTGTTTGTTTGCATACACCAACCAAGGAGAAACTTTCACAAATAAGAAAACTACTTGTTAAACAGATGTATATTGATGAATGAGAATAATAGTTATAAGTTTAAGAATAAAGAAGGCTGACACCCTGCAGCAAACATGGGCATAACTCATGTTAGACTCACTTGGAGAAGGGCAAATGATCCCTCTTTGATAAAAGTAGCAAAAAGGTTACAACTCTTTCTCAGAATAAAGTAACTTGAAGTCTTACATAATTATCATGCAGTGTATCTATAAGCGGGTCAAGGAAATTGATAATGTTGTCCCAGTTGGAGTTCGATGGTGGTTGAGCACCAACCCCTGGTGACCTCGATGCTTTTCCTGGATGTCCACGTGATGATTTGAGCACCAACCTCTGGTGACTTCGATGCACCATTACTTCCAACGATGGGTAATCTAGCAAACATAAAACAAAAAGAAGTTCACCTGTTTGATGTGAAATTAATTCCTGAAGAATATTGTTGACTTATGGTTTGGTGGTGCTCAACAAAATAAAAAGAAGTTCCTTGAATAAGGACATACCACTAAAAAACAATTGATGACTTCTTTTATTTGACGAGCTAGCCAGCCATCCAAGTGCCTCCAATTCTTTGAGTCTTCTCTAGCCTTTCTCGCTCCATGCCCTTCTTCAGTTCTACTGCAAGCCTCTATGACATCCTCAAAATGATCACCTGTTTTGCGTGAACACCTTTGTTCTTAAAAAATGATGAACCTTTGGGATAGTCACCGGTCACTGCTTCTCTACTACCGAAGCTACCTCCAGGGTAATCAGCATTCAAGTAAAACCCATGCCACTTGGAACTTCTCTATGAATCAGCTTTCTGCAAGTGCATTGTAGGTATATTGATAATAAAATTACTTCATCAAATGTAGGACTTAAAACAAAGGGGAAACACGTATATTCTAGCTTCTTACTTTTCTGTCACTGTTTTAACAGGAGACACTAACATTGAGGTGTGGCTCCTCTTTGACATACCTCTGCCAGAGCAAGCGCCATTAGTATTGTTGCTGCAATCAATCAGAGAAACATTAGAGACGTCCATAGTTCCCCTCGACCCAAGTGAATAGAAATAAAGCCACTGCATGTTAGGAAAAAGAAAACATTAACATTTTAAATTTCTATAAACACCAATCCAGAGACCAGAAAGGGCTAACACTGCATATGGTTCATTACTTTTTAAATACCGTAATATTTTGTTGAAAAAACAAGCATTTGCAATAGTTTGCATTGTACAAATCTTCTAAGTACAAAAAACTAAAAAATCTAGAACCAAAATCAAAATATTTTCTTGAATGTTGTGAAGCTTTGTTTTCATAGAAAGAAACAGAGTTACTTACTTTGGCATAATATCCCTGTCCGGGAGAAATCAGGTGAGCAATAATGTCAAGCACACTGCATAATGAAAGGAAACCGATAGATTATTCTTCAATTCTAATTTCAGACGGAGTGGTGTTGAGTTCATTCCATATTCTTATGAATTCACAATTACGATTACTTATAGCACCGTGAAGCACTGGTGCTCAGCTTAAAGCAGTATCTGTTAGCACAGTGAAGCAGTTGTGCTTCCTATAAAGAAAAGCAAATTAACATATTCAGCTACTATTACTTTGAAAAATATAAAAATCTGACCAGGTTTTCTAAAGCGGAATTAACTTAACCTAAACTGTATAGTATCACTTTGAACTCATCTTATATCTTTGAACTTGATCATATATTCAATCAGATGCAATTGTTTTTGCAAGCAAGTACGGAGTAATAAAGTCTAATGCACTTCTATTGCCTATAGTTCATCTATTCACACAGTATGCTATTTGTAGAGAAATTTTAATAACCTGGAAGAAGTTTCTAGTAATAGTAACTCTCAAAGTCTCAACGGATTCATCTAAAATCAGTGTTGCAAAAGCATCACTGCAACATTTATTAAAAAAAGAAACCTACAGTTCCTCTGTTCTTATTTAATATTACAAATTAAAGGAAATTGAATAAGCAACCAACTACTAAGGACAGTGCTCAGCTAGCACACTGTCCACCTATAAGATCACAAGAATTTCATACAAACAATGCCACGCACGAACAAAAATTTATACATGCAAGATAATTTAGAAATTAAGTTGAGGAGTATCGTAATCTAAACTTGCTGGATTGAGTTAGTGGTCCACAACCAGCATCTCCTTATCCTAAGCATTCTTCTTGATAGTCCTTGTGGTACAGAATCAGTATCAACTCACATCTCATTGTGCATATAGGCTTAAGAATTCCATTGATAGTCCTAGTCTTGATCAACTTAAAATAGAACTCATCAAGTTGTTGAATGTTGCTTCTCCTTCAGTTTCTACATTTAATCAAGCATGTAAAGAAATTTACATTATGATGGTTGATACGGGCTATTGTCAAACTAATATCAGGGATCTTAGTCTAAGATTGATCTTATTAGTCCAACTGTTGTATGATAAACAGGGCAAACAAAGATAGTTTATTGTCACCCATATGAAACGGTTGTATACAGCATGAAGATCAGATAATGGACGACAGACATGTTACATATCTGTTGTATATAGCCTAAAATATAATGCATGAAAAAGAGAGAAAGATATAGTTAAGAACATGCATGTCACAAAAGAAAAAAAGAACGAAAAGGAAGTTAAGAAATATGCTCAATTCCAAGAGCCATGCAACATAGCATAAATATTGTTAGTAGTAATATAAAGATAAAATTTAGAAGTGCTCCTGACATTGGCATTGCATCAAACACGTTATACGCAATCCTTTCAGCGCCATTCATCACATGCTGTGGCAGTGAAAAAATTCAACACAAAAAGCAAGAAATTGGAGAGTTTATTGATAAAACAACTCATTCACATAGTGCAATACACAAGCAAACAACAATTTTACCTAGTATATTATACTCGCTCTTGGGCTGCATAAAAGATCAAATAAAAAAACAAGGAGGACTTCCGCCCATCTATTCTAGCAGCTGAGCTCCACCTCCCGTTAGTGGTTTGTATCTGTTGGATCTGATTTATCAGATCGATGGGGGTTTGGGGACCTAAGGCAATGGAATTATTCGAGGTGAGGTGAGGTGTTGTACCTTTGTTATGGTGCCACAGATGTCGAAGCCCCATCGCCATCACCGTCAGCAATTCCAAGTCATTGTCGAGAACCTAAAAGCCAGGCCGCTGATGCCATCAGGGTGGGGAACAGGCTCGCCGAGGGCGAGATCCATGCGGAGGACGGGAGGCTAGTGCCGGTCCATAGCAGAGGCACCAGGTGGCGGCGGTGACATCACATTCAGGACATGAACGAAAACCCATGATTCTGTTGCTTTTGCAACAACTCCTCTAGGAACCTCTTGTGTGGCTGCAATCCAATCCATTAATCTCGTCCCATCAAACTAGCACAGGACAAAAAGAACTTGATTCAGAGGACGAATCTGGCAATGAAGCAACAAACAAAAGTGAAGGAGGAGAGATCTGGAGCGAGGGCATCACCATAGTTGAAGGCGTCGGGAGTTGTCACCTCGACCTCAACCACGACGGGCTCATAGAGGCTCGATCTCGCACTCGGCATTGCCTCCCTTGTGCACTAGCACCGGGGCTCATAGCAGCACTCGTCCTCCCCTTCCCTTTCACCTCCACCACCCGTAGCAATCTTTCCCTCTGTCACCGCCGTTCGTGCCGTCCGCCCAGCCCCCCGTGCCCAATGGCCCACCATCGTGGTACCTGCTGATTTGCCTCCCGGGGTTTCTGCTCCCGCCACCTCCGCCTTCGAGCACCCGTGGTGTAGCCCTAGCACGCCCTCCCATTGTGGCAGCTCGTTGCATGCGAGATCTGGAGCCGGGTGCAGGCGAGGTAGAGGAAGAGAGGCCTTGAGGACGAGGACTCAAAGGACAATGAGTTGAGGGAGAGTGGATTCCCCGCCGCCATCACCACGAGCCTGGCAGGTCGTGCAGCATCGCCTTCGATCACGGCCTCACATGCACCACGCCTTGTCATCATCATTTGATTTGGGAGCCCCATCGTTGTATCCTCGTCGATCTATGCGATGCGTTGCCACCATCGACAAGGGAGGCTGCCCGCGTAGCCGCTGAGAGGGGAGTGGAGAGGGGAATAGAGGAGGTGGCAGCGCGATCCATGAAAGACAGGAAGGAGAGAGGAAAGAGGACGCGAATTGCGGGCAGGGACGTGCGGGCGGGTAGGGGAGATCGCTGGTGAGAAAAAAATTTCGAAGTCGGACGACACACAACTTGAGAAGTGTATGATGTTATGCTCTAAAAAATTGAAGGCCCACTAATCATACCCCAATTATTATTTGTGCCATAGTGATCAGAATAGCGGGCCCACAATTAGATGATAATCAATGATTAATAGGGTGAGGATAGGTATGATCTCAGGTTAGTGATTTTAGAAAGGATGTTTAATCTTTATAATATAGATGAACAAATTATTGATTTATCTATTCAAGTTGATGTAATCTATCCTATATAATTTATTATTTTTCTATATCTTGGTACCGTTCAAGAATAAAATTGATTAATACATGATTATATAAACATTAATGTTATATTTAAAAATTAATGTTATACTCTATATTTTTACAAGTACTAGTTACAGGAGACAGCTAAAAGGCATGCAGCATGACCCAAATTCAATTTGAGTTTTTGTGAAGGAGCATTCAAGTTTTTATAATGGAACATTCGAAGTTTTATGAATCTTTTGAAGTAATTACGTTTCCAGCTTCAGAAGCCTGTTATAGCTGTGACGGTAGGTTTACAATGTCAAAGGAAAGAGGAAAATGGGAGAAGAAAAAGGATTGTTGTCCGAACTAGACCTGCTTCTTCTGGGCTGAAAATTTTTAGGCCGCTCTTGCATCACCATGTTCTTTAGTGGGCTGCTGATATGAGAGAGGTGGGCGAAGCCGCGACGGGCAGTTTCGCTTTGCTCTGGTCCGCCAGTTTCAACCGCTTGCCGCCTCAACCGGTCAACCCTAGCCCGCGCCGCCGCCAACTTCCCCTTGCCGCCAGCTTCCGATTCGTGACGCACAGCGCGGAATGCCTGAGGCGGCGATCGCCGAGGCTATCTCCACACACAACTCGTCTCTATGCTGGCGTTAGGTAGGGCGGCTCGCCTTATTGCTCGGTCCGCCTCTGTTTTCCCCGCCATGGCGTCTCTCTCCCCTGCCGCAGCCGCCTCCCCGAAGAGGCTGCGGGTCTACTCGTCTGCCGCGGCGGCTGATGGTGACTCCCTCAACGGCACGGGGAGCGGCAAGCGCGTTGGAACCCACAACGGCAGCTTCCACTGCGACGAGGCGCTCGGCTGCTTCCTCATCCGCCTCACCTCCCAGTTCGCCGGCGCTGACGTCGTCCGCACCCGCGACTCCCAGGTCTCTCTCTCCCTCTCCCCTTCGCATACAGTTCGATTTGCTTAGCATTCCTGGTAGTACCCTTGCGTTTGGTTTGAGTTCGTACGGTTTCGTCACAAATTCTCGACATGAATGAACCTTAAGATTGTGAGTATGCGTTCACCCACTTGGGATGTGAATTCGACCTGCCTGCCTATGGTTAATGTGTCTCTTGATGCAACGTGCTGTTGAATTGCTTTGATGGAAGGATGGTTAGTTCATCCAGTCTCTTCGCTATTGTTGTGCACTAATTAGGGGTTGTTCGTTTCCAAGGGTTAAAGGACTAAAACTAAACTTCAGTCCAAATTTTAGCTCTAGAGAAACGAACGGGAGGGCTAAAACTAGAGCTAAAGTTTAGCTCTAGAGATAAAAAAGGGCTAAAAGTAGGGCTAAACTTTAGCTCTCCAAGAGGGGCTAAACTTTAGCTCAAATTTTAGGAGCTAAACTTTAGCTCTTCATGAAAACGAACAGCCCCATAATGTTTAATGAGGTTACAAGTCAGTCACTGCATTTATGTAGAAACATCTGTATGCCATTCTCTCAACTGTTTCCTTAAGGATTTTGAGATCTTATTGTGTACATGTTACAGCAGAACACTTTGCTACTTTGTGTGCCCAGTAATTGCACTCACTTGTATTGTATGCCTTCTTTTCTTGTCAAACTTTGCTGTAGATCCTTGATACACTGGATGCTGTCCTTGATGTTGGTGGAGTGTATGAACCCAGCCGCCATCGCTATGATCATCACCAGAAGGGCTTCAGTGAGGTCTTTGGGCATGGATTTAACACAAAACTTAGCAGTGCTGGGCTTGTCTACAAGGTACTCCCCATGGACCACCGATTTTGAATCCTTCTCTAGATAACTCCTGAGGAATTAGTTAATTGTTCTTTGATGTAATGATGATGGAAGGCCTATAGGCTTGAATCTGCTAAGGTCTTATCGACAGCATGCCTTTTTATTTTATAGAGCTTTGTACAGTAATAGGTATTCCAATTTGCATGCACAACCATGCCTTAATGTGCCAGGTTATTGAAGCTTAACTGAAGGTTGTGACTGCTAATTTTACTAATTGTATTTAGCAGACATTGTTGAAAAAAAAAATCATTAACTCTGAAAGTTGTCTCATATTGCAGCACTTTTTTTTTATATTGCAGCACTTTGGTAAAGAAATAATTGCAAAGGAACTTGGAGTCAGTGAGGATCATGAAGATGTTCACCGCCTGTATCTTGCGATATATAAAAGCTTTGTTGAGGTTTGAACCTTATCACATGGCTAGACTAAAAAAAATTCAGTATTGCTTTTGGTATATCTCAGGTCACTGTTGTTAGTTCCTAACTTCTGTATAACCACCATCGGCTATTAAGTCTTACATAGCTTCTAACAGATTTGATCTATATCCACTCATTGGTGTTATTGAAGGTTTTAGAGGGGTTGAGTTATTTTTTTCTCTAAAGGCCGTACCCAGTGCTGAGAGCTCCCACACTGTGTGGGGTTTGGGGAAGGGTGTCAGCGGCAGGCCTTACCCCCGCCTGTGCAATGCGGGGAGACCGTGGCTCGAACCCGGGACCTGTTGGTTACAGGCGGTTTGCTCTACCGCTGCACCAGGCCCGGCCTGTTGAGTTATTTTTTTCTCTACAATTAACTTTTTGTTGAATTCCACAAACATGAGAAATGGCAGTGTCCAATGGGCCTTGTTGTGTTAAGTGAAAGAGTTACAGATTCAAATTACACTTACAGGGATTCTGTGCGGTATGTTTCTGCAGTTAGAGTTGTTGATACACTTGATAGTCTTACTTTGGTTAGACTATAATACTAGGATGAACTGCATTTGTGCTACCTTCTTTTCAATCTAAAAGTAGTTTTAATGAGAAAAACATCATCAATGTTTGTTGCATCTGTATCATTTATAAGCTTCAACCCTAAACTATCATCTGACTAGTTCCTAAGACACATAGCTAGTTTTGCTTTCTAATTCATTCATGTGTTTGTGTTTTACCATTTATGTATGATTTGCCAAAGAAATAATGTTTCTATCATATAACAGGCACTTGATGCAATTGACAATGGAATCAATCGGTATGACACAGACCAGCCACCAAAGTATGTGAACAACACACACCTGTCATCTCGTGTTGGACGTCTTAATCCAGAGTTCCAGACTGGACTGATCCAGATCAGTCTCCTGAGAAGGAAAATATGGCATTTCAACAGGCAATGATGCTTGCTGGAGGTGAATTCTTGGAGGTACTACTATGCCCCTTCATTGTTGATTTGCTGCGCATCAAGTTTGCTGACAGATTATGTGTTTTCTATCTCCTCTTTTTTGCATGACACTGTTTTCTGCTTATATTGCCAGAGTGTTCGCTTTCATGTTAAATCATGGTTACCTGCAAGATCTATTGTCATGGAGTGTTTGTTATCAAGAGGAAATGTTGATCCAAGTGGAGAAATCATGGTTTTTGATAGATTCTGCCCTGTAAGATCCTGACCCTGTATGGTTCACACTGGGTCATCCTCATCTGAATTTTTGGTGCGCTGGGTTCTTATACTACTGGACCATAAATGTTATGCCTGTCTGGTTGTGTTACCTAACATTTCACAATGTTCTCTGGCATGGTGAAGTTATGACTTCTTTCTGTTTATGTTGTAAAAATGGCATTTAATTTCTTTTCACCTAGAAACTAACCTATGAGGCATGTACAATTAGATAGCTAATTCAAGGTCTGGCATCACATCTTCACTGATTGCAATCAGACGGTCAATGCAGTCATATCTTCAGAGTTCAGACTTGCTTTAGGAACTATAGTATCAGTTATTGTCTACTATTTGAAAATGTAATATTATTAGTTTCTAACATGTAACATTCCTTGTACAATGGCAGTGGAAACTTCATCTATTTGAGCTTGAAGATGAGCTAAAAATTGAGCCCTTGACCAAATACGTGCTGTATCAGGTAAGGAGCCTTGTCTTTCGCAGATTATAGTTGTGTAACTTGATGCTATTATTTTGGAGGAACTATTTTTTTAGGGGGAATTGCATTACAAGACCTGTTTTTAACTCCAATGTTAAGAATGGACCTGTTTTCGAAATCTTTGCAAGAATGGACCTGTTTTCAACAAATGGCCCCACTTGTAAGTGAGGCTGCAAGTGGGGCCATTTGTTTAAAATAGGTCAATTCTTGCAAAGATTTCAAAAACAGGTCCATTCTTAACATTGGAGTTGAAAACAGGTCCTCTAATGCAATAGCCCCTTTACGGTGTTGAGAGCAGCACGTCTTTCCCATGATTTGTCATATATGATGTAATAGCTTCATGTTGCCTCATAAACAATGGATCTACTCCTTGGTCATGTCCTGCTTCTGAGTATTAAAGTGCCTACAATAAAATTTCTAATTATGCTCGTTACCTGTTATCCCGAACATTTGTTACTTGCACTCCAAAAACCACTCCGGTGTGTTGATTTGATTTTGGCCATTCAATTGCAGGATGAGAGGAGCAAGAGTTGGCGAGTGCAAGCAGTATCTGTTGCTCCTGACAGGTTTGAGAGCCGAAAGGCTCTGCCAGAAAAATGGAGGGGCATGAGGGACGACGAACTGTCTCAGGAAACAGGCATCCTCGGCTGTGTATTTGTTCATATGAGTGGTTTCATTGGGGGCAACAAGATCTACGAGGGAGCTTTGGAAATGGCAAGAGCTGCTCTCAAATGCTGATTTAACCAATGCATCTATAACAGCTTTTACATTGGTTACCATTGGTTCATTAAAATCCTACCATCGAGTTTCAGCAACACAGTATGGAATTTGGACATCATTGGCCTGTAGTTGTTACTGAAATTGAGCACCCATATTCTGTTATCCTCATCTGATAGAAGAGGTCAATTAAATCTTTTTTGTCATTCTGGAAATTACTGGAAGTGACGACTTTTCAAGAAAAACGGTGAAACTCGTTATACAATTGTGGAATATTTTGTTTCAGCGTACGATGTTGCCGCGTGTGCATTGACTGGAAGTGCGGGATAAAGAAATTGCTTACATTATGGAGAAAAAAAAAGGGCATTGCTTATAAGTGAACAGGTCAAACTGCCCTTAAATTGAATCTGTACTACGATCAAACTAAGTGATTCTATTTTCCTACTTGAAATGAACTGAGCGTGATATACGCAATATAGATGCATCACTGAATTCACTATGCACGAGCAATCCAAATAAACAGGAAACATACAGGCGGGTTATGCAAATAATCAGGCTCACAGCAACGTGAGATTCAGGACAGGACTACACGTTCAAGCCTTCACACGTTTGGCATTTGCGCAGGCTGCCTCCAGGTCTTGCCGTTGCTCCTCTTCAGCTCTCTGTTGTGGCGCGTTCTCGCCATCACCGTCCGTGTCCTGTCGCGAGCCAAGTACCTTTGGATCGCGCCTTGGTAAATCAGGTAATAGCCGCTCCTTCCCTGATAATCCTGACATCCCTGAAAAAAAAAGGCAGTGCGGTCACACCGAAAATGAAACGAACCAGCAATGTGCGTCCTTATATGGCATTATCTAACGTATAATGAAGAAGTAAAACTCTGTAATAATTAATGAATTATCTAAAGATGTAGGAAGTCGAGAATTTTTCTTTTTAGACCATTCTAGTACAAGGTTTTATTGACGATTTTCAAAATTGTCATATCATATAAAAGATATTTAAGTTTATAAACAAAACAAACTATCTCAATATAAAGTTTTATGTCACGCTTTTATAAGTTAACATATCACTTAAATGTTATGTATCTAAGTGACCAATGGTAGTCAATGAAATAGTAAAGACAAAACAAATTATTCTCAGTAGAATTTTTATTCTAGTTTTATAGTTTAGATAATTGTGTATATTAGATTTCATCAAAAATTATATCTCTTTCATCATAAATTCTATGTCACATTATTTTTTTTGTCTATGTAGCATGCAATTTAATGAGTTTAAAACCATCATGAAACTTGCATTGGGATTGGTCTTAGACTAGTCCCTATATCAAGTTCTATTTTGATGTTTTTAAAACCTCCACATAAGCAACAAGACAATTGTTTGAAGAATGAAACATCCTGCATAATGCATGGTATGAACATTGTTATTTCCTAAAGTACATGTAAGACTCCGGCCGTGTTGAAAAGTGTATACACATGGTTTGATGCACATGAAATTTCTCCTCTCTCTTACTTCATTTCTTACCACGGCGACTCGGAGGTGACTTCACGACGATCGATCGATCTGGCCGGTGGATTCTAACCAAGTCTGATCTGCTCCTTCACGTCTATGATTGGGACTCTGGCTAATCGTAGGACGACAGGATTCCCACAGGAGGTGGCGTGTTCAATTGCTTTATACTGTGACCTAGTTGACGGTTTTGTCTCTGTAAATCCGTCCGGTGTTCATCGCCTGCGCTGATTCACACAATCTTCCCGTGGGTGATTACGATCTGCTGGTGTAGTGGGGGTGATCCGGGGATTTCGGTGAGAAATCTGCCCACCCGAAGCTACTACGGCATCGTGTCACCTAGGGCTCTTGTGGGTCTCAACACATGGCGGGTGCTGCTGAGGTTGGCGAATGCATTAGGGCGCTTAAAGGGAAAGGGAAGATGATGGGGGAGGTGTCGGGATCGGCGCCGCCGCAGGATGAATGGGCGCTGGAGATCAGGAAGGATGACAAGGAGAATCAGAAGGGATATACGGCTCTAGGAGACGAGGAGGATGATGACCTTCTTGAGGCCGATCTGGAGGAGATTGAAGCGGGCTAGCTGAGGAGATTTCTGGCGATGGCCTTTTCCCTGTCACAGAAAAGCTTCAACCCTCGATATCTGTTCGAGGATATGTCTACCGCCTGGAGGATTGATGATCTTGCACAAGTGGAGAGGCTTGATCATAGGAAATTCCAACTGGAATTTAAGACGGAGGAGGAACGTGCACGGGTGGTGAGTGGAGGACCTTGGAGACACAAAGGAGATGCTCTCCTGGTGGTGAATTATGATGGCATCACTAGACCATCGGAGGTTATGTTTGAATCTATTCCTCTATGGGTAAGAGTCTACGATGTGCCACGGTGCTACGATCTGTGGACTTTGCTGAAAAACTGGGAGGACGCATAGGTGAAGTTGTGCAGTCTGATATAAAAATTCCGGGGTACCTGCGAGTGCGAGTGTTATTTCCGCTGGAGAAAGCTCTACAACCGGAGATGACCATTAGGATCAGAGGACGTGGATCTATGACATTTACGCTACGATACGAGAACGTGCCTCACTTTTGCTTTGTGTGTGGATGCATTGGCCACGCTGCTAGAGAGTGTGAGGTGGGAGATTTGGATGATCAGACGGTCCAGTTTGGGGAAGAATTGCGTGCCTCACCACCAAAAAGGCCAAGAGATATTTCTGTAAGAACTGGCCCGGCAAAAGCAGCAAGAAATCTTTTTGGGGCAAGGCAACAGGAGAAAAGAGATGCAACATCCAGCACGTCGGAGAAGCGTAGCTTTAACGTACCCTGAGACGTTAATCGGTCCGAAGATAAGAGGGATTCTGGGGAACCGGAGGTGGCTAAACAAGAAGTGTCCATCCCTGTAGCTGTAAGTGCTGAGCTGGCTCGTGATGTGCAGAGGTTGAATGTGGAGGAAAATAGAGAGGCTGGGCTTACGGGCGTTGACTATATTGGGAAAAGGGAGCAAGCAAAGATGGGCTATCAGAAGGACCGAGTTTCTTTTGGTACAAGCATGACAACGGACAGCGAAACCTCGGATAATGTGGCACAAGGAGAGGAGGAGGAGAAGCATTCCACAGCAGTGGACCAATTTTATGAAAGGAAATTTGGGGACAAAGTAGCTGGGTCCAAGGGAGGCATGGCAAAGATGGTAGAGGCAGGACATGATAGTGAGAGGCCAAAGAGGCTGAAGGCGCTGTCTCCAAACATTCATGAAACAGTGCAATCCCTGCTAGGCCAAAGCAAGAAAATTTCTGCAGTTCTTGCTGCTGTGAAGACCGAATCAACTGAAGACACAGAAGCGGAGGACATGGAAGTGTCGTATGCCAGGAAGCGCAAGGCAGCGGCAACTACATCGACTCCTACCAACCTGACGGGAGCTCATGGAGAGCCTCGTCAGGAGCAATGAGTATCATTAGCTAGAACTGTCGAGGGTTGGGATGCTCCCGAACAGTTCAGGAACTAGTTCGTCTTGTACAAACACATAGCCCCATGTTAATTTTTATTTCAGAAACCAGGCAACAAAAAAATAGAGTAGTGAATTTGAGGAGTAGAATAGGCTTAAATAATTGTTACGTAGTGGATGGAGAAGGGAAAGGAGGTGGCTTAGCTTTATTTTGGGATGATTCAATAAAGGTGGAAATTTTATCGGATGGCCTGCATCATATTGATACCTTAATCTGGGATGGCAGTAACTATGCAGGTTGGAGGGCAACCTTTGTCTACGGGGAGCCGAAAACACAAGACAGACATATTATGTGGGAGCTGTTGCGACGTATAAAAACTCGCTCGGCTGCACCATGGATGATGATCGGAGACTTCAATGAGGCAATGTGGTTTTTTGAGCACTTCTCAAATCATCGACGTCCTGCATGCCAAATGCTAGAATTTCGTGAAGTGCTTTTCTTCTGTGATTTGCATGATTTGGGATTTTCTGGTCTTCCTTGGACATACGATGATAAACAGAACGGAGAGCGGAAAATTAAAGTTAGACTTGACCATGCTGTGGCATCTTCGGCCTGGTCAAGCTGGTTCCCCTCTGTGCAGGTGATGCATCTGATATCCTCTAGGTCTGACCACTGCCCTGTTCTTCTCTCCACTGAACCTACTCAGGAGAAAAGGCCGGTGCAATGGATTATGCATTACGAAATTATGTGGGAACAGGAGGAGTCCTTGCTAGCTGAGATCAAACAAGCTTGGGAGACGGGTGGCCAAGTGGACAACCTAGGGGACATAGCGATGAGGCTAAAATCAGTAATGCTAGCATTAAAGAAATGGAGTCATGTCAAATTTGGAGCTGTTACAAAGGAGTTGGCAAAGATTAGAGACAAGATTGAGGTGCTGAACTCACAAGACCAAAATGAGAATAGGGCAACAGTTGATGGATTGATGAAGCGAATGGACGAACTCCTATATCGTGAAGAGATGATGTGGCTGCAACGGTCTCGCATTCAATGGCTAAAGGATGGGGATCGTAATACCAAATTCTTCCACCGCAAAGAAGCTTGGAGGGCAAAAAAGAATAAAGTGAAAAGGCTTAAGAAGGCTGATGGGGAGTATACACAAGACAAAGAGGAAATGGTGCATATGGCAAATGAATACTTTCAGAAGCTTTTTACTAAGGATGATGCAGTGAACCCGGAGCCGCTGTTACAGCAACACGATGCAATGGTTTCAGAAGATATGAACCAAGAATTGTGCAAAAGCTTTACAAATGATGAAATATCAGACGCTCTTTTCCAGATCGGGCCACTAAAAGCACCGGGGCCAGATGGCTTTCCAGCGCGGTTCTTCCAGCGGAACTGGGAAACCTTGAAAGCGGATGTGATCAGAGCAGTAAAGCAGTTTTCTGAAACTGGTAAAATGCCAAAAGGAGTTAATGAGACGGCCATTGTTCTCATTCCGAAAAAAGATCAAGCGGATACAGTGAAAGATTTCAGGCCCATTAGCCTCTGTAATGTGGTATATAAGGTGGTCTCTAAGTGCCTGGTAAATCGCCTAAGGCCACTCTTACAAGATATCATCTCTCCTACACAAAGTGCCTTCATCCCAAGCAGACTTATTACTGATAATGCTTTAATTGCCTTTGAGTGTTTGCATGCCATCCGAACAGGAAACAAGGAGAGCCAACAATTTTGTGCCTACAAGTTGGATTTAACCAAAGCATACGACCGTGTTGATTGGAGGTATCTGGAAGGTTCGCTTGCGCGGCTGGGCTTTCATAGTCGATGGATACAGTGGGTTATGGAGTGTGTTACCACTGTATAGTACTCGGTCCGCTTTAACAATGAGTTGCTAGAATCATTCCAACCATCATGTGGTCTTCGCCAAGGTGATCCGCTATCCCTATATTTGTTTCTCTTTATAGCTGACGGTCTCTCAAAGATTTTGCAGAAGGAGGTGGATAGGGGAGTCCTACACGAACTTAAGATATGTAGACAAGCTCCAGGAATTTCACACTTGCTATTTGCCGATGACACCCTACTGTTCCTAAAAGCAAATGGTGAGCAGGCTGCTATAGTGGACAAGGCACTTAGGAAGTATGAAGAGTGTACGGGGCAGCTAATAAATCCGGCAAAATGTTCTATGATGTTTGGCGAGGGTTGCCCAAACATAAATCAAGTCCAGGTACGAGGAATTTTGAAGGTGGAGAACATTGCAGTGGAGGAAAGGTATCTGGGGCTTCCAACCCCGGAAGGCAGAATGAAGAAAGGCAAATTTCAGTCAACAAAGGAAAGGTTAGCCAAAAGGTTTACGGATTGGGCAGAGAAATACATTTCATCAGGAGGCAAAGAAATTCTTATCAAATCAGTTGCACAGGCCATTCCCACCTATGTCATGGGAGTATTCAAATTACCAGCCACACTTTGTGATGAGTTAACCCAAATGATAAGATACTTTTGGTGGGGGGAGGAAGATGGCCAACGGAAAGTGCATTGGATGGTATGGGAGAAACTGCTTCTACCAAAATGTATGGGCGGGATGGGATTTAGAGATATGAGGCTTTTCAACAAAGCTTTACTTGCAAGACAAGCCTGGTGTCTAATTCTATTCCCTGACAGCCTGTGTGCTCGATTATTAAAGGCCAAATATTTCCCTCGTTCCGAGCTGGTTGATACAGTACCTAATGCAAACGCGTCACCAACATGGAAAGCTATTGAGCATGGGCTCGATCTGTTGAAACGAGGCATTATCTGGAGGGTTGGAACGGGCTCCAAAATTCAGATATGGAGAGATCCTTGGCTACCAAGAGCACCATCCTTAAAACCCTCCTTGAAGAAGGGGAGATCCCGCCTACGCTGGGTGTCTCAACTGATGAGAAGTGGACAGAAGGAATGAGATACGGACCTTTTACAAACCTGCCTCCATCCACACGATATTGAGGAAGTGCTGAAAATACGCCTAACAGATAGTGTACCAGAAGACTACATTGCGTGGCACTATGAAAAGTCAGGATTGTTTATTGTTAAAAGTGCATATAAGCTGGCGATGCAAATAGACCAGGCGGAGAACAGGGTCGAGGGCAGCAGTGCAAACCCTGATGGAAGCCGTATGTTGTTCAAGAAAATTTGGTCAGCGGCGGTACCTCAAAAGGTGCGCGTATTTGCATGGAGGCTAGCAAAGGAAGGATTGGCGACACAAGTTAACCGGCAGCATAGGAGGCTTATACGGTTTGGCACCTGTGAGATATGTGGGATGGAAGATGAATCAGGATTTTACGTAGTTGTCCGATGCACAAAAGCTTATGCGCTAAGGCAGGAACTCAGGAAAGAATGGATATTGCCGGAAGAGGAACAGTTCCGCGATGGGGGCAAAGACTGGCTACTGATCCTGCTTGACTTAGTGGGAGAGAACACAGGAGCACGAATTCTGCTGATGTTTTGGAGAGCTTGGCACCTACAGAATGACATCATTCATGGCAAGGGTACAAGCACCGTGATAGGGTCTGCACGGTTCCTATATAGCTACGGGGAGTCACTTCACATTGCGATGAAGAACCCACAAACTAATAATGATGCCAAGGAGAAGGTCAAAATATATAAAGAAGAAATGGTGGATAGGAGGAACAAGGAAGGAAGCGGGAGGAAGGTAGCTAACGAACACAAGTGGGAACTACCACCAACAAACTGAGTAAAGTAAAATACTGATGCCAGTTTTTGCATCCAATCAGGTAACGCAAGTGCAGGAGTCGTTGTGCGTGATGAAAAGGGACAGGTCCTACTTACCGCCTGGCGACTGCTATGAAAATGCAGCTCGGTGGAGGAGGCAGAAGCAGAAGCATGTTTAGAGGGGGTGAGACTAACGGCGGAATGGGTTCTGACAACCGGCACGTGTTGAAGCAGATTGCTCGACACTTATTGACGCACTAAATAGCAAGAGGCCATCAAGAGCGAGCTGGGCAGGAATTTTGGCAGAAATCCAGAAGGCGGGAGTCCTACTTCCCGGATGCATATTCGGCAAAGTCAAGAGGGAGGCCAACCAAATAGCTCATATACTTGCACAGCAGGCAATGCGGAAGAAGGAGTTTGTTGTTAAACGTTTTAATTTTTCGTCTTCTGTTAGTACCCTAGTAGAATCGGAGATGCCAGCCGGGAGTGGCGACCCGTGTGATGGACGAGGTCCAGCACATCCGAGCTACGTTTGTAATACTGCTGTGAGTTAATTAAAGGAGCTCTCTTTGTTGCAAAAAAAAAAAAAAAAAACTTGATGAAATATATAATTCTCTTCATTTAAAAAAAATAGTAAAAGTTTGATCGAACGCCGTGTATTTGTAAAAAAAAGGACACAGCCACAGAAGCCCATATCGACAGGTTGGGCCGGCCCGGCCATATCGGAGGGAAACACGACGATTATTTACGTGCTTTTTCCTTCCAAGAAAACGCAGAAAAGGAAAATTCGTCTGAATTTAATCGTGTCCCACAATCCCGAAAGGCCAAAACCCTCGGTACTCCCTCCTCCGCCGCCGGGATCTCCACTTCCGCCGCCCACGATGGATGTCTCCGCCGTGCAAGCCGCGCTCGCCGACAAGTCCTACTCCGCTGTCGCTCCACTCTGCGACGACCTCCTCCTCCAGGTACCAGCAGCCCCATCCTTCGGTGCGGCGTCTCCCGCTCTGACCGCTTGCCACGCATTCACACGATTCTCGATTTCGATTCGCAGGGCGCGGCCCGGGGCGTCTCCACCGACGACTGGCCCTACGCCGTCCACCTCCTTGCGCACCTATACCTGAACGACCTGTATGCGATCTACC
This sequence comes from Eleusine coracana subsp. coracana, assembly GCA_032690845.1. NCBI lineage: Eukaryota > Viridiplantae > Streptophyta > Magnoliopsida > Poales > Poaceae > Eleusine > Eleusine coracana. The sequence goes on from CM064424.1 coordinate 14,248,698, forward strand.
GCCCCTTGTTTTTTCCGGCCTATTTTTTTCTGCCTTTTGGGGGGCTAGGGTTCTGTGGCTGTCGGTGATGTTGTGTGGTGTGGTTCTGTGGTGAGCAGGAACAGCGCGAGGTTCCTGTGGAAGTCGTTGCCGCAGCAGGTGAAGGACGCACGGCCGGAGCTCTCTGCTGTCTGGAGGATCGGTCAGTGCCTCTGGAACAGGGACTACGCTGGCGTTTACACGGCCGCACAAGGATTTGAGTGGGGCCCTGAACTTGCTGACTTCGTCACCGCCTTCCTGGGTATTGCACCTCTATTTACTGTTAGATGTCATAGGTTTTTTCTTGCGCTTCCATTGAATTTTGATGAGTTTGTGGCACGGGCAGGGTATAAACTGGTTGATATTGTCTCCACCATTAATTAGTAGGAAAATCTTTCTTTTGGTGGTTACATTGAGAGTTAGATATCCTCAACAAATATGATGATGTAGGGAAACTTTGTGGTGTGAAGTTTTTTGTTAAACTAAAGTGATGCATCTCCAAGGTGGCACTGTTAACTGGTCTCATCATTTTCATTGTAGCACCTAGTAATTTCTGTGATGACATGATGAATGTGGTTTAATTCGAGTGCAAGCTCATTCCCTTTTGATTCTAAGTGACAGCATAATTTACCTGTAATGCATAGCTAGAGCTATTTTTGACTTGAGCAAAGCTTTGGTTATCATCCCATTATGCCCCCATTGGCTAATGCAGTTAAAAACTGCCAAAAACAGCGCTTAATGTTCTCAAGGCAACAATTGTGGTATAAAAATAAGGAGACTCTTATGTCCTGCTCTGACATACAGCAGGTGGGAATGATTCTCAGGCTGTCTGCTGACAATTTTTCTTGCCTGATCATTAGGAAATTGTTCAGGAATTGTTCATTTTATTTATGATTGCATAATTGGTTATTGTGGCTATTTGATCTTTTTGCTTTTTGTTGTTTCAGAAAGCTACAGGAAGAGGATATTCCAGCTGTTGACTTCTGCATATTCTACAATCACCGTTGCTGATGTGGCTCATTTCATGGGGATGAGTGAGGAGGATGCTACAAACTGTATGTTTTTTTATGCACATTAGACTGCCAAGTTCCTTTATCTAGATTTGGGCATTCAAATATTATTATTTGCTTCCACTTGGAAGCATCCAATATGATGGACATATATTTTTCTGCTTTGCACTAAGATTTCTACTTAGGTTAGAGATTGTTGATGTCCTATGAAATTTACTCATACTACAAACGTAAATGGTTGATGTTTATCTGAGTTTGCAAAGAGTGCATACTTTCTATCTACTCATAAATGTTTGCTGATGAGACGTGATTTTATAGAGCCAAGAACATTATGTTTGGAATCATTAGTGCCTGTAACTTATGAAGTACGATAGACAACACTACTGGTCTTACTGTATATATCCATCCATATGCTTCTTTTTGTGCGTATGTATTCTGATATGAGCTGCTTTATGGTGTACTGATATATTTTATACTTAGCATATGCACATTGGATGTTGTCAAATTTGTATAGCAAAAAAATGCTCTTATTGGTTGTTGCATATGTTGTGATTGGGCATGGTAGTTCTAAACATGTTTTTTCATGTCCAGCTAGTGTTCTATTACTTATGCACAAGTTCTCTTTTTTCATTATTTGCCTATAAGCGGTTGTCCATTTGAGATGAAGACTATAGGTTAGTTGAGGGGCTGGGTCGAATTGAAATGCTGCAGTAGTTAGCTAGACCAATCAACGTACCTTATAAAAAGACTTGAAAACTTCAGTCCATGACCAGATTCTGTCAGTTTTTTGGCTGAGATCAAGCTCCAAGAATTCTCGAATCTCAAAAAAAAAAAAAAAGCTCCAAGAATTCTCAGAACTGGATAATCCTTGCTCGGAGTTTCTTGTAGCTGGATCTGGGGGAATAGTGAACATTTGATTCTGCTACCTTGTTCACAATCGAGACTAAAACTAATCTTAAAATCATTTTATTTTACTTTTCATGCTCTAGATCCAGCATGAATCCTGGAGTTGGAGATCAGCCATACTGGCCCTAAGGGCTTGTTTGCTTGCTGCCCTGGCAGGCAGCTCCTTCGTCAGGCAACAACACCAGCCGCAGGCATCCGAAATCGGACGCCTGAGCGAGCTGCCTGAGCCAGGCAGATTTCACACGGCAGCAAGCAAACAGCCCCTAAATGCCTATATCCTAGTTTGGTTTGGACTTGCCTGTTATGAAGTGCTGCTATTTTTTCTGTGTTGGCATGCTATTTTGTGCCCGCATTCTGGATTTATATGACATTAGTGTTGATGTGCTAGTGTTATTTTGATTTTAAATAATAAACAAAATTTTAGATTGTGTGGTTCAATATTGGCAATGACAAGTGGTTTCAGTAATCAGTATGCACTTGCCTACCCGGATATCTATTTTGAAGTTTCTATTGACTGCTATGGGGCATAAAGTAAGTGAGATTAGTGGACACCAACACTTTGTCTCCACAGACCACAGTTTTCTGCCTTTGTCAAGTGTATCACTCATTATGATACCTTTGTTTAGTTTGATAAGAGTAATTCATTTACTCCATCCAGTTTTATTATGTTGATGTGTAAAATTGCACTAACCAGTGTCACCAAATTAAAACCGGAGGGAGTAGCTTGTTGTATTGTTACTTGATCAGTGGCTTTTCTTGTGCTGGGAAAACTTTATTTTGATTTATTTGTTGTATGTATTGTTACTTGATCAGTTGCTTTCCTTGTGCTGGGAAAACTTTATTTTGATTTGTTTGTTGTATGTATTGTTACTTGATCAGTGGCTTTTCTTGTGCTGGGAAAACTTTATTTTGATTTGTTAATGGCGATGCATATTATAAATTTGTTGCAGCCCCTGTATAGTGTTGCTAGTTATGCAAAAATTACTTATACTCATGAAGTTGATCTATCACTGCTTCTGAATCTTATGACAATAATTGTCTTTATCAAAATGCAGATGCTGTTGGAAATGATTGGAGTTTAGATGCGGCAACCAAGATGCTAACTGTCAGAAAACCAAAGGCTCAGACCAATCAGAAGCTTGACGCAAGCAAACTGCAGCGTCTAACTGAATGTGTTTTCCACCTAGAGAACTGATCCCACTGATTACTCGTGGCCTCATTGTTTTCCAATCTAGATCTTAAGAAACCTGTCTACATATGATATCTAGCTATACCTGATCAACTAAGGCTGTCTTCTGGCTGGGAAGGAATGCAAATTCGTCTGCAAGTGATTTATTGTTCATGTGCTAGCCATTTCTGTACCTGTTGTTTGTCTATTTTTGGGCTTGTGGCCCTTCCTCTGAAATGAGTCTTTGCTCTTGCTTGGACTAGCAAGTTGAAATTAGTCTAATGAATAGAAAATCACTCTGTGGTGTTCATTGAACCAATCATGTTTCTAGCAAAGTATATTTTGCATCATGATTGTCCAAGAGAGGACTGAAGAATGAGCTAAAGCATTCGTCTTTTGCAGAACTTGTTGTCAACTGCAAGTCTGCACCATTAGGCGCAAGATGTTACTATGACTTGCCGATGCGTAGTTCTTTTGGGGCAGTAACGAGAACCTATAGCAGGTTGACCACTGGTATCCTGTCGTGTATATCATTATATGGCTTGTTCTGGCGCTGGAACAAGCCTACTTGAGGCGCGCTGGGTTTGAAATGATAACCCGGTAATATCTCACCCACGCAGCCTCATGTACGCCAGCACGTGTTTGCTATCAAATATATATAAAAAATTCAGTATCATTTTTGTTATCCAACCAGTGACATGTTTTAGAAGGGAAGCAACTACGAACACTCGTTTCCCCATAAAGAATTTGCATATGATAAATTTCTAGCTTATGTTCATTGCACTTACAAAAACTTAACCCGTATATCGACATCACCTAACGCCGGGGCATGTTTAAGATAGTACATCAATGGTCATTACTTTGAACTTACTCGGTTTCATTTTCGTAGTATATAGAACTTTTACACATGTAAAGAAACGGAATCCCTGACAGTCGGCTCCCAAAAAATGGACAGAAGAAAAGAATCGGTGATTGGGATTTATATTTTGCAGCCTGAATTAAGACAGTATCCATGTCCAATTAAACCCCTACTCTATATAATAGTTCTCGTAATACAATTTCTCTACTCAGGCTGTGCCTCTGGCAGCCGGCAATCAATCGTCGTAACCTCCATCATCAGCATCCATGACAGTATCATCATCATCCCCTCCATCTGCTTGGTCGACAGCATCATCCACATTCATGAGCTCCTGCCTTACTGCCATCTCACTGATTGCTTCCAGTGCATTCCTCAGCTCTGGAGGAGGAAGCCTCTCCACTTTCATGGTCTTCAGATTATCCTCGGCAAAGAACACAGTCAACGGCTTTGAAACCTGCAAACAAATCCATTGCCAGATAAGCCCAAAATCATTTTCCTTAGATCAAAGAAAGATAAAATCACACCTTGAAATAGCGGTCGCGCTCTTTGGCACTCTCAACAAGGTTACTCCAGTGTTTATCTTGCTTCAATGTTGAAGCAGAACCTACAACCTGTGGCATGCAGATTGTTATTTGGATTCAGGTAAACAAACGAAACATATTTCTAAGTTAATAGCAATAAAGTAATAACAGGAGCAAATAGTGGTACAGCTACAGAAATGTGGATGTCTAAACTGGATGGAGCTACTGGAAGGTATTGCATGCACCACTCATTGATATCCAACAAAGAATTCTAGCATAACAAGTAGCAGAAATCATGAACAAGCATATCAAGTTCTCTAATCATTGAACTCATATCCCGCATTTATCTTACTTGAGAATTGAGGGCATATATGCAATGTGTGTATCATGTAAAAGAGAACGAGCCTCTGGCTCGCTGGTAGGACTCCAGGATGGGAACCTACTGGTCGGGAGTTCGACTCCCGGTTCTCACCAAAAAAATCCCCTCACTTTGAGACCCGACCCGGGCTGTGGCAACGGAGCGGCCCAATCCTGGGGGATGGGGGGCAGTGGTCTCCGGCCCAGTTTACACGACGGTGTTTCGGTGAGGCCAGGGTTCGGTGGATTTTCTCGGCCTGGCATCGAGAGATTTCTCTATTCGACAACACCGTTGGGGTGGTCTTACCCCAGCCGGCCGTGTATCATGTAAAATGTAGTATCAGCAATCTTTAAAGGTAGGAGAAGAGGCACTTACTAGTACAGCTGACCTTGCTCTAGTGATGGCAACATTCATTCTTCGGAAGTCATCAAGAAACCCAATCCTTTGCTCCTTATTGCATCTTACACATGAAAAAATAACTATCTCTTTTTCACGACCCTACATATAAGCAGTGAGATACAACATCATAATCACTGCGACTAACAAGATTATACAAAAGCATGGAACTGATTTGCAAAGAAATCCCATTTGTAAACACATAAAAGCAAAATAATACCTGGAATCCATCAACAGTGTTCACATCTATCACCTCCTTTGATTGATCCCCAAAGGTTGACCGAAAATGGTCCTTTAAGAGTTTCACTTGATGCTTGTAAGGTGATATAACAGCCACTTGAGGACTAGATTTGAGTTCCGGATAGCGCATTGCCAATTGGTGATATAAAAGAGTAATGAACTCCACTTCATACTGATTCACCCAAGAACCACTTCCAGATGGCTGGGATTCCATCCCATCAACATCAAAGAAACAAAATGGCCCGAAACAGCTGTAAGAATGCCACGGACGTTTCTTGCTGAGTCCCTCTCCATCTTGAAGTGCGCCTTCATAAAATTCGTTGGAAGGGAAGATACTAATCTGTTTTGTGGTGAATAATGAATTACAACAATCATTCCACTTCCCAGCTTAAGATACTTCGAGGATGAGAGATTTCCTCTGGATGCATGCGATACTGAATTTTAAGCATTTGCACCGGAAAACCAGCAGCTTGAAATCTCTTAAACAAACTTGTACCATATCTTAAGGAAAAAAGGAGCATTACTTTAGCATGGCACAACCTCTGAAACGTATGTACCAGTACAAAGAAAGGAAAAAGGAATTTACTTACCCTAACTTTTGAGCAGTCTTTGAAATGACAGTTGCAGGCAACTGAACTGGATCACCAACCTGATAGGGATATTAAGAGCAATTGTCAAGAGATGTCATAACCATCATTAGCAAAACATAAAGTGAAAGTTCATGTGTTAAGATATTAAGAAAACATTTTTGAAGGAAGAAGAAATCAAGACACATAAGCGAAAGCTACTGGTTACATAAAACTATAATGCAAAAACATTTCTATATGCACTACGACAAGACAAGAGGATATCACACGCGCGCGCGCGCACACACACATGAAGGTGGGCAACATACAAGAAAAACTTGTCTGCACCCATGAACCAATGGCACAAGAGTTGCAGGTTCCACCTGGAAAAAAGAACAAGAAATCAAACTTCAGAAACATCAATTGAAACAGAAACATGTAGAATGCCATTATCCAATTTGAAACTGTAGATACTCTGTGATAGAAGTTATTTTAAATGATATCCTCACCGCTTGTGCAGCTTCATCAATTATAACAACATCAAAAGCCCGGGTCATCCTGCTGAAAATTGATGAACCACTGAAACTCAGAGTAGAAAATACCTACAAGTTTTGTTTGACAGTGAGAAGAAAGTCCTAACAAAATAAATCTACTAGAGTTCATAGTTGCATATGACACATACAATGGCCGCTTCATTCAGTATTGAAGCTTTCATTCGATCATCTCCACCGGCTTCTCGTCTCCCACCATCTAATGTGCCTACGCCAGAACGTTTTTGATTGATCTGCAAATGTATAAAATTATTGTAATTAACAGAAGTAAGACAGAAAATGCTTTGCAACTTAAGTCACATACAAGGTAATCCATGGAAACTGCTTTGACAGAATGATGCGCCTTTAGTCCAACCCGCACAATTTTGGGGCTGTATGTGCTGTTATTTTCATCTCGTATCCCTGAAATAAGAAACATTACTTTGTTAACTAATTTGGTCATGAGGCATCCTGATGATAGTAAAAGTCTAAAGAGTGTACAGTAATGCACTAGATGTGAAAAACTTATTAGTGTAGGTATAGCTTCTAAAGTTAATAGTGTGAGGCTTTGAGCATACATGAGGCATCCTAATGATAGCAAGAGTCTAAGAGTGTACAGTAATGCACCAGATGTGGAAAGGTTAATGGTGTAAGTTAGCTCCTAACGTTGGATGACATGCACAAAAATCTTTACCTGTTCGAAGAACACGCAACACAATCTCATCAAGTGCTGAATTGGAAGGAGCGCAGACCAACACACGGGCCCGATACTTCCGATTTGAACTTACGACTTCAGGTTTCTATACAGTGATATTTTACCATGTAATAAGGCGTACAATCATCAAAGTACCAAGGGAGATTTAACATCATAATATAAGAGTACCAGCTCATTTCCAGTAGGATAGAAACCATCATCACCATCAATAGGCATAATTTGATCTCGAGGATTTCCACCAAATAGCCACGGAGATGCTTTCATCCAATGTGCATGTCTGTTATGAAACTCTGCAGTTAGATAGTGATAACAGAACTTGAAGTAGCATCATGTATGTAATATGTAAAATAAGAACCACAGAACTCACAGTAGCTACCAGCATTACACTAATCAGATTCTTATTCAGTTCCCACACATCAAAGCAAGGAAATTAAAATGGCTAGAAATGATAATGACATACGTGCTTTCCAACCATCCCGAGTTTCATTTGGTCGACTGATACGTAGTGAAGGACTAGGATAATTTTAGTTCTTACAATAAAACATGGAGAAAAACAAGGACGAAGCATTTGAACCAACTAATGCAGGCAAAACTTGATCCCAGACCTACTTATTTCGAAGCTATCAGATGTTCTTAGTCATCCCTCCTATTTTCCATGCCCCAAAGCCAAATAAGTATCCAACAATTTAAGTAGGAAATAAGAAGTTTTAACATACTTGCCCTCAATGTCCAGCTCTGGTCCATGCTTTTGAACATCAAATCCTCCTCTGTATTACAGGATCAGATACATCAAGTTTAGCACTTGTGACTACTATTTATATTTCAGATTTATCATATTTTATTTTTTAAAAAATGAAACTACAGTTCCATGTTTATAGAAACAAAGGAATAAATAAGTGAGTTATACTTGGTCTGTATTCTTGCAGGAGCAGAATGGAGAACAGCACTGAGAAGTCCGAGAATGGTTTGTGTCTTTCCTGTTCCAGGTGGACCCTGCACATATAGTTACAAAAGGAGTAATGTGAAGTAAAAGGTTTTGTTGTTGAAGAGTAACGTGAATTTGTAGATTTCACATCAATGTTTACTAGTTTGATGTGTGACAATCTGCACATCATTATTAATTTTAAAAAAAAGGAATCTAAACTTGCCCGCTATTGCATTATTTCCACAGTATGAAACAAGTAAAAAAATAACAAACCTGAATAAGAACAAATGATCTGCGTGAAAGTCCTGCCTGTAGATAACACAGAAATTTATCAGATACATGATTTTTTAAATAGTATAAAATACATAATAATAGATATAAGAAACTATAAATATACAATCACAAAGAATGCTCACATTGACTGCATCTAGCTGTGAATCATTGAGATTTGTTTTGAGGTAATCCATAAGTGGTTCAGGAACATTCCATGCGCGACTTTTATCATCACTATCTTTATTCTTCTCAGCAGCTGAAAGAATCAAATCCTTAAAAGGAAGAGAAGATATAGAGTGCATAGCTGTGTACTCCCGAACTATAGTTGACAAGCTGCATAGCTGAAAATGTTGACATGAAAAGGGTAAAGCAAATTCACATCAAGCATCAAGGAGTACATGCTGACAATAAATAATACAAGGACGAAACTCAGGCAATTTATTAGAACAAGTGAAGCTCACCTTTAGTATCCACAGAAGGCTCTGTTGCTTTTTTAAAATGGAAGCAATGTGCTGCAGCCTTTTTGGAGACTTAAGAGGCTCTGCAACATTAAAATTTTGTATTTCGCCTTGCAAAAACGTTCTGAGAGAAATCGTTTCTCTACCACCACGCTGTTCCACCAATGCAAAAGCATATGCAGTAGGGGTACCTCCTTCCTCAAACTGCAAAAATGCATGCATATTGGGTTCATTAAATGGTGTACTCTGCTACTTGCCAGATTCAACAATTTCAAAAATCAAATACTCCCTCCATTCCAAAATTGTTGTTGTCATTGACTTTTTTCGTGAACTTTAATCATTCGTCTTATTCAAAAATTTATCTCAAATACACAAAATTATTGATTATATTTTAGATTTATCGAGTAATAAAACTAATCATGAAAAAATATATGATAATTTTTAAAATCTTTTGAATAAGACAAATGGTCAAAGGTAGCAAAAAAAAAATAAACGGCGACAATAATTTTGGAACAGAGGGGGTACAATGCACATAACCTATGGCCTTTTTTTTTGGTTCCTAGCAAATGGCAAAGCTAAAAGAAAAAGGTAAGGCCAAGAAATTCCCAGTAGCTTAATTCCTGGAATTGCAAGTTTCAGGTTTCAGTTATGATACACATAACAATGTACCAAACTCTAATATTTGCAATCCATGGCCACTTAAAACAGCAGAATTTGCTTCAAAATATTACTTACTTTCTCCTTGGAGAGCAGCAGGAGGTCATTCTCTGACACACTGAAATCGTCCGGCACAGCCACAGACACCTTGAGGAAACCCTCAGACTCCGAGGAATCCCCCACCGCCCCCTTCTGCCAGTCCAAACGAACCTCTAAACACCACAAGATGCGAAAGGCAGTAAAAAAGTCAAAAATGCTAACAGTCCAGCAGCGCAATCAGAGAAGCAACCAAGCCCAGCCGCCCAACCTTCATCATCGTCGCTGGGTCCCCGGACGATCTGCGCCTTGACCTCCTCGAAGAGCAGCGGCTCGAAGATGCCGAGGTACTCGGCCACCGACTCGTACGTGTTCTTCACGTTGTGCAGCCCCTTGATCTTCTTCTTGCCCTGTCCCCCGAAGCCGGAGAAGGTTAGGTTCAGGCTCGAATTCCAGCTGGCGCGAATGGTGAGTTAGCACACGTACCGTAGATTCGGCGACGAGCTGGAGGTAGTCCCAGCTTAGGACGATCTTGTGGAAGCGGTCGATGGTGGATACAGCAGAGGAGGACGCCGAGGCAGCGCCGCTGCCGCCGGATTTCTCCACCGCCATTGGGGGCAGAGGCGCGGCGCCGGCGGGAGAGGTTTTGGTGGGTTTATGGAGTGAGACCGCGACGGCGCAACTGGACTGGAAGGAACGAGAGATGCTGGCAACGGGCCGGAGCGACGGCCCACGGCACGGCCTGGCCCGTTAGGCCCGTCAGGCACGAGCGGCGCCCGGAGTGGGTGGCCTCGTCGCAGAGCACTGCCTCGCCCGAGAGGCGGCGCCGTGGCCTCCGCTCGCCACGACGGGAGGCGGCGTCGATGGCGAGGAGCGGCAGCGGCAGGCGAGGAGCGCAGAGATGCGGTAGCGGCGACGGCGCGAGAAGGAGTGGCAGCGGAAGGAGAGGAGCGCGGAGGATCGGTGACGGCGGGCGAGTCAGGATGATCTTTCGAGGAGGTGCGGCGAGGCGACGGCGGAGCGCGGAGGAGCGACGCGCCGACGTCGACTAGGTCTGTACTGCGGATTGCGGAACGACAGACTCAACGCAACGGCTGTACTGCGGCCTGCTGGGCTATCTTCTGGAGCCTGGTGGACCGTACGTGCTAACAGGCCGTGCTTTCGTGTCGCCCACGGGCTGTGGCGGGCCGTACCGTGTTCGGCCGGTGTCAAAATTTGTGTGCTTTGGGCTGGCCCGTCAGGCACGGTCCATTTGAACATCTCAAGTCCTGCGCTTGTTTGGCCCCACTTGGATGAATGGCAAAAGCATTTGCCCTAAAACAAAGAAGCATTTATAGAGAGACATTGCTGCTATTCAGCAGGACACTTGGATCGGATCGACGACACCATTTACGGTAAAGAGAAGTTTCGAATATGTCCACTCCAAAAGAATCATGTGCGTGTGCCATCCATAAGTTCAAACTAGCTTGAAAGTTGAACAAGAGACTGAAACTTTATTGGATCATTTAATTTGTTGGTGTACAAGACGAATAGCAAATTACATTGATGAAAAGCAAAAGAGAGTATTAACAAAACACAAACGCAATCATTTGCTGCACACACTTTTACCAGAACAGAGTTCAAACCGCAGGCACGAGACTGAAAAGTGAGTCATGGAGGGATGCACGATGCTGTGACGAAAGCAAGAGCACAACAAGAAGAAGAAGAAGAAGAAGAAGACCGTGGGTGGACTTGCATTGGGGGGGAGATCAGTGGTTGATCCTCCTGCAGTTGTTCCTGATCTCTCCCGCGTTCCCGGTGAGCGGCAAGACGTTGCCCATCTTGACCATGGACTTTGCGAACTGGTCGAAGAATAGTCCCTGGTCGGCTGCGAAGCGGTGGACGAGCTCCATGGTTTCGCGTCCCTGCGTGAGCAGGATCTGGTCGGAGCTGAGCAGTGCGTTGGACGCGAGGATGTTGCGGTAGTACTGGTTGTCGAACCGGAACTGTGAGACGAGGTCCAGCGCGAACAGGTTCTGGTCGCCGCCCGACGCCGGGCACCGCGCGCGCAGCTGCGCCGCGTAGCCCGGGTTCAGCGTCCGGTCCACCTGGCCGTTGTTGTTCTGCCCGTACAGCCGCTGCCGGAAGCTGACGCACCGGGAGTCGCCGATGGTGTGCGCGCCGGAGAGCGCCACGAGGTCGACGATGTCGAGGCCCTGGTTCCGGAACTTGTTGATGATGGTGGGAAGGCTGTCGTTAGGCGCCGGGATCAGGTTGTTGGACCCGCTCAGGCTCGCCGTCAGAGAGTCCCTCCTGCCCAGAGGCACCTCCCACCCGGGCCCGCCGGTCTGATGATGAGTTAGTTCATCAACCAACGTGTGCCAGCCATTGTTAGAGAATCAATCAAATCTCAGAATGAAGCGTATGTAATAATGTAACAGAATTAAGCATCATGCAATATGTGTGATAGGAACGTACCAGGACGGTGGAGTCCCTCGCGACAACGGCGACGATGTCGGCGCAGGAGACGGTGTGCGGGCAAGCGTGCTCGAGCGCGGCCTTGATCTCGTCGATGACCTCGAACCCGCGGAGCGAGTCGCGGTTGGGGTTGGACCGCTTCTCGGTGGTGAAGCGGCCGCTGCCGTCGGCGTCCAGCAGCACGGACGCGTCGCAGCCCTGCACGAAGCAGTCGTGGAAGTGCATACGGAGCAGGGACGCCGCCATGCGCGGGTCCTTGGCGTGCTCCCTCGCAACGATGGCGCCGATGATGGCGTGCATCTGCGGGCACGAGTGGTCGTAGAAGTGCGGGTTCAGCGGGACGAAGACGCCGCCGCCGCCGTGGTGGTGACCGGGCACCGGGTGGCCCGAGCAGAGCACGGACAGAACGGCAACAGACGCCACGACCATCGCGAGGCCGCTGCTCCAGTGACACCGTGCCATTGCAGACACTTGCAAGTGATGGCAGCACTAGCTAGCTTGTTGCTACTAGCTAGATGATTGGTAGTAACTAGATTGTGCTGATGTGAGGAGACGGGAAATGAGCGCGTATTTATAGGGACCCAAACCAAGCATGGAATGGAACGAGAAACATGCTTAAACAACTACCCTATAACACTGATTATTTAGAACAATTATTCGGATTGGGAGGGAGTCAGTAACGGCGCTTTCCAGCTCCCTTCTCACCTCCTCCATTTAGCTTTCTGCGCAGGGGCAAGTACAACCTATGCACTACCAAGCATGTTGAGCTCACCGACCCGGGCAGCAGGTACACGTACAGTACAGTGAAGAAGAGCACGAGACGAAAACGGACGCGGCGCTTGTATACAGTGCTCGCATCTGGCTTTGGCACCTAAAAGGCTTCGGTTTCTCGGTGTAAAATACTCTACTTACCTGTTCACTTGCAGGTGTCGCGTAGTTTTGCGCTTGTCATCGGAATCGACATGTGTCAACCGACACACGTTTGAGAAGATGCTAGTCCCAAATAATTAAACTCACATTTGGAACGCAATAGTTCTACTGAAACTGTGCTGACTCTTTAGGTGAAGCGGTTTGATTTCCACAGAAATCCTAAAGTCTCGCACGTTCCAACACAGGCCGGACCAAGCCCAACTACGTGAAGGCTGAATGTGCCCAATATGATTCGACCCGACTAACCTTTTGATCATTTCAAACTAAATGGTATGACTCATGAATAGAGTCATGTCAAACACTTTGACGTGATCAAATGACATATAAAAAAATAGGCTTGACACGTAAGAATTGACTAAGGTCATATTTAGCTACGCCAAACTGTTTGGCGTGACCGTATTTATATGTCACCCCAAGTAGTTTGGTGTGACCAAAAGATGCTAGATTCTAAAAATTTACTTCAGGTAAAGTTATTTTTTAAATTTTATAGAGAAAAAGGCCAAAATAGGAAAAAAAATTCGCCAGATCCAATAAAATTGGGCTACCCTACTAGGTCCACACATACGTCAATTTGATCAAGATTTCCACAAATACGTATAATTTAACACGAGCCTCTTTGAACGTTTTAGTCATCCCTAGTATTTGTTGTCGTTGAACTGTTGAAGTGCTAGAGTTTGATTCCCCTCTATGTTACTGTGTCACTCGCTCATGTTATCTGCGTCACCATGAAATCAAAAGGCATGGCCGCTCCAAGTTGAGAATTGTTGGTAACCTGTTTGAAGTCAAAACGTATCGAATTTCTGTGGGTATTGAGGATGCAAAAATGGAAAATTGCGAATATGCAGGGTGGAAGATTCATGAGAAGATAAGTAGGAAATTTTGGTAAGGACCTTGACTTGGGTTGAAGTTGACAACTTTTACCCCCCCCCCCCCCCTTTTTTTGTGAAAAAGTTCAATAGTTTTCTTTTTTCATGTGGAGGGTTCAATAATTTTAGTTTATAATGCTCGTATTCTTGATCCTACACATTCAAACAGATATATCGCTACAAGGTTAAAGATCAAGCACATGTTGCCTACAATTGGCCACAAATTTGAACTAGCTTTGTCGATCAGTTCTTCGAGGCTAAGTTTAAAAAAAAAATGAAAATAGTACAAATATAGATACTTACATACACGCCTGAATCCCCGTCTCTATGAACATACATACATATACCCTACCTCTACAAACACCTTCGAAAAATTGAGCTGATAGGAGCATTGCCTCCCACCAAAAAATAAATTAACCATAAATATAAAACTCATGTTAATCCGAAATTTGAATATGGAAGGTTTGGTTTTACAATGAACCTAATCATCTGAGATAGACTTAGGCCCTATTTGGATCCACTGAGATTTTAAGAATCTAGATTTTAGGATCTGTGAGTCCTTCAAATGGGACAGAATTTTTTTCCAGATTCTAAAATCTAGAACCCCGAATTTTAAGAATCTCATAATCTGGTTATACCCAGCTAGAGCTAGATTTTAAAAACCTGATCGTTATCTAAACGTCACCATGTATTTTATTTAGAATCCGGATTCTAAAATCTTAAAACTAAAATCAGATTTTAAAAAATTAAACTGGATCCAAACAGTGCCTTAGTTTATTCTTGGAGTCTTTTTTTTGGTGAATTTCCTCTAGGGCTAACTTACAATGAGGTTAAAAATAATGTACAAACAAGCTCGTACAATTTTTGTTAATGTAGAGGAGCGAGTTTATAATTTGTATTCATACTGAGCTTTGACATAATTTTTAGCCAAGTTTTGAGATCGATTTTAAACTCGCAAAATTCCAGACTTCTCCAATTTGTAAAGTCGAAGATAGCTAGCGAGTGCAAAAATTATTTTATTAACTGTATTCATACCGAGCTTTGACATAATAAACTTTTAGCCAAGTTTTGAGATCGATTTTAACCTCCCAAAATCCCAGACTTCTCCAATTTGTGAAGTCAAAGATAACTTGCTGCGTTGCAGAAACCTGACCATCGAGATCGAAACGAAGACTGCGTAACGTCATATCGACCGTTGATACTAGTACATCGGACGCTACCGAGAACCTCAAGTTCTCAAGCAACCTGCTGCTTTTGTCCTTCCCCTGCGCCGGATCCAGTCACTGACATCAGTCCATGCCCAAGTGACCTCGTGCAGACCCTCGCGGTCGGCCATGGCGAAGGGGAAGGCACCGAGGCCGAGGCCGGCGCGGGCGGGCGTCCGCCGTCGGCTCCTCGGCGTCGGCGGGCTCGGCATCGCGGCGGTGGCGTACGTGGGAGTGGACTACCTGCGATACCTCGCGCCGGCGTGGCACGACCGGCTGCAGCCGGCGCTCTGGGCGGCGCTGGCGCTTGCCGCCGCTGCGAGGGCCCCGTTCTACCGTCACTGGGCCGCGGAACTGCGCGCCGCGCTGCCCTTCCTCGGCTCCATCGCCTTCATGCTCGGCGCCTTCCTATGCGAGGCCATCTCCGTCCGCTTCGTCTCCGTTGTCATGGGGCTCCAGTGGCACAGGTCAGTTCATCCTGGGAATCGGGGCGCAGGCTGAGATTAGCTTTCGAGTTGCTTCGGAGGGCGAGGTGCCCTGGATCTCGTAGGGATTTCAGCTTTCGAGGTGCAATTTGTGATGTTTGTTATGGCGAATCGTGCTTAATAGTGAGTTTTGAGTCGCTAGTTTAAGAATTGCGTGATCTTGCAGAGATTTGCTTGTAGTCTCTTTCACCTCTGTAGGGGTTTAGTGTTGAGTATTTGAAATGGCTGGAGCGTTGAAGAGTTAGATTTGGGCTTGTCATGGCATGAACGAATATGGATAGATATTTGTGATTCTGGACACATTTTACTGTATACAGGATTACAAGGTGGATACAAAGTATGCGACTATGGGACTAGGACTCAAAATCTTACCTATAGAGGACTATAGATGGATAGGTTTAGGTTGAGTGTTGCAGAAAGTGGCGTTCTCAGTGATGAGCATCTGTGCAGTTGATTAAATTGGACCTTTGTTGATTGGTAGTTTCTATTGACTTGTGAGTTTGTAGCAACAAGTGTTTGATCATTGTTTGCCTTGTACTGATATCAGTATTTCAACTTTTAATTAAACAGATTGGTAGCCTAGAGCTTCATAGGTCATAGGATGTTTAATAGTTGTGTCTTTGTTGATCTGATTCAAAGATGAGTCTCTTCCTAAACACTCCCTCTGTTCATATTTATATGATGTTGGGAAAACTAGATTTAGTTCTTCCAATCTCATATATTATGAACGGAGGGAGTATTGCTAAAGTAAAATATCAATGGTCTTTGCAATAAAGCAGCATCTAGAGGTTGAGTGAGTAGAAAGACATAATAAGCATCTAGAAGTTGAGTGGGTAGAAAGGCATAAGCATCACTTCGTATTTAAGGCAAGTAGATTCCACTGGCCGTAAGTATCACTCTAAACTTAAGTGATCGATCCCTTTACCTGATTTAGTCCTATGACATCCTGATTCCTGAATGCATGTGGCAAAACGTCAGGTCAACTCTGATATGACCGGGTTCTTATATTTCCTAGTTCTATTTGAGCATGACTTGTAGTTTAGTATGACTGCATTTTTTTTATGTTTCGTTCAACTGAAAAGTTTATGCTACCCTCAGAGGGCAGAGGTTGGCTTTCAATTGCCAAGGATGTAATAGCCCTTTCTCTGCTCACATTGTTAGATACACATTCTCAAAGTACTTCAATTTTCTGCACTCACCTTCTTTCCCAAATATAAATACATAGATAAAATCCTCAAAATGTATGCAATTATATACTTACTGAAATCTTTTAAATTGTTTAAACAGATCTGCCACTCCACTTCCTGACACTGGTCAATGGCTGCTTCTAGCTTTGAACGAGAAGCTCCCTCAAAGTGTGGTTGATCTACTGAGAGCTCATGTTATCACTCTTCACCATTATTTGATGTTGTTTATTATGCTGGGGTTCTCAGTGCTATTTGACTGTATCAAAGCTCCTGGTCTTGGTATAGCCACAAGATATATGTTCACTATGGCGATTGGTCGTTTGCTTCGTACTATCACATTCATTGCTACTATTCTCCCATCTGCAAGACCTTGGTGTGCTTCCGCTCGCTATCAGATACCTGAGCATCCTCACCCTTGGGCACAAAAATATTATGTTCCATATGCTTCTGATCCAAATGCTATTCGTAGGGTCATAACGGATGATATGGCCTATGGTTAGTTCGTGTTTCCTATCACTAATTGATTTATCAGTTTGTGGGATATTGGAAGTTTAACTTCCCTTTTATTTCATTGTTATTACAGCTGCTGTTCAAGCCTACCCTGGTGAATATAGGATGGACTGGGGGCGGATGAGCTTCCTTGTGGACATTTTGAGACCAACTCCTGGAGAGGGACCTTCATGGTATCATCTGTTGAAGAAAGCTAGTGGTGGTTGCAATGATCTTATGTACAGTGGGCACATGCTTGTTGCTGTTCTTACTGCAATGGCATGGACGGTATGACCTACGATAGCAATTTATCTATATTCCCTATCACTTCATTCAGACAGGCCTGTTACATCTTGTTAAGTCCACTTCCATCTGTTTTATGCTTGTAGGAAGCTTATGGGGGCTGGATCTCTGTTGCGATATGGCTTCTTGTTTTACACAGTGCTCAGAGGGAGATTCGGGAACGCCACCACTACAGCGTGGACTGTGTTGTGGCTATCTACGTAGGCGTGCTTCTGTGGAGAATGACAGGTTTCATCTGGTCTGCCAGAGATGCCAGCCGAGCCAAACGACTGGCCAAGCTTGAGGAGGTTCAGAGCAGGCTGATCCATGCTGCCAAGGATTCGGACATCGATGAGATCAGGGGCCTGCTGAAACAGGTGGAGCTGGCTGGGCAAGAAAGGCAAGGATTCTCACAGAGGGCCATCCTTGCCTTTGCTGCCGTGACAATCATGTTCACCCTGTCCTGTGTTCTCCTTGCCTTCACAATGACCAGCGACGGTTGATTCAGAGTTTTGTAGGAACTAGTAAGCCCCTGAAACTGAACTTGGACTTTTACCCCTGGGTTGTATACATCCGGTTGTGACACATCTGGCACAAGATTAATAGGGGGAGACTAAGCCTTCTTTCGAGTTTTGAGGTCGATATTAGCCAGTGTGATTTTGTTGCACGAAGCACGTCTTAACCACTTTGACTTTGGTGCTGCCAGAAATCATAGACATATGTCGCAGCTGCATATATAGGATGTTATCATGATTTTGAACAAATTAAATTCCACTCTTATCTTTATGTAGCGCCACCATACTTCGATTAATTGGTCTCAACAGGATTGTATAACAGCAAAGGCAGCATGTCAACTGTTGGCTGGTTCGGCTGCGCGTTGTCCGGCTCTCGCTCGTTTATTTGCTCGAAGATTCGCCAAATATGTTCTTTCGGCCGGTCGACTGGCAGTCTGGCACCTCACAACGTGCGCTCCAAAAACATTCCATGGCTTCCACGCCGGGATGGGGCGATGGGGTATAAACAGAAGAGACGTGCAAGACACAGCAGCTTCTCCGATCTGCAACTGGAGCACGGGAAGCAGAGGATGATCGGCGACATGGCCGCTAAGCTGCTCGCAGCTCTCACGGTCCTCGCGCTGCTCGGTTCGGTGAGCTCGTGCCCGCCCAAGCCGCGCACTGATGGCGCCGGGTACCGGCTCAAGGTCGGGTACTACAAGGGCAAGTGCGGCCGCGACGTCGACGTGGAGGCCGTCGTGAGGAAAGCCGTGAGCAAGGCCGACGCCGGCGTCAAAGCTGGGCTCATCCGCCTCTTCTTCCACGACTGCTTCGTCCGGGTACGTCGAGCCACATTCTCACATTCTTACAGTCACACGTTAAATTCAAATATTCAAAGTATACTTACTCGGAAACAGAGGCTCAATTAGCCACACGTTCAATTCAAATATTCAATACATACAGGGGTGCGACGCCTCCGTCCTGCTGGAACCCACCAGCGGCAGCCCGCAGCCGGAGAAGCTGGGCGTGCCCAACTTCCCGAGCCTGCGCGGGTTCGAGGTGATCGACGCGGCCAAGGCGGAGCTGGAGGCGAGGTGCCCGGGCGTCGTGTCGTGCGCCGACGTCGTCGCCTTCGCCGCCCGCGACGCCTCCTCCTTCCTCAGCAGCGGCAGGGCCAGGTTCGCCATGCCCGCGGGCCGCTACGACGGGAACGTGTCCCTCGCCAGCGAGACCCTGACGGACCTGCCGCCGCCGTTCGCCGGCGTGGCGCGGCTCAGGGCGCTGTTCGCCGCCAAGGGCCTCGACGCCCACGACATGGTCACGCTCTCCGGCGCGCACTCCGTCGGCCGCTCCCACTGCTCCTCCTTCTCCGACCGCCTCCTTCACATTGCTAAGAACAGCAGCTCATCCGACATGGAGCCCGAGTTCGCTGCCTCGCTGGAGAAGAAATGCGGCGTGACGAGCAGCAATAATAATGGAAGCAGCGACAACACGGTGGTGCAGGACTACAAGACCCCCAACAAGCTGGACAACCAGTACTACAAGAACGTGCTCGACCACAAGGTCCTCTTCGCGTCGGACGCGGCGCTGCTAGATTCGTGGGACACCGAGGGACTGGTGAAGCTGTTTGCCGACGCGTATATCCGATTTCCGGGGCTTTGGGAGAAAGAGTTTGGAGAGGCGATGGTGAAGATGGGCCGCATCGAGGTCAAGACTGCAGCCAACGGGGAGATTAGAAGGACGTGCGGCTTCATCAACGCCAACACCTACTGAACCTGTGCCACTTGATCAAACTCTTGACACTCAGATGGAGAATAACACGCATGACACTCCTTTTGTTGTAGATGTTCATGTCCTTGTATTATATTATACTTATTGTATATCCCATACAACTTTTTGAGTATATACTCTCTTGCAAAATAAGTTCGATTATATAACACTTTTTTTTAGACAAAGATTATATACACACTTGAGTATACACAAAAATACAACTTGAGTAATCCTCAATTATGTAGCTTATGGACTGGTCCATTGATCCAGGATGAGCCATTCAGGCCTATTCTACATAGGACCTCGGCCCAACTTCGCTTGCCCTTGTCTTCGTCACCCGAACGCTGCTGCTGCTGCTCCACTTCCACGCCGCCCGTCGAGGGGAAAAAGAGAAAAAGCGCCTCGGCGGCGCCGACCCCGCCTTGCCCTCGCTCGTCTCCCACTTCCGCGCCTGCCACCACGCCTCGTTCATCCGTTGCGTCGGCTCCGCTCTTGGACGGTTCGTTCTATCAAGGCAAGTCACGCCTCTGCGGAGTCTAGCATTTCTTTGTTTTAGGGAGCGGGCTTGGGTTTCTGAAATCTAAGGTTATCATCGTTTTGAGAGCATAAATCAATCGCGGATTAAGCATTATTTACACAACTGATAGAGATAGATACTATTGATTTCGCTTTTCTGAAAAATATTCATGGAAGAAAGTGAGGGAGGTGTTTTACACGTTTCAGTGGTTAGTACTGAATTCTATTATTAGATTCGACAGCCAATCCATTGAGTACTGGTGAACATCTAGTAAAACGTAGTCCATTGGTCTATCTTTCAAGTTATTGGGCCTCCTTGATGCCAGCCTCTGGGTGCTGAATGGCGAGGGTTACTGAGAGCATGACTCGAATGGAAGTAACTGGATTAGGGGAAAAAATGTAGAAAAGTCTCCATTCCTTTTTTTCTTAACTGCTCTAATTTTTTTTTATATCTGCAAACAGAACTTTGCTGCAGGAAGCTGCACGACTTGGCAATGGAAATGAGGGCCTGTGAATATATAAACATATCAGAGGACCTAACTGGGGCGATTACACCTTACACCACTGCCCTACATGATGCATTTCTCCACTCCCATTGTTCATCATGCTTCCACAAATTACCACTACAATCATCCTGCATCAAGTGTTGCGTGACATGCAGCTCTGTATGGTACTGCTGCTTGGACTGTTTAAACTCAGATTCTACGGTGCATTTGGCTTCTGGTGAATGTTGCTTCTTTGTGGACCACCTCAAGAAGGCCTCCCTCCCCTGTGTTACTGAGGGAACAAGTGATTTCCGAGCTGCCCTCCGCCTTCTTTATGTTCTTGAGGCACGCGGTCTTGTTTCATCTGATTCAATCGGCTATTCAAGTAGAATTGGTGGACTTTCAGCTAGTGGTATTGAAGAGGTTCTGGAGGAAGGCGATGAGATTGCTGATAGGATACTGGAAGGGAGCTTCTTGATGTCATCTGCTAGAAAGTCAAGGGCACAGGCTTCTGTTGGTTTCTCTGATGGGCTTGAGACATTGACTTTGTGGGCAGTGATTACCAATAGCGTTGAGGTGCAAGTTAGTGAAGGGCAGGCTATGGGAATTGCAGTGTATGGTCCGAGTTTCTCATGGTTCAATCATTGTTGCTTTTCCTAACGCTTCTTACCGATTTGCATTGGCTCCATGGCATGATGACTGTACTTCACTCAAATCAAAATTCTGTGTATCCCCTGTGAGCAGAGGCATTGCACAAAATGCAGTAAGGAAATTTAATGTTGCATTTGTTCAGTAACTGTTCAATTTTTTATTGCGTCAGACTATTAAAAGAAAGCTGATCACTTGCCATGTAATATAATACCTCAAGCCACAGATCATTTGTCCTTTTATACATTCCACTGCCATAATTCTTAAACACACCTTCAGCCACCAATTTCTTTGTGTACTATATTTGCAAAACCTAATAACATATTTTTGTATTTTTACATGAATAACATATTATTGTGAAAGTATCTAACTTTTACTTGTTGTCATATGTTGGATTGGATCAAAGTATGTTTTAACATGTTAATGCTAGATATTCTATTTTTTTATGTGCAGTAAATTATTGCCATTCTTTTGGTTGCAGTGGCATGCATGGCAGTATGAAGAAGATAGTTCTACTCATGGTACTTTATTGCATGATATTCTTATCTCACATCCTATAAAGGCATTGTTCTGAACTTTTTCCCATAACTCTTTTATAGAACTATGCAAATATGGTCCAAGAATTGTTGTTCGTTGCACAAAACCAATTATGAAGGGGAATGAAGTTTGCATATCATACATTGATCTTCTCCAGACCAGGGTATTCTTTGCTGAACTCGAAATTGCGCAATTCGACCAATACATGATGTTGGGATATGTTATTGCTTTAAAGAAATGATCAAGGTTAAATGTGCAGCACGTGTAACTAGTGCCACATGAACGACTATCACACTCAGCGCTTGCTATTTACATGAAACATATATCATATCCCGCCTTAACATTAGAACTTTTTAGTTAATTCTGCTCTGGGCTGTACTTTAGTTTGTTGTACACTAACATGCCGACTACTTTCGTTACTCAATTTTCTTACTGTAGTTTTTCTTAGTGATTGAGCCACCAGTGTTGATACATGATACAGTGCTCTGATTAGTCATTTTTTATGCAAGAACTACATCTTGATTCACATGGTCACACTACTGGCTAATGTAGTCTGCACTTACAAATGATAAGGCCTTGCATGGGTGGACTAGGCCTTGATCAAATTGTGTAGCTATGTCTCTTGATCAAATTGTCTGTTGTCTTTAAAGATTTGATCTCTGTTCTTCTGAACATAGGAAAACAAAATGTCGACTAGGCCTTTTTATATTCATATTTTGGTATAGGCTGGTATACAGCACCAGTGTTTTGTACTATTGATTGGTTAATGCTTACTAGTTGTCTTATGAAATAGAAAGAAAAGAAAATTATTTCTACTGCTTGTGTTTCATCATTTCTTTGCATATCTTTTTATTTACGTAGCATTCTTTCCAGGAAGCAAGGCATTCAGATTTGTGGTTAAAGTATAAATTCATTTGTTCTTGCAAGCGCTGTATTGCATCACCAGAGCCATATGTGGATCTCATTTTGAATGTAAGAATGAATGAAACCTGATATGTCTGTCTCATCATTTGTTAGCAGTTGATCTCGTGCTTAATTTAGCATATAGTTGTTCAAATGTGTTAGGATTTCCCCGCTTTCAGATTGTCATGCAATATCCTGGAACCTGTTAGCATATTTCATTCATTCGCTACTTTAGCATTTACTATAATGGATTGTATGAAATTCAGAATCAACTTCACTATGCAGGCGTCACCCTGAATATTCTACAAATAGATTATACTTTCTGTTTCAGTAGACACTAATGCAAATGCTTTTATTTTGAACCCATTTTATACATTTGACGTGGCTATCATATTTTGCTTGTTTTATTCATTGCTTATTAACAATCTGTGCCATAAATGATTAGCAGTGTTAATAATTTCTAACATGGCTATCTTGATCAGTGTGATGCTAGGTATTTGAGTAGACCAGAGGATGCTATTGCAGCACAGGCAGTTGAAGATTTGAATGATGCCTTACAGCAAGCAATATCTAAATACAGCTCAGGAGATGATGCTAAAGCTTGCTGTGATATGATTGAGAGTATTCTTTCCAAAAATTTGATGAGTGATTTCCTTCAGAAGGAACTTTCAGGGAGAATACTTATATTACACCCTCTTCATCATATATGTCTCAGTGCTTACATGACACTTGCCTCTGCTTACCGGTTCCGTGCCTTAAGTTTGGAAACTGGAAGTTTTCATAGAGAAAACAATGCTGATTTTTTCAGAATGGCTAAATCTGCGGCAGCATATTCATTACTGCTTGCAGGAACTACACACTATTTATTTGTATCTGAAAGTTCATTTATGATACCACTGTCACATTTTTTGTTTAGTGCCGGAAATTCACTGTTATTTCTTGCCGAGTCCATGAAGGGAGAGACAGAGAAAAATATAATCAAGGAAAAGTTCATTTTTACTTCAATTCCTGCAAGTTTGTCAAAACATGAATCTATGCAGTACCATGAGTTCAGATCAACTTGTGAAGCATTTAGTAAGCAAATGTTATTTCTATCATTGCATTGCTGGCCATTTCTAGTCCAAAGTTTGTCCTGCTTGGAAAAGATCAAGAACCCCATAGAATTCAGTTGGCTTGGAGCAGCTAGATTTCAGTCTCTGCATCTTTCTGAGGAAGACTATACCAACCTTTCTGCACGTGAACCAGGAGTTTTCAGTAAGGGACATAAAATTTATATTCTCAGATTGGCTATCTGTTGTATCACCTATTGTAAATATCTTGCAAGTATATGCTATGGTCCACAACATTATCTGGCAGATCATGCTAAAGATCTACTTGAAGGTATCGATCTTACACAATGATTTGGCTTTGCAAGCATATGTGTGATCTTTTGTAAAACTGATGCTCCCAGGAGTTGACATCTATGTGATCTATTATTGCTATCAAGGAGATTTGAGCTTATATTCTCTAGATGATCGCATTGTTGAACTTATTGCACTTTTTATATGCAAACACTTTATAACTGCAATATTATTGTCACTAGGAAATTGGTCATTTGATTGTATCTTTCTATTTGTCCTGATAAGTAAAAGCAGTGACAGTATCATATAGCAGATCACATCATATTTGGATGGAGTTTACTTAAGATGCATACATGGTTACTTTTGCATATGTATGTGAGAGTTATGCTTATGTCATATGTGTATAGACTTTGGATTTGAAGCTAATTGCACGATCATCTCACAGTGGTTGATCCCCTGTTCATCTGTAACTTTCTCATTATGTAAAAATATGCACATGGTTCCTGGTTAGGGTGTAAATTCCATTTGGACTCATTTTATGCCATAAAAAAAATATAGTCTCTGAATTGAACAAATATGTGGATAGTATTAGCCTGTTTGTAGTTTAAAAGTTGTCTACTTTTTACATGGAGATAATCTCAGTTCAGTTATTACACAAGTTGCATGTCTTTGGCAGTTCACTGAAGAATGTTGTCATGTATCCAGGACAAGCATTGCCACAACTATTTTGAAATGGAGGGAGTAGCAAAAAATTCAACAGTTCTTTTTTTTTGAAAATATTTTAATGAGAAAAAACTGAGTATTGCTTTTGGTTGGGCAACTATGTCTGAACATATAGTTAAAAAAAAACTATGTCTGAACAGAACAAACAAATATCGCTGCATAAGTGATGTTGAATGCCATTCTTTATCTCTGATGGGTTTATTTGTTTTCTTTTCTTGGTTCTGGTTTAGGATGTTCCAAATTTGTTAACACGTTTGCTAAGAACTCTGGAAGTAGAAATACAAATCATGCATTGAGATGTACGTGACTTTTTGTTGCTACAAATTAAATGAAGGACATCTTATTCAACTCTGCTACATGAAATGAGCCCCCTCAATCAGGTTATTAGAACTGGCAGTGACTAGTAAGTATCAACACTTTCACACCCTTGCAAATGTATGCAATGGATGTATTCTATTGGGATTTGTATTATTTTGTATTCTCTTGTGCTTCTCTGTTTTTCTGATGTGAATCTCAATCTGATCAAGATTTTTCCCCCTCCTATTTGCAGTCATTTTTTTTTTACCCAGATTAACCTCTGTAGTGCTTTCTATTTTGTGAAACATACCGGAGAAATTATAAGCAAATGAATGTCAATCATTTCACACAACTGACTCATTTATGGTTTGCTCACATGAATCAACCTTTTGGAAATAGTCAATGTAAGTAGGTCGCTCAGAACTGAATTCTTAGCACGTAGCTTCTATACAGTTTGGTATTTGTGATTATTGAACCACATGTTCCTGTTAACAGGTTTAGCTAGACTTTATGTTCATACTATATCAGTTTAAATCTCACTGCAACTAACTAACCACAAAGGCTGTTACTGTTCTCACTGAAAAACAGATTACACTACTACATGTTAATGTGGTGTCATTTGTAGAACACTAGTACTAATTTATGGTGACATATAACTGCCAAAATATGCTTTGGTATATTACTTCGCCTATATTGCTTCTAACACTGGCTTAATCAATGGGAGATTAAATGTCCTCATTGGACAACACTCTATTTCCGGCAGGGACTTATTGTCAGTGCCACAAGCCGAACCTTGGCGGGAGACAAGCTGCAAGCTGGCCAAGGCAAGAATCCGGCTCGGCACAGAAGGAGCAAGAGGCCCAAGACAGCCAACGTGCGCCTCGCCGGCCCAGAATGGAAGAGCGGGTAGTGCTGCATAGTTCACGCGCCTTGCGCTAACTACTATGTAAAGAGAGGGGGTGGATGGCGAGAGGGGTATCGAATGATTAGGCTGTAAACTTTCCCCCAACGTTTAATCCATCTTCTTCCTCTCCAAGCTAGCCTCTGTTCTCCCTATCCAATCCTGATCTGGCTTCCCGGCACCGCGGGAAGCTAACACTTATTTATCTTAAGCCTGCCATTCTGATAACATCCAGAAACCTCTCTTATATGTGCCAATATTCTTTCACTTTTTGTTATGGATGTAGTATTGCTATATTGAGAAACCACTTCTCTCACTTGATGGTGTTGATCTTTTCTTCTGAATTTTGATCTCATAGTCTGGTTTTGTTTGATAACTGTTACTGGTGCATGTTATCTACTAAGCCTTTGCAGTAACTAATTTTTAGTACATAAACCTTTTGGAATGACGTAATGCCACACCTGGAGGCTTGTGGATTCGTTTATTATAATGAAACTACTCAAGCATCCCAAACCCGCGGAATGGTTTTGGTTAGAAATTAGTAGTTATTAGATTTCTTGTATTAGACAATTTTTATATGGCTGTTGCCACCCCATTGAGATATCCATTGGTATTTTGGGGATGTTAATATTTTAATGATCACATAATTGAGATTTAATGTACACACCGATGAGAAAAAAAATCATCAGTGTGTGGGTATGAAAAAAATTAATGGATGTCCACATGAATTAAAATGTGTGGTCCATAGACTATCATTCAGGACTGAAAATTCTTTTTAAATATTGTGTGTATTTAACTCTCATTTTTTGGTGGTCGTGTGGATTGCTCCAGTTCACTTGGTTCCAAGATTGCAGAAAGATCTCCACCTAGACAACAAAGGAGGTGCTTTCACCATTGAATGTGGATTATGCAGGCCACCTGTAATTCAGATTGCTGGAGCTTTGATCCCATATATAACAAAATTGTGTCTTTCAACTGACTAGACACAGTTTACCTATCTGCTATAAATACCTCCTGCTATAAGCCGCTTGAAACCACACTAGAACTAAGAGTCCATTTGTGTTTTTTGTGATAGACTACTTCCAGCTGAAAATGGCTGATGAGTACGGCCGCAGCAGCTACAAAACCTCTGGTGGCAACAATGATGAGGGTGGCTACAACAAGACCAGGACTGATGACTATGGTCGTGGTACTGGTGAGTTCAACAACAAATCCAGCAGCGATGACTATGATGGTGGATACAAGAGCACTAAAACTGATGACTACAGTGGTGGTGGTGGGTACAATAAATCCAACACCGACGACTATGGTAGCGGTGGAGGCTACAACAAGTCTAGCACCGACAATTATGGCAGCAGTGGTGGCTACACCAAATCCAGCACCGACGATTATGGCAGTGGTGTTGGCTACAAGAAGTCCGATACGGACGACTTGAGCACCAAAGGCTACAACAAGTCCAACACTGGTGATTATGGTAGCAGTGGAGGCCATACCAAGTCCAGCACCGACAACTATGTCAGCAGTGGTGGCTACGATAAGTCCAGAACTGATGACTATGGCAGTGGCGGTGGCTACAACAAGTCTGGCATGGACGATTTGAGCAGCGGAGGCTACAAAAAGTCCAACACCGATGACTACGGAAGCAGCGGCTATAACAAGTCCAGCACGGATGACATTAGCAGCGGAGGCTACAACAAGTCCAACACCAAAGACTATGGCAGTGCTGGAGGCTACGACAAGTCCATCAGTGCTGGTATCTACAAGAAGTCTGGTACAAATGACTTGAGCAGCGGAGGCTACAACAAGTCCAGCACGGACGACTTGAGCAGTGCAGGCTACAACAAGTCCAACACGGACAACTTGAGCAGTGGAGACTACAACAAGTCCAGCACCAAGGACCATGGCAGCAGTGGAGGCTACGACAAGTCGAGCACCAATGACTATGGTAGCGGTGGTGGCTACAACAAGTCCGGCACAGACAACTTGAGCAGCGGTGGTGAAGGCTACACCAAGTCCAGCAGCGATGGCTATGACAAGTCTCGCACTGACGACTATGGCAGCGGTGGAGGCTACAACAAGTCCAGCACTGACATCTATGACAGCAGTGGTGACTACAACAAATCCAGCACCGATGATTATGGCAGTGGCGTTGGCTACAAGAAGTCCGGGACGGATGACTTGAGCAGCGAAGGCTACAACAAGTCCAACACCGGTGATTATGGCAGTGGTGGAGGCTATACGAAGTCGAGCACCGATAACTATGGTAGTGGCGGTGGCTATAACAAGTCTGGCAAGGACGACTTGAGCAATGTTGCTTACAAGTCCTGCACTGAGGGTACTTACAGCGGAAGCGGCTACAAGGACTCCGACACATCGAGCAACTATGACAGTGGTAAGAACATCTCCAACACTAATGACTATGGTAACAGTGGGTACAACAAGTCAAGCACCGATGACTACGGGCGCAGCAGCGGCTACAAGAAGCCCGACACATCCGGTACCGAAGATTACAGTAGCGGCTACAACAAATCCGGCACTGATGACTACAGCGGCGGCTACAACAAATCCGGTTCCGACGAGTACGCCAGCAGGTCAGGCAGGACTAACACCGGCGACTACTAGAAACTTGGAAAGTGTGCTTCATAATAAACGTGTGTCTGGGTATTATTACTGCTTCCTGCTAAGGAATTACTACGCATGGTTCATGTGTAGGATGGGATTATGTGTTATCTGTGTATTTTGATGATCCCATCTTCAAACTCGTGTCAGAGGTATTATCCTCATTGTGTATGTATGTGATATGTCCGGTGTGTCTATATATGTACCAGTCTACACTTGCACACTATGTAATCATGCTATGTCCTTATATATGCATAAATAAGATGATATCTTAATATTATACTAGCGATGCTTATATATACTACTTGAATACTATAGTTGATTTTATTTATATGTGCTTAAACATATATGGTCTGGCATGACTATTGAGCACTGTCATCTGACTTGTGAATGAATCAATCAGCAAATGAAGCATTGTCCTCTTCCGATGGCAACTGCCACTCTTTCCTGATGTTCACGTTCAACTGCTGCAATTACTCCGAGCTTGGAGATACAATACAATGACATAGTGCTATTTTAGAGATCTTATAATTTTATTAGTGCCATTTTAGATAAGCCCACTGTATGAATGATATTTAGGAGAAACCACCTCTTTTGAATGCTAAAATAGCCAAAATCTCATGTATAACGTCCGGCGCGAACTGTAGCAACGTTGTTTTCAGGATAAGACAGGTAGCGATCCAATACCGCGTCTACACCTGTAGCCATCGCCCTCTGGCCTCCGCTACGGGCGCGCATGG
Source organism: Eleusine coracana subsp. coracana (assembly GCA_032690845.1). NCBI lineage: Eukaryota > Viridiplantae > Streptophyta > Magnoliopsida > Poales > Poaceae > Eleusine > Eleusine coracana. Next base: position 14,278,208 of record CM064424.1, read on the forward strand.
GGTGAGGGGGGCACACGTGGCTCGGTCGGTGAGGTTGCCGTCGCCGAAAACCATAGCTGTGCTCCTCGCGGGCGCGCTCGGATATTACGCGGGAGATGCGCACCTTGGCAAATGGCAAGCAACCAAGCCGGGGTCCCCGCTCGCGCGGCTTGCCGACACCGCGAACGACGGGACACCAGCACGACGCGCGCACTGACCCGGCCGACACGGCACACTTCCATATCACCTTCCAACCGACGGGCAGCCCGAGCCATTGACGCGCCGGCCAGCCCGGTCACGTCCACTTCATCAGCGCGATGGCCCGGGCTGATCGGCTCCGGATAGCGCCCGGCGAACACCTTGCTCGCAACTTGCAAGATCTTGCCACAAAGAAAATCTGCCGAATGGCCCATATTTTGCTCAAAGTAATTAAGCAGTAGTACATATAGTAATATATAACTCGTGATTGAACGGATGTGCGGTCTTGTCCCTTGCAAAAGAAAAGAGATATGTGATGATCTTGTTTCGAAAACTAGAAAAGAGGATTCGTCTGCGCGAGGGGGCCGTTATTTGTTGGGCTATTTAAAGATGTCGTAATGATATTATTTTTGACAAAACCAAATATTCCTTATTTATACAGGCTCTTATTAGGAGATATACTGGCTACAATTTTGATCGCAGTTTCAACGGTATAATGAAGCAAATGACATATTCATGACTATAAGCTCATCACTTGAAGTCATCGTATTGGAACAAGCCAATCATGGATAAAAATATAATAATAGATTGACATAGATTTATCTCCTTTGTTTTTCTCTTCAATCATTTATTTAAGCAGAGGTCCAAACTGCTGTAATTTGGAGGCCGTGTACTTCTCGGTAGAGCCGGATGTTATGTCCATTTTGTAAATAAAAAAAAAATCTGCGCGACAGACCTTTGTCTCTTGTTACCCGGCCTGGAGAATCGACTAAGAGCTGTGGGGAGAGAGTGTTACGACGCAGATCTTTGTTCTGGACGCGGAGTTACCGCGCGCCAGCTGATCTGTTAGCTGCGCCGCGTGTAAGTACACGAACAAGTTGTCTGCTGGGATCAGCCTAGCTGAGTCCCTATAAGATCGTGAGATTAATTCTGGCCCATAGTAGTATAGATGGTCGACGTGTCGATGTGCCTGTCAGCTGGAGTGCTGGACGGTGAGCGATGGGTCGCGTACCGACGAGCCGTCATGCTGTGATGGAGCCACCGGCTGTGGCGAGATGCATACATGTGTCATCCTACTCGGATACTCCCTACTCTGCCGACAACCGGTCACATAAAGATTTAGAGTGTAGCTTTGGAGTTGTGTGAGCGTTGATTGCTGAAAGGAACCTTGTACTGTTCATGAAGCGCCTCTCTCCCTAGATTCAGTCATTGCGCCTAACCGAATTTTTTCTGGTCACAAGGCTATACACCGAACCTATCATTTTGCAAGGTAGAAGAATATATTAAGTGGAAGGGTACGTCGTCAGCATATTCATTCTCTGTTAATACAGTAGTACGTATCTCTCTTTATACAGCTCTTTCATATTTTTGCTTTGTGTTATGAAACATGCAACACTATCTTTTAGGATAGTCTGTCCTTTAGTTTACAAGTGTCATTGGTCATATGCATTGGATGATGCAAATAAAAAGGCCAGAAATGTTTCTGTTACCAGAAAACAATTAGAGTTTAAGATTCCCACTCATAAGTTATATTATTGCGAAGAAACGTTTCTATTTGGCGGGTCTCTTCTTAATACAATGTTGAGTGGAATGTCTCTTCCACTAAATCGAATTTTCATAAGTCATTTTGTTACAAATTCCACACACCCATGGAGTTTTGTTGCAAAAATCACCCTAATTTACACATGTTTAATTACTCAACATGTTTTTGTTTATTTCGAGTAGCCAATGATGTTCTTATTAAAAATACAAAATTTTGGAAGTATAATCTTTATCTTGTTTTTATAGATAATATGAAGCAGAAATATCAATTAAAGTTTGATGGTACAATGAAGTTTAATATTTGGATACATTCTTCATGAAAATAAGAGGAATTAAACACACTAATAATTTCTAACAATGTTAAACTTATTTAACTTAGCTTCATTTTGAAATTTATATCGACGAAATTATGTGCAAATCAATTAAATATATGTCAACTGGGATGATTTTTTTAACAAAATTTATTGGATAGGTGGGAATTTGGCATAAAAGAACTTATAGGTGAAAATCTCAAACTCTAAGTGATTTATGAGGTGGTTTATATAATTATTCCAAAATAATAAGTAGTGTTGGGATATTCGCTTCTGTATTTCCTTACCTCAGACGCGACCTTGAAATCCATTTTCTCAAAAGGCGAGCTTATAAAGATGCTATCACGATCCCTTTTGTGAAAAGGCGGAGCTCACTTATATGCTAGTATATATCTTTTTTAGAAAAACATATATGCTAGTATCACGATAACATGCATGCCACGTCATTCCTGAACAACACTTTCAACCAACTAGTAACAACACCCGTACCAGAAGTCTAACAAACAGTTGCAGCATCCAGAAGAAATTATTATATAAGGAATAAACGCCATCCATTATTATTAATCCGCCCAATGCAACCAGATGATGCGGACACGCAACTAACTAGCTAGCCAAGTATATATGCACTCTGAAATACATAACAATATTTCAGATTAATATGGTGCACAAGAGTGACATGGTATCCCACAGCTAACAATATCTGAGGCTCTCGGATTGATTCGGATATATATAAGGAATAAACGCCATCCATTATTATTAATCGCCCAATGCAACCAGATGATGCGGACACGCAACTAACTAGCTAGCCAAGTAAAGAGCAAATCAACTGGAATCAACGCTCAGCCACAACCTTGTTAAGTTGCTTGTTACACTCGTTGTATTATGCTCGAGGCCGGCCTATAGCGTAGAGACGATCGTTCCCTGCTATAAATACACCATGTTGGCGTGTGATCTTGGAAGCGCAGTGCAATCAAGCTTCACTCTTCTCTCCACTACTGATCATCCATCAGCTTCCTTCTCCACTTGACAAGTTTATTAGCTTCGCTCGAAATGGCTGACGAATACGGCCGCAGCGGCTACGGCAGGTCCGGCGACGACTACGACAGTGGCTACAACAAACCTAGCGGCGGCGGTGACTACAACAACAAGTCTGGCACCGACGACTACGGCCGGAGCGGCGGCGACGGCTACAACAGGTCCGGCGCCGACGAGTACGGCCACAACAAGCAGTCCGGCACCGACGAGTACAGCCGTGGCGCCGGCGACGAGTACGGCCGTGGCAGCGGCGGCGGGTACAACAAGTCCGGCACGGACGATTACAACAGGTCCGGCGGAGCGGACGAGTACGGCCGCAACAAGTCCGGCACCGACGACTACGACGGTGGTTACAAGAAGTCGAGCACTGATGACTATGACAGTGGCTACAAGAAGTCGAGCACTACTGACGACTACGAACGCGCCGGCGCCGCCGGCGGGTACAACAAGTCGACGACCGGCGACGACGACGCGTACACCGGCGCCGGGGCTGGGTACAACAAGTCCGGCGGTGGCGCCGACGACGAGTACGATGGGTCAGCCCGGGACGAGTCAGAGAAGTACAAGAAGGAGGCGAAGGAGCACAAGCACAAGGAGCACCTCGGCGAGATGGGGGCCATCGCCGCCGGCGCGTTCGCCATGGTACTTTTTTTGATCAATCAGCTTCTTCTTCTCCCCGCAAATTATGACATACTACTAGTTATTGGTATACAATTTTTTTCTGAAACGGTAGTGATGGGCCAGAATATAGTATTGATGGTGCATATATGCGCATATGCAGTACGAGCGGCATGAGGCGAAGAAGGACCCGGAGCACGCGCAGCGTCACAAGATCGAGGAGGGCGTGGCGGCCGTGGCGGCGCTGGGCAGCGGCGGGTTCGCGTTCCACGAGCACCACGACAAGAAGGAGGCCAAGGACGCGGCGGAGGACGCCGAGGAGGCGGCGTCCGGACGCGGCGAGGGAAAGAAGAAGCACCACTTCTTCGGCTGATCGATCCATCGACCGACCGACCGATTATCACTAATCGCTATCCGGAGCAGCTGGCGCGCCCATCAATAAGAGCCAGGCCAGGGTTTCGTGCTTACGGCTCAGTGTGTGTTTGCAGTATTTGTGTACATGTCGTTTTCTACGCTGTATATATATGTACGTGTTGTGCCAGGATATTGCGCTTGACCCCTTGAGAATAAAATCCCTGCATCTTGTTCATTATTCTCCCGTGATCCATGTATATTTAGGCGAGGACTTTTAAGTAAGGTTCAAAATATTAGTTAGTATTCTTTAGGATATCATAGGAATTTTAAGTTTTATATTTTGGACCATGAACCATGCATGGAGGACAGTCAGATTATACCTGATGCATTTGTCCGGCCCACTCGGCTGAACTTACCAAACAAACCCGTTCAGCTTGTCCCGACTGGCCGGAATCTCGTGAAACCGTGTGCTTTTCGGCTCCTCTCGAACGTCGTCGTGACTGGAATCCGAGTCGGGACGCGGTTTGTGACCTAGCTCAGACCGGCTGTAACACGAGCGGAGGAAGTTAATTATTTAGTACCGTATCGTGCGCCGTGGTAAACGTAAGCCGGTTCATGACGCGGTGACGCGGAGATTGAGGCGTGCCCGACGAAGGCACACCCACAGCATGAGCGCTCGTGCTGTGGCGGCACCTTTAATGGCCTGTGGAACGTTGGCCCTCAAGCAAAACAAATAAACCCGAAAATTGTGCGTGACCACGGCGTGCGGCTCCGGCCCGCCGACTCCGCACCCAGATGTCAGTGACGTCCGCCCACATGTGACTGCAACGATATCGTTGCTATAGTCCGGTGGGTGTTCTGTGGTTTCTCTCATGGTGCCAACAACGCGCACAACACGTGCGCCTGCTTTTTTTTTAAGCCTTCGTGTCAACCTTCTGCTGCTTCTGCATATTGACACTTTTGTCTGGTTGACGTTTATTAAAATTTTCATTAACTAGTTACATGCCCGTGCGTTGTAACGGAAGTTAAAAATTATTATAACGGAACATGTGTTGTAATTGATTTAATTAACCCACATAAAAAAACTGAAACTCACAGTAACAGATGGAATGATGATGTAAGATATTTCGTGTCAATTTACAATTTTACATAAAAAAAAACACATGTAGCAAGATATTTTTAACTTTACAAGGCTTTGATCCCTTTACAAATTATTTATTAGTAAATTCATACATTTCATCAGATGTAACAAACATGATGGATTAGATGCTTCCAACACCTCTCAAAAATAGAGAACCTTAAAATCCCTCTGTATTTAAGGAATGTAATATCTTTTTTTTCAAATACACAGAAGAGTTATGTACCTTTGTATAATAGAGAAAAATAAAGGTCCATATATAACTCCTCAAGCTAGGACTATCGCTAGAGGGGTGAGTACAAACATATGACTTTAAAACCGACGCACCACAAACAGGGAGTCTTTACCAAAAAAAAAAAACACATACACTGTGCCTAGCCTTGGCTTAGCAACCCCCTTAGACCTAGACCTTTGAGGCCTCGAGCCCCAGCATAACTTAAGAGGTGCGCTTGGAGGTTTAGGCTGTGCAAAGGCAGTTTGGATGTTGGGCGAGGAGCCATCAAAGACACCAGCATTTCTATGTTTCTAAATTGTCCAGGAATAAAGGATGACTGCGCCCTTGCCATTCTTTTGGTAGCCCACCACCACCAAACTCCACCTCACTGTTTTGAGGAGCTAGTTGCCGTAGGTTGCAAGCCTAAAACGATTTGAATCAAAATTCTTTTGCAAAGACATAGCCGACAGATATATGCTGAATTGTGTCTTCCTTTTGCTCACAAAGTACACATTGTTCTCGATGATCCAATACCCTCTTAACAAGCTGATGCTGAATTGTGTCTTCCTTAGCCCCCTTTTTATCCCCTAGCAACTCGTGGCTAAATAAAACGCATTGCCTAGAATAGAGATGCATGCCAATATAAGAAACACATTCTGGTACCGCTATGTTGCATTCTTTAATGATATATATATTTGTATAATACAGACATTCCATATCATACATGCATAAGTATGCCATAATATACAGTGTGACAAAAAAAACCTTTCCTAAGTAAGAAAGTAAAAAATGGAGGCAGAGACATAGATAAATCCTTTTCATTTAATATGATGACAATAAACTCATTCCAATGCTATGTCTAAATGGTAAAAAACTTCCATCAAACTACCTGGCGACCGAGCTATGGAATTAGCAGATTGGCCACCACTCATAATGTTATCATGTCGTCACTGATATATACCAATGTTTTTTTGACTGTGTGGAGGAACATTTTCCTTGCCATATGCCGAAGAGCAAGACTGCACAAAAGACATGGCGTCCACCTGCAACCACAAGGTAAAACCAAAGAGGATATATCAGCATATCACACTCCTGCTAAATAATACTTTAAACCAGTTAACAATAATTATCAGATGGAATAATTTTCACAAGCTTAAATAGTAAATGCCAAGAAGTTAAATGCAGAGCTTAATGCTGCATTTTTTCTACCAATGCAACCAACAAAATAGTAACACCAAGATCCAGCCTATTTTCTATACCACAACATGCATCTCCAAGCAAGCAATAGAACTCAAGCTTTGTTTCGAAGCTTCCACATCACAAGATGTCAATCGGATATAAAATAAGGCTCCAAGGGGGAAAAAAAAAGGTACCTCTGAAATTGTCTGGCTGTTCCTCCGTGGACGAAATTGATTGATGCTAAGTACCTTGCCGGAGATTGTGCAAGATGCTGTTAACTACCTTGCCAGAGATTGTGCAAAAGGCTAGTCCTCGGCGCTGCGATCAGACAATATGAGAGTAGTCATGTAAGATTGCTGGATTGGGGAAATGCTCTAATATGTGCAAGCAAGTAAGGGAACAAACTGCAACTGAGGATCAAAGCCACATTACAGATATTCCTTCATTAGTATAGTAACTTTATCCTGTCACTTTTTTTCTACTTGGAAGGAAAATAATTTTGGTTTCTGAGTTACCATTGTTGCACAGGTTTGTCGATGCATTGTAGTTCAGCTGCTTGAGTTGTGTCTACGCAGTCTGCAGGTTTCATGGGCAGTTAGATTCCAGAAATAAAAAAGGAACAAGAAAGCATTCACGAAAAGTAGCAACAGCTGCACTGCAACCCACAAAGCTACATGAGAATCCAGAGCACAAGCTGAAATTCCTCTTATGGAATCCAAACAATGAGGCTGTTGTGTGCATTAAGAGTAGTTTTTTCTTCTTTATTATGGAATCCAGTTAAGATTAGGTCGATCTACTTTTTCAAACCTAGAACTCTATGAGCCGATCTGCTCATATTGGCGTGCAGAGGAGTGCCGCCCCCTATCCAATTGCACACCGCCGGGAACCGCATTCCAAAGAGAACTGAGGACGCGAAGATGGGTACGCCGAAGGAGGGATTACCAGCGCCGCTCTGCGCCGACAGGTTGCGGTTCGAAGGCTCGCCGTCTGGAAGCGACCAGAAAGAAGAGGAAAGGGGGAGGTCGTGGTTAGGGAAGAGGCGTGTGCGGCTCACCTCACCTCTAACGCCGGCCGCCGGTACCAGGAGCGGTGTCGAGGCCTGGGCCGTCCAGCCGCTAGCCAAGCGCAGCGGTTGCAAGGAGGCGGACGGGGAGGCCGAGCAGGCGATGGCGGAGGAGCGCAGCCGGCATCGCGAGCAGGTGGACTGGGAGGCCGAGCAGGCGGCGGCGACGCACAGCGGTTGCGAGCAGGCGGTCGGGGAGCCCGAGCAGGCGGGTGCGGAGGAGGCAGCGGGGTCACGAGGAGGTGGGGGAAGAGGAGAATGTGGGTGGGTGTGGGTACCGGTTCGCAGGGGTGCGATCGGAAAGGAGGGGATCAATTGATCGTAGGTGGGGTGGGAGATCGCAGGTTGGTCGATAGTAGGTGAGAGATAGAATGTATTTGATATTTTTTATAATAGAGATTAGTAGGAGAGATAATCACTGTAGTTTGAAAACTGTTCTGATGATCCTCAAAGTCCGTCCAGGCACGAGAGTAATGAAAGGGGCGCTCGCCCCAGGATTCAAAACAAGCAAGGCATATGCCATGATCTGTTCCTCTGGCCCAGGTATACGTTAATAGGAACTCAACTGGATGAACTTTGCTCCAAGGAAAGTCCAGATTTTCTTTTGAATCCTCAGGGCAGGCAACATGAGAACAAGACTCTTCCTTCATAATAGAGGTGCAATATCCACGCCAGATTGTCCCTTCTATCACTCCACCCATGAAACGATCGATCACCTGTTTGTGGAGTGTCCATCGATCCAAGGTTTCTGGGGCGATATTCTCCCAGGATCCATAGGAGTGCGGAAAATGGATGAGCTATGTGCCACATTTCCATCGATGTTTCCTACCTGGTCACCGAAACTAAGTAACACTCTTCTCTTGGCCCTGCTGTGGGTGGTATGGAAACGCCGGAACAAGAAAATCTTCGATAATGTGACCATGGCCATCCCTGACACAGCGACAATGCTCGAGGAACACCTGAAACTTTGGGTTGTTCGGGCGCCAGGGAAAATGGATACTCAGCCCCTGGACGACTGGTGTAGTGCGAACGTTGATGTAACAAGATAGTAGACTGAGTTACTCTTTCCTCTTCTACTTGTAACCATTTGTGCCTTCAGCGGCACTTGTAAGACAGTATCAATTTTGCAATGAAAAAGTTTCAGGTGGGGGGTTTCCCTCACCGTTGATTCCTCAAAAAGAAAAAAAAAAAGAAAACTGTTCTGGCGAAGCAGCACCTCACTGTCCGCACAGCTATCAAGAGCACATAGCTCATCGTGACGTGAAGAACGCCTCATGTAAACACATCTTGGTAGCCGCCTGCCCGTCTAGCAGGAATTAAATAGTGTTTTTAGGCAAAGTAGAATCTGATGCACCAGGATGGACTTGGAGGACCCATCAGCAGCCAAAGCCCAGGCTAGCCAGAGTCTGGCTGCCAAAGGCCCAACCTTCAGCCACGAAAACCCACGCGGACACTGTCCCAAATGGAGAGATCCAGGTTTAGCATCGCATCGTGGAGCTTAGCAAACGTGTCACAATTTTTAACGTTGCCAAGAGAACAACCTAACGCACTGTGTGGTGGCTCAGCGTGCGGTTCGACACGCTCAGCACTATGAAACCTAAATGTACAACAGTCAGTTTCCACCACCGCACGGTTGTTAAACTGCATAACAAATGCAGCATGCATTTTTTTTAAAAGTGTTTTTCCATCGTCCCTATTTGTTTTACTCCCCTAGCGACTAAGTGACGTGTTCAACAGCGGGGAAAACATTTATTTATTCTTTTAAAAATTGAAGAATAACTTGCGGCAAGTGGTAATGTACACAACAGTAATTAAACTCTTGGACATTTACGCACACCGCGATATAACTCATCAAAATCCCCGTGAACACTACTAAAAAAAGCCTATAGCAACGGTAGAAAATTTACCGTAACGATGATACAAAAAAGAATCGCAGCTATAAATCATAAACCGTTTTCAATGGCGGCCTGTATAGCTACCCGCTGCTACTGTATTTTATAGCGGCGACCCATTTATCCACTTGCCGCTATTATTTTGGTCCATGGACCACTTAACTGGCAACCCAGTACTCATCTGTTGGCTATATATAAATCAAACCCTATTAGAGCGTCTCTCCTCCATCTAGCAGGGTCTCTCTCTCTCTCCCTCTCCACACACACATCGCCGCCTCTCCTCGAGGTCGCTGCCCCCTCCTCTGGCCAGCCTGTGCCGCCCCTCCTCTTGTGGCCCCCGCCGCCCCTCCTCTGACCGGCCCACACAGCCCCTCCTTCGGTGGCCCTACGTGGCCCGCACCACCCCTCTTCCGATGGCCCCTCCTTCTGCCGGCCTGTGCCACCCCCTCCTTCGGTGGCCTCACGGTGGCGACACGTGGGCGGATTTGGCGCGCGGGCTTCGGCTCGTACGGTGGCGATGGACAAGCGGGCGGATCTAGCATACGGGCTCTGGCTCGGGTGGCGCGTGGGCAGTCCCTCGGCTAGGGTTTTGCAGGCGAGTGATGGTGGATCCTTCGGCATCGCAGGTGGGCGTTGGCAGATACGGAGGTGTGCGGCTTGGATCCGGCGGCTCGACTTCTGCAACAGGGCGGCAGATTTGGCCGGACACTCCCTCCCCAACAACCGGCACCGCCCCTCCTCGGCTCTTCCTCCTTCTCCCTCTTCCATGGCAATGGGCAAAGGTGGCGGCGATGAGGTCGTCCCTCCCCGGTCAGACACTGCCTTCCCGACAGCAAAGGTGGTTGGTGGTGCGGCTCGGATCCCCCTCCTCTGCCTCCTCGCCGAGGCGGACCCCCTCCCCCCTCCCTAGCGCAGTTGCGGTGGCCCCTCTCCAGCGCGGTGGCGGCGAGGGCAAGTCTGGCTGCGACGGTGCATGGCGTTACTAATGTTCTTTTTTAGCTGCGGCTGGTTTGATCCATAGGTTGTCCGCGGTTGTAACTCATGATTTTTAGCTATGATTGTGTAGCGGGGTTTGATTGACCTACCGATACAGTGATTTTTTCTCATGCCTTATAGTCTGTTTTTGTGGTAGTGGAATCAACTACCACAGCAAAGTTGCTCGCCATCTGTTTCATTGAATATTATAATACTAATTAGAAGTATTAAATATAGATTATTAATAAAACTCAGTCCATAATCCTTATGAGACGAATCTATTAAAACTAATTAGGTCATAATTAGATAATATGATGCTACAGTAAACATCTCTTAATGATGACTTAAGTAATTTTAATAAATTTATCATGCTGATACGTATTCAACTCTGTAATTAATTTTATATTTAATATATATTTAATAATCATATATAACGTTTGAATAATGATGTGACCCCACTAAAATTTAGATCCCAAGAAAAAAACACACCTAAACTCGTACCAGTACCGTACCGGACTACCGGTGAAGCATTCCATTTCTTCTGCCCATTACGCTTTCAACAGCAAGAGAAGAAGAAAAAATTTCATCTTTGTATACGGACCACGGCGCAGCGTATTTAGCTTAAATATGAACGCGCCTTCTCCCTGTTTTGGATACGTCTAATGGCCGTGTGGAAATGGTCTGATCGTTCGTACCAACCTGCCGCACACCAGCCAATAAATGAAAAGTATCCAGGGGTGCCGCAGTGTTCTTTTGCTCCCTATAAATATCGGCTCTGCAGGGCGCCGCAGTGTATCCAGTTAGTCGAGATCCTCAGAGTCATTTGCAGGAAAAACCTTAGTTTCTATCTTTGACACGTAGTCATGGCCGAGGAGAAGCAGCACCGCCACCATCTGTTCCACCGCCACAAGGAAGAGCAGAATTCCGGCGGTGAGGTTGACTTCGAGAAGAAGGAGAAGCACCACAAGCACCTGGAGCAGCTCGGGGGCCTCGGAGCCGTAGCCGCTGGTGCATACGCCATTGTAAGTAATCTTTGTTGCTCCTTTGTAAGTGACATAATTATGCAGCAAAAGGATACACGACTCTCCATTTTCAGCTCTTGATTTGTGAGATTTTATTTGTGTGACCGCGCAGCACGAGAAGCACAAGGCCAAGAAGGACCCTGAGAATGCAAAGAGTCACCGGATCAAGGAGGAGGTCGCTGCCGTCGCTGCCGTGGGCTCAGCGGGGTTTGCCTTCCACGAGCACCACCAGAAGAAGGACGCCAAGAAGCAGGGCCAGAACTGAAGACATTATTGGTTGAATAAGTGCGAACATGTATACAGTACAGCGCAATTCGGTTGTGTCCGTGAACAGGATCATCTTGGTGTCTTGTTTTATTGAGATGATATGATTTTTGTTTGAATAATTTGAACTGGAGTTGTTGTAATAAGTTGTGTCTCGGATAAAATGATTGTAACATATATATGCCACTTATTAAGAAGAATTGATTTGAGAGACATAAAATGGTAAATTTAAATATATCTTGGTCTCACATATATATGCCACTTATTAAGCACGGCCTCGTTGGCGAGCCGGTTGAACATCCCCGCGACGCCCTTGTCACTGCCGAGCCCGTTCCACACGACAGCAGCCGCGCGTCGGTGGCCGACTTGATGACGTTGTCCATGACTCCATGCATGAGGAAGACGTAGGCCGTGACCTCGTTGGCGTGCCGGCCCGCGTGCAGCTGCTCCAACGTCCTCATGCTCAGCAGCTTGTACTCCGTCGAGTCGTCGACGGCGAACGCCGGGAGGTGGAGCGTCATGTGGCTGAACCGGACGTCGTGCAGGCTGCTCGTGCGGCTCGGCTTGAACTCAATGCTGGTCCAGCTCGGTCGCCGACGGGACGAACTCGTCCAGTGGGCCCGTGCGGCGGCACAGCAGGCGGGAAGGGCTGCACAATTGATGACGTGATTTTAATATTGGCAGTGATTAGATCTTCCTCATACATAGAAAAAGCCAATTTTTTCAATTTGAAAAAGTGAAATGTACCAAGTTACGAAACGAAGCAGAGGGGAAAAGAGACTATCGAAGAACATTTTCGTCATTGCAATATCTCTTCCTTCACTATATAGTATATAAATAATAACCGACATATATAGCCCACATAGTTCATCTCTATCCAAGCAAAGCATTCTTCTTCGAAAGTACTCCCTCTGTTCTTACATTATTGTCACTATTGATTTTTTTAGTTAACTTTAACCATTTATTTTATTTAAAATATTATTTTAAATATGTAAAATTTTAAGTCATACTTTAATTTTCTTTAATAATAAAACAAATTATCATAATATATATAATATTTATTAAATTTTTTTGAATAAGACGAATGGTTAAAGTTAAAAAAAAATCAATAACAACAACAGAGTAGCTAGCAGTGATCATGTCGGACGACGACGAGGAGCACAGCTCCCGCGGCCTGTTCCACCGCCGCAAGGAGGAAGATCAGGAGAGCACGACGTGGAGGTCAACTATGAGAAGAAGGAGAAACACCACAAGCACATGCAGCAACTCGGCACTCTAGGTGCCCTCGCCGCCGGCGCATACGCTGTGATAATATAATCGATCCGAGCTCACGAACTTTATTATGACATATACATGCGTGCAATGGTGCTGATGAACAGCATACGGCACGTATATATGGTACTTTACGTGCCTCACATTGTTCAGATCTTGATCTTTGTCTGTCGTTTATGTTCGAGCTGAGAGCAGCATGAGAAGCACCAGGCCAAGAAGGATCCTGAGAACGAGAAAAGCCACATGATCAAGGAGGAGGTGGCCGCCGTCGCCGCCCTGGGCGCCGCCGGCTACGCCTTCCATGAGCACCACCAGAAGAAGGATGCCAAGAAGCGTTGCGAAGAAGACGACGAGTGAACGCTCAAGCGTGGAGTCCTAGACATTTCTGTAAACAAAGGATGATGGCGTCAATTGGAGCGTGCAACCATTTTTCTTGCTACTAGAATTTGTTCATACAATAGAATCTTTCCATGGCCTCGTTGCCGACAAGATGAAGTTGACTTGTAGCCCTGAGTCTGAATAAATTGATCAAAATCCCTATCAATTTTTCACGGACTCAGCATATCTGAACCGTTTCAATACGTGAATGTCCGGTACAGTTACCCTGATCCACACTCTAAATCTCTAATTACTCTTGCCTGGAAATCTCTTGGATCACCAAACCTCTAGCCCTATGTATGGTGGCAAGGAAGAGGCACACGTGCTCTTCCAGCTCCTCGGCGAGCCTCCTCGAGCTCGAGCAACTCCTCCTCAGCTCCCTCACCATCTCCACAACCGACCTCCTCTCCTCCACTCTCTCCACGCAGCACATCGCCATGGCGTTCTCCCGCTCAATGCCGTCGGAGAGCCGCGCCACGAGGTGGCTCACCGTGTCGAGGTCCCTGCCGAGGACGAACGTCCCCTTCGCCGCGACATCGAGCTGCTCCCGCAGCCGCAGCAACGACGTGGCCATGCCGTGCGGCTTCTTCTCCGCCGCGCTCGCCGTGACCCGCCGCCTCTTTAGCGCGATCGGGCACAGCCCCGCCGCCGCCGGCCCGACGAGGAGACCGAGGAACATCATGTGAGGCGCCGCGCTGATGGCGATTGCCGCGGCTGCACCGCACGCCACGACGAGGCAGGTCTTGAAGAGCTTCTTCAATGCCTTCAGGACCTTGATCTTCTGGGCCACCTTCCTTTGGCTCGATCTGATGCTTTGGAGCACGGAGGAGTACCTGTCGTGGATCTGCCTGAAATTGCTGCGTGTCGCCGTGCAGAACGAGTTGCTTCTGACAGGGAAGGGGTTGTTGATAAGTGCAAGAGCAGCACTAGTGCTAGTGCTGGCCGTACTGCCGTCAGCCATGCTTGCAAGGAAGCTGTCCATGGATTGGTAGTTGCTTTGGGCGCTCTCGAGGTTCCTGAGCAGCTGAATGCACATCTCCGAGGCCTCGGCGCTGGCGTCGAAGTAACCCGACAGTGCGAGCTCGATCTCCGAAGAAGTTCTTTGGTGCATCATCACGTTCTCAAGCACCGGAGGGGTGAACTCCTGCTGCAGTCCTTTTATTTCTTCCTCACGTTGCTGCTTGTTTGATAGGAAGCGTGCATTGGATTGCGTCCGCAGCGTGTTGTTGTACTCCTCGGCTATGTCCATGGCTTCCTGTGAGAGCACCGGCATCTCCACCCTTTCTGCAAAGAAAAAAATCACTAATTTTCAGCATACAAACTCAAGAGAGAAGGAAAACTTCAGACAATCTTTTGCCTGTTTAACTTAACTGACAAGCGACAAACATGTTAATAGTAGTAGTGGCCCCAGATCACTGCTCACAGAAAAGAATAACATTTCGAAACTCAATGCTCTGTTCTTGCATCGTCTCACCTTTTGATGGACAGCTTGAATGTTCAGGCCCCAGCACCATCGCCTTTAACCCTTTCCAAATTCCAAGTCCCTGATCCTTTGAAGCACTGTTTACCTCCAGTCCAGTGCAGATCCTTGCCTTGACTTGGAACTCACCTCACCGGCCCAAGCTTTATATGCAAGCACCATAACGCATAAAAGATCTTGGGTTTTGTCCTATGCCACTAACCCCCAAAAGCCGTGTCCTAACTTATGCTACTCGGTTTGCCTTGCTGCACCGGTGACACCCCAGGATATCAGGGGCAACAACATGTATCTCCAGGTTCTCAGTTTGAGGCGGTTTTCAGCTGCGTCCTTCGGTGACCAACTCCTGCACTCCACACCGGTATCTTCAGCTCTGTCCTTTCCCGGCCGCCATACTGGAGCCCTTTGGATTGTGTGCAAGTTTCTAGGTGTGGTTGCACGGAGGCTGCTGAGATGATCCAGGAAGAGAATCTCGCAACAGCTCAGGTGGTTCAGGTGTACAAATTGCCAGAAACAGCTACCGTTCTAATGGTCACGGCTTGTCCAACGCACGGCCTTTTTCCGTTGATGCTACATGCGCACGTTGCTAGTTTTTTGACCATGGCTCGATCGCTTCCTCAGAACAGTCTATAAGATAAGAATGGACCACAAAGACCAAAGAATTTGGCTCCGAACGGATGTGCTAGCGTGGTACAGATTAGCTAATTCACGTAAGAAATTAAATAAACCAGCCAATGGGTCACATAGGAGTGAATATATGTAGTCAATACTCAATTACTTTTTTTCGTTCTTAAAATTATTATCACTGTCAATTTTTTTACTTACGTTTGATTATTTCTTGTAATTGTTTTATAAAAAAATATATATTATTTTATGGTTTCATCACTTGAGAAATTAAAATATAACTTATAATTTATATATTTGAAAAACTATTTTATATAAAACAAATATTCAATAAACAACCGCTATAATAATTTTGAAAATAGAGCGAGTAACTTCCTATGGAAGCTAAAGGAAAAAAACTGTCTACACTGAAGGTAGCATTCTGTTGTTGTGAGATGAAGAAAGTTCTTAGTTTTTGAAAACTTGATGAGGATACCACACAAGACATCGGGAAACAGCTGCCAGGTGGTGATTTAAATTCAAAATATAATATTTCAGGAATTGATTTTTATTTCCATTTGGCGGATTCAAACCCCGGTTTGCAGAATGGCAATCAGACGTGCTGCCACTTAGCTTGAATTTTTTCTGTCCTTTGGCCCTGGATCTTAGTTGCCATAAATTTAATTATTAAATTTAAAATTCAAATTCGAAAGTTAACTTTCAACCAATTTATCAAACATCAGAATGTGATTGGGAGGAAAGAATTACCAGGGTACTAACAATTGAAGAATTCCTGTAACTGGTAACAAACTTTCTTTAAACCCTTTTTTGCAATTAGCTTTTCTTTAGACCCTAGTTGCTGCGAACCATGCGGAGAAGAGATGGTAAACGTGTGCACTTGCAGTCTATGGGAATGGTCGCAACCTACTGCTACTGGATTCCAACTTTTGTGTTCCTGGTACTTCCGATGTCACTTTGCCACATTGGAAATAATGCACTTCTGTTGCTTGCACAGGAGGAGCTAGGATTTCTAGCTTTGCTGATAACACAAACAAACAAGGGAGCCTCAACAGAAAAGCTTGAGGTTGTAAATCTTGTAGTTCAATGCATGACATCACACATGTGTATCTTCTATATATATACATCTGTCCCGTAATATATATTTTGAGCACATGTACAGCATGAAAAACTAAAACTATTTAATTTCCAAACATGCATCACATTTTAGTTTTGCCAAAGCCGGAGTGCAGTTTCTTGCTTCACTCGCGTGGTTGTTGCCCGGTGTCTTTTTCCCTCGTTTAGTTATTCCTATTCTTATATTAAAATTATTTGAATATTATTTCTTTGATTTTACCAGTAACATAATTGATGTTAACAAAACGAAATTAAAAGAATATGCCATGATCAATTTAATCATATTTGCTAGACCTTGTTTGAAATTAACCTCTAGAGCTAATTGTAATAAGATGGTTAATAGCTAGGGGCTAATTATTAGCTGGCTAAATAGTATTAGCTGATGCGAAATTATCAACAGGTGGGCGTTGTTGGGTCCATCAACTACTTTTTTTATTTTAGAAAATGGAATTACATTATAGCCACACAACCTAAATTATTACAAAGATCTAAGAGAAATAACAATAAAAAATTTAGTATTTGAATTTAGTACTAAAGGTCACTTGTGTCTAATACTCCCTCCATACTTCAAAAACAAGTTATGTAGGACATAATTTAGCATACCAATGACTCATTAATTAGAAGGTATTTTCCCTCTCTAGCCTTATTAAAGACGTTTTGGAACTAACTAAATCAGTAATGTGTGCTCATCCTAGTGGTTGCTGCTGTGAAGCAAAAGTGCTTAGCCTATAAGGTTGCTGGTTTAATTCTCCAGAACCATAATATTTTTTTTGCTTTTCGAGAAAATGACTTACTTTTGTAAAATGAACTACAGACCTAAAACGACTACTTTTTAAAGTGTGGAGGGAGTATCTATTAAAATCACTCATCGTCATCATAAAAATTGATCTTCTTATGAGCGCAGATCGTTGTTGAGTAGGAAATGGGACATGTAGCATTACGTCGTTGCTCCCTGGCAGTCTTGTGTCTTCTCCAAAGCATTAAAACCCAAGAATTATGGCTACCACCACTTCGATTTTGCCAAGTACAAGCAAATCCAGTCAACACGGGCTGCCGCCTCATGAACAACATCAAAATGACTTTCATTAGAGAAATAATATAGCGACATGCAGCCCATCAACCATAAAGACGTGTCTTTCATGCAGTGAGAGCGAGGTGGAACAAGAGCAAAAGGGTCACAATCTGACTCAATGTTCCTAGCGGTCTTATATAGTGAACACGCCACCACCTTGATCTGCTATTGGCAGTTCTGGCTAATACCGGCCGCCATCTTGTCAAAGTCAATCGCCAAACCCGTTGTCTAAGACACTACAATAAAAAGGATTTATAGCGACATTATAAAAAAGCTTGTAGCAGCGATTTTGAA
Organism: Eleusine coracana subsp. coracana; assembly: GCA_032690845.1. Taxonomy (NCBI): domain Eukaryota; kingdom Viridiplantae; phylum Streptophyta; class Magnoliopsida; order Poales; family Poaceae; genus Eleusine; species Eleusine coracana. The sequence continues at coordinate 14,296,222 of CM064424.1, forward strand.
GAGATCCGCCGCTACAGTGATCTTCCAGATTTTAGCGGTCAATTTGGTCCATAGCTAAAAATCAATTTTTAGCGGTGGATCACATTGCAGACCACCGCTATAAATAGGCTCCATTTTTAGAGGTGGCAAGCCTATTTCATTTTTGGCCCATTTAAAACCCTACCTCTCTTTAATAAATATCCCTCTCTCAACCCTAACTCTTCACCCCCACTCTCTCTCTCTCTCTCTCTCTCGCTCTCTCGCTCACGCGCACGCGCGCCTCTCTCACCCTCTCGCCTCCGATCACGTGCCCCGAGGAGGAGGGCGTGTGGCGGGCCGGATCCAATGGCGGTGCCCCTTCCCTTTCACTTCTCAGCGTACGGCGGGGCCGGATTCGGCGGTGGCACCCGAGGGCTAGATCCGGCGGCGGTGCCCCTCCCCCATCCCTTCTCGGTGTGCAACAGGGCCAGATCCGGCAGCGGTGAGCTCGGGAGGCGGCACTGTGCAACCGCGACTGCGCGCGAGCGGCCGGCGGCCAAGGGCGATCGTGGCGGCAGATCTGCGCGCAATGCCCCCTCCTCTCGTGCGTCTCTCACCCTCTCGCCTCCGACCACGCACCCCGAGGAGGAGGCACCTCGCCCCTCCTCCTCCCTCCTAAGCGCGGTGGGCCACGCGCAGGCAATGGCGACGGGCCACGCATACACGTGCAGCGGCGGTGGCGATCGTTCCGGATCTGGGCTCTTGCGAGACCGTGGGTTTTTTTAATTTTTGGGTTAAATGGGTAGCGATGGGTGAAGATGTCACCCGTTGCTAATAATCTTGATGTAGCTGCGATTGATTTCACTCTTATGACATCCGCCTCTATAGCCTCTTATTTCTAGCCGTGGTTTCATAGCGACAAAATGATCAACCTGCCGTTACAATGGGTTTTGGCCCGCTGCTCCAATGGCTTTTTGTGGTAGTGTGAATCTATGATAAAATGCGCATGACGTCACGACGAAGAGGACGCCAGCATGTAATCCTACAAATCTCATATCACAGCGCCAACGCACCGTATTGCCGGTGTGTAATCCCGTAAATCTCAAATCATAGTGCCAACATAATGCACTACCGTCATACCTCAGGCCACATCATCATGGCGATCTTCAGTAGTTGGGGTAGGACCGCCTTGCGATAGAGTGCAAGTTGAAACCTTGTTGTCTCTATCCATCAAGCTGCCACAATGCGACGTGAATTCATCTTCCGAGGCCACTTCATTTGGCCATCCCAAGGATCAAAAGATTTAGGGGCGAATAGCCCCACCGAAGTCATCATTGGGGACAGCGCCGCCCAAAGACGCTACCTCATGTGCTGGAGGATCACCGCCAGATACGATCAAGAGTATCAAACTTCATCTTAAGCCGGTCGCTTGGTCGTGACGAATCCGGTCAAGGAGTGACCGGTGCAGCCATGGCGGACGCAGCCTCCTACTAAGGAGAAAGGTGCAGCGGCCCTGCCACCGCCTTCGTTCGGCCGCATGGCTTTGGGTGGCGACCTACTCGGGCGGTTTGGTGGCGACAGCCGGTCCATCAACTACTTGGTGGTTAAATTGTTGGTTGTGGATGCAAATTATCTTAGACCATCTATTAGTTGGTTCCTAAGCAACGAATGACATAATTGTTAACTGATTGGTCAATTAACTATTAGCATCAAACTATTAGCTCTAGATGTTTCTATTAAATACTGCATGGGACCTCAATATCAATTTGTTATTAGAAATTGATTTGCCCTGTTTAAGGTCTTTGGATATATATGACTAGGGACTTGCTAATTTTCAGCTGACTAAAAGTTTAGACAACTTTCAGTCGCCTTATAGAGCCATTAGATCTAGATTTAATGATTTATAATTATTATATATATAATCCTATAAAAGAAAAAGCAAAATACAAAGTAACAAACCATTGACTGAAAGATTTTAGCTGATTGAAAGCTAGGAAACATGATATGACTAATTGTTAATTTGTTAGTCCAATTAATCGGTCAATAATTTGCCATTTGCTTGCTTAGAGCCTGCAATAATTATTAGTTCGGACAGCCATAATAAACATGTATTGCCCTTGACTTATTGTTAATCTGAGTATGTTTGAAAATAATAGATAAAATGTAGGGTAGTATTTTCATAATTTGGTCCAAGGAATTTGTCCGCATTACTTGGGTTCTCATGACTAACTAGGAAATAATTAGACCCTGTTTGGATTCTCTAGTTGACTAAACTTTAGAAAGTTCAGTCAACTAAAGTTTAGCCAACTAGACTTTGTAATATTTAGATCTGTAGCTAAAATCGTTGTCTAAATAAAAAATAGATATGTCTATCTTTTATTAACTAACTAAACAGTGGATATATGTGTAGGTCGAAGGAAAATATTATATGTGAGGAGGGTAATTTTGACTTTAGTTGCCTTTTTCCAAGTATAGGAGATTTTAGGAGGGTTGAGATAACTAGAAATCTAAAGTTTAGAAGGTGGGCTGACTAAAGTTTAAGAGTTTTTAGGTGGTTATGTTTGAAGTAGAAGTGACTAAAGTTTAAGTAGCTAAAGTTTAGGAGGTGGATCCAAACATAACCTTAGTTTCCCCCTATTAGTCTCTCCTTTAAATCAGTAACAACAAAAATTAATCAGCTAACAATTAGTCCAATGAATCCAAAAGGGCTCCAAAAATATATACTGACTTTCGTAACTCGATTTATCATCTGATTGGATGTTAACCCATGGAAATGGTGGCTCACGCTTAACAAAAAATGACTTTGAGAATAACAAAAGCTTCGTAATAATAACACTCCTTCATGAAAATATTCAGTTATTAGGCTATTATATATTCTATAATATAGTCTGTATAAAAATCTAGCTGTCAGCCACTAGCTATACTAAAAATCATTGGTAGCTCAAACTCAAATGATGCTAGCTATTGGAGATCTCTTTGATCATCAAAACTTTTTTTTTTTGAAAATAAGACATGAACATTGCCATTTATTAAGATAGAGAGAAAAGTTATAATCTAATTGCACATAAGCCTAGATCCAACAACAAGTTAGACATTGCCCACAGAGATATAAAATAGAAGCCGCTACTTGTATGTTGTCAAGGACACTACTAGTAACAACAGAGTGTAACCTCTGAAACCATTGTTGTGTTGATCACTCCAATGTTAACAACCCAGTATGGTGGCAAGGCACAGGCACACGTGCTCTTCCAGCTCCTTGGCGAGGCTCCTCGAGCTCAAGTGGCTCCTCTTCAGCTCGCTCACCATCTCCATCACCGAGCAACTACCCATGTTCGTCATCTTCACGCAGCGCATCGCCATGGCATTCTCCCGCTCCATGCCATCGGAGAGGCGTGCCACGAGCTGGCTCACCGTGTCGAGGTCCTTGCCGAGAACGTACGTTCCCCTTGCTGCGGCGTCGAGCTGGTCCTGCAGCCGTAGCAAGGACTCTGTTTTGCTGGACCGCGTCTTCTTCGTCCACATCGTCATCTTCTTGCTGAGTGCGATCGGGCATAGCCTCGCAGCCGCTGGTCCGACCGTGAGGCCGAAGAGCATCAGGTGCGCCGCGGTGGCCGCGCCAGGCGCCACGGCAAGGCAAGCCTTCATGAACTTCTTGAATGCCTTCACGAGCTTGAGTTTCTTCACCACCTTCCTCTGGCTTGATCTGATGTTCTGAAATACGGAGGAGTACTTGTCCTGGATCCGCCTGAAGTTGCTTCGCATAGTGCAGAAATGGTTGAGTGCAACAAGAGCATCACCTGCACTACTAGTGCTGGCCGTACTACCGTCGTTTGACATTTTTGCAACGAAGCAATCTATTGATTGGTAGTTGCTTCGGGTGCTGTTGATGTTCCTGAGTAGCTCAACGCACATCTCCGAAGCCTCCGCGCTTGCGTCGAAGTAACCTGCCATTGCGAGCTCAATCTCTGAAGAACTTTTTCGGTTCCCAAGCATATTATGGGTATGCTCCTGCTGCTGAGTCTGAAGCAACGCCACAATTTGTTCCTCGTAGCGTTGTTTCGTTGATAGGAAGCGCATATTGGATCGCATGTGCAGATTGTTGTTGTACTCTTGCTCTATGTCCAGGGCAGCTTTCTGTTCTCGCACTGGTATCTCCATCTCTTCTGCAATAGAAGGACACTGTCGAAGACCTTGATCCTTCGAAAGCGCTATTTTGCCTGCCGTAGCTTGGAATGAACCTCGCTTCACCGGACCAGGCTTTATATTGAAGCACCATAACAAATAAAGGTCATGTGATTTGTCCCGTGGTACTAGCCTCCAAAACCCTTGTCCAAACTTGTGCAGTTCAGGCTCGCGTTAGTTCTTCCCTGACCAACTCATGCACTCCACGGTCCACGCCGGCGTGTGGGACGACGTCTGTGTATATCTTCAACCCTGTCCTTTTCCTGGGTGCCCGTGCTGGACCTCGCTGGATTGGGTGCAAGCTTTTACTTTGCTTCGTGGCGTCTTTTGCGCGGCGCAAAAAGAGAATATTTGCAAGAGTTCAGGGGAAGCAGGTGCTCAAATTACCAGAAACAGTTTCCGTTCGATCTCATGGCTTGAACTGCACCAACACGCGGCCTTCTCTGTTGGTTGATCTGTGTGCGTGGATGCTTTTCCTGATTTGACTCATGATTGTTACTTGCCCGAAGAAGGCTGGGAACCAAATAACTTTGTGCATATTCAATTTGGGCAATGTGGATATTCCAGCGCCTTTCAGAGTAGATGCTGATTCACGTGATAAATGAGTACACACCGCTGGGTTGTATGTTCCAAAAAAAAAAACATTCAGAGTAAACGAAAGTTATCAAGAATAGCCCATGGGATCAAAGAACTTGCTGCACACATGGACTGCGTACAAACAATGCTTTACATATGTTCAATGAACTCACTCGGAAGAAATGTTCAAGATTGGCCGATAAACATCGCATGACATTTGAATGTATCACAGGAAAGAATAAAGTTACTACACATTGACTAGTTAAACTCAAGGTAACACTCCCTCTCAAACATAGGCTCCCTCGGCCCTTATACCTTGTACATAGACGTAGAACTTTGTTTACAAGATAACAGGAAAATTGTATTAATCCCAATTTTGTCTCAAAAGAAAGAATTACAGTCAAATGTAATCATTGATTAACTCAGATATCATATCAAATGTTTATAATTATCATAATGATAAAAACAAAAAAATATATATTCTTTCTAAATCTTTAGGGACAATTGCGTTTCAACCACAATTCTGAAAGCTAATAGTAATATAGCCCTAGATTTTCAAACTTTGCATTTTTATCACAATTTTTTTCACCCGAACCTCCCGCTAGCCATAACTTTCACTGACGTCTATTTTGAGTGGATTAAACACTTGAAAAAAAGGAAAAACAATCAAAAAAGGAAGTAACAAAATTGTCCCTCCCTCTCAGTCTTCTCTACGTTTCTCTCTCTCTCTCTCTCTCTTGTTCTCGCTCGTTTTCTCCTGAAAGAAGGCAGCCCGACCTAACCCTAGAGGTGAATTGCGGTGGCAGCGATAGCGGGCGCAGTTGGAGGCATAGGCTGGCGCAGGCGGAGGCGTATGGCGCAGGTGAATGGAGGGCGGGCGTGGGCACTGGATCAGGCAGGCAGCAGGCGGGCGCGCGCGCCTCACTCCCGAACCCTCCCGTTCTCTACCATTTCTAGGAGCTTTCCGCCACGACCAACAGCTTCCTCGCCAAGCGCGTCGGGGGTGGCTCCGCCGGCTACTGATGCTGCTCCCTCCGCAGCCGCAACGCAGCGCTCTTCCGGCTCCCGCTCCGCCGCAGCGCCTCCGCTCCGGATGCCGCGATGCTCGTGGTCTGCCTCCGCGGCCCTGCGTGGAATCCGGCATGAAGACAAGCAGCAAAATTACAATTTTAGGATTTTAAAATTGTAATTCTGTCTAGATTTTGAATTTTGACAAAATTTGACCAAATCCATATGTTCTTATCAAATTTATTCTGATTTTGAAATTTGAAAATATTGTAACGTCTCGTGCCAAAATTGTAGTGCAATCACAATGCCAACATCAAAACTATTGTAAAATCACAAAGGGGTAATTTTGTAAAAAAGTTAAACACTGTTGGAGCCTTAAACAGATTTGTGAAACACAGTTGTTATGCAATGGTCTCTAATCTATATTAATTATCTTGCACCACAAAACAGGACTTATAAGACCAATCAGAAGCATCTTCAAGGCGACTCCTGGGAGAATAGCTGACAATGACAAAGACCTGGCACCATCAACACAATGATGAAATTCTACAATAAAAACTGTCAAGTCGGCAATGAGAATTCCAACCGTCAAGACAGACCAGATCAAACACAATAAAAAAAAGGATGCCTATGAATCTGAATCGGGCCCGCCACCAGCCGATTTTACACAATTTGCCGCCAGCTATGGTCATGTGCATCGAGGAGTAGATCATCATTAGTCTTATGCTAGTCATCAGATCTGCAACAGAACAGGAGCGAAGAACCAACTGAAGAGAGAGGCCCATCCCTATGTCGTTGTCCAACTGCGGCTACAACGACTGCCACTGTCGCGCGCATCATGCAGGGTGAGATCAACGACCTGGATCTATAAAAGCACATGGGCGATGGATAGAATTGCCCTGTTGAAGAAGAGAGGGAAAGGAATGTAGCCGTTGATTGAATAAGAGTGTATTTGTTTAAGCTGTCGCTATGAAAAATGTTGTTGTAGGCTGTAAAAAAAGCTGCTATGAGATATGAGCTGTGAAAAAGCTGAAAGCCGTTTGATGAAAGTGATTGTGAAAAACTGACTGTGAGCTAATAAGTATAAAATAATATATTATTGATTTAAATTTACATATAATTTAAATCTAAATTTTTCTTAAATTAACCTTCAATTTAAAAAGTTATGTAAAGTTTTTTTAAAAAAGGAAATGTTTTTCAAAAAAGTTTATAAAATTTTTTAAAAGTTCTAAAAAATTGAAAAATTATTTAATAATTTAAAAGTTTTTAAAAATTCAAAAAGTTTTTGAATTTAAAACATTTTTAAAATTTAAAAGTTTTTAATAATTTTAAATGTTTTTTAAATTCTAAACATTTTTTATTTTAACCATTTTCAATTGAAAATGTTTTTAAATAATTTAAAAATTTAATTAAGAAAAAAATCCAAACTTCTATAAAGCCAAAGCCCAAAAAAGCACCTCTCTACCTGCTTTCAGAAATGAACTAGTTAAAAGTTGCTTTTGGCTGTGACTTTTCTAGAAGACAACCCCTTTGGCTGGGCATCGCCACAGATCCATTCATAGGAGGAGATCCACAAGTGAGATCAGATAGGGAGATGACCCTACTACCTTCATCCTCGCCGCTGTGGTGCACATCATCCTCTACAAATCATAGATCAAGATCTAGATCTCGATCCTTAAAGCAAGAACTGACGGAAAGCCCTGCTGCCGCTCTCATTGAGGCTGCCCAAGCTTTGGGCGGCAATAGGATCCAACAATTGCACGGTGGAAAGGCGGAGAGATAGGCTAGTGGTGGCAGTGATCTGATAGTTGCTAGTGTCTTCCTAAGAGTAGAGATGAAATCGGGATGGATATTATATGGTAGCTGACGATCCGAACATCAAGAAAACAAATATCATTAAATATAAGATGCATTATTAAGAATCATCCGACACTTTTCGTGTATAAATTCGAGTCCGAGAAAATTTAGTGGGATAGGATATGAGATAAGCAGTATCCGTCATAAATCCGAGATTTATATAATAATTTAATTATATTTAAATGATTATGATATTATAAATATGAAATAAATCTCTAAATTATGTGTAAATAATAAAACAAAATACCACTATTTACATATATTACTTATGATTATATTCATTGTCACTCTAACTATGTTGCTATCATATAATTTTTCATCCATCAAACCTTATAGTAATATTTGTGTCTGATTACAACTTTGAAACAAGAATATAGAACGGATACGGAATCAAGAAATAATTATCCAACATTGTCTATTTTGACTTCGAACCCGAGAAAAGAGATACAAGATAGGATAGAGGATAGCTTTATCCATCCCTATCTGATATGATTCCACCCCTACCTTGAAGGCGACACAAGCCTTCTTTTTCCCGTGCCATCTAAGGCTAGGTAAATGGCATCCCCGAGTCTAGTAACCCGTTCATGTAGACCTGGAATAGGAGTCAACTGTCATTTAATTTAACATAAATCGTGTAGCTTAGTTTCAAACTTGAGACATGCAATTCTAAGAGTATCTTTAGTGGAGACCCCTACTTGGTCTCTACTGCAATTTTTGCATGCTCATGCAATAAAATCAACTCTGATGGAGCTCCTACTTAGACTCTTATTTTGCATGAGAATTCACTTTTCCTCCTCCAAGTCCCAAGTTTGGAAGTCTCCTACTCCTCCCGCTCCGAAACATGGATCTCACTATTTTTGTTCATTTTTTTCTTTTTTTTTTTCTCTCTTCTCTATCTCTCTTGCATACGACACCGCCACTGCCTCCCTCCCTCCACCGTCGGTCGATCGGGCACGCCGCCTTCCTCTCCTGTTGTCTTACTGCTTAGTGCTGCCTGGCCTGCCTCCTTTCGTCCCAACCGTGTGGTTAACCCCTCATGCGCCCGTCAGGAACCTGGTCGACGCTTCCCACCTCCCCTCGCCGCTGTCGTTACTAGAGGCTTTCCCTTCTCGAGGTCGCGGGCACCAGAGCTTGCCCCTGCACTCACCCTCCATTGCCTAGCAATGCTTCTTGGCAAGCTCACCGGCTCACCGCCCGCCCGCTTTGCCATTGGGCTCACCTCCTAGCCAATCACCGAGCCGTCCAAGGCTTCCGAGATGCCCCTTCCCAAGCTCGTCGAGCTGGTAGAGGGAGCGGGTTGGGTGGGGCAGCACTTTCGGGGCTAGCATGGACGGGCGATGGCATCTTCTGGGGGGGGGGGGGGGGGCGGATGCGGCGCCGGGATAGGAGGCGGAGGCAGGTGTGGTCGGGCCAGCGGCGCCAGCGCGAGTGAGGGCTGGCTTGGCATTGGTGATCGATCCAATTTTTTTTTGAGCGTGTGGCTGATAATATGGACCCACCTAAAATAGGGGATTTAGGATGTTGATTCTGCTGGAGTTGGAAGGAGGTTTTGGGTCTCTAAATATGCAGTCCGGCCTACAAAAAATAGAGCAGGGAGAGCCACCAGTGGAGTTGCTCTATACCATATAGAGTTACCAAGTATATATCAACCTGTTGCAGTTAAAAGCTTATAAATTGATGGAGAGTGGACATTCACTTATAGTTCAACAAAAATAATTTGTGGTCCGCCGCTAAAAATTGGAGGAGCATAGTAACGGCAGTTTTCTTCTAAAATGCCACTACAAACTTTTTTTAAACACCGCTACAAATCTGTTTTGTGGTAGTGTATTTATTCTTATTCTTATCATATTATTTGAATATTCTTGTACATGAAACATAATATAATTGATGTTAGCAAAAAGAATATAAATAAAAGGAGGTGCCCTGTGGCCGAAAACCTTGTCATATTTTATTTTTTGTTGAAATTATATTCGCTAGTCAATGTGTTCCCAGGCCTTATTTGGAAACCTCTAGAGCTAATACTATGCAGTTAAAAGTTAATCAGTAATTAATAGCCTTGCTCTTGTGTGAGAGGTAGCTCGAATCCAGCAGCCAATAGGTAATTTTTGTTGTTGTTGTTGTCAAAGGTAATAAAAAAGTCAATGATAACAATAATTTTAGAACAGAGAGATAAGTAATTTGGAGGTTGCTAACAATTAGCTGGTCTATATATTGAGTAGCTAGAGCTTAATTCTAGCAGTTAACTATATTAGCTATACAGGTTTTAAATGGACTTCAATACTGATTTTTTAAAATTTGTAATCAATTGTCTTTCTAAGAATATACCCACTAGCAGCTTCCGTGATTTGATTTGTTGTCTGATTGGATGCTACCCCAGCACAAAAGAAAAGGTTCATGCTTAACAAAATAAGTATCACCTTACGAATAATAAAATATTTAGAAAATGAAGAACTCTTTGTTATGATCTGCTATAGAAAAAAATAATTGTCTTCCATGAAAAAGCTTCAAGTACGTTATATATTCTGTAGTCCATAAACATCTATCTATCAACCACTACCAATGTGCTAAACATCATGGTAGCTCTCTAAGTCAAACTCAAATGATGCTCTTGGTGATCTCTTTGATCACCAAAACTCTAGCCCTGTGTATGGTGGCAAGGCACAGGCATACGTGCTCTTCCAGCTCCTCGGCAAGGCTCCTCGAGCTCAAGAGGCTCCTCTTCAGCTCGCTCACCATCTCCATCACCGAGCAATTACCCATGCTCGTCATCTCCACGCAGCGCATCGCCATGGCATTCTCCCGTTCCATGCCATCGGAGAGGCGTGCCACGAGCTGGCTCACCGTGTCGAGGTCCTTGCCGAGAACGTATGTCCCCCTTGCTGCGGCGTCGAGCTGGTCGTGCAGCCGTAGCAAGGACCCGGTCTTGCTGGACCGTGTCTTCTTCGTCCTCATGGTCATCCTCTTGCTGAGTGCGATTGGGCATAGCCTCGCTGCCGCTGGTCCGACTGTAAGGCTGAGGAACATCAGGTGCGCCGCTGTGGCCGCGCCAGGCGCCACGGCGAGGCAAGCCTTCATGAGCTTCTTGAATGCCTTCACGATCTTGAGCTTCTTCGCCACCTTCCTTTGGCTTGATCTGATGTTCTGAAATACGGAGGAGTACTTGTCGTGCATCCGCCTGAAATTGCTTCTGGCGGTGCAGAAATGGTTGAGTGCAACGGGAGCATCACTACTAGTGCTGGCCGTAGTAGTGTCGTCCGACATGCTTGCAAGGAAGCAGTCCATTGATTGGTAGTTGCTTTGGGTGCTCCTGATGTTCCTGAGTAGCTCAACGCACATCTCTGAGGCCTCGACGCTGGCTTCAAAGTAACCCGCCATTGCGAGCTCAATCTCTGAAGAACTTCTCCAGTTCGGAAGCACAGGATGGATGATCAGCTCCTGTTGACGAGTCAGAAGTAGCGCCTCCATTTCTTCCTCACAGCGTTGTGTTTTTGATAGGAACCGCGCGTTGGATCGCACGCGCAGAGTGTTGTTGTACTCCTGCTCTATGTCAAAGGCAGCCTCCTGTTCTTGCACTGGCATCTCCATCTCTACTGCAACTGAAGAAGCTAAGAACACAGTTGAAGCGATTGATTCTTTGATAGCACTGTTTGCCTCCCTTCTCGAGATATGCTGCTTTGCCTGCCGTAGCTTGGAATGAACCTCACCGGCTCAGGCTTTATACCGAAGCACGGTCTTGTGATTTGTCCCATAGTACTATCCTCCAAAAACCTTGTCCAAACTTGTGCAACTCAGGCCCGCGTTAGTTCTTCCTTGACCAACTCCCGCACTCCACGCCGGCGTGTGGGACGACGTCTGTGTATATCCTCAAGCATGTCCTTTTCCCGGGCGCCCGTGCTGGAGCTCGTTGGATTGTGTGCAAGCTTTTTCTTTGCTTCGTGGCGGCTTTTGCGCGGCTCAAAAAGAGAATATTTGCAAGAGTTCAGGTGCTCAAATTACCAGAAACAGCTTCCGTTCTGATGGCTGTGAGCTGCACCAACACACGGCCTTCCTTGCTGGTTGATCTGTGTGCGTGAACCGTTTTCCAGATTTGACTCATGATCGTTACTTGCCAGAAGAGGCCTGGAAGCAAAATAATTTGGTGCAATGTCAGTTTGGGCAATGTGAATGTTCTAGCGCGCCTTTCAGAGCGTGGATGCTGATTCACGTGATAAATGAGTACGCACGGCTGGCTTGCATGCTTCAAGAGAAAAAAAAACAGAGTAAACGTAAGTTATTAAAAAACAGCCCATGAGACCAAAGAATTTGCTGCACATGGACTTATGTACCAACAATGTTTTACATATGTTCAAAAGAACTCACTCGGATGAAATGTTCAAGACTGACCGGTAAACATGGCATGGAAAACTTTTGAAGTCCAATTTCGAATTTTTTTTTCCAGGAAGTAGGAAACATGAAAAACTACAATATTATCCAATGTGTTGCTACTGCAGATGTCACATTTGTTCATTTATTCTGGTTGCCATTTGTCTAATTTATAATTTTACATTTCAGACGCTAAAACTGATCATTCAACCAGTTTACGAACTTCATGGGAGTTGGGAAGGAGAAATTTGGTTACGAACGAAGCTTTCCTGGAACTGGAAAAAAAACTACATATAAGGAGAGAAAATGAGAATTTCTGATACTTGTTTGTTCAACCTTCTCGATTCTATCTTTTTGGGATTTCTGGTACCTAGGATGGCACTTTGCGACATTGGAAATGCACTGGTCTTGCTTGCACAGGGGGAGGAGCATCCCTTTGTTGATAATAACACAAACAAACAAAGAATTCCCAACAGAAATCTTATAGATGTAACCTTGTGGTTCAATTCATGACATCACACACGTATATCGTTTACGCATCAGTCCCAGATAATAACACACCCATTGAGCGCACATGTACCACATTTTGTTTAGAGGGAAACATGTACAACATGAAAGGTAAAGTTATGTGACTCGCAAGCACGCATCACATGTCTTATTACAAGCCTGATGTTTCAGGTGCCTTGATTTCACTCGGTGTGATCCTTGTCTTCCTTGTGCGGCGTCAGGTCACCACAGTTGAACCACATTGTGTCTGCAAGTCTGGGGAACACGAACCTATAGAAGATCCAGTCCCGGAACCACTTGACCATGTAGCCACGTACGCCAGTGACATTGGTCCCACCCTGTTGCACCCATCCTGACAGGTAGGCCCCAGCAACCATCCATGTAACTCGCCATCGTCGTTCTGCCACATACGCAGCGATACCCTCTGCAGGAGTAGCAGCCCGTGCTAGGGCGCGGGCAAGCACAATCGCATCCTCCAAGGCAGAGCACCCGCCTTGCGCCATGTCGGGAGTCATGGGGTGGAACGCGTCGCCGGCCACTGTTACAGCTCCACGGGAGGCCTTGCCTGTGAGGAGGGACCATGGATTCCGGTACAACAGTGGCGCCCATGAAAGTTGGTTGTGGTCAGAGTGGCGAACCACGTCTAGGTATTCCTCAGGCATGTGGCTTGCAAGATTCTCGGTGACCTCATGCAATGTCTTTATAGGGTTCCCAGCTGCTTCTTTCTCTGTAAATTTCATGTTGGCTAAACATTTTCGGTAAGAAACGACTATGCCGGTTGTAGTTTTTTTTTTTGATACTTCATTTGTTTTCTGAACAAAACTATTATCAAATTTGATTTTTTTGGAATATATAACAAAAAAAACAATAACGATTGGAAGTACATGAACTTTTTTCAAATATTTTGCAACTACTGGTTCTATGAGAGCGTTACTACTGTTGTGTTCTAATTTTTTGATTGAGAAAATTGTCTAGAATACACTAACAAACTGTGACTTCATCCTGACCATACTAACAGAATCAAATTTAGTTGTAACACACTATGATTGTGAAAAAAATATTTATGGCACATTATAATCATTTAACAATTACTTTCAACTTTTTTTATCTCAATATATAAAATATATTAGAATTTGAAACCTGATACAAATATACATTGATGCATTCTCTATCATACAAAAATAGAGCTAGATTTTTTTCAATTCATTATGTTGTTTGATAATTGTTTTAATATTTAATATATGGAGCAAACCATATAAACAATCAAAAATATATATAAGACTATTTTTTTATGATAGAGAATGCATCAATGTATATTTGTGCCAAGTTTCAAATTCTGACCTATTTATATATTGATATAGAAAAATTAAAAATAATTGTTAAATGATCATAGTATGCCACGAACCAATTTTTTCAGAATCATAGTATGTTATAGCTAAATTCAATTTTGTTGGTATGTTCAGGACGAAGCCACAGTTTGTTAGCGTGTTCCAGATAATTTTTTCTTTTTAATTTTAGATATTTTTATTTATTAGAGAAATTTTATGTTTTAGTTTATTTGGGATGTTGTGTTTTTCAGTTTTTAAATTTACTGACGCATAATTGAACGACGCTACTGGCCCGTTTGCCTACTGAGCCCAAGAATTGAAGGACGAAAACTGAAACAAGTTGTCCGGATACGGCATGTGAGCGTGAAGGGGCGGCTTGCCTGCAGGGACGGTGTTGTTGACGAGGAACCAGTAGATTTCGGTGTCGCTGATGGGCACCATGCCCGCCCTGAGACCTTCCGAGAGGAACTGCCGGAGCTCCCGCTTCAAGCCGTGCCCGTCAGAGAACACGGAGAGCCCGCGGACAGCGGATCGGCCCGAGCTCACCGGCTCCGACATGCCCATCCACCGCGCCACCACGGAGTGCACGCCGTCGCACCCGATCAGGACCTGCCAGTGTGTACATGGCACACCAATAATCACACATACTTCAGGTCTGCCGCAACAAGTTTACTTGCATACTGTATGTGTCGCGCGCTGTACCTTGGCTCGGATCACCGTGCCGTCGTCCAACCGCACGACTGCGGTCTCGGAGGAGCCGGCGGCGGCTGCAGGTTCGGTGTCGATGGAGACGATCTTGGACGAGAACCGGATGGTGCCCGGCGGCAGTTCCTCCGCGAGCGCCTGCAGCAGCGCCTTTCTGTCTACCGGCCTCAATTTGACTCCTTCAGAGCTGATTTTTTTTTTCAGTACAGTTTCGTGCAATCAGAGGGATCGGTTTTACGGCTCAGATCAAAACCAGTAGACAATTTACTAGGGATTTCTTGAGCTACGTGACTCGTTAAGAATCTTCATTGAAATAATGGAATGTACTACTGACTACTGACCAAGCTTTGTTGCCGGCGAAGCGAAACACCTGCGTCGCCCCGCTGTCGAGATTGGTCACCTTGGACCTGCACGCAGCGAACAGAGTTCAGCAGAGCAGAGTAGTCGAGGGGAAAGTAAGTGAACTGAGCTGCGTTAGCAGAGCGACGATGACGCACGTTTCATAGGCGTCGTAGCGGGAGGTGAGCTTGTGCGCGACGCCGAGCGCGCGGAGCGCGAACCAGCCGTTGGGGAAGATGGTGAGCGCGGCGCCCGTGGCGCGCAGCTCCGCGTGCCGCTCCAGCACCACCACGTCGCGCGCCACGCCGGCACGCCGCAGCGCCAGCGCCGTCGCGAGACCCGCGATGCCGCCGCCCGCGACGACCACCTCCGCATCCACGCTGCCAGCCACCGCGCCGGTCGCCTCGCCGCCGGCCATCGATGGCGCGTCTCGAACTGGTGGATTTTGGCTCAGGGCCTCAGGCAGGCGAAGCACGCTCACGCCAGCAGCAGAGTGGCACGCTGCTCCGTACATGGATGTGCGTGCCAGGTCTTTCAGCACGGCAGCAAGTGGACGTAAACAAACGACAGTGGAAATGAAAAGCACTCGGTTGACGGTGATGGCCTGGCGGTTTGCAGAAAGCAAAGCAGAGGCTAATGTATTTTTGTGCCCGTGCTGCATTTTTTTTAAATAAATAGAGAAGTTTTATTCCAACTTTTATAACATGTGTTAAATCATTAAAAAAAGTAAAAACTGGAAAAAGATAAACAAAATGCATCCCCTCATCTACAACAAATAACCACTACTACCTAGCGCAATTTATTTTTCAACGAAATTACGATATAGCTTGTTGTTGTCGCTTTAATTTTTACTCCGGACATCACAAGAATTCCATGGGTTGCAGTGGTGACTCCAGGTTCGGACCTCGGGGTGGGCCGGAAATTAGTTGGCCTCATGAGGATGGGTCAAAAAAAAGAATAATCTTACTATTCATTATGCTACAGTACTAAAATAGCAAGTTGAACTGGATTTGGGGATGGGCCACGACCCATCCTCATGCCACCAAACAAACTATGTCTTCAAGAAGAACTCAGCACTCTGGAGCTCCAACATCAGACAATTAGTTCGAAAACTTAAGGCTTTCACCTCTGATGATACAACCCATTGCAAGCTTTTAAATAAAAAATGTAGCTACCATATGACCATTCAATAGCATTGTCCATCTTAAGTCTGAACTTAATGGATCCTTGCCTCTGGCATGGCGCCGCTCACACCAACATCGAATATTGTAGGAGAGGCGGAGACGTGTTCTCGATAGTAAGGTGTTGTGGTTAAAGCATCTCTAGTGAGCCTGTAAATAGAATTCCTACTTTAATTTTTTTTCATGTCAACTTAGAGCAGGAATTTATTTAGAGCATCTTCGAAAGTTCTTCAAAAACTCTTTTTAAATCAAATTAATGGAATTTGGTTAAAAAAATTATCTCCAACAGCTCCTCTAAACAACTCACAGATTTATTCTCTCTCTAATTTCTCCTTATTTGTAGCTAGAAACAAGGGAAAAATTGGGGACCCTAATAGTTGTATTTTTAAGGAAATTAATCATGTTATGGTACTAGATGCTGATGTGGTCCAATCAAAAGGTTTCTTGATCTACTTTTAGGGAGAACTGTTGGAGGAGACAAGAAAATTTTTCATAATTTTTGGGCTGCTACTAAAAATATTTTTTTAAAATTAATTTTTAAAGGAGTTTTTAGAGATGCTCTTAAGGGCTGACACTTGGCTAACTAGTCACGCGTATATATTCAAAGTGGCTCTAATTATACTTTATTCTAAGTGTTCTTGTATTGAACATCTTTTGGACTAAAATTAAGAAAAATTTTGTTCTAAGTGCTCTTGCATAAAACATCTTCTGGACTAAAATTAAGAAAAAATTGGTTCACTAACATGAAAAGATAGCATCAGGAGTAGATGCTAAAACTAAGAATATTCTACTTGCGAGTGCTTACGTTATTATTTAATCTATTTAGCTTAGCCGAAATGACTCTGTTGTTTGTATAAATTACCCTTTGAAAACTAATATGCAGAAGAACACAGAACACATTGCCTCAGTCATTGGGCGCAGCTACAAAAATGTGAAGAGCTTCCAAATTCGTTCACCAAGTTGAGTGACACATATTTTTTTGTTTTACTTTTTCCTTTATTTCTCCTTACAGCGGCGCCGCCGCCTCACCGATGACGGAGTGCAGGCGGGGCAGTGGGGCCGACGCGTGCCACCGCGCCTCCTCTATCCGGGTGCTCTCGTCTCCTCCAGATCTTGCCGGGCACAGTGGCTGGGCAGGCTCAGCAGCGGCGGCGCCATGGCAGCCCGGGCGGGCGCGGGCATGGGGCAACGGAGGCGCGGGTGGGCCCAGTAGTGGCTGCGTCGCGACGGCGGACGGCGGCACGGGCGGAACCGACCAAGCATGATCCATGGCGAAGCCCGCCCCCACCTCCCGGACCTCGTGCCGGCCGCCTTACGCGCTCGACCATGGGTGTGCTCGCCCCCAAGCCGTCTCACTCCCAAGGTCCACCTGCCATGGATGCTGCTCCTCAAATCAGCCGCTCTCCCATTGCTCCTAGCCAAAAATTCTTTCAAAACGGTGCGCCATAGGTCAAGGACCCAGATCCCCACTCCACGGCCCTCTTCTACCCGGTTGCCCTGCCTGGATTGACCTTCCAGAGCTCAGTCCATAGCGCACAGCAGAGGAGCATGCTAGAGGAGGTCGAAGATTTCTTCTAACGCCAATGACAATGACAAGTGGGTCCCACAGACAGGTAATAATTTAAGTCACTGAAACGTAGGCCCCATCTGCCACCAGAAAGAGTAGGGGATTTTTTTGGTAATAAACCAAAAGAGCAACGACTTCATTCACGCAGTGAGACATCCAGAAGCATCTACAAAGTACTATGTGGCAATATCATAAGTGGCTCGTTGTAATTTTCTCTTATATTTAATAAAATTTAACCCATTCAAAAAAGATATGTGTCGTCTTTCTCTCTCCTCTTCGAGAATAGGGTTATAGCAAGTAGATCTATTCAAAAGTTTAGCTATTTTTTCTACATGCATTTATAGGATCCAACATATTTAATTTTACACACCTTTCAAAATAGTTAGTAGCGAGTTATGCTACACACGAGTTGTCCGGGGCGTGATTCTTTTATTTAATTTAGACCATTCCATGTTCATAAAGAAATGATGTATATTATAATTTTTTTAGATGAGTAAGCTAAAGAACAAAAATGATGACTATTTATAATATTTAACAAATGTTATGATACAATTAAAAATCCAACAAATTTTGATAATAGATAGGTCTTACTTCAGAAGTTTATTATATTTTATTTTCTAGCAAAAAATCCTAATGCATTAAGCACGAGAGTGTTATAGGTTACTCTAAGAAAAAATAAAAAGAACAAGAGTCATGTTGAACTAGCAACATCGGTAATTTACTACTTGATTGAAATATTGCTCAAGGTGACAAAGGCAAGCAGAACTAGTTGAATTAGAGACTATTAGCACGAGATATGTTCTTAGCATGTATAATTTTTGAGTATTTCTAATGTATAATTGTAGCATATATTTAGAATATGTACAAGATTTGTGTTTCTTATAATAATTTTGTTATGACTTATGCATGCCAATCATCTATGTCTTATTAAGCCTATATAGTGAGATATAGTAAGCAAGGTAATTGATCGATGTAGTAAGCAAGCTAATTGATCTAATTTTAAGAGATAATAATAATCTCGAATTATGTGATGTTTCATCTATCATCTCCTCCACCTTTCCAGGAGTAATGAGGTTCTTGTTATAAACAATCCTGAAAGTTCATTGTTGCCATAAAAAACATAGGTATGAGTACACAGATTGTAATTGGGTGTTGGGGAAGGAACAAATGACACTTAATTTTGGCACAGGAGGAAAAAAAATTCGAACTTTAAATGTGTTTTCCTCTCAAATTGTAACTTCATTTAAAATTTGTTTTTAATCATAGTGTTATTTAGAATCAATGCTATGATATGAAATCAATATTTTTAAAAAAATTAAAATTAATTTTCTTATTGTAATATACTGGATCAATATCTATTATCTTCTTATTTGAAGAGAAAAAGAAGCCACCACATTCGTTCTCAGTATCATAAAATTACCACGTTAATCTAAAAAAAGAGAAAAGATAGATCATTGGATTTTATGAAGATTTAACGCTTCTCCCACGTGGCTTCTTTTTATGAAGATTTTATGAAGATTTCATATTCAACTCCAACTAACAAACAGATAAATTAATTAATAATTTGATAAATTCAGATTAAAAAAAAGAATTCAATCCTCCCATGCCTCACCCACCCGATCTCCCTCCTCCCACGTTGGGTCACTTATTATCAATTTAGTTTCTTTTTGTTTGAGACACAATTTTATTAATTTAGTTTTTTTTTTGTTTGAGACACAATTTTATTTAGGGATAATCCAAATTAAGAAAAAAGTCATAATAAACATAACTCATATATATAAGGATTGTTTTATGATAGTCCTAGGTGAGTTCTCATGCACGTCAGGGTGTATGATAACAAGTAAATCTTAGTTGTTGTTTTTTTTAAAAAAAATAAATAATAAATGAAATTATATATTTAATTTACTCTATATCCTACTTTTCATTCCCAAAATCCGGTCCTTCATGGGGTTTAATTTTTTTTTCTATCCATTTTACATCTCTTTTTTGATATTCTGATTTACCCGGTTCTATTTTGCTCTTTAAAAGTCAGTTGTGTTGCGTGTCAAACTAAATAGTCATGGTAGATTTAATTGTTTACCAAAAAAGTAAGAAAATTTTTATATAAGAAAACATTGTCATAATAGTACACAGTGGAAAACTTCAAGAGATTGACAATTATATTTAGTCCTAAGAATATTTCATAATAGTACACAAAATAGACATGTTTAAATTTTGAAAATCAGTGAGGATGAAAGTTGGACATTTCTAACTTTTTTTTAGCAAAGGAGCCGTTGGATGTATTGATATCCAGTGACAAAGATGACAAACGTCAAATGTGATGTACTACAAAAGTGATTTTCAACAATGAACCGTAAACAGCCTTTGTGGCGGATGAGCGAGTTGCCACAAATAGTCATTGTTGATCACATCTTAAATTAGAGACTGACTACATGTCTGTTACTAAGTTAGTAAGGTTGGCGGAGCGGCGAAGGAAGTAGCCACAACATAGACATGCCTATTTTTTAAAATTATTAATATCGATGTTAGCTGGTCAAACTATGGTGCTTGATATTAATTATATTTTCCTAGAGTGGTGAAAACACAACATATAAGGATTGATGACATATAAGGTTTCGTTAAACTTTGGTGGGTCATACTATCTTTTATCAGGAAAATATGCATTAAAAAATAATAGTGGAATGTATATTTTGTATGAATTTGTTAACACTTGAAATTAGACATATTTGAAACTAAAATTGTACTAAATTAAATTATGATTATGCATCTTAAAAATATAATATTGTGAATATTTAAACATGTTTTAATATTGAATTACTACATAAAAATTAACATTGATATAGTTAAACCTAATATAAATATAAGAAGCTAACCCTGCAAAATAAAGCCTGTTATTCAAAGTGCCGGCTCTGATTGTAGTTGAGATTGAGACCAAAAATACCCATATGTAAAGACTTAATCCTGATGGCTCAGAGCACAACTCTCTATTGCGTCATGATATCATGGAGTTTATGATACCCAATACAAAGAAGGAATTTTATAGGATTAAAAAATTAATTGAGGTGACAATGATTACTGAAAACTATGTTAGAGGGATAGATATACTACAAACAGAAATGACCTAAAATATGACGTGGTCAGAGTAAAATCATATAAGATGTGTCTAGACAAAAAGAAATATTAGATGCTAAGTTGTAACAAATTTAGAATCATAAAGAAATCATATATAATACATACATTTCTGACAACTAAATCTAAAACTTTAATTCCTAAATAAGACACAAATTTAGATAAATGAAGAATCCAATAGTCCTAAAAAATAGCTCTATTACTAAGTTGTAAAGAAATTAAAAATATAAAAAATACTTAGTAAAAGCCACAATATTTTATATACTTATTTTTAATACATATTCTAGCTGAGCAAACTGCGCGGGCCATCTTTCTAGTTTTATTTATCCTATACAACATTTTACATGTACTTCGTCAATATTTTGGTGTTCTTTTAAAATATTGAAGTGGGTTTAAGAGAATGTTGAAAGTGTTATTTTAAAATATAGAAGGTCGCTTGGTCGGTCATGATGGGGACTGGGTTTCTAAGATTGATTTGATGGGCTATTATGCCGATTGACTCTTTCGAACGTCCCTGCATATAAAAAGTCAGTGTGACACTAGCACTCACACTAGGCCGGTACTGGGGCAGGGCAAAAGGGGCGGGCGCCCTGGCCCTGATCTCATGATATTTAGCACATGCACACTAGCAGTTTTAATATAGTGTGAATCCATAGTTATAATCAGTGTAATTTAAAATTTTAATTCAATCAAACTAGCAGTTTTAGACGCAATAAATTTTAATCAAGACTCTCATGATACTTAGCACATACATACGTTAGGACATCAGATCTTATCCACCGTGCTTGTCTACCTCTTTATTGTCCAAACATAATACAATAAGTTAATAATTCATATTTTTTATCATACTCAAACACATCACAAACATGTTGAGACCGTAGTTTGATCTAGAGTTCCACCGTGAAAATATTAGGATTTTGCTACTATGATGTTGAGGTCTCAGCTTGTGTCCTTGATCTAGTCCGCCCCTAAGTTATTGATGTATCACCGACAATGATGAATTGATTTTTTAGTTCAACTTCTTTCACTTATCCTCTTGGTCATTTCATACAATACTTATATCTAACCATGATAATAGGAGGCGAGTAAATATACTGATCAAATCATAGAATAAAAACTTCCATATTTTTTGAGTTATAAAAATAATTATAGCAATGTCATAAAAATAATTGAAAATTTATATAGTAAGGAATATATATCCTATCAATTTTCATATAATAAGAAAGGGAACTCAGGACCGGCCCTGCACCCACATGACCCGATTTCAATGCGAACCGATAGCTAGACGAACTAACAATTGGTTTCGACGAATCTATCCAGCACGGGGCAGACTTCTCCATCTCTGCGTACAACCTTGGCAAGAAAACAAAGGCGATAGTCGCAGCGTCGTGGACCTCTAGTATATTAACTTCTCACCAAGAAACTACGCGCCTGCGCCTGCCCATGAAGTCATGAACCGACCCATGCAGGGAAAGACACGGCAAATGGCCTCCCCCAGTTCATTTGGTGCCACGTACGTTCGTGTTTGCATGACTCCTCCATCGTTGATGATGGCACAAGCTTCTCTATAAATTAAGGGTCCAAGATCTATTCATGTCCATGCAGCTATATATAGAGCTAAACTCTCGTCCCCTTGAAAAAAAAAGAGCTAAGCTCTCGTCACCAGCAAAGAATCAACAGCAGCTTTAGAGTTGGACTTGGACGTACGAAAACAAGCAATGGCCTTCTTCGCCTTGCAATTGCAAGACCTCCTCGTTCTCTTCCTCATGCTACTCGTGCCCGTGTACTACTACCTCGTGTTTTTTATGAGCTCCAAGACAAATGAGCCGCCACGGTTTCCGACGGACTGGCCGCTGGTCGGCATGCTCCCTTCCCTCGTCCTCAACCTCCATCGCTTCCACGACTACGCGACCACCGTGCTCGCCGCTGCAGGCGGCACCTTCGAGGCGCGTGGCCCACCGGGCCTGCGGTTCCTCATGACGTGCGACCCGGCCAACACGCGGCACATCTTCGTGTCGAGCTTCGGCAACTACCCCAAGGGCGAGGAGTTCGCGTCCTTCTTCGACGTCATGGGGGACAGCTTCTTCAATGCCGACGGCGAGTCGTGGCGGCGGCAGCGGGCCCGGGTGCAGCACATCATGAGTGGCTCGTGGCTGCTCGGTTTCATGGCGGGGTGGTGCCGTGAGAAGGTCGAGACAGGGCTGTTACCGTTGCTGAGCTACATGGAGGATAACAACGCCCCGTTCGACCTGCAGGACGTGTTCACGAGGTTCTCCTTCGACATGACGGCCATGCCGGTCTTCGGCGTGGACACGGGCAGGTTGTCGGCGGACATGCCGCCCATGCACGTGCCGGACGCCATGGATGCCGTCATGGAGGTGGGGTTCTTCAGGCACACGGTGCCGGTGTCTTGCTGGAGGATGATGAGGCGGCTCAGGATCGGGCCGGAGAGGAAGCTCGCCGCGGCGCAGACGGTGCTGCGTCGGTTCGTCGACGAGATGCTGGTGGAAAGAAGGAAGAAGAAGGGCAGTATTAGCGACAGCTGCAGAGCGCCCGCTCTGGACGATATAGCGTCCAACTACGTGGACGACCCGGAGTACGTGGACAACGAGAGCGGGGAGCCCAGGGAGTTCCTGCACGAGACACTCATCAATTACATGTTCGCCGGGCGCGACACTGTCGGCACCACGCTAACGTGGCTCCTCTACAACCTCGTTAAGCACCCGCACACCGCGGACGCCATCCGCGCCGAGCTGGCGCCCATCGTGGCGGCGCGCAAATTGAAATCCGCCGCCGCCGCCGCCGACACGACGATGGTGGTGCTCGAGCCGGAGGAGACGAAACCCCTGGTCTACCTGCACGCGGCGCTGTTCGAGTCCATGAGGTTATACCCACCCGGTCCGATCGAGCGCAAGGAGGCGCTCGCCGACAACGTGCTGCCGAGCGGGCACCGGGTGCGCGCAGGGGACAAGATCCTGATCTCGCTGTACGCCATGGGCCGGATGGAGAGCGTGTGGGGCAAGGACTGCGCCGAGTACCGGCCGGAGAGGTGGGTCACGGCGGACGGCGGCGCGCTGCGGCGCGTGCCGGCGCACAGGTTCCTGCCGTTCAACGCAGGGCCGAGGTCGTGCCTAGGCAAGGACATATCGGTGGCGCAGATGAAGTGCGTCGTCGCGGCCGTGGTGTGGAACTTCGATTTCGAGCTGCTGGAAGGACAAACCGTGGAGCCGAAGCTGTCGGTCGTGCTGCAGATGAAGAATGGGCTCCTCGTGAAGGCCAAGAAGCGCCATGTCGAGGGCAGCGAGTAGGAGGGTGTACGTGTCCGTGTTTAGTCCAGGCCAAGCCTGGCGCGTGGTGTCTAGCGTCTTATGTGTATGCTCCACTCCAGAGAGCAAGTATACCATGTGTAATATTTATGTTTGTACATTTGTATGCATGCTATATTTTCATACATATAATTAACCTCCTGTGATATATTAACGTTGGTACATTTTGTGTGTATATAGGTTAGTTTACTATTTTTCATCCTTAGCTGATTAGCTCATCCAAAGAGGACTAACAGGTAGCACTGTGTGCGACTCGCAGAGACGAGGAGATTTTCTTCTATTATCTAAGAAAAAAAAGAACTAACAGGATAACTAATTATTAGTCCACAATCAAGTTAACCATTAGTCTATAGATAGGCAAGGGGAGCTAACTCGAACTAAAAGGCAGAGTCATTCTTCAAGGACCAAATTTCTTATTTACTACTGAAAGTTACATTTTTCCTTTATTCATCATCTAAAATATACGATTCTCTTTATTGCCATTAGTGCATGGTCCACTAAATTCTGAAATTTCAGGGTGTGCATGCATGGCACCTCGAGCTACCCTCTGCAGCTCCGCCCCTAAATGTTTCACAACTGAACTCTATAGTTTGAGAGGACTGCCACAAAAAAAATTTAAATCTGGTTCAACAACTTATACATTTTGCTAAATTTTAGGGAAACTGTTGACAAAATGAACATGGTACTTCCAGCCTTGCCATTCAGTTTTGGGATCTTTATATTATCAATAATGAACACCGTAAGTCAATCGCTAAGGTCTGGGATGGCTCAGATCTTAAGCTGACTTTTAGAAGAACTGCTATTGAAAGAATGTTTAACGTACAAGTGGTTAGAGTTAGTTGAAATCGCTAATTCAGTTCAATTCTCTGAGGACCCCGATCTTATGATCTGGAATCACTCCTCAAATGTCATACATAGCTCCAGGTCCCTATATGCAGTTATCTCTTTTGGTGGCATTCAGCCAGTTTACCCACCAGCCATTCGGGTAATGTGTGTGCTCTCGAGAATTCATGTTTTGTTTGGCTGGTTTCGAATAATAAATCTCTCATTAGAGATAACTTTTCAAAAAGGATGGATATCAATGATAAAATCTTGTATGGCCTGCTATGAAGTAGAAAGTGTAGAACACTTGTTCTTCAAATGTATTGTGGCCTCCTAGATGTGGACATTTGTGTCCTCTTTGTTTTCATAAAAACCAGGGTTCTGATTTTGAAAGTGTAGCCCCCGTTGGTGGGTGAGCAATAACATGAATCATATTTTAAACATTGTAACCTTTGCTGTTATGTGGAAGACTTGGAGGCCTAGAAATGCTCTATGTTTTCAGTGACAATCATGGCTGGGGACGAAGATGTTTTGGAGAAGGATAGCGGAGACGCTCATGACATGGAGGAAGACATGCAAGAAAGATCTGCAACTGGATGTGCAACTAGATGTGAAGATCAAAGAATTTGCAAGAAAGACGAAAGAATGGCCGATTGCTATGGACGCAAGTTGCGTGAGAGTCTAAAGAATCACAACATGAAGAGCAGAATGAGAATTGCCTCGAGGAGAGAGATGTATTCAGGCCTGCCATGTTGGCAGAAGTACCAGGGGCGCTGATTCCCTATGTACGGCCTTGTTCGGCAGGCATGCTTTGAGATCGTCTTTTTGGATTCCAACATAGAAAATAGTGAATCGAGCTATGTCACTTGATCCATGTGAAAGTTTTCCAGCCAATCAAAGATAGGGAAGTGTTCGGGGCCATGGAGGTCATGGAAAGGAAGATTTCAGCCTGTTTTGGCTCTAAGCTGGACTTAACTGAACGCAGATTTTCTGTTGGAGCAGACTTCAAGCCAAAGCGCTTTCATTCAGGGAAAATGAACGAGACCTAAAGTGGATAATCTGAAACTAAGGGACCCTCTTTATATGGAAAAGAAATGTTGAGAAAATATTAATTTCCTTTAAAAATCAAGATTATATGTTTGACCATGGTTGGATATGCAGATATAAGATATCTTTCTGATCCACATCATGCTAGATCTCAGTTCGGGTTTGTGTTTCTCTGTGGTGGTACGACTGTTTCATGGTGGTCTTGTAAACAGATCTTAGTAGCGACATCTACTAACCACTCAGAGATAATAGCCCTATATGAAGCCGCACGGGAGTGTTAGACCCTGTTTGGATCCTCTCAGATTATATAATTTGCCATTAGGAGGTTAAGAGTAGATTATAAGATTATATAATCTGAGAGTCTTTATTATATAAACCGAAGACATAATCTATCTTGTTTAAAGACATCTCAAATTATATAATCTAGATTATTATAAACTGAGAGATCCAAACAGGACCTCGAATTTATGCCATGCTCGAGTTTTATTGAGCAAGAACTGTATCCTATAACCTAGTAGGTTACTCAACGTTCACAATAACCAACGGTGTATATCCTCCGCACGCACAGTGTGTGCTCCACGGGGCCCGTGGCAATGTCGCTGCCAGCTCCAAAGTCCGGTGGCGTTTGACCCCAAAGGGCAGCAACAGTGTCGGGGAGCAGGTGCCCCGGTGGCTGTGCCGCCAATTGATGCTGCAATTACCGGCACCAAAAGCAGAGCACCCCGAGTCCCGCAAAGTCTCCGGTCCCCGCGTGCGGATCCGACACCATATGGCACCGTCGCCGACGAGGCGCACCATCCTTCCGTTTCTGCCACTATGACAAACACAGGAAGTCGCCCAGCTAGTTTCCTGTCCACACGAATGAAGGTCATTAAGCGAGTAGTAATCACTTGCTAATGGAGTGCTACTGCGCCGCTGATAGTACGGAACTCTCTTATTATCACCCACCACCGGGGATTCCTTGCCGTCGTGTCACGCCCGGCCCAAGAAAGTGGCGAAAGGCACTCGCTTTGTCGCAGCCTTTTGTTTTGCACAGGCACTAGTACTAGCCGGTAGCCTCAGGCCCTCAGCCACTGCAGCCATATTGGCCTTTGCGCTTTTGCTTCGCCTTTCTCACCTGCATCGACCGGGCGGGCAGCAGGCACTGCCGCACTGCTGACTGCTACAGCGCGCCCCCACCCACAAAGAAAGTCGCATGCGGCAACAGAGGACGAAGAGAAGTCACGGGCTCAACGGCCTTCAACCGAACACCACAGGCCAAACAGCGTCTGAGACTCAGATCAGAGCACGCTCGCGTGTAGTACTACTGCGCTGCACAGCACCAAACAACACGCTCGCTGCCGTTGCTGCGCCCTCCGCATCGTTCCAGCTCCACCAGGCAGCCGGAGAGCGAACACACGGGCGCGGCGGAGCAATGGGAAGAGGCGGCTGCTCGCGGCAGTGCCAGGCGCTCCTCCTCGCGCTGGCGCTCGGCTCCCTCCTCGCGCTGCCGTGTCGCGCGTCCTTCTTCTCCTTCGGCGTGCGCTGGGCGGCCACCTCTCAACAGTCTCAGGTGAGCTTGTTACTTCGATCGCGCCACCGCCACGGCATTCTTTTGATTTCGATAGTTTTTTTTTTCTCTGCAAGAATCTCATCGCACGCGTTCCGTTTGACCAGTCGCGCGAGGAGAAGGTGCCCATGACGGTGGTCGTCCCGGATTACTCGCCGCGCCCGGCGCCGCAAGCCGCCGCCGCCGTGACGCCCTCGCCGTCTCCGGCACCAGCGGTGGCGCCTGTGCCCGGCGCGGACACGGACGGCATGCCGAAGCTGCCGTCCGAGCGTCGTGTCCCGCGCGCGCCGTCCAGCGACCACAGCAACGCGGGCGCCGACGCGCCGGCGGGGGCGACGAGCACCGACTTCATCAGCAGCAGCCCCGCCGTGCCGCTCCCCGCCGGCGTCACCGACTCCGCCACCGTCCTGCCCATGCCCACCCCCGGGCAACAACACCGCCGGGTAACCCAACCCAACCAGCTCTCTCTTTCCTCGGAGAGCACAATTTCTAAATTTCAGTAGTAGTAGTATGATTCATGACCCCTGATTACATTAAACCTGATCCTTTCCTTACTGCTTTGTGCTTTCCCATAATCCTTTTTTCCTAGCTTCTTTGCGAGCTCTGCTTTCCCGGAGCTTTTCTGCTTTCGTGCGCCTTGCTCTGACTTCTTTTCCTCCCATTGTTGACGCTTTTGCAGGACGACGTGGGGATGGGCGCCCCGCAGCTTCAAGCCCGTGCGGTGGTGCAGCTCGTCGTTCCTCTCCTCATCATGATGCTGTCTATTGGGGCTCTGTGGTAGACTGGCTCCAGTTTTTATTTTTCTGTAATCACTAGTGCTTTCTCTCTCTAGTCTGTAGCTCGTCCTGTGATGTCCAGGCCCCAATCTGTAAACAGGGTCGTGTCACCATGCTTGCTTCTTGAATCCTGGCTTCCTGTGTTGTTATATGTGATGTGCCTCTTCCTTTCTGATTCTGAGTTCAGTTTCCCTGAATCCCCATTTCCTCAGTTCATATACGAATGCATGAGCTCCCGTGGTGCAAAGCATCGGCAAGAAGAATTGAGATCAGCACCGCGACGAACACGGGCATGAGCGCCACCCACCAGGAGTTCAAACAGAGTAATGAAGTCACATCCCGATGCTATGAATCAATGAGCATCTCACGGGATAAACACAAGAAGCCATCATCGTATTATCAACCATCCAATGTCGAGTTAGTCCCGTAGCCACAAACCTGAAAAAGTATGCAGTCATGCAGGCAATTTTGCACAAAAGTGCATCTTCCGTCCGTGCATCTGATGTTGCCTGCAATACAACTATTGATTGTGCAATGTTGGTTTGCTTCATTGCCGGTTAATCGTTAAGACTCCAAACAACAAATCAATAGCGTTGCCTCCTACTCAGGGAATTCTGCTGAATACATAGACTAATTCCATGTTATCCAGTCAACCAGATATGAGTTTCTTACCTAAGACCAATCTCAATTGGTAGTTTTATTTCAAAGCTTCCAAGAGTGTCACATCAGTTGTAGAGGTTTCATTTAAAGGATGAAATGGTCTTTCTCAATGAACAATTTTATCATACGGTTTCATAAACGAACCATAACAATAAATTATCACATTAAAAATAGTCGAAACATATTTGGGTGAAACTTCATGCTCTCAATGAGAATTTCAATGGAATTTCATGCATGTGAATGGTGCCAAATAAGTTCCGTTCCCATGAAATCTATTTTCTCTCTTTCATCTTAACTAGCATGGTAGCCTGCGCCGCACCATTGCACAGTGATCACACGGTACCTGTAGAGTAGGCGACTTTCCTTACAATATTTTAAATATCTACTGCTAAACAATGACTTCTAAGATCTAAGAATATCAAAATCTACAAATAAGGGACAAACAAAATAGAAGTCTCCTTGTAGTGGTTTTCCCTACCATTGCCTCTATAAGTGGTATATATAGATGAACATTTGGGTCATGCTTCTTCGGCCGGCCCGAAGCATGAAGCTTTTGGCCCAGCCCAAGCACAACATGACCTGACGAAATTCATGTCGGGTCGTGCTTGGGCTGAGAGCACAACACAATGGGTGGCACGGCCCTACCCGTTAAGATGTTTTAAATTCAAATATATTTTCATATATAAACAACAAAGTCATAGGTTTATTGGGCTGATTCACCCACGACCCATCGTATTAACGGGCCGCCTAACACGATTAATTCAAATCGTGTTGTGCCGCAGGCTGCCAGCCAGCCCATGGGCTGGCACGACATGGCCCGTTAATAAGTCAGGTTGTGCTGGCCCGTCTGCAGGTGGGTCCGTGCCTAGTCGGGCCCATGCTGGGTTAGATTGAGCGACCCGAATGTCATCTATAGTGCTATACTATAAAAAAGTCCTTGCACCCCTTATTTTACATGTAACATTTTAGACCTAGCTAATACACTCCACTTCATCCAAAAAACTCTAGCCAAGTAGTATATTCCTTCAAGTGAAATTGTCATTGTTAATCAAAAGCATTTATTTGTTCATCCCAAATAATGTCGGCCAGGTGTTAATGTTCCCTGCATGGGATCATTGTTTGCATATGAACCTTTGATGCATAGAGCCTGGCTTCGGCTGTGTTTTGTCCACTACAGCATATCACCAAGGCATTGGATGGCAGGGGCCATATGCCCCTCCCATGCTCTGACTTTCTCATTAGCTAATGGGATTTTAATGCTCAATCACCATGTTAGTATGTAATGAAGGTTATTTAGCTACCCTTACTGTCGACAAAGAGCCAGAGCCTTTCTTATTTTGACCCTTTTGCAGAAGCAACTCTGGCATAACAGATTGGCATGCCTTTGTTTGCTCTCACCAGCGGCAGCAACTGTTATTTATGTAAGCTAGACCTGACCCATGAACCAGTCTGCCGATTCCCTGCTAAACAGAAGCACTAAATAATCTACACAGTGATGTCTGCCTATCGCTAATCCTCATGTTTTTTCAAGCGTGGTTTTTTGAATCATTCTTAGCCTTGGCGTGCATTCTCATCGTTTACTTGTCTATACTAAAATAAAAACTGTATCATGTGGGGGAAGAGCCCCACACATTTCGCATTAAGAGGCTACTGATGCTCGAACCTGGGTCTTCTACCCAACAACCATGCGATCAATGACCTGACACTAAGTCCGAGCAAATCGGTCTTTACTTGTCTATACTAATCTATGGATATATTCAGTCAGAGATTAAATAATTGAATCTGAAACAACCGACAAAGAAAATATTTGTAGAGTTAAGAATCTTTTCTCTGGTTGGTTGCCATTTTGACGTATCCTTATGTAGTGTAGGCATCTGTGCATACTCCAGTTCCCACAGGATCCCTATGCGAAGATATTGGGAGCCAAAGCTGTTAGTTTCTCTGGTGACACATGTGGAGCTTTGGAGTTTGGAGGGAGATATGGTTTCTGGCCGAGCCTCAATTCTGTACACATCGACCTATAGGTATATTCAAGGATTGATGAATTGAATCTGAAGCAATCAGCAAAGAAAATTTTGAACGGAGTTGAGAATCTTGTCTGTTTGTGACGCATGCATGTACGGTGTACGCATCTGAGGATGCTTGCATGCCCACAGGAGCCTTATGCAGCGGAGATATTGGTAGTCATTGCAGTTAACTGCTCTGATTGCAGTACCATGGTAGTTTGAGTAGAGAATAGTTCGGTAGATCAATTGTAAATTTACAAGGAGAGCCGGTACACCAGGTGAGAGGGGTGGTACCTGAGGATAATGTTAGGAGGATTAACAGTAGGATGGTAATATGTGATTACATGTAAAGAGGATAGAAAACTAGATATTTTTCTTTTTTTTTTCAGAACTTCTAGTCAATTTCTCTTTTTTTCTAGCCACTGTGGTGGGAAGTTTACCACCTTTTATTATTACTAGTTCTTTGCATGCACGACACATATGTGCTATTCTCGCATTAAAAATATTTAATATTTGTCATGACAATTTACATTGTTGTCATGTTGGCTAAACAATTCTTTCCAAACAACTCTATCAATGTGTATAAAGGAAATATAAACAAAAACTTTTTTAATCAGAGGATATTCTTCCATATATTGATTTGATGGAATATATAACATATGAGTTCAAAAGAAGGCAAAAATTTCAGACATGATTTTCTACTAAAAACAAGATACTACAATATCAAGAGACGTAGAAAAGCAAAAAAGATAAAAGGCAAGGCAACAACAACTAATAAGCATTTTATAAATGGTATTGTTAACTTGATAACCTCTAGAAACAAAGAAATCAATAAAGTGACAATGATCACTCATTTTACTTGAATTATTGAAGGTTTTGTACACTTCAATTTTGTATTAAAATCTACCATGCATATTA
Organism: Eleusine coracana subsp. coracana; assembly: GCA_032690845.1. Taxonomy (NCBI): domain Eukaryota; kingdom Viridiplantae; phylum Streptophyta; class Magnoliopsida; order Poales; family Poaceae; genus Eleusine; species Eleusine coracana. The sequence continues at coordinate 14,328,025 of CM064424.1, forward strand.
ATCCAAAAAACTTCAAATGATTATTTGACATACTAACCTTTTGGCCGAAGTAAAAAAGGTCAGCATCAGGATGATTAACAACTTTTGAGAATGATGTCAATGAGTTATCTTTGCACATGGGGCACAATACCATGTCCTATTGAATCTTGATCAACATGCATCATGCTGCCATGCTCCTGCATAGACCTAAATGCATCATGATAATCTACAATAACATCTGATTGAGATTCTTCATTTATTTTTGCCTCCCTTATCAGAAGTCAAAGGATCTTCAAGAAAACCCACAAAATTGCAAGGAATGCTGCTGCTAGCATATAAGAATGATAGCTTGCTCCTCAGAGCTATATTAGGCTCCAACGAACTCCCAGTAGCTTTGAGGCACTAATAAATTAACCAGGCAGAAGGTGGTGGCACTCTGGAATTCAAAGAACTGTCTGGTACTTGAAATGGATACTGAGTTTTCCTGTGAGACCCTCGCAAACAGAAGCTTATAACATATAGCCAAGAATTTGATATATTTCAAGACACACAATATGCAATTTCCTTTGTACCTACAAGATCCAGCATAAGCAAAAAAAAAAAAAAATCAAGACATTCAATTGGTGATCTTGTAAGTCTATGGTTACATACAATGCTTATACTATTGTCTGCACAAACAGTTGTACGTAAAAGCTTAACATGACAAGGTTATAGCATCCAGCATAACAATCTTCGTGAAAACAGTATCGATAAAGGATCTGACAGCTAAGTTGGAGCCTAGGATAGAAAGATTCTTTTTTTTTCTCTGAAAGGAAGGATAGCGCACCTCTGTTTTACATTGTGAGCCCAAGCTTTTGCATCCAGTTTGACCAGATCTTAGTTACTTGTCTCTCAAGATAGATAGTTTGGACCAACCTCCACATGTGAGCTCTATTCAGTTACATCGGTGAGTTTGTTAGATGTGGCAGGTAAGAAAAAAAAGATAGAAAAAAGGAGACCAACATTAACTTATGTTGATTGCATTCACAATCTTATGATATAGATATTGAATTTCTTTCCTTTTTTCCATTTCAAGAACTTTCTATTTCTGCTTCGAACAATTGGTTATACCAACAGGGATAAGTAAAACAATAATGTATCTGAAAGAATAAGTATAGATATGGGCAAATAAGAAGGATAAGCTTTTTTTTTGTTCAGATATATATATACCAGGTTATGGCTAATATTTCTTCTTTCTATATTCATTAGATTTCCTTGTTAATCAAGTTAATTAGAGTTTTGAGTCATGTTAGCTATTTAAGTTCCACTGTGTTTATATGATAAAACTTCAATAGCCTCCACAAACTAAATAATAATGGCGGAGGAGATGGAGGGCAAGGAGGAACCTTCTACTTAGTTTATCCATGCATGTGGATATCAATGAACTTTGACACAACATGCTATATCTAGTAAAATATATTTATCCAGCATAGCCTGTTGCCTGAGCATAGATGAATCCATGTGCACTCAAGAAGGAATGACTATCGAAATAGTTAGCTACTGCCATAAGTTACCTCAATTGCTTGAACAACCTCCTGTTCTCTCCTCTTCATGTCCATTCTACCTTCCTCCTCCCTTGTGCATCGAGTACGAAAAGAAGTCACATGAGCACAAGAAAGAAAAGAAGACCAAGCCATGTTACTGATCAAGCTTTTTAGTATTGCGTGCATGTGCTACCTGCTAAAATGCCATAAAAACAATATTAATTATGTATTAAAAAGTGAACTTTATGGAAATCATAACACAGTTTTCAAGAGTAGGCTATTTTAAATATTTAGTTGCATGCGTATACTTTAAACCATATGAATCCATCTATCACAAAAACTCCTTGTCTAGGCGCCTTGATAAGTTTGAATAACCTAAGAGGTATTCCTATATTTTTTAGATGGCACCAATTTTCAATATGACAATCACATTATAATACCAAGTCAATAAAACATTACAAGAACAGACAACAATTCCTTTTCACTGTAATATTGAACATCAATACTATTCTTATTGAACAACTATATGATAAACAAGCAGAGTTCAGATCACCACCCTTGATCCACAGCAATGTAGATTATGTGTTCTCATGTATGTATAGAAAAGGTGGAACTGACTACAAATTCATGCCAGTTGCACAAGTACCTCTTTGAAAACTTACTCATCATGTTGATCATTTGAATCTCTTCCTTTATGAGACCAAATAAAGCCTTATGTCATGCCAATAAATTGGCTTGTTTCATCTTTATGCCTTTGTAGTTCCCACCAACTTATTGGCCCGCATCATATCATACATCCTGCTAGAATACAACAGAAAATTATTCAAAAAATTCAAATGTCAGAAAATGTAAGGACCATAAAAATTACAAGAATAGTTTCTCTCAGAGTAATAGTTGGTTTCCACCTTGCAACACAAAACCTACTTGTTATGCAGAAGCAATCATTAAAAAAAAATCAGAAAAAAAGAAAGGTGCACAAACCCCTTGCACTTGCAGCCATAATTTTGAAGGTATCTAAAAATTATCCAAAAACATCTTGAGTGAAATGATAAATCATCAAGAGTTAATTCTACAATTTTCACAACAACACAGATAACTGATATATCCTAATTTGCACAATAATTGTTTCAAACAAATCCACTAAGAGATTGCAATCAAAGGAAGTAAAGTTTCTCATTGACAACGATCTAAAACAAAAAGAGGCACCATTTGATTATTTTGTTCTACCTTTTACAACATAATTGAATGCAATTTTTGAACAGAAGATGAATCCCTAGTCTAATAACTAATCACAAGAGCAGGAGCACATACATTAAAAATACATAGAAAAGCATTGGCGTATTTTGACATAATGTTTAGCCTTTATAGTAGAGAAGAAATAGATTAAAATATCTGGTCATCCTTTTTGTGCTATAACACTCATCCAATAGTAATGAAATACTATTGGGACTGACCTAAAATAATACATGTATAATTAATTCAACACCATACCAGGCTTCGACTTTTCGATATAATACATACAGTAATAAAATACAATTGCACCAAAAAAGTCCTCAAAGGATATTAAACATGTGTCTTGACCATTGTTGAAAAGATTGTCACGTGAAGGAAACAACCTATCCAAAAAGTAACATGCTGGGACTGAGAGGCAGTTATAGCAATATACACTACATGAAAAAAAATGTACAAATAATGTAAGTATCACATGTTGTTTTTACTATATATGTAAACTAAGCATGTGTCTTGACCATTGTTAAAAGGATTGTCACGTGAAGGAAATAACATCTCAAGAAAGTAACATGCAGGGACTATGCATCGTATAATAGATTATATCTGCATAAAACATAACACAAGAAAAGAATGTACAAACGTAAATATCAAATATGATCCTTATCTCTACAACTTATTAATTGAGGTGAGGTCGTCTAGACCACTTTTTTCGTGTTCAGATATGTCCGTAACGTTGTCGTATTCAGTTTGTATCCTATAATAATTCATCAGTCAGTTTGAGTCATTTTTGAACCATTTTCTAATCCTTTGTTGAATTAGACTCCGATACGATCACTTTTTTCATGTCCAGATATGTCTGTAACATTGTCGTATTCAGTTTGTATCCTACAATGATTCACCTATCAATTTAAGTCGTTTTTAAACTATTTTCTAATCCTTTGTTGGATTTAGATTCCGATTTCAATTTGATATTTTATACTAACAACAATTAATCATCTATTATAACATCATACTTTGGATGAAAACTAATAACAAGAATTCTAATAATAACTCACTCCAAAATTTTTATAATAATAATTATTTTTAAAACTCAAAGAGGTAAAGCAAAATAAATATAGAGCAAATGCTCAAGCCAAAACAATTGATTAATTAAAAATCTTTTATAGTTAAAAAAATATTTGAACCATAAAATTTTTTAACTAAGATTCGTGATAATGCATGGGTATTTTGCTAGTACACTATATATGTATACTAAACATGTGTCTAGACCATTGTTGAAAGGATTGTCACGTGAAGTAAGCAACTTCTTGAGGAAGTAAAACACAGGAATTGTGCTTCACGCAGGAGGTTATATCACATCTGGTCCATGCTATATATTGTATTATCCAATAAGATTGCAAGCATACATACATTGTTCCACAACATGTGTTAAACACCACATATCAAGCAAGAGCTAGAGTGTCATGATTATTGAGTTACTACTGTCCACCGATCAGTTGCACACTAAGTTGAACCTCATGGAAACAAAAACCAGAATTTACAACCTCTCGTGGAGGCTCTGCCGTGAAATAAGAGTAGGTTACAATTTATTTAACAAATCATGATTGTCAGATTCAAACTCAAGCATCTTACTGTGATGTTATATTGAGCTATTATATACGAAGCCGTTGCACTTAAAAGTTTTCAACTGATAAAGAAATGATGACAATTCCCTTATTGTGCAACAGTCTTATTCACCGATGCCGCCCCCGACAGCATGACGTCTCTTGGCCTTCACCATGAGGCCGTTCTTCATCTGCATAATGATCGACAGCTTCGGCTCCGCGACGTGCCCTTCCACAATCTCGAAGTCGAAGTTCCAGACCACTGCCGCGATGACACACTTCATCTGCACCACCGATATGTCCTTGCCGAGGCACGACCTCGGCCCGGCGTTGAACGTGAGGAACTTGTGCGCCGGAACGTGCCGCAGCTTGCCGTCCTCGGTGACCCACCGCTCCGGCCGGTACTCCGTGCAGTCCTTGCCCCACGCGCTCTCCATCCTGCCCAAGGAGTACACCGGGATCAGGAGCGTGTCGCCCGCGCGCACCCGGTGGCCGCTCGGCAGCACGTCGTCGGCGAGCGCCTCCTTCCGCTCGATCGGAGCTGGCGGGTACAACCTCATGGACTCGAACAGCGCCGCGTGCAGGTACACCAGGGGTTTCGTCTCCTCCGGCTCGAAAACCACCATCGTCGTGTCGGCGGCGGCGGCGGGTTTCAATTTGCGCGCCGCGACGATGGGCGCCAGCTCGGCGCGGATGGCGTCCGCGACGCGCGGGTGCTTCACGAGGTTGTAGAAGAGCCACGTCAGCGTGGTGCCCACCGTGTCGCGCCCGGCGACCATGTAGTTGATGAGCGTCGCGTACAGGAACTCCCTGGGCTTCCCGCGCTCGTCCACGTACTCCGGGTCGTCCACGTAGTTCGACGCGATGTCCACGTCAGGCGCCGCTCTGCTGCCGGCGGTGTGGTCTTCCTTGATAATAACACCGCCCTTCAACTTCTTCCTTCGTTCAAGCATCTCGTCGACGAACCGGCGCAGCACCGGCTTCGCCGCGGCGAGGCTCCGCTCTGGTCCGATCCGGAACCGCCTCATCAGCCTCCAGCAGGGCGCCGGCACCGTGTGCCGGAAGAACCCGACCTCCATGACGGCGTCCATGGCGTTCGAGACGTCCATCGGCGGCATGTCCACAGACAACCTCCCCGTGTCAACTCCGAACACCGGTTTCGCAGTCATGTCGAAGGAGAACCTCGCGAACACATCCTGCAGGTCGAACGACGCGCCCTTGCCTGCCATGTGGGCCAGCACCGGGAGCAGGCCCGTCTCGACCTTGTCGCGGCAGCACCTCGCCATGACGCTCTGGAGCCGCGGGTCGACCATGATGCGCTGCACCCGGACGCGCTGCCGGCGCCACGACTCGCCGTCGGCGTTGAAGAAGCTGTCCCCCATGACGTCGAAGAAGGACGCGAACTCCTCGCCCTTCGGGTAGTTGCCGAAGCCCGACACGAAGATGTGCCGCGTGTTGGCCGGGTCGCACGTCACGAAGAACCGCAGGCCCGGCGGGCCGCGCACGTCGAAGCTGCCGCCCGCGGCGGCAAGCACGGTGGCCATGTGGTCGTGGATGCGGTGGAGGTTGGAGATGAGCAGGGAAGGGAGTATGCTCACCAGTGGCCAGTCCGTGGGTAACTGTGGCTCGTTGCTTGTCGACTTCCGGTTCCTGAAGAACACGAGGTAGTAGTATAGGGGCAGGAGTAGAACGAGGAAGAGAACGAACAGGTCTTGCACTTGAAACATCATTGTTTTTTCTCCGTGTCCAAATAAAGCTGCCGTTGATTCACTGGTGACTATAGCTAGCTGCGTGCATGTGAACACACCGAACAGAGATTAGAGAATTTATAGAGAAACTCATGCGCATCGACGACGACGGTGGAGGAAGAATCAGGAAGAAAGAAGGAGTAAGTCTGCTCCGTGTTGGATAAATCTCAGTCCAAACTGGTTGTTATTAGTTCGTCGATTGGTTTGCATTGAAATCGCGCCATGTGCGTGCCAGTGTAAAACCACGGTTTTTGCATGCACCGTGGTGCTCTGTTCCTCTGTTATTACGTGGAGAATTGGAGGCCATGGGACCTACGGATGGCATAACCGTGCTACAAATAATGTAATGCTCATCTTTTAATAATGGTATATATAAGATTTCTAGTGTATATAGGAGTGGATAGTAACTACAACAGATCATATATGTATCCAGGAGTTTAAATTCACGTGTAAGTTTCTGCTTCGGTTATTTGGATCATATGAACCATATTAGACAAACACATGTAACTTGTATTAGACCACCATTATGTTCGTTGTATCTTATATTACCTACTACCATTATATTGTGTATGTCTGTATGCCTATCTCTTTACTTTTGTAATAAACATGGGCTGAAATAGTTTCAAATAAATGGTGTTATTTTTGCAAAACAAAATAATAATAATAATAATGAAACTGAAAGATAGAAATTAAAATAAGTGTACAGACTTAAGAAAATAACCATGCATATGTTCTTGCTCTGTTTACAAATTCCATCTCTCTTTGTTTTCTATGACTAAGAGATTTGATGACATATTTTTAGAGTAAGTATAATAAGATAGAAGTGGGTTATAAGAGTTGTCGTATCACATTTATGTTAAGTTAGATGTAAGAGAAGAGAAACAAAGAGTAAAGTGGACCAAAGAGTTACAACTGGCTGATGCACATGCACAAAAAATAAGGCGGGCCAAAATGATTTACTATGTATGGATGACCAAAATCATCTCATAAGTAGAGGAAAAAATAAATTATCTTTGGGTCTACTTCCCAGTTGTAACCATTCGTATAATAAAAGGTAAAATTTTGTTCAAAATAATCGTTCACCACACTAGAACATAATGAATGTCTCAATCACACATATCCTAGAAGGTGTGTTTGGTTCACAATACCAAGAGAATGCTTGATGGTTCAATATTCTTTTTATATAAGCACATTCTCTCAAAATAGTAGGAGCAGTAAAGCCGATTATCTTTACTAATTGTAATGGTTCAATAAATATTAGTAATATCTAATTAATATGTTATATAATTACTATTTAATCATCTACCCTATAGCCGTAAATGTTTTGTCTCGCAACTACAAATGTCTCACTACTGTCAAATTATGTATGTGCTAAATAACATTTTTAGCATCAAACATGGTAAATTGAAGTTCCATATAATACAATTAGTATATATACTACTAAATAATCAGTATTTATTATTTGCAAATGCTAATGTATTAATTTGAGTGCTGTATGAACTAATTTGAGTATAATTAGAGTATTATTTTTATTGATTATTAATGACTATAGAAATATTGTATTAACTGATTTCTGTTAGCACATGTAACATGTACTCCCTCCATACTTCAACAAGAAGTCGTTCTGGGTCTATAGCTGATTTTACAAAAGCAAGTCGTTTTCTCAAAAAGCAAAAAAAATATTATGATTGTGGAGAATTAAACCAGCAATCTCATAGATTGAGCATTTTTGCTTCATAGCAACAACCACTAGGATGAGCATATATTACTAATTTAGTTAGTTCTAAGACGTATTTAATAATAAGAACAGAGAGAAAAAATACCTTCTAATTATTGAGTCCTTGGTATACTAAATCATGTCTTAAACGACTTCTTTTTGAAGTATGGAGGGAGTATATAATATAAGATAATAATTCTTGTGCCTAGGCTCTCAAGATTTCCACACCCGTCATCCATGGCGTCCACAATACCTGTGAAGTATACAGTGATGCAAAACGGCAAAAGGCTCCAGCTACCTCCAGGCATAAGAGCACAAATCTACTTGTTTTGCAGTCTGCATGCATCTGTCAGTTAGTTTAAGAATATTCGTTGTGGTTACGCCACAAAATTTTAGTACTTCATATTAGTCCGCTGCACTGCTGGCAGCTTTGCGATTACCGGCGCCATTTGCATCTACTAGCGGCTTCACGGAAACCCGTGACAACTTTGCCGAAGCTTTTCATTCAAAAACAAAAACTTCGCCGAAGCTCTTAGTCAGACGATCAAGAACAACGAGAACACAAATTGGAAGACATGCAAGTACAATGGCATATGCGCGCGCATCTTGGAACCTTGCATCACGCACCATTTCTTTTTGAGGTACCGCATTATAAAGCCATGCATGATGTCCATCACGATCAACTTGCCAAGAACTTCGGGTCGTTGCTTCTTGAACTCCTCCTCCAGCATCCTTTCTTAGTGATTTCCCAATGGGCGGATGGAATTCGAGTTCAGAGGCTAACAAGGATACAAATTCAACTATCCCGAAAGATCAGAGTTTAAATATTGCGAAAGATGTAACTGAAGTATGTAGACAGACTTGCACAATGTGCATCTTTTTTGGGTTTCTCACAGCTGCTTGCGTTTTTGCAACTGAAGTGTGACCTGTACTACAACTGTTAATTGTGCAACGCCGGTTTGGTTCAATGCCAGGTGATCGGTAAGACTCCGCTAGTTTACCTCAACAAGGTTGTAGCCGGGTGCGAGACGCGTGTGGCGGCGAAGCTGGAGATCATGGGGCCCTGTTCCAGCGTCAAGGACAGGTATGGTGATCTCAGCGTAAAATGTGCCTTATTTATTGCCGGAACGTTCTGCATACTCATGACGTTTATTGTTGTGGTAACAATATTCACTTAGGATTGGCTACAGCATGATTTGAAGGAGAAGGGCCTCATTACTCCTGGAAAGGTGAAGGTCTCGATGAACACGAAAACAGTTCGAGACATACCCAATTGATGTTGTGCTTGTCTTTTGTATCTTTGCAGAGCGTTCTGATCGAGCCCACGGGCGGGAACACCGGCATCGGGCTGGCATTTGTGGCGGCGGCCAAGGGGTACAAGCTGATCGTGGCGATGCCATCGTCGGTGAGCACAGAGCGCCGGGCCGTGCTCAGGACGTTCGGCGCCGAGGTGGTGCTCACGGACCCGCAGCTGACCATGGACGGCGTGGTAAAGAAGGCCGAGGAGATCGCGGCGAGGACGCCCGGCTCCTACGTCCTGCAGCAGTTCGCCAACCAGGCCAACCCGAGAATCCATTACGAGACGACCGGGCCGGAGATTTGGAGCGAGACGGCGGGGAAGGTGGACGTCCTCGTCGCCGGCATTGGAACAGGGGGCACGATCACCGGAGCCGGAAGATACCTCAAGGAGAAGAACCCTGACATCAAGGTGACACGCACCCGATTGATGAGCATACGCGTTCTCTTCATCAGCGAAAATGACCTCTGTTCGCTTGTGGATTGAAGGTTTACGGCGTGGAGCCGTCGCAGAGCGCGGTGCTGTCTGGCGGGGAACGGGGTCCGCACAAGATCCAGGGCCTCGGCGCCGGATTTGTTCCCAGCGTGCTCGACGTCAGCGTCCTCGACGAGGTGTTCCAGGTCTCCCATGAGGAAGCTGCTGACATGGCGAAGCAGATCGCGCTGAAAGAAGGGCTACTGGTGAGACCTGATTAGCAAGTGATGGGCTTTGTTCTTACTTTACATCGTCGGCATTATCGGCGTCGTCACCCGGCAGTACAGACGGCGTGCTCATCCAGCGATGATCCATCATAAAGAATGTGTGTGGTTTCTTTACCTGTCTCTTTCTATCAGGTCGGGATATCGTCCGGCGCTGCCGCCGTTGCTGCCATTAGGGTTGCCAGGAGAGCAGAGAACAAGGGCAAACTCATCGTCGTAAGCTGTGTCATCACAAACCTGTCATGACGGCTCTTTGGTAAATTAATTATATTGATCTAATAACTTGTTCTCACTGTTGCTCAGGTTATCTTCGCGAGCTTTGGCGAGCGGTACCTTTCGTCTTTCATGTACGAGTCCCTGAAGAACGAGGCTGAAAACATGGCCTTCGAGCCGTAAGGTACAAGGCGGCAGTTGGTTCAAGAAGGCTTGCGCTCGCTACATGTGAAGACGCCGTGTTACTTTTTGGTGCTGCTGTGCCTCACTATGAATGTGTTACTCCCATAAAACTTTGGTAGAAAATCAAGGTTGACAATTTTGTAGACAGGGGATTCGATTTAATATATTGGCACCATGATTTTTTTTTTGAGATCACTGCATCATGATTAATGACTCATACGTGCTCAACTTCAAAAAAACTCGACCGTTGGGGGAGGGGGGTCCGTGTTTTGCATCAAGAGGAAGAGAATTCTTTCCGAAATCGCGGCCGAGAAACCCTCCCGTGAGAGGGATTTTTTTAAGCCACAAGGGAGTTACCACGACCCAACTACCATGATTGCAACAACAAATGCGCTACAGTACTATACGAGGTGCCGCTCGAACCCGGGTCGGCTAGTAGCTAGCTAGCGCTGCTAGCCACTCCACCTGGATCCTTTGGCCATGCTCAGCTTCAAGAAAAAATGATATGAAGTATAGGTCGAATATGTTTATGCAAGCTAACAGTTATCTCCTTTTGGCATGTAGATCTTTAAGACCTCATTGCTAGTGTTCTTACTGTTTGCATCGATATATTATGTATGATCAATATAGATGATATTTGCTTTATGGTTACAAAGTTCGTTCTCCTCAGAATATGAGGGTACATTACAAATTGCATTTCTAGGTAGGAATTTCCTTACCAGTCATCCTCATCAACCACCATAAGTTTTGAATTTCCTTATCAATCATCCAACTTATATTTTACCCCTCAGTCCCCACTTACCACTACCGTTATTTTCATGGGTTGAGAGTGTTATAGAACTTAGAAAAACAACACATTTGTTATGGTGCTAAATTTCTACCAAAACTTCATATGAGTAGTCATCTAAATTTGAGCAGCATCAATCATGGTATTTTGCGGCTAAAAAAAATATCTAACAATAATCTTGGTTTGTTCACAAGACTGGCAATACACTTGGCATTATTGCCAACTACAAAAAGCATCATTTTAGTTGACTAAAAATATAGTCAAGTCAAACACATTTGTTATAAGACTATGTGTCTCATGCATGATAAACTATATTCTTCTTATTAATATATATCTCAGACAATGTTCTAAATCTTAAAAAAAACAACTATTGGATTGTATAATATTGGTTTGCTTCAAAGCAAGTTGATCATTAAGACTCCAAATAGCAAATGAACTACCATCGCCTTCCAATCAGGGATTTCTTCTAGTTTTCATCAAAAAAAAGATTTGTTTTAGTTATAGAGAACTGAACTAATTCAATAGTACCTACATATTACAAGTAATTAATTCTACACTATACCAGACTTTGCCTTTTTTTTAGATACATACATCAATAGAATACAATTGCGCCAACATGGGTCCTCAAAGGATATGAAGGAAGTGTAAAGTGTATCAAAATGGTGTTTTTACAATGGCCAGAGTGTATATGTATGTTAAACATGATTCTTGAACATAGTTCAAACGATTGCCACGTGAAGTAATAAACAACGTCTTGAGAAACACACACACAGGACAAGAGGTCTTATTTGCGTAGAGCATAACACATGCAAAGAAATTAAATATAAATGTCACATGTGATCTGTACTATATCTTTATTCTTAATTAAAACAGGTAAACACGTTCAGACAGTGTTGTATGGGTAAAAATAGGCTCCATATGGTGAAACAGCCTCCGAGTTGCACCAGAAAAAAAGTTATTCCAAGCAGCAGAATCCTACTCAGAGAACATGTCTATACAGACTCTTACTCAGAGAACACATCCATATGACACTCCCCTTACCATAAATTAAAAAAAATACAAATCCTACTCAAAATAAAAAATACAAATCCTACTCAAAATAAAATAGCATCCAAGTTGCAGGAGGAAAAAAGTTGTTCTAAAAAAGAATTGATTTGACTCTCCTTTTGATAATAACCAATATGGTAGTACATGTTGGTGTGTTTATTTGTTTTAACTAACAGTAGAAATTCAAGCCCGTAATAAAATACGAGCGCTTTGCTAGTACTATATTATTGTCCAATGTATAAGATTATGGGCATAGACACTTAGTGAAGCTTACAAAACGTGATACACGATGTATTACTCAGGTGTGAACATATCGAGCCTTGAGGAGGCAGGCCTATTGCTGATGTGTGATACGCGCGAGAATTCAAACGTGAGCATACATAACGTGTGCTAAACACCACTGATGCCGCCAGTGGCGGACCCAGAACCTCTTGCTCTTGGTTAGGAATTCAAACATGGAAATTTAAAATATTTTAGTTAGGCTAATGATACACAAAGCATGTGAAAAAAGAAAACATGGCGAATAGAAGGCTGATGTTGCATCTGGAAGAAGAGATTAGCCTAAACATTATGAACAACTTGTATGCATGCCTTATATACTTGATAGTTGGTCAAAATATTTGGATATTCAGCTGAATGCCCATGAATCAAGGGAGGTTCGCCCCTGGATGCGGCCCCTAACGAACGACATGACGCCTCTTGGCCCTCACCAGGAGGCCGTTCTTCATCTGCAGAATGACAGACAGCTTCGGCTCCACAGCGTGCCCTTCCACCACCTCGAAATCGAAGTTCCACAGCACGGTCGCGACGACGCACTTCATCTGCGCCACCGATGTGTCCTTGCCCAGGCACGACCTCGGCCCGGCATGGAACGACGGGAACCTGTGCGCCGGCACGTGCCGCAGCCTGCTGTCCGCCATGACCCACCTGTCCGGCCGGTACTCGGCACAGTCCCTGCCCCACACGCTTTCCATCCGGCCCATGGCGTACAGTGAGATCAGGATCTTGTCGCCGGCGCACACCCTGTGCCCGCTCGGCAGCACGTCGTCGTCGAGCGCCTCCTTGCGCTCGTACAGGACCGGTGGGTACAGCCTCATGGACTCGAACAGCGCCGCGTGCAGATAGACCAGGGGTTTCGTCTCCTCCGGCTCGAACACCACCATCGTGCTGCCGTCGTCAGTAGCTCTGGAGGCAACGATGGGTGCCAGCTCGGCGCGGATGGCGTCCGCGACGCGCGGGTACCTGATGAGGTTGTAGAAGAGCCACGTCAGCGTGGAGCCCACCGTGTCGCGCCCCGCGACCATCAAGTTGATGAGCGTCGCGTACAGCAACTCCCTGGGCTCCCCGCCCTCGTCCACGTACTCCGGGTCGTTCAGGTACTTGGACACCATGTCATCGTCCTCCACAGCAGCCGCTCTGTAGCAGCTGGTTTGTTCGCTCTTCTTCTTTCTTGTTTTGACCATCTCCGTGAGGAATCGGCGTAGCACCGGCTGCGCCGTGGCAAGCCTCCTCTCCGGCCCGATCCCGAGCCGCCTCATCAGCCTCCAGCAGGGCGCCGGCACAGTGTGCCGGAAGAATCCCACCTCCATGACCGCGTCCATGGCGTCCGGCACGTCCATGGGTGGCATGTCCAAAGACAACCTCCCCGTGTCAACGTCGAACAGCGGTCTGGCAGTCATGTCGAAGGCGAACCTCGTGAACGCGTCCTGCAGGTCGAACGGGGTGTTGTTTTCCACCATGTGCATGAGCAATGGGAGGAGCCCGGTCTCGACCCGGTCGCGGCACCACCTCGCCATGAACCCGAGCAGCCGCGGGTCGCCCAAGACGCGCTGCGCCTTGACCCGCAGCCGCCGCCAGGACTCGCCGTCGACGTTGAAGAAGCTGCATCCCATGGCGTCGAAGAAGGACGCGAACTCCTCGCCCTTGGGGTAGTTGCCGAAGCTCGATACGAAGATATGCCGCGCGTTGGCCGGGTCGCACGTCATGAGGAACCGCAGGCCCGGCGGGCCCCGCGCCTCGAAGCTGCCGCCTGCAGCGGCGAGCACGGTGGTCGCGTAGTCGTGGAAGCGGTGGAGGTTGAGGACGAGGGACGGGAGCATGCCGACCAGCGGCCAGTCCGTGGGAAACCGTGCCAGCACATTATTTGTCTTGTTGGAGCTCCTGAAAAACACGAGATAGTAGTACACGGGTAGAAGTAGCACGAGGAAAAGAACCAAGAGGTCTTGCAATTGCAAGGAGAACAACATTGCTGTTTTTTTGTGTCCAAATAAAGCTACCGGTGATTCGCTGGTGACTAACTACTACCTAGCTGCATGAACATATGAATAGAGTTCGGAGGCCCCGTAATTTATAGAGGAGCTTGTGCCTATCAATGATGGAGGAATCATGAAGACAGTGATAGAGCTTGAACAGTTTAGCAGCTAGAAAAGCACTGTTTATTACTTCCTCAATTAGTTTGCATTGAAATTGCTTCATGTTAATTAGTGCCGGTGTCACGCCACACCACCTGCAATCGATCTGCCAGCATATTTCTTTGAGCACGGCGGTGAGTGCACGCAAAACAAATGATGCGGGAAATGAAAAAAATAGGACACTTTGACTGTGAACGGTAGGCAGTTAGCATAAAACAAAGCACATTGATAATCATTATTCTTTGGAATGTCATCAACGAGTCAATATTTTAATGACAACACCAATATCATCTACCGAGAAGCTGTTGTGATAATGGATAAATATGATTCGCATAATCTTTTCATATAAAACAGTGGTTGCGTCTGAGATCTCACCATCTCGCTCATGGATGTCCTCTTCCTCAAAGTATTGGGTCAGTCCGCCAGTTTCAGAAACCTTGGATGATTTCTGCTATTTTATGTTACTAAATAATTGATAAACAAGATCAAAATACGACACAGATTAAACGTGGAAAATCCTTACGGAAAAAAACTACGGACGTCGACCGATAATCTTCACTATTGGAGGAGAGTTACAACATAGGGGATACAATGATCTCTTTCTCTTCCCATACAACACAAGATGTATATATAAGGGTGGAAACTAGAGATAAACTCTTTATACAATATAAACCGTAACACGAGAGGACTCTGCCTCTCAAACCTTCTAGACGTCTCTAGCAAGGACTCAATAATTCGAATCATATTGCAACAAACTCCACCTTGAGATGAATTCTATCTTATAGCAAATAAAGAATCATCAATGAACTTTCTTCAATAACAATAACACCGGACGTCAAAGAGTCACTAGGACTCAAACAATATAGCGCCAATCAAGCTTGAACAATTGCTCAAACTTCATAACTCCACTTCCAATGGAATGTTTAATACTCTTTATGATGAAGAGTACATCAGAATTTTATTTGGAGCAAAAGCAACAGAACCATAACTATCATTGGTCTAAATAATAAGCCGGTCTTACAGCGAAATATAAGACTTGATAAAAACTATGTCAAAAAACAAAGTCCAACAATAAACTCTGTAGCATCAATAGAATGCTTCGGGTGCAACAAAGCAAAATCTGCAAACTCATGATACACTCTGTGTATAATCAGCATGAAAATCAGAAACCGCATAACAAAACTGACCAGAAGCACCAACTTCACATAGCATCGCAGCCATGTAGCACCAACTTCACATAGCATCGCAGCCATGTAGCATATCTCCTGGTACGATCCTTGTGTGTATGTTCAGCAATCAAACTGGAAACCCAACTCCTTGTACAATAACTGGGTGCGCCAAACAAAACTCACGAAAAAACAACACGGCACTGCACGATCGGGAGTTTCTTCCGATCTCTGTAGCGGCACGAACAACCAAGCTGGCTCGGCTTGGTACTCAATGACGGAGGATTTCAGGGAACACGGAAATCACCTTGGGACCTATTGGCGTAGGGAACCAACACTACAGCAGCGATGAAAAGCAGCAGCAATGCAGACAGATCTCGGCGACTTCGACGGACTCTGCAGACAACGAGTAGCCGAGAAAACAACGCAGCAAAAAACAACGCCCAAATCGGACGCGTGTAACACGGGACTGGATCCCGTCCTTGAACCGATGCACGGGGATCAATACTTTGACTCACCGATATGCAGCAACACACCGGAGAATAAAACACCACACGATGACGCATGTGGAATAATCGGTCGACACAATTCCTGCTCCGCCTTGGACTCCATACGGTGGGTGACTCGACGACTCAACGAGATAAATGCAACGTCCCGATCAGACGCGCACAACGGGATTAGATCCCGTCCTGGTAGACCAGCAACACAACGCTCGGTTATCGAGATCATCACGAGACATGACAATTATAACAGAGATTAATCTTTTCTCATGCCATGGATGGACGTGGCAGATAACCATGCCCTCAGACATGGGTTGCAACGACGAAGCGTCGAATAGATCCAATCGTCGGTGATAAAAACAGGGAATAAAATCCTACTTTTTTTTACAAATCTCATGTATGGCTCTGATACCACTTGTTAGCAAATAATACATAAACAAGATTAAAACACGACACAGATTTAATGTGAAAAATCCTTACGGAAAAAAGCCACGGGCACTGACCGGTAATCTTTATTATTGAAGGAGAGTTACAATATATGAGATACAATGATCTCTCTATTTTCCCATACAACACAAGATGTATATATAAGGGTGAAAACTAAAGATAAACTCTCTATATAATATAAACCGTAATATGAGAGGACTCTGCCTCTTAAACCTTCTAGACGTCTCTAGCAAAACAAAGACTCAATATTTCAGATCATATTCCAATATTTAATTTAGTAAACGAGGTTGTTGTTTTTTTTTCTAAATGAGATGTTTTATTTCTTTTTTTCTTTACTCATTTGTTCAAAAAATTCAAATCCCCTATTGCTCACATATTCGTAACGGATAGTATATATACAATGTCTATATACGATAATATAATTTCTCACGCACGCATGTACTATCGATAAAACAGAATATATGATGCCTATGTACGACGACCGAAGTGCTATGAACGGCGCCATTTGGATATGATTAACCATTCTCATGAGCAAATGTACTATCAAAAATGAAGAATGTACGATACATATAAGATTGTTGTTAGCATACACACTTAGTGAAGTTTACACAACGTGATACACGATGTATTACTCAATAACCAAAGATGTGAACATATATATGGAGTCTTGACGAAGGCAGGCCCATCCCATGGCCGACGACGCGTGATACGCGCGCGCGAGGATACAGTCATACACAACGTGTGGTAAACACCACGTGCACGAATCAGGCAAGGTGTGGAGTGATCTCCTCCTGGATGCGGCCCCTAACGAACGACACGACGCCTCTTGGCCCTCACCAGGAGGCCGTTCTTCATCTGCAGAATGACCGACAGCTTGGGCTCCACGACATGCCCTTCCACCACCTCGAAATCGAAGTTCCACAGCACGGTGGCGACGACGCACTTCATCTGCGCCACCGATATGTCCTTGCCCAGGCACGACCTCGGCCCGGCGTGGAACGACGCGAACCTGTGCGCCGGCACGTGCCGCACCGCGCCGCCCTCCGCCGTGACCCACCTCTCCGGCCGGTACTCGGCGCAGTCCTCGCCCCACACGCCCTCCATCCTGCCCATGGCGTACACTGAGATCAGGATCTTGTCGCCGGCGCGCACCCTGTGGCCGCTCGGCAGCACGTCTTCGGCGAGAGCCTCCTTGCGCTCGATCGGGACAGGAGGGTACAGCCTCATGGACTCGAACAGCGCCGCGTGCAGGTAGACTAGGGGTTTCGTCTCCTCCGGCTCGAACACCACCATCGTGTCGTCGGCGGCGGTGGCGGATTTCAATTTGCGAGCGGCGACGATGGGTGCCAGCTCGGCGCGGATGGCGTCCGCGACGCGCGGGTGCCTGATGAGGTTGTACAAGAACCACGCCAGCGTGGCGCCCACCGTGTCGCGCCCTGCCACCATGTAGTTTATGAGCGTCGCGTACAGGAACTCCCTGGGCTCCCCGCCCTCGTCCACGTACTCCGGGTCATCCATGTAAAATGAAGCGATGTCCACGTCAGGTGCAGCTCTGCTGCCGGCGGTCTGTTCTTCGCTGATAATAACACCGCCCTTCAACTTCTTCTTCTTCCTTCGTTCAAGCATCTCGTCGACGAACCGGCGCAGCACCGGCTGCGCCTCGGCGAGCTTCCTCTCCGGCCCGATCTTGAGCCGCCGCATCAGCCTCCAGCATGACACCGGCACCGTGTGCCGGAAGAACCCCACCTCCATGACGGCGTCCATGGCGGTTGGGACGTGCGTGGGCGGCAGGTCCGTGGACAGCCTTCCCGTGTCCACACCGAACACCGGCATGGCCGTCATGTCGAAGGTGAACCTCGTCAACACGTCTTCCAGGTCGAACGGGGCGTTGTTATCCTCCATGTAGCTCAGCAACGGTAACAGCCCTGTCTCGACCTTGTCACGGCACCACCTCGCCATGAAACCGAGCAGCCCCGAGGCACTCATGATGTGCTGCACCCGGGTGCGCTGTCGGCGCCACGACTCGCCGTCGGCGTTGAAGAAGCTGTCCCCCATGACGTCGAAGAAGGACGCGAACTCCTCGCCTTTCGGGTAGTTGACGAAGCTCGACACCAACATGTGCCGCACGTTCTCTGGGTCGCAGGTGATGAGGAACCTCATGCCGGGAGGGCCGCGCGCCTGGAAGCTGCCGCCTGTGGCGCCGAGCACGGTGGCCAGGTAGTCGTGGAAGCGGTGGAGGTTGAGGACGAGGGAAGGGAGCATGCCGACCAGCGGCCAGTCCGTGGGAAACCGTGCCAGCACATTATTTGTCTTGTTCGACCTCCTGAAAAACACGAGATAGTAGTACACGGGTAGAATTAACACGAGGAAAGGAACCAGGAGGTCTTGCAATTGAAACGAGAACAGCATTCTTGTGTTTGTTGTATGTCCAAATGAAGCCGCGTTTGATTCGCGCTGGTCACCAGCTACCTAGCAGCATGAACAACATAAGAATGGAGTTTACAGGCCCCGTTAATTTATACAGAAGCTCGTGCCCATCAATCATGGAGGAATAATCATGGAGATAGTGACAGAGCTTCAACATAATCATAAGGTGGATCATGCTTAGAGATCAGTTCAATTGTACACTAAAATCCTGTCTATTTTATGGTGTTTAGCTGCTAGAAAAAAACAGCATTGCTTAGTAAAGAAACTTTCAAAGCCATATATATTTGGCCTCAAAGAAGCTCCAAGTCTGCTCCATGTTGGATAAATCTCTCCAAATCAGCTGGTATTACTTCGGCGATCAGTTTGCATTGAAATTACGTCATGTGAGTGCCAGTGTCACACCACACCACCCGTCATTGATATGCCATATCTTTGAGCACGATGATGAGTAGACATAAACAAATGAGGGGGAAAAGAAAAAGACTCTACTGCCAACGTCTGGCAGTTAGCATAAAACAAAGCACCTTGATAATCATTATTCTTTGGAATGCCATCAACGAGTCAATTCTTTAATGACAACGCATCCATTATTTACAAAGAAGCTGTTGCGATACTGGATAAATATGATTTTCATAATTTTCTCATATAATCAGCGGTTGCGTCCAAGATCACACCATATTTCTTGTAGTTGTCTTCTTCCCTAAAATATTGGGCCAACATATGCAAGTGCGGATAAAAAAAAAGCAACGATATTCACATGAGTCAGTAGTAATAATCGTATTAGGGCTGTGGATTCGGCTCTACTTACTAATTTATTTGATTCAAGTCAGATACTTAAGAAATGAACAATCATTTTGTATCTCAAAAGATAACACTAATTTGTTCTCAATATATTCTTATCAATTGATTGTCAAATATTCCCAATAAATGGAATTGAAGGTGACCATGTACAACTTAAAACATTCATCACATATAGGCTTAGACAAGATGACGATAATTTTCCCTAAGCATAATACCGTTCCTCCATCTTTGATTATTTTACACAAAAGAAGCAATGTATCATCTCTACATGCAAAAGACCTATAGGAATAATTTCCGATGACATTTGATCCCAACAACAGTTTGTGATAGTAGCATTTCAGATAATATTTTTTTGAAAGAAACAGTGGCGCTTTGTATGGGAGATATGAGACACTGCATATGATAGCATAAGAGATAAGAGAGCTAGTGGAAGAGTTTGTCTATATATCATTACAAAATGCAATGCAGCCCACTAAGAAGTCTTAATTATGATTTCTCTGCTCTTATATTGAGTCACATCACCTACAAATGTGCACCATTTGATCCTGTATTTTGGTTCATCATATCCGTCAGATCTCCGACCTCTTTTCCACCAACACGTCACAACAATTGAGAGTAACTGATGGTACAAAAATGGAAATGGTACTCCAATAAATACCAAAGCAGTGGAAACGGTATTCCTCGTATCCTCATTTATTCATTTTAAAAAGAAAACAACACCATTGTGATTCCTAACTTATTAATAAAATCAAATAGGCAAGCAACCCAACAATCATACATGGTCTTAAAGTTCTCAATTTTCAATCATGCTACTGTAATACTCCCTCCGTCCACATTTAGAGTGCGTATTTGGTTTAGGCACAGAGACCAAGGAAGGGAAAAATAAGGTTGAATAGACCACGTTAGAATCGTATTGTTGCTTGATAATTGGCCAGAGGCTTAGGCCAATAGTCAAACATCCAACACATGATGAGGAGTATTAACTGTTGAACCAGACCAAAGGCCACCAGTACACGGGACGAGGTCTATAACCAAAACACGCACTGTATTCATGGATAAATCATTTTTTCTAATGTGCATAGCATATGTGGACGGAGGGAGTATAAAAGAGATGGCTCATCTACTATTTTATAACTGGCATGTTAAAACTACAACACCATCATAGTAGCTGAGAGGTCTCCAAATTTACTATAAATTTTCTTTGCTTTCTCGAGGGAAGTAGTTATGCATGGGCACCTAGTTAATCTCGTTTTAGCATTGTTCTTTCTTTGTCTGACCAAAGCTTGTTAATCGGCATTTTGCATGTTCAATGCCTCTCTCTCTCTCTCTCTCTCTCTCTCTCTCTCTCTCTCTCTCTCTCTCTCTCTCTCTCTCTCTCTCTCTCTCTCTCTCATATGATGGACACCTGACACTAACAAGTGTAATGAGCATTTGTTTTTAGTCACCAGGCATGGTTTCTGGAATTTTGTCCATTTACCATCGTGTTACAACGCAAGCTAATATCTTTGTTAATGAATTATCTCAGTATTCAAACAATCATACGATTATCATTAGTTTTTGTTTCAGATAATATTCTATTATTTTGTTTTGAAGATTGATTACCAGATGATCAAGAAAATATCTAAGCTGCTATGCTCATTATCGAGCTGTAATTTTCAATCTTTGTTTTCTACCCCTGTTTTAATTAATTGGCATATAATTTATTATTATCTTATTTCTTTGTTTTAATATCAAATTTAACTTAGAATTATATACCATCTATACAAGACGGGGTTTCATCTAGTATGAATGGAAGAAGCCGTCCTCGGCCCATTTGGCCTTGATATAGGAAGGAGGAGAAGTGGGGATTTCCATCCTGCCATGATATTTTTTATAAAGAAGTGACAAAAATCGTGTATCCCTTTACCATGTAGCATTTGCCTCATTTACATTGTTCACTATTTTAAACAATGTGAAATAACTCTTCTAGGAAAAGTTTCTTGAGCAGCATTCGATACAACTTTTCTTTAAAAATTTTAGAAGTTGTTGAACCATGTTTAAATTATTTTATAGCATGCTTCTCAAATTGCAGAGTTAGATTCCAAAACAACATGTGTAGTCATTATGTTATTTTAGAAACAAATATATTGGTTTCAATATTTGTTGATGTAACTTTCACTACTACAAAAACGGCTTGTAACAATGGGCCAAAACCCACTATAGCGACGGGTTAGCTGGCCCGCCGGTATATTATCGCAGCTAAAAATAAAATGCTCTAAGGACGGACAACCTAAGCATGGATCCAACCACAGCTAAAAAATAATAGTAATGGCAGGTAACATCTTCACCCGCCGCTATCCATCAATCCCAAAAATATAAAAAAAAAAAGAGCACGCCAGCCCGCAGGTGCCCGTGCCCATCTCGACCCAAATTCGGAGGGAAGGTGAGGAGCCAACCCTCCTCCTCGAGGCCGGGTCCGGAGGGGAGGAAGAGAGGAGCCGACGACACCTCCGCCCGCCCGCTGATGCCTCCCGACGGCCCACAAGAGCACACGTCCACCTCAGGGCTGAATCAGGCGGGGAGAAGACAGAAGCTGACACCAAATCCGCCACCCTGCTCCCCGGGGCCGGATTCGAAGGGGAGGAGAGGAGTTGGCACCAGATCCACCACCCTCCTCCTTGGGTTTGGATCTGTCGCCCCTCCCCTCCCCCCCCCCCCTAGCCTGCGTGCCGTCGGAGCCCGTGCATGGCCGAAGCTCGTGTGCCGCTGCCAGCTTGTGCGCCGAAGTCTGAGCATGGCAAGATCTCTCACACGCCGAAAACTCGTGCATGGCTAGAGCTTGCACGTCGGAGCTCGTGCTCCGCCAAATGGGAGGACGAGGAAGGCTGGGAGAGCAGAGTAGGGAGGCAGGGGCGGCTAATTTTGGGAGAGAAGATATGGTATGAGAGAAGGTTTTATTTATAGTTGGGCTAAATGGGCCAATTAAATGGCCAGGCTTAGTTTTAGCGACGGGTCACAATGTGATCCTCTCTAAACATTGACTTTTAGAGGCAGGTCACATTGTGACCCGCCTTAAAAAATGACATCCATTTATAGCGACGGGTCACAACGTGATCCACCTCTAAAGGAAAAAGTCTATTTTACTCCCCCGAACAATACACTTTGTCCAATTTACTCCCTAAACAAAATCTTGGTTCAATTTACTCTCTCAAACAATTCAAGTTGGTGTAATTTACTCCATATTTTAAATTGTTCTTTTAGTTTCTCTTTGTACACTTTGAATTTGATACTCAAATTTTGCACTATGAAAGATTATAACAATCACTATATAAAAATATATTTCTCTATTTTTTCATAAATATTTTGTATATATTTTTAGAGTACTATAGTTAAGATAGTATTAGATATTATTAAACCATATACCATATGCATAAAATACACTTTATATTTTTTTCACATAAAGTTCTATAAAAACTATCATTGTACAAAATTTCAGCACTAAATTCACATTGTACAAATAAGAATAAAAAAGATAAATTACATAAAGGTGTAAATTGCACCAATTTAAATTATTTGAGGGAGTAAAGTGAACCAATATTTTGTTTGGGGTGTAAGTTGAACAAAGTGAATTGTTAGGGGGAGTAAAATAGACTTTTCTCACCTCTAAAAATCATTTTTTTAGAGACGGATCATATTGTGACCCGCCGCTAAAAATCATTAAAGGTCTATAGCGGTGGGTTTCTTTTAATTCGCTTTTACGCGAGTTTTGATACCGTCGCTATAGGTTATTTTTGTGGTAGTGTTTGAGAAATTGTTTTGTTATATTTCAAAAACTTTTATTTAACAGGAAGGTTTTAATAAAAAACTATATTTAAAAATATTTAACTATAGATGTTTAAAAAAATTGAACCTATTTTATCAAATACTTCTTTATTTATTGTCATGTGTTTTAACTCTTTTTAGTTACGAAATAGTTTATAGACACTAAATATAGTAAAAGTAAAAAAAAACTAGAATAATTTTGCACTTTCTTAAGAAAAAAATAAAGACCTTATTAAAATAAAATGAAGAAAGAAGCAATCGGACTACAAGAAATGCCCCTACACTAAAAATGGTAAAAAAATGTATCTGCAGGCAGCAGCTGATCCTTGTTTTTTTTCTAAGATGTAGATTGATACACAATGTTTGTCTGTCTGTCTGTTTGTTTGTTTGATTTGAACGACAACACAAGGCAGTGCATGTTTCTATCAATATATAGCAGAAACATAATAATGATCAACTATCGATGGCTAGCAACAAGTGACGACGACATAGAAAAAACAACTATCAACGAAGCTACATAGCCTTTTTTTTTCCTCCGTGCAATATATTCCCCGAGCCTTCAGAATTTACAAGCTTCCAACAATAGTCATATCGTACGAATTAAAAATAATCCAAGAGTGATCTCTCTGGCTCCATGGCCCCTGAGATTTTTTGTCTCTGGCCCATGGCAGCGCCACTCTGAACGTCATTCATGTGCTTTGTCCTTATTTTGTTTCACCATCAGCAGCATCAGCAGGAGTTGAAGCTTTGGCCAGTTCGTCCCCTTCGGCCGCACCGCCGGCTTGTTTTTCTTGTGCTTCTCTCGCTTTGCCCCAGAGCACCATGTACAGCCCACCCACGATCAGGATGGCGCCAAGCGCACTGCCAATATAACAGCGTATACACAGTTCAGTCCACCGTGCGTATATAGATATAGAAACTCTACAGAATCTGGATGACATGTTCAAGCTAGGTGTGCAAGGACGTCACATTCCGAGATGCAGCGTCTCGTCGAGAAAGATGGAGCTGAGCACGGCGACGAAGACGATGATGAGCGGGCCGAACATTGCAACGTACAACGGGCCTCGCTTCTGCAGGCACCACGACATGAGCGGGAAGGCGCAACCGGACGCCATGATACCCTGCACGTACGAATATTAAGCAACATCAAAATCAAAGCGACACGCATGCCCCCCATGGTAAACCTACCTTCTCTCGTTATTAAATCATCTTCATCATGACTACTTACCGCGTATGCCGAGGAGTAGAGCCTGACATTGAGCCCCAGCCTCCAGTGCGCGGCGTCCGTGTGCAAGCAGAGCGCGAGCAGTGTGGACTGCACCGCGCCGAAGAGGCACACCAGCGCCGCGACGGAGTAGTGGCACGGGTACACCTCCCCGACCTTGGCCTGGATCGAGAGCCACACGGCGTAGCTGAAGCAGCTGGACATGGCGAGGAACGAGCCCACGACTCCGGCCACGGCCGACGGCGCCCGAGCCGGGCCGCCGTGGCCGACATCGTCGTCGCCAACAATCAGCCTGCTGGGGCGCGAGAGCCGGTGGAGGAACTTGATCTCCGGGCCCTTGTAGAACGTTACCAGCATCGCGCCGCCCAGGCCGACCAGGGTGCCCGTCACCTTCGCTCGCCCGCTGGCCTTCCCGAGCTTCGACGATGGTCGTCGAATTAGTCAGCTTCATAGCAAGCACTAACAGGTTCTGATTTATCGTGATTCTGCAAATGCAGTATACATAAGTACTTGCACTTGCATACAAAAGTATTGTGGAAAATCTTAAAATTTGTTATATGTTGGCGCTCACTAAATGTTAGCGATAGCACTATGGTTAAGACTGACTCAAAATTTATTAATTAATTATAAACAAAACCGGCGCCACTTATTACTCAGAGAAATACTTCGTTTTTAAATTATTATCATCATTAACTTTTTAGTTAATTTTAACTATTTATTTTATCCAAAAAATTAAAGTAATATTATATATGTTATCATAGTTTATTTTATTATCGAATAAAATTCAAATACAACTTAAAATTTTACATATTTAAAATAATATATTGAATAAGACGAATTATCAAAGTTGACTAAAATAGTCAACGGTGACAACAATTTAAAAATGGAGGGAGTACTAATTTTGACATGCAGTACTTACCCAAACAATCCACATAGGAATAAACCAGACGCCACCTTCATGGTTAGTGGTGGCCTTTTCTTCCTGGAAGCATACAGAGTTCAAGTAACTAATGTAATGGTGAAGAATTGTAATTAAACGGGCTTGACATTATTTTACGTAGTCAAGGAATTGAACCAACACTATGTTCATTTAACAAAAGATTTCCCTATGTTTTAATGAAGCGGACTTCATTCAACAGAGCGAAAACTAGTAGTAGCTATGAGAATGTTGCTGGCAAGTGGCTGAGCAACAAAAAAAATTGGTTTAGTAAATATGATTACTGTTGTTTCTCTATGGTGCATTTGGAAATTGAGGAATGCTTTTGTGTTTCAAAATGGGTCGTGGGTAGGAATGTCATCGATCTGGACAAGATTTTGCCTATGATCGGACAATGGCAAATTCTCTGTCCAGTGGTGAAAACCGAAGGGTACTTGGAGATGTTGAACAAGCTGGAGGCAAACGCAAGGAGAGCTGGCACCTGGCAGACTAACCAGCTGATGGCAAGAATATTCAACTGGAATGGAGTACAGGAGCGAAGCTGTTTGGATGATGCAAATGTAATAGGATAGTGAGAGGATTTGAAGTGCTGAGACTTGGAGAGATATACTGGGAGAGGAACAAGAACAATATGTGTTGTAAAACTCTGAATGGTCTTTGCAATGCAATTGGGACCGGGGCTCTGTCCCTGAAACTCCAAAAAAAAAAAAAAGAGCGAAAGATGAGCACTGACACCAGCTTTGCATGTTCGCACGCCTGCAATCACGGCCGTGCACTGGCGCGTATGTATATATGATACCTTACCTCTCGACGAGGAAGGCGAGGGGCAAGAGGAATGCGGCCGCGAACATGAGGCGGTAGGCGACGAGGATCCTCTCGTCCATGCCGTCGTCGAGCGCGAGCTTGATGAAGATCTGCAGCGCCGAGAAGATGAACTCCACCAACACCATCGCCGCCGCCGGCTTCGCGCCATCTACCAGCGACCCACCCGTCGTAGCTCCACTTCCCGGCATGTTTACCCTCGCGCTATGGCTCGATCGAGCGGCTGCGGGGCGAATCGCGCGCACGACAAGAGCAAGAGCAACAAGCAGAGAACGTGCACACATGCCGAAGAGTATATAGCATAGCAGCAGCCTACGACCGTCGTAAATCACCAGGCTCCCTCTTGGTAGTTGGTACGGGTTTGTCACAACCGAGGAGAACGGACGAAATGGTGAAGATTGACGTCACACGGCCACACGGGCGTCAGGTTGGCGGCTGTACGGGCAGGTGCATCACTGTGGACGTGGCCCGGTCGGCTTTAGCTGGGCCGGACCTAAAACGTCTCCTGGGTTGTGACTGTGAGACTGAAGTGAATGGTCTTGCCGGAGCGTTATTACCGCCATGAGTGAGCAGTGCACGATCTTATCTCCGTCATCTCCGGCGATCATTTTTTTTTCAATTCATTATTAATATAGACGTAGACACTCGCATACAAGAACGAGTTCTTATCCATATGAACACATGCACTGTTCCACTCATATGAACGTCTCCGAAAGACTAAGCCAATTTGATCTTGAGATTCACGTAGTCACCTGAGACGTCTTGCTGTCGATGAGAACATTGTCTACCATTGAAGTCAATACCGTATCAATCTCGTCACAGCACTGACATAACTTCTTTTTTTATGCAAGTATATTAAGACAAGATCACAAGAAACATGCTGATCTAAAAAAAAAACATGATCTCTAGACCCAAAGATCACTTCTTCAGAGGACATAAGATAGTTAAATAGGCATATTCTTGAGTTCTACACTCATTCGATCATGTCTTACAAGGAAGGATGGTATCAAAATAGAACAGCTGTTTGTTGCTTCCTAAGTGATTAACTGACTACTTTTCCTGGAGGGCATCACTTGCCAACTCTATACAAAGCAACAAGTAGAAAATGCCCAGCTTGCATAACTATTTTCAGAGAAGGGATATGCTTTTCTATGCTCACCAAAATTCAAAAGAAATATACTATATATAGCCTTGTAAGGGGGGACATATGACTGCTTTGTATGATCTGCATCTAGCTGTTAATGGACATATATATGTGCTGTAGGATATGCACGCATTTTTTTAGTATCACATTCCTCGTCAAAAGATTACTAATATTTGCACATAAATTGCTTTGCAGTTTGTCAAACTTCTGATTGATCTGCTCTCTCTAGTACAAATATGTTCTCTTTGTCATCTCTTCCAACCCGTAACGATTCATCAACATATCTGTGTAAAATTTAAGGAACACAATGCAATCATACTGATAACTGATTGAAGAACAAAATGCCTATTGAAAAAGAAGCTATAAAATTTTATGCAAAAAGGTAAAAAAGAAAGATACGTTATCTCTAGCCAACCCTCTGGGTTGAATATGGCCAGGAGCAGGTCATAATTCTTCTGAAATATATTCATCAACTGCATATACAAATGCGAGAATCAATCAGAAGGAATCATTATAATTACATTTGAATTCCATGGACCATGGGTTTTTTAAAATAGATATTACAGAACTTTTACCTGTTCTGGGGTGATAGTTGAACTCTCAAGCTTGATATCCACTCTCTGAAACAAGAAGCTATAAGTTGTGAGGAAGTTCCGGACATTCGCGATCAGGGTCGACAGTAAGACTGCGAAGAAGTTACTAAACAAAATCAGGAATGGATAGCAGAAAGAATCCTTACTGTTTTACTAGTGACGTTGTATGAAGCCTCAATAGTGAGCTTTCCAGACAGTATCTTCAATGCTCTTGCGCTGAACTTTATCACATTTACCGCCTTTTCCTTTGGGTGTAGAGAAGTGACGCTAAATCTCCATTTATTTCAAATAATAGCCAAAATCAAAATTTACTTGGCTTGTATTAGAATCAGAAAACACTTAATTATTTTCTGCGGTTATCTTAGTTAAATTTGTTGTAAGTCAAAATATGTTTGGTTCGTTCGATGTTGTGTGAGACTGCCAATCTCAAATCATTAGTACACATTCCGACACGTAGTGCAGGTCTATCCTCTCGTATTTTACTATTAAAAAACTAGTGATGATGGAGGAAAAGAAAAACAAATACAGGTGGTAGCCCCCACAGCAATGCAGAAATGTAGAACAAAGTGGCTCGTCACAGACATGGGCATTGCTAGCCTTTACTGACTGACCTCTTTGACGTCAATTATCTGGAGGAAATCGCCCAAGCTGATGAAATCTCTGAGTCCCAACGTGGTCCTCTTCTTTCCCAGAATGGAGATCGTGCTATAGATGAGCTTCCAGCATCCATCCACCTATCAAGCATCTCCCACTATAGTAATTTACAGAGGAAGTATTTTGCCAGTACAACTACTTTCGTTTAAATAATTTTATCATGTCAGAGCAACAGTTGCCGCTTCGACGGTAGCTAGTAATCTAAGAGTTAGCTTGTATCTTGATCCCGTTAGAAGTAAGGTAAGACTGTAAGGTGAAATCATCAAAACTTCAAAGTTCAAATGCCATTACTTCAGCACTCTGTTTTTCTTACCTTCTCCTGGAGGTTGGCGGTGGGCTCCGGCGTGGGGTTCCGTGACTCGAGGAGCTCCACCAGGCCATGGATCTCCGACCTCTTGGCGGACGTCATCCCGAATATCCCTCTGTCTGCGCCCTCCAGCGCTCGGTACAGAGCGGCCTTGACATCGCCCACGGTCTCGTACGCGGCAGCCGTTCCGGCGAGAGATAAGCTGCTCTGCTCGGGAGGCACGGCCGCCGCCAACGTCACGCCGCCGCGGCCACTCAAATGCCTGAACCGCTGCTGCGGAGCAGGGAGAGAGCAATGCGAGAACACCCCGCTCCCGCTTGTCGTCGTCGCCGTGGCGCGGTGGCAGCAGTGGTGGCGCGGAGGCGTGGGCAGCAGAACGCGGGCTACCATGGCTCGGTGGGACTGGCTAGAGAACGTGCTCAAGGTCGCAGGGCGGCCTCAGCTCCATGTTCTCCTCCCGCTAGCTCCTTGCTCCCGTGCGCCACCCGCCCATGCGAGACCGTGCTCCGGGAGGAGTTAATACGTGGGTGAGAACTGGCCGGCCTCCGGCTGCAAAACTCTGACCACATCTACGAGGATAACGTTCTGGCCGTGAAGTGAGCGTTGGCCAATTGCGATCATCACGTCTTTCCTCATTCCTCAAAAGCAACACGTGAGCACTCAAATGGAGCTCGAGCTCGGATCTGGAAGCCGCCGGCATGTGCGATCCATCATGCAAGACAACTGTGTGACAGAATCTCGAATAAACTAATAGAGTAGAGCGATCTGCCTGCTACTGGATAATGAGATCATCCGATCTGCACTGAACAACTTGATGACACCAATCATCGACATCTCAAGTGAAGTTTTCGGTATTCAGATGTTTGCAGGAATGTACAATACAAAACTAACCCTTTAATCCCAAGAAAGTTGCATGAATATACAATATGGGTGAGAAAAAGAAATGGTTCGGTCATCAAGTAACTGCAAATACAAGTTCAATGGAAGTCAATCAGTAGCACATTCGGGCATTAAGATTTTTTTTTTTCTATCTGCTGACACAAAGGGATGTTACAGATGACAGCAACATTACCGGAGTCCAGTACAGTATACATTTCGATCATTACACTTACAGCATCCACTAAATGGATGGTAACTGAACAATAAAAGAGCACAGGCGAATTTTGTTAATACAGCAGAGGTGGTAAAGAAAGGACGAGAGTACTACATAGCGCGTACTCCAGCTATAAATACAGCAGTGGTCGTAAAGTAAGGAAGAGAGTATTACAGAGGGCATACTCCAGCTATAAATAGAGAAGTGTAACTCCAAGAAACATGGAATCAACATTTGACTCAGACAATACAATTAGATGGTCCCGTGTGCCAGCACCTGTACCCCACTTATCTTACAACACCAAAAGAATGGATCAAAATTCATGATACATGACAACAAGATGATAATTACAAGAAATTAATAAAAGAAACATGGGCAAAAGAAATAGAGAAAAAGAGATGAGAATGTAGGAAAGAGATCACGAATGATTCTCTCAGCGTTTTGTCACCGGCGCCGCCTTGAAACTACAGGAGAACTTGAACCAGTCTGAGTCTGCTGCCGTCTAAAACTAGGGGAGGCCACTTGAACTGGTGCATGATGTGGTACTGGTGCCTGGTAAGAAGAATAAGCAGCAGGCTTTGAGCCTGCTTGTGCAGACGCTGATTGAAGGGTTGACTCCATGAAGCACGCTATATTCAATCGGGTTCTCTCCAGTTCCCCTTGCAACAGATCACTACTGTACTGCTGAGCAAGTGCCTGCAACGAAAACAATCAATTTTGTGAAAACCAAAAGTGTCAGTAAAGATAGTTCCATTCAATATGGTGGACGTCAAAGAGAGCTCCTGTTTTGTAACTTTATGTCCTGTCAGATGAATACATCTACTACGAACTTGCACAGCATAATAAATCCATATAAGTAGCACATTCTGACTTTCTGAGGCACTTACAAGCAAATCATCAGGTGACACTGAAGACACTTGTCCATCTGATGCAGCATCTTCACTGCCACGAGTTGGACGACGGTGGTGTCCTGGATTTTCCAAAGCTTCTGCCAAAGTTTCACAAGCCTTTTCCAACAAATTCTCTTGTAAGGATTTCAGAGCCTGTTGTGCCTCAGGTGAGAAGTACGTGTGCAGTACAGTCTCAAAATACTCAAACTGCAGGGACATAACACAAAAGGTGGTGAATTAAACACAGTACTTGAAAACCAGAGAAGAATCTAAAAGTAACTAAGCACCTACCTCAAGCATGAGCTGACAAAAACCATTTGCATCCAACAATCTTATATCTTTGGTCTTATTCTCATGAAAAACACTCAGAAAGATGTCAACCAAAGCCTCGACCAAAATTTTCACTGCCTTCTCCAATAAAGGCCTAGCACCCGCATATACCTGGAAAGCAGGTAGAGAGAAAATCGCATCTTACTTTTACAAGATAACATGAGGTTACAACCAAGAGATGCACAACATAACAAGACAATCACAAATAGATATCTGATGCATGCAGTAACAGGCTGTTCACAGGAAACAAGGAATTCCGGAGTGGTTTCTAAAAATTAGCAGCCCAGAGGAGCCTGGGACATATCAATAGCATTCCTTTCACTAAGAACACAATGTCTACCGGAGTGGCGTGTGCTTGGGGGGGGGGGGGGGGGGGGGGGGGGGGGGGGGGGGAGTTTCTGCTCTTCTTTTACAGGCCAAATGGTGGCAGGGTCGATTGTGCTTTAAGCAGTTCAGACACTAACTGCTCGTTCTTTCTGCCAGTGTAAACGGGAAACACAACAGTTTGATATAGCACTCATGGGCCCAAAAAGTACCTAAATTTATCCAGTTATAAAGGCATTGTTTGGTTGCCCGATTAGAAGCATATGCATAGGAAAGCAAGTGATGCCATGAAAAATAATTAAATGATCAGAATAAGAAGAAATTGATAAAACCTCTGCATGAATTGCTACAAGGATGTGCAGTAAGTCAAGAGTTGCATCCCGAATGCCCTGCAAGGAAAAAAAAAATAATAGTAAAGATGTTTTCATGAGACAAAGCATTATTACAACAACAAACAAAGGATACCATTCAGATTTTATAATTAATACATGCATACATAAGTGTCAATCACTGCTTGTACATAGTGTAGATCCACAGAACTGTTCTTGGATTAGATAGCAAGATGCTAGAACTATAGCTCATGATTGAAAATCCAGATTTAAATATAACATACTATTGGATATTTCAAAAGTTTTGTTTCTGAAACATGCATATCCCACAATATAAATGGTACTTGGTGCAGTAGCTACTACACACTGCATACCTTTACTGCTGGTGCTGCTCCCCAATGAATACTAGCATCCAAAAGATAACTCTGTACGGCACTTCTGATCAAGTTTGACTAATGGAACAACAAAAAATATCAGGGTATATATAGCAAAGTGAATAACATTCAAATGCTAAAAAATTGACAATCAAGAAAATATGTCCCCAGCATCAAAATTCAAGAAGGATCTGTGAAATTTCCTTTACACTTCCTCAAGAGCTATTTGCATGTGCAACTACTATAAAAGCCTGCTGGATTTACAGTTATTCAAGCATGAAAGAATACGATAATATACCAAATTGTCAAACATGGGAAGCAAAGAACTCCAATATTTGCGACAATAACTAGGCCTTGGACTATTATATTACAGCATTCTTGCATCAATATGGTAAAGTAACAGCGAAATTACATGAAATTACAAGTTTGATAGTCAACTACATGATATTCTTTGATGCCTTATTTAAGTTACTTTGACGCTTTAGTAAGTTCTCTTTAGAATTACAGCACTGAGTACCAATATATCAGGTTTTTGAATAACAGAATTTCAGCAAGTACATACAGCAGATAACAGCCTCTAGTAACCAAGATATCAAAAGAAGAGAGCTATTGCAGATACAATAAACACAAGCTAATCAATTTTGATAAACTGCTAATCATGTATTAACTAGCTAATTAACACCATACCTTTGCATATGTATACTGTTCCACAACTTTCTCCTCAAGTGCAGAGAAAGATGCAACTAGATCCCGCATGTCAGAACTATGTTCATCATTATCCCTGGATGTAACAAAAAAATCATTGAAAAATAGTTAAACATATATTGAGAATACCTTAGAAATGAGTTGCAGAACATGAGAACCTGTTCTATTCTTCACATACACAGACACACACGCAAACACCCATATCCAAAGAGAGAGATTGATGAATATTATCATGTACCTTACAACAGACCAAATATGCCTATATTTGGTATACAGTTCATTTGACAGTTCGGCTTTACAATACCCAATATTACTCAAAACAATAAGCAGCTTCTTCTGCAAATCTCCATCTGTTATATCAGATGTTTCTCTGCTAGTACCATTTATATAACCATTTTGGGCATAACTGTTTTCTTTGTTTGATCTATTCTGAACTAATTCCACTCCAAATCTCTCAAGATAACCTGACACGTTAGCAAAGATAGTAAGTAATTAGTAAAAGAATGATTTATCATTTCAATCTACATTTTTGCATATCCCCTAACTAAATATTCCATACCAGCAAAATCCAGAAACGAATTTAAAAATGCAAGTCTAACAGACTCATTGATTTCCTGAAGTGGCTGAGAAATGTCAAAAGACTTTGCAGTTTCGCTCCTCAAATTAAGAATCATGCTGAAATAAACAAACATATGTTAAGAGCCTGTTCAAGAGTACAAAAATCAAATGTGGTAATTGTACATTCCAGTTTCTGAACTTCAGTATAGAGACATGCATTTATTTGAAATGCACTCTCTCTTTTCTTATTTTCCTGTCCTGGATATGAACTAACCCCCTTCACCTAAAGCACAAACCTAACAAATTCTTTTGGGGACAAAAGCTTATGATTGATCATGGGCAGAGCTCCAACTAGGGCAGCTCAGGCGTGCTCGGGCCATGGTCCTAATCGTGGCTCAAAAACCTCAAGTACCACTCGCAAATTTCCAGCCCAAAGCTACATTCTGGCCCAAGCCCTCTGGCCAAACTTGACTCCGCGTCGACCCGACGATCCCAAGTGACCTGCGCACAGCATCGCACTCACTTGAATGGTAAAGCCCAGCCAGCCAGTCCTAGCTGCTGCTGTGCTGAGAACTGCTACTGCTGTGGTCTGGTGGTGCTGCCGGCTGGTGCCACCTAGCTGCATGGCGATTTGCCTTGGCCCTGGCGCCCTGCATGGCTGAGCAGGCACAGTGCCCTGCAGCTGATGACAAGCGCTCAATCAAGTCACTCAGCTGCCCTTTTTCGGTTTTTCCAACTCCAATTATCCCCGGAGGCCCGGACTTAAGGAACGATTTGCTCTAAAGTTGAATGAAGAGGACAAGAGCAACATTGAACAATTAGTAACCCAGCCTACTCTTCTAGAAGAAGAATTAGGTTAAGAAAAAATGGTAGCAAGCTTTAGATGTGCCTTAGAAACTTTAGTTTGTTCGGTGTATCGCTTTGGACCTAGTCCTGCCATGAAAAAAAAAACCCCACTGTGATTGACCATCACACTGCAAAAATTGGATTGGGTTTTTACATCAGCATCCTGGACAATTGATTTCCCTGGCACGGAAGCTATAGCCCAAAGCAGGGAAACTTCTGACCATATGCCCATACTTATCAACATCAAAACTGCTATACCCAAACCAAAAGTGTTTCGTTTTGAAAACTACTGGATGGAGCATCCCCAGTTCCTGCAAATAGTTCAAGAAGGCTGGGGTATCCTGGTTCCTCATGATGATGATGCTAAGAAGATTACAGCCAAGCTCAAAAACCTAAGGAAGGTGTTAAAGCAATGGGCATCAAGTCTCTCTAATCTGGCCACTACAATTGCAAACTCTCAGTCCTCACTCACCTTCATTGATTTAATAGAGGAGCACAGAGACCTAACCATTGAGGAATGGAATTTCAGAGAAACCCTACAAGCTCACATTGAAGACCTCCTGCACAAACAAAATATTTACTGGAAAAAGAGGGGCACAATCAAATGGACTAAATTTGAAGATGCACCAACTAACTTCTTCCATGCTAGAGCAACAATCAATCACAGTAAAAACACAATCACATGTTTGACAGACTCAATGGGAGCCCAACATGTGACCGTGAAGCCAAGGCAAGTCTCCTATGGGAGTCATATAAATATGAAAGACTAGGTACCACAGAATTCTCCACCATGCACTTTGACCTCAACAATTTGCTGCAGACAGTACAAGGACTCGAATGGCTGGAAGGCCCTTTTACAGAGCAAGAAATAAATGAAGTTGTGGCAGACCTCCCCTCAAATAAGTCCCCTAGACCAGATGGATTCAATGGAGACTTCCTAAAAACATGTTGGCCTGTTATTGCTTCTGATTTTTACCAACTAATCTCCAGCTTCTATGAAGGTCAACTTTGTGTAAAAAGTATCAATGGATCCTATGTGACACTTGTGCCCAAAAAGGACAATCCAATAGAGGTGAATGACTTCAGACCTATATCTCTATTGAACTCTTCGATCAAACTGATTACAAAGCTACTGGCTAACAAGCTCCAGGTGGTAATACTGCAATTAGTTCACCAAAACCAGTATGGATTTATCAAAAACAGAAGTATCCAAGATTGCCTTGCTTGGGCATATGAGTACATACATATCTGCTACAAATCTAAGAGAGAGATAGTGTTACTAAAGTTAGACTTCGAAAAGGCTTTTGACAAGGTGGAGCACCAAACGATACTCCAGATTTTGCAAGCAAAAGGTTTTGGTGATAAATGGATACAATGGATGGAATTAATTATGCAATCAGGCACCTCTTCCATCCTCCTCAATGGAGTTCCAGGGAAAGTTTTGCACTGCAAGAGAGGTGTTCGACAAGGTGACCCACTATCACCTCTGCTTTTTGTGCTTGCCGCTGATTTACTGCAGACATTAATGAACAGAGGTAAAGAACAAGGAATTTTTCAGACTTTCCAATTGTTCAATATGCTGATGATACTCTCATTATAATGCAAGCCTGGCAGAGACAGTTAGTGGCTCTAAAAGCATTGCTAAATACTTTTACTGACTCCACAGGGCTTAGAGTTAACTACAACAAGTCTGTCATACTACCAATCAATGTGGAGCCTGACAAAATGGAAATTCTAGCATGGGCTCTCAACTGCCAGATTGGAACTATGCCTTTTCCATATCTGGGATTACCTCTGGAACTCACCAAACCCTCTGTGGTAGACTTCATGCCCATAGCACAGAGAATTGAACACAGATTGGTTTGTTGCTCTCAATTCCTAACTCAAGCAGGCAAGCTTGAAATGGTGAACACAGTCCTCTCCTCACTGCCAACCTTCTACATGTGCACCCTGAAACTGCCAGCATCAATCATCAATCAAATAGACAGATATAGGAGACACTGTCTTTGGCGTGGGTCAGACCTCAATGCAAAGAAACCACCCCTAGCTGCATGGAGCCTGGTAACAAAGCCAAAAAAAGAGGGTGGTTTGGGAGTAATAAAACTGAGAACTCAAAATGATGCTCTGCTTATCAAACATCTCCATAAATTCTACAACAAAGAACAGCTGCCATGGGTCTCTCTTCTATGGAATACTTATTATCATCAAGGCAAACTCCCTGGAGAGCAAAACAAGAGGATCTTTCTGGTGGAAAGACATTGTTAAATTACTAGACCAGTTTCAAGGTTTGGTGACAGTCCAACCAGGTAATGGTACAACAGTTGCTTTATGGGCTGATGGTTTCTCTGGCACCCCACTCAAATTGCAATTCCCAGAGCTCTTCTCTTTTGCAAAGAATCAGAACATCCAATTAAGTGAGGCTAATGCAGCAGAAACCTTGGATGATCTCTTCCACTTTCCTCTAAGAATCCAGGCCTTTGATCAATTGGCAAGCCTTAAACAAATCTTGCAGGTTGTGCACCTAAATCAGGAAAATGATCTCTGGAAACACATGGGGCAAACGCATAAATACTCAGCATCCAGAATCTATAAGCAACTCATTGGGCATATGCTGCCGGTGCATCCAACCTTTCACTGGCTATGGAACTCATCCTGTCAGCCCAAACATAAAGTCTTCTTCTGGCTCCTATTGCAAGACAAGCCAAATACCCGTGGCCAGACAGAGGAACATGGCATTGGACTCCTACACATGTGAGCTGTGCATTTTGCAGAGGGAGGAAACCATCACACTTATTTGTCAGATGTAACTTTGCAAGAAGGTGATGGGAGTCAATTGGTATCAATTTACCAAGGCACTTAACAACTCTACAAATAATCAACTGGCTCAAAAGAAGATTATCGTTACCATTCTTCATGGACATAATAATTCTGATGAGCTGGAGCATATGGAAAATGAGAAATGCATGGATATTCAATAATGTAGCGCCACAAATGGAGGAATGCAGAGGAAAATTCTTCAAAGAGCTCACACCGGTTATCCACAGAGCCAAAGCTAAAAATCTACAAGGCCTTCAGTCATGGATACAAATTCATATATAGATTGTTCCTGTTTTTCTTGCCTTTTCTTTTGTTTTCTTTCTATTTGGTTTGTACTCGTAACTGTTCAGTTTAATAGAATTCTGTAGGAGCCTGGCTCCTCCAGTTCTTTCAAAAAAAAAACTATATTTACATAACATAGCAAGGTAAATCCATAGTTTGTTGTATCCAACTCCAATAACTCCTCCCTGATGACTATACTCACCGGCAAAAAGGAACCG
This sequence comes from Eleusine coracana subsp. coracana, assembly GCA_032690845.1. Lineage (NCBI taxonomy): Eukaryota > Viridiplantae > Streptophyta > Magnoliopsida > Poales > Poaceae > Eleusine > Eleusine coracana. The sequence goes on from CM064424.1 coordinate 14,366,052, forward strand.
TCACATTAGTGCAGCAGTTACCAATAAGAAAACAGACTCTAAAAAGAAGGCCAATTGCAAAGTAGCAATGCAACTGAGTAAAATTTCACAGGGTTTTGAAATTATGCATCATAATAAGATTTAAGTAACTATGGTGAAAAACTTTGATACTGCAAAAATACAGAAACAGTCTTACATATCAATCCGGTCCATTGCGGAAATTGTTAAGTCACGGAACTCCAAGGGCATGCCTGAAATTGCATATGGAGACTTGTTTCTCTCTAGGGTGGATAAAGTAATCCATGTCTCATCTTTTGATATCACTTTAGTAGTTGCCCGCATCCATGAACAAAGCCGTAGAATGTAAAGCTTTGTCATTTCAAAATGAAGGGCACGCAGCATTTTTACTGTCATGATTTTAAATATGTTCAGGATACAAAACTAATGCAGGTTTTCGAGAAGTCTTAATTAAGTGATCATACCAGCACTTGGCGATGAATCCTTTCCTTCCAGAGTCTGACAGGCCTTAGCTATTTCATTTATTGTATCACCCATGTATGGATGCAGAATGTTGCATTCCTCAAAATCACGGAACGTATTCTGAACCTGTTGATGTCAAAAGCATGTTTATTCACAAATACAATCAGATATTAACAGCTAAGTGTCAATGGTTCAAGGTCATAATTTCAAACCAATCACTACTCGTACCTTGGTGTCAAAAGCAGATATAGTAGCCTGAACCATACTGGCGACTTCATCAAGAGTGTGGTTTGTGTACTTTGCTTCTCCACCTTTATCGTCAGTTTTAGCTGCACCTGACTTTGCATTCATGTCAGAATCAGAAACCATACTCCCAGCAGCTGCCTACAAAATAAAATTTATGGTTAGCAAAGTCATGTAAATCTTTCAATTTTTTAAGACAAAACAGTACAGCATAGCTCAGTCTCAAGTGATGATTAAAGCAAGCAGTTCAACGCTTTTCAGGTAGAAGCTACACTGCATGGAAACGGATATGTGTATCGGTATCCAGCGGATACGGATACATTGATACGTCATTTTTCTAGAAAACCTGATACGTGGATACGTTTTACTTTTTTTTAAAAACAATAATTTGTGCTATAATATGATATTACAAGCCTACCAGGAGTTAAGAGTTCATAAGACAACCCAAATTAACATGACAAAACAGTGCACAAATGCTACAAATCATGTGAGGCTGGCAGGAGAGCCAGTATATAGCCATCTGGTGGGCTAGAAATCGTCCCATACTGGACCTAAATGTATCCCCTAGCAGGCCCAAACTGGCCCAATACATATCGGTTGAAGTATCCGATTTTCTGCTATTTATTTTTATTCGGATACTTGGTGGATACGTATCCAAGGCGTATCCGTATGGATACGTATCCAAGTATCCGATACTCTGCACCTTGAGGTATCCGTGTTTCGTAGGGTAGAAGGGTCAAATTTTGTGGGCTCAGTGCAGCGATGTGCTTGCCACAACAACTAATAAATGATGCAGGCCAACGAGTTACATAATGAACGATTTACATTTTTTCTGCAATGCAACTAATAAAGCTCTGCCTGTTCATACCTTTGCAAATTTTCCACTGAAGACAGACAATGCTAATCTCCAGAAAGCGGGAACATGCTGGATAAGCACAGCAGTTAGCCTACGAATGTAGACAGCCCTTAAATTATCAGCTTCTCCAGCCATAAAGTTTGCTGACAACTGATCGGCTTGGGTGGAATCACCCACAGGAGCATCAACTTCCAGCTAAAACATACAGAAGGAAGAAAGTGCATATTAACATAGGAAAGGCATAAGTGTCATTCAAACAACCAATAGAAGATAAATAAACATAAGCTATGCTGAACAATAGAAAGTAATTTTGCTCACAGATTTATTTGAATCTTGTTGCAACTGCCTCCATTTTGAATCAGATATAATTTTCTCCCGTATTTTATTTTGCAAAACCTTCATTCTTGCTTCATGATCTAGAGTACACTTTTCAAACAATCCATGAATCCTGCTATTCTGAAAGGAAATAAGAAGATATAAGTATACAGCTAATACAAACAGAAGAGTTACGAAAGAGATTGGATCACAGACAGATAAATTAACAATAAAAAATTAGATTAAAGTTTAACCTGAATACTTAGATAGTGCCACACTGGATCAGTCTCAGGTTCCAACTCCAACAGTAAACGAACAATGTTCTCAAGCTGAATGAAACAAGAAAGTCAGTAAGAAAAAGGATTAAAATCATCAGGTAACTTCAATTTAAAAACATAAACAGGTAGTTAAGTACCTACGCGGCATGGATACGTGTATCGGTATCCGATGGATACGGATACGTCGATACGGCATTTTCTCAAACAATTCAATACGTGGATACGTTTTAATATTTTTATAAAATAATATAATTCACTGAAGTATGAACATAGTGTAAAGATAATAAAACATGGGTCCTAACTATAAGTATACCAAATAAGAAATATGGAAGGGTTTTTTAATAAAATAGCCTTGAGCCTTATCTGGTCTGTGCTCTCCCGTAAAATGGCCTTCAGCCTTATCCTTTCCTCTGCCTCGATCCCTCTGACCGAGCTCATCCCCCTGCTCTCCCCTCCGTCCTCGACAGCAACCAAGCCGGACCTCGTGCGGCAGACTACTGCTCCCCGGCGGGACTCCACCTCCTTCGCTTCGCCGTGCAGGAGGTCCCCGCCGCCGTCGCCACGGCGCTGCCGCTCGCCCCCGGACGAAGTCGGCGCAGGGCCGTCGGACGCCATGGAGGAGGAAGGGGACGACGTCGCCGGCCGGGGCCCTCCCTCCCTCCCTCCCTCCCTCCGGGTAGCGCACCGCAAAGCCCCACAGCGTGCGCGCAGCCGCCGTCTGGTCGCTCCCCACTCTGATTTGAGTGGCGGCTAGGGCAGGGAAGGGTGTGCAACACACCAATATGCCTCATAGTGGGTTAGGCTGTGTCCACTAATGGGCCAATACATATCCAATCTGAAGTTTCGGCAGCCCAATACATATCTCAGGAGTATCCAATTTATTTTTGATTTATTTTTTTTCGGATACTTCCTGGATACGTATCCAAGGCATATCTCATACGTATCCATATCGGATACGTATCCAAGGCGTATCCACGCTTTAGGTGACGTATCGGTGTTTTGTAGTTAAGTACTAGTAACCAACTTGTTTATTTTAGAGATGTAGTATACTAATATGTAATATCATTTGTCAAATGTCCTACAATACTGATATGCAGTGTCCTACTTCTGCTCAAAAGTCTTTAAATCGAAATTCATAAGTTAAACCATCTTGAACTATCAACAAAAGTAGGTAATTTTCTAGACGTCCCAGAGATAATATTATAGGCACATTCCACTAACCTCAGCAAGATCAAGATGAGGATCCTCCATTGACTTATAAAGCATGCCCCTGAATTCTTGCATCACTTTTTCCACTTCCTCGAGTACACGTTTTAGTATGCCAACCTGCAGATTGTTGTATACCACATAGTAAACATATTGAATGCACTAAGTCTATAACATTGTGGCTTATGGACTTATCGTGCCTAAAAACAAACGATGAGGTCATATATAGGATAAAGCATTGAAACTCTCATGTGTTACTTAAGTGCAGAACTATCCATAATTTTCAACAATAAACAGAAACAAAGTTGAACAGCCAAAATACAAGTGACTCAATTCACTAAGGACTCAAGTATTTGGTACATCACTAAACCTAATGTTCCTATAAGAGTTTTTCATGAGTCAGCAATGCTCAGTTATATTTGCATAAAAAGTGCAGTTTAGTTATCTGATACATATGTAAGAGATTGGGCATAAAATAGAGAACACAAAATAACACAAAGTGAAACTTAAGATTAAACTAAATGTATGTAGTAAATGTAAATGATTTGAAAGATGCATGTTGCATTCCATTCAGCTAAAAGAAATCATTATATGTAAATAATAACAGTGATGTAAATTGCAGCCCCACCAAGCTCTGGTAAATCCATACAAACTGTAGTTTCTTGCATGCACTTTAGGCCCTCCATAGGTAAGATGACTTCCTCATGTATATGCATATGTTCAATGCATTTTACCATCATATATGTAGATTCAGTATAATGTCTCTCCTGTTTATATATGATTTGGCTTTCTGCAGCTCATGGGCTATGCCAATATGCAGTGAACTAGTATTAGAGAGGGAAATGGGAGATAGTCAATGACGCTTGCGGCTTAAAAATCCTGAGAGGAATCACATGTTACGGTGCTTAAATGAATTCCTGAAGCAGTCAGCAAAAGCTGGAACTGTGGTTCATTATTGACAGATTATATCACTTAACACAGATCCTGTCACATCTCAACTCCTGTTGGATAAAAGGTACACATAAGATAGATTAAGAAGCTGGCATACATGTGAAGGAAGAACAATTGATTTTGCTTTTTGGTACTCTCTGACAGCAAGGTCGTATTCTCCCTTTCTAATGTTCCCACGGATAGCACTTGGTAAGTTAAACAACGTCCGGAATCTCTGAAGCATTCCCTGAACTGATCTGATCTTTTCAGCTTGGGCCTGTGCCAGAAGGTATACTTCAGTGCACTCATGAAGGAATGCTATAGCAATAGTGTAAAGCTCAATAAGTAGTTCTGAACAAAGCTTAGTCTTTATACCTGCCTCTCGAATAGAGGCTCAAATGCACGATTTGCCACACCACTAATTTTCTGTGTGACTGAATACAAGTGGGCAGTGCCTGCACCTTCAGGATCTTCCTCTATCTGTCTCAGTTTTGACTCAATGTCTGCACAAAAACTGAGTTTATTACAAAGGGATGCAAAGAACACGAGATCATGAACATTTGGCAATATGAACAAGTCTGACAAAGAATACCATCTATTGTAGTTTTGCATGAAACAAAACAATCAAAGTTCTCCTTGACTAACTGTTTTTTCTGCTGTGTTCTGCCTTTGAGATCAGTTTTCAAGGTGAGAGCACCAGTCTCTAAGTCAGCAGCACTTGTGTCCTTGTGAACCCAAGAAAGAAAAATCTTGGGATCAAAATTTGGAGAGGAATATACAACTTTGTCTGCAGAAGTTCAAAAATAGGGTTTTATTAAATATGAACTAAACACCAAAAAGATCCATAAAAATGTCAGGCATACCTCGCAAACTGGGGTCCAAACCTTGGGACTTCTCCCTGGAAACTGGAGAACTCACTGAAGCATCAGTGATCAATCGTAGTGACTTATTATCCATCACACTGTTAAGGCAATCAATATTATTCAATCATGAACGGATGTGGACATGGAATGACAATAATCTTACTTGGTTTAATTAATTCACAATGTCTCTTATTATCACATGGGCAGAAGGTAGTGCACAAAGCTTCAGAAACAATGCATACAAGGATAATAGTTGTAATGAAATATACCAATATGAAAGAATAAGAAATCAATTAAGTACTACTTAAAGCCTTTTTGGCACCAATTATAGCCCAGCTTGGCCACTTGGCTTCTAAAGAAGCTGAAGAAAACCACTTAATCACTTGGCTTCTAAAGATGCTGATGCAGCCTCCATGAATGTAGCCAAGGGTTTATCGTTCCCAGCTTATATAGCTTCCCATGTATTCCCCCACCGACTCCAGCTTACTCCTCTGTTTAGAAAATGATGTCGTTCCGACAAGACACATAGACTTACGGCCAGTGCAAAGTTTATGTCGGAAACGACATGAATTTCCGAACAGAGGGAATAGTTATTAAAGCAGCATAACAGCAGGGTGCTGATCATAACTTTGATGATGTGAAGCCTCCGAAGAGGAATAAGTATATCTAGTGAAATGATCTGAAAAGTTGCAGCTTATGCCCAATGGTGTTCTAATAGGCAAGAAAAGAGAATGATGTGCTCATTTTTCTTTATACAAAATTCTTAAGTGGGAAACAATGCGACTATTGATCCAAAGTTTGATTATACAAATATTTACCCGAGGCCCAAGGGATCCAAAACCTCTACTCCTCTTGGTAAGGTTTGGACACTTGTGAGTGCCTTCCGAGCTGCCACTGCTGCTGCTTTCTGATCAAGCTCTTGCACACTAGGAGCTACCCTTGCTTCCCGCATTTCTCGAACTCTACGAGCAAGCTGAATGGAGCAAAGTCAGATAAAAAATTTGATATGCTGAGCATCAGTAGGAAAGTGGAAAATTAAAAAGTGTATTGTAGCAGGTTAAATAAAATGGTGATTTGGTAACTATCATCTGGAGAGCACAGATATTGATGATCATTAGCAAATAAAAACTGGACATTAATCAAACAGGGCAACTAAGCAGAGAGATTGTCTGGGAGATAGTCCAACAGTCCACATTACCATGACCATACTAGTATGTCATTTCACCATGGTTTAAAATATTTGATGCATGGCATTATATTAGCTTATGAATTCAAGGTGGAAGAACATCTGCTCAGCCGTGTTCCCTATGTTCATACATTTATGAGCCTACCACACAGTAATGCACAGAGGAAAAAAAGCAGATACGCAATGGCCGTAAGTAGAACATTACGTGCCGCACAACCAAAGAGATGTAAAACACCAGTTATACTTTATGTTAATGCATGCCCACCTTCTGAATTTCACATTGATATCAGGCGGGGTGAATAAACTGAGCATTCACGGTCCATGATAACAGACAAGTTCAAGCACAATCCAGAAGTTCAGCCTGCCTAACAGGCAGGCCTCCCTTCTGCAGTGCCACAACTAACATATCCATTCAAATTGGTGAAGGTCAACTAGAAGAATTCACAATGGTGAATCCAAAGTACCGAGACATGCTTCACACGACCACACGAGAAGCTGAATTCAGCGATCAAGGACGATTCCAGCCAGCTAAACCTACGCAATTGACCTGATCATCGAAATGCGCGATGTCAACAACGACCTAAGTGAACGCAGCAACCACCACCCCGAAGATCGAGATCTCGATCAGCCCCCGTACCTCTTCCTCATTGACGCGCTTCCAGCTCCGGGGCTCGTCGTCGTCCAAGTCCCCGTCGTCCCTTGAAGCCGCCCTTCGCGCCCCGGCGCGCCCACCCCCGCGGGGCGGCGGGGGCCCGCGGTCGCGGGGAGCGTTGTCCTCTTCACCCGAGGAGATGGAGAGCAGCTCCACTTCCGAGTCGTCGTCCTCGTCGCCGCCGCGGCTGGGCTGGCGCGCCTTCGCAGAGGCACCCCCGGCCCGGGCGTTGCCGCCGCGGGCGTTGGGCGCGGGCGGGCGAACGAGGTTGACGACGGGCTTGCCTGCGCCGGGCGGGCGCTGGTGGCTAAGGTCCCGCGCCGCCTGCTCCTGCAGCGCCATCTGGAGGAGCTCGTCCTCGTCGCTGTCGCTCGCCATGGCCGGGGTGCCGGGGCTCGCCGGATCTGGCAGGGAGGAGAGGAGCGCGTTTGTTGTGTTGATGAGGAGGAAGATTTCGTTCTGGAACGGGACGGGGACGCTGTCGATGGTGTTGGACTTGAATCTGCGCGGATGGGAGCGGGACTGGTCCGGCTGGACCGAACTCGAAGGCGCGAGAACTGAAGAGGTGGTTTGGCTCTTCCTGGCTGACTTCAACAGGTCATACAAATAGATAGGTAAAGGTAAAAGGGTGTGTATCCTGTGCAAACTGGTCTTTCTATGCAACCTATGCAAACTAAACCACGAGCCACTGGAGAGAAAGATGATGGTTAGATAGAGAGGCCTGTTATTAGCCTATCTAATCATGTTTATTTTACAAATCACTCTCTAATCGTGTTAATTTTGCAAGTCATCCCATTGTTCACCCGCCCGTTCCTGTAACTGATCGGAAAGAGATCGCTCGCACACAAGCAGAAAGGATAGCGGAGCGCTCTCGAACTATCTGCTACGCAAGTACTTACAGAACCCAATAAGAAAAGCTCAACCACATGAATTAGCACCAACTCTGTGTCTACGGCAACACCAATTCGTCAAGTCTCATTGGTATGTATATACCAGGGATACCTCGCCACTCGGATATATTGTCGAACGGGCCAGGGTCCAATAAAGATGAAGACCCATGAAGATAACTATTCGGATTGTTACTTGGAGTACACGATAAGTTAATATTAGAGATAGAAAGTTAGAGATAGAGTCATAGTCGGAGATCATGTTGTAACCGACTAAGACACTTACCATGTAACCCTGCTCCCCGGATATATAAGGAGGGGCAGAGGCTCTTTTGGAGGGATTCATCCCGAATAATACACTACAGAACATAGGACGTAGCGTTGTTATCCTCCGGGAGGCTCGAACCTGTCTAAACCTTGCGTCTTGTGTGTTCATCGATCTTTCATACTCATATACATACCTAGATCTACTATCGAGAATATCTCTCGACACTCATACTACTCACCTATATCCGTGGCAGTTACAACATCGCGCATGGCTGCGATTGACGTCGTCTTCCTTGGCAATGAGGGCGGTTTTCCATGGCCGCGAGGGTGATCAGGCGGGTGGGCGAACATGGGCGGCGACGGCGAGCGATCACTTTTCGATCGGTTACAGGAGCGGGCGGGGGAATGATGGGATGACTTGCAAAATAAACATGATTAGGGAGTGATCTGCAAAATAAACACGATTAGATGGGCTAATGACGGGCCTCTCCATCTAACCATCGTCTTCCCATCCAGCGGCTCGTGGTTTAGTTTGCATAGTTTGCACAGGGAGATCGGTTTGCATAGGATACGCTACCAAGGTAAAAATACCTCTTCTATTTTTTTTAAAGGGAATAGTATATTATTTCAGCTTCTGTATCGATCAATACATGTAGATGTCCATTATTACATAAATATATGTTCCTCTGAACACAAAAATTAAAAAGAGGACAAAACCAGAAAGATGGTCTCTTACTTCCTAAAAATCAAGATTAAACATAATGCAGTCTATTACTAAATGTCCATCCATTTGAAGCAAAAACTTGCATCATCATCGTTTCAAGCACACCACAACCGGCTAGTATGCATGGTCTTTCTTCTTCCTTTTGTAGCAGCACCCAGAAACGGATCCAGTATGTTCCTCTGAACAAGACCTGCAAGGTAGATGGGACTCGCACATTGTTAAAAATCAAATCATTGCGGCTTAACCAAATTACCCAATATATTGCAGATGCCCCAACTAAAGATTGGAATCTAAGTTTCTTATCTATTCCCTGTAGCCATCCATTAAACATATGGTGTATGTTTATAGGACGAGGCATATTAAAACAAACTTCTATAACTCTCTAAATGAACCTAGCATTGGGACAGTCAAAAAAAGAGGTGTTGAATTGATTCATTACTATTACAATAGCAACATTTAACACTTCCTTTCCAATTACGTCTAACCAAGTTATCTTTAGTTAAGGTCACCCTTTTAAGATATACCAAATAAAGATTTTAATTTTGAGGGGCAATTTGAGTTTCTAAATTGCATGTCATCGAGGTACAATATTAATGTTTGCTATAGCTCGATACATAGACCGAACAGAAAACATGCCATGTTGATGTAAGGACCATCTAAAAGTGTCTCTTCTATTAGACAATTAAACATTATGTACTCTACTCACAAGGTGGTACCATGCGAGCAGGTTATCATTCACTAGAGACCTTCTAAAAGAGACATTCAAAGGTAAAGTTCTCGTTACCACCTCTACCGTCGCACTTTTCTTTCTAACAATATTATAAAGGTTCGGGTAGACATCTTTAAAAGCTGCATTACCAAACCAAATTTCTTCCTAAAACCTAACCTGAGAACCATCCTCCAAGTTGAAACTGCCTAAACTCAAAAAGTCTTGTTTGACTTTCATTAGACCTGTCCAAAAATGAGAATCACCCGACATATGCTCAACTTGGGTAATAGTTTTAGTTCTCAGATATTTATTCCTGAGTAGGTTCTGCCACACTCCATTCTCATTTATAAGTTTAAAAAGCCACTTGCTAAGCAGGCATCTATTCTGCAAATCTAAATTCAAAATCCCTAAGCCTCCCTGGTCTTTAGGTGTGCATAATATACTCCACTTCGTCAGATGATACTTTTTCTTATGCTCCTCACTCTGCCAAAAAAATCTAGCTCTATAATAGTCTAGTTTCTTTAACACTTCGCGTGGAACTTTAAAGAATGAAAACATAAACATTACTAAGTTACTGAGTACTGAATTAATTAACACCAAACGACCACCAACGGAAAGCATCTTTTCTTTCCACCCACTTAGTTTTTTTTGAACCTTCCCTCTATCTCTTTCCAATCTGCATTTCATAGTCTTCTATGATGCATAGGAATTCTCAAATACCTAAAAGGGTAAGACCCCATACCACATCCGAAGATATGTGCGTATTCTCCCTCATAGTTCCTAGCCTCCGCAGAACAATTCACTTTTGTGAAAATTAATTTTGAGTCCAGAAAGTTGTTTAAAGGCACATAAGAGTACCTTCATGTTCTTTGTCTGGTCCAAGTTATTTTCCATACAAATAATTGTATCATCTGCATATTAAAGAATTGAAAGACCACCATCTACTAGGTGAGGTATAACTCCTAAGAACTGGTTGTTTTCCTTTGCCCTTTCAATGATAATAGCCAACATATCCACCACAATATTAAATAAAATAGGGGAAAGAGGGTCTCCTTGTCTCACTCCTTTTCTAGATTGGAAAAAGTGACCTAAATCATTATTTACTTTAACAGCAACACTTCCCTTAGTTATTACTTGATTAATCCAAGAGCACCATTTAGGTGAGAACCCTTCACTCTCAACACTTGTTGTAAGAAGGATCATTTCACCTTGTCATAGGCTTTCTCAAAATCTAGTTTTAGAATGACTCCATTTTTCTTCTTCCTATGTATTTCATGTAAAGTTTTATGTAAAATGACTACTCCTTCCATAATATATCTGCTAGTGAGAAAGGCAGTCTGAGATGGTCTAATTAATTTTTGAGCTATCAAGGAAATTCTATTAGTCAAGACTTTGGTAAAAATTTTAAAACATACATTAAGTAAACAAATTAGCTTATATTGCTGAATTTTGATAGCGTCCGCCTTTTTTGGGAGTAAAGTAATGACTCCAAAGTTTAGACTATGGATGGAAAGTCTCCCACGGTGGAACTCATCAAACAATAGCATTAGGTCTCCCTTTATGATTTCCCAAAAAAAAACTGATAGAACTCAGCGGGGAATCCATCAGGACCCGGAGCCTTGTTGTGTTCCATTTGGAAAACTGCCTCTTTGACTTCCTTTTCAGTGAAACTATCCGTCAATAGCTCATTTTCTAGATCAGAGACCTGAGGGAATATCTCCTCTATTATTCTCATCTAGTGTAAAATGGTTGTTCTTGAGGGAACCAAATAAGTCTTTATAACACCAAGTAATGTAATTCTTAAGATTATCTTGTTCTATAATGACACCCTCATCCTGCTCAAGTTGGTAAATTCTAGTTTTACGAAATCTACCATTAGCAAGTAATTGGAAGTGCTTTGTATTGTCGTCACCTTGTAATAGCCTAGTTGCTTTTGATCTTTGGAACCAGTAAAGTTCCTCCTCTCTAAGCAGCTTGGTCAACTCGGTGGTCAGACAATATTTGTACTCTAATTCTTCAGTAGATAAAACCATACTTTCAGATTTTCTATCTAGTCCATCAAGCTGCTGAAGCAAAAAAGACTTTTTCTTTCTATTCGCTCCAATATTATTTTTAGCCCAACCTCTAAGAAATCTACGCACTGAACGAATCTTGTTCTGCCACCTTTCCATTAGGGTTCTACCAAAATTAGAATCATTCCACACTTTCGCTACAACATAAAAAAAAAACCTATTTTGTTTGCCAACCCAATTCGAATTTGAATGTAGGGTTGTTGTCTCTATGAGAAGCTTGATGTGTATCTAGCAACAAGGGGGTATGGTCCGAGATATCTCTAGATAAAGCCTCAACGGTAGAGATAGGGAATTTCAATTTCCAGTCGGTACTAACTAATATCCTATCTAGCTTTTCGAAAGTTGGAATCGCCGCATAATTGGCCCAAGTAAATTTATGGCCAGACAACTCTAACTCTCTAAGATTTAACGTCTCAATGCATGCATTGAAAAGCAAAGGCCAACGACTATCAAACCTATCATTATTTTTCTCAGAAGGATTTCAAATAATATTAAAGTCTCCATCAACCATGATTGGTTTGGATTCTTCTGAACATGCTCTTACAAATTTAGCTAGAAATCTGTCTTTATGTTCCGGCTAAGCCGCTCCATAAACAGCCATTAGAATCCAAGAAAAACCATCACATTTATTCTTTAAGTGGAGCTTGATAAAAATTCTCCATCCACAAACTTTTCTACATCAAAACAAACTAAATTGATGCCTATAAGAATTTCACCCGATCTGCCTCTTGGAGGGATCCAATGCCAATAAAAATCTCGTCCCCCGCAAAAGGTATTCAGACTATCATCTGAGAAATCCCTTCTATGAGTTTTAAGAAGGGCAATAAAATTGAGATCCTTTTCAATGGACAAATAAAAAAAAAGTTGAATTTAGCCAAGTCTCTAAGACCTCTGCTATTCTAAAAAATTCCTCTCATTATAGATTTCTCTCTAGTAGAAAAGGTAAAGTATGAGTCATTTTACTTTTGAGGAGAGAGAGGATGTAAAAAATAGATTCCCTCTCTCTTCCAATGCATCTTACCGGACCCGCAGATAGGAAAGTGCTGACGCGTGGGAGGCAAGTGAGCGCAGACGGAGGCGGCCCGACAATGGTAGGGAGGCTGACTCCAATAATTGGAGAGGCAAAATTACATTTATTTCACGCCTACATACAGTAGTAAGATAACAATCCATTTCTTGTTATCTCCAACAATAATAGATAGACTGGAGATGCAGTTCCAGTGCGCTCTGCTCCAGCGGGGCGGCACGGGGAGGGAGCTCTAACGTGTCGCCCGCCCTGCGCCACCGCCTGTAGCTCGCATGTTGCAAGCTCAAGCGGACCCGTATCCGCGCTCGCCTACGACGCACCTCCCTTCGCGCCACTGCCTGCCCTACATGCCGCCGCCCACCCTGCGCATCGCCCGTCCTCCATGCTCGTCTACAGCTCGGGTGCCACAAGCTCGAGTGGCTCTACCTCCACGCGCGCCCGCCTTCACGGTGGATTTGGAAGCCGAAGCGCCAGCCACGCCGACAGACCTTCTCAGGCGTGACGGGCTCGAGCGGCCCCGCCTCCGCATGCGCACCACCAAGGTCGAGCGGGGCCGCCACCGCACACGCCGCGAGGTCCGCGCACTGCCTCCCTCCCACCGAGCTCGAGCCGCCACCTCCTTCCACACCTTGCCGCCCTCTGGTCGAGGTTGAGATGCTACACCCGTGCGCGCCGGCACCGCCACCTCCATACGAGGTCGCTTCCGTGCGCTTGTCGCTGCTCTAGTGGTGGGCTCCACGCATACAAGATTACATCGGAGGAGAGAGGGGTTGTTTGCATCGTCTCTCTCCTCCGATACAAAATACATGGTGTGTTTGCCTCACTTGTTGGAGGTCTTTGCATCATACACACTAGCATATTGAGAGCAAAAATAGAATTGACTTGTGTTGTTAGGACTAGTCTTACATTGTATAGAACATTGTCCAACTCCAACGTGGTGGTTCGGTAATCCAACATAACACACTATAGACTTCGAATCGAATGAAAAACGACGTGTCAGTTTGGTTCGAACTATGGCGAACCATGAATGTGAATGCGTGCTTAGAGCATCAACCAAATGTGTCAGAGGCTAAAAGTGGACTTTAAATATGGTTTGGTACAAACCACATCATAGATAATAAAATATATTTCTAACTGGCAGTGAGAGATAGGAGATCTCATTATCCACCACCGCGTGAAGACTGAAGAGCAAGCAAGATAGAAAAAAAAATTATATGCTTTGTAGGAACCAATGTAGAACACACATACGTTATGATGATGGAATCATCAAATATTGATGGTTTGGTTCCGCGCAGCATTGTGGGTGCTCTTAGGTAACATAGAACAATGATTACCTCTAGAAAAAGGGTAAAAATGTTTTTATATTTCAAAAGTTGAGTCCCATTAATCAAACTTTACACTGGAGCAAACGAACCATGCTAACATTCGATTTTTACACGGTTTGTTAGCCAAATCAGCATTGATGGTGCTCAAACACAAGTGATTGTTACCAATAGACCAGTGCAAATTGGAAATTATGTAAGTTTGTAAGCCATGTCATTGATCGTAGATTGAACTTTGAAAATATTGAATCATACTTCTCTATTTTTATTTTTTAATTTTATGTTTGTCGGCAGTTCATAAATAAACTAGCTAACAACAATATTTTATAAACAAAGGAGTAATCTTTTTACTATAATCTTGTGTCGATTAACTTGTTAGTTATATTATAGAGATTATTAAAAAATAACAAAAAATTATACTATATTTAATACTTCCTCCATTCTAAATTATAAGAATTCCTAACTTCTCTATGTAGAATTAGACAAAGAAGAAAAAGACAATTTTACCTCTCATTAGTGCTCTCATCCCCACCACGGCTCTTGCCACACGGTAGGCCACTATTGCTCTGCGCACCGAGCTACTCACCAGACTGGTGCTGCCGCTTACGTTGAGGCCTTCGTCGGCGACAAGGCCTAGTGGAAGTCAGGTCCTGGCCACCTCCATTGACATCGACTCTAGAGCATCCTTCTACAACAAGGTCTTTGACTTTCAGACCAGGGGACGGCGACAATGGACTCGTCGCACAAAAGGAAGCAGGAAGGAAGAATGGGCACGAGTCGGTGGCATGTGCTCCTCCATGGATCCATGACTAGAGATAGGGAATAAGAGCTCGACGGAGCTCCCATGGTGGCAGTCGCGCCTCTCACTCAGGCTTTGTTCGGCAGGTTTGATTTTCATTCAGCCCTATTTTTTATCTGGATTGAGTGAATCCTGGGCTGTCACTCAAATCTGGTAACCATTCAGAGGATAAAATCCAGAGGGTGTGAGATGAGGATATATTCTGGCCCATCTAGAGATAAGAAAGATCATTTCAAACCTTTTTTATTCCGAAGCCGGCCCAATTGAATGGTTATTTTATATCAGGTCCAATTTCGAAATAGGCCACTCTAATCCGGTTGGAATGGGCTCCGGAATAGACCGTTTCAGCCCAAACGAACGAGGCCTCACGTGTCGTTGAGCCAAGTCGTATCCCAGTCCCACACCGACGATCCTGCCGATGTCCTGTTGGCTCCTGCTCGCGCCATCGAGCCCAACCGCGTCTCGGTCCTGTGTCGACGACACAATGGCGAACCACTCCCCGTCCCTCAGTGGCCGCCCAGGCGTCTCCTCCCATCCGATTGCCGACTGAGATAAGGTTGGGGATTGGGTGTGTCAGTGGAGAGTAAAGGAGTAAATAAGAGGTGGGGCCCACCAGAAATGCTTACAAATTGGAACAAACCAAAATACTAGGAATGTTTATAATTTAGGATGGAGAAAGTACTATTTTTTTTATCAATTAGACGATATTTTATGCTCTATCGTTTTTGTCAAAATAGTCATTCTACGCGTTTTTCATCGGTGCATAGGAGGTGTAGGTGCCTCTCAGTTTCTGGAGCAACCAAGGTCTCACAACCTCTCTCTCCCGCAATTCTCATTCTCTCTCACAAAGAATCTCGAGCAATTGTTGATGTGTCATAAAACGTGAAGGCTATAGCGGGTTTTCTTAGTTTCTCTCAAATAGCTTAGAACATCAGATATACTGTTTATTTAAATAAAATTAATTGAATAATTAAATTATCCTTATAATGCATTTAACTAACCATCTAACATTTTCAAGATACTCACTCATTCTCAAAATATAAGCATTCGAGGCGATGAGAGAGAGTGTCCACATTCGTAGCATCTTCGACGAATTATGAATTTGAACCAAGTCTTTAAATGTTTATATTTTGGGATGGAGGGACTAAAGCTATATGAGACCAGATTTATTTTATTTCTATTCTAACATTTGATTCATAAATTAATTAAATATAAGCATTTTTTAGAGATTCTCATTTGTCCAATAATAAAAACATTCTTATATGAGACCCACCTGTCATATATTAATTTTTTTTCTATGATCTTCATATATTCTGCTCTTTTCCTCAATAAAATCTCCTCAACTAAGCTTTCTAAACCTTGTCGATTCTTTTTGTCGAAGTGAAGGCACCCGTCTTGCTCCTCCTCCATCCTACGACAACATGTTATATACCTTATCTTAGAGCTCTTTTTCGCATTGTGCCTTCCATGCCTTCCAGATGGAGGAGACGACGAGCTTCTATCTAGGTTCGTTTGTCAAACGATTAAGACAAGGTGTAAATTTAGGTCTGAGAGGAGGAGGGTGATCAAGGGTGCATGACTAAGAAAAAAATGCGACGTAATTTTGAATACGCCACATCATGGATCAACGACTTAACTCATTAAAGATCACAAGTCTAATAGTTGTCATGCTCTGAAGGAATGCATAGCTAGAGACCGTCTCTAGCAATGGATCACAAGCCTAATAGTTGTCATGCTCTGAATGCATAGCTAGAGACCGTCTCTAGTAATGGCTCGACGAGTGATGGTGAACGTGAGACAAGGACGATAGTAAGGGTGTGTTTGTTTTTTTCTAAATTTTAGAGTTATCACATCAATCCATCAAACACTAAATATGATGATTAGATATAAACTAAATATAAAACTAATTAAACGATTGGATGCTAATTTGTGAGATAAATTTATTAAACTTAATTAAGTTATTATTAGAAGATGTTTATTGTAGCATCATATTATCTAATCAAGACCTAATTAGGTTTAACAAATTCATCGTATCATTTAGCCGAAGGGTTGTAAAATGAGTTTTGCCATTAATCTATATTTAATAGATCTAATTAATATTTTAATATTCGATGGAATGGATCTAAAATTTAAAGGGCAGGAAATAAACACATACTAAAACTTCTGTTGATAGAACATATCTCTACTACTTAATAAAACATGTACGGTCTTTTATTTTTGTTGGTTTCCTTGTTTGGAGCCTACGTTAATCGGACTCTGTCTTTTCCTTTTTAGTTTGGTACAAACTAATATAATTTAGGACAGTCATCCACATCAGAAATTTTGTATCCACGATACATATTTAAACTAATAAAATTTATTAGGTACAGTCATCCACAGCATAAAATTTTGTGTTCACGATATTCGTACGAGACGCGGAGTACTCGAATTCCCGTCGGTCCGCTTCGTTGCTTGCTTCCAAGCAAGTCCACCTACATTATTTTATTACAAACACGATTTGCTTCCACGCATGTACCTGGTCCGTTAGCACAACAGGAGCCAACAAGTTAGGGCTATAGGCAACACAAGACCAAGACCATCCAAGCCATCTGTGTCTACCAAAGTGAGAGCTGATTTGTTTTTTTAACAAGAATAGCTATACATGCGACCATTAAAATTTGAAGAAACTTTTATTCTTACTAGATGCTAACTAACATGTCATACTCACCAGTATGATGTGATTTTAATGTAGAGACTCAATCAGAAATTCATGCATGTGCCTTTCCTCTTGGCAAGTTAATATAATATTGAGTTTTCCTCTAAACCTTATGCATGTGTCTTTTCGTAACTCATGCACTATCATCTTGTCAAGTTTGCTTCAGCTTTCCTATAAAACTTATGCATGAGCTTTTTTTGTTTTTGCCACACCTCAGTTAATACCTTTGATTGCTATATTAAATGTATTTAACAAAATTGCAATAGATGCTGTGTAACTATATAAAAATTTGTTAAAAATTTAATCTTTTATGTCACCATGGTGTTAGAATCAGTATTTTACGTATCTATAATTTTTTTATTATTTTTAAAAGTTCGTAACAACATACAAACACTTTGTGAGTATATATTTTTAGTGTTTTCTTTATGTCTGAAGGATTTCCATAGAAAATAGTACAGGAGTTGTTTCCGGAGGAAAGGAATTGAACTGAGTGTTTGGGATGAAGGAATCAGTGATTCCTTTCCTTTGGAACGATGTAGTCTGCTCATGATTTCACAGGAAAGAAAAAATCCACTATGAGCTCTGGTTTCTCTTCCTTCACTGAAGTCCAAGGCTGTATGAGTGATTAAATTTAACAAATGAGGATCATTAGTCATTGCCTGTAGATAATGTTTGTTCTTGCTGTTACATTTTTTTATTCGAATAGTGAGTTATGAACAATAGGGCCCAAATAATATAATATAAAATGCACCTATAGTACTTCATGGCGGAATGAGCTTAGTAACTATTTTTATGTGCATTACTCCCTCCTTTCAGCTATATAAGGCGTATTCCTCTGAGGCACCGAGACCAAGAAAATCAACTACTCATCACAACTCTTTCCTATGAATGCTTTGATTTCTATAGCTATTAAACTCTGCATGGAGATTTTGTGTCATGGGGCTGGCACTAGCCAACAGCAGCTAGCCAGGTGAACGTGTGGAGGTAGCAATAGAACCGAAGCAACATGTAAATTAATGACATAATTAAGATCTCCCAAGATCCAACAGCCACACACACAACACAAAACCTTTAACTGAAATACGTCCTATATACGTGGAATTCTTTTATCTTCTAATATGCCCTATAGGTGGAAGGAGGAAGTAAATGGTAATAACATAGCTTAAATCATTTTTGGACTAATTTAAAAATAATTAAGTTACACTAATATTGTCATTCCTGTGTTTTTATTTCTACATTTCAAACACCTTAAAATTTTCATTCTCTTACTTTTCTGATTTCTTTATTTTTTTATTCCTACATTTTTTTCTATTTCTGTATTCTTCATTCCTTTATTCCAAACAAATCCTTCCTTTGAAATGTTCACAAGCCGACAAGGGTTTCCCGCGGAGGCTATTCCCGTCAATTGCCACACGACGTCCAAATTCCAAAGCAGGAAATAAACTCCAGCAATCCGCTCAACACGTCACTAAAGTACATGCCACCATGAGTAAATGACAGATGAACCACCTTATAATCGGTCCCACAAATCATAGAATTGCTTAGCAGAACTCTGAAACCCAGCCGCAGCAGTGGGTAGCGCGGAGAGCAGTGCCCGGAGCAGCGAGCACTTCGCATTTCTGACACGGCCGGGCCCACCAGCTCTCCGTCGCTTCGCCGCCGCGACGACCGCCCCCCCTACAAATACGCCGCCACCTCGGCGCCGCCACTTCCCGGATCCCGATGTGCTGTACCCAGATTCCACCTTCCTGTCGCGTCGCTACCCTGTTCCTCTCTCGGGTTCTCTGACGGGGGTAGAAGCGCCAAACCCCCCCTGCCTTAGGGTTTGGGTGGCGCCCGGATCGATCCGGCTAGGGTTCGGCGCCGGGAGCTTGCTCCAATGGGGGATCGGGAGGAGGACGAGGAGCTCCAGATGGCTCTCCGCATGAGCCTCCAGGGCTCCCCGCCGGCGCAGCCTGAGCCCAAGCGCAGCAAGCCGCCTCCGTCGCCCACGGCGGAGTCACCGGAGGCAGAGGCGCGACGCAAGCAGCGCGAGCTCATGGCGGCCGCCGCCGAGAAGCGCCTCCGCGGGACCGCCTCGCCCTCCGCCGCGCGGTCCTCTCTTCAGACAAAGCCGCTGGCGGCTGAGCCAGCTCCCTCCCCTGTGGTCACCAAGGAGGAGGAGAAGGCGGAACCAGAACCAACCGTGGTACCTATGGAGGAAGCCAAGGGGGAAATGAAGGAGGTGGAGGTGGAGGAGGAAGCGGGAGAGGAAGGGGAGGAGTTGCCTCTGGACGTCGCCGAGAAGCTCTGGGCAATGGTGTTTGGGGGAGGAGTTTCAAAGGCGGTCTTGGCGCAATGGAGCAATCAGGGCATCAGGTAAGCGTTTCTTTGGGTAACTGTCTCTTTCATATACATGTAACGTGAGGCTTTTGGTGCGAGATTAGTGGCTTTCATCTGGTTGTTGGAGCTTATAGGATTTAGGACGGAAACCTGAAAAGAATGTTTCTATTCTGAACTTGTTCACCTCATTTCTATTTCTGCTGGGAATTTGTAGGGCGTCTGGAAACAATAGCAACTATACAAACTTACATTTGTTCACAACGCTGATAATTTATATTGCCCCTATAAACCGGGCCTCAGTATTCTGTGAGGAAAGGATGATTAGGCTGCAATTGTTGCATGTATGTGCAGTAGTTGTTCCTTTGTGGCGCTGATGACTGAATATTACTCCTATGTGTGTATGTGAGATAATCTATGGAGGGCTTGTACCATTACCATGCAGGCATGCTTAACTGTGCTCAAGTCTAGGCCTATAATGTGAGCTAGAATGCAACTCAATTAATGTTGGTCGATAACAGAGGCGTTACACAGCAATTACTTCACCGTGCATTGCTAAATTATTAGGCACGCAATTATTTTTTCTATTTCTGCAGGTGAGCTGATGTAAGTGTAAATTCAAGTTCAACCATGCTTTTACTGCTTTGTCTTTTTTTTGTAGTTCTCCCTTTGGTTTCTAAGCACACGTGCGAGCTCCTACTGCTATAACCCCATTTCCGTAAAAGGAGGTGTGGGGGGGGGGATTATGAGGGCTGTTTTGATCATTTCGTAAACCTTTACCTTCATTAATTGCCTTTCAGCCCTCTGATGGTCTGCGAAAACATATCCATTATTACTATCCAATAGTGCAAATCATATCACGTCTTCAATGCAGAACTGAATGCTATACATGGTCTTCTTCCGTCTTCTTATTGCCAAAATGCATGCAGATTTAGCTCTGACCCAGAGACAACTATGGGACTTGTGCAACATGAAGGAGGCCCTTGTGGCGTCTTAGCTACCGTGCAGGTATAATTTCCCTATTATTCTTCACTGCAATAAGTGAGTGCAGCCTTTCCATTTCTAGCACCTTACAAATTTTCCTTGTGACTTGAACTGTGAATTTTATTTTGTGAAGTGTGACCTGTTAGAATATAACATACTGGGCCTATGTATTGGGCCTTAGGGTACAGGTGCGGTAGCATCTTTAGGGCCGCCGCCCTAGGCGCCTCAGCCGCCGTTGAGTCCTCTCCGGCTGGCTATATATTGTACTCTCCTTTGAGGATGGAATACATCAACTTTTGCCCTATCTCACTTTCCAACATGGTATCAGCAGCCCACACGATCGCGTGGATTCGCTTCCGCTAAACCCTCTCCTCTCCCAATCCTACTCCTGATGATGGAGCCGCAGCCATCGAAGCCGCCACCAAGGACGCCGCCGAGCACGCCATCAAGGCTGCGCGTGAGACCGGCACCAAGGTGAAGGAGGCTGCGGCGGTCAAGGCTGCCGCCGCTGAGCAGGCCACCCTCGACCTGGAAGCCGTGCGTGCTCGAGCAGCCGCCGGCGCCGCCGCCGTGTTTGAAGAAGAACACGCCGCCATGGCTGCCCTGGAGTGCGCCGCCGTGAAGGACGTCGCGCCGCCAATCTCTCCTACCACGTGCCGTGATCACGACGATGAGGACGCTGACGCCACATACCTGGATGTCGACGCTGCATACCGGAACACTACCAATGGTTCCACGTTGAACTTTATAGCACCCTTCGTAGTCATCCAAATGATAGAATAGAATCCAAAATATAGTACGTAGTTTGTAATCCCAGCAGGCATATGTAAGAGATAGGTCAAACATTTATGTTGTTACGTCAAAGTTTTGATTGTCTATACACACAATGGCTTTCCAAAAATATGTAGCCTTTTTTTTTTGAAATAACCCTTTTACTGTTTTGTCGATTTGTCAAAATGTGGCTATATACTTTTGTTATCTATTGGTAATTTCCTATTGCTTGACGTTTTTGATAGTAACTTCATTATAATGTCTTTGCAGGCGTATGTCCTTAAATACCTTTTGTTTTTCTCTGACGAGTTGAATAATCCGGAGATCAGTGACCCTTTATATACTCTGGGACAAAGACGCTTTTACCAGAGCTCTTTGGCTGCGGGGGATGATTTTACTTCTCTAACTGATGATAGAAAGACAAGGTGGTTTCATGTGCTCCTTATATAAATGTTGGTTATATCTAGTGACTAATTTTTTCAATGTTTTTTATTTGCTATGTTTGTCAATTTGTGGGACCCAGAGACTACGCACCCTTTATGAGAAATCAGCATTTGAGTTTGAAATTAATGATGCACACATGTTGCTTAACTTATCTCATGATAGGCTGATAGCTAGATTTACTTACCATCTGATACAATTAGTATTGGTGCAATAACTCGTCTTTTGTTGTAAAGCAGAAACACCTAGATATTTGTATGATGTAACACTACACTGACCAGAATATACATTAATTTACTTGAGATTTCTTTTTTATACTAAATTTATTGTTATTTACTTTTAGAGCATTGGTTCATGCTATGGTGGAGATTCTATTTTTATGTGGAACTGGGAAAAGAGCTGTTGTAGCGTCCATTGCATCTGTCAATCGTGGAGTAAGTAGCTGTTTGCTCATCCATTAATGTAAACTTGTGATATGTTTGGATGGTGGCTAATGCTCTTATGAAACATTTTTGCAGAAAATTGATGCAGTTTTGGAAGGTCTTTCTGTTGAATCAGCAATGGATCTGCAGAAAGTTCTAAGAATAACTACAGTTACTTCAAGGAAGGATGCATTCAACATCCTTTTGACAAATGTTCCTCTGTTTGAAAGTCGATTGGGAGCCATGCTATTTCTTATCTCGGCTTTATTCTCGCGAGGACTGGTATGTCTATGTAGACACTCAAGCTCTCAACCTTTTGCGGGTTATGTTAATTTTTCTTTGCCTGACTTAACACATAGAGACCTTGTGGAAACTTTAGGTATGCTCTGCGTAATGGTTGGAGAATATTCTTGCTGCATTTAGTGGTTGAAATTGCTAATGGATTAACACAAGGAAAAGTAAATGAACTGCTCCATCTGATGTTATGATGTGATTAACTGATAACAATAGTTCAAAAGATCGTGGTTGAGGCTGCTAATGTGGTCCTTCTGAGTTTCTTTTAGGCGCTACATACATTCAGGTTCTTCTGAATGACTAGTTGTTAGTTGCTTTAGAACGAGGTGGGCTTTAATAGATAGTGATCTCTTGTCAGAAACAAAGTTCCTGTAATGAATTCCCATCAATGTTTTCTTTCTTCTGTTCATAAATGATAGATGGGCATCTCAAAGCATGTCATCACTATCTTCATTTTCTTACTACATATCTCTTTGGAATACAGGAACATATTCAATCAGACCGCGATGATCCAAGCCAGCCACTGGTTACTGCCCCGTTTGGGCATGCTTCACAGGTATATCATATATTGTCATACATAAATATATCTATTTTGCACATTAGGAATACATTAGATGATCTGATAATGTAAAGAAAGGTAGAGGAATATCATACTTGACATGGGAGGAGTTGGTGAAGAGAGACACAAGGGATTGGAGTATTGTCAAGGAGCTATCCATGGATGAGAACATGTAGAAATTAGCAATCCACGTGCTAGAACCATGAGTCCATGACTTTGGCTATCGCCCCAACCTTTTATTTTTACCATAACTATTTTTTTCTTCTCTTTCTTCTTTTGTCTTATTTTACTTCTTTATGACTTCTCTTGGCTGTTCTTGCTGATTGTTGTGGATTTTATATCTAGCCTAGCCCAAATTGCTTGGGACTAAAAGGCTTTGTAGTAGTAGTATGATGCCTGCACTTGGGCTGTGCTGCTTGTAAATGTTATACTGAACCTAACAATGGTATTCTTTATTTTCTTTGCATTTTTATCATTGTGCACTGCTGGTGAACTAAGATATTTCTTATTTTTTTCTTTTGCAGGAAATTGTGAATTTATTACTCTGTGGAGAGGCTGTCCCAAATGTTTTTGATGGCAAGATGGATCTTGGTGGTGGCATGTCCTTGAAGGGCATTCCAAACAGTGTTGAAGTTGGCTTTCTTACCCTTCTGGAATCACTAAATTTGTGCAAGGTCGGTCAGTATCTGAAGTGTCCTAAATGGCCAATATGGGTTGTGGGAAGTGAAAGTCATTACACTGTCGTTTTTGCCCTAAACCCCAACGTTCAGGAGGAGAACGAACTGGAAGAACGTGAATCCAAGATCAGGAGGGCATTTGATGCACAGGATCAAAGTGGTGGTGGAGGCTTTATTACTGTCGAGGGATTTCAACAAGTTCTCAGGGATACTGACATAAATTTTCCTTCTGATAAGCTTGAGGACCTATGTAATGCTGGCATTATAGTATGGAGTGAATTCTGGCAGGCACTGCTACAGTTGGATAAAAGGGCAGGAGGCATGAAGGATCCAACTGGCCTTATGGGCAAGAAGCAATTCACCATCTATCACTTCAATGGTATTGCCAAGTCTGTGCTGAATGGTAATGCAAATATAGGTGGCTCAAGTCCTATTCAGAGGCCTAGGTTATGCAAGCTAAATGTCACTGTCCCACCAAGGTGGACTCAGGACGAGTACCTAGCTGATGTTGTAAGTGCATCAACCAGCGGCAGCAAGGATGACAGTGTTCTTTCTCTAGCTCCACCAGTTCAGACTTCTCAACATGCGCCATTAGTGGACTGCATTAGAACACGGTGGCCACGGGCAGTTTGTAGCTGGGCTGGAGATGTGCCGAGTATTGTCTGACACAGTGAACTCTAGCTCTAAATCCAGTTCCAAAAAAAAAACTACTAGAGCAGGCCGCTTGACCATCTGGGCTGTTGAAATTGAAGAAGATGCTGCTGGTAGCTCCAGCTCATGAATATATGATTTTCTTCTCAACGCGAGTGATGTCTCAATGTGTGATTTTCATCAGGGACTCGAGTATTATTTTTTTCCTTTATTGACATTAGAAGTATACTCAATTTATGAATATGTTTGCAGTCTTGGGGTACATTCTTTTCTGTACACACAGTTTTGTTGTGTTTCATTATGTTCTGACACAGTGAGTTTTATAGCTAGAAAGCTACCGAGTAAACGGCAATGAATAATCTTACCATGGCGTTGTACCTATTGAATTTATGATTATTTGTCAGTTTGAATCTTTTACTTGAGTTTGAGGTTATTGTCAGTTCGAATCAATTTCCATGTCACGGCAATAAAACTAAGGGACTTGCTAATTTTTAGATCTAATAGTTTATAATTATTATACAAATAATCTTATAAAAAAAATCAAAACATAAAGTAACAAACCATTGAACTAAAGGTTTTATTTGATTGAAAGTTAGGAAACATGTAAAATTAATGATTTACTGGTTCACCGGGTCTTTTTTTTTGTTGCCATGTAACTTAAATTCAACAATGCATGATTGTTTCTTTTTCTTGAATACAAAGAAGAGTTTTGTATTTTTATATTATCTCACACTAAGTTAATCTATCCATCCCTCTATTAGTCCTTGATCTAAAACATAACTCAACCCCTAAACCATTGAATTCGTGCCGGATCCACAAACTGACGAGTGGAGGGCATGATGCATTGACACTATTTACGTGTGTTCCGTCCATCTCTGCAACTGTTTTTTTTTTTTACTTGACAATTCATTTAACAGCTTTAGAAAGGCTAAACATCCTAAGAAAAATCACTTACCCTGAGTTAGGGTACGTTTAGCAGTGTTTATGATGAAAGTGCTTATAATGTTTATATTACTTATAATGCTTATTCTTTAAAGACTACTTATAGTGTATATGTAGTGAACCCGTTTGGCAAAACTACTTATCATATATTTTATAAAATTGCTTATGCATGTGAAGTTGAGAGAGAGATGAACCATAAGTACTATAAGCTATGTTTTGCTACTTTGTCTAAAGTGTTTATGGGCAGTACAAATTGGTAAAATGCTTATACCTCATAAACACTTTGCTATTTTGTTGTTTGGCTGTCCAAACTGCTTATTGAGTATAAGCAGTACCAATAAGCAATTCAATAAACAGTGTAAAACACACCCTTAGTCTACCCCTCTATTAGCCCTTGATTTAAAACCCACCTTAACCACTAAATCATTGAATTAGTGCCGGACCCACAAACTAACGAGTGAAGGGCGTGATGCATCATGTCGTTGACATGATTTACATGTGTTCCATCCACCTCCGCAATGTTTTTTTTTTCACATGTCCCAACTACGTCAAGATCGTCGTCTTTGCCACAGACTCACAACAACGTACTCCGACAGCCGACACCTTGACAAGACACCGGAACAATCCCTCGATCCTCGGCGGCGCGTCGAACCAGAAAGGATTAGAGGACGGCGACTTAAAGTGGCAATTGTCAAAAAAAAAAAGAAGCTTCAAGTGGCAACAACGTGATGCATCACAGTAGCGAAACGACAGGCCGCGTCTTGATAAATCCGTGGCATGACCCCTCGTTGATCGACGTTGGCAAGGTCAAGAGGCGGCACGACGAATCTGAGGAGGACTGAGTCTAAAAAAAAATGGAAAAGAAAAAAAAACTTCGGAACTCCGAGTGGGAAGGAAAATGAAAGATCGGATTCAAAATGGAAAGACAATACATGTGTGGTGCAACAAGAATGGCAGGAGATCGCATGCAACATGGAAAGAAAATTCACGCTTGCTGCAGGAGGAAAGGTAAGAAAATATGTGCTTGCTTCAGCAGAAAATACGTGTGCACGCAAAGGGCCGTCAAGCGGGTAAATGAATTGTCAGGTGAAAAAAAAATGCTACGGAGGTGGATGGAACACACGTAAATCATGTCAACAACGTGATGCATCACATCCTCCACTTGTCAGTTTGTGGGTCTGACACTAATCCAATGGTTTAGGGGTTGAGGTGGGTTTTAGATCAATGATCAATAGAGAGATGGGTAGATTAACTCAGAAAGAGTGGTTTCTTTCAAGATGTTTAGTCTTTATAATAAAAAAACTAGCTACATGTTTTAAAAACATATAATAAAATTTATATATCTATATTTTTTTTATAAAAGATAAAATATGATCAAAAATTTTATTATAGATGATTTTTTATATTCTTTCCAATGAAGCACTATAAAATTTTCAAAGAAAAATCTAAGAATGTTATAGATATGAGCCGATGAATAATTCATAATGCATAGTGACTCTTATGCTTGCTTGAAACAAAATCACGAAGGGATATGGCAATAAGTTGAACAAATAAACAGATGCTGATATGCAAAGAAAAGAATGACTTGTCATATTAGCGAAACACATGAAAACCGAAGAGTAAAAGTTAAAACTTAAACCTGAATTAAATTAACCTAAACAGGTGCTCCTGGAGTCCTGATGAGCTAAGGGTTGGTTAATGACACAAACCATGTAATTCAGGCCGCAAAACACAGACAACACCATGTTGACCCGTGTTGCGAGAAAGCGCGTTATCCAAGGACAACACAATCCGCATTCAGTATTCACTGGTATCCTTCCATAAAGCAGCATGACTTGTCATGTTAGTAAAACACATGAAAAACGAAGAGTAAAAGTTGAAATTTTAACCTGAATTAACCTAATCAGGTGCTCCTGGTGAGCTAAGGGTTGGTTGATGACGCAAACCATGTAATTTAGGTCGCAATACACAGACAATAACACCATGTAGACCCGTGTTGCGAGAAAGCGCGCTGTCCAAGGACAACACATGGTGTGTTTGTTTCTTCGGGTCTAAATTTTAGTGATGTCATATAAATTATTAAAATACTATATATAATTATTAAATATATATTAAATATAAAACTAATTACAAAGTTGAATGCGCATCAGCATGATAAATTCATTAAACTTAATTAAATTATCATTAAGAGATATTTACTGTAGCATCACATTATCTAATCATGACCTAATTAGTTTTAATAGATTTATCTCGTCATTCAGAGGGAGGGTTATAGACTGGGTTTTGTCAGTAATCTATATTTAATACTCCTAATTAGTATTACAATATTCAATATGACAGGTCTAAAAATCAGATGGGTGGAAACAAACACACCCACAATCTGTATTCAGCATTCACTGGTATCCTACCATAAAACAGCATGAGTTCAGCAATAGATATGACATATGAGCGTTGTCTCTGGCCGGTGGCGTGATGGATAGCGACTAATTGCAACAGACATCAAGCGGCACTGCTTCTTGATGGGTGTGCGACATCTATGCTAGATGCATGTTTTTGGTGTTTGAACGCGTATATAGAAAAAATATAATTTTATTATTCTTTCTTATTCGGCTAGGACTCTCTGAATTTGTACATCAAAACATTATTTTCATGCTAACACATGGTTGAGCGTGGAAAGAGATTAGGGCTCTATGTGCAACACCACAGAGGGGATGTATTGACGTGTTCACCTCTTTTATTAAGGAGTATATAAGTATGAGAAAATAAAAAAAAGAAAAAAAAACATTTCTGGAGCTCAAAGTTTATCTCTTGTAATTCTCAATTTCCAAACATTTCTAAAAATTCTTAAACTCCATCCACAATATTGTCTTGAATATAATATAATTCTTTTTCTCAAAAACACAAGAAGGTTACACTCTATTATATTAAGAAAAAAGTTTTAGGCTAGAGGTCTGTTATAACACACACCACACCACACACATACGCACTAGAAACAGATTATATTTGCATCTTTGAGACAAAAGAAACTCGACCTAAGACCCTAGACCCGTCCTAGTGGGCAGTCAAGAAGGAGATCTCCTTGGTTGGCGCAAGGGGATCTCCTTTTTGACTGTCCAATAGGTGAATGTGTTTATCCTTGATATTCTCTTGTAAGTTAATATCCCGTAAAAGATCTCAAGTCGAAGATAATATGAAATAATTTCCACTGTTAATGATCCCTAAATATCCGAGACCCAAATGTGGTTAGAAAACTCATCTTGGACAGTTCGCTATTGCACCTTTGTATTTGGGGATGATAGCAAGGAGACGAGGAACCAAGTTTGCAATACATTGCCCATAGATCCACTTGCCACTCTAGAATAATGTGTGCAAGCCATTTCCTACCTCTATCCGGAATGCAATGGAGAAGAAAATCCTCATTTGTGCAGGAACTTGAATAGGCAATGCTGCCCATGGTCGATTTGGTTGAGTCTTTTATAGCCAAATCTATCTCATTCTCAATGGCCATATCATATTTTTGAGCTTTAAAATGTCAAGTTCTCCAAATTATCGTGGCTGACACACTGTATTTCAAGCTACAAGACAATACCTCACGCTTTTTTCCAACTCCACTAAACATAACCTCTCCGTATTTTATCAATAATTTTTTAAATGCATTTCAAGGATTAGAGGCAGATCTATTTGTTTCTAAAAATATAGAAAATTTATTACATTGATGAGAGAGGCATATTTATCTCTCTTTAAGATTTGTGGAATTCATATATAATAGAATAATGTAGTGCACATATATTGAATATTATTTAACACTTTATACTCTAACTCATATGATACTTTTTTATTCTCTGTATAAAATCTGTCTTGCTGAAGAAGCTTTCCAGAATTTGTTGAAAGCTCTCATGTCACCTTTACCTTCAAGAGCTTCGTTGGCACATTAAACTTCTCATAAACTGTCAATGTTCAAACTTCTCAACACGCGCCATTAGATAGATAATAAAGAGTCTAATATTATTATAAAAAAATGTTATAAACGTATGCAACTATTTCTATCCAAAAATTAGACAAGTCAAACTATTTTAGTTTTAATTAAATTTATAAAGAAAAAATTAACTTCTATAATATTAAATAAGTATCTGTAAAAAATAGTCTATGATAGTTTTATTGATTTTGATTAATATTTTCAGCTTACTAAAGGTTAGTGTTTTTTAATCATTTTACATCTAAATCTAATAGTTTATACTCCTAGTTTATAATTATTATCGTAAAAAAATTAAGATCGCCGAAAGCCTAGAAAATTATTATTTTTTCAACAAATTTACACGGAAGAGCTTCCTCCGCCATCCCGCGAGTGTCAGACCCCGATGGACCCGACCGCCCGAGTGCCCGACCAAGTCCGTCCTTCCTCCCCGTCGCCGGCGTTGAGCTCATCGGTGACTGACCCCCCTCCTGCGCCTCCTCCCGCTGCCACTCAGCCCGCTGAGGCAGGTAGCCAAGCCTCCCTCCCTCCCCCACAAAAACCTAACCCCACAATCTCCACGCCGCCGCCCCAGAACGCCTCAGCGGCCACCGCCTCCGCCTCCGCGGAGCCGTCCCGGAACACCCCGGGTCCCACCGCCACCGCTAACGTTCCATCCCGTAAGGACCCAGGGTTTACCACCGCGGCGCCGTCCCGAAATGCCTCGAGTGCAGCATCCACAGCCAAAGCAGCGCCGCGCCGAATTCCCTCGGTGGCCACCACAACTTCTGCCGCGGCGTCTCGGAATCCCTCCGCCCTGGCCGTCACCACCAAAGCGGTGCCTCGGAATCCCTCCGCCCCGGTCGCCACCACCAAAGCGGTGCCTCGGCACCCGTCGGTCGCCACCGCCGCCATGGCACCCCAGAATCCCTTGATGGCTGCGGCAGCCTGCGGCGCGTCGCGGGGCTCTGCCCCCACGCGCCCCGAGGACTACACGCCGCGGATGGGGATGGAATTCGAGTCCGAGCAGGAGGCGTACGAGTTCTACCGCTACTACGGCTGGATGGTGGGGTTCAATGTCCGGAAGGAGTACGGCAACAGGAGCAAGAAAACCGGCGAGATCACCTCCCGGAGGTTCTCCTGCTCGCGCGAGGGGCACCGGGGAGGCACTAAGGCTGGCAGCAATAAACGGGCCCCAATGCCAGATTCAAGGACGGGTTGCCATGCCCACCTCATCATCCGGCGTAGGAAGCAGGACTCCAAGTTAGAGGTCTATGTGTTCGAGCCGCGGCACAATCACCCACTCTTTGGTCCATCCTCGATGCCCTGCCCATTCCGTGGAACGGGCACACCTGATGCTGTTCAGCCACCTGATGTCGTGGCAAATGGTGGTGAGCCACCGGGAATGCAGAATTCTACAGATGGGGGCAATGCTGTGAGCACAGGGGAAAGGCTGCGGCAACCTCTGCGGACGAAGAGGCAGCGGGGGATGAGGTATGGGGAAGCTGGCGCCTTATTGAATTACTTCCAAGAGCAGTCTCTGGCTGAGCCCTCATTCTACCATGCTGTGCAGTTGGATATTGAGGATAAAGTGGCAAATATATTCTGGGCTGATGGGAGGATGATTGTTGACTACACTCAGTTCGCTGACGTTGCTGCATTTGATGTGGTATCTAGACACAATACGAGCATCCGTCATTTTGCATCGTTTGTTGGCGTTAACAATTTCGGTGAGCCTATTATTTTTGCACTGGCACTCATGTACGATGAAACTTCTGAGTCCTTCCAGTGGCTGTTTGAGACATTCCTACATGCAATGTCTGGACAAGCTCCAAAGACTTTCTTTTCAGATCACGACCCGGTTATAACAAAGGCCGTGTCACTAGTTATGCCTAATACAAGTCACGTTGTATGTGCATGGAATCTTAAGCATGCTGCAACAAGGATTTTAAATCAGCTCGATAAAAGTGAAGGTGACTGCAATTTTGTTAAGGAATTCAAGGCTTGCATCAATGAGTATGAGGAGGAGACGGAATTTCTCAACTCTTGGAATGCTATGATCAATAAGCATAACCTTCGTGATAATGTATGGTTGCAAAAGGTATTTGAAGAAAAAGAGAAGTGGGCCAGACCCTACGTAAAAGGGGTATTTTCTGCAGGGATGAAGGGTACTCGATTAAATGAACGCCTTCATTTTGATGTCCGGGAACATTTGAAAGCTCAGGTGGATGTTATTTTGTTCTTGAAGCATCTCCAGAAGGTGATCAATGATAGGAGATATAAAGAAATGGAGGTTGAGTATAACTCGAGGCTTAAGTTACCTTACTTTAAGATCAAAGCTCCTATTTTGACACAATCTTCTGAGGTTTATACTAGTATGATCTTTCAGCTCTTCCAAGAAGAATATGAAGAGTTCCAGTCAGCTTACATTGTGAACCGTGATGAAACAGGTCCTTGTCGTGAATATACCATTTCAATTGTTGAGAAAGATAAGCAGTATACAGTTTATGGAAATCTTACTGAACAGACAGTGTCTTGCTCATGTAGAAAGTTTGAGACAAAAGGTTTTTTGTGTAGCCATGCACTTAAAGTTCTAGATGCTATGGATATAAAATATCTACCAGATAGATACATCATGAAGCGCTGGACCAAATATGCTAGGTGTTTGACATCGTCGCTGGTCCCAGATCAAACATTTCAAGAAAATGAGTCAATGGAGTTTTCTAGTCGCTACCAACGCATGTGCAAGAAGTATGTTAGGCTTGTTGCTCGAGCATCAGAATGTGAGGACACTTATAGAGTACTCGATAAATTTTGGTTAGAACTTGGCAAGAAAGTTGATGACATCCTACAAAAGCAAACCAGCATTGATGCATCTATGATCCAGCCTGATGTTCAGAACCTGATGATATACTTATCTTCTATCACTAACAGGGCAGGACAAGAAAATTTAAGAGAAAAATCAAGCAAAGCAACAATAAAAGAATCAAAAAAAGGACAAAAAAATAAAATCCAGGCAAGAAACTGCATTGAGAAAGGTTTGCGGAAGAAGCAAAAGGTGCATGCGGAGCAATCTTCAATGTCCTGTTCGTTGTCTGATGCTTCTGCTCAACCTGAAAATGCACTGTTCCAGGTAAGTTACTTTAACATATTTTTTGTGTTATCACTGTGCAGATTTTCATTTTAATTATACTTTGTATATGCCTGTATGTGTCTAATGCTATCTACTTACTGATGCCATGTTGATCTACCTTCCTATGTCCAGTGGTTATTGTCTGAGGCATATTTGTTTGGCCAGCCTGGAGTTTACTCGGATTCCATGTTCTTCTGTGCTCTCCAGATTAATAAATAATAACTAATTTTGGACACGGTTTATGTTAATGCATATTGTAATCTCCTCTATTGTATTATGATGATATTCTAGCAGTGTTACCTTGACTGTAATGTTTGAATTTGCTATTGCATTTGCATATAAGGTAAAAGTTATGTCCATTTGCAGTCTTAGTAGCTGAGGTTAGGAATAGTAGGTTTATTGCATCAATAATCTCGGTGTATGGGTTTATTATCTGTTTTCAGTTACGATGTATCAGCTAATTAGTTATTTTTATCCCATTCAGGGGATTGGCCTTTCAAATCCAACGGAACCAATCAACTATGAAGGAATGCATTCTGGGCTAAATTTGAGTTTCACCCCGGTATTAACTGATCTCTTTGTATTTTCTGATGATCCTATTGTATACTAGAAATCATAGTTGTTAAGTTGTCACCTTTGCAGGACCTAGGTTTTGTCACTTATCACACTTCTCAAGCTCCAAGTAATACCCAGCACAATCAGGTACATTGCAACAGGGACAGAGTTTACTTTTTTTTTTTTGCTCTCTTTTGTATAAAATAAGATGAATTTTATATTTATATATTTTGTGTAGCCTTTTTGGTTCTCAATAGCATTTGGACTCTGGAAAAATTAACCTCACCAAAATCTGCAATCTTCATTGACAGGATTTGTAGAAATGAATATCTGGCTGTAAGGCACCATGTATCTTCACAGCAAAAACGATGTTCTAGAAGGCTTATTCAGGTAGATTGAAAACTTATTATGGTGTCTACATGTTATCCATCAACTTTTGATGGCCAAAGGCAACTGCTCAAATGAACTTATCCATAATTAGTATATGCTCTACCTCCACCGGTCCACCCGCTGTCACAATCTGCCATATCCTCTCTCTTATTGCTAGAAACCTGAGGGGATAGACATTTATTTTAGTTATTTAGTTGGTTACCTTCTATTCCTCAAGGAATCAATAGACATCATAATAGCTAATTGTAGGTCAGTGGTCATGCTGCTGCCTTTTGTTTGGCAGGAGCTCTTAGGGCTGCTTTGGCATCTGCTGACTCCCTTTGTTAGAACCGTTTTATAAATGTATGAGTAAGCAGCTAGGCGTCACATCTGAATCGACCAAGTTTTTGTTTTCATTGCACTTTACGGATTCATGGATACATGTCAGAATATCTTGTCTTTTGTGCCTCCAACAAATTCTATTGTTTGGGAGTTGGAACTCTGGTAGTTTAGCACTACACAGCAAAAGGCTGATCTGAGTGACTTGAGTGAATCTTTTGTCTTTAGCTTGTTCCCTCTCTATTGTCTTTTTTAGGTATTTGGTAAACATTTGTCCATTTGATGACAACTGACATCACACAGGTTTTCACACGTGTCAACCACTAGATCACATATATGGTGAAATAAGTAGGATATACTCCTTCCGAATTTAAATTGTTGACGGAGTTGACCTTTTTAGTTACGTTTGACCATTCACATTTATTAAAAATATTAGCTCAACAACAACAACAAAGCCTTTTTATCCCAAGCAAGTTGTGGTAGGCTAGAGATGAAACCCATGGAACCCAAAAAAGAAGAGACAAAGGAACAAAAGCCAAAAGAAAGAGAAGAAAAAGGAAAAGAAAAGAAAAGAGAGACAAAAACAAAAGGAACAAAAGCCAAAAGAAAGAAAAAACGAGTAAGCAAGAAGGAAGAAAGAAAGGATCACGGTTCTGCCACGTCTATTGCTAGTCTCCAAGCGCTCCTATCCATAGCTAGCTCCTTAGGGATATCCCACGCCTTCAGGTCTCTCTTAACTGACTCGTCCCAAGTCAAGTTAGGTCGGCCTCTACCTCTCTTAACATTAGCCTCTCTCTTTAGAACCCCACTACGCACCGCGCCTTCGGAGGCCTCCGTTGGACATGTCCGAACCATCTCAACCGATGTTGAACCAATTTCTTCTCGATAGGTGCCACTCCTATCCTGTCCCGGATATCTTCATTCCGTATTCGGTCTCTTCTTGTATGCCCGCAAAACCAATGCAACATACGCATTTTAACCAACGCAATATTTTTTTTATTAAAAATATTAGCTCAAATCTACAAAATTATAAGAGAGGTTTTAACTTTCTATAATGATAAAACAAATCATAGCAAAATATATGATAATTTTTTTGAATAAGACGAATGGTCAAACGTACCTACACATTCAACTGCATCAAAATTTAAAACTGGAGGGAGTACAACAGATGCTAGACTATCAAAAGACACATGTGCTTTTCTATGCACTACCAGTTACCAAACTATAACGATATCTGTGATCATTTTATAGCGCAAAGGATTTCTGTAGGTATTACCCCTCTGCTCATTTGTAGCGTTTTGGACAAGACATGATAGGTACTTAAATATCAATCTCCAAAGCAGTATAAATATGTAAGCTGTTGTATTTTTGTATGATTAAAAGCTGTTATACTTTCAATGGTGGTATTTTTTTAGTGTTTTTTCACCTGTTTATATTCCAGTTAGGCTATATTAGCTGAGTTAGGGTATATTTGGTTTGTGCCCAACTATGCCTTACCAAAATTTGTCATGACCAACATGAGGGTATGACCAAATCATTGGTAATACAATCAAAACAATGGTGTTTGGACTATTACCTTACCAAATTTGTGATATATTTGTATGACATGTGGGGTCTTTATGTCAGTAATAAATTTTTAATTAAAGTATGGCCAAGTGGGATCTTATTTTGAAGATTTAATTACAACAAACACGATGATGCAAATGAATCATAATTTAAATTAATGGTTTAGAAAATACAGTCATTAGAAGGTTGCTAAAACAAAGGACTGAGCATTTACTTCAGCCAACCATATCTTGCCACGTGAGCTAGCAGGGACAATAGTGTTACGCCAATTTTTGGTGGAGGATTTGCTCGCCTGCATCTTGCCCTTGCATTTGTACTAGCGCTGCCAAATTTCTGCGGGCACGCCAATTCATGGCAGCAAACCAAATGTCAGCCAAATTGCTTGGGCGTACCAACATTTGGTAAGGTTTGTGTTGGCTTCAATCCAAACATGCCCTTAGCGTTGTGAAAGGAAAAGATGTACCTTACCCAGAGATAGTGCTTCTGCAAACAATCTGGCTAGTTGAGTTGGCTGTCTTTGTTTCGCTTCCCATCCATGAAAAAAAGGCGTTGCTAGGCGCTCGCTTAGGCGTGCTTAAGCGCTGAGTGGAGGCCTTCCGCCTCGCTTCAGGGGTAAGCGCTTGTTAGGCGTTGAGACTGCAGAGGAGCTAGGCTGGAGAGGAGGAAATGATATGGAGGGTTGATTTCACCACCGCCGAGCTCTGCCATCCTCTTCTGCATGCCCTCAAGCTCCGCCTAGGTGCTGGAATCCCGCCTAGGTGCTAGGATCTCGTGTTCTGCTACCGAGGAGGCGGCGACTAACAGATCGAGAGGAAAGAGAGAGAGGCTGACGGAAAGAGAGAGAGACTGCAAGAAGATCGAGAGGAAAGAGGAGACTGCAAGTCGAGAGGAAAGAGAGAGAGACTGGCGGCTGGAGGGCTGGGTAGTTGACTTTGGTGGTGTCTAGGGCAACTTGTAACGTGATGGGCCAGCATGTGGCAGCCCATCTACGCTTTGCTCCATTTCTTTTGCTTTTCTCTTTTCAGCCCTTTATTTGTTCATAAATCTACAGAAAAATGTAACACCTAGGCGCGCTTAAGCATGCCTAAGCTCTAGACGGCGGGTCACCGCTCGCCTAGCGCCTAGTGCCTAATTTTCCATGGCTTCCCATCACCCTTTCCCAGTGGCCTAACCTGAATCATGTTCATGTATCACAAATACACCACCCTCAGCAACCTTGACTCCCATCCACCGAATGACTTCTCTCTGTATGCTCATCATCTTCACTATCACAAATGTGGCAACAAGTCTCTCTTTAGGTATGCCACATGCTTCCATGTGTGGCCACATGATTGTTGAAGTAAGCATTTCTCTTGCTTTCAGGGACTAGTGAGGGACGCTCATTGTGGTCAAGTTGCTTTAGAAAACACCATTGAGAATGCATTTGAACTGACTTCTAACTTTCTATAATTTTGGTTGGGCATTTGTTAAATACCAAGTTTTTAGTTAGAGGGTTTGTTAATTACCAAGTTTTAAGTTAGAGGTGTCTAATTCAATCTGACTGTAAAATTAGGATGCACCAAATTAGACTTCTCCTTGTACAATTTTTTTCCTCGAACATACAGCGTATCATTATATTGAAGAAGAAAGAAAGGGTAGGAAAAAAACTTTTACAAACACATACCCCTCACACACCCTTATACAAACTAGAACCTATCAATGCATGATGTTGAGAAAGAAAACAATAAATAACATTCTAGAAAAGAATGGGGGCAAGCCTATCATCTAGTGCCCAATCAAATGGTGATCTTAGAACCGCTTCATGTAGTCTCAAGAAAGAAGCTTACCATCATTAAGACTGTCAAAAGGTCTACATACAACATAACCTTCGCATTGAGCTCTGGATTGAGCATTACAATCCGTTACATGATCCTGTGGGCTCCCTACCCAAGTGAATGTCTTTGTTTGACAAGTACCTCTCTTGGTCATTATACTAATTGTGAATGTCTTGTGTATCTTTGTTTGACAATCTTTGTGAATCTTTAGCTGTTGATAGTCGAAGTTAAAAATGTTTGCTTTGACCAAATCTGGAATCCCTTGTGCAGACAGGCTGTGTCGAACCCAGGACCTCTTGGCACAAGTGGGGTGACTAGACTACTGTACCAGGCCTGTCCTTTTTTGACCAAATCTGGAATCCCTTATATTTTAGGACGGAGGGAGTATGCTATACAGCGGCATTATTTCATTATTTGATGACCAGTAACTACATTCTTGTACACCTGCAAATTTAGTCATGCCAAATATGATCCTCCTGTGATAGCATTGAGTAACCGTGGCACCGGAGGCATTTCAGGCTCAAGGACACCCTCCAGGAACTGTACCACCTCACTCATATTAGGTCGATCAAACTCATTGTCTTGGATGCACCAACATGCAGATTTGCAAACCCTTTCGACCTCCTCAAGGTTCACCTCACCATTCAAGTTTTCATCGAATAGGCTTTCAATGTCTCCATCTAGAAGCTTGTGCACAACTTGTACTGGAAAATAGCTTGTATGATCACCATCATGTGAAGATCCATTATTATTATTTCTCCTTCCAGATATGATCTCCAGCAAGACCATCCCATAGCTATATACGTCGGCCTTCGATGTAATAGCTGTTCCACTAATCCATTCAGGTGCAAGATATCCAATTGTTCCTCGCATTGTAGTCACAACACGGCTGAAATCCCTCCCTAGAAATTTTGCCATCCCAAAATCTGCAATTTTTGGGACAAAAGATGTGTCGAGAAGTATGTTCTGTGGTTTGATATCACAGTGTATGATGCAATCTCGACAGCCATGATGCAAATATGCTAGCCCTCTAGCAACTCCTAGAGCTATTTGGTATCTGTTAGTCCAACCCAAAACTCTACAATGATTTTGGAATAGAAGAGAATCGAGGGAACCGTTTGGCATGTATTGATATACAAGTAACCTCCTATGACCATCACGACAATACCCAATCAGTTTTACTAAATTTATATGTTGTATGATTCCAATTGAATTCACTTCAGCTCTGAATTGCTTCTCTCCTTGGCAAACACCGACAAGCTTTTTCACAGCTATGTCAGTGGAGTCCCTTAGGCACCCCTTAAATACAGTTCCAAAACCCCCTTCGCCTACTTTTTCAGAGAAACTTTTAGTTGCATGCTCCAAATCAATATATCTGAATAATATGAGCCCAATTCCACTATGGCTATAATTATCCAGCGTGTGACTAGTCCATTCCCCTATTCTCCTCTTCCAAATTGCTACTAGAGTTATGAAGCTTATAGCAACAATGCTTGCACCAATGACAACACCAATCATCATTCCCCTCTTCTTGCTCTTTGAGCTCTGCACCTCTTTTGCAGCAAGGCGAAGGTAAAACATTTCTCCACTATCATCGTCAACTACATTAAGTAACTCCCCATGCCAGATAGAGCAACCACCCAAGCCGTAAGAATATGCCGTGCAAGAGCAGTTTCCAAGACAAACTTGTGCACAGTGATCCGTACTCGATGCATCTTGAATACGTTTGGCATTCTGAGGCAATATAATGCTTCGCATTGAGTAGAATTTGTCGGTCATACCTGTTTTATTTTTGTCACCACCATCACAATTTAATGGAGTGTTTCTGATGCATCCACTGGTTCTGTCTTGTTTATCCCAATCCTCAGGTATTCTTATAGAGAACCCCTTCATGCAGTTGCAGATTGCATCTCCATTATCAGTGCAGATTGTAAAAGGTCCACAAGTAGCATAGACATCACATAGATCTTTTGGTTGGATGGCAGCCATGATCCAATCATCCACAGGATCCGACCATATCCGTGTCTGCATTTGGCCAGAGACATCTATAAAATTGTGATAGATCATTGTCTCATCCAGCAAGGTATAAGAGAAGTAAACCTCTTGTTCGTTATCAACAAACGTGAAATTGCAGAGAGTGGGACCTGACTGCCCTGACATCTCAGGTATAGAGCTGAAGAATCTGCCATTCCACTCCCCACTAGACCAGTATGCAACAGATGATTTCCATAGTATATTGATTGCACGATGGGCTATCTCTGCTGAATACACACCTGGAGTTTGATCAATTGAATTCTTCCTTGAAACGATGTGGCGGTTTAGATCAGTGATTTTGTTCTGGCCAACCTTCGCACCTGATAGGAGTGTGTCTGTTGGGTAATCAAAGCTCTGCCAAAATATGTCTGAAGAGTTTGTGGAACTCCGTAGAACCAGATTTCCGTTGCCCAATAGTACAGCAATGGTGTCATTGGCTGTGATGTTGGCCCGAGTAGACCATATGATTTTGCCTTGAGCCAAGACGACCAAGTTGCCATCACCAATGATCATGAGCTCTGGTGATGAAACGGGGCTAGGGACGGGGTTGTTCCCGTTAGCAGTCCATACTGGGGTTATCTTGGTGACCCTACTGAACCATATGCTGAGGTACAAGTTGATGGTGTTGTTGGACTTGCTGCCTGTTTGGAAGAAGCCGAGCGTAAACTTGCCGTTGCTGGAGACAAGCTTTTCATCGTCGACAAGTGCACGGCCTCGTGGGATTGAATCAGTGACCCCTGAGCATGAGTCATGAGTGTGTGTGCTGGGAGAAGATGAGCCCATAAAGGGCTAGAAGAAGGAAGCACATGACGAGAGAAACCACAGAACGATGATCTTCTCGGGAGAAGAGCAGCTCGCTTGCTGGCTAAACCCGTGGTAGCAAGGATGATGAATGTGAGTTCTATTGCTAGCTTTTAACGATGAATGGTGCTTGAGTTCTGTGGCTAGCTTTAAAGATTAATGTTGTCTGAGTGCTGTAGCTATAGCTTTCAGTGATCTGGAAATGCAACGACCCGAAAAGCAGGTCAAGAGATGGCTTGTTTCGATTTCCATGGACGTCCCAGTATTCATTTTCATTTGGAAACGACTGGTGATGAGTCCAATATGACTGGCGACTTTAGCACTTCATGAGATATAAGTGTGATAGGGAACAGAGTGCTCCACTTCACCATTTTCCTTTTCCTAGCGCGCACCGTCTCTGTCGCGACGACAAAACCGGCGACGGCCGGGGATACACGGCATCTGGCTTCACAGGAAAGATGTTGATAGTCCTGTTCTAAATGACTGCCCAACGCTGCGTCTTGTACGATCTTCTCGAAGGAGAATAGATCAGGTGTTACTGCGGGTTCGTGTGTTACCGTGTTACCAATCGTTGTATCATCTTCAAATGTGCATCTAAAATTGCAACAAAAATATGATTGAATAGAGCATGCGATCCATCTTTTATCATACAAAATCTGAGCTACAACTAAAACTTGTACAAAGAGAAACAAAAAAGAGAAGTCAGCCTATGAATAGTAATGGATTGCGGGTTTCAGTTGAACAGTTGTAATCTGCACTATTCATGTGCTGATTTCGTTTTTTTTTACAGCTTGCATAAATTTTTGTTGCACCTTAACTTTTGCATGATGTTAAAAGATAGTATGAACTATCTATATATATTATTTTTGGACTATTATAGAAGACCATCCCTGTCGGTCCATTAAACGTTATTAATGTTGGAATAGTATAGTACTCAAGCTAGACTAGACACGGCGCTGGCAGTATGGAACGCTATTATAATGTAGAGAATTCCTCCCTGGCCCTGTAAAGCCCTGTGAAAACCACCGGTTTCTTTTCCCAAAACGAAACTGTCCGACATGTAAACCAAATTTGGTTTCCCACCGTGTTGCAGCTCTGCGTCGACCGACCTCTTCTTCCCGGCGGTGCCTCCCTCCCTCTTCCTCTTATTCCCCGGTGGCGCCTGCTCTCCTCCCTCCCTCTTCTTCCCCGTGTGCCAGAGGTCAAATGTTGGAAGAGGGGCCCTCGGCCTACGTGCGTGGAGAGCATAGCGGAGCGTCGTACATCTCCTGGGAATAGCGGACGCCCGTCTAGATTCCTAGTGGAGAGAATGGTGTATCGTGATGCATGAGAAAATCCGCTATCTGGATCCTCCAGTACCGGATACCGGACCCGATGTGGTTAGCCTAAACCGTCAGCCGTGCAGCACCATACCATCTCGATTGCACCCACGTGTCCATCTCCTCAAATCTCAACGCATCTCAGGGTCCAATTCGCCTCCGAACTTCCAAAGCCTGCAACAACTCCTCAGCCGATGAGCTGCTCTCCACATCGGCTTCTATAGTTCTATACACAAATCAGATTGAGCCGCGCACACCGGTGCTATTCGATCTCCGACTCTGACCGCATGCGGCCAAGCTCCTTACCCTAGGCCTCTCCGTCACCAAGGTGCAGCTGCTGATAGGTCACGCTTCGGAGGTCGGGAGTGGCGGAGTGCTGGACATCTCCTGGCGTCGCGTCCCCATCTTCCTTGACAGGAAGTCACGGTCTTCCCCGTGATGCTGCTGCTTCTCTGAATATGGCTGTGAACCGAGGATGGCATGGCACGACAAGTCATACCATCAAATTGAGGATGAATAATTGAGACTCCGAAGTCATGTGTATGTATTTCATACGATCATCCGAGACATCGATGAGCAATATGTTTGTTTACTCGTTATTCTGAAACTAGTGTGACACCCACGGTGTCACTCTAGCATCCTAGGAACCAAACCCAACACAGCCTAAGTTCATCCAAAATTTTTCAGAGCAATTTGAAACCTTTTGCATGAAATTTTGTTCAAATTTGAATGACATTGAACTGCAAGTCACAACTTTTGAATAACACCTATGACCACCAAAAATATATGTTGTATTACTAAGTGAAATAAAATTTTGGACAAAATTCCATAATTTTTTCGTAACCAGAAGTGCCCCAAATAAATCTCTAAGTACTCAAAAACATGCCCAATTGGTAAAATTCTTGTTCAAATTTGAAATCAATTTGGAGTATAAACTCATTTTATAAATTAAGAGAAAGTCATTACGAACACGTAAATATTTTTATTTTTCTCAGTGATGCTATAGAAATAAAGATATAAAATTATGAAGAGAAGGTACTATGAAAAACCAACGAAAGAGAAAAATCTCCGCGGGACCTGCCTGTCAGCCTCGCCTCTCTCTCCGGCGCCACTGCGTGGCGACCGTACACCGGCGAGGAGGCCCCTGGTCGGCCCGGCGTGGGCAAAACCGTGGTCGGCACCCCGGTTTTTGGCCCTCCTCTCTTTTCCTTTTCGGGTTCTCTCTCTTCT
This sequence comes from Eleusine coracana subsp. coracana, assembly GCA_032690845.1. NCBI lineage: Eukaryota > Viridiplantae > Streptophyta > Magnoliopsida > Poales > Poaceae > Eleusine > Eleusine coracana. Next base: position 14,408,714 of record CM064424.1, read on the forward strand.
TCTTTTTCTCCTCCACCACCGTCCACCATTGGAGCCGGAAGGCGAGCTCGCCGCCGGCCGCCTCGAGCCTTCCCGCCATAGATCGTCCGACTAAAGCTCTTCGTCTCGTCCTCCTCTTTCATTTACACCCCATCTCGGCGAATGCATGTCACCGAGCGAGCCGCAAGAATTCAAAAATCGAAAGCCATTTTTCAAGTTCATCGCTCGCCGCCGGCCATTCCGGTGAGATTCTTGCCTCACCGTCACCTCCATAGCACTTGCCATCTCGATATCTTCGCGTCGGTGTGCCTCGCGTCGCCGTTAGCTCAACTCCGGCCAAATACGGCGAGAGCGCCGCCGCTTGCCGGCAGCCCCGTGCGACTCGTGCCTGGGAGCTTTAAGCTCCAGCCGGGATCCCCTGTGTCCTCCTTTCTATGGCCCTGTGTGGCTCGTTTTCTATTGGCCAGGCCTATTTATGTTATTATATTTTCATTTAAATACTGCCTGTAAATAGATTACGGTTGTAAAATCCATAACTAAAGTTATACTTCGAGTTTAGGGGCAAAATAAATTTTGTTTGGTTCATATGGTTGTATAGTATTTTAGAAAAATGATAAATCACACCAAAAGTACTTATTCATTTATGCATATATTTAATGATTGAAAATAGACATAAAATCATAACTAATTAAAAGATAATAATATAAATCTCACATTTTTCATTCATGTATGATCCATCATTTACATGCATCTCATCAAGTGGTATATTTAAATTTCAAGTATTTTATCTGTAATAAATAATTTAGTGTTTGCACTATTTTAATTAATAGAAAACATTGATACATTTTCTTGCCATGAGCCTTTGTATAAAGATCTTACATTCTATCCTACACAACATATATTTTTTCTCACGGGCATTTATCTTTCAGATCTATGCTTAGCCATAATAACATTTAATTTGTTTCTAGCAATGATAAAATTTTGAATATAATTAACTTGAGAATGTACCTTTATATGATAATCACATGCACACTTTTCCCCTGTCATTTTAGGTTTTATTACAATGATTTGCCCCTGATCATCATGTATGCTCACCTAGATGGTTCAAACATACTTCACCATTATTACTATAAAGTCCGCTCTCATTATATGAAACTATATGAAAGAAAAATAAAAAGTCACCAATATTATCCCCTAATGCACACCTCTGTACTTTATACATGCATCATGTCATTGCATGCATTTATTGAGGAAGTGTCATGAATTCCTCTCTATCCTTACTTGTATTGTATTTCATCCAATAGGACTCAACGACGGGAACGTGGAGGTAGAGATAGTTCCGGAGGAGCCCAGAGCTGAGATAAATATTCCTGAGAGTGCTAACTGTGATCTAAACCAAGGCAAGCCCCGGTGCACTCCTATGTTTTAAAAGTTTTATTTTGTACCACATGTTTGCGTGTCATGTATTGTGCATTACATGTAGGGATTTGATTGAAGTCTAGTTGCATGCAACACACCAAATTCTATAAGTACGGGATTAGTTTATACAAGCCCCATTAGAAATTGCTATGTTTAAATTTGTGAGTCTCACTAGCAAGCACCGAGTAGTCTATGGATTACTTGGCATATGGTAGTTGATCATAAAAATACCCCTGTTGAGCTTATGATGAGAAAGAAATTAAATTAGGACCGAACGGGGAAGTACATGTGTAGGTCAAGGTGACAAGGTTGGCTCTTGGTTGCCATAGCCCCGTTTGTGTCGGTTGGGAACCATTTCGAGTGTGGCTCCGTTGACCAAGTTTGAACAGTACCAAGTGCATGCTAGTGATATGGGCACTAGTAAACCAATGTAGCTTGATTACCGTAGTGGTTGGACGATACCCTACTTTTCTTCTGGTGATAAAGCATGTATGGTGGAATGTGGGTATGTGTTGGAAGGGAGAGTGCATGGGCTACCCATGGATTGCTTCGACGGAAGGATCGTATGGGGTGACGTGTACTAGGGAAAAATGGGACCTGGACCGACCCTGTTATATCTCGCGAAAGGTTGTCGTACGTAACTCCTTGGAGTGTGCGTGCGCCGTGTATTTGGGTTTCTTCTATAGAATGTAAATCGATTTGAGTCGCCGTCCCTCGCGGTTATTGAGTACCACTTGTGATCGCTATCACATCGTTGTCGTTGTCCCATTATAGTAAGAAAGTGAAATGATAATGATGATTATACTTGTTGTATTTCTATTAATTGTATTTCAACCATGATTGCTATATCATAGCTACACCATATTTATTTTATGCAACAATCCTATTAATTTGTCTAAAATATAAAAAACTAAGGATCAAATTATTAGTACTATTTTTATAATTATTCCAACAACCTCTGATCAGCCCCCCTGCATGCTAGGTATCGGCCTTAGCGTGCCATTTTGACGGGTAAGTCTTACTGAGTATTAGTTGCTCAAAGTTTGTTGTTTAAGTTTTTGTATAAATATGTCACATATTGTGTACACTAAGAGTGGAAATCACATGGAGTGGGATGGTGAACTCCCGAAGAGATGGACCATGGAATGGATTCCCGTTTCTCCTACTCCAGTGGAGCATGATGAATGATTCATAGTTAAAGGCTATCATGAATTATTGTAAGATATGTATCGTCGAGATTATTCATTTCCGCTAAGACTTTGTTTTTAAACTTTAAACTTTTTTATGTATCCTAAATTGGAACCTAAATTGTAATAACTTAAGTTCAATATTACACTCTATTTTTTATGTTCATTTGAATGTTGATGGACACTTGCTTCTTTTGAGATGGCGATGTCACAACTAGTGCATAAGGTGTTGTTGTATTATACTCATTATTAAAAACATAATGCGCTGTGTTCGAAATCGTTGTGTAGTACGTCTTCAAAACACCCGCATGAGATCCTTATCGGTCCTACTGCTGTCTGTTGGGCGAGTTATACGCAGAGGAGGTCGCCTGCGACGAAGAATGAGAGAAGAGCCCATCACAGGGATGGTCGCTTCATTTTGACATGCAGTACGGGGCAGCAGAACATTTTTCTTTCTGAGAGGCGGGGCAGCAGAACCTTGGCCTGGTTGAAGAGAGAAGTCGGCGGTGTCGTGATATCAGGATAGGAAAGGCGATGCGATTTCATTGTTTCCTCGTAGAGGAGTCGAGCCGATTCTTCTCTCTCGAAGGAGCCGCAGCTGGTTTCTTTGAAGCGAGCCGGCCTGAGCGGCATCTGCGTGGCTCCCGAAGGACACGTGGATGCAATCCGGGTGGTGCTGCACGGCTAGGGATGAAAGCAAAAGTGTTAATTATCAGTTTACAGATATTCGTTTTTATATTTTATCAACCGTAACACGCAAAAATAATATTCTGAAGAAGTAGAAGTAAAAATGATAGAATTTGTGAAAGTGGTAATGAAAACAATTTCGAAGTTTTCCGATCGTTTCCACAAATATCTGTTTTAAAGTAGAAATTACCGTAGAGTAATATAGGTACTTACCGTATTCGGTATTTTGATTATAGCAAATCTCTCTAAAAGGCAAGTAATTCTTCTAGCCTGAAATAAATCATAAATTTTTAACATATATTTTGTCTAATTTTCTATTTTTGTAAATGCAATTTTTCATATATGTACATACAATTATTCAATAATCAATACGCTACAGCTAGTTTATCATAGTCCTTGTGCCGTCCTTGAGACACAAGCAAGACATATCTAATTTCCCTGTTTTATCGGTGACATACTTCATAATTCATGTTTCCAATTCTTAATATCGATTCTCGATCGATACCGTCTGTTTTAGTTGCAATAATATCATTTCCGATTTTACCGAAATACCGACCCCGTATTGGTTTCCGTTAATATCGTTATCGATTTCACTTCCGAAAAAAATATAAAAGTAAAAATAATTAAGTCTTCTTTCGATTGTTTTCGACCGCTTTCATCCCTATGCACGGCTGCAGGTTTGCATCACGTACGGTTATTGTTTGTACAACTGGCTAGCCTCGCCTCGCTCACAAGTTCAACTAGAAGTTTGTCGACTCGGGAGAGAGCCAAATTGGTCTTCAACAAGAAGGCCACTTTTCAATAGGGCCGGTCGTGATATTTTGATGGCTCATGGAAAAGACATCTGAATAATACTTTGGCATACATTAACTGCTATTAGAAAAATGTTTTTATAAAAACTTTTTATACAGTCTCAATTTTTTCTTCTAACCATACTGACCAGTTTATTCACTAGAAAAACATTATTATTTAATTATGCAAAACATGCATACTTCTCAAGTCAAATGTGTACAATCTGTCCTACCACAAAAGGAGAACAAACAAAACTATGTAATTGTTCTAGACTCTGGGCTTGTTTGGTTCATGCCTAATGCTGTTATAATTAACTTTAGTCAAGTGTGACTTGTCATAAACAATGTCGTGGCCAACAAATTGTGACCCACAAGTATGAAAAACTTAGTTAAATATAACTGAAGGTATGGCGTGTGGGTCAGGATGTTATGAAAGTGTGGTTTGCCAACAGTCAACTAAACAGTCACATAAGAATCTGTGACGTGACTAAACTTAAGCGTGGTGATGTTAGCCACTAACTAACCTATTTCACTTGGAGAAAATAAAAAGCCTGATCTATTTTGAGGGTGTAAGTACTGTTTTGAAAACATGTAAGCATATTGTATTAGCAGGTTTTCTTGATTTCACCAAATAGGTAATTTGCACTGAATATTTTCTTCATATATATAACTTTGATTATATAAAACTTACCACTATAGTAGCTGTTTATGTGTACAGACTCTACACTAGTTGTATTTTAGTCATACACATGTAGGCTTTGTATTTTAGCAAGAAGGGATGAAACTCTAAAACAACTGCTGTAAGATGTAATTATATTGCTAAAGCCTGCTAGCAATCATTAATCAGAATTGTAATCCATAGCGCTCTCCAAGTTACATGGATATTGTCGTTGAGCACATGGGCTGTGAGGAATGATTGGATCTTCAGTGGCATAGAGCCAAACGATGCTGAATTGTGTAGACAAGTTTATGGAGAAGCTTCCAATGGTTATCCAAAGACGAGCAAGACACAATCTCCACCCTCAGAAAAGGAACTTTCTACTTACAGGGCATATGAACTTTCATTCTATATATAAATGTAGGAAATTTATTATTACCACAACTGTGTGTATGCAGCCGTGCACGCAAATTCTACTTACAGGGCATATAAACTTTCATTCTATATATAAATGTAGGAAATTTATTATTACCACAAGTGTGTGTATGCGGCCGTGCACGCAAATTCTACTTACAGGGCATATGAACTTTCATTCTATATTATACTCACTGTGTGTATGTGCCCGTGCACGCAAATTTTGTTGAAGGCGTTTGGACGCAAAGACTACACGCGCAATTTTGGAACTAAGAGGAGCTTCTGCTTCCGGTGCACCACTATCCCGAACACCTCCGTCATATCAATATCGTGCCTCTCCTGTCCCAGCGGTAACTCCCAATCGAAACGGTGAATGAGGTTTGCCAGCATCACCTCGATGTTGGCCATCGCAAAGTTCATTCCAGGGCACATCCTGCGTCCAGAACTGAAGGGCAGGAATCTGAAATCGTTCCCCTTGAAGTTGATTTCCGCCGCACTGCCACCGTCAAGAAACCTCTCGGGAACGAACTCCTCCGCGTCCTCCCAGAATCGCTCATCCCTGCTGATGGCCCAGGCATTGATCACGACGCGCACCTTCGCAGGAACCGCAAACCCGTCGATGCTGCAGCTTTTCGTAGAGAAATGCGGCGCGAGGAGCGGGGTCACGGGGTGCAGCCGGAGGGACTCTTTGATGACGGCTCTCAGGTAAGGCATGTCGTCTAGGTCGGCTCCGGTGACGAGTTCTTGTCCTTCGGGTACCCTGCTCCTCACCTCAGCTTGCAGTTTCCTCATGACACCTGGCCTCCGCATGAGCTCTGCCATGGTGAAGTCAAGCGTGGAAGCTGATGTCTCTATTCCCCCGAAGAACACGTCCTGTAATGCATTCATAGCTCAGATAAAGATCATAGAGTAGTAGGGTAACTGCCGAGCCTTTCTATTATTCTGACATTGACATGTCTAGTTTTGGCCTAGCCACACTGACAGGTGCGTGGACGTGGACTCGTGGAGTGTATTGATTGATGTTTTGGTTCACATTGCTTTAGCCTAACCGCAATGAAAGATTCACTTAGAAGTTGGAGGATAAACATATATTTACTCACAAGTAAGAGAGCTTTGATGTGCTCTCGGGTGAGATCGTACTCCTGCCGAAAGGACAGCAAAACTTGTATGAAATCATCCTGATCGCTCGCCGGCTTCAAGGAGCTGTGCTTCTCCTCTTCATGGTCCTCGATTGCGCGGTCCAGCAGCTCGTCCCACCTCCGCTTCACTCTCTCGGACTTTGACGGACCGCCTTGCTGAGAACGCCGAAGCGAGCCAGGAACGGGAAGAACTCCTCCACGTTGAACCCGCCGATCAGCGGTGAGGTGTCGCTGATGAGCTCCCGGAGCTGCGTGTACCGGCCACTCTCGTTCCGGAAGTACCGGCCCATCACGGCGCGGCACGCCACATCGTTGGTGAACGAGCCGAGCAGCTCGCTCATGTCCATTGTTGTGCCGGCAGCGGCCGCCTCGCTGATCTGGGCCATCACCATGCTCACCTAATGCAGATAGTGAGCACAAAATGTTGAGGCCACACGTTTCGGAGTGGAGTATATTCATATAAGAATTGTTGTGTCCCAAACGGGGGCCGAACTAGCTAGCTATACACGCTAAATTATATTGTCAGCCAAAAAGAAAAAACAATAGAAAGATGGATTACCTCCTCTTCTCGTGCTTGACGGAACGAGCGCACCTTGTTGACGTTCAAGAGGTGCGTGGTGACGATCTTCTTTGCTTGTCTCCAGTACTCGCTGTACGGCATGAAACCGATGTTAGAGGGGCCGTACATGATGATCTCTGTGGCCAGGGCAGAGGGCCGGGACGCGAACACGAGATCGTGCGTGCGTAGCACGGCCTCGGCGACGCGCGGCGACGTCACGACGAGCATCGGCATGGTGCCGAGGCGGAGCATCATGAGGTCAAGCCCGTGCTTCTTGGCAAGTGTGCCAAAGGAGACGTGGGGAAGAGAGCCGACGAGGTGGATGTGCCCGAGGATGGGCAGCGCAGGAGGGGACGGTGGCTTCTGGTCCTGCTGCTCCCCCGTTCTCTTGCCGCTGAGCAACGTAGCCACCGAGTAGAGTAAGACGAAGACAGGGAAGAGCAAAAGAAACCATGCTCCTGGAGCCGTCATCTCTCTCTCTCTCTCTATGTGTGTGTGTGTGTGGAGCTCTGAAGAAATCAGATGGATGAATAGACACTTATATAATTCGCTCTCCCCATATTATGGAGTACAATCTATAAACATATGACACTTGCTAGTGGACACTCTTCAAGTTGATTTTGTTAATGGACACTTTTAAATTGTGATAATTTGCTAATGGACACTCCAGACATTTAAATATGACTTCTCATACATAGAGAAGAGAGAGGAGTTTGTAAATGATAAAAATATCCTTCTAGTTAGTTTCAGCGCATCACGTAATTATATTTCTAAGAATTAGTAATATTTTTCATTAAAAAGTATTATTTATTTTTCACAAGCATTATATCTTTGAAATATAATTAACAACATTTGTGATATTTTCTGAAAATTTTGCCAATCTACAAACCGAGCCTTCTTTTGAAGTCAAACCATCAGCCTATTAGCACCAGTCATTATCAAAATTTATCTGCACCTGCCTGATATAGGCATGAGGACCCGTACGTGACAATTTAGACCCCAGTGGAAAATTCAAAATGGCCTCCTAAAAAGATAGTGACAATGAAAAATATTATATGTGTGCTTCTATAAAGAAAGAAAATAGATGGCTACAAGCAACAAAGTTATGTAATGTCAACTAATTTGTGTATATGGAACCAAAGAACATATATATTATTCATGTTTATGTTTCTTGTTTCTTAATTAGGCTAATGATAATATAGAGAAAAGTTTAGATCAATCTATTTAATAATAAAAGAAGATAAAATTTCTACCATGTTGCCTATAAAAATAGAGAAATAAGGTAGAAATTCTCACAAAAAAAGCAAAACATCCAGCCCGTCATTCTAATCCCGCAGCAAAAGATGACATCCAACCCTTCACGTGAAAATAAGTCTTTGCCGCAGCCCCCCTCGTTTCAACCCTCAACTACTCTCGAGTGCTGCCGCCTTTCATGAACCCTAGCAGCTCGAATATGCATAGCGATATATGATGATGTCTCAGTCAATTGGATGGCGCCGGAAGCATTCAATTAAGATCAGGAAACAAATTGAAAGATTTGCTAAACGTGCTTAGCACTGTTGCAAGTGGTTGGATTTGCTGGAATACGTTGAGCAGTAGCCAGTTGGGGGCGGATAGGAGATCCACAAGCAATTATCAGAGGTCAATTATCGTAAGGATTTGGCTTCTTGTAGAAACGAAGAGATGAACGGTGGGACAGAATTTAAGACATAGACATCCTGTGTATATGCACACAGCCGGCACGATAACGAGCCAGCCATATTCGTTGGCTCAATCGCTGTGAGATACCGCATGCCTGGTTCGTGTGGTGGATAGATAGACGACAATTGAAGCACGTGACCATCCGATTCATGTACAGTAGTGAGCCATCAGCAACTAGGTTTGATCAGGATTGGATTTTGGACATGAAAAGAAAGAATGCAGTACTTCAATGTCGATATGCTGCATTGGCTGGAGTTGCAGACTAAGATTATCAGCCACTGGAGCCTCAGCTGCCACAACAGTTTATGGACCTCAAGCCGTTCATGTTTGGGTTTCATGTCCATGTCCACGGCCTGGCCTGCATGAGCCAAGAACGCCATGATTATTGTGATGCTTTTTTTTTGTGTGTTCTGAACGTCCAGCAGGGATGGCACGCTCTGCATCCGAAAGCTGGAGCTTGATCTCTTTTCTCCGAGCCTTCCATGTATTGCCAAGTCATTGATTGCCTTACGCTTGGGTCAGGAAACGTCAACAAGGTATGAAGCCAATTGATTCCCTACACTAACGAACCTCCGTCAAGGAACGTAGAAAACCACATTAATTTAACCAGACATGATCAAACGTGCTTGAAGTACTTAGTTGATGTACCGGAAGTGATCAAACACACCAAACACGTTTATGATATTTTCAATGTTGGTTCCTTTAATGTAGTATCCGACCGTGGCAATACATGAACCAACTGACATGGATGGTGATGTACCGGAAGTGATTTTATTCGGTAATAAGGATGACCAGAGAGAAAGTACTCAGCATGAGCTGAAATCTATTTAAGTATATTTCCTGCGTTGTATCCTCTATGTTCAATATCTTACCCCTGTTTTATTAAAAGAGAAATCAACATTATATGATATATATTGGACATTCATTTTTGATATAACATGGTATGATATATATTTAATCAAAGAAACACATTCACCTTGTGAATCACTTGGCCCTATTTTGGTTTTCAATATTCATATTTTTTTATCTTTCTTTTATTCTCAATATAAGATTCTAATATAATAATACTAAAAAATGTTCGTAGTAAACACAATATGTCGAATTAGAGTACACAACATACTAGCCCGTGCATTACACGAGCCAAATAATCTAGTTTACATAAACATGAAAACGAAAACATGACAACGTGAATTGGCAAATGGTGGATTACGCCCACGAATTTCGAACTACAAATTATGTGCCCGTCACTCTTGATCGGTGGAAATCTATTGCCCATATCATTCGCTCTCTCCATATTCTGGAGTACAAACTGAGCCTTTTGGAAGTCAGCACCAGTCATTATCTGATATAATGCACCTATTGATATAGGCATACTATTATTCGATTAATACTAAAAGCCAATACGCATACGCGGCTAGAAATATCATTGTTTTAATTTTTAATATATAATTTAAGGTATTTGTAGTTGAGTATAAAAAACTTTATATATAACTAAACTTGTTTCCATTCAAAATAGCATCTATGTCATATTCTATATACTCATTGATCCTTGAATCTTATTGATCTTCTTTGAAAATTCAATCCCGAGTACCATCTTGAGCATATAGTTGATGTTAAAAATTTAAATTCACCTAAATTGAATATCGTAAGCCATTGTGTCACCACCTATAAATGCTTCATCGCCATCATGAAGGGTTGTCGTCACCACCAAGTGAGCAATTGTGCTAGTCATGCCTTGCACCACAATGGACTTATGGTGGCTGTCCATTGACCATGGCTCAAAGAGAAAGAGGCATGGATACTAGCTCATTGACCACAACTTTTGGGAGGAGGTGACATGCATGATATATTGTCTCACTTCATGTGATTGTGCGGAGTTGTATAGGGTACAAGACGGTCTTTGACTTTAAAAATCATAATTATATCCTTAACCGTGATGATATGCAATGATACATGCATATGACGATGATTATAATCTAGAGGTAGTTACCAGGAAGATCTCACAACTTGATTTTTCACTTTCCACACTTATTTGAGACGATGGATGACACCATTTTTCATTATGCGCTCTACTATTGACATCCAACATATGTGGCGTTCCTTAATGTACCTGTGAGATAGTGAATTGCATATTCATTATTTGTTCATGTTGTTTTCAAGCTGCATGGTCATCTTCAATTAGGAGAAAATATTGAAAAAATGAGCTTTTGTCCCCAAGAAAGAAAGATGGAGATCACAAGGACCAGCAAAACTAAGATGAACAGTATTTTTTGTTGTGCCTTTATTTCTTTTGTTCCATATGGCTTTCTGTACAATAAACCTCATTCTAGAATGTGAGATTGTGGTCAAGCCCTCCAAAAAAATTGAGTCACCCCAAATCAACACCAAGCAACCTTTATTCATTGATCTGTGACCTGCTATAATTGACAATCGAGAAACATTCACATGGCTGCAAGGTCCATACTTCACATGTCGCATTCCCAAACCTCCACCTCATTGGCGCGTCTGCAAGGTTAACCCAATAGCAAATAACCTTGCAGATTGTCCTTGCACGGTGACAATCAAACAAAATATAGGTGCTGCATAGTTCTGTTACTATTACAGACACTACTTTTGGCTAGATTAGTCTTTTCGCTAGATTATTGCAGTACTCTATTTTTATTTTATTTTTTGAGAAGGGACTATCTTTATTCCTTTCTTTGTATCGACTGATACATGCAACAAACAAGTCTTACATGAAAAGGTCCAAACAACCCGCTACACCACGGTATCTCAAACTCAAAGTTTGTATATCCATTGGTTTAACATTATTCTATTCGAGAAACGCCATCCATTGTTGGCGAAGATCTCCATGGCCATAGTTTCAATAACTTTGCAAGCCGTCTTCATCCATGTGCGTTCCTCCTCCTTCAAAAGAAGGGACCAACATCGAGTCCAGTATATCCCTTTGAATATTACCTGTAAAAAAGAAGGTATTGGTGTCTTGTCAAAAACCACATCACGACTTAGCCAAGGAGCCCAACACATGCCTGCTACACCACTCCAAATCATTTTTATGTTTGATTTCCATCCCCCCAAGCCATTCAGTAAACATATGCTAAAAATTCTTGTGGAGCCGGGATATTAGACGCACAATGGATTACCCACCAAATAAAACGAGCTAGCACACAATTGAAGAAAAGGTGTTGAATAGTCTCACTAAGAGCATAAAAACAACATCTAGTACACCCATTCCAGTTCCTTCTAGCCAAATTGTCTTTAGTAAGAGTCACACCTTTATAAAGGTACCAAAGGAAAACTTTAATCTTGAGTGGGATTTCAATCTTCCAAAAGTCATAGTGAAAGGCAAGGCCTGAGTCGTAGATAGAGCTAGATACATTGATTTTACCAAGAAGCAACCATTTTGATGTAGAGCCCAATTAAAGGAATCATTGTGGTTTGACAAAGTGACATTTATCATAGAGAGCACTAACTAATGTCAAAACACTAAGTTCTGACCCACTAGCGCTCTCCTAAATGAAACATTAAGAGAGTTTGAAGAAAAAATTGATTGCACCATTGCATGCTTTCTTCTAACTACGTTATAAAGATTAGGGAAACGATCCATAAGGGATTCACATCCAGACCAAACATCCTCCCAAAATCTAATTTGAGACGTAAGTACTTGTCTTCTAGTCATGGTTTGCCAAACACCATCGCTATTCATCAACCTAGACAACCAGTTACTAAGAAGGCACTTATTTTGAGTTTCTAGATTAATAATTCCTGGCCCCCTTGATCCTTTGGAGTACACAAAATACCCCATTTTGTTAAACGGTATTTCTTACTATTTCATTCATTTTGCCAAAAAAAATCCAGACCTATAATAATCTATCTTACGAAAAACACCTTTTGGGACCTCGGAAAAGGTAAACATAAACAAGGGCAAACTACTTATAACTGAATTGATCAGAGTGAGCCGCCCTCCGACCGAGAACATTTTACTTTTCCAGCAACTCAACCTCTTCTGAAACTTTTCTTCAACATGATTCCAATCTGCGTTGGTTAGCCTATGATGATGCATGGGTATCCCTAAATAGCGAAAGGGAAGATCGCCTAGCTCGTATCCAAACAATTGAGTGTACTCTTGCTGGAAATCGACAGCTTGACCAAAACAAAACAACTCACTTTTATGAAAGTTAATTTTGAGCCCTGATAACTGTTCAAATGCACATAGCAAAAGTTTAACATTCCTAGCTTCGTCTAAGTTGTGTTCGAGGAGAATAATGGTATCATCTGCATATTGCAAAATTGCAAGACCGTCCTCAACCAAATGAGGAATCACCCCTGAAATGCTGTCAAAGGTTGATCCTCTGTAGCCAACCGGACTTGATGAAACCCCGAGTAACCATCCAGAAAACTCATCAATGCACAACCTGCCGTTTCATCCACCAACTGGTCTATGTGAGCTAGCGGGAAGTCATCCTTCGGGCAATGTTTGTTCAACGTTGTGAAGTCAATGCACATGCGCCACTGGCCATTTGGTTTCTTGACCAACACAGGGTTCGCGAGCCAGGTAGTTCTGTCAATGGGCCAAATGACATTTGAATCCAGCAATTTCTGCACCTCCTCCCTCAAGATGCTGGCCTTCTACTCTGCCCAAACTCTGATTCGCTGCTTGACCGGACGCACCTTCGGATCGACGTCCAACCGATGCTCAGCAATTGACCTGTCGACATCGGGGAGATCTTTTGGTGACCATGCGAAGACATCCGTATTGTTTCTTAAGAATTGCATCAGCTGTGCCTCCACATCCTGTGATAACTCCCTGCCAATCAGAACCGTTTCATCCGGTCGATCGGCACACAACACAACTTCTTTGGTGTCTTCAACCGGTGTGACCTTGGGTACCCACTTGGGTGCTTCCGATGGTTCCACAGCAAGACTCTTGTCCTGACACTCTTCAGCTATAACATGGATGTGATGCTGTCCCGACGATGACCTAAACTCCAGCCTCCGGGCCTCAACTTGATCCCCATACTCCGTGATGACACCCTCTGGTCCGGGCATCTTCATACATAGGTATCCATGATGAAGTACTACCAGGAATTTATTGATAACCCTCGGGACCAATAGAGCATTATAAGGATAGTTCATCTCCACCACGTCAAACCAAATGTCCTCCGTCCGGTGCCCCCCTAAGCCAGAGAACGACACTTTGAGCACAATACTGCCTATCGCATGAATGGGTTCTCCTCCAAACCCTTGTAGCGGAACTGAAGAAGCCTGTAGGTCAGACCTGCCATACCCCATTTTTTCAAGAGTACTCTAGAGAATGACATCGGCCGAACTCCCTCCATCAAGCAAGACTTTGCGTACATCGAAACCATTGATATTGACTGCCATTACGAAGGCATCGTCATGTGGAAATATCATTGGCCTCAAATCAGCCGCTGAGAAAGAAATCGGCGTGTCCATCCAACGAGTAACCCCAACCGGAGGGTATGCAGCCACATGATTCACTTGCCGCAAGTACTCTCGGCGCTGCCTTTTAGAGGGGAACTCATGCCCCGAACCACCAGTGATAGCAAAGATCGTGCCACGAGATGCCCCCGGATTCTGAATGTGCTGTATGGGTTGCGCTCTTTCAAGATGGTTGTCCGGCTTCAGCTGTGGTGGAAGTGGTAATTGCTCCGCCGGAGGAGCCGAAAGCGCGAGCTGGGGCGGAGGGGGTGGTAACATAACTACTTGCGGCGGTGGGGCGGGATGGTGGTATTGCGGAAATAGCGCCTGATGAAAATGCGGGGGAGGGGGGTAGAAGGCAGTGACATGTGTGTATTGAGTATGCATCACCGGCTTAGTTTGCTCAGCCTCTCGCCGCACTCTAGCATCGGACAACACTTTAATATCAGGGTAGTAATTGGAGCCGTGGATGCACCCTGGGTCATGAAATGCGCAGTAGAAAAGTTGACCCGGCCGGAGCTGCCTCGGTCCTGGACACGGCGGCGGCGGCCGAGGGCATCTGGGTACTGACCCCGAGGCCCCCCCTTGCTGGACATTGAAGACCTCGCGCCGTGCAAAGTTGCGGCCTACTCCACCTTGATTCGGACGCCAACCTTCGGTGTTCAGATTTTGCCCCCGCCCCAACATCACACCCGAGCGCACCTTTCGACGCCCTTCCAAGATGCTCAACAGCTGATCCAGGGTCTGGGGTTGCTTTACCCGGATAGCACTTCTGGCTGCTCCCATCCGGAGCCCCTTTGCAACAGACTCGATCACCGTGGCGTCATGTATGTCGAATACCTGGCATTTCAAATGTATGAACCTCCGAGTATAGTTGGCCAGCGTTTCACCATCTCTCTGCACACAAGCAGCCAGATCCCGAGCTCCCACAGGCTTGGCATAATTTCCCCTGAAGAGCACCGAGACTCCCTCTTTAAGTTGCGCCCATGACCGAATGCTCCTCGGCAACAGCTTAGCGTACCAGGTATCATCTATTCCTTCCAATGCTAACGGGAAAGCCTTTGCCTTTACTGCGTCATTCCCTCCGGCTGACTCCACAACCGTCTCATACCTCATGAAAAACTCTTTAGCATTTGAAGTCCCTGCAAACGTTGGAAGCTTGATCGAAGCCAATCTCGCGGGCCACTGCACCGCCTATAATTCGGCCACCAAGGGAGAGTTGGGATCTGCTGGCTGCACCAGATGAAGGCTTCCAGTGGAATGTGCCCTTACCCCTTCTTCACGAAATTACTCATACCCCGGAGCCTAGCGGTGAGTCGCCATCCAACATGGCGACATCCTCCGTGGACCACATGGCTACATGGTGTGGGCCAGTGGCCGACACCCTAGCAGCCAAGAGAGACTCCAGCGTTCCCCCCCCCTCCCCCCAATGCCGCACTATCGGCCACAAGGGCCGCATCAGCAGGTAGGTCATGCAAGGCTGATGTTGGTGAGGAAACACTTGTGCCCCTTGTGTCGAGTGTGTCACTGGCCATGTCGACGCCAAAGGTCACCTCGGCCCCAGTACCAGCTGTGAGCAACATAGACTGCGACACCAAAGGGGTAAACATAGCAATAGTGGAAGTCTTGAACGATGACGGGACGTCATTAGGTGTCATTGACAGGTTTAGGTCCCGTGCATGCCAAGCTTGTGGCTACGGTCCTGAGGACACCACCTTAGAAGTGGTGCCAGTCATAGTAGCACCATGCCCGGGAACATGTGGAAGAATAGAGGCGGGGGAAGAAACAGGCACTTCCAACCCAACCGCAATGACAGCACCTATACCTACAGCTTCACATATTGAAGGAGGCAGAGCCACAAAGGCCCCTAAAGACATACAATCAGTCCCTATCATCACCCTCACCGATTGGGCCTTAGAGACATTTTTTGGCTCATCCAGTTTTACACCTAGAAACTTTATTTTACGCAGCCTCATTTTCTTCTCCCAACAAATCGCTGTTGTCCCAATCATGATCCATGATGATCACACCATCCTCCACTAAACCATTTGAATTACCCCTAATATCCTTTTGCAACTTTCCAAGATGATTACCTTCAGAGTCAAGGTCCCTTTGAAAGTTAGGGGCATCATGCATACTCGCATCATTATTTTCCACTAGACCTCTGTTACTGCCATTAGAAGTAGAATTCAAAAAAGAAGAAATACCACAGTTTGAAGAAAATGGCTCGACCTTAAATTTGAGTTGGAAGAACCTATTCCCAATGATAACATCCATATTAGAAGGGAGCAGCTCCGGCTCCAAAGCAGCAATGCAAAAAAGACCAAACTTATTAGTCATTGTCGTTGCCATATCTACCTTTTGGGTGACCCCAAACATTGACCCTAGCGCCCAAAGGATTTTAAAAGTCCTTAGAATGGCAGGTAGGTTTAGTACTCGCACCCAAACCATAGGCAACAATTGCCCAAAATACTCTTCTTCTTCAATTAGTTCCTCAAATTTAAGGGACAACCCATTTTGCAGTTTGACACTCACCCAATAGCAAGATCTAAGCATCTCATTTCTCGAAGGGAACACGACCCGGAAAACATTTTCTTTGACTAATTTCACCTCCCATTCAAAATCATCCCTGACCACAAGTTTGAGATGGCCAACAAGATCCGTTTCAGACAAGGAACCACCCTCTACAGAGACGAATGCAGTTCTAGAGCTTGTAACTGTTGGTTGGATAGGAGCATGCTCAATGTAATATGCACCAAGCATATCAACTGCAAAATGAACCGATGCGGCAACTGGTTTTTCCTCATTTTTGTAAGGGCCTTTAGAAGAGATATGCTCCGTACAACAACACACCTCACATAGAAGTTGTGTCGTAGACTGACCAATATAGTGGCCTTTACCCTCCACATCTATAACAAATACGGCTCTTATTTGCAGGATCAAGATTCCCTGCTGGTTCCTTATTTGCAGGATCAAGATTCCCTGCTGGTTCCTTGATCTCAGAAGAAGTGAGTATAGCATTGGATACTTCTTTTTCGAATTATAGATAGTGACCGCTACTGATTCCTAATAATAGATAGTGACCGCTACTGATTCCTAATATTTTTTTTTCAAATACATAGGAGAGCTACATATCTTTGTATTTAATAAACAAGAAAGAGTACAGCCACACTCTACGCCTCCCACTAGAGGAGACACCCACCACAAAAATTACATCATCACCGACATATCCCACCCGGGCTAAAGGCAGCTCCTGAAGCTTCTTAGCATCTGCCTAGAACAAAGATAGAGCTGACTGAACATTAGCAAAAAGAGCCATTCCAATCAACCTGTCAATAGCGGAAGGGAAAAACTAAGATAAAAAATAGATCCTTAAATATTGTAAAGTATATTTACACATATGCCTTGAAAAAGGATATTTACAGATAGTTTGTCATCTATAGTTTCATCCCACAAAGATCTTTATGGACGTTGTGCACTTAATTATCTGAAGTATAACTTATAGTTACACAGTGAAATTACAGAGAACCAAATCAAATGCAAGCAGTTCTGATATCTCTAGTAATCATATCAAGATTATTAGGCTAAGGTCCTCAATGGGCCTTTCATTGGCAATTAATTAGCTGCCACATCAGATTTTTAGATTACATGGCAGGAAATTTAAGAAGAGAGAGAGAGGAGATGCCTTTCATCTAGATGAAAGGTTACTTACACTCTTTCCTCAAGGATGAAAGGCAAATAAAAGTGGATTGAGACTATTTTTCATCTCCTACAATTTGTATGGCATATTTGATTACCACAACATGTAACAATTAATGTCTGTTAAACATATAAAACTGTGAAACGAAAACAAGTATTGAGAGAGACAATTTCATTCTCCTTTCAAAGAGCAAAAATCTGACGTGGCAGTTTTGGTAACTATAAAACTAAAGCAAGGTCTAAGACTGGCCTAATATAAATTAGAGCCTGCAGGTTGGAACGACCACATCAGCTTATCGTGGACATCGCATCCGGATGGTGCTTCACTGATGGAGGAATCTCCACATGGTTAAAAGTCAGGGATTTGATATTGTTATCTCTATCTGTCTAATACTATAAAGACTAAACATCTACTCATCTAAACCCATCGAAAAACCATTTATCCACACTATCATGTCCCTTGATTTGCTACTCCGATTAAAATTGATCTTCTGATTAACTCTAGACCCACTATGACAAATGATATTACATTTTCACTGTTGTAAGTTGGTGTCGTCTGCCATGTTTTTTGGAACCTTTTTCACCACAGCTATTTGACCCGCGCCCGTGCGTACCCACTCAATTGCTTCCTTTATTCTCTTTCGGCTTGGGTGATTGTCTCCATCGTGTTTCCTCACTTCCTTCCAATGATTTCTCACTTTCCTTTGGTTAGCCCAATCAAAATCCAATCCAGCACTGCAAATGATCCGGTGTTCATCAGGAGGGACGC
This sequence comes from Eleusine coracana subsp. coracana, assembly GCA_032690845.1. NCBI lineage: Eukaryota > Viridiplantae > Streptophyta > Magnoliopsida > Poales > Poaceae > Eleusine > Eleusine coracana. The sequence goes on from CM064424.1 coordinate 14,427,158, forward strand.
ATGTTCGAGATTGAGGGCCTGCTGCGTGCGCCGGCCGAGGTGCTAGACAGCGCCGATGCGTGCGGGAGTGGTCCGGAGCGACGATGTTAGAAACACTACAGAGCGGCAGCTGCGAGTGTGCGTTTGGTTCCTGCAGATGGCTGCCCTCCGAGCCACCTCGCCGAGCACGCGCCCGGCCGAGGCTGCCCCGCCGGTGTGCCGCCCCGTCAAGCGCCTCGCACACTCCCGCCCGAGGACAAGAGCGCAAATCGCCACCGCCTGCATGTGCATCCTTCACCACCCGCCATCACCGACGGCGGCCGTCCAGCCATCGCCACTGCTATGGTTAGACTCTCGTTTCTTTTTTGTTTATTGTTGTTTCCTTTGTTATCATGTTCGATAGAGATTGCTGGAGGCTGATAGCAGCGGTACCACCATAGAGGCGCGGTCATCTCAACGAGTCTGTGTCGTTCCCATCTCCTATCTACAGCCCACATGAACCTCACCACATCGGTCGCCGGATGCGGCGTGATGACGATTAGGGCGGCATTGTGTCTTCAAGCGTTGCTGCCGCTCTCGTGGTCTCTGGGATGCCCGAGCCGCCCTTCATTCATGTCGACACCTCCTCTCCCCATTGCTGTGGGTATACGAGGCCATCGCCTTGAAGATATCGTACGTATCTTCCTCCTTTTCATTTGCTTTTTATTATGGGTGGTTGATTGATTGTCTTGTGTGATTGATAGGTCAGGGTGGGGGAACACTTCGTGATTTAGGGGAAGCCAAAAAAAAAAAAAAAAATCATAAGCATAGTCAGTTTTTTATTTTTTATTTTAGCTTTCATCACGGTTAGTATTTTGGAAATTCCATGAATAATTCTAGATGCCGTGTGTTGCCTCTCTAAATGCAATATTTTCTTTTGTATGATGTCCACTTTACACAAACGACTCTGTATTTCAGTGATGTATGTATTCAAAAGGAACAGAGCTTTGCCACTCTTCGCAGTTAGTAGTGCTAAGTGCTAACCATCATATAGTTCTTTATTGAGAGTCTATTTATCCTTTTTCAATCATAGGACACTCCACTCCTTAATTAACTACTAAATAAACATGGTGGCAATCCTACAAATGGCTCATGATTCATGATTCATTCGTGTGCTGGTTGATTTTTTTTAGTTCTGACAGATATTTCCATTGTCCTACAACATCAGGTACATTGATGTACGTCCAGCCTTTTATAGTATTTCTGCCTGGAAATTAATTTGTACCAACTGGTTTAATTTGTGAGTTAGCATGGCTGCAATCGTCTTGTGGTGTATAAAAAACTATGTAATACACCGAATAATGCTACTTGTAACTGATCCATTGGTGCACAATTGCTACAAATGTGTTGATTCTGTAAAGCAAATTTTGTTCTCCTTCTTTGAAACTAGCTCACTTTTCTACCGCTTGTTTCTCTTAGTTGTAGTTAGAAGAAATGAATGTTGCTACTCAAGACATATGTTAATACATTGATCACAAAAAAATTTTCTGTGATGGAATGAAAACAAAAGGTACGTTATTTTCTTCTGTTACAATACACATCAAAATTGTGTTCTGCTTTTACTGTGTTAAACTAATTGTTCCTCCCCAACCAGTTGGATAATAACCACAACTCTCAGGTATGTTGTTATGTGGTTTGTGGTCAAGAAGTCTGAGGTATGCGACTTTTAGATCATATTAGCTGTATGTCTAAATTTCCTATATACCCTGAACTATCTCTCGGTTTCTAAATTTGGACTCGCAAGGTTAGCGGCTGATTCCAATACACATCAAAAGGATTGCCATGGTACTATCTGGTAAGTAATATGCACATGGGAACTCTGTTTCAATCAAGTAAGCCAAAGGATGACTAAAGCTTGAGCCTCTGTTTTTTTACATAAAAGGACCTAAAGAGTTATATATAATGTCTCAAGAGCCATTTGTCCTGGTAGGCTTTGCTATTTGGCACTTCTGTTGAATTTTGCATTTACAGAAAATTATCAGCTATTGAATTTTGGCGCAAAATTTCAGAATATTGATTTGGATGAACTGACTGAAGACAAAGGAAAATGTACTGATTGGCAGACAAAATTGAAGGATTCATGGGATGACTCAAGACTGCAAAGGCAAGTAAAATTGTTTCCATTTCACATAACATATTGTTAGAGTATATAGAGACCCATATATTAGGCCCTATAGGCCCATGTAAACTGAATATATATCCACCCTTCTAGAGTTTGGAGGAATACAACAATCATTCTCTCCAACATGGTAGAGCTAGGGTTTCAGCTAGGTTTTTCCTCTCCTCTCCTCTCCTCTCCCCTCCCCTCCTCCTCTCCCACCCGTCACCGCCGGCCACCGCGGCCATGGCCGGCCGCCGGCCTCCTCCTCCTATTTCCCTCCCCTCCCTCCCTCTTACGCCACCGCCATGGCTGCTGCCACCATTGCGGCCCCCGATGCCACTGCCGCCGGACGCGGGCACGGGCGCGTGTGTGGGCACCGCCGTAGCTAATGCCCCCGGGGGGTGCAGATGCGGGCATCGTCGCCACCACGCTGGCTGATCTGGCCGCCGCCAGTGCCTACCTGGCCGACGTGGCCGCGGATCTGGCCACTGCGGCCATGGGCCCAGCAGTGCCGGCCGCTGCCGCTGTGGGCCTAGATGCCACCGCTGTGGGCCCCGTTGTGGTCCATGTCGTGCCGTCACTGGCCACCGTCGCGGGACATGTCACGCCACAGCCTACCACTATCACCACTGCGACCCTCGCGCACGCTGTGGGTGCGGGTCCCGTGGGTGCCGTGCCGCAGCCGTCCCGGGGGCCCTCCCTCGTCGCCGCCGGTGGCCTGCCCGCCCCCCCTGCCTTACACTGGCCTGGGCATGCGCCTCTCCTCCTACCGTGGGCAGGCCTCCTCACCGATGGGCTCGCCTCGACCGATGCCACCCTTCACGCTGCCCAAACCGAGGCCGCGGTAGCCATGGAGCATGTCCGCGCGGCTGCCCTCGCTTGGGAGCGCGAGATTGCCGCAGCGGATGCCCTCCATCATCGGCTGTTGAGGTGCAGCACTACCTCGAAATCCCTGCCACTCACCAGCTCGTCGCCCTCTTCACTGACACCGCTGCGTCCTCGTCTCACACCGATGGACCTGCCCTCTGCCATGACGCGACCGATCCGATGGTCGTTCAGTTCCATCTCCAGGCCATTGGGGTCCAGAACATCCGGGCCCTCGTCTTCGTCGTCCTCGATCCCGCGTCCTCCTCCTACGGGCGCTGGCGCGACCAGGTCCACCTTGCCCTCCGCAATTACGCCCTCGATGACCACGTCCTCACTGACACGCCTGTTCCGGCATGGGACGCACTCTGGCTGCGCCTTGACAGCGTCGCCCTGTCCTGGATCCTTGGTACCCTCTCCCTAGATCTCCAAGACATCGTGTGGACCCGCGGTGGCACCGCGTGCGAGGCCTGGGAGGCTCTCAAGGCCTAGTTCCTTGGCAACGCCGAGGCCCGTGCGCTCCAGCTCGACGTATCATTCTGCACCTTCCAGCAGGGCGACCTCTTCGTCGGTGAGTATTGCAGGAAGATGAAGGGCATGACGGATGGCCTTCACGACCTTGGCTGCCCAGTGAGCGACCGAATCCTGGTCCTCAATGTCATGTGGGGTCTCAATAGCAACTTCGACCTCCTATGGACATGGATCTTCTGTCAGCGGCCCTTCCCCTCCTTCCTACTGGTCCGGGATGACCTCGTCCTGGACGAGATCACTTGCAGGCTCATGCCGGGATCCTCCACCTCCGACACCTCCACCGCGCTCGTGACTGCACCACCGACCTCCACTGCCCCACCTGCCACCTCCCTCCTCAATGCTTCTCCACCCGCACACACCAGGGGGGTGGTGGAGGCTGTGGCGGTCACCGTCGTCAGGGATGCCCTGGGGGTGGCTTTGGGGGGCCGTTAGAGTGGTTCTCCTGCTCTGGCTTCTCAGGCCTTGCCCCCTGCTCCTGGTGCACCCTGGTCATCCTTCAGCAACCCATAGTCAGAACGCATCTCGCTATGGCCATTCCAGGCTTGAGGGGTTGGGCCTCGTCCTCAGCACTAGCCCACGGCCATGTTCGTTGGCCCCGCTCCCCTGGGCCCGATGACCTAGATGCCTCCTGCTCTGCTCGGTCAGCCTCTGACCTGGCTGCCTGTGCGGCCCAGTCAGCCTCCGACCTGGCCGGGGGGTGGGACCATGTTGGTGGTTTCTAGTTACCTATTTTATCTACCAAAAAGGGATGTTTTACGTCTTAATTTGGTGGTATTGACTAACAATTCATCCCATATTTGCATATATTTGTAGTTATTCTGTTTTGGATGTAATTGCAGAAAACAGGTATAAAACAGGGCAATTATGGATAAGGAATCAAAGAGTAACAAGGATGGGCCAGATACAGAGCCGCGCCGATTGGCACAGGAGGGTAAAAGACAATGAAAAGCATAATTCGGTCCAAGGACAGAGGCCCAGCCCAATACAAATCGAAGTCGGTGGAAGTTGACCATCTCGCCGGATATAAAAGGAAGACATCTATCAAGAGCCAGAAGAGAGAGGAGAGAGACAGCAATCGCGATATCTAGTTGTTAGAACTAGGGTTTCAGGATACTGGCGGCGACGGTTGGTCAACATCAACGAGAACCACTAGAAGGGAGGTCGCGCTGATCGGTGCGACGGTTGCGTCGATCGGCTCGCACGTTCCAGCGCTATTTCTCATCTTTCTGCTATGCTTAGCAGGAGGATGAGCGAGTAGTCTCATATTCTCTTCTCTGGTGCGGAGATCTGGTCATGTAACTCTCATACTTATTAATACCCTCTTGATGAATTCAATCTATGTAGTGAACTCAATTGTGCATCTATTTCATTAGTGTATCGACCGGTACACTTCTGCCCATTGCATAGTGCAAGAAACCTGTGGGGAGCTAATAACCTCTGTAGTGACAACCGGAGCGAATGAAACCACCATGTCTTGTAGAATATTGGAATCATCATACGAGTTAATAAGAATAAGGTTGCATGCTAGTGAACCAATCCTAAGGAGAGAATCCTTCATTATCCTGTTACATCTCTAAATAACATTCATCCACCACTCTCTCACCGTCATCACTCACACCAACCCGACCATTGCAATCTATTAGTAAGTCTTTAATAGTAATAGACCGCTCGTTTCCTGCGGATTCGATAACCTTGGAATACTCTGAGGAAAAAAGAGCTACAACTGTACACTGTAACGTCTCGCCCCTCCGAGGCCGGGCCTGCTTACCCTGGCAGCTCTCTACGATCTCAAGACTATCCTCACAGACCAACACATGTCTTTTCTACGCACTTTGTCCGCACTCGTGCGCACCCGGTAAAAGCTTCCCAGTTGGTCACCCATCCCTAAATTGCTCCAGACCAAGCACGCTTAACTTTGGAGTTCCTTAGAGATGAGCTTCCGAAAAAGAAGTTGCAACTTGTTGGTATGAGTATTCTATCAATCCTATTAAGCCTTGGGTCAGGATGTTACACTCTCACCCATTAGAAGATCGACGTCCTCATTGATCAACCCCAAACCAGGAACGTCCCCTCATGGCCACGTCCGTGTGCCCAGTGCCAGCGCATGTGCCATGCTGTGTGACCACTCCGGACTCACACCAGCCATGCACACCATGCCTGCGCAACTGCGACCCCACGCGCCCGTGAAACCGCGAGGGTCGGCTCTGATACCAGCTGTCACAATCCCCTTGGACCGAAGTTCCCGAGGTGCTGATTAAGCAGACACAAGATAATACAACAACCGACCAAGTTCAAATTACATAAAAAGAGTGTTATTTATTATACATCAGAGTTAAGTACTTAAGTGCAGCGAAAATATTACAAAGTTCAGTTTTAAAAGCAGCGGAAGATAACGTGATTAAACGTCTACAATTTACAACTCGATGATAGTAGCAAATATTATAAATCCGAGCCCATACGGATTATCACCTAGCATCACACAACAACAGCGGCTACTCAGTCTCCTAATGGGCAGACCATCCCTCAGGGATAGACATATCCCAAGGAAGAACACCCATAGGTAGATCATAAGCATCAGTGTTATTACCTGAAATAAAGAAAACAACAACATGACAAAGCCTGAGCTACTAAACTCAACAAGTCTTACCCGACAAGTAATTAAATCTAGACATGCAAAGGCTCAGAGATGGATAATAGTAAATTTAGTGAACATTATAATAACTATAATAGTATAAGATAACTTGTATGTCAAAGTAATAAGTACAACATGCAATCTAAAAATTTAATTAAGTAACAAAGAACTTCAGTTTAGATTCACTAAAATTCAATATTTTTCATCCCAACATTCTATTAATTATTATTAGTGAGGTTCTTAAACTACGATGTGACGCAGTGAACAAGCGGTACTCATTACTGCGAGAGACAACGATTGCAATCGTTTTACACCAGCTGAGAAATCCTGAAGTACACGGCATACGCATCATTTAAGAACACGTATGACAACTTTTTGCAAAGTCATAATACATGTCCTCCGAATCTAAAAGTCCCGAGTAGGCAGCCATTCCACGGTAACGTCGGAAATCTGTCCACTCCTACTGAATCACATGATCAAGAATTTTAAGTTATCGTCCAAGCATGCATATGACAATGCTACATCAGTTTACTAGTTCCCATATACTAGCATGCATTCGGTACAGTTCAATACTTGCTCCACAGGGCAGACAACGGACGTGTCCTAGGTCGACACAGACAGGGCTACAGCCTTGCAAGCCATGTCCTCTGAAGGCACATGATCTTTGCCCTTTCACCTACGGGGCCTGTCCATGTCTCAAATTTTAGTTGCTGACCCAAACGAACTGCCACCTTGCGAGACAAAAACCACAACAGATACTTTGCCTTCGCCCTTTCCCATACAGACCCGTTTAGTCCAAATTTTATCATTCTTACTTCACATTATCACTACCATCATGTTACTAATATTTCAAGTACCATAATAGTGCCCATACTATAACTAAGCATAATAATTCCTCTATTAACTACCGGTACCTGTATACCATGTCTAAAATAAAATAGGATATTTTTAGGGAATGCAGGTGGGTTTTCATCCAACTTCTAAACTTAATGCACAAACAACCTATGCATATCTAGCAATTTAATTACTGGAATTAATCAAATTAATACATGGGAATGTTCTGGGGCTTGTCTTGGGCTACAATCACGGAGTTAGTACTGAAGTTAGGATCTTCTTGTGCCGAGAAATCCGAGGAGGCCTTCTGAATATTATCCCCTGGCACGTCAACGTTCCATATCACAATACCGATATGTCAACGAGGTGAATGCATAGATAATGTAACAAAATATGATGCACATGAAGAATGAGAATAACAGTAAAATTTGTTACTCAACATTGTTCTTGAAGCCATATGCTTCAGAGCTAGCAAGTCTAAAAATAGGAAATTACACATAAAGTATTCCTATTGCATTTACATATAGTTATTTAAACATTACATGAAATTAATTTATTTAGTAACATAAAAATATGCTACTGCACATGAGTGATCCACAAGTGATTGATATATGTATGATTAGCAAATTTGCCAAGTTTCATTAATATATAACGAACCATTAATTAATAATACATTTAGCAAGATATAAGAGTAAATAAATTCTAGTAACATATGAACAGCAGATAAATTTCTACAAAAATTCATGGTGATGCAATATGACAAGTATGATTTTTGTGCACAAGCCTAAACTCTAAATGTTTATAGAAATTATTATAATGCATTTCTAAGCATTTCAAAGATAAATCATATTTAATTTTATGTCCAGAAGCTAGAGTCATCAATTTAACATACAAACTAATCATGTCAAGGAAAGACCAAAACAATTTAATTTACTATTTTATCCAGTCTATAACTAAAGATATGAATTTATTAAGCTTTAAACTAATTGATTAATACATCAAAACTTTTCATATAAAACATGCAAAGTAACATGTTAAATACATAGTACTCATCACAAGAAATCCAACAAAATGTATTTTGCAATTTTTGGAGCTATAAAGCTCCAGATATGGATTTTACAAGGTTAAAGCATTTTCTTGATTTTTATTTGAACTTCAAAGTAATTACGAGATTGCCATTGGTCGCCTTCCAGCTCCGTCCAGTGCCACGGCGGGCAGAAAATCATCATATCCAGCGCGGATTTTGCACAAATCGATGGGGAAAAGGTTCCAATCAATGCGCAAGGAAATCTCTCACCTAAGGAACCAAGGTTTAGACGTGGAGGCTCACTGAGATGGATCAATTCCATGGTGAAACGGCTCGGAACACCGAATAAGATTACCTCGCCATTTCTTCGATTACTTGCAAACTGGTTACTTGCTCGGGAGGAGACTTCACGGGAGAGTGGAGAGAAGGTGTGCGCATCTACTGGGATCTTTGGTTTGGCCGGGGAGGCACTGGAATGGTGATGCTCGAGCTCGAGCTATGGGCGTCAATGGTGACGACGCAGAGGAGAAAACGAGGATAGAGAGAGTTGAGCGTGCGGAGGGGCCGAGTAAAGTGAACGGGGAGGGCGAGGAGAAGTCGGGGGAGGTTCGGCCAGAGGCGACACGCGGGCGCATGCGTGTCGGCGCGCATGGCGTCGGGTGCCAGCGAGAGAGAAGAGAAAGAGAGAGAGACTGACGACTGGGTCCCACTGGAAGGTTTTAACAACTCCTAGAATTTAACTCGGCCACAACTTTAAAAATTAATTTAAAATAGTTCCAAACTTCAAATTGATTTAAAAAAATTTGTACAGAAAGTTTAAAATGTGTAGGTCACAATGTGACAGGTGTCCAGTTTCAAAATCAAATGGTTTGAATTTGTCAAATATTTGAATATGAACAAAATTCAAACTTCTAAGAATTAATTAGGGTATTTTCTCTTTGAATAAAATTCTGAGAAAATTTCTAAAATTCTTTTATGGCAATCCCTATCACATATATTTTTAGCAGCACCAAGTTGTATGGAAAAATTTTAAATTGCTTCATAACCTATCCATACTTCACTTTGAATTCAAATTTAAATAATTTGAATTGCAACAAAATTTGAATTGTGACTTGATGAACCAGAATTAGGTGCAATTTATGTGATCAAAAGAATGTAGTAACACTGGGGTGTCACAACCCTCCCTCCTTAAGAAAATCTCGTCCGAGATTTAAAGTGAACTAGAGGTAGGAAAAAAAATACAAAAGTTGTTACCTGAGAAGTGATGCAAAAATTCCGGATAATGGGTATTCAGGAACTCTGCAGATTCCCAAGTTGCTTCATCCTGGGAATGATTGTTCCATTGAACTTTATAGAACTTGGTTGTTCTTTTTCGAGTAATTCGATCTTTTTCATCCAAGATTTTTGTTGGATGTTCAGAGTAAGTCAAATCAGATTGTAGATGTTCATAATCATCCAAGATAACATCTACGGGTGGCTTAAGGCATTTCTTCAACTGTGAGACATGAAATGTGTCATGCACACCAGAAAGATTTTCGGTCAACTTCAATTTATATGCCACATTGCCACATCGTTCCATTACTTGGAATGGACCAATATAATAGGGAGCTAATTTTCCTTTGACTCCAAACCGTTGAATACCTTTCATAGGTGATACCTTCAAATATACATGGTCGCCCTTTTCAAAGATCAAAGGCCGATGTCTTTTATTAGCATACATCTCTTGTCGTTGCTTTGTAGCCTTTAGATTAGCCTGAACAATCCGAACCTTTTCTTCAGCGTTTTGCACAAGATCAGGTCCGAAGGTAACCCTTTCTCCCATTTCTGACCAGTTTAAAGGAGTTCTACAACTACGGCCATATAATGCTTCAAATGGAGTCATACCTATACTTTCTTGATAACTGTTGTTATAAGAAAATTCCAAGAGTGATAAATAATCATCCCAATTACCACCATGTGCTAAAACACAAGCTCTAAGCATGTCCTCCAAAATTTGGTTCACATGCTCGATTTGTCCATCAGTGGTAGGGTGATATGCAGAGCCTCGAATTAAATGAGTACCCAAAGATGCATGAATTTGTTCCCAGAACCTTGCCACAAACTGAGAACCTCGATCTGAAATAATGGTCTTTGGAACTCCATGTAAACATAAAATTCGAGAGATGTATATTTCAGCATACTTCTTGATATCATATCGAGTATTAACTGGAATGAAATGTACTGACTTAGTAAGTCGATCCACAATTACCCAAATAGAATCATGTTTCTGGGTAGTTAATGGAAGACCCACTATAAAATCCATACTAATATCATCCCATTTCCAAGCTGGAATGCTTAGTGGCTGTAATAAACCAGCTTTCTTCAAGTGATCAGCTTTGATACGTTGACAAGTATCACATTCTGCGACATAATGGGCAACTTCCCGTTTCATTCGTGTCCACCAAAAATTTTCCTTAAATCCTTGATACATTTTGTTGCTACCAGGATGAACGGAGTACTAGGATTGATGGGCTTCATCTAAAATCTTGCAACATAATTTAAAATTTTTTGGGACAACAAGACGATTGTGAAACCGTAACACACCATTTTCATCTTGGCGAAAACACGTAGCCTGTCCATCCTTGATATTTTTCCTGATGTGTGCCATGCCTTTATTATTTTTCTGAGCAACAATTACTTCATCTCTGATGGTAGAATGTATTGCTAAATTATGTATAGCAACCACAAGTAAAATATGAACGCTTGGTTCAGTAGATGAAATGTCCTTGCTGCTGTCCCAAGTCAATAAATTCAGATCGTTGCAGTGTCCTTTTCGGCTTAAAGCATCGGCTACGACATTGGCCTTACCGGGATGGTAATGGATCTCTAAGTCATAATACTTAATTAGTTCAAGCCATCTACACTGACGCATATTCAGATCTGATTGAGTGAATATATATTTGAGGCTCTTGCGATCGGTATATATATGCACTAAATTTCCCAACAAATAATGTCGCCAAATCTTTAGTGCAAGAACCACCGCTGCTAATTCCAAGTCATGAGTTGCATAATGTCTTTCATGGTTGCGTAATTGCCAAGATGCATAAGCAATCACTCGACCTCCTTGCATTAAAACACAACCCAATCCCGTTCCAGAGGCATCACAATAAACATCAAAGGATTTAGTAATATCTGGTTGAGCTAAAACGGGTGCAGTGGTAAGTAATTTCTTCAATTTCTGAAAAGCTTCTTCATATTGCGGAATCCATGCAAAAGTCACGTTGTTTTGCAGCAGCTTAGTAATAGGTTTAGCAACTTGAGAGAAATTTGGAATAAACCGTCGATAGTATCCAGCTAATCCAAGGAAACTACGGACTTGAGTGACGTTTGGAGGAGGTTTCCAATTTAACACGTCTTGTACTTTTCCTGGGTCGACAGAGATGCCCTCTACTGAAACCACATGACCAAGAAATGGTACTTGTGTCAACCAAAATTCACATTTGCTGAACTTATCATATAACTTATGATCTCGTAAGCGTTAAAGCATGATGCGAAGATGTTACGCATATTCCTCTTCAGATTTGGAATAAATAAGAATATCATTAATGAAGATCACCACAAACTTGTCTAACTCTGGCATAAATACTGAATTCATCAAGTACATAAAGTATGCTGGAGCGTTGGTCAATCCAAATGACATAACCAAATATTCATAAAGTCCGTATCTCGTGGAGAATGCGGTCTTCGAAATATCCTCTTCTCTGATTTTTATTTGATGGTAGCCTAATCGAAGATCAATCTTTGAAAAGACTTTGGCACAAATCAATTTGCAAGTCATGATTAACCTCTTGGGCAAGTCCTAGCTATTCTTGAACCTCAGCTAGCTGCTCCTCTCTAGCAACTAACTGCTGCTCAAGCTCAGTGATACGTGCAGCCTGAGTAGGATTAAGTTGGAGCTGCTCATCAACATGCTCCCTCTCATGCTCAATAGCAAACTGAAGTCCCTCTACGTGTAGACGTACTTCAGACTCACGGCGCTGCCAACCAGTATAGAGCTCTGTGGCATAGTAACAAGGTATTGCCACATATGGGTTGTAAGTAATAGCTGACATGTCCTGAACAAGAGACATACAGAGACGCCATAAGTGGTTATTGGCTGGGTCTGTCACAGGCAAAAGAGAATACACCGTTCCAGTAACGCCGGTGTTGTTCTCACAGAAAGTGGTGATGGCTTTAAGAGTAGCCATCTCCCAAGTCCTAAAAAGATGGAATCCCTCTGCTATCACAAACCATCCATCTTGGTAGGGATAGGTGAGCTTAGGAGAAATGCATACATGCACTGTGTATGAACCTCCAGGCAAATCAGTGTATTCCCTACCAACATATGCAGGTGGCTCAGTGTACCCAAAAGTTTGCAACATTCCCCATAAGAATGCCGGCAAACCGGGATGGTGGAGAGCCTCGGTGTAAGTCCAACCATCATGTAAAATGTGTACATGAGGATCCATCTACACAAAAGATTGGTTCAGTCATATTATTAGAATGACAAAACCAAAAACTTTTAAGGCAAAAATTTATTGTGAGTGCTAACGATTAATTTGTCACTAGCACAAGAACAGAATTTTACTTTCTATTGAACAAGGCGTCAAAGTTTCACAATTCTGGAAATTTAGGGTCAACTCAAAAATTATGCATAACATCTTCACATAGAGGACTTAATAAGCTTTCCAGAATGTACTCATACATGTTCACCACATCAACGAAAATAAAGATGTAAAATTCGTAAGTTAATGCTGGATCATATGGATCCGAACTGTGTAAGGTGTAAAAGTTGGCATTCTGGAGCCTGTGTTGAAAAGATTTAAATTTACAATTGAGTTGTAAATCAAAGATTTCTTCAGTATCTTACCAACCCATATTTGTTCAACAATTTAGCCAAAAAAAAAGTGGAGTTATGAATTTTGCAATTAACTCATTATTCTGTCAGTCTGAACAAGGAGTAGAATATCAGATTGAAGTTTTCAACGAATCTGACCAAATTGCGTCCAGAATCAGGCAAAACTCATAACTAAAGAGTTGTAGCGCGTCAAAGGATCTTTCCAATGGTTACTCATAGAGAAATTTAGGATATACATGTCAGAAGATATGAAACTTTTCCTCTGATTTGGCACGTTTTGATCAATAGAAAACCGATTTACAAAATCTTCAGTTCTGGAGCATTTATCAACCGAATTAAATTTCGACAAGAGTTGGAACATCAAGAGGATTTCCAGATCTTTCCAGAAAGTATTTATATGCTCCAAAATCCTAAAGGACCAATAATCTATGGATTTTTTTTAAAAAAAAATACGACAGATTAGTTTAGTGTGAACAAACTAGTTTTGGTTTAGCAGATTGGTTTCAAGCTTTACAAATTCTTTTGCTCAGATTTTAATCACACAAATGAGAAGTTGGAATAGAGGTAAGATCAAATTTTAGTTCAATGGATTAGAATGCCCATGCCATGAATGCAAGTGAATTGTTTTTTATCCTAACCGTTCCTCACTCAAAAGAAAATATATAGACACATATACCGACATATTGCGGTATTCATAATTTTTGGTGACGACCGGTACTCACGAGCAAACATTCTAGGTTTTTGACATACACACACTCTAACGTGGTTAGTGTACCTGCAAGAGATCATTTCAGAAACATTACATCAAATTCAAAAGAAACTACGAAAATAAGCAGTTTATATACTATTTGGAAACGGTTCATGAAATGAACCGCCTTGTGAAATCACGGTCCTCGCAAGCGGACCCATGCTCATAAGCCTATCATGATAAGCATCCTCTACAAGAAAAAGTTAGCACGGTTTATAGAAGAAACCACCTCACGAAACCATAGCCCTCGTGAGTGAACTCTACGCTCCAACACTTGTTCAAGAAGCCGAAAAGAAAATATGTTGGCAACGATTCATGGAAAAGAATCGTCTCGCAAAGCCACAGTCCTTGCGAGCAGACTATAAATGTCAAATGGAAATCCAAATAGCAAACCAACTCAAACATAACCCGTTAGCTTGTCACCATTCTAACCTTTACTAAATAGTTGGGCATATACTAACGTATCCTCACCATATACGCCGTATTTTTAAAATATATCTAAATTATTGTATTATCCCGGAAAACATAGCTCTGGTACCAGCTGTCACGTCCCGCCCCTCCGAGGCCGGGCCCGCTTACCCTGGTAGCTCTCTAGGATCTCAAGACTATCCTCATAGACCAACACATGTCTTTTTTGCGCACTTTGTCCTTACTCGTGCGCACCCGAGAAAAACTTCCTGATTGGTCACCCATCCCTAAATTCTATCCTCATAGACCAACACATGTCTTTTCTACGCACTTTGTCCTTACTCGTGCGCACCCGAGAAAAACTTCCCGGTCGGTCACCCATCCCTAAATTGCTCCAGGCCAAGCATGCTTAACTTTGCAGTTCCTTGGGGATGAGCTTCCGGAAAAGAAGTTACAACTTGTTGGTATGAGTATTCTATCAATCCTATTAAGCCTTGGGCCAGAATGTTACTTACACCGTCGTCTTGCGGTATATAAGTGGGTACGTAATTACGACCAACAAGCATCATTTCCTGGCGCCGTTGCCGGGGAACAAGCCAGTTCTTTTACTATTAATATTTTACTAACGTCTAATCCTTTTCTTTTCTAGTTGTTTTTGTTTTGTGTTTTGTCTGAATTTTCAGGATGAGTACGACGGAACCTTCTCCGACGCTCAGGGAGGTTTCTTTGCCATCTCCAGACGTGTTGGTGCCTCAATCCTCAGACGAGAAGGCCACGACCTCCTCGTATGTGTTGAACCCCATTATCATTAGCATGGCTGAAGCAAACCAATTCTTTGGAGAGAAGGAGGAGAATCCATATACTCACCTACAAGATTTGGAGGCACTTTGCAAAATATTTCATTATGAAGGAGTGTCTCAGGATCTTTACAGATGGCTGCTTTTCCCATTCTCTTTGAGAGGAAAAGCCAAAGAGTGGCACAAGGCAGCATCTCGAGATGCGAAAGGTAAGTGGAGTGAATTAGATGGAAATTTTTGTCTCCACTATTTTCCTTTGCAAAGGTGCAGAAATTGAGAAGAGAAGTGGTGAACTTCTTACAAAAAGATGAAGAATCTCCCGCGGAAGCCTGGACGCATTTTAAAACATTGTTGAAACAAGGACCTGACCTCGGCATTGATGAGAATATGTGCGCTCAAACCTTCTACATGGCCATAAACAAGGCATCGATGATGCATTTGGACGGATCGATCGGAGGAAGTTTTCTGAGGTTGACAGCCAAGGTGGGGATCGAATTGATAGGCAAAATCGCTGAGAATGAAGCTTTACATAAGCACTAGGAAGAATATGTAGAACTAAATCAGCAATGCCCAGAAGTTATGCAGAAGGAAGAGTCGGCGGCTGAACAGAGTACTCCAGAGCATGAATTTGAAGAGATAGGGCCCGTCAGACCCACTTCCATGGATCTGACGAGCGCGCTGATCGGCGCAGTCTCTGAGCCGATCGGCGTAGTTGCAACAACAAGGGAACTGATCGCCCTGACAACTCCGTCAAGCTGCAAGGAATATACCAAGATAGAAGCTGCGATTCTGGACAACCACCTGAAGGAATTCGAAGGTAACTTTGCTAAACCAAAGGGGGATAGGACATTGGCGAATGCTAAACCACTTGATGAATTTGAGCCAATGGACTATTGATTTTTCACAAGAATTGCTCAATATGAGGAGATCCTTCAGCCCGCAAGACGCCTCTGAAGCCGAAATTGAGTATAATTTCCCAAGTAATCGCTTCAAGTCAAAAGTTTTTTATCAAGAAATTATTGGGAGAGTCTTTGGGAAGCTTTACAAGGATGATATAGAGCTTGATGGAACAGAGGTGAAACAAGCAAAGAGATTACTAGACAGTTGCTTTGAGCCATCTCCCTACCAAGGATTATGTGGTGTATATGCTATAGGTCTCACTGAAGAGCAAGAAGAGGAGCCGTACATACCATGTGAGATATCGGGGAAGAAATTTCTGAAAGCCATGTGTGACTTTGGTTCCCGTGCTAGCTTGATGACTTATGATGCATTCATGAGCATGCGTTATGAAACTCAATAGCGGCTGATGGGGACTGGACTTGAGCTCGTCATGGCAGATGGATGGAAGACCAAGCCACTGGGAGTGATCAAGAATGTTGAGGTAGAGATTAGCTCAAAAACAATACCAGCGGACTTCTTCGTTCTAAATAATGATGAAACTGGAGTTGAAGACATCATTCTAGGGAGGCCATTTTTGAGATTAGTACAAGCTGTTCTGGATGCTGGCAAAGGTCAAATTACGCTACACCTGGGAGGTGAAGAAGCGCAATTTCAATTTAATGATCCGTCTCATCAAGACCCTTCTTGCTATCAAGAATTCTACCAAGAGGAGGATGAGAAGATAGGGATGGATATGGGTGACCCACTAGACCACCTCATGCGCGGAGCTGACAAGGATACTGCCAGCGCCGATCAGCGCGATGCTTGCGCCGATCGGCTCAACCACGAAAATTCCTATTTTGAACCTCTGGGTGAGCTAGATCCAGATGAAGCACTAGAAGTAGAACAGAAGGAACTTCCAAAAGAGCTACGCTATGAATATCTAGGGAAAAATAGAACATATCCAGTTATTGTGAATAATGCCCTAACAAAAGAAGAAACAGAAAAAGTGCTTGCTATGCTCAAAAGCTATAAGAAGGCCATTGGTTACACATTGGATGACATCAAGGGAATCAGCCCCGCATTTTGCACCCACAAGATTAACTTGGAAGAGAATAATAAACCAATGGTTGAAGGAATGCGAAGATTGAAAGAATCAATGAAGCCAGTGGTCAAAAATGAGATTTTGAAGCTGCTTAGTGCAGGTATGATCTACCCTGTTGCTGATAGTGAATGGGTTACTCCAGTACATTGTGTGCCCAAGAAAGGAGGGTTGACAGTAGTGCCTAATAAGAATAATGAGTTGATTCCTCAAAGGACTGTAACTGGATGGAGAATGTGCATAGATTACGGAAGTTTGAACAAGGTGATGAAGAAAGATCACTATCCTCTTCCATTCATTGACGAGATGCTTGAAAGGTTAACAAAGAATACATACTTTTGTTATTTGGATGGATATAATGGTTTCTTTCAGATACCGGTAAGACCAGAAGATCAGCAGAAAACTACTTTTACTTGCCCTTTCGGGACATATGCATATAGAAGGATGCCTTTTGGTCTTTGCAGCGCACCTGTCATATTTCAAAGATGCATGAATGCAATATTCGCTGAATTCATAGAAGATATTATGGAGGTATTCATGGATGACTTCTCCGTACATGGTGCTGATTTTGATAGTTGTTTGGAGAATTTAGAGAAGGTTTTGAAAAGGTGTGTTGAATGTGACTTGGTTCTTAGTTGGGAGAAGTGTCACTTCATGGTAACAGAAGAAATAGTACTTGGTCATGTCATATAGAATAGGGGGATAGAGGTTGATAAGGCAAAGGTATCTACAGTTGAGAAATTGCCTCCCCTACTGATCTTACAACTTTGAGGAGTTTTCTTGGACATGCCAACTTCTATTGCAGATTTGTTAAGGATTATTCGAGGATTGCTAAACCCTTGACAGAATTGTTGAAGCAAGATACATAATTCATTATAGACGATGAAAGACTCTTTACCTTCAGAAAGTTAAAGGAAGCTCTATGCTCTACACCCATCATACAACCATTTGATTGGAGTTTACCTTTTGAAATTATGTGTGATGCAAGTGATTATGCAGTTCGAGCTGTTCTTGGACAACGGAAAGAAGGTAAAGTGCATGCTATTTATTATGCTAGCAAGACTTTGAATGAGGCACAGATCAATTATACAACAACTGAGAAGGAGATGTTAGCTGTTATATTTGCTTTTGAGAAGTTTAGATCTTACATTCTAAATTCTAAAGTGATTGTATATACTGATCATGCTGCTATAAGATATTTGGTTTCAAAAAAGGAATCTAAGCCTCGGTTAATGTGGTGGGTATTGATGCTGCAAGAATTTGATTTAGAAATAAGAGATAAGAAAGGAGTGGAAAATTCTGTAGCAGATCATTTGTCTCATCTTGAGTCATTATCAACTGAGCCAATAAAAGATGAAATGCAAGAAGAGCAGCTATTCGCCGCATTTGATCGTAGAGAGAGTTGGATGACGGATATTATCAAAGGTTTCAAGGGACAAACTGATATGATGAACAAGAATACAAGGAGAAGAGTTAAGAGCGAAATGAGAAAATTCATATGGGCCGACCCATACTTGTATAGGTATTGTCAGGATAGAGCAGTGAGAAGATGTGTACCCAGAGAAGAAAGAGCGAGCATTTTGTCAAAATGTCATTCTTCGGATTATGGGGGACATTACGGCTATTTCGGAACACAGGTGAAAGTATGGGCGAGTGGATTCTATTGGCCTACTATGCATGAAGATGCAAAAAGGTATGTTGCAACATGTGCTCAATGCCAACGAATAGGAAATGTTAACAGTAGGATGCAATGCCTCTTAAGTACAATCTTCAAGTCGATATCTTTGATGTATGGGGTATGGATTTTATGGGACCATTTGTGAATTCTCATGGTTGCGAATATATACTGGTTGTCGTTGATTATGTTTCCAAGTGGGTTGAAGCAATGGCATGCAAGTTCAATACTACAAGAGAATCAAGAAATATACTTCAGGAGCAAGTTTTCCCAAGGTATGGAATACCAAGGATAATAATTACAGATGGAGGATCGCATTTCACAGGAGGAGAATTTACTAGGTTTTAAGCAAGATCTGGGGTTGAACACAGAATTGGAACAGCTTATCATCCTCAGACAAATGGACAAGCAGAGACATCAAATAAGCAATTAAAGGGGATTCTACATAAGATAGTTACAAAGGAAGGAAAAGATTGGGCTATAAGCTTAACGGAGCATTATGGGCATATAGGACAGCATTCAGGACACCAATTGGTATGACGCCATATCAATTTGTCTATGGAAAATCATGTCAACTACCGGCGGAATTGGAACATAAGGCTTATTGGGCTATAAAGGAAATGAATTTGGATCTTAATGCCGCCGGTTTGAAAAGGAAAATTCAAATAAGAGAATTGGAAGAGATGCGATTACGTGCATATGAAAATGCGACAATATATAAGGAAAAGACAAAGAAGTGGTATGATAAGAAGCTTTTGAAGAAGGAATTCAAGGAAGGAGATCGGGTACTCCTATTTAATTCGCGATTTAGATTATTTGGTAAAGGCAAACTGCAAAGTAAATAGGAAGGACCTTATCTTGTGAATACGGTGCTAACTTCGGGAGCTGTGATTATAATGGATGGCAAAAGGAACAAGTACACGGTGAATGGACAACGTCTAAAGGTATATCTAGAACCTGACACTTTTGAATTAAAATCTTTTGATGTGTACTTCACTGCTTAGTGCCCTGTGTGGTCGAGCTTAACGATGTAAAACAAAAGCCCTGTATATATTTTTAATTTTTGTGATTTTTCTGTTTTGATTGGGTAAAAATAGTGTACCGCGCCGATCAGCGCAACCCTGCACTGATCGGCGCAGCAATGTCTTTTTGGTTTTTGAGTCGGTTTCGGACCTTGCCTTGTTAAGACAGTTGAATTCCATAAATAAGATATAGAGTCCTAGTCCAATTGGAAATCAAGGGATATTGTTGTGGTTACAAGTCCAGAACAAACTCGTATAGGGCGAACCGAGGGTCAATAGAGCCAGAGCCCCCCCCCCCCTCGGTCAAGCTAGGATGGGAAGGAACAACTCAGTGCACCAGCCAAGTACCGAAGGGCGGGAGAGGGCGCCCTTCGACTAACGAACTTTTGGTATTATCTGGTCAGAATAGTACAAGAAGGTTCTGATCACAGGCCTCTGTCCCGTCGCCCAGGGGTGCAGGTGAGCATTTATAGATCCATGCTCACCTGCCCTCCAGGTGTATTTACAGACATGCCTCGATTCTTACATCACACACCCTACTACTTGACCTAGGGGTATTCCGGTACTTCAATCTTCATCCGGTACATGCCCCCAGCTATCATCCTCTGGTGCCTGTGCCTGGGGCCCATCGTGCCGTACAGCCTTTGGCCGTACTGGCCTTCGGGTGCCTACTGGGCCGAAGGTCCTCTGGGCCATTAGACCAGTCGGGCCTTGCTTCTTGCTGTTGGGCTGTCTTCTGGCCTTGGGGAGACTAAGGGGTGAGCTTTTCCCCAATAGTAGCCCCTCATAGGTGTGAGATCCGCCTTCGATAGGACCGAAATTGTGATCATGCGAAATGACCACCCCTAGTCTCCCCCCCCCTCCCTTTTCGGGCCTGTCCGGAGGCCGTCTTTTACTCTGGCTACCTGCAATTGCCAATCAGAACTATATTCGACGAGGTTCACCTATCAATCACTCGCGAGGCACGACAATCATGATCGCCACATTACTTCGCCCTTGGTCCGAACGGCCTTCGGACTTCCTACGACATTCTTTTTATATTCCATGGGCATGTTGCCTTAAATGCATCCCACGCGCCTATCAGCTATAACTGCACTCGACGCGATTTACCCGGCGCGCTCCCCGAGCTGGTGCGCCGCCATAAATTCGGCTCACACGCCACGCGTCGCCCATCGGACCAGTGATTGCATGATCGGACGCGACAGACCGGCGCACAATCCGCACTCCGCTGGCTATATAAACTGGCCTCTCACCCCTCCTTTCACTTTCACCTAAACTTTTGACCGCTCTTGAAACCCTAGCGCCCCCGCTGCCAAACTTCCTCTGCGCTCTACTCAGCATGCACTCACTCGCCCCAGAGGCTGCACGACATTTTTTTCAACTTAGTCGAGCACATCCTTCGGCGGATAATGGGCCCTCGGAAAGCTAGGTCTGCACTTTGTTCTGAGCTAAGGCGAATTAACGACAAGAAAGCCGAAAGTGCCTATCTGGGGCCAAGCTCAGTTACCGAAGAGCTACTAGATGCATGGCCTGCCGAGCCAAAGCTATGGTTCGAAAGATCCCGAGCGTCAGCGTCGAAGGATGGCGAAACCGGTTCCCTTGTTCACGGTTCGTCGGAGACGTCCTCGCCTTCTATGGGCTAGAGATACAGCAGGTACTCCCAAATACCATCGCCCGGCTGGCCTGTTTTGAGTGGGCGTTCAGAATGGAGGGCACCGAGCCGCACGCTGGTGCCTTCGCTGCTACGCACTTGGCGTTGCAACGGGAACACCCTTGCCCCGGGGACCCCACCATGCCGTCAAATTACCATACCATCACCCTTCGGCCTCGCCGCGAACGCGACGTGCCCACGAAGGGGTCCCGGTAGCACTGGGGAAAGCAGATCGCCGCCGGTTGGTTCTACTACAACGTGGGCCCGAATAGCAACCTGCGCAGTCGGAATGCCGAGATCATATATACACCAAAGCCCATGATCCCGGAGGACAACTTACTCACTACCCGTGTCCAGCTATTGTCCCAAATGGCCGGGTGGCTAAGCATACGGGACATGGTGGAGGAGTTCTGTGCCACTGGCATCGACCCTCTTTAGGCCAATTGGCATGTGCTGTTCATCACCCAAGACCCTGTAAGAGGGGATTTGCAGCTTGTCTGGGGGCGGCTCCCGAAGATCAACTTCGTTGAGATAGAGCAGCGAGCCAACCACTATCTCGGCCCTTTGATCCAGAAGGAGTGGGAGCTGCTAGGGGAGATGGGGCGCCTTGGGTGGACCAACCGCATTGTGCAACTATATAATGCAGAGGTCGTTCTGCCACCACGGGAGCCGCATAAAGCCGAGGCTCGACATCCCGGAGGAAAGGCGGCTAAAGGTCCGGACGACGATGAGGAGGAGGAAGAGACAGAGGAGGAGGAAGAAGAGGTAGCCACCCCTAGTGCGCTGCGGAAGCAAGTAAAAGTGGTTACCAAGTGTCCTGCAACTCAGAGGGGTGGCGCCGGAGACACGGCACCCGTGCCACGGGGCGCGAAGCAGCTGGCGAAGCACGCACTACACATGAGAGGCAGCATTCGGCCTGACGAGGGCACCTCCAACCGAGGGGAGAAGAAGAAGAAACGGTCTGGGGCCACCGAAGGTGCATCCTCGCCCATGCCGAAGTCGTCTAAGCGCCGACGTCTCCGCAAACAATACACGGAGACTGTTCTGAGACCGGCGACCCCGAGCGAAGCAATGGCCGACACGGACATTGTCACCGCCGCTCCGAACTAGACACCACCGGCGACCCCACCCCCGAGCGCAGCGAATGCCGAGAGCCTGCTGAATGTGTTGGTGGGCGTTGTTCCTGATAGGTCCGTGAAGAGGCCGGAGGGGGGTTCTGGCGGCTTTGCGTCACCTTTGCCCCAGTCCCCCGGCATCCTCATACCGTCCTTGGACTTCGGCGCCGACAGCCCCTCAACCTGCACAGGTAGCCCAGGCCACTAAGTTCTTCGCTCTACCCTTGTGCACTCTGGTCTATTGTTTTAACAATTCGCTTTCTTGTTTTTTGACAGGACAACATGGAGGTAGCACTAAAGACGCTCCCGACCCATGCCACACCGAAGAAGTGGTGATCAGCGCTCGCTCTAGCTCTGAATCCGAGAACAAGAGCTCCGGATCGCATAGCCAGAGCAGCGGTTCGATCGGAGGCAGCAAGGCCTTCGGGGAGGATGAGGAAGTGGAAGGGGAGGAGCGCCAGGTTGAAGACATCAGCAGCGAGGAGGAAGAGGAAGAGCAAGAGGAAGAGCTCCCCATGATACGCACACAGAAAGATGGTCGCGGCAAAGGTTTCATGGGCGTGCTTCCTTCGGGTGTACAACCAAGGGATGTCGGAACATCCTTGCGCGCAAGCGACTTCAGCAGTCACCCTGAGGCCACAACGGCGCTGGGGTACACATCACAAATGCTGGACCTGTGCGACAGTGAAAAAGCGCTCGACGACGTTGACGCGACGACTGCCATCATCTACTTGGCTCGCCTTACCGCGCAGGTATGCGATGTTCTAAGGCTTATTATTCTTAGCCAAAAATATTACTGCTAGCTTCTAATCTGTCGTGTGTTTGCACAGACCGCCCAAATGTGCCGGCATCTCGAGGCCAAGTTGTCCCCGGAAGCGGCCCTTGTGGAACTAAAGAAGCAACTGGCCAAAAGCCAAGCACAAGCCCAGTCATCTGCCGCGGACCGAAAAATAGCTCAGGACACACTCTTGGAGGCTGAGAAGAAAATTCAGCAGGTCACCGAAGAGGCGAAGAAAACTACCAAAGATCTGGGGAAGCAGCTGGAGGTTCTGTGCAAAGACAACCAGACACTAGGAACCGACAACGTGGCCCTACACAGCAACAATCAGAAGCTGACCAGGGCTTTAGAACATGCATCCGTTTACATCGAAGAATCTGAAACAATGAGCCAGGGCCTGTTCGGCTTAATAACACAACTGCGCAAGTTCTTCGCTAGAATGGGGCTAGCCTCCCGGGAGCCAGGGCATGCCGAGGGGGAGGGTATAAAAAGCATCAACTGGCTGAGCAAGGGCCTCGACCGTGCTAAGGATGGTCTTCGGTCGTACGACACTATCTGCGCTCGGATAGGCTGGACGGCGGCCTACTCTACGCTGGAATCACTAGCCACTCCTCAGCGCACAGAGATTCGTGAGGCTACGCACCAGTTGTTGTCCCGGTGCCAGGGGAACCACGCCGAGTACAGCCAGCTATAGGAACAGCAAAGCCCAATCGGTAATGTCTTGGGGCGGGAGTTTTGGCAGCCCCTTGGCAACGATCTTGCCAAAGCCCTTGCTCGCGAAGCAGCTGCTCGCCAGGTTACATCCGCCCCCGTCGCTGATAACACCCTAGTTTCTGGTGGACAACGGGAACCTGGCCCGTTGGCTGGTGGTGCGGATGGCACCACCACCGGAGCCCCTGGCACTTCAGGCCACGACGCCGGTTCTACTATTGGTGCCTCCACTTCTGCTGCTCCGGGCTCCGGCACCGAAGAGCCCCATGACCGCGAGGCACCTTCTGCGGCCGCTCCGGAGATCCAGGTGTGAGCTCGCCCTTATCTAAGGCCACCACACCTTCTAGGCTAGCTAGCACTTGGCATGATATGATTTTGTATAGTGGTCGTAAGCGTCTAGCGCTCCGATGGCTTCCCCCCTGTAACTTAGGCGTCTTATTGGAATGAAACTCTGTTCATTATTTACCTAAATTGTCCATTGTACTTCCCCTAAGATTTTTCTTGCTATCATTCTCTAGAACACCCCTTCCGAGGATGCCTCCTCGGTTCCGCCGGACGCCACGATACTGGACATAGCTCCTGTATCCATCAAAGTGCCGGGGGTTGGGGAAGCCCCTGGCGATTACTTGATTCGTGGTGTGCAATGGTGGCGTTGGAAGCGTGAACACCCCGAAGGTAGTTTTGCGGAACTCCTGTCCTCTATTGATGAGGAGAACGAACGCATTAAAGAGGCATGCATGTGCGTGTCCCCGGAAGAGCTGCTTCATCGACGCATAAGCCGTGACGCCCGAAAGGCAAGCGGCAGCACTAGGGCTGAACCCCTTGTTTTGTTGCCAACGCCAAAGGCAGAGCCCATCGAGGTTTCCAGCGGCAGCTCAAGTCCGTCTCATGGTGATGCCTTATCTAGCAGCTCGTCCGACCTGGACCTGGAAGCTCTCCGGCAAGCGGCGCAAACACCCTTCGGCCGCTTGCAAATTATTGTCGACTTGGAGCGACGCCGCCGGAGCATAGCACAAGGCCGTCGCCGGATGGAAGAATCGAGTGCCGCACTCGACGCTTTGGCCGAACAGGACCGCGAGTTATCAGAGATGCTTAGCGAATTGAAGCGGTTGCCTTAAAGAGAGTTGCCTGGTGCAGGGACCTCGGGCCCCTTAGCGTATCGGGCCCTCAGGCCGTTGTATATTTAACGCCTTTGGGCTCCTGTAAACCTCCCGCCTTTGGGCAGATTTTGTATCTCCCTGCCCTCGAGCTTGTGTTGTATTCAAAAAAATGGCACATTGGTTAAAATACAAAATTACGCCTATGTGTGAAGAAGTGGCAAACTATATACCAGCTGCTACTCTGCGTGCCAAGTGCCTCCTCAGGCCTTGGCAAGCTTCGAACCGTAGTTGTTTGACATCGGGCCCGTGTCGCACCCGGCTTTCTGGGCTTACCCTTCCGGAGCATCGGACCGCAGTTGTCCAGCATCAAACCGTAGTTGTTTGGGTGATGGCCGTAGTTGCCACTATAATACATGATTTGTCCTCTCAGGGACCGTTAGGCCATAGTTGCCATTATAAGGACGAAAATTAACATAAGTAACATCATATTACCTCACCATGTGCCCGAGGCTCTTACATGCTTGCGTTACTGACCTGTCGAACGCTTAACCAAACTGTGCATCACCACAGGGCAGCTACGGACACAAAACAGAATAAGCGGGACGCAGCCCGAAGGACTCCACGGGACACAGCCCAGAACAACTTCTTAACACACAGCCCGAACGGCTCCTCGGGATGCAGCCCGGAACGACATTTTAAGACACAGCCCAAATGGCTCCTCGGGACATATCCCGGGACACACTAACTAGGTGAAGCATGGCATCAGGAACACACATGCTCGACACCAACTTTTAATACACCAAAACAGTAATGACGACTATGAACACGACTGACTGCGCCCTACACATAGAAACGCTTCAAAGCATCGGCATTATAAGTGTGCTGCATTGGGGAGCCATCCAACTCCAACAGATGATAGGCCCCCGGCCTGTTTGATCGGTGTACGATGAAGGGACCCAACCACTTGCTACACAAATTGCCGACGCTGATTGGGTTAGGGTTGCGCCGAAGGACCAAGTCACCAGGTGCAAACTCCCTAGGATGAACTTTGCGATTGTATGTTTTCTCAAAGGATGCAATGTACTTGCACAAATTAGCCACTGCATGCATATGCACTCTAGTATATCTTATGCCACATCATCTTCGCTGGCATGAGGCCTGAGTGAGCACAAAGATCCAATGCGTATTTCCTCTGGGGTGACTGCCTCGGCTCCGTATAGCAACCGAAAAGGTGAGAAACCCGTGGACCTTGCAGCAGTTGTCCTGATAGACTAGAGAATGTTCGGCAGCACCTCAACCCATTTACCCTTCAGTAGGCCAACCAGTGAACAAGAGATCACGAAAAAGAGCGTACCATTCATCCGCTCCACAGACCCATTGGCCCTCGGGTTAATGATTGAGATTTCACATTTCCTGACCCCCAAACTAAGGCAATATTCTTTGAATTCCAGCCCCTTGAACTGTTTACCATTGTCCATAGTTAGCTCTAGCGGGACCACAAAGCGACAGACCACATTCTTCCAGAAAAACTTTCGGACGTTGCTAGCTGTTATCTGAACCAATGGTTCAGCTTCCACCCATTTAGAGAAATATTCTATGGCCACCACAACAAACCTGTAGCCCCCCGGAGTCGTAGGCAACGGCCCCACAATATCTATTCCCTATCGAGCGAGTGGCCAGATTGGAGGAATTGGCTGCAGGACTGTGGTAGGTAGGTGGGACTGACGGCCCATCCATTGACAACCAGCACAAACCCTTACCAGGTCTTCGACATCCCGTACAGCAGTAGGCCAGTAGAACCCCTGGCGAAACACCTTGGCCAACAGCGCCCTCGGGGCCAGGTGTGACGAACATAGACCCTCGTGAATTTCCTGCAACAGACTTTGCCCCTCCAGCCGGCTGAGACAACGAAGCAGAGGGGCACAGACGCCCCCTTTGTATAGGATGTCATAAACAATAATGTACCCCCGACAATGATGCAATATCCTTTGCCTCTCCTCTCTGTCATCAGAAACATATCGCCCTTTGAGGCAAGCCCAAATGGGTGCCCGCCAATCCTCGGCCGTAATGGCCAAAACCTTTCGACTTTTTGCCTCTAGTGCCATTGCTGGTTCGCTCATGACCTCATGAAGCACATCCACGACAATCGGGCGTTGCAAGCTGCAGCCTTAGCCAAGGCATCTACTTCCCCATTCTCGGTACGACGAATGTTACGAACTTCAAAACCCAAGAAGTACCTGTCCATTTCCCAAACTTTACCAATGTATCTAGCCATCTCCGGATCCTTTGCTTGGTACCCTTTTGCTAATTGAGCTGAGGCCAACTGAGAATCACAGTAGATAACCAGCCTTCTAGCCCCTAGGGCTCGAGCCTGCTAAAGGCCCAACAGTATGCCTTCGTACTTCGCAGCATTGTTCGTTGTTTGGAAGGCTAATGAGGCCGAGAACCGCATGGTTTGCCCCCCGGGTGATGTAATAACTGCAGCACATCAAGCACCGGAGGCCCCCCAAGCATCGTTGGTATATACTGTCCAGATCGGGTCTTCGGGAATGGACTGAGCTACTTCTTCAGCTTCTCCATGAGGCGCCCACTCCGCCACAAATTCCGCCAGCACCCCCGATTTGATAGCTTTGTGAGCAACGAAGGAAATGTTATATTGAGCCAACTCCGCTGCCTATTTCAATACAGCACTGGAGGCCTTATCATTTGTCAAGACATCTCGCAGCGGGTATCTGGTGGGTATGGTAATAGCATGATCATCGAAATACTGTCGCAGTTTTCGTGAAGCCATAACCACAGCATACAGCATTTTGTGCACCACAGTGTAGTTGCAACGTGACACCGTTAATGTTTCGGATATGTAGTACACCAGCAATTGTTGTGCTGCATCACCGCCCTACGGCGCTTCATAGACCAACACTGCACTCACGGCCTTCGGTGCCATAGCGATGTACAACAACAGAGGAGCCTTCGGAGGTGGTGGCTTGAGAGTGGTGAGCTCGACAAGATATTGCTTAAGTACCTCGAATGTTGTCTGCTGCTCTTCTCCTCATGTGAATGCCCGAGGACCATGAAGCGCTTCGAAGAAAGGTAAACTCTTTTTAGCCAAGCTAGAAATAAATCTGCTCAAGGCTACAACACGGCCAGTGAATTTCTGCAACTCTCGCGTAGAGGTTGGAGGCTGCATATCCATGATTGCCTTAATTTTTACTGGATTCACGTTAATTCCCTCCTTCGACACCAAGTAACCCAACAACTTGCCCGAACGTACCCCGAACATGCATTTCGCTGGGTTCAACCGCATGGCGACACGCCGAAGGTTGGCGAATGTTTCCACCAAATTTGCCACATGATCCCCTTCCTCAACACTTTTGACAACAATGTCATCAATATAGGTTGCTGCGTTACGGCCCATCTGTGTCCCCAACGTGGCCTTAACGATACAAGAGAAAGTTGCACCAGCATTCTTCAATCCGAAGGGCATTCGGTCGTAACAATACATCCCTCCGGGTGTCTGAAAGGCCGTCAAGGGCTGATCCTCAGTAGCCAGCCAAACCTGGTGAAACCCTGAGTAACCGTCCAAGAAACTCATTAACACACACCCTATTGTGGCATGTACCAACTGATCTATACGCGCCAGCGGGAAGTCATACTTTGCGTAGGGCTTGTTCAGAGTTGTAAAATCGATGCACATGCGCCACTGGCCATTCGGCTTCTTGACCAACACAGGATTTGCTAGCCAAGTTGTTCTATCAAAGGGCCGAACAACATTTGAATCCAACAACTTCTATACTTTGGCCCTCAATATGTTGGTCTTTTCTTCCATCCAAACTCTGATTCGCTGCTTGATTGGGCGTGCATTTGGGTCAACATCCAGCCGATGCTCGGCAATAGATCTGTCGATACCGGGGAGGTCCTGCGGCGACCAAGCAAAGACGTCCGAATTGTTCCTCAAAAACTGCATCAGTTGTGTCTCTAGGGCTTCCGACAACTCCTTGCCAATTAGTATTGTTTCATCTGGCCGATCGGTACATAGAACAACTTCTTTGGTACCCTCAACTGACATGACCTTCGGCACCCACTTAGGAGCTGCCAATGGCTCCACCGCAAGGCCCTTGCCTAGATTATCTTTAGCGATGACATGTATGTGGTGTTGCCTTGGTGAAGTTCCGAATTCCAACCTCCGGGCTTCAACCTGATCCCCGTACACCATGATGACACCCTCTGGTCCAACCATCTTCATGCACAGATAGCCGTGATGAATTATGGCCAAGAACTTATTGATCACCTGTCGACCCAACAAGGCATTGTAAGGATAATTCATTTCCACCACATCAAAACGCACATCCTCCGTCCGATGCCCCCCTAGACCGGAGAACTACACCTAGATCCCGATGCTGCCTATCGCATGAACAGGTTCTCCTCCAAACCCTTGCAGTGGAACCGAAGAGGCCTGCAAGTCTGACCTGCTGTAACCCATTTTCTCAATCGTACTCTAGAGAATGACATCCGCTGAGCTGCCTCCATCAATCCAGACTTTCCGCACATCGAAGCCATTAATATTGACTACCATTACAAACGTGTCGTCGTGCGGGAAAACCATCGGCCTCAAATCAGCCGCAGAGAATGAAATTGGAATATCCATCCAACGAGTGACCCCAACCGGAGGGCATGCAGCCACATGGTTTACCTGTCAAACATGCTCCCGGCGCTACCTCTTAGAAGGGAACTCATGTCCCGAACCTCCCGTGATAGCAAAGATTGTACATCGAGACGCGCCGGGATTTTGTACGTGTTGCATGGACTGCGCCCTCTCCGGGCGATCCTCCGGCTTCAGCTGAGGCTAAGCCGGGAGCTGCTCTACTAGAGGGGCTGGAAGCGCGAGTTGAGCCGTGGGCGGTGGCAATGCTACCATTTGTGGTGGCGGGGCGGGATGGTGGTATTGCAGGAGTGGTGACTGGTAAAAATGTGATGGTGGAGGGTAAAAAGAAGCAGCATGTCTATATTGCGTGTGCAATACCGGCCTATTTTGCTCAGCCTCTCGCCGAACCCTTGCCTCGGATAGCGCTTTAATGTCGGGGCAGTAGTTGGAACTGTGCACGCAACCCGGGTCATGGAACGCACAATAGAAGAGCTCGTCTGGCCGAGGCTGCCTCGGTCCTGGACACGGAGTTGGTTGAGGACCCCGGGGTGCCAACCCTGGGGGGCCCCCATGCTAGAGATTGCAAACCTCTCGTCGAGTGAACCCACGGCCTGGTGCGCCCTGATTCGGACGCCAACCCCCAGCAATCATGCTCTGCCCTCGTCCCATCATCCCACCTGAGTTCACCTTCCGACGCTCTTCTTCCTCATCTTCTTCCACCCGAACCTGCCCCTCTAGAATGCTTAAAAGTTGATCCAAAGTCTGAGGTTGCTTCACCCGAATTGCACTTCTGGCCGCTCCTATCCGGAGCCCCTTAGCCACAGACTCAATCACTGTGGCTTCATGGATATCGGACACTTGGCATTTCAAGTGTATGAACCTTCGGGTGTAATTGGCCAGCGTCTCTCCTTCTCGTTGCACACATGCAGCCAAATCCAGGGCACCCATTGGCCTGGCATGATTTCCCCTGAAATGCACAGAGATGCCCTCCTTGAGCTGCGCCCACGACCGAATACTCCCTGGCGCTAGCTTGGCATACCAAGTGCCAGCTATTCCTTCCAAGGCCAGCGGAAAGGCCTTGGCCTTTACTGCATTGTTTCCTCCGGCGGACTCCACAGCTGTTTCGTATCTCATAAAGAATTTCCTAGCGTCAGAGGTCCCTACAAACGTGGGCAGTTTTACCGAAGCCAGCCTCGCGGGCCACTGCACCGCCTGCAACTTAGCTGCCAACGGAGAACTAGGATCCGCTGGTTGCACCGGGTTAAGGCTTCCGGTTGAATGTGCCCTTGCACCGTCTTCGCGAAATTCCTCATACCCTGGAGCCTGATCTTCTGGAATCCGTCCCCCCCCCCTTACGTAGGACCTCCAACTGCCTGCCCAACTGCTCCTGCCGCCTCTTGGCCGCCTCAATCCTCTGAGTGCAATCAGCTTCCTGCTGCTCCAAGTTCCACAAGGCCTGTGAGCGCAACATCTGCTCTTCGGCTACCCTTCTCTACCTCTCAACTTCCTGCTCCATGAGCCTTACATTCTCCTCTTCCCGCATAGCATCTTCTTGCTACTTCCTGATATGCTCCTCTGCCACCCGCCTCGCATACTCCGCCTCCTCTCGCGTGAGTTGCCCTTCGGTGACTTCTCCTGCAGCTACATCCCCTTGCCCACCTTCATTTACATTGTTGGACGCCTCTTCAACAAACCCCTCGACCTCTTCCTGGATCGGGCGCCCTCCGGCTACCGCGGACGTCTCCGCCCGGACCACTTCCACAGCTGCCCGACTTCGGGTTGTTGTCTGCTACGATAGGCTCAAAGCAGGTGGTCTCTTGCCTCCAGCCATGCTACGCGCTTTGACGTTTGCTCCCCACAGACGGCGCCAGCTGTTGTGGTTACAAGTCTAGAACAAACTCGTATAGGGCGAGTCGAGGGTCAATAGAGCCAGAGGCCCCCCCTCGGTCAAGCTAGGATAGGAAGGAACAACTCAGTGCACCAGCCAAGTACCGAAGGGCGGGAGAGGGCGCCCTTCAGCTAACGAACTTTTGGTATTATCTGGTCAGAATAATACAAGAAGGTTCTGATCAGAGGCCTCTATCCCGTCGCCCAGGGGTGCAGGTGAGCATTTATAGATCCATGCTCACCTGCCCTCCAGGTGTGTTTACAGACATGCCCCGATTCTTACATCACACACCCTACTACTTGAGCTAGGGGTATTCCGGTACTTCAATCTCCATCCCGTACATGCCCCCGGTTGTCATCCTCTGGCGCTTGCGCCTGGGGCCCATCGTGTCATACAGCCTTCGGCCGTACTGGCCTTCGGGCGCCTACCGGGCCGAAGGTCCTCTGGGCCATTACCCCAGCCGGGCCTTACTTCTTGCTGTTGGCTGTCTTCTCGCCTTGGGGAGACTAAGGGGTGGGCTTTCCCCCAACAGATATAAATATGAGAGGGGAGCAACCCCACGGATCAACTCGTATTACATACTCACCAGAACAAAGCCCTAAAGGCAAAAGCTATGGAAGGCGGCGTGTCGGGAAGCAATCAAGGAGGCGCCGATCAGCGCGACAATGGAGTCGATCAGCTCGGCGGCGAATTTCTGCAACTTTCTGAAATTTGGTCCAAGGACGAAGTTGACAAAGTATTGACGCCAACACGAGATGATCGGTTGGTCTGGTCAGATCTGAGGAAGAAGTTCATGAAGGAAAGCGAAGCTGACGCATGGAACACTGACAAGGAAAAGATGGACAATGAACTTCGACAGATTATGAGGAGAGTTTTGTTGCGTAGAGGAAAATCTATAGGACCTATCGGAAGTGAGGTCGTTTCTCAAAGGTACACCATGGAAGGTCTTCTTGATCTTGCTAAGCCTTTGTCATATGAAGATTTCTTGTGTTTTGAAAGATTATTGACTAAGCAAGAGAAAGAGGAACTAGATGAAGAGAGCGCTCTCACAATCCATAAGTGTCAGCTTTATAGCGAACATGATATGACTGCCAAGTATGAACTCCAGGTGCACAAAGAAGCCGAAGAAGCCATGTACCAGTTGGATGCGGAAAAGGATCTTCAAGCTAGACAAGATGAAGCCTCTCCCAGGGTTCTTCCCGATTGGGAGGGTTTTCAAGAAAACAAGATTCATAGGGATAGTTGCATTGAAGGTTGCAAGTGTCTCTTTTGTGCTAAAGATCTTTAACATAAGGTTGAACTCCAATTGGCAGAAGATCCAACCTTCATACCTAGAGAGGTTGTATATGATGATGGCTATCATGCAGTTCCTGGAGGAAATACACCTAAGGAGATTAATGATGAAATTTTACGAAGCCAGCAAAATAAGGGGATTCGTGACTATAACCTGGAACAATTGGCAGAAGCCGCCAGCTGCGCCGATCGGCGCAACAATGGAGCCGATCGGCGCGAACTGAAGATGGGTGAATTTATTGATCTGACGGCTCTGCCAAGTGAAGACGAAGAGCCTGCTGCAAAGAAGTGTAAGGCTACACCAGAGGTTCGCAAATCTGCTAGACTATCAGGTAAGCCAATTCAAAGGTATTCTGAATGGGATAGCGACTTTGACACGTTAGATTGTTTGGAAAATTTGGAGAGTGGTCATCCTAGTATGTCTGTAGATGCGGGAGATGATTCTGATATGCAGAGAAGCTCTGGAAGTCCTAAGTTTGAGAATTGGGGAACATTTGCAGAATGTAACAATGACAGGGCGGCAGGAACTTCAGCAAGAGTTAATGGTAATGCAGAGGGAAGCGGAGAGAATCGCAATGAAGAAAGAACACCACCGCGCCAATCGGCTCAGCCATTGCGCCGATCAGCTCAGAGGGGTTTAAACAGTGTCTCCCCCTATAGTGTTGAAAATCATAGTCTGCAACCACCAGTTTGTTGTCCTGTCTGCCGTCGGAATATTGAAAGATTGTACCAAGACAGGGATCGTGCCTACAGGCATCAAAGGAATGTGGATTGGAGAATCCATGATGCAATCGAGATGAATGAAGCGGATTACACTTTTCTCATAAGAAACATAAGACGGATTTTCCGAGTCTTGAACAGGCATGGTCTCCATGATTAGTTGAGTTTCTTCTCTTGCAATGAGGACATTGCAAATTTTGAGTGTGGGGGAAGGGCTTCCATTAGTCATGGTCTTTAAGTGTTTTTAAGTTTAGTTTTGTTTGTTTTTCTTATTAAGTATACTTAAGAGAGTCATGAGTGATGTTGAGTGTTGCTTTAAAAGTCTTTATGTAGTTTGAATCATTGCATTGTCTTTAATAACATTAGTGTCGATTATCAAATTGAAAGTGCCCCATATTATTTATCTTATCTTTTTGATGATTGATCGGTCGATTACTTAAATTAGTTGGTTACCACTTAACTTTTAAGCTTTGAATTTGTGAAAACTTCTTTTGACTCTTCCGAAGCCAAAGCAAAAGCAGGGTCTGATATGCCTACATAAGCCAAGTGAATGAGAGCAAGCTACACTTTTGAATTAATTGAATTGTAAGTAACTTGTCAACTCTTTGCTCATGATTTTGACCAAATTAGGAATGGATGATCTAGTTGTTTACCTCTGTATTTCTAGCAATTCTAATCCATATAAATTCCTTGCTATCATGTAAACCATAAGTCTTTGCTTCTGCCTCCTCCTTGTCACACTCGGTTCCAACGACCGAAATCGAATGCATCTGTATGCGTGCCCAGGAACAAGTTTTCACGCACACAGGACAATTATTGTGATAAAAGAACAATATCTTTATTAAATTGATAACTTTATTACAAAGGTGACTCGTAGGTCAAAAGTAAAATATTGGATTGCAGTGGAATAAACTAAGTGTTGGCGTCCTTCAGCTCCCATAGGAAGTCGACCGGAAGACCGCAGGCCTAGAGCTCTTCTCCATTGTCTTCATCGTTGTACCATCCTTCTCCTGTAGTTGAGCAGCAATGTGGTATATAGCAAGGGTGAGTACATGTCATACTCAGCAAGTGGGGGAAAGATGACATGGGGCTATAGATAAGGAAGGCTTAATAAGGATTATTGCATGAGCTTTTAATTTCCTAAGCATCCTAATTACTAGGTGGGGTCATCCCAACCATTAATCCATAGGGTACTATTCAAACCAAGTCCGAACCATCCAACCATCCAAACCATTCCAACCATTCCGACCCATAACCAACTAATCTTGTGAGGATTCCAGGCCGCTCTTGACCGTGAGAACAGCTATCATGATAGTTTGATACTCTGCAGAGTTTATACCACTTTACCCACAAGTCGTGATTTCATCCCCTGTTGCCAGGTGGACTAGAGTCTCCATGTTGCCATGCCGGCCAAGCACTAGCACACGTCCTTAGGTGTGCGGCCAGGAGATCACTACATGGCTTTTCTAAAGGGTCTCCCAATACATGCTAGCCACTAAGGTTCCACTCCCGTCCATAAGTGATAGCCCATCAACAAGCAGCTCATCACCCAGAGCCCCCTCTTGAGCCATTCGGATACAAGGACAGTCCTCTTGACTTCCATTTCCCGCTCCACCAAAATGCTGCACCGACACTGGGAGAACTCCTAATTAATCAGGCAAGCTGTTCCATAGCAGCCTTGTGATGGCACTGTTGCCCTGGGTTATCGCTCCAAGAACCGGTTCCTAGGATCTACAACAAGCCAACCACCACCAACCAAGTGCCCACGGCACCACATCCATTCCATCCGGCTTGCATAGATCCCTAAGTCCATGTTGCTAACAGAAACTACCATTCCATCCATGAAGTGACACAGTTCATTAATCAAGGTTAATATTAACCCAACATCCCACAAGCAACCTAAGCATTATCTACCCACAACCAACCAACTAGTTCAAGGCGACAAGAAAACGGATAAAGCAATACTAGGGAAACCCTAACAATAGGTACACATTCAATTGACACAAAGATGCATTTCTACAATAAATGTTATAATAGGTACAAGACGCATCAAGGACACTTGTCGTAAAAGATGTTGCTGCTCTATGACTACCGATTGTCCGACTTTATCTTCATGATTCCTTCTCCCATTTTCAAGCACACACCTATTCACACACATCACTAATAAACATACATGCTAAGGATAATATGCCACAACAGGGACTAATCACGAGATATGAAATGGGGCACAAGGAGCTCACCAAGGTTTATGCAATGGCGGGAAACCTCGTTCGCACGGGTGATGGTGCAAGGTGGATAACAACATGGCATCGAGTGATGATGTCGGCATCGACGGTGTCTCAATGATATAATGGTGGAATCCTGTAGAACGCATAATGATGAACTTTGGTGGAGTGATTTGTCATAGACGGAGTCAAAAGAAGTAATGGCAAACCGATTACAGTTGCTACTGTGATTTTAGGCGTGGCTGAAGAGACATTCATGCAAAGACAAGCGCGTTCCTGGAGATTGGCTGCAAGAATAAAGGAACTAGTTTAACAGTCATATAAAAATACATCAGGAACATGATCTAGAGATGCTGAATTGGACGGGGCGCAAACTGGAAAACAGATCAAGGGGCTGAATCGTGATGAACCTTTGTAGCAGCAGTTGACACGCCAACTATGTTCCTGGGAGAATATGAGATAATCTCGAATAATCCTCTGGTGGACATGGAAAGGACGTGTGGGAACACGCTCTGGTATGATGCCTTCTTTCGGAAGATCAAAAGTTGGCTTAGAATCATTGGGGGAATTCCAGTCGTGCGCCTGAACACGACCAGAACACAAATCAGCGTCCCTGTGCAGACATCATGACAAACACATGCGCTTTCTGAACTATAGGTTACTGGTCTAAAGAAAATAATTGAACATGAACATTTGTAGGTGTCGGAAACATGGCTGGGACAAGGTTATTGCATGAGGGATTCACCTGAATGAGGGATCGAGTGGCTAGATTGTGATGAGGTCGTGCAGCGGCAGGTCAAGTGCCAAAGGCGTTCCTAGAGGCATCAGGACAGATCTTAGCATATGCTTTGGTCAAGACGATCATGACTTCCTAGAACACATTGTGGATATTATTATGTATCAATGACACATTAAGATTGGGAGAAATATTAGAGGAATTACCGATGCACGTGTTGGATGCGCCCAGAACAAAGAGCAGTCGTCATTCAAAACATGATCCTGCTCACATCATTGCTCCTATGGCCATGAATTTTGGATATGTTGTAGGCTGCATCAAGGTGCATATCCTGGTAAACTTTCGTGATGTTTTGTTGGCTGGATCAATGGGAACATGGATTGGAATTTGGGGCGTTGTGGCTGGACACACCGATGGCAAGAGTTGAACTTGATGCTTATGGATGGGAATGAAGGTGAGGGGGTAAGGGAGCTCGTGAGCCAGGCAAAGGGGCGTCCAGGGGTAACTTTAGAGGCCTAGGATGGGGAGAGGAAAGGGTAGGGAAGGGAGGGGAGGGGCCAAGAGGCACACAAAACTGCCAGCCATAAATGGTGGCCATCATGTTGATTGTTTCATCTCCTTTTTGGTGGGGATTGATAGATGAGCTAGTGACCAACAAAAATTCCTCATTAAATGGTATGTGGGTGATGTTTATTTGACCACTAGCATGAGCCTAGTTTGGTGCATGACCCATGGGAACA
Organism: Eleusine coracana subsp. coracana; assembly: GCA_032690845.1. Classification (NCBI taxonomy): domain Eukaryota; kingdom Viridiplantae; phylum Streptophyta; class Magnoliopsida; order Poales; family Poaceae; genus Eleusine; species Eleusine coracana. The sequence goes on from CM064424.1 coordinate 14,464,271, forward strand.
AATGAAAACGTCGAGAGGAAGTGAATGAACATGATGTTGTCAAGTTGGACATTGGGTGTAGTTGGAATACTAGCATAGTATAGATTTTGTTGGACTTGGTATGAGCAAGACCAAGAAGAAGAGAAGACTCATAGACTCACAAGGATGGATGTATTCACGAACAAGTTTTTGTAGTGTGCGGGTTCGATTGGGACAACATGTCGGACAAGGTTTTGAGTTGGCTATTGATCGTTAGGTTAGTTTACGCTTGATGGGAAGAGATATTAAGCAAAGCAAGGAAAATCATGGTGTGGGGAAAAATGCCACTTAGTGTTTAGATAATCATAAGGTTATGGGAAAAAGTGATGTGTGGAAGGGTTCGGCTGAGGATATTATGAGGGTTATGCCTTTTGAGTGTCAAAAAGACTCACAACCCAAATTCAGAAAATATGGGGTGTGACAATATAACCTATATTCTCAATAAAGAGAGGATTCAGAAAACATTTGCTACTGGTGCAAGACAGAAATTGCCGATCATACTGGGAATAGAATAAAGAGGAAGAAAAAATAAAAAATAAATAAATATATAGACTGCATCGATCGACGCAGCTGTGGAACCGATTGGCGCAGATAAAAAAAGAAGAAGAGAGAAAAAAAAGGGAGACAAAGCGAAAAATTATTCCCTGAGATGCAGCAAGATTATCAAAGAAAGCAGCTTTCTGATTATCTCTTACTCTTTGCCATTGTTCTCATTGAAACCTTTTTCTTTAGATCTCCTTTGTTCCTCTTCTCTGTCATTAAAATTTCTTTTCCTAGAAAATCCTTTCTTAGTGGGCATGATTGAGCACATTGTTGACATGGTTAGCTTTATGGTTTAATTAGTTATATAGCCCTTCAAGATCCATATACAATCATTGATTAGATAGGAGAGGGAAGGAAATACACTTAAGAGATTTAGAGAAGACCAATTGCATGATGCTCAATGCTCAAGATGAGTAAAGAAAACTAAAATCATTTTTGAAAAGGTTTTGTGGTAAGTTGATTAAATTCAAGTATGAAGTACCGATTGGTTTGAAAGAGGGTGAGAGAAAATCTTTGTGGGGCAAGTAAAAATGATAATTGATATTCATTGAAGGAGAGGTGATGTCAATGTTCTTGCTACATATTTGATTTTGTATTGCTCGAGGACTAGCAATGATCTGAGTGTGGGGGTACTGTTGGTGGTTTCTAGTTACCCATTTTATCTACTAAAAAGGGATGTTTTACGTCTTAATTTGGTGGTATTGACTAACAATTCACCCCATATTTGCATATATTTGTAGTTGTTCTGTTTTGGATGTAATTGCAGAAAACAGGTATAAAACAGGGCAATTATGGATAAGGAATCAAAGAGCAACAAGGATGGGCCAGATACAGAGCCGCGCCAATCGACGCGGGCCTGCGTCGATCGGTGTAGGAGGGTAAAAGACAATGAAAAGCATAATTCGGTCCAAGGACAGAGGCCCAGCCCAATACAAATCAAAGTCGATAGAAGTTGACCTAATCTCGCCGGATATAAAAGGAAGACATCTATCAAGAGCCAGAAGAGAGAGGAGAGAGACAGCAATCGTGATATCCAGTTGTTAGAACTAGGGTTTCAGGATATTGGCGGCGATGATTGGTCAACATCAACGAGAACCACCAGAAGGGAGGTCACGTCGATCGACGCGACGGTTGCGCCGATCGGCTCGTGCGCGTTCCAGTGCTATGTCTCACCCTTCTGCTATGCTTAGCAGGAGGATGAGCCAGTAGTCTCATATTCTCTTCTCTGGTGCGGGGATCTGGTCATGTAACTCTCATACTTATTGATACTCTCTTGATGAATTCAATCTATGTAGTGAACTCAATTGTGCATCTATTTCATTAGTGTATCGGCCGGTACACTTCTGCCCATTGCATAGTGCAAGAAACCAGTAGGGAGCTAATAACCTCTGTAGTGACAACCGGGGCAAACAAAACCACCATGTCTTATAGAATATTGGAATCATCATCCGAGTTAATAAGAATAAGGTTGCATGCTAGTGAACCAATCCTAAGGAGAGAATCCTTATTATCATGTTACATCTCTAAATAACATTCATCCACCACTCTCTCACCGTCATCATTCACACCAACCCAACCATTCCAATCTGTTAGTAAGCCTTTAATAGTAATAGTCCCGTTCGTTCCCTGTGGATTCGATAACCTTGGAATACTCTAAGGGAAAAAGAGTACAACTGTACACTGTCCTCTTGCGGTATATAAGTGGGTGCATAATTACGACCAACATGGCTCTGTTTCAGTCCTTCAGCACCATGGGGCTGATACTGCCAGTCAACACAGAGTAGATCGCTGACTTGAGCGCCCTGTACCACACCACACCTGATGCTAGTATTTTGTCCTCCATCCACCCTCCTCCTCCTTCGTGTCCTACCTCCATCATGGTTGGCAATGGCACTTGTCTTCCTGTCACCTTTGTGGGCTCTACTCCTGGTTCTTTTTGTCTTCCGAATGTTCTAGTTGGCCCACAGATGGTTCACACCCTTCTTTCTATTCGCCAATTTACTACTGATAATTCATGTTCTGTTGAATTTGACTCTTCTGGTCTTACTGTGAAGGATTTGGCTACCCGGTGTCCGCTCCTCCGATGTGATAGCGCGGGGGCCCTTTACACCCTTTGCCTTCCTACTTCCGCTTCTTCATCGTTGCCTCCTACTTCAACAGCTTTTGTGACCACCCCGTCTTCCATGACTTGACACCACCGGCTTGGGCATCCCGGACGCGACGTTCTGGCCCATCTCAGTCGTAGTGCAGATCTTCATTGTACTAGGCCTCCTGATGAGTTTCTTTGTCATGCATGTCAGTTAGTTCATCATGTTAGACTTCCTTTTTCTTCTTCTTCTTCGCATGTGAGTCATGCCTTTGATCTTATTCACTATGATTTGTGGACTTCTCCTGTCATCAGTATGTCTGGCTATAAGTATTACTTGGTGATTGTGGTTTATTTCTCTCATTACTCTTGGACTTTTCTGCTCCGTGCCAAGTCTGATACTTTCCCCACCCTCCACCACTTCTTTGTCTGGGTTTCCACTTAGTTTGGCCTCACCATCAAGGCCATCTAGTGTGACAATGGCCGTGAGTTCGACAATCACCCCTCCCGTGACTTCTTCCTCTCTTGTGGTGTTCACCAGCACATGTCATGCATGTATACCTCACCTCAGAATGACAAGGCTGAGCGGATGTTTCGCACCATGAATGATGTCGTGCACACCCTTCTCCTCCAGGCCTCCCTTCCTGCCCGCTTCTAGATCGAGGGACTATACACAGCTACCTACCTTCTCAATCGCCTTCCTTCCACTGCCTCACCTGCTCCCACTCCTCACCATGCTCTTTTCCGCAACCCACCTTAGTATGATCACCTTCGAGTCTTTGGGTGCGCCTGCTACCCTAAAACCTCCGCCACTACTCCTCACAAGTTGGCACCTTGATCGACTTGGTTTGTGTTCCTTGGCTACTCCCCTGACCACAAGGGGTATCGTTGCTTTGATCTCACCTCCCGTCGAGTTCTCATCTCTCAGCATGTCTTGTTTGACAAGTCGGATTTCTCGTACTCTGCCTCCACTACACCCTCTCCTGATCCTGACCTCAAGTCCATTTTTTTTACTGACCCGGTGGTTCAGCCCCCTGTTTCTGTTTACCCTTTCTAGAAGGTTCCCCGACGATCTCCGTTGTGCCACACGTAGCACCGGAGTTCCCTACCGTGCCACGCGTGGCCCCGGAGTCCTCCACCACGCCACACGGGGCCTTGGAGTCCCCTACTACGCCACGCGCGGCCCCGAATCCTGCTGTCGTGCCACGCGCGGCACCGGAGTCTCTGCCTGCGCCACGCACGGCACTGTCACCCCTTCCTGTGCCGCACCAGCCTCCGGGCTTTGTTGCACGCTACGCTAAGCTAGTGCAGGTCTACAAGCGTCGTGTGGCACTAGTACCAGAGCCGATGGTGGCACCATCGCCATCGCCTCTGCCTGAGCCGACAGTCCGCTCTCAAGCTCGCTCTCGGCTCGATCAGGAGGTGTACCACCTGCCTATCGTCCATCAGGATCCTGGACACACTCATCACATGGTCACATGGCGGGCGACGGGCGTCCTCCGGCCTGCGACCCTCTCTACCATCAAGGGGGGTCGGGGGTCTCTCCTGTACCCTCCTCCGTCCATGACACCCTAGTGGATCCTCACTAGCGTCGGGTGATGGAGGAGGAGTACGCGGCTCTCCTTCCCAACCAGATGGGGGACCTCATGCAGTGTCCATCTGGTTGCAATGTGGTCACTGGCAAGTGGATCTAGACGTATAAGCATCGGGCTGACAGATCTCTAGAGCGCTACAAGGCTCCTGGGTTCTTCGGGGCTTCACTCACGGGCCTGACGTGGAGTATGATGAGACTTTCAGTACGGTGGTGAAGCCGGCCACAATGTGCACAGTTCTCTCACTGTCTCTCTCCCGCTCGTGTCCTATGCACCAGCTCGATGTGAAGAATGCATTTCTCCATGGCACTCTGATAGATACAGACTACTGCAGTCAGCTAGCGGGATTTGTGGATTCTAGTCGTCCGGATCTAGTATGCCGCCTCAACAAGTACCTCTATGGCCTCAAGTAGGCTCCTTGTGCGTGGTACTCTCGATTTGCCACGTTTTTGGCCTCGTTGGATTTTACTGAGTGCAACTCTGACAGTTCTTTATTTGTCTATTGCCGGGGCTCTAAGACTTCATACCTGCTGCTCTATGTCGATGACATCATCCTCACCGCTTCCAGTCAGGCCTTCCTTTAGAGTATCATTAAGTCACTATAGCGTGAGTTTGCCATGAAGGATCTGGGTGTGCTACACCACTTCCTGGGCATCACTGTGGAGCCTCGTCCCTCTGGCCTCTTTCTTCACCAGCGGCAGTATGCTCTTGATATACTAGAGCGGGTAGGGATGACTAGCTGCAAGCTCTGCTCCACTCCAATTGACACTCAGGGGAAGCTCTCTACGGATGTGGGTGTCCTGGTTGCTGACCCGAATGCCTACCACAGACTTGCTGGGGCTCTATAGTACCTCACCTTCACCCGGTCGGACATGATATATGCCATCTAGCAGATCTACCTTCATATGCATGATGCTCGAGAGTCACATCTCATTGCTCTGAAGCGTCTGTTGCACTATGTTCATAGCACTGTTGACTACAACCTGATTCTTCACCGGGCTCCCTCCACTAAGCTCGTCGTCTACATAGACACTGACTGGGTTGGGTGTCCTGACACTCGTCAGTCGACTTTCGGCTATGCCGTCATCCTCGGCGGCAACCTAGTCCCTTGGTCGTCCCTCCACCGAGCACGCTCGTCTACTGTGACAACATCAGTGTCGTATACATCTCCACCAACCCAGTTCAGCATCAGCGGATGAAGCATGTGGAGATCGACCTTCACTTCGTTCATGATCGAGTCGCTATCAGCCATGTTTAGGTTCTTCATGTCCTGACCACCTCCCAGTTCGCTGACATCTTCACCAAGGGTTTCCCCTCCTCGACGTTCTCGGAGTTTTGATCCAATCTCAATATCATCAGTGGCTAGTTGTGACTACAGAGGGTGTGTAGGCTTTGTGTGTATTTCTTTCTTGTCCAGTCTTGAACTCTGTTGTGTCGGTAGTTCTGACTGCCGAGGGGGGGGGGGGGGTTAGAGTATATAGAGGTCCATATATTAGACCCATCTATAGGCCCATGTACCCTTCCCATGTACCCTTCTAGGATTTGGAGGAATACAACAATCATTCTCTCCAACACACATGATGAATTTATTTTGTCTCAAATAATGATGTCAGTTCTCAATTGTTAAAATCATTTTTTGTGGAAAATTTTTAGCATTATTAACAACGAAAGCTAATGTTGCTTGCAGGAACATTTTGACTAGATCTGTCTTTCACTAATTTTTAATTGGCGACTAGGGACTTGAATGATTTGTGAGATGGGTGTTGCACCATGTTGTTTGAATACTTTCTAAGTAATTTTCCAGGTGTTTCCTATGTCATACATGACGTTGACTAACTGCAGATTTCTAGCATTCTGCTATTAATCTATAGACCATACTTATGCTTAAGTTGATTTTCAGTCGTTTTTTCTATAAATACTTCTATATTTTTTTTCTTAATTGATGATAAATGAACACATCTTTGTCTGATATGCTTTCCCATTGTTGCAACTGTCATGAATCTCTTGAAAATGATCTGAATTTTGATGCCTTCTTCAATGAGTACGGCACAACAAAAGTTTGTGCCTTGCTTACATACATACATGCAAGGAAATAACTCAGGATGGATCTCTTTCATGTAGATACTTTGCCACACAAGTAAAGTAATCAAAGTTTCACTTGCTGACGTTATACTTTTCTGCTGTTTTTTCTTTAGATCTCGCATCAACTGAACCCTACCATCAAACTTTCATTTAGATCTCTGACCACCACATCTACCAACTTATGGTTTTCTCCTATATTCAGGGTCTATGAAAACATAAAGGTGAAATTGCTCTACAAACGCCGGTATTGTGCTGTGATCTGGATTCTGGATGAAGCATTGCCCACCTATTTTAGCTTTCTTCCCTGACAAAGGAAGTCAGGTATGTACTGAAAGAAACCATTATTTGGGTTTGAGTCGTATTCGAAAGGCAATTTTCTTGTTTGATGCTCTGAACTTTTAGTGTGTACTGAAAAGAATAAATATAATTTTCTATTTTGATCTTGATGTCATGGTATCTAAGGGTCCGTTTGGTGCAGCTCATCCAGCAGCTTATGGTGCAGATTATTGTACTGTAGCTATATTACAATTACTGTACATCAAAGCTGTTTTTCGTGCTGCATTGTCTTGAGGTGAAGCTGTGCCAAAGAGACGCTAAATATGCAAATGGTCAAAATAATCAGATGCAGACCTAGCAAGATCCCATGTCATGTTAGTTTGATGCTGGTAATTAGTGCCTATTTCAGTTACCATCCACAATAAAAGTGTTGGACCTAGCAAAGGTGAATGAAGAAATATTTTTAATCTTTGAGAATTTAGGGCTTGTGATATTTATTATCAGTCTTTGTCGAATAATGCAAAATTCACATTATATTGACTTCCCTTTCAATTTCTGCCAAATATTGTTTTTCCAGATCATTTGGGCTATCGGTACTAATAGACCATTCATTTATGTGCTGGCTAATTAGACATAATTTAATTATTTTAATTAATTATCATTTGAAGCTTTTTTAGCACACCTTATTATTTATAAATATCTACTCATAGGGGAATTCTCTAGGCTTTTATCCTTGTGACCACCTTAGAACTAATTAAGAGCAGATATGATCATTTGTTGAAACACGAAGAATTTGCAAGCATGGACCTTAAAATGATTATGCAGTATGTTAGTTGTTATGCATAACTAACTTGCATGGCAAATAACTTTTAGAATTATTATGCCAACAAATAAACCTTCAATTTAGACGTTAGAACACATAAACATAGGGTGCAATAGTATTGTTGGCAATATACTCAACCTGAAAACAGTTCGGGTCGAACCATATGGTTCATCAAACCGCCCCTGAAATTTCGCAGCGGAGGCGGGCTGGCTTGAACCGAAATCAAACCGGTTCACCTGTTTTTTCGATCCCATCGACCCAAGGATCGAACCGAACCGTCATCCCCAGCCTCTCGCCCTTCGATTGAGCACCGTCGCTTGGCCACCGAGCGTCGTGATTGAACCGCCAGGCCAGCTACTCGTCGTCTTGCAGATCTAATCCTCATCTAGACAGCTTCTGCCACATCAGGCGAGCTCCTGATCTTGGCCTGGGCAGGTTGCCGCCGAAGCGAGGTTCCGCTCATGGATGGAGTAGAGTACCTGATTTGTATGTAGATAACTTGCTCTGCTTTGACATTCTATCCTGATTCACGTGATCGGAGCTTGAATCCTGCTTCTTTTCTGCATATCCCTGTTTAGTCGATTAATTTGATTCTATAGATGTTTGATGTTTGGATAGCATGTTCGAAAGGAGCGGGCCGACCCACGGTTCGTCGGTTCCCACTCAATAGCAGGGGCGGACCGACCCTTGACCCGCTTGTTCGGAAAGTGGATTGCAGGGTCAGGGAATGGGTCGCACCGACCCGAACCCTTCTCAGATTTACAATGTACAATGTACTGGACATTTGATTATTAGAAACTGATGAAAAAAATTGATGATAGATACATGCTCGCAGGAAGCATCTAACTATGATAATATCAACCCCGTATAGCATAAATCATTTCCTACTTACATGTCTTTCAATAACAGTGGGAACATTAGTCTGTCTTTTCACACATATTTTCAGTTCATGATAGATTTATAAAACAATGGTCACGTGTATGTTGCATGTGTAAAAAACTAGTATAATCTCTACAATCTATTAGTTGAGGTGCGGTCGTCCACTTCGTGTCCACAAAGTTAGAGATTGAATCCAAATCGGTTTGTACCATTCATATCAAGTACCAAATTTCAAAAATCATAACTCTCTCATCCAGAGCTTAAATTAAGCAAACTCGGACTTTATATTGTAGCTCTCGAAAATTTCTACAACTTTGGTATTCAACCGAAGTACAGATCCTGCCGTTTAGGTTTACAAATATGCGATGCAAAAGTATTTGTTCTGATTCGGACTTCTCTGCGTAGGTCTCTGTGCGGGACCCATATCTTCTAGCTCTGAAGTCCAAATAATATGATCCACATATGTTTTGAAAAGGTATCGACGAGATTTACAACTTTCGTGTTTTAACGTTTTCCATTGGAGCAAGGTTTCAAGTTTAAAATCGCGTTGCAATGCACTGCTATTTTGTAGACTACGTAAATTAATTTTTCATTTCAGATAACACTTCTAAAATATGGTAAAAAATATTGAAAAAATGTTTTTTATATATAAAATAGTATGCTAAGAAACATCAATAATAATATAAATATGATCTTTCATGTAAAAAATATAAATAATATTGTATATATCTAATAATTCTATTATGTAAATAATTTATATTTAAGTTATAAAGAGTGTTTTGTTTTTTAAGTCCGTAGCAATGCACGGACACTTTGCTAGTAAAATTACAATTGAACAGGAGGAGGGATTAGTACCTCAAAGCTTGGTCCTAGCCAGGTGATGGATCGGATCCATCAACTCACACCAAGGGTTGGCGCACAGGCACAATGTACCGGCGACTACGAGATCAAATGTCGTGGAGGCCTTCTGGAGGATCCTCAGCGCTGTCCATGGGCATTCAGGTCCAGCCCGTCCTCGCCGTGCTCCTCTACATCTTAAATGTCGTGTGCTACTGCTCCACTACCGCCGTTTCTACCACTGCTGCTTGGGCTCGCGAGGGAGCACGCACTACTCCTTGTGGCAAATGGCCGGAGCAATTGCTTTTGGAGGATCCTCTCCGTTGCAAGTGGACATCAATAGGGAGCTCATCAGCGAGCTAGCGGAGATGTGGTGGAGTAGAACATGCAACGGATGTACAATCTCCCTCATGCCCGCACGCATGCGAAGTGGACTCAATGGAAACGGTCATATTTAGACGTGATGTTGCGGGACTCCAAATGGATTGGGTAACCCATGGCAGCGCGCATGCGGCCGGTGACTCGCCAGGGGCATGTTGACGTGTTGCGGCTGCCTCCGAGTTGAAATAAGGGCTTCGGTACCATGCGTATGTCATGTGGCAGTCCGAAATAGTGAGGGTGCATGTCAATGACAGGAGGGCACTGTGATCGATTGGGCAGGAAGGGCGATTCGATCTCGGGGAGGGCAGTGCGATTGATCGGTCGTGCCTTGGTTTGGATGTGACGATTGAAGGGCGTCCGGCAACATGTGGATGAATCAGAAACGGATCAATAGTAGTAGGGAGGCCGAAGCCACGTGTAATTGGACAGCCAACACCAAAATCAACACCAAAAGGAGAGAGGGGCAGACGGAAGGAGTAGAGATTTAGGAGAAAACCCGATTCACACTCAACATAGGAGTACGAGAGAGAGATCCTCTTGATTTGAGTGACGTGTCAATTTAGTTCCAATTAGTAGGCTTGATTCATACTTAACACTAGCAAAGTATACGTGCGTTGCTATGGACTTTAAAAAACAAAGCATTTTTTATAATTTAAATATAAATTATTTATATAATATAATTATTAGATATATATAATATTATTAATATTTTTTACATGAAAGATTATATTTGTATTACCGTTAGTGCTTCTTAGTATATTATTTTATATATCAATAGTAACAATTTTATCACTATTTTTTACCATATTCTAGAAGCTTTATCCGGACGGAAAAATTAATTCACAGATTCCAGAAATAGCACTGCATTATAACATGATTTTAAAATTAAATACTTGCTCTAGTGGAAAAAGTTAAAACACAAAAGTTGTATATCTCATTGAGACCTTTTCGAAATATATATGGCTCACATTATTTAGACTACGGAGGTAGGAGATATAGACCCCGCATAGTGACCTATGTAGGATCTCGACTTCTATTAAATACCAAAGTTATAGAATTTTTCGAGAGATACGAGATAGAGTCTGAGTTTGCCTCATTTGAGCTCCGGACATAGGAGTTATAATTTTTGAAATTCGGTACTTGATATAGAAGGTATGAAACCGATTTGGATTCAATCTCTAACTTTGTGGATACGAAGTGGACGATCGTACCTCAATTAATAGATTGTAGAGAATAGAAGTACGAGAGAGACCCTCTTGATTTGAGTAACGCGTCAAATTAGTTTCATTTAGTGGTTATTTTAATCCAGATAGTATGAGGGTGTTCGTTTCCTTCAAGAGCTAAAATTTAGCTCCTAAAATTTGAGCTAAACTTTAGCACTATTTGGAATACTAAAGTTTAGCCCTACTTTTAGCCCTTTTCTTCTCTGGAGCTAAAGTTTAGCTCTACTTTTAGCCTTTCTGTTTATTTTCCTAGAGCTAAAATTTAAACTAAAATTTAGTTTTAGCCCTTTAACCCATATAAACGAACATCCCCTGTATATGCCAAAATTAGGCAGGGCGCAAGCGCAACGCGGAGGACTGAAACCGGAGGTCGGTCGGTGCAGCTTCTTGACGTGCCTCCAATTGGTCGTCAGCTGCTTCCACACCACCGGGCAGGCTAATTAACGCCCGCGCTGGGAGGCCAAGTTCCAGCCCAGACCCGGCAATCCATGATTTTTTTAAAAAAAAGTTTCACCTCCGGTAACTTTTCTTTTATAGAACCTTTTCTAGAAAACTTCTAAAAAGTTTTTATTCAAACTTTTGGCGAAGCTTTTGATCAAAATTTTACATAACATTTTTTTTGTCAAAACTTTAGTCCAGAATTTTGGATGCTCTTTTTCACAAAGTTTTGAACCTGTTGGACGTGCCCGTCGACTTGCTTGCGCGACGTCTGCTGCCTGCACTATTCGGTGATGTCAGTTGGTGCGTCTCCATCACTTTGCCTCACCTCCTTGGCCGTGGAGACATAACGGGAGGGGACTACAGTGGGTGTGTTTGGTTGTTTGATCGGGCCTCGTGGCCAAGTCCATCTCATACAAGATGTGCTTTGCAGCCTGGCCCGACAAAAACGTTGGAATCGGGCTTCGCTCGCGAGCCAGGCTCCGCCCGTGCTCACGTGCTGTCACGTGACCATTCGAATCACCGCCCTGTTGAAATCCTGACCGCTACAACTTCCGCCCCCATGGCTTGAACACTGACGTCGTCGCCACCGCCGCCCCTCGCCACGGCGCCCAGCTCGAACGTCGCCCCCGCCATCCCCTGTCACGGATCACGGCTCGAACTCCGTCACCGCTGCCGCTCAACTCAAGAACCTCCACAACCTCAAAAAAGAAGACTCAAGAACCTCCACAAAGGTGCGGATCGGATCCGATTGTCGTCCGCCCGTCCCATTGCAGTCCCTGTATAAGGTGAGGAGGTCGGCGTCGCCGGAGGAGCCCAGCGACAGAGGGAGGAGCGCAACAAGATTTTGAGGGAGTTTATCAGGCCGGCAGCCACTGGCCACCCGCGAATGCGAAGCAGCGGGAAGAGGCCGACGTACGGGTGCTTTGTCCCACACAACGTCGTTCCTGTTGCAGCTGTGCATGCGGCACACGAGCGAGGTCAGCAAGGAGGAGGCGCTCGCCTGGGACAATACGCTCGATGGGGAGGAGCGGCTGGTCCCTAGTCCATAACAGCGACGATGGAGGAAGAGTGGACCGTGGCTGTCTCAGTTACGTTGGTGAAGTCACCCATACAATGCAGACAGGGTAACTCTATCGTTCTCACACAGCTATCCAATCACAATCTCTTTGGAACCTGGCTTGCTTGTGAAATCAACCAAATATCATGAGTTGCATCACTGAAACCTGGTCTCCCTCAGCCTTGGCTCCGTCCTCCGGCCAGGCCCGAGCTGCCCCAGGCATCCAATCACGCCCGATGAGACTCGACAACGTCACGTGAGGATGATGCGACAACAACGCATGAGGAGAGGTCGAGAGAAGTAGGAGAGCAACACAACTGACGCGGCCAAATCAACATGCTTTGTCGCCATTGACTGTTTCAAGTTAACTTTGATCATTCGCTTTATTCAAATTACTTTTAAAAATATCATATATATTGTTCTAATTTGTTTTATTGTCAAAGAAAATTAAAACATAACTAAAAAATTTCATATTTAAAATAATATTTAAATAAGATAAATAGTTAAAATTAAATAAAAAAGTCAACGACGACAACAATTTAAGAATAGATAGAGTACCATACTACCCAAGCAAAGCCTAACTTGCTTCGACTAAACGACACAACACAATAGTTGTGGAGGCAGGGAATGAGAAGCTTATGAGATCTATGGCAAGGAAGGACCAACAAATAGAGGATGGATATTGAGGTTGAGAGTGGCGTTTCAATTTTGCTATTTTAAGGACAACAAAGGGGAAACATGATCTTTTTCATATGAAACCCTATATTTTTTTTCTTATTTATTAGTGCATTATGTATAGAATAAATAAGCTTTGAATTATTTTATTTCATAAAATATCATCATAGCTCTTATAACCGCGCGTACATTTTACTAAGTATACATTACTAGCTCTAATAGTCACGATCTTGTCCCCGAGATAATTTAAGCCATGTACTTAAGAATATGATAATTCTATACTTATGAAAATATAGTAGCTATAATATTCTTTTAGTGAGAAGTGATGTTTGTTAGAGATATAATGTATCTCGGTTGATGTAAATTAGAGATAGAGTCTATCTCCTTGTAAACATGCATGTAATCTGAACCAACTCGGTTTGGATTCAGTTGTTGTAAACCATGTGGTAGGTTGTTTACCACATCTATATATTAACACAGAATCGGGCAGGTCAAAACACGTTAAGCCAAATCAATCTACGGTTTCTATATGGTATCAGAGCCTCTTCTCCTCAATAATCGCCCAACCTCCAATCTCCTGCCATGGCTACGTCCGGCTCTAGCGCCGTCGGCATAAACTCCCTCATCACCAATCCAGTTACAGAGAAGCTGTCCAAGACCAATTACCTTCTATGGAAAGCCCAGATCCTCCCTTCTATCTGTGGCGCCCAGCTAGATGACTTCCTCGATAAAACTGCTGTGGTGCCAGACAAGGAGCTTGTCTCCAAGGATAAAGAAGGGAAGGAGGTGAAGATCGTCAACCCTGAGTATGCTCGTTGGGTGGCGCAAGATCAACAAGTCCTCAGCTTCTTGCTAGGAACGCTGTCACGGGACATCCTAGTCCAAGTGGCAACGTCGAAGACGGCTGCCGAAGCGTGACAGACCATCGGAGAGCTCTTCGGCGCCAAGACGCGAGCCAACGCGGTAAACACGCGCCTCGCACTGTCAACAACTCGCAAGGGCACGGCTACTGTCACAGAGTATGTTGGCAAGATGAAATCGCTCAGGGATGAGGTGGCGGCAGCCGGCAAGCCTCTCGACAACGAAGAGATGGTGTCGCACATCCTCTTCGGGCTAGATCACGACTTCAATCCATTCGTGGCTGCTGTTCTTGCTCACGTGGAACTTATCACAGTGAGCGAACTTTATTCCAAGATGTTTAGCTTTGAGCAGCGTTTGGCTTTGCTAGCAGGGAGCTTGGCGCCCATGTCTTCTGTGATGCCATGTCGCGTGGCAGCCCTGGAGGGCGCTATGAAGGTGACCGCAATAGTCGTGGTGGCCGCTCTGGTGGACGCTTCACTGTCCGCAACAACGATGGACGCGGCAACTCCGGCAACAACTACCCCAACAACGGCCGCGCCAGTGGTGGCCGCTCGGATATACCGTGCCAAGTCTGCGACAAGAAAGGGCACTCTGCCCTTGAGTGCTGGCATCACTTCGACGAGGAGTATGCACCGCCAGATGAAGTTTGTATGCACAGGATAATTATAGCATGTTAGCAGAACCTTCTACTTTCTTGGGCATTGGGTTTGTATGCACACATTTTTGGGTTTCACTTTCACATGAAGTTTAAGGCCGTTTTGCCTTTCACTTTCAGTCCTGGTTTGGGAGCCAGTCCTGAATCCACATAGATGGTTATCCATATACAAGCAGGATCATATAAACCTACATTTGATTCTACATACACAATTATTTTTTTTATTGTAATCCTTAAAAGCTGGTTGAATAAAAAAACATCATGGTTCTCCTGAACAACACTAGTTAGAACCTTACATCTTTAGATGTGTATAATGGGATTCAAAATTTTAGTCACTCACTTGATTAAAAAAAAATAGTACTATGGTAAAGTGTTGCTCTGTTAATGGCTGGAACGTCACCCACCAGGTTGAACTAAAACTAAGTTTATTTCGTATGAAGCTACCAAACAGAGAGGGGAAAGTGGTATAATATGTTTCTAGTGTATCCTACTATGCCCAATCAGATTACTGCTAAATAAATTTTGTCAGTTTAAGGCCATTCTGCCTTTTAGTTTCAGTCCTAGTTTGGGAGCCAGTCCTGAATTCACATAGATTGCACAATGTCATTTTTGTTCTCTTGGGTTATATTTTGTCATTGCCCTTGTTTCCTGATCTGATTTTACTCTCAACTCTCAATATTTCTCAATACTTCCATTTTACTCATTAACTCTCAATATTTCTCAATACTTCCTAATCTGATTTTACTTTGATTTCAGGATGGACCCTAACCAGTCCAATTATGGATCACAAGGAGCTTTTTCTGGTGGCAACATGTTTCCCTACCAGGGTGCCTAGAACCCATACTTGTATGGCTACCAAGCTGCTCCATCATGGTTCACACAAGATCCATGTTGGGAAATTGGTGTCCCTAGACTAACACCAGCTTCCGAGAAATGGTATCAAACTAGTGTGATACCACTTCTTCTATGTACCCAAACCCAACACTTCACTCTACAACGAGGAGACCTTCACTATACTATGCTAACTCAGGAGACCAACTCTCTACAAAAGAGCTCAACCTTTATTCACAATATATACTTGATACACATACATACTTTTGGTAGGTGGCTACCTATGACTCACCGTGACACCTACGCACTAGCACACCAAGGCAACCTTGCCATGCTACCTAAGACTAAGGCACTTCAAGTCATGGCTCTTTAGGGGTGGGGAAGCATCCCTATTTATACTTGTACATAGTCACTACGATGTTGTCACATGGCAACATTCCATACTCTTCTAACCTAAATATCCTAGCTCTAGAATATTATCATCCCTATCTAATATCAAGATATTTCTTACCATACATAAATATCTAGGTTCTACACCCTTTTATATTTTGCCATGAAGAAATAGTTCTAGACTATTCCATGGCAAATATCTTCTCTCTTATGCTTTTTCAAATATTCTAGAATGTTCCAACTTCCAAGTATGCATTGTAATAATTCAACACTCCCTCTCAATGCATACTTGCTTGGATCTTCTGCGCTCTACCATTGTGGGCTTTCATCTTCTCTTGTCTGTGCAGAGGACACTGGACCACTCTTCATCTTGAGCTCTTCAATTTTCTCACTATTGTGTAACTCCTCTTTCTTCTTTGATCTTCTCCAAGCTTGCCCTTTGGCAACTTCTTTATATGAAGACAAAGTAACTTGAGCAACATTTGTCACATACCTTTCACATGCTTTCTTTCTCATCCTCCAATTCTTGCCACTTGCTTCTTGAGTCTTCTTCACTTCATAATGCACTTGTGTATCTTCTTGAGCAGCTATTGCTCCACCAATGACCTCAACATTCTCTTGTATCTCTTTATCCTCTTGATATAAGGGCTCTATATCCTCATACTCAATATCCTCTTAGTCATTGGGTAGAGCCTTCTAGTCATCATCTCTAACATTTTCAAATACTAGATCATTAGAAAGATATGGATCTCTTACCTCTATGGAGAAGCCTTCCTCCATGTCCCACTCTTCCTCTTCTTCTTCTACTTCATCTTCTTCATTAGATGATGGAGTGTCACTTGCAGTCAAGTCCTCCACAAAGTAAGCTTCATCATCATCTATGGTGATGCATGTGTCTGCATTCCATTCTTCTTCACTAAGATACCCACTTACTACCACATCCTTGGTAGTAGCCACATTTCCTTCTGAGTGCTTATGTAGACTCTCATGGTCCCTAGCAAGATGTCCCTTCTTGCCATAATTAAATCACTCACCTCTCTTTCTTCTTCTCTCCATCAAATCTTGTTGATCTTCGTCTTCACTCTCTTGTTGAGCTCCCTCTGAATAGCTGCTCTTCTTTGGGAAACACTTACCATCTCTTGTTCACTCCTTTGCCTCACCTCAGCCTCTTGGGGGACCCTTCTTCCTTATGAAGAGCGTGTCCTCTTCATCTCTCTCTATCAAGGTGATGTTGCCCATTTGCTTGGCTAATGCCTCCTGATTAGCCAACAAATTCTCTAACTCCACTAGGGTTGGCTGCGTTGGCCATCCCCTCACCGCAGCAATAAACCCATTGTACTCAGATCTAAGGCCATGGATGATGGTCCTCTTCATCCGAGCCTCACTAACCTTCTCCTCCGGGTCAAGCTGAGATATCTCACAACAAATATTATTCACCTTTGTAAAGTATTGACTAATACTCAAAGAGCCTTGTGAGATACCTGCAAGCTCATTCTCTAGGAGCTGGAGCCATGCCTCGTTCTTCTTGCAGAACAGCTTTTCTAGTGTCTCCTAAGCCTCCTTCGGCGTCTCTGTATCTCGGATATGCTCCACTAGGTCCTCCTCGATCATCATCTTCAATGCAAACATTGCCTTGCCTACCTTGATTTGCCACTTTCGCACGTAACTCTCCTTTGTCAAAGGATCTGTCGCGGTGCCTACAATGACCTCCCATAGGTCTTGCCCCTGCAGGTAAGACTCTATGCAGGTCCGCTAATATCCATAGTTGTGACTATTGAGCCTCTTCATGCCACTATCTGCGCTCAAGAAATCTGCCATCTTTACTGACGCCTAGTGTCAACTACACTTGGTCCCAGACAAGTGTTCTTCACAGTCCTAGACTGTGATCTCTACCAAACTCTCCTCTAGCACCTCTCAGTGCCACACGAAGCAACATAAGCGCCCTACGCTTACCGACTGCACCAACCAACGTGAGTGCCCTGCGCTTACAACAGACTCCTCCCTTTCTTAGCAATCCTAGATTGCCCCTGCTCTGATATCAATTGTTGGGAAATCAATGTCTCTAGGCTAGCACCGGCTTCCGAGAATTGATACCAAACTGGGGTGATACCACTTCTTCTATGGACCCAAACTCAACACTTCACTCTACAACGAGGAGACCTTCACTATACTATGCTAACTTAGGAGACCAACTTTCTATAAAAGAGCTCAACCTTTATTCACAATACACACTAGATACACGTACACACTTTTGGTAGGTGGCTACCTATGACTCACCATGACACCTACACACTAGCACACCATGGCAACCTTACCATGCTACCTAAGACTAAGGCACTTCAAGTCATGGCTCTTTAGAGGTGGGGACGCACCCCTATTTATACTTGTACATAGTCACTAGGATGTTGCCACATGGAAACATTCCATACTCTTCTAACCTAAATATTCTATCTCTAGAATATTCTCATCCCTATCTAATATCTAGATATTTCTTACCATACATAAATATCTAGGTTCTACACTCTTCTATAATTTGCCATGAAGAAATAGTTCTAGACTCCTCCGTGGCAAATATCTTCTCTCTTATGTTTTTCCAAATATTCTAGAATGTTCCAACTTCCAAGTATGCATTGTAATAATTCAACAGTCCACAAGTGATGCATCCAGTTACTAATGGTCCACAAGTTGTTCAGCCACCTAAAAATGTAGATGTCTCAGTAGATGTGGAGGAAGTGATCTGCTCTCTAACGGTTTTTGGAAAAGTAAAGAGGTCAAAGGTGGTCGGTAGGACCAAGTTAGGCAATTTCAACCCAGATGAAGATATAAACCTTATGAAGTCATGGCTTGAAATTTGTTGTGACCCAATTGCAAGTACCGGACCAAAAAGAGATCGCATGTGGGATCAGATTCTGCAACGGTACAACATGAGAAGGGGATCATACCCAGAAAGGAGTGTGAGGTCACTACAGAGCCGTTGGGACAAAATCAAGGCTAAAGTGGGGATGTTTTCATCCTTCTATGCTGATGTCATTAGAGAGAATCCTAGCGGTATGTCGGATGCCGATAAGTTTAGAGAGAATCCTTGTATATCATGTCATCATTTTCTAGCCTCTCATCATTTTTTATCATCTCATCCTTGTATATCATGTCGATAAGTTTATATCCTATCATCATTTTCTAGCCTCTCATCATTTTATATCATGTCATCGTTGTATGCAGACCACTCATGCAACTGCTAATTTCACATCAATCTTGAAACACAACTTTGCTTACATGCATTATTGGGCGATCATGAAGGATGAGCCCAAATGGCAGGATCTAAAGGCTGGAGCATCAACAAAGTCAGTTGTAGGTGAAGAGTTTGGAGAGGACGTGAACAACATTGGGGATGATAATTCGAGCTCGGCACCATCAGACACGACTGTGAAGAGTCCTATGGGCAGGGATTCAGCTAAAGCGGCCAAGAAGAACATAAATTCTTCTCCGAGTTCACAATCATCTTCGGAGTATGCTTCCACGATGAAAGAGCTGTAATTGCAAAAGATATCTATTTTTCAGGAAGAAGTTGTGTGAAAAATGATCATTTCCAACAGCTTGCATGTACACAATCAGTCATTGTTAAGTATTGAGCAGGAGAAGATACGGATCATGCGTGAGAAGCATGACATGAAAGGCGAGAGAAGGAAAAGCAAGAGGATGAAAGGATCCTTGCTATTGATCTTGATGCCCCACACCAGCGTAGCGAGTGTACTACCAAGCAAGGCGTGGAAAGAGAGAGAGCCCGTAACCTTCTTGTTGTAGACTTGCTTCTGAAATTTTCTGTGTACATTGTTTCTTGTTGTTGAGTGTAACATTGTAGTTCACTATAACGTTGTTATTGAGTGTAGCAAATTATCGAACATTGTTGAGTGTAGCAAATTATCGAACATTGTTAAGTGTAGCAAATTATCGAACATTGTTGAGTGTAACATTTTTGTGTACTATAACTTGCTTCTGAAATTATTACATTATATTACATGACCAAATAAATATTACATGTCCATTGATTCATCATAGAAAATTATTACATAACATGAATGAATAAATATTACATGACCAATGATTCATCATAGCAAATTATTACATTACATGACTGAATAAATATTACATGACCATTCATTCATCTACTGATGATGAGAACCAAGCTTCATCCATTGGTGCTCGATGAGATCACGTTGTAGCTACAAATGCGTGTTTTGGTCATGAAGCCTATGGTGCGAAGCAACGAATGCCTCCCTGTCCGAAGTGTTCTGGTAAGGAACAGCTAGTTCTCCAATGTTCGAGAAATCAGTATTGTGAGCATGTTCTTGTTCATCATCCACTATCATGTTATGCAAGATAACACATGTTATCATTATATCATTAATCTGTGCATGGTCCCAACCATATGTGGGTCCTCGTATTATCACATACCGAGATTGCAGGATATCAAATGCGCGCTCGATATCCTTGCACGCACTTTCCTATTCATTGGCAAAATGTTGTGTCTTTTGCTCCATGGGGTAATGAATAGTCTTAACAAAGGCTGCTCCGATCTACAAGGTAGTACCCCATGTTATATGTCCTTTCATTGACTACAAATGACATAGGCATTGAATGACCCCTGAGGTAAGCTGAGAATACAGGGGACCTATGAAGAACGTTAATGTCGTTATTACTTCTAGACATGCCAAAGTAAGCATGCCATATCCATAGATCATGTGATGCAACCGCCTCCAAGATCATAGAGGCATGCTTTCCTCTCCCTCTGAACTGACCCTTCCAAGATGTCGGGTAGTTCCTCCACTCCTAGTGCATGCAATCAATGCTACCTAGCATGCCCGGGAACCCACGATTCGCACCCGCTTGAAGAAGCCTTTGTACATTGGCAGTGTTGGGTGCCCGTAGGTAATACTCACCAAAAACTTCAATAACGGCCCGACAGAAATGATGCATAGCTTTTGGAGTAGTTGAGTCACTAATACACAGTTACTCGTCAATAGCATCCATCGGGAATCCGTAAGCGAGAATGCACATAGCTGCCACACATTTTTGAAGAGTCGATAGTCCTTCCTTGCCAATGGCATCATACTTCTTTTTGAAGTACTCATCGTGATTTTTAACAGCCTCTTTAATGCACTTTAAATAAAGGTCGATGCATTCGAAACCTGCAACAATACTTATGACACGAGGAACTAGAAATATAGAGATCCAAAATCGAAAAAGTACCAACTTTACCTTCTACGAAACTGCTTATCATTATAAATAGGATTTTAACAAAAATAGTCGGCTTTGATCCTCTTGTGACCAGAAGGAAGATCCCTCGGTCAAATCACCTTTGGTGGAGCATCAGATCAACGACGTGGGCGATTGCTCTCTGCTTCCACTAGGTGGTAGTACGTAGGAATGAAAGCGGATTGGATCGGATCAGATAATACCTTCTCCACATCCTACTCCATATTTTTTTACGGATTCAGAGAAGAGCGGATAATACACGGATGCGGATGTGAATACGGATATTTTTGGATGTCGGAGATGGTACGGATTCGAACCGGAGGCGGATCGGAAGCGGACTTTAAATTATCGGATGATACCTCTTCACGTAGAGAAATATATGTTGATTAAAAATTTACAGAGTATATGTATGATTGCAACAACCACCAAGAAGAACAACCAAAATACACAACCCAATCTTTTAAGTGATTACCCATAGGAAATAAAAATTATATGTGTTCTATATTTAAAAAATCACATAAGTATGAAAAATAAAATAAAATATCTGAAGCAAATATTAAATATATCCTTATTTTTCTTTGTTATATGACGACTTCAGTATACAATAGGATGTTGAGCAACTCGGTCAAGTCTTATCATCACTATCATTAGACATTATATATTTTGAGCCGACAAAAACATCGATAATCCTATTATGAGATTCGGATAATCCACTTTAAATTATCGGATTATCCGTATCCGTCGGATTTTGTCAATACCATAACCTATCCTACATCCTCATGTCATCGGATTCAGATTATCCATATCCGCTAAAATACCTCAAATGCTCCCTCACATCCTTAAAAATCGGATCGATTTCAGAAATTATCCACACCGCTTTCACCCCTAGTAGTACATCACGGCCTCCGCTTCATCATCATCAGCCAAGAAATGAGTATCATCATCTTCCTCCTCCGTCATCCAGTACCTATGCAAGGAGCCTAGGTACCCATCCATCGCTTTGGCGCTTGGCCACTCGAGAAGTGAAGCTCACTCTGCTTGTTGGCCACTTGATTGATAAAGGCAACCACTCCTTCCAATTTTGATCAAAGATTCTTGTGTCCTGGTTCATCACGAGACACTACCCTATTGCAATCCAATCAAACTTTGCTTTTACAAAAGCACTTCAATATGGAGATTCTACAACAAGTGGATAAGCACAAACCTCTATTTCATATAGCGTCATTTTCTTAATTACAATTCATTAATTAAATATTACTACTAATATTTATTACCTAGTATAAATTTATTACTAATTATTTTTAGTTGCATGATTTTGGAATTACCATAAAAATGACTGTGTTATGAAAAAATATGTTTATTATAATAAGATGATAGTTGGAGATGATTAAATATAATATATAATAGTTGGGATATAGGATGAGATATAGAGTATAATAGTTATAAAAAAAATTAATATAGAGGATGTATTTAGAAAATGAGTTTAGAGTAACACAAGTGCAGTCAAAGAGGCATGACGAGAGCTGGACAGGCTCAAAGTTGGGAGTCCTGTTTCAGCTCATCTAGCACGTAAAGTTCGTGAACTAGTTTCACTAATTAGAGAAATGCACCCAAGCAGTAGAATGCACAGAAGCTAATCTACAATTGTTTGAGCGCTGAATTTTTTCCTCTTTTTCTCTTAAGTCAGCGCGAAACCAAAAACAATCGATATATCCCATCCATAAACAAGTATAGAAGATCTGCATTCTCAGATCACCAAGAGATTCAAATGGCAGCTAATTTCAAAAAGAACAGTCATTAGCAGAGCACTGAAAGATATTCCATTCAATTGAGACCGATTGGAGACCATTACAGGATCCCAGCACTACAAGCAATGATTCAGGCATCTGCTACTACTTTTCAACACCACGAACCAAGAACATGAAACACCAAACACACCGACAAGCAGCAGCGCCCGCTCATCAAGCCCTCTCGCCCCTGATGCGGCGGGCGAGCTGGATGTCCTTGGGCATGATGGTGACCCGCTTGGCGTGGATGGCGCAGAGGTTGGTGTCCTCGAACAGCCCGACGAGGTAGGCCTCGGCGGCCTCCTGTAGCGCGGCGACGGCGGAGGACTGGAACCGGAGGTCCGTCTTGAAGTCCTGCGCGATCTCCCGCACCAGACGCTGGAAGGGGAGCTTCCGGATGAGCAGCTCCGTGCTCTTCTGGTACTTGCGGATCTCACGGAGCGCAACGGTGCCCGGGCGAAACCTGTGCGGCTTCTTCACGCCGCCCGTCGCCGGCGCCGACTTGCGCGCCGCCTTGGTCGCCAGCTGCTTCCGCGGGGCCTTGCCGCCAGTGGACTTGCGCGCCGTCTGCTTCGTGCGGGCCATCGGAGCTGAGGTGGACGGAGCGAGGGAGGCGGCGCAAGAGGCTGGAGGATTTGGGTGTGTGGATTCGAATGCGAGATGAGAATTGGAGGATGCTCGGGGCGGGGCATTTGTAGCGGCGGGGAAGGCGGGATCGCAAAAATTTTGGAGGCGGCAGGCGGCAAGGCAGGCGAAAGGTGGGCAGAGGTTTGAACCGTCGGATCGAGACGGACGGTGCTAATGGCCTCGCTGCAAGTGCGGATCCGCGTGACGAGTAAGGCTGTAACCCTATTGGTTGTTCTGGCTTTAGCCGGATCGACGGGCCCACCGAGCACCTAGCTGTATTTTTATTGTCCTTCTTTTTATTAATACAATCGTCAATCGCTGCTCACTGGACGGCCCAACAGCGGAACGCGTTTGCACGGCCCATTCTGGGAACGCGGAGAACGGCCGAAAGGTGCACAACAGCAGCACACGTGTCTTGTGCCGCGTCGGACAGGGAGGTCAGCAACCACTCCGAGGGAGCAAATAGATGAACAGACGCAAGACGGCCACCGTTAAATCACTCGTCTGGCTGCCTGCCATGACACGATGCAACTTCCACTTTGCCTGCTTGCTGATCATCAGCTTATCTTTGGGTACGACGAACAGACCCGGGACCTTCCTTTCGGCGAGATTGTGGTGCATCAACCCTGCCTCCTTCCCAGCTCCCACGGCCGTCTTGTCGGGTCTCTTTTCCCGGTTGCTTGCGAAAATGGAACATGGAAACATGGCTGGTTTCTCTGCTTCTACATGGTTCAAATTCCACTAGGAAGGTAGTACACGAAAACGGGTGGAACAAAGAGGTCCAATTTTTTGTTTCATTTTCTATTCCCATGATCATCAAATAATTAACTTTTTTATCATGGTATTTTGAGAGAGAAAAAAATCTGTGTCGTTGTTTGAAGCTCATAAGCAACATGAGAATTTTGCAACAGAGAAAAAAAGGAGGGGGGAGGGGGTGGAAACATATGTGTGACTGCTGCATGGAGCGGCAACGTCGTCGCCTGATTTTCAACGACAGATGATAGCATATCGGCGGGGCCTCCTGCGGTCCTGCCACTATTACGAAATTCTCGGTCACAATAATGCATAATACTTTTATGCATAACCTTTCAACAAAAGAACAAAAAGATCCTTCGTAGTAACATTTCACATGTTGAAGTGTCTGTTTTGAAAGAACCAAATAAGTTCTGAAAATGACCTATATATATCTTTCCGTTCAGTGGGCATCCTCGCAGTTTTCGTTTTCAACGAGAACAAACACAATTAATGAAGCTGATTCTCCAAAGGCACTGACTTTAAAGCAAACAAGAAGGAAAGCGTGCAATCGCGTTTGGACACAGCACATGGGGCTTTAGTACTGACCAATAAGAGCTTATTATGTTGGCACTTGGCAGCACATTTCAAGCATAGCCAATGTGCATCTCGTGTAGTTGGGGGTGGGCTCACCTGTCAATTCTGGGGGCACATACAAGTCCCTGTATCTGACTACAACTTACAACCCCTGATCTCTTCGTAATGGCTGTAGAATATGCTGTTCCCACTCAAATTATGAACCTTAGCAGCTAAAGCATGATCTGCAATCACCATGATAGTGGTGCAGCACTGCCCAAATGATTAGACCTCTAATCATGCAATTCCTCCACTTTGGAAATTCACACTGAAAATTTTGAAATGCGATATGCAAAAGCCATTAGCACCTGGTATTTTCCATGACACATTCTCCAGCAGCATTTCACATTAACACAACAAATAAAAAACTGAGCAACTCTGAACAACTTTTCCTACTGAAAACTACACAATATACAGGCCAAGTTGGCAGTAACATCTACGGAACACAGATTTCTGTTCTACTCTTTCTCAATTTTATCATGTAACTAGACTAACTGAACACTCTAAAAATCATAAGGAGTGACGAAACCTTCAGGTCTGAGTGGCACAAGCACAGAGTGGACAGGCCCAGGCGTGGCCTGGCTCACATCAGAGCAGCCAGAAGCCTTCTGCGGTGCTCCAAACAGGGGTTGCCGGCATGTTGGGCACGTCGACCGCGCCAATAGCCACCGGTCGATGCATCTGACATGGAAGCCATGGTTGCACTTGGGGAGGACTCTGACATGCTCCCCGGCCTCAAAGTCAGAGAGGCAGATCACACACATCGGGTTGGCAGCATTGAGCTTCAACCCAGCCGAGTAGAGCAAGATAGGCATGGCTCGGAGGGCCTTCCTCCTCAGCCCGCTCTGAGCCATCCGTGTCACCGGGTTTGGCTCAGGATCCACCACCACCCGGCTCGAGCACCGCAGTGCGCATCGGACTATTGAATTGAGCCCAAGGGCGCAGATCAGTGCGCACAGAAGA
Organism: Eleusine coracana subsp. coracana; assembly: GCA_032690845.1. Classification (NCBI taxonomy): domain Eukaryota; kingdom Viridiplantae; phylum Streptophyta; class Magnoliopsida; order Poales; family Poaceae; genus Eleusine; species Eleusine coracana. Next base: position 14,489,919 of record CM064424.1, read on the forward strand.
ACAGCTAAGATCATGACGATGTTCGCGTCGAAGTTGCTCCCAGAAGCTCCACCATCCTCGGGTGTGGCTCCGGTCACAGGCTGGCTCGGACCAGAGGGGTGCCCAGAAAATGGAGTGTGCAGCAGTGTCCTTCTTGAGTACTCCATGTAACCACTTGGTGTTTGGATGAAGCTTTCTTCAGAACCCTTGTCAAATGTGTTGCTCTAGCTAGCCTAGTAGGTTTCTTGTGCTTTATAGCCTGCCTCAGGTAGAACCACAAGCCGGGGTCGTGCTGAAGTATTTATAGGCTCTGTAAGACCAATAATATGGTGTGAGTTATTTTATTTTACATGATACGCTGCATCTTTTGTCCTTGCCAACCAATTGAGACAAACACCTTGGCAAAGTTGGAAGGTGTGCAATTGGAAGCTTCTTTGTTTGTGGCAAGTGGACTGTATCTCAGTGGGTTTCTCTGGGGATCAGAGGGCCACACGCAGCACTATCTCTTGTCTGCATGATTATAATATAAGTATATGTGCAAAGATATTGATAAGAATAGTATGTAAAATGAAACTCTGGTTTGTCTGGTTAGAAAAAAAAAACATTAGGATTATAAAACAAATGTTGAGCTACTTGTGAGTTACATAACTTGCATCCTCTTCAAGCCAGGTTATCACGGGTCGTGGTATGTACTGTAGGCTTCCAATCAGATCTAAGTTATCATGTGCGATTGTACACATTCAGGCATTGATTAGCTATTTGACCTCTATGGACTATGGATTCATGACTTTGCAGAACCTGGATAGAGCACAGATCCATATAAAAACCACATTATAAACGTGTTTGCAACAACTACAAAGTGAATTGATGTGAGCAGCAAGAACATTCACGTTTCCGGCCTGATAAATTTATGTTTCCTTAGAGAAATCTCAGCCTTTGCATCGAACAAAGTGAGAGACATGAATACCTCATGTGCAAAATATCAGTTGCATTCCTTTGCACATGCGGAAATTAATCCCCTAACTTTCAGGACAAGATGTTGCCTAAGTTAATCAATGTAACTTAAAGCATGACAACTAGAAATTAAGATATGTAGCTACAGAAACATGATTAAATATAGCTCAAAATGAGATAAGGACTGCAGACAATACTAAAACAAAAGGATGTAATCATCTAAGCTTAAGTGCAAAGTATACTGAGCAGCTATATGCCTATATATTCTTTCCGCACTCACAAATGATAGTTTAGTTGTTCACTATCCGGTTTTGATCCCCTCCACTTTGTGTGAACCCGAGCCATCTAGCAAAATAGACGCTGATTTGTCACCTTAGAACTGCTTGGGCCATCAACAACAATCCTAGTGGGTAAAGCACTCCTTGAATCAATGGTTAGTTGACAAAAAGCAATTAAAAAAAGGAAAACATGTTATCTATGAAAATTTTGTATAAACTATGAGTATTGCTTCCCCCACAAAGATGCATGTTTATTTCACACGGTGCCGACATGCACAGGCATACTCAAGTCAACGACTTCCAACACCTGATTGACCAGTGTGCCGTATGAAAATGACTGCTTAAATAATATTACCAAACATATTCCAGAGTAGGACCATCAGGATATTTAAAAATTGAAAGAACTTTTGTGGCATCCACGTATTAGCCATGTGGATTTAAGTCTGTAATCACCTAGATTAGAGGCTAATACCACAGTGAAGGAACCTGTGCACACCCAACAGGACAACACCAATGCTCGAGTCCTTTTCTGCGCAGATTTGGGTGTGCATTTTCGTCTTAATACAAACTTGCAAAGTTACCTAGTTCTTACTAGGTGCTTATTTTTTCGGGAAGCAGTATTATCACTAAAATTATTTGATCACAATATGCAGGTAATCTTGTAGGAGGATCTTGGCATCAAGAGAAACAAAAGGTCTCTTACTGCCTTGATACAGTGTTTGTAATCCCCAGATCTTCCTATATATCTGCATAGACCAAAGCTTACCCTATGATATCTGTAGAATGTGATAATAATATACTAATGATTCCTTTTTCAGATATGCACAACAAATACCTGCCACAAGAACTCCTTGGTTGAACCACTGGGCTAACATATCTTCAATGAGAGGTTGTAGATATCTACGTGTAAGTCATGTGATTGGTCCAAGCTGTCAGTAATTAAGATTATCATACCACTTTATGCTTTGAAGACTTAGATCTATTTAGCCACTCTTAAATTACAAGCGGGGCCTAGTTCCCTTATTTATAAGGTAGCTGAAGGAGACATAACAGGGATCCAGCAAGAAGTGGCAAAAGGTAAATAAACAAGGAAAAGAAAGAAAAAACAAAAGTAAGAGAGTATGGGTTCAGGGTCTATCCTGATAGCTCAAATGGAAAAGGTTCAGGAAAATCTAGTCACTACATGAATGCATTTGTCCATCTGCCCTGCCCTCATTCTTGCACAAGATCACTTGCAAATAAGGAAAGCAGCTACCAGATGCAATAGATACAGTACATGATAAAGTCATAAATAAAGCTCCAGTGACTTGCTACCAACTTTTTTGTTCTCTTTTTTGAAAAAGAAACACTGTGCTGGCTTTAACATGCAACGAACACTTCTGTGTCTAATAATATGGAATGCAAGATGTCAGCGGAGCATGTTCTCACATTTAGTCCTCTCATATTTAGGTGGTTCAAACAAACCGTCCAAATCTTGCAATCCAACAATACATTGAGCACAGCTGCCACCATCTCCAGTGAGCATAAGTGCATAACCACGAGACAACATACAGCAGGCCAGGAAATCAGTTAAACCATGAAAGTGTATATGCTTTGCACAGAGTGTTTCATAAAATACAAATTAAGGCATAATTTTATGAGTGTGAGACTATGGGTCGCCTAGAATTATATTACGGCAAAGGTATGGCACGTTTATCCAATTCATAACAATCATCAATAACGTTTTGTCCATGGCTTGGGTAAATCCACACCTAAAAAAGGCTATCATACAAACATTTGGGTGTGAGCCATAGTCACAAGTAAAATAAAAAAAGAAATAGGCTGAGAGCAGATAGCACTTTACGCTGCATATGGTTGACAAGTTTATCACTGCAGATAACATACACGACTACACCCCTACTTTCTTAACAGGTTCACATCACCTGACTTTCAGGCCTTAGTTGTTGCAAAAAAATTAAATAATTTGAACAATAATTTGCAAAAGCAAATAGCTCGTATTTCATGCATCTCAGATCCACACAAGCTGTGAATGAAAAATCACCAACAAAAGTAGTCTCATTAATGATGCATATCAAGAGGTTGCTTTCCTCAGTTGATCTGTTCTTGGCTGACAGAAACATGTTAATCAAGGCAAAGGTGAATGTGACATCTAGTCGATCAAGGGATCCTGACCTTATCTGATAGATAGATTACCTTTATGCTACTAGTGGCAGGTGGAACTGCATGCATTATAGTAAAGCTATTTATACTTAACTATGAACTAGATGGCACTGAAGGTTGCAAGTGACTACCCCATTCGGCCATGTAGGCCTCAAAATGACATTCCCACTACTCACCTGAATTCAAAGTAAAATTTGCCAGACAGGGTCTAAGACTGCTCACATTAGCCTAAGGACAACTCACACGCACTTAGGATAGCTAAGCTTCTTCTAATGTTTGCCAAAGATGTTTCTGCTACGGTACTTTAGAATGCTTATCTGTCACTCTTCTAGAGAAAAATTGAAAAAACATATTGTACATGTTTCCTAAGATTATTAACTGCAGTTTATGACAACAATATTGCCTTTAAATTACAGTATCATTAATGGACAGCTAAGATTTTACTCCCTTCGGTTTTATTTTGTTGACGTTCAGAAAAAGATCTTAGTTCAAAAATGAACTGATTTGTGTGTCCTAATGACAAGAAAATAAACCGGAGGTAGTATAAGGGAAATGAGCTCTGTGTGGATACAGAAAAGCAGATACAGCGTCAAATACTTTTGACATATCATTTTGGCAGTCAACCCATATAAATATGACAAAACCCAACAAGCGGAAAAGTTCAAAACAGATAATCAACTCATATCAAACCATGTAGACTTCAGCATAAAATTTGACTTATGAACACAGAGTCTGCCTGATGTAATTCAATCATTATTGATCAATATAAATTATTCAGCGTCAACAAAGAACAAAGCCACATTCAGACAAGAAAGATGAAATGGCAGTTTGACTAGTGGTACTGCATGTTATAGTGCTGCTGGCAAAATAACTTGGTAAGAAACTTATCAATTTCAATTTAAATGTGTGCAAAAAGGCCGTGATAACCTATAGATTATCAGCAATTTTGTGACGCTTAGAAAACACAAGTTTTACAAAACTTCACAAGCTGACCCAGTGTTGTTTTGTTGATCAGTATCTAAATTCTAAAAACATAGTTTTATCAAATATTCAAGAAAATATTCATGAAAGTAAGGACATCATGACAGTTGATTGGCTGCATTCTCCCTCATTGCACTAAAAAAGCGTGAATCTGTCAGACTGTGCTCAAACCTAATAGACATATGTTCATTCCTATTACCCATGAGTTGTCAACAGACCATTAAAGCTAACTATACTTATATGCTTCCATAATACAAATTAACCACTTGTAATGCAAACGGCCGGCCCCGTGTGCACAGATTTGCGAAAGGAAATCTCCTGCGCTGACGCCAACAGCACCAATTCAGTCCCCCCCCCCCCCCCCCCCCACAACACACACACAAAAAAAAGGTTTGAGAATGCACAGGAAGCAGGTGCTCATTAACATGGAAAATTTCCAGTGCCCAAGTGGAAACCAGACTGCAGAGTTCAGCAACTGTAATTGCTATGTGTGGTATGTGAACAATAACAAGCAAGCAATTGACGGATGACAGCAGAAACCAGGCTCATTTCAAACATCATGCTCGTAAGTCTATGCCAACACTGCCCTTTTCCCAATCCCCATATTCAATAAGAGTTTCACGCTTCGCAAGAGAAAAATGGAACGGGAGGACGGGGCGTGCACTCGCCTGTGAACGCAGCACATTTGCAGCAAATGTCGCGAGACTGCGCTACCACGCAGATCACATAAAATATCCAGGAAGCAGGGCATAAGCCAAGCGCGCGCTCACCGAGGTGGTGCTTGTTGCGATCGACGAGGTACCGGTCGGCGGTCGCACCGTGCCCTTCCGCTCGCCCTTTGAACTCGTCGCCGGCGTTGGGATTCTTCCCGCCATGACGCTGGACATGTGCAATATCCGTGCCTCCGCCCCGACATAGCCCCCCTTCTCCCTGGATTCCGGCCACCACCACCTCGCCAGCTCCGCCGGAAGCTGCTCACCCGCCGCCGCCGCAACCACACGTGTTGGCCCGAACAGAACCGAGCGAGTGAGACATAGGCAAAGCCCATTACCCCGCTGACCGCCTTCACTCGCTTGAGGCCCATTAGGCCCAGTGGTCTTGATCAGTAATTCTTTTTTTTTTTGAGAATATTCTGCATGCAGGACTTCTTTTTTTTTTGCGAATATTCTGCATGCAGTGCTTTTGCACTTTTGTTATGCTTAAATTATTAAGCCAGACTTGTGAATTTTCTTATGACGAATATGTTGCACCACGTGAAGCCCTCCTCTCTCTCTGCCCATTCATGTGAGGATCTTTTTTTACTTATATTGTCATTGCAGATTTTCTTCACAGACATGTGAATTTTCTACACCAGTTTTTTTTTCTTTGATCGAAGAGCAACCTATGTGTCAGAGCATCTCCAACAACTTATGTATAATTGTTAGCTAAATTGAAGGCTTTACCTCATTTGTGAAAATAGAGACAATCTAAAACTATGAGATAATCCAACAGACTAGTCAAATTTGGCTCTCTATATTGAAAACAATTTCCATGTCATCCAGATCTTTTTCTTTCATTGAATTACCAGTTCTCCGTATCAAAACAATTGTCTGTATATATGTCGTATGCATAGGGTTGATGTGCGGCCTGTATGCAGGCCTCAGAGTCCAGTGGTGAAGCAATGCTAGCTCTAGCACGGCGGATCGATTGACCTGCATCTGCAGTGGTATTGTTGCTGGCTGCAAAGTGATGATTGAGATAGACGAATCGATCAATTGATCCCATGCTGACTCGTGCACAGGAACGGAGAGGAGGAGGGCATGCGGGATGATGGAACAGGAGCGGGGCATGCGCGGGAGCAGTGGCCGTACGCGAGAGGAGCGGGGCGTGCACGGGAGCAGCGCAATGGCGAGCCGTGACCGGTAGGCAAAATTGCCTAGCCGGAGGAGGTAGATAGCGAGCTGGAAAAATGACAGAGGCAAATAGCTAGTCTGTTGGATTACGATTTCATCCTAGAATTTCTATATTTGACTAACTAATACAATTTAAAGAGGTTGTTGGAGATGCTCTCACCTTTTTATTGTTCCACCAGGTGAAGTCAATCTTTCTCGAGCTTGTTTGTCTGTACACCTATCTAATCAAAACCTGTGCAAACCTCTTTGTATTTTTAAACATATTACTAGGCATTTTTCTAGCTGGGAACTGTAAGATTTTTTTTGCAAGGGGAATTGTAAGTTACTAGTACTTTATGGTTTTTGGTAACACTTGAGGTCGTTTTCGTTCAAATTATATAAACCATAAATTAAATGAATTACGTGGTCTTAAATTGAGCTTCGTATATTCAACTGTTGCATTATTGAGCTCGTTTGTTTATTCCATAAGGTTGTTATAGCAGCAATCATGGATGAGGTGGATCATAATTCAGGAGTTATATATAGTATTTGATTCATACAAACTCTAGTAGTATAAGATACAGACATCACATGCTGATACAGAAACATTCCCATATAACACATCAACACTACATGATTTCAAACAAGGTAATAAATCCTTTATTCATTAACCTTAAATTTGGAAGAGATGAAGAAGTATAACAAATGAGTAGCTAGCCATATATGGGGCTTTTGCTCTCTTGCCCAAAGTTTAAATATTGCAGGCTTAAAACACGTAGAGTCAGTGTGTATCTGGTATATCTGGTCCTGCTGATGCAGGCATCAAACAAACCACGGTGGCGATGCTCCGTTTTGACGTGGCGGAGGAGCGTTACCAGCAGGGACGGCGTGATACGGGATCTTGGGACCTTGGTCAGACGGTGACATGGCAATGTACACATCAGCCGGTGAGGGAGCCATAGCTGAGTACGCCGGTTCAGGTGGTGGCGGAAACTTTCTGTCGCCCCGTCCATGTGGATGTGGTGGCACCTTGCTATGCGATGGTGGCGATGCTGGTGGATACCTGTGTCTTGGAGGAGCCGGGATATATGGCGGGTAGCGAGACGGCGGCGGCGGCGGTAAGTGGTGACCCGGGGGTGGTGGTGAATGGTGAGAAGGGGGCGGCGAGTGATGATGAGGCGGTGGTGGCTTGTAGTGAGGAGGTGGTGGAGGAGGGTAAGCTGAGGGAGGTGGGGAATGGTGATGCGGTGGTGGCTTGTAATGAGGAGGTGATGGAGGAGGGTAAGCTGAGGGCGGCGGGGAATGGTGATGCGGTGGTGGCTTGTAATGAGGAGGTGGCGGGTGGTGAGCTGATGGCGGCAGAGAATGGTGATGAGGAGGGGGTGGGTGGTGGTGAGCCGGGGAAGGGCTCGGTGGAGCGTCGTGATGCTTGTGATCATGGTGGGTGTGGTTGTGGTGGCCACGGTGACCATGGTGGTGTGGCTTGTGGTCCGACGAGTTCTTGTGGGAATTCGGCGGCTCGGCTGGTGGCGCCTCCGGGTGGTGATGGTGCTTCCCGTTCCCGCCGTGCTCGGATCCATTATTATTGTGCGCCGTCACGGGCGCCTCCGCAAGCGGAACGGGCGATTGAGCCAGCGGTGCCGGCGCCGCGCCATACGGTGCTTCAGCTTGTGGTGCCTCGACCGGCGGGAATAAGGCGTCCAGAGGCGATGAGGAGGCGCTGGAGTACGAGGAGAGAGCAGCGGCGAGAGCGACGAGAAGGGCGATGCCCTTCATGTTTGCGGTGCCCATGCTTCTTTGCTGCCTGCTTGACACTGCTTGGTTTGGTTTGCCTCCGATTCTCCAGCATTTGGCGCCTTTTTATAGCAGTCGCTTGTTTGAATCTTCAGAATGTTTTTTTTTTTTTGGAAAGGAAATCTTCTGAATGTTGGATGTTACCGAACCCATGATCTTGGGTAGGGACTAGGGAGACGGACAACTCGAAAGACTTTCGGAGGATTTTTGGGAGCGCCGACTGGGCCGTGCTGCACGGGGCCCAACATTCCATGTTCTTGGACTTCGAAGCAGAAAACATGCTGGAGTGCGCAGAAATTCCATGCTCAAGTGCGGAGCGATCGATAAGTTCCGAGTCTGTCGGTAGCTTCAAAATGACACCCACCCTGACGGCCTGACCTTGTAATAGGACACACATAGTATTTATTTTGAAGTTAAATCAGCAACTTTAATTTAGAGCGGTACCTTTACCTCAAAATAAAAACTATAAATTTGCTAAACACTCCGCCGGAATATAGCCATTTTGGTTCTCTTTCTATCTTATCTTGAGCGTGATATGTTAGGTTCCACAGTTTCTCAACTCTGACTTCTTTCTGATGGGCTTGGACCTGAAGAGACTACACGCGGCTGCGTGTGTGTTTGGACCAAACTACACGGAGTGGGCTTTCACCTTGCAGGTCCTGGACTGAAGAAATATCTGGACGGTCAATGGCTGGCTGAATTGCATGTCGCCGGTCTGGCAGGAAGCAAACCTGGGTGGGTGGGTGAATTACAGAACGTTTAGTACGGTCTTGGCGTCCTACGTGAGTAATTTTGTGTATGTTTACCTGATGGTGTTGACTTCTGCAATCCTGCCAATATTGACCATCTCTGAAATTTTAGCAGTTGGCGTATGTTTACCTCTGAACTTAATTTGTCCCAACACGAAGGAGAGTTTCCATAGTTGCAGGGCCATTACCAGAGTCTCTCAGATCTGCATGTTTCTGTTACTGTCATGTTTGCTGCAAATTCTTCACGCTAGTTCTTGTCCGAAAAGAGACTATATGTCCTGCTGTTAAATTAAGAGGAGTTTTACTATCCAAAACACTGGCCAAGTAAAACTACTAGCCAATAGTTTGAGTATAATTTCATAATTATACTTTTAATTAATAAATTTATGTTTATTTTTATGATAGAATGTTAAGTTATTAAAACGTTAGTTCATCTTAAAAAATATAAAATATTAATTATTAATTAGATTGTTAATGTAAATTTATTTATAATAATAAAAACTCACTACTATAAATATATAACTCTTAGTTTTCTAATATTGCCCTTAAATAAAAAACTACTAGCCAGTAGTTATAATTTTAGATTATGAAATTTATACCGTTATATCAAACTAGTATTTTTGGTAGTAAAACTTCTGCCCTTCGGTACTTTCAGAACGGGGATGCAGAGTGCTTGGTAGATTTTTATCACTGCAGTCAGCTCCACCTAGTTGAGTTTGTTTATCACAAACGAAAATCCCTTTCATCCATCTATATCCCTGCCGGTTCACCGCAAAAGGACAACGATAATGTACATATTGAGTGGTTGAGCATTGAGCCATGTGAGGTGCACGAGAGATGCCTCGTGAATGTTAGGCGAAACCAAGCAGCAGACCGTCCTGCTGCCGGCAATGTAATGCAAGGTCAACCGAAAAGGCAACGCGTAGTGGTTTAGGTGGATCTCTGATCACGTCGGTGAGATCTGGGAACCTTTGCATGAGGACGTGATTTAGCTGCTCTACTAGTACTAGATCGGTTCCCTCTTTCCTGACTTTGGCATCTTGTAGATGGTGGATCGTGAGTAACGAAGTGTACAGAGTTTCTGGTCCATTTGCACAAACCAACTGATAGCAGCTACGAAGCTTCTTCCAGTGCCCCTATTCTCTGGTCTCCCTTCTCGTGCATGTAAACTATGCTCTGCTCTCTTGGAGACGAGCAAGAAGAGAAGAGTCACCGATCCTCTTCTCTTCTTCCGGGGAACAGTCACCGATCCTCGCACTAAATGAATGGATGAGAAGGACGACGCGCGCGCTCGACGTGTGTATTCTCGGCAAGCTAGCGCACGATTTGCCCTGATTGGGAGGCCGTGGGTTATGCGAAAGAAAAGAGAGAACGCGGCCGCGCGGCGGGCAGGGGGCACTCGGCGCTGCTTCCCAGTCGCGCCCATCCATTGCACATCAACGATGCCCTGTCGGAACAATGATTGCAGTAGAAAACTCTACGACTAGACATGAAAAAAAAACAACCAAATAAAAATGATTCGCAAAATTAAAAATGTGTACATTTAGAAAGGGTGCCTCGGAAAGATGATGACTCTACTCCCATGAAATCCCCTCGCAGCTTCCCCTGTTTTCCGCCTATCATTGCCGATGCGCCTGTAGTCACAGTGACACGGTGCGTCCAAGCTCTGATCCAAAATGGTTGTCGGCTTCTCCGCCATCCGCGGGGTCTTCTCCTACTCCCGGGTCCCCTTCAACCCTTCATCATCAGACACCAGTAATCAAATCGACGCGAGCTTGTTTCAGTCTCCGCATCGCACTCGCATAATTTTAATCGATTCCCGCCTTTCGTTGCGTCACGGCTGCGCGGCACTCGTCCTGATCCGCGCGTCCCAGCGCCGGGCCGGCCGTGTTCCCCGGTGGTGTCGGCGTGAATGCATGCGGTGGGCTCGGCCGACTGCTGCCGGTCAATGCCAGCCCGGGCCCCGTGGCCCCGCGAGTTATCATCATCATTATCATCGGCGGCATCTGCATTTGATGATCTATCCGATGGTGCTCTCCCGCAGCTGTTGTTGCACATCACTCACTCTGCAGCAGAACTGGAACTCGCCGGATTCAGCACAAGCGATGGGTGACAAACGTAGCTAGCGTTCAATGCTCTGCATCGTCTCGAAACTCTAGGTGAGGGGCCGCGGAGGGCTTGCCCTTCTGTGGTTGGTTCTGCTGCCAGAATGGGCGCCTGCGTGTCCCTGAGAACTTAACGCGGACCCTTGCGTTTCAGGTTATATGTCACTGTTGTTTACTATTAGTCATTCTCTGCGAATCAACAGAGCGATAACACCAACACTGCTACTCTGATAGACTTGCTAGTGATTCTACTCTACGCGCTGCGGCGTCGTTGGGTTTATCTTTCCAAACTTGTGCACCACCATTAGTTCGACCTACCCCTACACTTATGGTCACGTGGCTCCCTGTGCCTGCACGTACGCGTTTCCTTTTGCAACGTACATCGACCGTTGGTTACGGCACAGGACAGCCATGCTATCACTCAAACGTTTTGCTATGCCTTGCGAAGGACCGAGAAGGTGACTAAAAAGGGGAGAGGATGAATGGGAGCCAATCAAAATTCTTCAAGAGAACTTAGTCTATGTTCCAAAAAGAAAAATAGCCACTTAGATAGGTATTTGTCAGATCTTCATCGGACAAGTCCGATGGTCATTGGACATGTCCGATGGAACAAGTTGGCGCAGGTTTTGGAGTCCGATAGACTTGCCCGATGCCTCGGATAAATTGACCATCGGACAAGTCTGATGGTCATCGGATAAGTCCGACAGATTCAGAACAGCAACAGCGAACCGCAAAAAAAAATTGCAAAACCTTATTAGATCTCGTGCCAAGAACACCAAAAAGGGAAAACTTGAGAAATCCTTCAAATCGAAGGTGCTAGAGCCAATAATTCCATCAAGAATCCATAGAGGATTATCCTAGCTCATCCTAGCAACAAGTTTCTCAAGAAATCCGGGCCAAAAACTCATCCAAAAGTGAGATCGAAAATCACCACGAAAATACTTCCGAAAATAGGGAAAAGAGAATTTCGGGATTCTAGTGAAGAGGAAAATGTTAAGCATGAAAATACTTCTCATATCATAGAAAGGTGCTTACAAGATTTATAGGTACAAGGCTAGGAAGCCACCCTCTTTCTCCCACTATTTGAAAGAGCAAGAGATGTCTCTCACACACCCACTACTCTCCTCTCAAACATGAAGTTCTTTCCTAGCACTTTGAATAGAGTCCTAACACAAAGCTAATAGGAAGAGAGGCACCTCTCCCACTAGTCACACCTCTCCTTATATAGACCTAGGGTCTATTGTCCACATGACCACTCTATCCTTGACCTACATAACACACCCACCTACCACCGGGGGCATAACCGTCCATCTTTTACCTCATCGCCCGAATGCCATCGGACGCTTCACGTCTTTGCTTCATCTCGAAGCAAGCTCCGTGATGTTGCCACATGCACCACCAACCACCGCCACCGGTTTTGAGGCTCAAACCGGGAAACCGCCTTGCACGCTTCTCAAAGCACGACTTCTCAATGTTGACATGTGTCACCTTGTCCCGTGATCCTGACCACCGGTAAGTCTCTCCCAGTCCCTGTTTATTGGGTCCCCTTGTCACTTGCACCGGCATCCTGTTCGCCTTGACTTGATCAACACGCCGTCTTCATCACCACCACGGTTTTGAGGCTCAACCGCGAAACCGACCGTGCTTCTTGTCTCTCCACGTGTACGGTGTGGATCACCCTTGACTTCACCCGGTATCCCGATCGTCTGGCCCCAAGTCCCCTACTTGTGCCCGATCCTCTCGCCGTTGACCGCCAAGCTGACTCTAGTGACCTACACATCATGAGACAAGCAAACACATTTCCCATCTCCTGCAACATCACCAATATCTCCACCAACTTTGGTTAGTCATAACCTTGATATGCAAACCTATGCAATCCCTGGATTCCCGCATTTTAACTCAAACACCAAATCCGCTCAAGTCAATTACTCATCACAAGTATAGCAAACCATGGCACATATCCACATGGTTTCTCAATCTCCCCCTTGATGAGTACATTGATAACACCAAATGCACAAAGATTAGAGATTGAAATGCGAAGCCGAATAAGCACATCCAAATGGCCAAACCCAAAGAAAAGGTGAAAACAAGCCATCTAGCAAGTAGGGATCACAAAACCAAGAGTTGACAAAGAAAGCGACTTGAGATGCAAAGAATATGAAAAGCGCAATAAACCGCTCAAGATCATGATATGCTCCCCCTCAAGTTGTGGTAGGTCTCATGTAGTACGAAACAGATCATATGAGTTTCTTAGCATTATTTATGCATGACCCCAAAATTTTCTCCCCCTTTGGCAATGAACTCATCAAAGAGGCAAAAGAACAAGCAAACATGCAATGTATGAAAATGAAAACCTAAAGAGTTTCAACAATTATGCAAACAAGCATTTAACTTTGCTAACTATAACCATAGTGCCATGAAGTGTAAAGGCAATAGCTCCCAATCATGCAAAGATCAAAAATAGATAGCAAGACATAAACACCATGAGCTATACAGGCTAAGCAGAAAGATTGACTAGCTTAGATAGAATCAAATTTTACTTATCATGAGAAAATCTGCCACCACATGTGTAAGTGATCTCATCCAAGGCAAAACAAGCACCAAGTAAATCATAAGAATCTAGCCAGTTTCAATCTCAACAAGGGCAACAGGCACTCGCAAAAAATGAGCTCTATAAACACTCACATATGAAATAGAGACTCAGTTGATCAAGTGATTACAGTTTATCCTCATGTGTCCTCTTATCTATGCGGAGGGTCGCACGACTGGGTACGGTAAACACCCCGAGGTTTCAAGTCACAATGTTTGGATTTAGTATTATTGAGTAATTCTTGATCAAAGCACTTAGCAGATTTTTCAAGATTATGCACAAGACAAAAGAGCATGCCTTTGCGGCAAAAGGAACACACGTTCCCACAATGTTTCATCATGAGCTAAACATTTGCAAAGCCTTCCATTTCGCAAACACAAGGTGCCAAAGCCAAGACATCCTCTAGACTAGCCTCAACGCAAGTTTCAACAAGGATAAAAGTAATTATACACATGGTGAGCAAGTTTTAGCAAGATTAGATCATAAGGTTCACAAGAAGCTCAGTTTACCTTTACGATTAGCAAGTTGCTCACATGAGTTTATAACAAGCCATCTAGAAAATCTAAGCATGAGAAATTACCATCACATCCACACAACTTAGCTCAAGCTCAATCATAGCAGAGAGAAATACAAGAAAACATAAGAATCAAAGCTCATCTACCAATGCATATATTATATATGAGATACAATACGAAAATGGTAAGATACATATATACAAGAGAAAACCAACTCCCCCTTAAATGATGCCATAGGGATGACAAATACCAAGTTCCCCCCGAAGAAAAGCATGTCTCGAAACATCTAGGGGCTTGGTGACGATATCAGCTAGTTGGTTTTTGGTATCAATGTATTGGAGCTCAACATCCCCCTTCTCAACATTGTCTCTCAGGAAGTGGAATCGCACATTGATGTGTTTGACCTTACCATGTTGGACTGGGTTTTTGGCTAAGCATATGGCACTAGAGTTATCACACATGAGTGGAACACCCTTAAAAGTCAATCCATAGTCTCTCATGGTAGATACAATCCATAGGATTTGTGAGCAGCAGCTAGCAGTAGCTACATACTCAGCCTCCGTGGTGGATTGGGCAACACTCGACTGCTTACGAGAAGACTAACAGATCAAAGAAGTACCCAAGAAATGGCAAGTACCAGAAGTGCTCTTCCTATCAATTCTACACCCAGCAAAATCCGTATCCGAATACCCAATGAGATCAAGAGATGAAGATGCAGAGTACCAAAGACCGAACTCAAGGGTGTATTTGAGATACCTGAAGATGCGCTTGACAGCCTTGCGATGAGTCACCCTTGGCTTGAAAGCGAGCACAAAGACACACCGCAAAGTGTATATCGGGTCTTGTCGCTGTCAGGTACAAGAGGGAGCCAATCATGCTCCTGTACTCCCTTTGATCCACTGCTTCATAGTCTTCATCAGGGTCAAGAGCCGTTGTAGTGGACATTGGTATAGACAACGACTTCACATTGACCATGTCAAACTTCTTCAGGAGATCCTTCGTGTACTTGGCTTGATGTATGAAAGTGCCTTGCTTGCACTGCTTGATTTGAAGCCCAAGAAAGAAGGTGAGATCTCCCATCATCGACATCTGAAATTCACTTTTCATAGCTTCCTAAAACCTGGACACAAGAGCATGAGAGGAATCACTAAAGATGACATCATCCATGTAAATCTGAACCATTAGAAAGTCATTGCCATGCTTGAGAGTGAACAAGGTTTTATCAACACACCCCATGACATACCCATGCTCTAGCAAGAAGGTCTTAAGCCTAGCATATCATGTCCTAGGTGCTTGCTTTAGCCCGTACAAAGCCTTCTGAAGCTTGTACATATGGTTTGTGTATTTGTGGTGCTCAAAACCAGGGGGTTGCCTCACATACACTTCTTCCTCTATGAAACCATTTAGTAAAGCACTCTTGACATCCATTTGATAGAGTCTAATGCCCTTGGAGGCAGCAAATGCAAGCAAGATCCTAATGGCTTCTATGCGAGCAACAGGAGCAAAGGTTTCATCATAATCTAAGCCCTCCACTTGGCTAAAACCTTGAGCAACTAGCCTAGCCTTGTTTCTCACAACCTCACCATCCTCCCCATGTTTATTTTTGAACATCCACTTGGTTCCTATGATATTGACATTTTTGGGAGGCTCTACAAGGGTCGAGACTTTGTTTCTCTCAAAGTTTTCCAACTCCTCATGCATGGCATTAACCCAATGTTCATCAGATAGTGCGTGTCCAATATCCCGGGGTTCAAAGGTTGCAATAAAGAGAGAATTGGTAAAACAAGCGAGATGTATAGACCTTGACCTTGTTGTCCTCTCATAGAGATTACCAATCATTTGTTGAGGTGGATGTCGGTGCTGAATGTGGTGAGGAGCTTCTCTCTCAGAGAGTACCTCGCCCTTAACCATAGTTGGAGCTTGCTCGATAGCTGCTGAAGTAGATGTAGAAGCTTCAGGACCCTCTGCTGGAGTGGTGGTGGTAGCAGGAACAAGCTCAGATGTGAGATGGAATGAGTCATCATCGTTATCATCCAAGCCCTGTAGGTCCTCTTCTACAAAGATGCTCTCCTCCATCTCCTTGGTACCTGTAGACTCAATAACATTCCTTACACAAGAGTTTGATTCATCAAAGGTTACATCGCAGGACTCTACGATGGTGTTAGTCTCCAAATTCAAAACTCTGTAGGAATGACCATGAAGAAAGTAACCAAGAAAGATGCCATCGGAAGATCTCGACTCAAACTTATCAAGATTGTCGCGCTTGAGAATAAAGCACTTGCAACCAAAGTCACGCAAATGAGAAACCGAGGGCTTCCTCCCAAAACGCAGCTCATAAGAAGTCACATTAAGAATTGAGCACAAGAAAATCCGATTGGAAACATAACAAGCAGTGCTAATGACCTCAGCCTAGAACCGTCTCGGAGTCCTATGCTCAACGAGCATCATCCGGGCCATCTCCACTAAGGTTCTGTTCTTTCTTTCAACCACACTGTTCTGCTGGGGAACCCGAGGTGCTGAAAACTGATACTCAATACCATGCTCAAGATAGAAAGCATCAAAGGAGGAGTTCTTGACCTCGGTGCCATTATCACTACGAATTTCTCGTAATGCACCAGGGAGTTCCTTGAACAACCTCAAAGCTAAGCTCCGAAAGTGATGAAACACTCCATCCTTCCTCTCAAGAAAGTAGACCCAAGAGTAGCGAGAGTAGTCGTCAACAATCACAAGAACATACCACTTTCCACCGGCCGAACGAACCTGAGAAGGACCAACAGTGTCCATGTGAAGCAACTCTCCAGGGCGTTCAGTCATCAGCAAATTGATTGGTGGATGAGAAGCGACAATCATTTTCCCATGACGACAAGGAGCACAAACCAAATCCTTATCAAATTTGAGCTTAGGCAATCCTCGGATCAAACCTAGACCACTCAAGCGACATAACAAGTCAAAGCTCATGTGACCCAGTCTCCTATACCATTTTCAGAGCTCAGAAGAAGATTGAGCAAACAAGCACTTGTGAGAACCAGGAGAACCAGCAAAATCAGCCTAAAAAACTCTGCCAATGTGAGAAATCCCACAAACTAAGGAACCACTCGAATCAAGAACACAAGAAGCATTCGACTTAAAGCGCACTTCCAAACCAACATCAAGAACACAAGAAGTCATCACAGTTCTTTGCACTTTATCATTCGAACGCATGGGATGAGAACCACGATGGGGAAAACATGGCATGTCAAAGCGTCTCGACTAAAACCTTAAGTTGTGAGGGTAGAAATCATCTGTGTGAAAGCCAAATCCACGCGAGTGACGCTCACCACGATGGGGAAAACGTGGAGCACCAAAGCGCTGCTGCGCAAGGCCTCTGTTTCGTGAATCAAAGCCATATGAGGAATGACCCTATCCACGATAGGCACGAGAAAAAGAGCAAGGCTCAAAGTCAACAAAATCATCATAAAAAGGATCCCTAGTCAACTCAGTTTGCTTCCTCTCAATCCTCTTACGCCTAAAACAGAATTCATCCAAGTGGCCCTTGCGACCACAAAACATGCAAATATAGACACCCTTAGGATTAGGCTTGGCTTGCATTGCAGGTTTGGATTTTGGCTTCTCTGTCTGCTTTGGGTTGAAGGAGGGTTTTGGATTGGGTGGATAGTATGTGTCAGTGGGTTTGATGGTGTTTTCCTCATCCTTGTAGCTAGAGCTAGGTACAAACTTACCCACATTCTCACTCTCCTTGTCACACCTCTCAAATCTCAAACCCAAGTTATAGGTTGATCTAGAAGCACTCTCCTGCACTCTTGCCAAATCACTCTCAATCTTCTCTTCACTCACTAGGGCTCTCTGGAGCCTAGACACAAGATAGTTATTTTCCTAGACTAGGGCTTTATTTTCCTCCCTAGTGATTACAAGCTTGTCCTTAAGAGAGACACACACCTCACAAGGTGGTGGAAGGACCTTAGAGCAAGTCTCATAAAGCAACTTGGACTCAAGCTCTTTGACTTTGAGGGACTGAGCTTCCAACTCATCTGTGAGCTTGGGGCACTTCTGACATGCACCCAAAAGAGTTGGTCTAGCTTTGAACTCATCAAGCTCCTTGAGGACATTCTTAAACTGACTGGCAACTTGAGCATGCACACTCTCCCTCTGTGCAAGATCACTCATCACAACTTGACAAGACTCACACTCAACAATAATGTCCTCACGAGCAAGCTTGGACCTAAGCGAAGCAATTTTAAAATCAGCACTCTCCAACTTAGAC
Source organism: Eleusine coracana subsp. coracana (assembly GCA_032690845.1). Lineage (NCBI taxonomy): Eukaryota > Viridiplantae > Streptophyta > Magnoliopsida > Poales > Poaceae > Eleusine > Eleusine coracana. Next base: position 14,508,156 of record CM064424.1, read on the forward strand.
TTAAGCTCTCTATTCTCACGAACAGCACTACGAAGCTTATCATCTTGCATGAGCAGAATATCGTGCAAATGATCAAGTTCAGAAGAGAGCTCATCGAGAGTGGGAGGTACCTCGCTTGTGTCAGAGTCGGATCCAGAGTCGGTGTCGTGGTCGTTCTTTGCCATGAAGCAAAGTCCGGTGAAGTCATCCTTCCTCTTGACTCGTGGCTTTTCAACCTCCCTCTCCGAGCTTGAAAGACCTTCGCTTGATGTGAGGTCGACATCACTCAAGGCGGCAACGCAGGCGCGTGCAATGGCCTTGGCAAACTTCTTGAAGTTCTTGCCCTTCTTGTAGAAGCGGTTCTTCTTCTACTTGAAGTCTTCAGTGTTGTTGTCGCGGTACCCGATCTTCTTCTTCTTCTTGGGACAATCAGCGATGAAGTGTCCCGAATCACCGCACTCGAAGCAGATTCTTGAGCCACCTCCTCTTCTCTCCTTCCGGTTATTGTAGAACTTCCTGAACTTCCTTGTGAGTAAGGACAGCTCCTCGTCAGGAATGCACTCCATATGTTCATCGGAAGCTGCAACAAGAGAAGACAAAGCAAACTCCAAGGAAGACTTGTCAAGTGAGGAGTTAGTTTCATGAGAAGCACAACTGTGATCACCCTTCTAACTAGAAAGCAAAGCTATGCTAGAAGCAGGAATAGCAAGATTAGGACGAGATTTCCTAGACAGTTCATGAGATTTCAGCTTGCTATACATTTGCTCACAGTTCAGGGTATTGAATTCAGCAGTTTCTTCTAGAGTAGCAATTTTAACCCCCCAAACATTTTCATCAAGTGAGTACAGCAGTTTCTTAGCTCTATCATTGTCATTGTACACAAGGGTACCACAAGCCCGCATGTTGCACACAATTGCCTCAAACCTACGAAAAGTGTCATCTAGTGACTCGCCCGGTTTTTGAGCAAAGGTTTGGTACTGTCTATTGTAAGAATTCTTACGCATAGACTTGACCTAGTTGGTACCCTCATGATAAGTGTAGAGCTTATCCCAAATAGCATGAGCAGTGTCAAGGTGTGCAACCCTATCATATTCGCTCCTACCAAGTGCAGAAAGCAGAATATTGACAACTTTGGAGTTGTTCTCATACCTGAGTAACTCACCTGTAGAAGCAGTGTTCAGGTCTTGTGGTATAGCATACTCCTGATCAACAATCTCCCAAATTGCACGTCCTTGACTTAGCAGATACGCCTTGGTCCGTAACTTCCAGTAGGGGAAGTCCTCTCCATCGAACATTCATAGCTTGACAGCGCGCTTCTCCATGTCGCCTTCGGATCACAAAGCCGGTGAAGGTCAACTAGTGATCAAACCGGCTCTGATACCAATTGAAGGACCGAGAAGGCGACCAGAGGGGGGGGGGTGAATGGGAGCCAATCAAAATTCTCCAAGAGAACTTGGCCTATATCCCAAAAAGAAAAAGAGCCATTCAGATGGGTATTTCTCAGATCTTCATCGGACAAGTCCGATGGTCATCGGACATGTCCGATGGAACAAGTTGGCGCAGGTTCTAGAGTCCGATGGACTTGTCCGATGCTTCGGACAAATTGACCATCGGACAAGTCCGACAGGAAAGTGCGACAGATTCAGAATAGCAACAGTGAACCGCAAAGAAAAATTGTAAAACCTTATCAAACAAACTCCAAAAATCACAAAATTTGGACCAGATGATCCTCAATACATCACAACCCTTATCCTAGAACATCAACTCAATTGGCTCAAAAAATCAATACAAATTTCAGATCTCGTACCAAGAACACCAAAAAGGAAAAACTTGAAAAATCCTTCAAATCGAAGGTGCTAGAGCCAATAATTCCATCAAAGATCCATAGAGGATTATCCTAGCTCATCCTAGCAACAAGTTTCTCAAGAAATCCGGGCCAAAAACTTGTCCAAAAGTGAGATCAAAAATCACCACGAAAATGCTTCCGAAAATAGAAAAAAGGGAATTTCGGGATTCAAGTGAAGAGGGAAATCTTGAGCATGAAAATACTTCTCATATCATAGAAAGGTGCTTACAAGATTCATAGGTACAAGGCTAGGAAGCCACCCTCTTCCTCCCACTATTTGGAAGAGCAAGAGATGTCTTTCACACATCCACTACTCTCCTCTCAAACATGAAGTCCTCTCCTAGCACTTTGAATAGAGTCCTAACACAAGGCTAATGGGAAGAGAGACACCTCTCCCACTAGCCACACCTCTCATTATATAGGCCTAGGGTCTATTGTCCACATGACCACTCTACCCTTGATCTACATAACACACCCACCTAACACCGGGGGCATAACCGTCCATTTTTCACCTTATCGCCCGAATGCCATTGGACGCTTCATGTTTTTGCTTCATCTCGAAGCAAGTTCCATGATGGTGCCACGTGCACCACCAACCACCGTCACCGGTTTTGAGGCTCAAACCGAGAAACCGCCTTGCACATTTCTCAAAGCGCGACTTCTCGATATCGACGCGTGTCACCTTGTCCCGTGATCCTGACCACCGGCAAGTCTCTCCCAGTCCCTGTCCATCGGACCCCCTTGTCACTTGCACCGGCATCCCGTTCGCCTTGACTTGGTCAACACGCCGTCTTCATCACCACCACGATTTTGAGGCTCAACCGTGAAACCGTCCGTGCTTCTTGACTCTCCACGTGTACGGTGTGGATCACCCTTGATTTCACTCGATATCCCGATCGTCTGGCCCCAAGTCCCCTACTTGTGCCCGATCCTCTCGCCGTTGACCGTCAAGCTGACTCTAGTGACCTACACATCATGAGACAAATAAACACATTTCTCATCTCCTATAACATCACCAATATCTTTACCAACTTCGGTTAGTCATAACCATGATATACAAACTTATGCAATTCCTGAATTCCAGAGATTTCACCTCAAACACCAAATCCGCTCAAATCAATTACTCATCACAAGTCCTCATATTTTAACCTCTGCTTTGACTCTGTTATCTGTAAAAAAACACCTGCACACAACCAAGTTCCTTTTTTTTTTCACTGAACGGAATCATTTGTCGGTTAAACAATTTCTGACGCACGCTATGTTATTTCTTTTCTTCCTCCTGCCACTTTTGCATGTTTGTGCTTTTGTCAGTGAGTGGTGTGGCAGCAGGCAAAGTTTTCATTTCTCAAGGTAATTCCAGGGAGCGATATCTGACATTCATCGACACACCCATGTGAACATATGGAAAAGATGCTCGAACCGTGTGAACTCGAGACTACTGCGAAAGGAATAAATTCAAGAAAATATGGTCTGTGCATGAGGTGAGTGCAACAGCACAGCGCAATAATTCCGCTCGTTATGACTCTTGCATTTTCTTTTTCCGTCTTGGAGTTAGTGACTCCGACTGTCTTGCTTGGATCAGAGTAATACTACTGTACTCTTTTCGTTTATATTTAGTTATTATTTTGAAGTTGGATATAGAAAATAAGGAAAAATAAAAAGATGGATGCACTGAAAATGAGAAGGAGAAAGATAGAGATAGAGATATAGTGAAAAAAGAGAATATTATATTAAAAAGAGAGAAAGGTGTATTGGAAAGCGAAAAAGATATGTAATTATAAAAAAGTTCAAAACTTTAGAATGACACGTAAATATGAACGGAGGGGGTAGTTGCTTATATTCCAACAGCAATCATTTCAAATGGTGTAATAACGATACTTGTACCACCTTTTTCATTCTTAGCCCTTCATCTGATTATACCTGTAGGTGATATCTTCATTTCATTATGTGAAGCTCAACTATTTAACACAGATGGTGTACAGAATAGAGAAAAGTAGTGACATGCTTTTGATTGGCTCATGGCTATGACAACAGATAACATAAATTATGTCGTCGTACACCGGCGTCAGTATGACAGGTTTATTGTATCACTTGCCTTTTCCCCCTTTTTGTTGATGATTCAACCAACTAGTGTGCTTGTTTTTGTTTTTCCCCTTGGCCCCATGAAATCATTATACATATTGGTTTTCTTTTTTCACCACTAGGAAGTTTGGAACGTAGGGCTAATAACAATTCTTGAACTAATTTCTGCACAGGTTATTCGTAAATCACAACATTGCAATTCACATTAGACCATAGAGAAATAAACTGGCACACTAACCACCTCGTTTTGCGCTGGATATTACTCTTTCTGTTCGGTGATAAACATTGCATGCTCTGTGGTAGGGTAGGGTACTACACTGGAATGCACGTAGACGCTTTTTGTTTGTGTGAACGATGCACCTAGACGGTTTTGTGTCTCCAAAATCTTTGGACAACCTGTGACGCGATACCCATCGCAGCATGGGGGGCGCTCTGCTGAACCAGAGCATGCGTGACCTCTGGCTTAATTCGATGCAGGCTGTGACCAGCATGCTGCTGCATCTTCAGAGGACGGGGTTATTGAATGGTGGTACTTGTACGCTCCATGGGGCACAGCTCTGTCGAGTAGTTAATCTCGTGGGCTCAAGGAAATTACTACTAGCGTCATGTGGAGTGAAAATATAGAGCAGAAGAGCTGAAAATGCATAACGCGCAGGGAGCAGTGGACAAAACAATACTACTAGGCTTGCATTGCATTTCCAATCGAAGTTTATTATGGTTTCAGAGTAACACCACAGTTGTACAATACCCATTTTCCCCACACAATAGGACTGTTAATTAAGAACGACAGAAGACAAACACAACAGAAGCAAGCGGGATAAACGAAAACAGAGGGAGCAGCGCTCTGCATTATTCTCCTCTAGGTAGGATAAGGTTGGCCCTTGGCAGCAGCAAACAGAAGAGGGAGTTGACGAAGGCCTCAGCTCAGGCTCGTCATCTTGGTCTGCTTGCTCTGGCGCACAACTCTTGGATCACCTTTCTGCACGACAAACAAAAGAAGAAGACGCAACATTATTTATCAGACCAACCGTTTGACAGTAGAGGCTGGAAGAGTAAAGAAGGTTATGCAATGCAAGTTCAGTTTCTCGATCACGTACCTATAAGCTCCGAGAGCTGCTCGACAGCAGAGAGTGGCTCAGTAGTAGTAGGTTGGCGGCGGCGGGCTGGGGGTGTAGGACGAGGACGGCGGGGTGGGAGTGGGAGTCTTGGGGCTGGGCGTGTAGGACGGTGGAGACGGCTTGGGTGCCTTGGGGGAAGGAGTGTACGTCGGTGGAGTGGGCCTGGGGGTCGGGCTTGGCTTCGGCGGCTTTGGGGACGGGGTGTAGGTTGGCGGACTGGGCTTCGGTGGCTTGGGCGACGGGGTGTAGGTTAGCGGAGTGGGCTTTGGTGGCTTTGGAGATGGGGTGTAGGTCGGGGGAGTGGGTTTTGGTGGCTTCGGACTCGGCGTGTAGGTTGGCGGACTGGGCTTCGGTGGCTTCGGGCTCGGCGTGTAGGTTGGCGGCGAGGGCTTGGGTGGCTTCGGGCTAGGGGTGTAGGTCGGTGGAGATGGCTTCGGTGGCTTCGGGCTCGGCGTGTAGGTTGGTGGCGTGGGCTTCGGTGGCTTCGGGCTCGGGGTGTAGGTCGGCGGAGATGGCTTTGGTGGCTTCGGGGACGGAGTGTAGCTTGGTGGCGTGGGCTTGGGCGGCTTAGGCGACGGGGTGTAGGTCGGCGGAGATGGCTTCGGTGGCTTGGGCGACGGGGTGTAAGTTGGTGGCGTGGGCTTGGGCGGTTTGGGCGACGGGGTGTAAGTCGGGGGAGATGGCTTTGGTGGCTTTGGGGACGGAGTGTATGTGGGCGGCGTCGGCTTGGGCTTGGGCTTGGGGCCGCTGCCGCCTCCGGAGCTCGGCGGCTGGTACGACGGCGACGGCTTGCCGCCCTTGGGCGGCTTCTCGGGCTTCGGCGTCGGGGCCGGGCCGTACCCGCCGCCGTAGCCGTAGCCGGTGTCGTCGGCGTGGATCTCCACGGCCAGGCTTACGGCCACCAGGGCCAGCACCAGCGCGGCCTTGCCACCCATCCTCATCCTCACTCACTCACTCACTCTTTGCTTCAGTGATGACCAGTGCTCTGGTCTGAGGAGGAAGGCCACCCCTGCCGCTGCTTATATACACGCGGGGATGGGTCGGGGCTTAACTACCGCTTTGGATGCCCCGTGACCGCGAACGCGCGCAGGGCACTGCTGGGACCGGCGTGCATGTGGGGGAGGCGGCTTCGCCGTTGGTCTCGCCTTGGGTTCACCGGCTCACTCACTCACTGCTGGTCTGAGTCTGAACTGGTTGACGTCTAGAACAACGGGTTAATTACCCGGGCGAGCGGGGTCCTGGCCGGAGCAGGTGCTATCGCCTTAAGCATTTGTTTTATCGCATTATTTTGCGGCGTGCATGCAGCAGACGTGGCACCTCTCGACTTGTTCTGTAGTGACCGAGCCTAGCTTGCACAGTAGAGCCATGTGATGGTTCTTCTTCCCTGCAGCACACGATCTTGGCGGCCGATCGAGATCACACGGAGTGCATCGAACGAGACTGCTAAACAGGGAATGCTACGATGGGAATGGAGCTGGATCGAGTTCAGGCAATGCTACTTGCTAATCCTGATGTTATTCCGTTTTAACTTGTAGTACAACGTGATGAACCAAGATGTTTTGCTATTTTACAGCAGCTGGCTTTCATGCATGAACGTGGTTGCGCAGGGATCTTTTGCTTTCCCGAGTTGTTACAAGCAAGAAAATGACGTCCAACTTGAGATGTCGCTGTTCTGCACATGCATCCGGACTCTGAGAAGTAAAATGTCTGTCGGGCAGAGAAGTAAATATGGAATTATTTACATGCTCGTGACTGTCCTGCACATGCATCCAGAGTCTGACGGAACAATGGTGCATATTAATCATACCAAGACTATGTCAGAACATTACAAGAAGGAACCACTACACACCGCTCACGCTTCACATAACGGCACGTGACATCTCTGGCAAGTGACGCACCTCGAACTCGTTGGCCCTCCAAGCCAGTGTGCGCCTCCTCCCTAGCAGGTAGCCACGTGTCATCACGCCGTCCTCCCTGGCTTCCCTAGCCGCAGGGTGGGAAGGGACGGCAAGCGAGTGCGAGAAGAGGCTGTTGGTTTAGTTTTCTATTGACCGGTAAGTTAATAATAGATTTGAAAATAGGAATTTTATCTCTTGTGGATTTCGGATCTGGCTAACAGTTTTGTTTCTGTTTTGTGTCTTGATCGGAAGGCAAGTTAGAGATAGAAACGGATCCGGCCCCATGGCTACAGTGTGCTATATAAAGGAGGCATCGCCCCAGGGTGAAATCATCCAATCTTAGTCCACCCAACCGATCGTTGAGAGCACTAGAAGTCACGGAAGACCGACGTCCAGCCCAAGGGCATCACCGCTACCGCCTCGAAGGTCTTCGTCCTCGCAAGAAGACCCTCAAGGAGTGTCTACGCTACATCCCCGACAAAGCCCTCGTCACTGAGTCTACCACCTCTACTCCGACGCCAATAGACTCCTCCACCAGTGCCGGTAACAGATCCGAACCTATATTCCACATTAGTTTACTATGCTGGATGTGATCTAAGCCGACTAGTGATCCTGAGTTATTAGCATTATTAATTAAGTGTTAATTAGTTATAACAATTGGTATCAGTTAGCCTAAACTAGTCACTTTAGATCCGCTAGATTAGTTAGTGGTTCGGTTAGTACTAGATAAAATTCATGCTAAGTAATTTAAAATTGATCTAGCTCTGTCAGAGGTGATATCAGTTTTACGATCTAGTCATTTTTTTAGCATTAGTTTCAGTTAATCAGTATCATGTTCATGCCTAGATTATCTTGATCAGTAAGGTTACTTAGCTAGTTATTCATGTTTTAGTTTAGAATTAATTTCGGTTAAGGGTAATTTAGGCCATGTTACGGTTAGATTAGAAAAGGGGAAAGGGATTGCGAAAAACCCGAATCGAATAAGCACACACACCCGCCAATCCCTAACCCTAACCTTAGATCTAAGAACCCTAACCCTAAGTTCAGAGAGAACTCACCTCTCGTCGTCGTTGCTCCGTACCATGCACTCAGATTCCGCACACGTGGACGGCGGCGCCATCATCTCCCAACTCGCCGACGAGGCCGCACGGCGTCAGATCTCGCCATGCGCGCCACTCGCCGGCATCAGATCCGGTCGCGCGGCATCAGTTGCCACACGCGGACGCCGGCACGCGCCCGACCTTGCGCCGGTGTCGTCGTCGCCGCCTCGCATCTGGTCGCCGTCGTTGATCCGCGCGCGACCGGCCCGCCTTAAGCCCACCACGGTGGAGAAGCTCGATGGAGCCGCGCGCGATCTCTCGCACGCGCGCGTCGGCGAGCAGCTCCCCATGGCGCTGCGGCGGCCGGTCGGCACCGTCGTCCTCGTTTCGCTGGCTGCGGGGGGAGAGAGTGGAGGAGAGGGTGAGGGAGTGAAATGAGCTAGGGTTTCGCCCCGGCCGATTTCACCCCCTTTAAGGCAGTCGCGGCCGCGCTAAGCCGTTCATCTGGGCGGACGGCTCATATCAAAGCGTGCCCCTGTGCACGAGATGCCGGGCTGGGCCGCTTTACCGGCCCGCTGGTCGGTTGACTCGGCCCACTTAGTCAATCCGCTGACCATGCCGCCGGCAGAGCCGTGCGCCGAGCCTGAGCCGTCGCTACGCTGAGCCGCGCATGGAGCCGACCCCGCCTGGGCCACTCTCTGCACTTGGGTCGCTTGTCGGGCCTCGCTGCGCGCGCGCTGGGCCGTGCGGCTGCGCTCGTTTGCTGGGCCGCCTGCGCGAAATAAGGCCGCGGGCCAAATTAGCTGAAGTTAGAGGCCAAATTTTAATTCAATTTTATTCATTAATTTTTAAGTCTTCCCTTTAGTTAATAATTTAATTACTTTTCTAATCTTAGCTAAGTAATTTAATTTAAGTTTAATTATTTAAGTGTTGGTGTTTTAAGTCATTATATTTTTAATTTTAAGTATTAATCCACCAATATACTTTGAGATGCCTCTAAATAAATGGAACCACCGAGATGTTTAATCATGAGTATTAAGATGAATTTCGTTTGTTTTTCCCACTGGTGATGCAAATTGACATTCAATTGTATGATTATAATCAGACCACCGTAGGGTTATTTTCATGCACTAATTCGCATTTCATTGTATATGATTACTAAGTTGAGTTTTCTTGCTTTGCTCTTTTCAGTGAGTAATGTTAATGTTGTTGCTTCCTACCTCAACAACATCGAGCCACTCAACGGAGCCAACTATCCGGACTGGAGGGGTAAGGTCATCACATGCTTGGCATGAAATGATCTCGATGTTGCACTGAGGGTGGATAAGCCTGCTGCTCCTGCTAATGGAGCTGCACCTTCTCCCGCTTTTGAGAAGTGGGAGAGATCTGATCGGATGGCTACCATGGTTATTCTTTAGACCATAAGTCCTGGTATTAAGGGTGCCATCCCAACTAAGAATGCACATGGAGTTGATCTGACTGCACGGGAGCTGCTGGCCACGATTAAGGAGAACTTTAAGAGCTCCTCTAAGACTTATGCCAGTACACTCATCATGAAGTTGGTGGGTTGTCAGTATAATGGTCAGACTGATATAAGGGAGCACATTCTTCATATGTGTGACATGGCCAATAAGCTTAAAGATATGAAGATGGAGATCTCTGATGGTTTCCTTGTTCATTTCATCATGACCTCACTCCCGCCTCAGTATGCTCCATTCAAAATCAGCTACAACACCAACAAGAACACATGGTCTATCACTGACCTCATAAGTTATTGTGTTGAAGAAGAGGAGAGGCTGAAAACTGAGAAGATGAAGGAGAATGTTGTGAACATGGTTGGCAACCTTAGTCTCAACAATACTCCTAAGAATCAGCATGAGGCAAGCAGCAGCAAGCAAGGCCAAAGGAAGAAGAAGAAGAATGGGAACAAGAATGGGCCCAAGAACAACAACAACTTCAAAAACCACCAGCCTAAGGGTGGTAAGTCATGCTCTTTCTGTGGCTCACCCAAGCACCTTCAGAAGGCTTGTCCAGGCTTTAAGGAGTGGTTGAAGGAGCAAGGTAAAGATAAGTTTGATGTTGTTTCTTTCATTGATGAGTTATTCTTAGCGTTAAAAATTCCCCTAATACTTGGTGGATTGACTCAGGTGCCACTGTGCACATCTCTAATTCATTACAGGTATTCCGTTCGATCCGAACTATAAGAAGGGGGGAGCGAAGCCTAAGAGTGGCTGATGGGAACATCGTCCAAGTTGAAGGTGTTGGGAGCTTCCACATAGAGTTGCCGGGTGGCTTCTAGCTTAATTTAGAGGATGTTCTTTATGTTCCTAGTTTAAAGAGAAATTTAATTTCTGTATCAGCCTTAGATGATTCGGGACATGTTTGTGAGTTTGGCAACAATAAGTGTGTTATCAAGTTTAATGCAATAAATATTGGTCTTGCAGTTAGGCAAGGCAAGCTTTATATGCTCTCTCTTGATGATTCTGTGATGAATGTTGCTAGTATTTTACATAAGCGTAAACGTGATGATGAGACTTCTTCGAAATTGTGGCATTGTCACCTCGGCCATATTTCGAGGGGGAAAATAGAACGTCTCATTAAAGATGAAATACTATACCAATTAGACTTCTCTGATTCAGAGCAGTGCATCGACTGCATTAAGAGATAATACGCTAAGACAATTAAGAAAGGAGCTACTAGAAGTACGGGCGTATTAGAAATAATACACATAGATATCTGTGGCCCGCTCTCAGTAACATCTGTAGATGGCTATGATTCATTCATAACATTTACCGATGATTATTCTCGTTATGGACATATTTACCCCATTAAAAAGCGTTCAGATGCGCTAGAAATATTTAAGATTTATAAGTTGGAAGTTGAGAAACAATATAACACTTCCATTAAAATAGTAAGATCAGATCGTGGGGGAGAATATTACAGGAAACATGCAACATATGGTCAAATTAAGGGACCATTTGCTAAGTATTTAAAAGAAAATGGCATAAGAGCACAGTACTCCATGCCAGGAGAACCACAGCAAAATGGAGTTGCTGAGCGACGCAATCGCACGTTATTAGATATGGTGCGTAGCATGCTCAGTCATTCTAATTTGCCTGTTGAGCTGTGGATGGAAGCATTAAAAACAGCTGCTCATATTCTTAATCGGGTTACATCTAAGTCTGTTCCCAATACACCTTTTGAGTTGTGGAATGGAAGGAAACCGTCACTAAATTATTTGAAAGTGTGGGGTTGTCCCGCTGAGGCTAAGCTATTTGATCTACAACATAAGAAACTGGATTCTAAGACAGTGAGTTGTCATTTTATCGGATACCCAGATAAGTCAAAGGGATATCAATTCTACTGTCCTGGTCGCTCTAGTAAGTTCGTTGAGACAGGACAGGCTGTGTTTCTAGAGGACTCAGAATCTAGTGGAAGTTCTGCTAAGAGGGATATAAGTCTCAAAGAATTACGGGTTGATCTTCCAACTCCGGATTTCCTAGAGCCTACGGAGGTATATCAGTTTGTACCGCCAATTATTCCTCAGTCAAGCAGCACTATGGCAGCCACTCAGGAATAGGCGCCGCCTATTGGGGCTCATGCACCAGACATTGATGTACAAGCTCCAGCTCAGGAGGAACCTGCGCCAGAAGAACAGCCTCAGCCTGATCCTGAACCGGCTGTGAACGAACCATTAAGACGTTCACATCAGGAAAGGAGACGAGCAATTCCTGACATTTATGAGACATATTTAAGTGAGGATTAATATGATGTCGGGAAAATAAATGACCCTACAAATTTTAGAGAGGCAGTTAAAAGTGAGAATTCCACTAAATGGATTGAAGCCATGGAAGAAGAGCTTAAGTCTATGAGTTCTAATCAGGTTTGGGATTTAGTAGAAATTCCTAATGGAGTCAAAACAGTAGGCTGTAAATGGGTCTACAAGACTAAACGTTATTCCAAAGGGAAGGTCGAAAGATTCAAAGCAAGACTCGTAGCTAAAGGGTTTACACAACGAGAAGGGGTTGATTACAATGAGACTTTTTCTCCCGTGTCTACTAAAGATTCTTTAAGAATAGTCATGGTACTTGTAGCTCATTTTGATATGGAGTTACATCAGATGGATGTTAAGACTGTATTCCTTAATGGAAATTTGGATGAGACCATTTATATGGCTCAACCAGAAGGTTTTGCCATTAAGGGTAAGGAACATATGGGATGCAGATTAAGAAAATCCATTTATGGACTTAAGCAAGCATCTAGACAGTGGAACCTTAAATTCGATGAAGTCATTAAGAGATTCGGATTTAGGGAGAATGATGCAGATAAATGCATCTACATTAAGGAAAAGGGTGGAAAATTGATAATTCTGGTACTGTATGTGGATGACATACTGTTAGCATGCAATAATAAGAACATGTTGTATGAGACTAAGAATTTTCTATCATCTCATTTTGATATGAAGGATCTTGGTGAAGCCTCGTATGTACTTGGCATTGAGATACACCGAGATAGAGCCCAAGGAATACTAGGATTATCTCAGAAAGCTTACATTGAGAAAATGCTTAAGAGATATAAGTTAGATAAGTGTAACACATCACCTGTTCCGATTCAAAAGGGCGATAAGTTGAATGGAAGTCATTGCCCTAAGAATGATTTAGAAAGAAAGAAAATGGAGAACGTTCCCTATGCATCAGCTATTGGAAGTTTGATGCATGCACAAGTCTGTACGCGTCCAGACTTGGCATTTGTGACCGGAGTACTTAGCAGATATCAGTCTAATCCAGGATGGGCTCACTGGGTAGGTGTCAAGAAGACATTAAGATATTGCCAAGGCACCAAGGATTACATGCTCACATATAAGAGATCAGATAATCTTGAGATTGAATGCTACACTGATACTGACTTTGCTGGTGATGAAGATGAAAGGAAGTCAACTTCTGAATATGTTTTCATGCTAGCAGGGGGAGCAATTTAATGGAGAAGTTGCAAGCAGAGTGTAACTGCTGCATCTACAATGCAAGCAGAATTTGTGTCATGTTATCATGCTACGGGACAGGTAGTATGGCTTAAAAGTTTTATTCCGGGATTAAGAATTGTTGATAGTATCTCGAGACCTATCACAATATACTACGATAATCAATCCATAGTTTTCTTTTGCGCAAACGATAAATTAAGTGGTGCTTCCAAGCACATTGATCTTAAATATCGTGTCGTGAAAGAAAGAAATCAGGACAATACGCTAAAGATTAAGCATATAAGTACTAAGGATAATATAGCGGATCCGCTCACAAAAGGTTTACCACCAATCCTATTTTAGAAACATGTCATAAGCATGGGCCTAGTAAATACCTTTTGATCAGTCCTGATTTTAGGGCCCTTTTTAATTTCCCCAAATAAGAGTAAGAGTTCTGACAAGGTTTCTCAGTAAGACTATAGGTAATGTTGTCCCAGTATGTCGTGGTGCTGTTGATGACGCATTGGTCTGGTACTTGCTGATTTTCTGAGGAAGAGCTTAAGTTAAGAATAAGTTTAAGTTGTTGACCTTTTGGTCAGGGGGAGAATGTTGGTTTAGTTTTCTGTTGATCGGCAAGTCAACAATAGATCCGAAAATAGAAATTTTATCTCCTGTGAATTTCGGATCTAGCCAATAGTTTTGTTTTCGTTTTGTGCCTTGATCGGGAGGCAAGTTAAAGATAGAAACGGACCCGGCCCCGTGACTACAGTGCTATATAAAGGAGGCATCGCCCCAGGGCGAAATCATCCAATCTTAGTCCACCCAACCGATCGTTGAGGGCACTGGAAGTCACGGAAGACCGACATCCAGCCCAAGGGCATCGCCGCTACCGCCCCGAAGGTCTTCATCCTCGCAAGAAGACCTTCAAGGAGCGTCTACGCTACATCCCCGACGAAGCCCTCGTCACTGAGTCTACCACCTCTACTCCGACGCCAATGGACTCCTCCACCAGCGCCGGTAACAGATCCGAACCTATATTCTGCATTAGTTTACTATGCTAGATGTGATCTAAGTCAACTAGTGATTCTGAGTTATTAGCATTATTAATTAAGTGTTAATTAGTTTTAACAGAGGCAAGGCTGTTTTGTGGTAGTGAGGCTTTCTCTTCACCGTGTCATGGCCGCGTGAACAAGCCTCTTCTCATCCTCTGCAGAGAGAGACACAACCGCCGCCTCATCCTCCACCTTGATCAGTCGACAGTGGTGGAGAAGGATGTCAAGGGAGGGAAGGACTGTCAAGCAAGATTTACGGCAAAAGAGATAAGGTTTAGCTCTGAAAAAATTAAGCACATGGATGGATCCTACTCTTAAATCCTTATATATTTATGGACAAATGAGAAAAACCTCTCAAATCCTTACATTTGTAGACTGGAGAAATAACACACTTTTACAGCACTCCTAGTAAGTTGCCCATCTCTAGCAACATTCCTCTATAGTTGGTAGCTTAATTGTATCGAGAAAGTTATAGATAACCAACCTTTTAGCCTGAAAGCATGTGGTATAAGTAATGCATAATTAATGAAGATGTGAAGACATGCTAAAGCCATGTTATGTACCTCCTTTGTGAAAAACAAAGATCTTGAGAACAAGGTCTAGAATAAGTAAAAATAGACTTAATAACTAGTCCTACTGATTAGCATTTTGCTCAACACTCACGCTTGTTCATCTACTTTTCTGTTTGTTTTTAGCTGGACAAGTCCGATCAATCTGAACCGTTCACTATTGAATTCACAACGACCGTGATGGGAGCTAACACAGAGAAGAGTATCCTCTGCATGGAGTACTGCATTGGAGAGGATATCATCGACCCTGAGAGGAGTGAGATGATGTAAACTCTTTGATTGAATGTTAAAAATTTGTGGCCTCACAATTCGCAAATTTAAAATCATTTTAGACATGCTCAGCATGTCTAAGCGAAAGTTCTCCTAGTCTATGCCAACTTCTTAAGTGCTTATATTTTAACTTTTCATATTGTTATAATTTCATATTCAAATACTGCTATTTTGGAATCATAGTCAATTTTGAAGTAAAGGAGTTCGTTTCAACAAAAAAAAAATCCCTAACTGAATATCCACTTGTTTTGAAGTGTCTGTTTTCAGGGGAAAAAAACTGAGTATAAGCGCTCCATCTCACAGTGCAGTTATTTCAAGTGTACTGACACCAACTTATTATATATATATATACCTCTGTATATGTTCAGGGAATACTGTGTAAAAGGGGTTACATGCACTGAATATACAGGTATAGAATATGATCTACACATTCTGTAGAACGAAACAGAGAGGATGTTGCCGCAAATGTCTGACGAATAATAAAATGCTTTTTAGCTTATTCACACACCAGGGATCGATGTTCATTCCTGAAAATGCAGAGGCAGTTGTCCTCTTCCCCTCGCCGAACCGCAGAAAAACAGGCAAATATTCATCTCGGCCAGAAATCAAGATGCCCCTGCCCAACTCGTCGTTAGGGACGTGGCCACAGACAAACCTCCGAAAAAACACACAGCAGTCGGCACTAGAGCCGTTTGGCACGCCATCAATACTTCCAAAAGCAGCATATATACAAATATCTGTAGATTCATAAGACTGTCTCGATGAACCGTATCTGTCGGTGGAGTTGTTCTATTAGCAATTTCTTCAAGGTTTTTTTGACGTGAGTGTGTTAACACTGTTCTGTTCACCCTTGGAATTGCTTGGAACGCGGCCATTAAGATGATTTTCCACAAATTTACTTCAAGTTTTTTTTGACGTTGAGAATAAAAAATTTCTAAACTGGATCAAGTTTAGGTCGTTAAGAGAACTTTTTTTTTCATGCAGCATGTTACGTACAAGCACCATCACCAACAGGGCAATAATTCACATGATGCTTATCTACCACACCTTCACATTTTAGCTACCACGGACCACTCACCTAGCTATAGCCAGCTCTCTTATTATGGTTCGACAGACATATCCATTAGCTGCTGCTACCTTTTCGCCTCTTCCTCACCTAGGTTTGGCATCACGTCGTCGGTGTCCTGTGAACTTGACGTAGCGTGCCCTAGCGTGCTATAATGCAAGGCATATGCTTTGACAAGAGATGGTGGTACTGAATGGATGCCATTTCTGCGCTCCACATGATCAAAATAACATTCTCTTTCTCAGTACAAGTGCTTTGTGCTCACATCGCCAACAGTTTTCTCGTATGCCTGCTTTCTTTTAACTTTTGCGATGCTTGCAGTTCCTTCAGAACACCAGCTAACATGGTTATCACGTCATGCTAACAATATTACCCCCTCAACTCTCATGTACTGCTGCAGAAGAAAAGGTTGACTCTCTGCGTTTATTTTTACCTGACATGTCTTGCAGCCAGATTAAAGGTGCGTATTTTTGATCGATTATGGGAACATTAGGTGGACCACGTGATGAGATTTGGATTTATAGCTGCAAATTAAAATGTAGTACTAAGTAGTAAGTATTCTCTGCGACTGCTTTGTGCGTGCATCTGACTGCACTGCTAAAAAATTTAACCCATCCCGGCATATGCACGCACGATCCCTGTCTGTGGCGTAAATTCTTCATTCGCGCCGATGAGATTCTCACGCACTTCCACAAAGTTCCCGAGACGTCATTCGTTCCTCTTGCGTCGAATGAAAACTCGGTAAAAAAAGACACGACGACGTACTTTATGGCTGCACGTACTAGCGAGTTGGACGTGGTGACCGTCGTGTTCTTTAGGCGAGCTCTTACACTGAAAAGGGTCATCGTCTCGTAGTCGTAGCATGGTCTCCTCGCTCATGGATAGATGTATGGGCGAGGCTGTGATTCAAGCATAGGCGGATTCATTGGTCGATAGGGTGGGAATCCCTTCTTTTCGCAGAGCGTGGACGCCATGATTCGTGCAATGCTTTTTAGGAGCCACGCATGGGAGGGGCGCAGGATATGTGTTTTTTCACAGCGTTGAAGTGTGAGTAATTCTCGCGGTCTCGCCCGCTTAACCAGCAGTAATTTCCGAGCGTTACACACTTACACTGTCAGTTTGGAACGCTTAAACAGCACAAGTTTTTTACATATGAAAAAAAAGTAGCAGTAACAGGAAACAGCGTTGTAGTGTGAGTAACGAAGTTCGTGCCATCAACTTCAACTCTGGAGGGGTTCAACTTGCTTTGCTACTGTCCTGAAGAGCAGAAAAGCGGGGTGTGGCAAAATAGTTTGGAGGCAACGCCATGTTTGCTAGCCTGCGTCGTGATGGGAAACAAAGAGCTTTTCACAGGTTCGTCGAGATCCGCGAGCAAACGGAGGTCTCTAGAAAAGGCGAGTACGGTCAGGTAGAACTTACAGGAAGCTTAATCAGGAATTCAGGAGTAGGGCAAACATGTCCTGCTCAGTGTTCATGTGTCATGTCCTTGCAATAACAGTGGTGATCTGCGGACTGCGGCACCCCCCTTTAGATTTGGCTTCCACAGGTACTGCAAACATAAACTCTGAAATTGGCTTCCACAGTACGTAGCAAGCATTTTATTGATCAGTTTTACTCACCGTGTTCCCGACGATCTTCCTGAGCAACAGTGGGTGGTCTGTCAGGCGTACCTGGATTCACGGCCGCGCCACTGTTAAGAAGAAGATGCCGGGAGAGAGGCAGAAAATTCGCGGCATCCAAGCGATCGGAGCTGTGCATGGGCCCGTTCAACTCATTTCGTCGGCCTTTTCGTTCCGATCTGTGGCCCATGAGGCTTTTCCGAACCTCATACTCCACTGGGCCATCTCCAGGAGGGAGAATCGTTTCGGCCCATGTATATGAAGCAGAGACTCCCCCCCAAAAAAAAAAAGAAGCGCCGAAGACGGCAATGGCCAATGGACTATGGGAGACCCGACGGACGGGGTTCGACTGTTCGAGCGAGACCCGGCGGCCGGTGAAACTGTGAGGATGATGTGTGCGCGTGACACCAGAAACCGTGAGGATGATGTACGACGGCACGCGCCACGAGCCTGACTGAACTTGAAGCGAATCCTCTCGTCATCCGCCGTGGGGATCGCGCGCTACTTCGCGAGATCCAGCCGGAGTCTTCGCCAGAATTCCGCGTCCGCCCGTCCATTAATAGGCCGAAGCTCCCGCGGCTCCTTGCGTCTCACCATGCCCAAGCGAAAGCGAACGATCAGCCACACGCAAATAGCGTTCAGTAGCATCCAAGCACCACGCAAACCGTGTGCCATCTCGATACGGATGTGCCAATAAGCTGAATGCGTACGTACTCGCCACCAATAATACGACAGGGTACAGTGCGCTTGCCAGTGGCGAAGCTAGGATGACAAAAAATCAAAACTGGTGCAGAACCCTTAAACACCCTTTGCACAGTCTGAAAATATGTAGTATAATTAGACTTGAAAGTTGGTTGGAACCTGGTGCCAGTGCACCAACCAGGGTGAGTCAAACGGAAAAACGAGTGCAGTGGAGGTTGGCGCGTGGCCAACTTGAGAGAAGAAGGATGAGGACGGTCAAAACTCCAAAACAGTCCGGTTTGTCAGTCATCACTCAGTACCTAAAAGATCATTTACATCAGCACCTTCAGTTACCTAGCTTCGTCGGCATGCAGAGATGGTGCACATCTCGTCGGCCTCTTCTTTCTTTTCTCGCTCAATGCCTCAACTCCAAGGCTCCAAGCTCCGTCTGCGTGAGTCGACGACATTCATTCTGGTTTCCCCCCCGTGTCTGTTGTTCGTACATAATTTAACACCGGTTTCACTATTCTCTGATGATTTTCCTGGTAGTAGCGGGTGGGAGCCAAGTACTAAAACGGACCATCGTCCTCGGCACGACTACGCTATGGATAAAGACCAGCTCCAATGCTCGGTCACACACAGGTTCTGTCTCGACCGCGAGACAAGCTACCGCGCCCGTGCGTGCGCTCTGCAACTGGGAACGAACGGCTCTGTCTCGACGCCAAATACAGCGATGCGATGCGTTGCGCCCGACCCGGGGTGGAGCCGAGACCCGGCGGCGGCCGGTGAAACGAATCCGTGAGCCTGATGTGCGCGTGACACCAGAAAACGGGCACGGGGGTGCCCGGAAAAGGCACGCGTGCCGGTGCCGTAGTTGACGTCGGCGACGGCACGCACCACGAGCCTGGCTGACCTTGAAGCGAAACCTCCTGTCTCCTCACCCCGAGTCTTGGGGCGTCTTGGGTCGCGCTACGTCGCGGCAGTCAGCCTGATCCTCGCGCGTCCGCTCAGACTCCTCTTCCATCCTTCCGTCCGAGCGCCCGGCCGTGAACACGGAGGAGAGCTGAACGGCCCAAGCGTACGCGCGCGCGCGTACCCGGTTAAGCAACAAAGCAGCACGCAATCGCACTAATTCGGTAACTGCTTGAAGCACCACACGAACCGCGTGCCATCTTCAGTCACCAGGTGCCACCAGTGCAAATGTACAGCAGGCAGGGGACAGTGCGCGGCTACATGAGAAAAGACTGTAGTTCCTCCACATGCAGAAGCACAGCTCACTTCTTTTCCTTTCTCTCGCACGATTCTGAGCTCGCTCGTCCGCGTGGGTCGACAACCATTCAGATTTTCCGTCCGTCCGTCCGTCCGTTGTTCTTAATGCAACTACTGTATTTAACACTGGCCGGTTTTACTCTCGCTCGGGCGTGCATCAACAGTCTGGAGCTAGCCAGGTCACGTAGATGCAAAATGCAGAGCATCCTCGTTCGGCGTCTGAGTTGTGCCGAGCGACTAAAAGAAAAAAATTGAAAGCCAGAGGAAACACAGCATCGGCACTGTGCTGACGCACGCAGGCAGAAGAGGTCAAGAGGCGGCATCATCGCACCTGGCACGACGCGTAAGTCTGAGAGAGATCATAGAAAGCACCAAGCACAGCCACAAGCACAAACAGATCGTACCATTCATAATCCAATTATCATGCAGCTTATAGCGGAACTCATTTTATTTCACATCGTCTTTCTCTATATGTTGCAAAAACTGTCTGGTCCGTCTTATATTGAGTGATTCCATGCACTCCACAAACTTATTTCATTCTAGCCGCGCGTAAAATGGTTAACTTAAGATTGTAGTTATTGGATAACAAACATTATATATGTCGATCTTTCCTTTCTCAAACTAGCAAGGGGAGACAAAACTTTTCATCCTATCTCGATATGGCCCACTATGAGCCCATTCTTCGGGACCCAGTCGACATTCTTGTTAGAAGACAAAACATATCCACCACTGTTAAAATGAGCAGAAACTTTTCCTTCTTGACCATGCTCATGTCTAGTACCAATACATTTGTTCATGCCGTGCTCCACGCATGAGCTAACAGACATCATGCACCATATGTACAGACCTCCTGACATTCACGTGCACCATGTTCGTAAGGGCCGGCAGTGATATCACTTATAACGCCTTAGGGTCGCCCACACCCTGTGTGGTGTCGTCTCACAATTTACATGAAACTCACCCGGCCCATCAATCTGTGTATACTTTTATCATCGCTTCAAAAATGAAAGAAGTTAACCCAAGGTTTGAGGTGTTGAACGACCTAGCCTCATATGTTGGTCTTTCTCTCTCTAAACTAGTAAGGTGGGATGAAACTTTCCACCCCCTCTCCACATGGGCCACTATGTACCCATTCATTGAGGCTGGGTCGTCACAACGTCTTTCATTGAGAGCGATCTCAATATTTAAAACTAATGGTACTAAATTCAAGACATAGGTATTTGGTCTTTATTGGCCACTCTCCAGTCTAAATTTTGTTTCTTCTTCTCTACATCTTTAATATCACCTTTAAAGTTATTCATCTTATAACATTTAGAGTGTTTTTAAAACCAATCCAGTCTATACTTTTTTTTAATATAGAAATAATTTTTGAAAATTCTAAAACTCAATTGTTATAAAGAAGCTTCGAGTAAAAAGATATTTATGTGAAAATGATGCTAGAGTAATATAACTTCGTGTGGTAAGATGCTTCAATAGTAGGCGCATAAAAAAATGGTTTAGGGCCAATTAGTTCCATCACAACAACCAACCCATATTTAATAGCCACATCTATAATTGTAACATGATCAAGAAGCAATATAAGTCCGAGTGATGAGGGTCTTGAAAAAGAACACATCCAATTACAAAATGATTGATTCCAAATCTATAAACTAGAAAACTAAGAAGCTATAGGATCAATAAGTTCCATTACTCATATCAACCCATATTTAATTGTCATATTTACAATTCTAACATGCTCAAATAATATCACTTAGTGCTTGATAAGGCATACAATATGATAATAGAATCAATGATTTTATTCAACATTATTATTAATGCAGGGTTCCTAGCAACTGTGGTGGACATAATTATTGTATAATTATCAAGTACCATATTCAAGTGATGAACATAATTATTGTATAATTTTTGAAATTGCTCATTAAACAGATCAACAACTTCAGCGAATGTGGCATACCTTCTCTTCTTTTGCACTACACAATTATCTTTTGGATTAGTTTCTATAAATAAGAAATTACTTAGAAAATGTGTAACACCATTTAAATGTGAAATAGTAAATAATTCTGATAATTACAATTATGGAATGATACATAACTAATTGGGTTTAACTCTATAAGTTTGGATGCAACGTCTGGATCATTTGATGTTCTTAAGAACACTAAACAAGGAATGTGATTTGCTTTTAAAGAGTCCTTCTAGAATGGTTGAATCAAATCTGGTACATGATTCTTTCATGGTAGTTATAATTAAGTTATTGTTATCAGAGTAGTAGTATGTTAGTACTCTAATTGTAGAGTTCTAATACTAGTCTAGTATTGAGCCATGTAACCCATATATATTTAACCTCTTGGGGCTCTTATTATCAATCAATTCAATTTATCTATTCCTAACATTGAGTCAGAGCTCGAGTAACCAAGATTCCGTGAATGGCCATTTTGAGTTTTTTCCCTGTCACATATTTTAGGTTGTTTGCGGTCATAATGTGCATCAAAGCACATTAACAAGATTTAGCTATCATGGCCACCTCTGCCACCCCACTCTCACATCCGTTGTCGTTAGATCCGTGCACCTTGCAATTTTTGATGGTCTTCTAGGCCATCACCACACGGCTTGTCGTCATGCAAGGCGGACAACTCAAAGGTGGTCGACCACGGAGAGCAGACCCACACAACCTTGGTATCATGCTCGAAGTCATCGGAGCCGAGCGCTGGCCGTTCTGGGTTAGGTCGCCATATCAAAGACGGAGTAGTAGGGAGAGAGGAGGAGAGGTGGTGACTAGAGAGGGAGACAGAAGAGACGCACCAACGTGGGAGAGAATCCGAAGGATTTATGAAGGAAGATAGAGGAGAGGAATTGGCAGGAAGCAGAAACCCTAGAGTGGATGGAGGGTCTACTAGTACAACCGGTTTATATAGATGTCCCTCAGGCCGAAGCAAGTATGAGCTGATGCGCATGCAACAGAAACATCACAGCGTCGACGACGATGCACCCTACAAGTCTATAATGCACGCGCTCCACAATGTCTTGCCTGATGCCGATAACCACTGGAAGGACTTCGTCCATTATTGTTACCCGGTGCCACCACCACCACCGTCCAAGACTCACAACGCAGCGTCCTAGTTGCTGGCGAGGCCATTTGTTTGTGCGGCCAAGGATTAAGAGAAAATACCCAACGTAAGTTTCTTTGCTTGATGCTAGAATGGCCAAGTTAATTTCCACAGCTTATGATGGCTAGTAGGCACACCACAAAGGCATAGAGCGTGTGGCTCGACTGACTACGCATGCAGGTTGCGTCCACAGTGTCAAATTCCAATCCAGTTGCCAAACCACGTGAGTACTGGGGGGGGGGGGGTGTTTTTGCCTGCAAGGCCTAGGGTGGGGGGTAGGTTTCTGCCACAAATAGACTTTTGTGGTGGAAAATCAAACCAAGGATGAGATATGGGGTGAAATTTACAATTAACCCTTTTATAAAAACTATATTATGAGCTTCTTAGAAGCCCATAATCTGATTAAATCCAACTAATCCCAATTTTTATGTGACAAATGATCCACTGTTCTCCATGATTTGTTCAAAAATATAGGTCTTTGCCACCCCTCATTTTTTTTTCTCCTTCTCTCCTAGCTCGGGCCAATTCTTTTCCCTTCTTGTGCCCACTCCAAACTAACGCCCACCACCCACAGGCCCAGCCCTGGGGCGGTGCGGACGGTGCAACCGCACCAGCCCCCGAAAGTTGAGGGGCCCCAGCCAAGATTCAACAGTAGAGAGAAGCATTGTTAGAGAGAATATAGATTGCTCTTTTTCCTAAGTAAACAGGCGATTATTCTCCTAGAGCTTCAATCCCCAGTAGCTCCGTCCTATCGTCCACCAATCCACCATGGTCCTGCTTTGCGCTTCTTTCTTCTGTGACCCAAGGAAGAAGAAAGGTATAGAAAGGGTACCGGCTTGGCCTAGTGACTGGGCCGATAGACAGGAGAGACGGAAAAGCCCATTGGAGAATATATTGATTGATCTCAATTCTACACGGCATACACAATATTACTTATTTAATAGATATAAACAAATGTGCTTTATTTATTATCTATATTGTGAGTATAAATTTTGTGTTGTACTTTTGTGTCTACGGGACTCACCACGCTTTAGTTTTTTGGTTAGTAATAGGTTGTTCTAGAAATTAATTGTCAAAAGAATGTAAATAATTTTTTTCTTATAAGTGAAATATTTGTAATAATTAATATATATTTCATAAAAATGGGCCTCCAACACAATTTCGCACCAGGCCTCCAAAATCTCAGGGCCGGGCCTGACCACCCAATCCTCGGAACCTAGCCAGCGTCGGGCAGCAAGCAACCATTCGCGCCCGTCAGTCATGCATCACAAAGGGGATGAAGGCGTCGATGGCCTGTATTCTTGGGATCCCCCACTCCGATGACCAATTTGGGCCATGAGTTCTTGAGCCAACCCCCCCAACGCCTTGAATGGAAACTCGTCGCCAGCGTATTCCCGACAGTAATCACCGTGGAGCAGGAGCCTTCCCACCCTTGGACCTAAACTCTCAAATCATGGATTTGAACTCCCTCCTCTTTGTCACTGGCGCGCTCCATTTCTCAGCGGGTTTGTTGTTTGGGGACAGCGTTGTGCGTGGCTACGGCGTTGTTCTTGGCCGGGGGCCGGGGCTTCGCAGGGGTGGTGCGAGAGGAGGAAGAAGGCCTCGTGATTGACCATGTTGTTAAGCTACTATACATCGACTAGTTGCACCCAAAAATCTAAGTTGATAGAAAAGGGTGTATAATTCACTTATGATTCAACACTCCCCCTCACGTGCAACTTCCTCGAGTCGTAAACATAGAAATAGGAGCGGCACAGCGGAATATGCGATCGTCAGGACTTAAACCCAAGACCTTTGGCTCTGATACCATATTAAATTTATATGCACCAATCAGTTGAACCCAAAAGTCTAAACCAATGGGAAATGGTGGGCAATACATTTATACTTCAATATTCCCCCTCACGTGAAAGGTCTTAAAGACCGCAAACATGGAATAAAAGTAATAATATTCCGTCTCACGTGAAAATTTACCACATACCACAAAAATAAAAAGTCAGAGTCGTTAGCAATTTTATTTAATAAATTGCCACAGACCACTCGAGACCTGTGATACCATATTAAGCTACTATGCACCAACTAGTTCACCCAAAAGCTTAAGCTATTGAGGAAGATGGGAAATTCATTTTATACTTCAACACTCCCCCCTCACGCCCAACTCCTATACAGTGTTAGAGCATCTCCAATCATTATATGAAAAATTACTCCCTAAAGGCAGGATTTAAGAGATTTCTAAATTTATTGTAAGTAAAAAGAAGATATGTCCTCTAACAACTCTCAATATTTCATTTCCTAAAAATTAAAATTATGGAAATATGCCTTTAGGGAGTTCCAATAAGGTTGCCAAATATGAAGAGTGAAAGAACTTATTTTGGGAGTTTCTATATTTAGGGATCTTATTTAGAGAACGGTTAGAGATTTATTTTTCCAATCACTTTCTAAATGTTTGTTTAGGAATCTTATTTCCATTTCTCGGGTTCGTTGTTTTGGGACAATGTTGTGCGTGACTATGGCGTTGTTCCTGGCTGGGGGCTGGGGCTTCGCAGGGGTGGTGCGAGAGGAGGAAGAAGGCCTCGTGATTGATCATGTTGTTAAGCTACTATACGCCGACTAGTTACACCCAAAAGTCTAAACTAATGGGAAAAGGTGAGTAATTTACTTATGGTTCAACACTCCCCCTCACTTGTAGCTCCCTCGAGATGCAAACATGAAAATAAGAGTGACATAGCAGAATATGTGATCGCCAGGACTTAAACTCAAGACCTCTGACTCTGATACCATATTAAATTTATATGCACCAACCAGTTAAACTCAAAAGACTAAACCAATAAAAAATGGTGGGCAATACATTTATACTTCAACACATGTAGCAGCCATGTATTGACCACTATGTTTTATTTTAAAGAGGTACATTGGATGAAACACGTTGGATAAAGAGAGAGAGCTGAGATGAAGTATCGTAAGTAACCGGAATATTAGTGTTGCCAACGCTTAGATACAAGGAGCAGCAATGAAGTCTTGGCGCCGAAAAATAGATGGCAGGAGCACAATCAATTGCACGTTTCGATTTAAAAAAAAGATGGGCAAACAAGTCATTAATCAACAAAAGATCTGGTTTCTAGTTTCTGAGAACTGGGCTCCAAACAGCTAAACCCATGTTTTTTTATATAAATCAGTTTCTAAGAAGCTGATTTATGAACCAACTTCTTAAAAACTAAGAGGGATGTTTATTTATAAAAAAACTAAGAGGGATACAAACAGGACCTAGAACAACTGAGTATCGGTCAACTTATTCTGCCTTGCAAAGTTTACTATTGTACCAACCACCGTCACGCAATGATTGGTGTTACCATTTCATCGTCAAACAAGCAAGCTAAAAGAACATGATTTGGCGTGATCTATTGGTATCATCATCCAGCTATTTTGGAGATTGGAAATTATAGAGACAACGTGCTGCCCCATCTTCCGCGAATTAAAGATGATATAATCTCTGTACATCTAAAACACATGCGTTTTCTTACAAAATAGTTATGCCATGTCATTTGAATATTTTCAGCCGTCAGATCTCTCCTCTAAAACACACAAACTGTTAGATATGTATATGATACTCTTGCGTCTAGCCCCTTCGCAAAAGGATAAACGTTTTTCCAGTCCTTCCACCATTTGTCTACATATTTGCACCTAGATCCCTCCTAAACCGTGATTTTGTTTTGAGTCCTTCCACCATTCCTTCATTTTTCATCTAGATCCTTTCAGAAACATAAATTTGTTGCTGGTTCTTCCATAACTAATCAACTTGGTATCTACAATAATTTTTTGTACCTCTATGTTATAAAATATTAAAAAAATAATAATTCAAGTGCAAGAGCATCATGTATCTTGATTCTCAACATTAAAAATATCAAGTGTAATTATATGATGTAGTGTGATTTTTATGTAAGCTACAATTGGACAACATGGTACGGATAAATATTTTGAAACAAAATACATGAAACATAAATTTGTTCTCGATCCTTTCAACATTAATAAATTTTATATAGAAAACACTTTTCCCTCTATGTTATAAATCATCGATCATATGACATTAAAGGAAAGTAATTTAAATGGAATTATATCATATTTTGATTCATTTTTCTAGCTACTCTAACGTCATATAATATGATAAATAAGAATAATATTTTTAAAATAAAATAAATTTCAATGTAAAATGTATCTAACTGATTTGATCTAATCACCAAGATAACTTTTTAGTTCTATTGTTAATTGGTTTGAAAGTTCACTGAATTATTTGCATTCACAAGCTATATAATATGGAACAATAAATGGTTTACAAGTCACTTTCTTTGCTATAGATTTAATATATTGAATTTATCTTAGGATATTTTGTTTTTATATTTATTTTTAAAGTAATATGGTTTAACTAGTCACTTATTTAAATAGTAAAATTTGAGTGCCTTACAAGAGCTCTTACCGGACTATGTTTCTCAATAAAACTATTTTGCCATGACCCAAATTATGAGTTGTTTGTCACCACACTTACAAATAAATAAATCAACTCTCACTTTGCTTTTTATACTACTTATTCCTTTAGATAATTCTTATATTAAAAATATAGCTGAGAAAACATTTTGATTTTTCAGTGGTAGAGATTTTTGCTCCATTAATTTTCAAGTACATTTTACTTTGTAGTACATTTTATCATATCGTTGTGAAAACATGATTTAAAAGCTTAATACAATGCCAATACAAAGTCTTAATTGTCTTTGTATTATTAAATAAATAAGCTAGCAGTAACGACCTTCTCTGCACTACTCCCTTAAACACCTCAGAAATCACCCAAACTGGAAAACGCTAGCAAAGAAAAAGAAATAGGATATGTGTCATGCACTCATGCTTTTAGAACTTTATTTTTATTATATGTTTTCACTTGCTTCGTCCATGCATAAAGTGGAGAGACAATCCATATGAAAATTAGAATTATGTACATTTTTTAAAAACAAAAATAAATTCAAATTTTTTTCAGCATCATCAAAATTATTTGAACACTTAATTAACAATAAGGAGGCTTCAAGGCTGTTACCAAAGGGAAGTGCGGCAACGCGGCACATAAATTCTAGTGATATACTCTGGTTCTGAGGCGATTTGTACTTGCACTGCAAAAAGGTCGGATTCATTTTCATCTATTTATTAATAATAGGAGATGAACTTTCAACCACGGTGATTAAAGAAAAAGGAAAAATAGGCTAGAAATTTCCACAAAAAGGCAAAACATCTGTCCCTTTATTCCTATCCCTCACAGCAAAGAAAGAAACATCCAACCCTTCGTCTCTGTTATGAGGTCAACGTGAAAAATATATACCAGCCTGCAAATTACGACGGATTATCGATCCTATCATCTCAGAGCTACATATTCTTCACCTCGCTGCCACAACAGTGTATGAACCCTAGAATTCCAATGACAATGTCTCCACGTAGCAGTTGAATGATTCGTGCAGAAAAAAGAAAACAAAGACTAGGAAACATGTGTCACACATGGTTGGACATGTGGCGATGTGTTGAGGCATTGAGTTATGGCCAGTTGGGAAGACCAAGAAGAGATCTATAGAACTCATCAGAGGTGAACGCCATCCGCTATTTCACACCCTGATCATGATTTGTAAAGTCCATACAGTGAAAATGGGTGGATTTCAAGGCATACTGTGCGATTATATATACGGTGGGCTCGACAATCAATCGGGCTCGCCATAGCATCGCACACCAGCATGCCAGGTTCGCGTTTCGTGAGGACCAGCGAGTTCTGCTCATGCATCGATACTAGATGAATGAGAGCTTCGAGTGATACAATGCCGAGGTTCTTCTTGATCTGGAGCTGCAAATTAAACTGAAGTCACCAAGCACTACAGCAAGTTCTGCTGCCCCAGCAATCTATGGCGGACCAAAGAACTTGTGGATCCGGAGTCTGCCATGTCTAGATTCGTGGACATGTCCGTGACAAAAGGAATGGATCTAGACGTCGTGACCCTGCTCAAATTTCTTTTATCCCGAGTTCCTGCAAATAAGCACCCTACACCCAAAGCCTCCAATGAAACCTGTTGACACCAGAAAGTGACACCAAACACGAGCACACTATTATGCGAATACGTAGATCCAACACCTTGCATCGTCGCCTGCACAACTCAGTCAGACCACCTTAACAGAATATCCGACACCTCGCGTTGCCGCCTGCGCAACCCGGTCAAGCCGCCCTTGTAAGCCGGTCAGACCACCTTAAAAATAAGATCACCACGAAAACCAACGAACGCCTGCCCAGGAGGGACCCCGTCAGGGCTGGCGCACCTTGGGTTGCCCTAGCATCGACAGGCTAGCTAGGACATCTTCACATGCCATCGGGACGAGAAAAGAACAACAATTAAGGTTTGGAAAAGATTAGGGTTTGAAGATAAAATGGTAAAAGTGTTTTTGATCGATTGGATACCCCTCAATCTTACCCTAGTAGGATTAGAAAAACCCACAATCCTCCATAATAATTCTAGAAACCAAGTAGGACTCTGTATAACCCGGTCTGACCACCTTGTCCACCCGGTCAGACCGCCCTAAGTTGGCTGCTAAGCCTAACCTGGCCTGACCGCCCTATTCACCCAGTCTGGACGCATCTTTGACCAATTTTGAGTGTCAACATATGTCCCCCTATTTTTTAGTAAGGATTGCGTACTAAAAAACATTAAAGACTCAAAATTGCTAAGGGCGATGTTAAAACATTGGCCATTTTTGGTTCTAAGGGCGATATTTCAAACATATCAGCCATGTCTTACTCAAGCATCTTGCCAAACACTTGGGTAAATGGTTTTCAGATACTTACCATTGATAGCCCTAGGAATACGATGACCTTGCAAAGTTTTCAATATATATGAATTCCCAGTAATCACCTTTACAATCTTGTATGGTCCTTCCCAACTCGGAGACCATTTTCCAAACTTCCGGTCTTTGGTACCAATTGACAAAATTGTCTTCCAAACCAAATCTCCTACTTGGAACGACTTCAACTTCACCTTTTTCTTGTATGCTCTAGCGACCTGGAATTTGTCTTTTTCAATTTCCCGTAATGCTTGCAACCTCTTGTCGGTGACCTCATCAATGTTATCCATCATCAAATTATAATAATCAGTGGCCTCCAACTCATTTTTCTTAGCAAGTCTATATGCAGCCAGGTTTACCTCTACTGGAAAAATGGCTTCTTGTCCATAAATAAGCTCAAAAGGTGTAACTTTAGTAGCATCATGTCTAGATATGCGATGAGCCCACAATGCCTCAGATAAGACTTCATGCCAGCTTCTAGGATTTTCTTCTTAATGAGCCTGATCAAAGTATTATTACAAGACTCGGCCTATCCATTGGCCTGAGCGTAATATAGAAACGAATTGAGCAATTTTATTTTGAATGATTCAACAAACTCCTTTACTTGATTAGACACAGATGAAATTCTGATTGGTAGTTAAAGTTTGAGGAATACCGAATCTATGAATAATATGCTCTGTAATAAAATCAGTTACCTCTTTATGTGTCATATTCTTGAGAGGAACAACTTCGGTCCATTTTGTAAAGTAGTCAGTAGCCACCAACATGAAGCGATGTCCTTTTGATGAAGAAGGATGAATTTCTCCAATAAAGTCTAAACCCCATCCTTGAAAAGGCCATGGTTTGATAATAGGATTTAACATAGCAGTTGGAACCATCTGAATGTTACTAAACTTTTGACACTCTTCACAACCTTTGTAATAGCAAAAACAATTGGCAATCATGCTAGGCCAATAAAAATCGGCCCGTCTCAATAACCACTTCATCTTAGGAGCCGATTGATGTGTACCACAAATACCTTCATGAACTTCTCCCACGACAATCATAGCTTTATCGTCATCCAAACACTTCAAAAGCAAATCATCGACAGTTTGATGATATAATTCACCATTCATTAACACAAATTTGAGTGCAAAACCCCAAATTTTCTTCTCAACTCTCTGATTCGGATCCTGTAGTCAAGGCGGTCTGGCCGCATACCAGGCCGGTCTGACCGCCTGACACATCCCCCTGGCCAGATTCACTGGGGCCGGTCTGGCCGCTTTGTAACCCAGTCAGACCGGCTTCAGTGACCAAAAATATTCTATCTGGACTCATATAAAAATTTGAAAACACCAGTTCTTCTCTAAAAACTGAAATTCTTTTTGTTGATATCATAATCAGATGCTCTATGTGCCAAATCATTAGCCCTATAATTTTCATGCCTATAGTTATGATGTACAGTAAATTCATCAAAGCTAGACATGATATCTTGGCACTTTTCAAGATAAGCATTTAGTGTCCCATCTAAACATTGATAGACGCCAGAAACTTGTTGGACCACTAACAATAAATCTCCAAAAGCTTGAACACAATTAACACCCATGGATTTTAAAATATCTAAACCGAACATGAGAGCTTCAAATTTGGCTTGATTGTTGGTACAATAATAATCTAATCGGCTAGACATCTCAATATAAGAATTATGAGGAGAAACCAAAACCACACCAATACCTTGACCTTCACTACAAGACGATCCATCAAAATACAATCTCCATGGTGTCAAAGATATGAGTTTAACATCTAAATCACTCTCTACATCAATCCCTTGTTCAACAATAAATTCAGCAACAACATAACCTTTTATAACTTTTAATGACTCATAAACCAAATCATACTCAACCAAACTATAAGCCCATTTGCCAAGTCTACCACTCAAGATTGGTTTATGCAACACATGTTTAATTACATCGGTTTGACAAATTACCATACAAGTACTAGCTAATAAATAATGCCTCAACTTGGTACAAGCATAATATAATTAGAAACATAGTTTTTCAATAAAAGTGTACCTTGTTTCAGCATCCAACAACCTTTGGCTAATATATGTGATAACATGTTCCTTCCCTTTATTTTCTTGAGTCAAAACAACACCAATAACTTTGGGTGTGTTCGTTTCCAGCCCTCAGATTTTTAGACCTGTCCCATCGAATATTGTGATACTAATTAGGAGTATTAAATATAGATTACTAACAAAACCCAGTCCATAACCCTCCCTCTGAATGAAGAGACAAATCTATTAAGACTAATTAGGTCATGATTAGATAATGTGATGCTACAGTAAACATCTCTTAATGATAACTTAATTAAGTTTAATGAATTTATCACGCTGATGCGCATTTAACTCTATAATTAGTTTTATATTTAATATATATTTAATAATCATATATAGCATTTTAATGATTGATGTGACACCACTAAAATTTAGACCCCAAAAAATGAACACACCCTTTATCCTCTGCAGCAATATACAACCAAAAAGTATCCCCACTTATAGGAGCTTTAAGAACCGGTTGCTGTGATAAATACTTCTTAATTTCCTCAAAAGCCACTTGCTATTCTGTCCCCCAAGTAAACTCATCTTCATTTTTAAGCCGAAGAGTAGGAGTAAAAGCACTAACTTTCCCCGACAAGTTAGATATAAATCTTCTCAAGTAATTCATCTTGCCAAGAAAACTTTGCAACTCTTTCTTGCATGTTGGAGCCTTAACTTTCCTTATAGATTTTATGCGCTTAGGATCTACTTCCACACCCTTCTCATGAATAATAAAACCCAAGAATTTTCCAGTCAACACACAAAAAGCATATTTGAGAGGGTTCATCATAAGTCCATATCGACGCATTTTCTCAAAAGCAAGACGTAAATTGGCCAATTGAGAACTTAGACCAGCCGATTTAACAACAATATTCATCAATATAGACCTCAACAATAATACCAAGCAAATCATAAAAAAATCAAATTAATAGCTCTTTGATAAGTAGCTCTGGCAATTTTTACACCAAAAAGTCATGACTACCCACTCAAATAAACTAACAAAACCTAGACACCTAAAGGCCGTTTTGTACATATCCTCTTTGGCCATAAAAAATTGATTATATCCAGCATTACCATCAAGAAAACTAATAACTTTATGTCCAGAAGCATCATTAATAAGCATATCCATAGGATATTCATCTTTAGGAGTAGCTCTATTTAAATTTCTAAAATCAATGCAAACTCGTATCTTACCGGTATCCGTTTTCTCCACTGGCACAATATTAGAAATCCACTCAGCATACCTACAAGGTCTTATAAAATTTGCCTCCAATAACCGATTAACCTCTTCTTTAACCCGGTCATAAATTTTAGGATTGTAACGCCTCATATGTTGCTTGTATGGTCTGAATCTTTCTTTAATTGGCAGCCAATGCTCAACTAACTCTGGTCTTAAACCTGACATTTCATTATAATTCAATGCAAAATAATCAATGTACTCTTTTAACAACTTTATTAACTCAATTTTATAGCTATCAATTGTTGTTAATAGCTATCAACCATCCCCTATATCAACTTCCTCTAATGGATCAGCTGATGTAAACCCTTGACCTATTTTATCTAAATCAAAATCATCAATAGCTTCACACACATCGTTTGCTTTAGACCGATGGTGTTCCACCCTCTTCTGTTATCATTCTACATTAGGATCCATCTATGATAGAAGTGTGGTTCAACCGACTTTCAATCGGCTTTACATGAACAGGTACAAAGCCATCTTTGGACACACTAAAAAAATCACAATCTGAAATATCTAAGCCCGTTAGACACTTGACATTCTCATAAGCCCAAATAGGAGAATTGGCCATAGCAACACAAGCCGATGCATCCGCATGAATCACCTCAATATCATCTCCCACCCATTGGATCAAAAATTGAAGTAAAGTAGAAGGAACACTATGGTTTGCATGAATCCAATCTCTTCCCAAAATAACACTATAGTTACTTGGAATATCAGCAACAAAGAAAGTCGTCACCAAAGTTTTACTCCCAACGGTTAACTCCATAGAAGCAACTCCTTTGGCCCCAATAGGATCACCACCACCAACACCATTGATGGTCATGTTTATCTTCACAAGCTCATCATCACGGCCATCCAAATTCTTGAATGTAGAATAAGGCATCACATTGATAATAGCACCACCATCTACGAGCATCCGAGAAATTGGTTTCACACTCAAATGCCCTCTGATATAGAACAAACTAAGGTGGTTCTCTGAATCTTGAGGCTTCTTGAATGTAGCATCTTTTGGGTCAAAATTTGTTTGGCTATCCGTTTCCTCGTCAATAAGAGAATAATCAATGGAATTTAAATAAACTACGTTTACCTCCATGTTTTCCCGTTCTGGTGAAGGTTCATAATCTACCAGCTCTTCTTTCATGCCTTCTAGATCAGAGTCTACGAGAGAAGTAACCAACTTTTCAGAAGAATCAGAAACCTCCACAGATTTCCGTAGAACCCGGTCTGACCACCTCGTCAAGACGGGTTGACCGCCTTGGTGACACCGCACTAGAACCCGGCCTGGCCACCTCCGCAAGCCGGTCTGACTGCCCTGGCGCTGCTACACTGAAACCCGGCATGGCTGACTCCTCAAGCCGGTCTAATCGCCCTACTTCTGTATTAGCAGCTGTTCCCGTTTCTGCTGCTTCTGTCATCTCTACATCTTTTCCTGCAACAACCAGAACCTCCTTAGGAGCTGCGGTTACCACATTAGGCTTCCATTGCTTCATTGGATGAATCCGATTGAAGAAGGCATCTCGCTGCTCCTCCAACTCATGCTGTCATTTTTCCTGAATTCTTAGCCGCTGCAACTTCCTCTTCTGAGTGCGAGTAATTCCACTAGGGCACCATCAAGGCTGAGTATATTTAGAATCCCTGCTAGTGCTAGCTTCATGATCATTAGCAGCAGGGGCAAACAACTTAGATCCAATCCCAACTTAAGAACATGCAGGGCCATTGATAGTAATTGGACCTTTAAAACCATCACCTACTACTACATCATTGTTGCCAATCTTGATTACTCCCATAGTAGCAGCCTTCTCTGTCTCCATAGCTTCTGGTTCAATAGGTTTCTTGCCTTTTAGCACAATTTCCTCCAAAAATAGTTTCAGCATTTGTACAACCCGGTCTGGCCGCTTGTGCAAGGCGGTCTGACCGCCCTATGTGTCCCCCAGTTCTGGCAATCTATGGACCTGATGAGCTTGGCCCTCATCAGTCATGCGCTGGATATGTCAATCTTTTGAAAACAGATTTATGAGGCATTCCCCATCCTGGATGAAAAGTTTGAAATTGCATGGGAGGATATGGTGGCATCCACATACCATAGAATGGGTTCCACATGAGCTGAGGAAAAATAGGGAGAGCAGGCCCCCAAGGCATGGGAGGAGGAGGATATGTAGAATAAATATGATCTCCCATAGGCATGCTTTCTTGTGGCGGAAGGAAAAACAGGGAGAGCAGGCCCCCAAGGCATGGAAGGAGGAGGATATGTAGAATAAATATGATCTCCCATAGGCATGCTTTCTTGTGGCGGAAAGCCCAAGACATGTGTTGATTGTGCTTCACTAACAGGAATTGCCACTTCCTTCTGAACCTCCTCAACCTTTTCCACTTCATATGATGGTCTGGGACGTTTCTCTACCGGTCGATCTCTTGAAACGGGCGCTTGTTTTGCATACTTGTTCAACAAGTGGTCAAAAGTAGGTTTAAACTTCGTCTTCCTCTTATGTGGAACATCAAACTGAGTCTTTCATCGATGCACCTCACGGTCCCTGGGTTTGAAAGTTTTGGACTGACCAGAATAGTTGAACCCGGTCCGACCGCCCTTCACACCCGGTCTGACCGCCTTGTGCTGTAAATTGACTTGACTGATTTCTAAAACTGGTCTTTTCCCTGCAACCTTTGAATGCTCTTTATCTTGTCCCCTAAGTGATGAAGTCTTCACTATGAGCTTTAGAGACTCCTTCCCGTCTAACTTTTTCTCCACCACCACTTCACGAGACAAGATTTCATCTTTACTTGTAAATGTCCTCTTCTCTCCAAGAATCACATTCTTCCCCTTTGTTGTATCATCTTGTTCTGGTCAAATTAATATTTTGGATCCCTACAAATCAATAGTATTGACAGGAAAAGGATTCTTGTCTATCTGCATTTCTTTAAGACTCAATCGTCCGTCATTAATAGACGATTGGACTGGCCGACGAAAAACATTGCAGTCATTATTTACATGAGAATAAGAACCATGCCATTTATAATAAGCTCACTGTTTTATTTCATCAAACGACGGTATAACATTAGTAATCTTAATGTAGCCATATTTATAAAATTCATCAAAAATTTTATCACATTTGGCCACATCAAAAGTAAATTTAACTTCTCCTGGCCGATTTTTATTAATCGGCTTAGGAGCATCACAAGAATATTACTTATCTTGTTTTGGCCATACAAATTCAGCAGTGCATATTTCACCAAGCTCATCACAAGATCTAGAACTATCCGAATCATTGTCTACATAATTTACATTATAACGATTCATTTTATAACCATCTTTACTTCAGTTCTCTTGACCCAAAGCTTTTTGCTTCAATTGTGCAAGGGTTAAAAAGGTAATATTATCTAATCTATCCTTGATATGAGACTGTAACCCCTTAAAAGCCAAATCAGCCAAATCCTTTTTAGATAAGGTTAGATTAAAACATCGGTTTTTTACATCTCTAAATCTCTTAATATAATCATGCACCGATTCATCTCGGTGTTGCCTAACCGATGCCATATCTACCAACCTTATCTCACTATCAGCACTATAGAAGTGATCACGAAATTTACGCTCCATTTGCTCCCATGAATTAATAGAATTAGGGGGTAATGAAGTAAACCAAAAAAATGCAGTACCGGTCAATGATAAAGAAAACAGACGAACTTTCAATGCATCAAACGAACTAGCCTCCCCCAACTGAGCTAAAAATTGACTAACATGTTCCCATGTAGTTCTACCATCCTCACCAGTAAATTTAATAAAATCAGGAATGCGCCAACCCTGAGGATAAACAACCGAATTGAAATATGCAGGATACGACTTTTGATACACTCGGGATCTACTTTAAAAATCTATGCCAAATTTTTCCCTAAATTGCCTATTCATCTCTTCTTTTATATCGGCAACCACTTCATCTACCGTTTTATGCCTAGGCCTATTAGGGTTGTAAACATTTAAAATTCCTGGAGTATTACTATGGCCGATAGGAACAAAAGAATTAGACAAATTAGGGCGTGCAACCTTATTGGTTCGGCCAGCAGCAGCCGAACTAGGCACACTAGATATAGGGTCAACTATTGGTGGACTTATTACTAAAGTACCCTCCGATTGACTGGATGCAATAGAATTTCCCGAAGGTGTTTGACCAGCAAAATAATTCAACGACATGCCATATTGGGGATCATTCTGACTAGTAGTGGCAACCGATGATCCTATAGCATAAGTACTAGGGGGACCAGTAGAACAAGGAGCAACATTCATATCTTTAAATTTTTTATTAATTTGATATTCTATGACATATTGCATATGATCATTGGTGTGCTTCATCCGCTCATTAACAATATTAAGGACATCTTCAACAGCGACAGGAGATGTGTTATTTACCTTAGGGCTGAGGTTGATGTCCGATAGACTGGGGTCCTTGACTTGTGAGACCA
Organism: Eleusine coracana subsp. coracana; assembly: GCA_032690845.1. Lineage (NCBI taxonomy): Eukaryota > Viridiplantae > Streptophyta > Magnoliopsida > Poales > Poaceae > Eleusine > Eleusine coracana. The sequence continues at coordinate 14,545,324 of CM064424.1, forward strand.
CAGCCGGCCGATCTTTCGAGTAGCATGCCATGAAATCTTCAAGCTCCTTCGCCTTCTGTGCCTCCTCAACAGCCTTTTGTCGCTCCTCAAGCGCCTTGCACGCGTCCTCTAGAATCTCGTCGAAGTTCACCATAATGATGTTTTGAGTACTAAACTCAAACACCATAAAAAGAGAAGAATGATTCGGCCTTTAGATGGCCTGAATTTCTTCTCCAACGGAGTCGCCAAAAGTGTGTTGACACTAGAAAGTGGTCTGAAACACGAGCACGCTCCTATGTGAATACGCAGATCCAACACCTTACGTCGTCGCCTGCACAACCCGGTTAGACCGCCTTTGTAAGCCGGTCAGACCGTCTTGAACAGAATATCACCGTGACAACCAACGAACGCCTATCCGAGAGGGACCCCGTCAGGGCTGGCGCACCTTGGGTTGCCCTAGCGTTGGCAGGCCAGCTAGGACGTCTTCACACGCCACCGGGACGAGAGAAGAACGATAATTAGGGTTTGGAAAAGATTAGGGTTTGAAGATAAAAAGGTAAAAGTGTTTTTTTATCAATTGGATACCCTCAATGGGTCGTGACCCTCTATTTATATAGGGTGGGGAGGTCTTACCCCAGTAGGATTCGTAAAACCCGCAATCCTCCATAATAATTCCAGAAATTGAGTAGGACTCTCTATAACCCAGTCAACCATCTTGTCAACCCGGTCAGACCGCCATGAGCAACCATCTTGTCAACCCGGTCAGACCGCCATGAGCTGGCTGCTAAGCCTAACCCGACAGCAAAACCCAAGACTAACTAATTCACTGACGACAGGCATATGACCTATGGATGTGAGTAGATGACATGGATGTTCAAAAATGCCAGCAACAAGTACTTGATCTTGTAAAAGGGAATATATGCAACTGAAGAAAACCATTTTAGCAAAATAAAAGAACAGAGGAGGATTTCTTTTAACATTTAATGGTTTCAATGTAACGATAGTGTAATAAAATATTTCAGCATGTTATGGCCATTAATTCTAGGTTAAGTGATACTCAGCATTTTGACTACATATATATACTTCATCGAATTCCAAATGAGGGGCCATCCACATGCATATACGGTAATATTCCTTGACACACTACGGGAAATGACCATTTTGCCGTGTGTCTTTAATGGGGCACACGGCAAAGAATCTTTTCACCGTGTGCCACACGAAAGGCACACGGTAAGGCACGTGACTCGTCACACGGCAAAGAAACCTTCATGTCGACTTGCCGCGCACATGTGACGGTTGTTACTTCTTTGCCGTGTGCCAGTGTGCCAGCCGTCTCGCACATGACAAAGTTGGGCTTTTTACCGTGTGCCTTGGGCAAGCACACAGCCATTTTGCCGTGTGCTACTGCATGGCACATGACAATTTTTTTTTCTTCACCTTTTGCTCTCTTGCATTTTTTGGAGGTCATACCATTTACACAGTAATTTGACATTGATATTTCATGAAATTTTTAGTTGCGTTTGCTATATGTATTTAGTTTATTTCATTATTTAGATTATTTTGTGAAAATACAAATTTGAATTATAATGGTTCGAATAATGCAATGTACTAGATGCAAATGTGATATTTTATGGTAATGATTCCCATTTGAGACCGTCTCCATGAAATAACAAGAACGTTTATGCATATAGTATATGAAATATAACCACTTTCGTGTGGTTCAATTAAAATTATATATTTTTAAAAACAAACAGAGTTTAAAAATCATGAGAATTGTTCTGATAACATTATATCATAGGAAGAGACTGTGGTAAAATATAGAAAATATTACGCACAAGTTGTCATGTATATTCCTCAATAATCACAGAATCTCCGTAAAAAGAATGGAGTGTTGCATAGGAACCCTTCACATTTTGAAGCAAACTGGACAGTCGTTTGAAGTTTTGGCTTCAAAAATTTGTATAATCAACAATGGATATGAATAGTCTCTAGGTCAATATTAGTTGTTTTCTCTACGTAATTCTTTTTTTTGAAAAACAAACATAAAAAAGTTTGCCGTGTGTCTGGATAGGTGGCACACGACAAACCCAGATTTTGTCATGTGGGCCCATTGGGCACCCGGCAAACAGCACAGGGACCTGGCCTCTGCCTTATGCCTGGCTTTGCTGTGTGCCGGGCCACGTGGCACACGACAAAGATTGCCTACTAGTCCGGTTGGATCTAGGACTTGGCCATTTTGGCTGTCCAAATTGCCAATCGGGCTCGCCATCGGCCGCCCACCTCTGCTTGCTGCCCGCCGTCGCCAGCCACTGCGCTCCCGCTCCCTGCCGCACCTTCGCCTACCGCCACCGCGCCTTCGCCTACTGCCGCGCATTCGCCCGCGCCCCACCACACCTTCGCCCGTCACCACCTCCCCCGCCGCCCACCATGACCCACCGCCGCCATCCATAACACCCCTGTGCCCCCGGCGCCCGACGCCCCCTCTCTTCGGCTCTGACGCCCCCTCTCCTCGACCCCCAACACCCCCTCTCCTCGGCCCCCGATGACCTCGACCCGGATGACCCCCAACCCTAAGCAGCACTCCCCTCCGGCTCCCAAGCCTGCCGCCTCGTCGCCCCGGCTCCCAGGCCTGCCGCCTCGGTTTGTGCCCCGCTACGCCACCTTCTCCCCCCCCTCCCGCCTCCGTCACCGAGCCCATAGGCGCTGCAGCCCCCCGCCGTGCCGCCTCCCCCTCCCTCAGTCGCCAGGGCCCATAGGCGCCACAGAGCATCCACGGCAGCTCTAACTGTAGCGTCTCCAACCAAATCGACGGGTACCTCCACCGTGACGAACACTCCAACCAGTGGCTGCCTCATCATCTCTGCTCCACCGAATTCTTGTACGTGAGCAATCTCTCCTCTTCTCCATAAATCTGCTATGAATCTAATTTTGTTGTGCGGTGACTTGTGAGCCATAGAGCAAATTAATATTCATAGCGTCCAGAAATTTTCCGGCTGCCGTATAGCTAACAGATTTGCAAAACTAGGTTTTATGCCACTATAGCAATGCTTTATTTCGAATGCCATATTCTTATTTGCTCGTAGATAAATTCAACAGATGAGTGAGAAAAACATTGCCATGTCTGAAACTGATTCTGAGGAGGAAGAAGACAAGGAGCTCATGATGCTTGTCTTCCCTGCGCTATATGTAGCTTCTACCAAAACAAAAGAACCATGTCATACATCAAAGCTTAGTTGCGTAGAATACACAATTGAGCTTCTTGAAGGCCACCGACATCAATGTTATACCAATCTTTGAATGGAGCCTCATATATTTCAGGCACACAACAATTGAGCTTATTGTGTGTTTTGGCCTTCCTTAGCAAGTATTCATGAATAACTGTGATGATTGAATTTATAAGTTATATATGCTTCATGTAAGCTAGCACTAAAAGACATATTCTTCTTTTTATGCAGGGAGAGGCTTTTGCACTTTCCTCGACCCGTCACTTTGCTGCACAACTAGGTACGTGAGGCATAAAAGACCCCTCTTTTCGTTTATGTTTGTAGGTCACGTAACCTAGTTAGGCGTCTCCCGTTCGAAAGAAATACGGTTGGAGATATGCAGATATGGTTGCATATCTCTGACTGTATTTGTTTTGAATTGTCCATGTTATCTGGACAGCCCGAGGATGCATAGTTGGGGTTAGTTTCCATTGTCTACTCCGATCTGAGATAGAGTTTCGCCAGCACTTCCTCATTGTTCTCTGGATACACAATCTCCTTTGTAGGATGTGTATTTAGAGAACAGCGGGAAAGTACTGTCGAAATTCTATCTCGGAGAGGAGTAGACCATTGAAACGAGCCTCAGCTATGGATCCTTGGGTGGGATTAGGACCTACCTTCACCTATTAGACTTTCTAAGCATCGTGTAGATGAAAATATTTTTAATTGTACTCGCTGATATGTTAGAGGATGTTGAACCGTGAGTGGATGTATACGGGTTGGGCAAAGAACAGAAAGTATACCAGTAAATGGATTCGAAAGACCAACAAGTTCTTAGAATGATCATTTGTCAAGGTGAAAGGAACAAGTGCCACTTGGTGTCCCTGCGACCATTGTAGAAACATGCATCAACACGATAAAGAGGTCGTAGGCAAGCACCTTTGCAAGAATGGATTTATGCCAGACTATTCTCGGTGGACCCTTCATGGTGAAGGCAAGCGTCCAAGGCACGAGGTAGTGAGACGGGGCATGGAGGATTATGATGCATATGCCGGTGTAGGAGACATGTTAAATGACTATCATGAAGCACACGGGAATGAAGTACCCAGGGAGGAGGAGGAGCCAGAGCCAAGTGCAAAGGCATATTACCAAATGATGGAGGCGGCACAAAAACCCCTCCACGGGCATACCAAGGTGTGTCAACTAGATTCCATTGCGCGTCTAATGGCCTTGAAGTCCTAGTTTAGCCTGAGTCGAGACACCTTTGATGCTATGTTAACAGTCATTGGCAGCCTACTTTCGAAAGGTCACATTCTGCCAAAGAGCATGTATGAGTCATGGAAACTGCTTAGTGCGCTTAAGATGCCATATGAGCAGATACATGCTTGTCCTAACAGATGCATCTTATTTAGAAAATGACATGCAGAAGCAACACACCGTCCAAAGTGTAAGTCTTCTAGGTACATAGAGGTAGATACACGTGATGGTGGTAAGAAGCAGCTCACGATTCCTATGAAAATCATACGGTACCTTCCGTTCATACCGAGGCTTCAACGTCTTTACATGACTGAGGAGACCACAAAATAGATGACATGGCATAAACACGGACATAGATACAATCCTGAGAAGCTTGTACATCCAGCTAATGGTGAATCCTAGAAACATTTTGATAGGATTTATGAGAGTGAAGCCAGAGAGGCTCGTAATGTACGAGTGGCACTGGCAACAGATGGGTTCAATCCTTATAGCATGGGGGCTGCCCCATAGACTTGTTGGCCCATGTTCGTTATACCCCTCAATCTTCCTCCAGGTGTACCATTTCAACAACAATACATATTCTTGTCATTGATAACTCGTGAGCACCCGAGGAATAATATGATTGTATACATGGATCCTCTGTGGGATGATTTGGAACGTGCTTGGAATGATGGGGTATTGACATACGATCGAGCTACAAGGAGCAACTTCATAATGCATGTTTCATTCCAATACTCTATGAATGACTTCTTGATGTATGGTACATTTCTTGGCTGGGGTGTTCACTCTAAGATCCCATGCCTAGTATGTAAGGGAGCTATGGAATTTACTTATTTGTCGAAGGTTCGCAAGTTTTCTTCGTTCGACCAACACCGACAATTCCTCCCTCTTGACCATCCATTTAGAAAGGACAAGAAGAACTTCATGAAAGATCAAACGATAGGTGCCATGGTTCATGCCGTGCTAGAGGCCCTCAAGTTTGATAAAGAAAAAAACTGTTTTGCGGGATATGGTGTGCAACATGCCTGGACTAAAAAACCGGGCTTGTATTGGCTTGGATATATGGATCATGTTATTGTTCCACATTACATTGATGCAATGCACACTAAAAAGAATATTGGTGATGTGGGTTTTCACACAATCATGGGCATTCCTGATAAGACAAGGGATAATGTTAAAGCCAGAATGGATCAAGAACTGTTATGTGATAGACCAAAGCTAAACATGGTGCCTCCAAGAGCTGGTACGAAGACATGGAAGAAGCCTAAGGCCGACTTCGTCCTGACGTTGGCCGAAAAGAAGGAAGTACTGCATTTGATGCAAACATTAATGCCCCTTGATAGTTTCACAGCAAATTGGAAGAGGGGGTGAATTTTGATACTATGAGAGTCAGCGGGCTCAAGAGTCATGACTACCACCTGTGGCTTGTGATGTTTCTTCCGGTGATGGTTCGAGGCTATGTCCGTGAGCATGTGTGGCAAGTGCTAGCAGAGTTGAGTTATTTCTTTTGTCAGCTTTGTGCTAAGGAGGTTTCTCGGGCCGTGATTGCAAACATGGAAAAAATAGCACCTGTGTTGCTGTGTAAGATGGAGATGATATTTCCACTGGGCTTCTTCACTTCGATGCCACAGATGATTTTGCACCTACCGTATGAGGTACGAATGGGCGGGCTTGTGCAGTTCCGTTGGTGCTATCCAATTGAGAGATGTCTAAAGGTTCATCAAACTAAATGTGGAAATAAATGCAAAATAGAAGCTTCCATGGTAGAGGCATACATTCTCGAGGAGGTGTCAAACTTCACAACAAAATACTATGCTGACAACCTCCCAAGCGTGCATAATCCACTCCCTCGTTACAATGTTTGCGAAGATGAATCAAACCTTAGTCTTTTTCAAGGGCAGCTCGGAAGTTCATTTGGTGCGAGCCATTAGAAGTTGACACATGCTGAGTGGCGTAAGATCATGCTATATGTGTTGACCAACCTTTCTGAAGTTGAGTCGTACATGCAGTAAGTTCCTAACAATTCTTTTCTTGAGTAGTCACTCATCTGGATCCAACCTCTTTGTTTTCTTGTTGGTACAGGGAATTTCTACAATAGTTCCGGCGTCTAACAAGGGAACCTACCCCACACGAATTTGATACCCTACTGAAACAGGGTGCGGGGAATGGAATGCCAAATTTTATTTCCTGGTTCAAACAAAAGGTACTATCCGATTTATCTCATACTTAGTTTGACTTTAGAAGTAGTGAGCAATTAATTAACTTTCCTGCTCTGACTTGCAGAGACAAATTGATACATCCATGAGTGCCGAGTTGAGACAAGTTATTGCTGGCTTTAGCTATAGGGTCAAATGCTTTAACAGTTATGACATTAACGGATACCGCTTTCACACAAGAAGCTATGAGGAGTCTCATCCCAATCGAAGAACCACAAATACCAGAGTTTTTACGCCAGGCCTTGATGGGGTTGAGTATTATGGAATACTTGAAGAGATATACCAACTCTCATTTCATGGTTCCAAACCTCTTTACTCCAATCATTTTCAAATGCCATTGGTTTGATCCGCAAGTTGTGAGGCGGATGCCTCAAGTTGGGATTGTTGAAATTCAACAATCCTTTGTCTTACTCAGAGACGATATCTATATCATGGCTCAATAGGCCACGCAAGTTTATTATGTCTCGTACCCATGCTATACGGATAATCTCAAAGGTTTGGATGTTGTGTACAAGGTAAGGCCACACACTAAACTACCTCTCCCAAATGATGCCGATTACACCATAAACCCAAACACATATCACGAAGATGAGTTCTTTCAAGATGATGGGCTAGAAGGAACTTTTGAGATAGACTTAACTAAAATATTTGAAATGGAAGTAGACAATGAGGATGTTGCGGATGAGAATGATAATGCAGATGACTTACATGAACTTGAGCGATTACATTTGGGCATTGATGACAACCATACTCCTGCTAATCCCAATGTTGATATCGACATGGGGAAAAGTGATGGTGAGGATTATGATCTAGCCGTTCCTGATGATGATGATTATTTCTAGATGAACATGTATGAATTTTATTTGCTCATTGTTATTTATAGATAAACATTTATAATACTTTAATATTTTAAATTCTATTTTATGTACTCTTTTATCAGATGCTGATTGTTTTCTTATTTTTCATTGCAGGTGAGTGGACAAATATGGTGGGTGGTGGCAGCCTGGTGAAGTCAATGGCGTCATTGTACAAGAAGGCCATGCCAGGGAAAAGAGGGAGGCCCAGTGCAGCTTAGGACTCTGGGAGCGCTCGAGGGAGACGCAAACGTGGAGGCGGTCAAGGGAATGGGAAGGGTGGAGGAGGAGGCCGAGTGAGAGCGAGAGCGATGGAGCCCTCGCCTGTAGTTGAGAAGTCCTCGTCCTCGTCGTTGTCTTCATCATTGGAGGAGGAGCAGCAGGAGTTGGGGGGGGGGGGGGGGGGAGCAGGAGACAGGTGGTTCCACTTCCTCTGTGTTGTCAATGGTGTGGTTGAGAGGTCCTTCGGAGCTTCCGAAGCAACCAATACTTGTTGCCAGACGATCGTTGATTCGATCCGATCTGCCTAAGTAAGTATTTTACATGCTATGACAACCTGTTCATTTGATTCATATAGAAGCATAATAGAAATTACTAATTTTTTTTAATCACTTGTGCAGGAGTTGGGTGTTGCTCGCTCCAGGAGATCACGATCGCCATGTCAATGACATCCTGGGTCTTTTTGTAAAGACACACTTTTCAGGCATAATTCCTTATGCCGGAGAGCGCGTGCTGGCCTATACGTGGAAGCACTACTTTTCCGCTAAGGATGAGTATGATCGGGATGGCAGGATCTTCGAAAAGAACGCAGAATGTGTGCTCGGGGAGCTATGGGTAAGTCTTCCTCGCACTGCATTGCTCAATACATCGTATTCTTAGGACACTTTTGAAATCATGATGTTACACATCAAATCTATTTGTAGGATTTCTATAGATTCGAGATGGGATACGAGGACAGAGCAAAGATTGTGGCTCACCGTGCATGTCCTAAGCTCATGAGGGACATGTTTTACGAGGCATGTATCGAGGCTATGATTGTGTACCATGCCCAGCACCTTAAAGTTAAGGTCACAAAAACTCAAGCGAGAAACATGAAGTTTACCAGAGATGAATACATGCAGGTAAATATATAATAGTAATATTAATATTTTTTCTAACATTTAGTATGATTAATTTGCTCTTCTTAATTATATGCCATGTACTTGATGATGTGTAGGTGCCTGCATGGTGGTGTGCTACCAATGCGCCTGCCTGGGAAGTTGTTGTGGACAAGTGGTGTGCGAAGGGCTAGGAGGAGACGCATAATGCTTGTCGGGAGCATCGTTTGTTGATGCTAGGTCCAGCACACCATAAAGGGAATCTTTCTCTTAAGCAATACGCGACGAGATGGGTACAGAAATTCATTTATTTATTCTAACTCTCAATACTATATAATTTCTAATCATCATTCTATTTTGTTTCGTAGTCGGCGTCACATGATGGCCGCCCTTGCACCTAGTTCGAGGCATTTGCTATGGCCCATAAAGGCAAGGCCACGACGCCCGATGTTCAGTACAACCCAGAGGCCCCACCCACGGCGTACAACAATTCCTCTGTCCACACCCGCCTCACGGAGTGCACATCAATGGGAAGGGAGATCCATGGGCCTGAGTGGGATCCTACTGCTCATGATCTTGATGGGGAAGTCATGATGAGGGTGGGAGGAGGCAGGAAGCATGAACGGTACAGGATTAAAGAAGGCATGCTCGACACGCCGACTACGCCCACTCTCTCTACGATACGAGCGAGGAGCACGAGCTCAAGCCCGGCTATACGCCCTAGGCCGAATACTACACAATCCCAGGTGGAGGCACTTCAGGTAATTTCAGTTATATTCATCGTTGATTCCTTGGTTTTGCACATGACTTTTTTGTATTACAATAATGAGATCAAATATTACAGGCCTAGCTTGCTGCAGAGAGGAAGGCAAGGGAGGACATGGAACATAATTTTGGGAAGCTTGAGCACCACCAGTAGCAATTGACTTAGTGGATGACATCACTTGGCTAGAGTTTAGGTACAGCCCTACCGTCGATGCCGTTGTTTGCTCTACCTTCTCAGCCACCTACTCCGGCTAGTACTCCTATGAGTATGAACGTTTTAGTTTCTGTTTTTGTCTATAGTAGAGCATTTATTATAATAAACAAACTCAATACTAGAGACTTACTTAGGATATTAGAGTATTCACGTATTGAAAGACTAATCAGTAATCAACATCTCTTATTTGTGCAGAATCAATCGGCGAGATCGAGTGCATGGAGTCAATGGCTTAAGGGGAATCAAGATCAGGACTTGTCGCCAGCTGATGGGCAAGGCTTTTGTCATCAATGAACTTATCTTAATATTTTTCTTGTTTGAGTTTGTGAACTGTCTGGGATGTTATGTGAATGATTATTATGTTTCTGAACCACCTATATGATGGTTATTATGAAATATTTGTGTTGAGAATCTCCGGGATTATATTTCAATGCCAGTAATGATATTTGAATGCCTGTGATGATATATGTTGAATATTGGTTGTTTTTCTAGTCTGGGGACAACTAATTTTAATGGGTTGCTGACAGATTATTGAGCCTTTATCGTGTGCCTTGGTCATGGCACACGACAAAGGAGGGAGTTTCTGCCAACCTGGAAACTACCTTTTCCATGTGCCATGACCCTGGCACACGACAAAGATTGAATCAAAGAGAACAAGCTTTGCCATGTGCCTCCAGTCGGGCACACGGCAGTCGTGTGCCATTTGCTTGGCACACGGCAAAGAGAACAGACTTTGCCATGTGCCTCCCGTTGGGCACACGGCAAATCATGCCGTCACCATGGGAGAAGGTAACGACGCCCTTTTTTCTGCCGTCAGCCAGCCAAGGCACACGACAATGCCTTTGTCGTGTGCCCGAAGGAAAGCACACGGTAAAGAGACCTTTGCCGACGGCTATTTTGTCGTGCCCCATATGCCGTGTGTTACCCACGACAAAAACGATGTTGTGGGTATTTCCATCGTTGCTGTGTGCCTAGGGCACACGGCAAATGTGTTGTTTCCATAGTGACAATAAGATAGAAGCTCAGAACATGCAGAGTTTTACGAAAGCATTAAGTGCAGATATTCCTGGCATAAAATAACTGAGATATTGGAGAATTTGTGATGTATTAAGGACATCCTTCACTTGAAAGATTGCCGGAGACAACAATATGAGTAAGTAAAGTTTATAAGAAATATATTTTATCACTTGAAGTCTAGCCCAAAAGCAACCATCTTTATCTATTGTTCCAAAAAAATCTCATATGTGACTATTCTCAACTGCATGTTTAAGAAATATATTTTACCACTTTGATTCTAGCACACAAGTAATCATGTTTGTCTATTGTTTCTCAAAAATCATAACTATGACTATTCTCCATTGCCATAAACTATATCAAATACTCACATGTGTGCATATAATCATGAAAGTATTCCAAAGTATCAACATCCAACATTTATTAATGACTAACGAATGAAAATATTAACAAATACATGGAGTTACTTATTGAAAGTCTAGCACGCGCAATTTGCGCAGGCCATTGATCTAGTTACATTACTAAAAGCAATGGATCACACCGTACACATATCATAATAACACTTTTAATAGGAGGTAAAACGTTAACCATGAGATTCCAGAAAAGCCTCTTTGATAGCAGAGAGCTTCACACACACATATTGCATCCCAGGTCTATCTCTCGGAGACTCGATGGAACATGACAAGCCAAGAGCAACCAACGGGGTGATATAGCTCTGCATCCATGGTTCGGCACACTGTTGCTCCTCCTCATGCACCATGTGGGGATCTAGAATATCTGCAATTCTATCTGGGTACATGGATTCGGTGAAATTATGAAGGTTTAGTCCATCAACGAACATCTCATCGGTGGGTTGCTTTCCTGTAAGCATCTCTAGAAGAAGCACACCAAAACTATACACATCACCTCGTGTTGAGATTTCAGAACCCATAGCATACTCTGCAAAAGTGAATTATTGTTTTTGTTGAGAAATATCAGTACACATAAAACATGTTATAGCAAGCAGAACTACAATTGCGCAGAATCCAATTCACCTGGTGCCATGTATCCAATTGTTCCTCCAACTTCAGCAAGGCTTTTTGGAGCAACGAGGTCGGGGAAAAGAAACTTTGCAGACCCAAAGTCACCAAGGCGTGCAGTCATGTCATGATCTAGCAGGATATTGCTTGGCTTCAAATCACAATGAACCAAAGGTGGTCTAAGTTGATTATGGACATAATGGAGAGCAGAAGCCACATCTGTTGCAATGCATATCCGTTCGCCTAAGCTTAACACTCGCTCCGGCATACCACTGTAATACTCGCTGTGCAACCATCTTTCAAGGCTGCCATTTACCATGAACTTGAAAATAAGAGCTTTGAATTCATGGTTTTCTGTATCCAACGTTGAACATAGAGTCACAGGTCGCATTATATTACGATGCCTGGTGCTTCGTAGCACCTCGCACTCAACAAAGTAACTCTTATATGCTCCATGTTCATTCAAGTTAAATACTTTGACGGCAACTAGGCTTTTGTCATGCATAAATCTACCAACATAAACTGACCCTGTACGGGTTGAGCTAATTGTATGCACAGAAGAAAACCAATTGGTAGCTTTCAGGATGTCACCATACGATACCTTCTTCAATGACTCATTGTTGCCTGGAAGTTTTTGCATTTCTATTCTTACCTTGTCATTTAACCGTGGAAATGTTTTAGAGCTCTTCCACCGTGGAAAGTCAAAGACCCTTCTCTTCCAAAGAGCGATCAGAAACCATAACAATAATAATGCAGCAGTAGTAACCAGAGGTATTACTATTAGCAGCAACCGTGCACCCTTTACTTCAGAGGCCCCATCACAAACTGGCAGTGCTAGTGCGGAGAACCGTGAGCAGAGTCCTCTGTTTCCATCCAAAAATACAATAGTTGAATTTTGAAAACAGCCACCAGTTGGAATGGGCCCTTCAAAGTTGTTGTAAGATAGATCGAGTTTCTCTAACCTGACCAGGCTCTCAAAGAATTCCGGCACAGCGCCTGACAAGTTATTTCGAGAAAGATTAATATACTCGATGGAAAATAATTTATCCATAGTTGCTGGAATTTTCCCTTGAAGATTGTTTCCATCCATATTAAGTGATACCAGAGCAGAGCATTGGCCAAGTTCAAGAGGAATTTTTCCAGAAAACATATTGTTGGAAACATTTATAAGAATAATATTTGTCAGATTGCCAATACCTTCTGGTATTTTCCCCGTGAAGTTGTTATGGGAGATGTCCATTCCCAAAGGAATGTGAGGACCAGTAAACAAACTTTCTGGTAATAATCCATCGAGTCTGTTAGAGGACAAGTTCAACTGAAGCAGCCCTAAGCATTGGCCCAAACTACTTGGTATATTTCCACTCAAAATGTTATCAGCGAGAAAAAGTTTTCCCAGTCGAGTAATATTACCGATCGACGAGGGAATTTGACTCGATAAATTGTTGTTGGATAGGTTAAGAATAAAAAGGTTGTGTAGGATACCAATTGTAGGAGGTATGCTCCCCGAGATTAAATTGTTTTCTATGCTAAGGAAAGTAAGATTTATAAGATTACTCATCTCAATAGGTATGGAACCTGAAATTTGGTTCGAACCAAGGGCAAAAAATACCAGACTTGTGGACAGGTTACAAACTGATGTAGGTAGATTGCCTTTCAGCAAATTTCCTTCCAAGGACAATTTTGTAAGTTGGGTGCAATTATTTAGAGAGTCAAGGAATGCCCAACCTTGCGTTTCTAGCTGATTCGTCCCTAAAAGCACTTGCTGCAAATTTCCCAGTGACCCTAGGGACGGGATAGGGCCATGCAGGTAGTTAGCTGAAAGATCGAGCATGAAGAGATTTGAGGCATTGCTCAATGAAGGAGAGATTATGCCATCTAGCTTGTTGCTTTGCATGATTAGATATTCCAGATTTAATAGTGAGTAACCAATGTCAGGTGGTAACTGCCCAACAAGATCATTACTGCCTAAGTTCAAGTATAGGAGTGAAGATATGTTGTAGAGAGATAATGGGACATGCCCAGACAAGCTATTGAAACTCAGATCCAGTTCAGAAAGTTTCGGAATGAGACTCAAACTTTCTGGAATTGGCCCTATAAGTTCATTTTGGCCTAAAAATACAGAGTGGAGAGAGGAAGCATTCCCTATTGAAGGAGGTATGCTTCCAGAAAGGGAGTTATCTGTAACACGAAGATATCTGAGGGATGTGACCTTACCGATAGGTGGAATAACACTTGTCAAAGAATTAAACTGGACATCAACCACAGCAAGCGTAGACGAGTTAGCAAATAAAACAGACGGGATACCTCCACTAAAGTTATTACGTGAGAGGATTAGCGTGTGGAGTGAGGAGCTACTAGCCAATGAGTAAGGGATACCACCGGTGAGACTATTGTTTGCAAGATTGACATAGCTGACTGAAAAGCTGGTGCCTAATGAATTGGGGATGTTACCTTCAAGACGGTTGCCGACAAGCATTAAAGTTTGGAGCTGTGGAAGCCTGCCAAACTCCTCAGGAATGGCTCCGGTGAGTCTGTTATCAGCAAGATTTATCCGCCATAGGGATGTCAGGTTTCCTATGCAGCCAGATATCTGCCCGCCTAGATCCGAGGAGCTAAGGTCGAGAGAGACCACACGGGTTGGAAGCCCATTGCCACAAGTGACACCTGGCCAGCTGCAGAAGTTGAATGAGGTATTAAGCCATGGGTTCAGAATACCCAAGGGGTCAGAGGAGATGCCAGATTTGAAGCAAAGGAGGGATTCCCGGTCGAGGTTGGTCTTGTTCGCTCCAGCTTCTGTAAGTATAATTATGTTGGAGGAGAAAAGGATGAACGAGGACCATAGAAGGATAAAGCTTGAGGGCATGTTTCCGATGAATACAGAGATCTAAAGAACAAAGAACTGCAATACTTTAAGCGCCATGGTCTGTTCATATATGTGTGTTTAACCCATAATGACTCTTATGTCCTTAGGAAAGGAAAAAAAAAATCCATGAAGACTCTTCTACTTTTTGAGTTGACTGTATCATTCACTTGATGCAAGGCTGACGCTTCTTCCTCTGACTCTTCTACGTTTTGCTCTGGCATAAAAAAAGTGTGCATACTACAGATTTTTTTGTTCAAGTAGCTGAACCGAAGTTCCAAGCATACGTGTTTTTTGACAGCCTCATCTAATCCAGTGTAATGAGCTAAAGACTGGCTACACAAATAACGAGGGAAAATTTGTCGTTGGTGTATGAAAGAAACGGACAAACACAAGAAAAGAATATTGAGAAATACCAGTTCAAACTGAAAAAAACTAAATTAACTTTTCAGCAACAAGAGCATGATTAACTTTGGTCCCACGCTCCCGAAGACGTTGACCTTGACTGCACCCCAACAGGAGCGATCTTGATGACGCCATCACTGGCCGTGACCTCTTTTTTTTTATTAAGTCCGGGCGCCCACTTCTACTGAGTCCAGGCGCCACCTCCTCCGTTCCAAGCTAACATGCTGCAAGATGTAGTATGTGTAACGAGTGAAATAGGAGTCAACAGTGGCGAATGAACAGTAGTTCTTTATTGATGTCTTTGATACACTTATATAAGGGTGTTATAATAGGATGAGTCCCTCACTGACGACGGTTCCAAGAGCGGGAGCGTCCCCCACGATTGGCGACGGTTCCATCCAGTGCTTGGCCCGTTGGCCGTGGCGTCGGTTGGGAAACTGGTCATTTCGTTTCTTAACACTCCCCCTTGATTGGTTGATCATCGATGTACATCGTGTACATCTATTCTCCCTAAATCCTATGGGAAAAAAATGAGGAGACATATTCTAATATATTATGAAAACTCCCTAAAACAGTGAAAAAATAGGAGAAATGGATATAACATATATCTAAAACAGTGAAAAAATAGGAGAAATGGATATAACATATATCATGTCTTTATTTTCTCCCTGTAAAAACTCATATGAGAAAAATCAGAAGATAGATATGGATTTTGTGTTGTATTGCCTCGTTAAAAACCTATTATGAAAAATTTTTTAAAACAAAACTCATATAGAAAAAGAGTGCAATAGATGTTTGTGACAGGTTGGTGTTCAGGGAGATTCTCCCCCTGAACCTTGAAGGTCCTTAAGTCATCGCATACAGATCCCCTGAACGCATGTGCGAAAAGAGGAATACGACACAGACTTTGTAAATAAATCAGTGAGGTCGTCACATGATTTTGTCTGTAAGATGGTTATCTCACCACTTTGTTGGAGTATGTGAGGGTAGAACAACTTAGGATTAATGTGTTTAATCCGACCTGTCTTTATATAACCTGTCTGCATCTAAACAACACAAGCAGTATTATCTTCATAGAGAATGGTCGGTGATCCTATAGGACCAATACCATATGACTGTTGTATGTGGTTTACCATTCTGTGAAGCCAGACGCATTCGCGTGAAGCTTCATACAATGCTATGATTTTAGAATGGTTTGTGGACGTAGCAATCAGTGTCTGCTTAGAAGACTTTCATAATATAGCCATTCCATCGTGTAAGAACACGAATCCTGACTGTGATATGGGGATCAGAGAGATAACCAGCATCAGTGTATCCAATCAAAGTTGAATCCTGGTTTCTTCTCAAGAAGAGATCTAGATATGGTGTGCCCTTAAGATATCTTAAGATATTTTGTACTCCTTTCTAATAGCGTTTGGTAGAAGCAACGCTATATCTATCTAGTAGATTCACTGCAAATGCGATATCAGGCTGACACAATTTGCAAGATATATAAGCACGCCAATGGCACAAAGATATGGAACCTCTGGGCCCAATACCTCTTCTCCGTCCTCCCTGGGTCTAAATGGATCAGTATTTTTTCCAAGAGATCGCACGATCATGGCTGTCTTGGATGGATATGCTTTGTCCATATTGAATTTCTTCAATATTTTCTAGATATAAGAAGATTGGTGAATAAGAATTCTCGTGGGAAGGTGTTCAAGTTATAAACCCAAACAAAATTTGGTTTGACCCAAATACTTCATCTCAAACTCCGTCTTTATATGTTTGTGCGCTTCCTCTATATCTTCTGTATTGCCAATAATATTTAAATCATCTAAATACACGGAGATAATGCAAAATCCTGTAGAGGATCGATTAATGAAAACACATGGGCAATCATCATTGTTGGAGTATCCCTTTTTGACAAGAAACTCCCTCAGTCAGTTGTACCACATTCGTCCCGACTGTTTCAAGCCATAGAGTTACTTGGATAGTTTTACACAACACGTGTTATAGTTTGCATGAGGATTTGGTACAAAGAGTCCATCTGGAACCTTCATGTATAGGTCAGAATCCAGTGACCCATAGAGATATGCAGTCACTATGTCCATCAACTGCAAGGATAGATGATTTTGTATTGCCAGTGATATTAGGTATCGGAAAGTGATTCCACTCATTACTCATGAGTATGTCTCATTAAAATCAACATTGGGTCTCTACGTAAACCTCTGTGCTACTAGCCTTGCTTTGTATCTCACCACCTCATTATTTTCATTCCATTTTCTAATGAACACCCATTTAAATCCCACAGGGAATACTCTTGGAGGTCTAGGTATTACTGATGAGAATACCTTTCTTTTCTTTAGCGAGACTAGCTTTGCCTAGATTGCTTCCTTCCATTGATTCCAGTCCGAGCGCTTTCGACACTCTGCCATGGACTTTGGTTTTGGATCATTGAGAAGGTTGTCCGCAACTGTAACTGAGAATTGATCTTTGACAATCGTAGTTTTACGATTATGAGACTCTCCAGATTCCAGAACTTGCATAGTGGATGGATATTTCCTCTACGGATTTTTCGTGTCCCCCTTGTGACTCCTCATGATTTCCTAATACGAGTGTGTCAAGGTTTTCTGATGTTCCAGCCTCTAATGATGTGTGCACTTGTGAGCTGGATTGTGGATTTATGTTATCCACAGAGTGTATATACTACCCTTCGGGTGTTGGTCAACCTCGGGTTGACCAACATTTATTAGTTACCTAAAAGAAAAAGAAATTGTTTATGGTGGTTTACATTTTGAGCAAGCAGGCACCTTGAACCATTTAATTCTTCCTCTGATGTTTATGAGGATGACCACCACTACCACAAAACGGGCCTGTAGCAGCGGCGGTCCAAAGGCCGCAGCGGCGTGGCCCAAAGTGAGCCACCGCTATAGAGCCTAGGGGGCCTGCCACGGTCTGAGCCGCCGCTACAGAGCCCCCAATAGTGGCGGTTGACAATGTCAACCGCCGCTATAAATGGCCCAACTTTATAGCGGCGGTTGACAATGTCAACCGCCGCTACTTAGGGCATAATAGCGGCGGTTGAAAATGCGAACCGTCGATATAAAGTGCCCAGCCTATAAATACCACGTTTTGATAGCTCCTCTGTTCACTCGAACAGTGGCGGCCCGAAAATTTGGGCAAATCACGAAAATCAAGGGGGGAAGGTTTTGAGTTCATTTTTTTTGCAGAAATTTAATCTTTGAGGTAAGGGGAACTCATCTCATTAGTTTTTTTGTGTTCTCATTTTGAAATCAAGCTGAATTTTGTGATTTAAGTTTGTTAGGTTTTCATCAAATTTTAGCTAAATTCATTTGATTTGAATGGTTCTATTTGGATATAGTTGAAGTTTATGAAGGCATATATCATCTCTTTTCATCACTACACAAAATAATTATTATATCTAGCTTGTTTTATGTCAATGAGAATCTAGATCTAGTTTGGTTTTTAGAAGAGAGAGAAGGTAGCATTAGGGCAAGAGGGATGCTAATTTTTTATTATTTCTTGATAAACATTAGATAATATATAAAATAATTTGATATTTGTTTCATTTTACCTTGCATAATATTTCTCACTTAATGTATATTATATTTCAATGTTGAAATATTTAGTGAATATTTAAATTTTTTGTTACATATAATTAATTAATTAATTAATTTCTAATATTTTGGATAGATTCTGATAAAAGTTAAATAATATATAAAATATTTTGATGCTTTTTTTTATTATACCTTGCATAATATTTTTCACTTCATGTATATTAATTTCAATGTTTATATATTTAGTGAATATTTAAATTTTGTATTATTAATTAATTTTTGGGTTTACGTTCAAGGTCGTTCGCGATGGATAGATCTTGGATATACGAGGCACCAAGACCGGGTCCAATATTTTTACGAGAAGTTTCTAAATTCATCGAAGCGGACGCAGTACATGCTCGACATGAACAGATGACAGATATATATTGTCTGTGTTTTGATTGCAAGAATCAGAAGCTGTGGGATGATATAGAAGTAATAAAGTCATACTTGGTGCGGAGGGGTTTTGTTGAGGGATACACGAGATGGACAAAACATGGTGAGAACAATGTGGTCGATATGGAATTTGATGAGCATATTGAAGTTGAAGTCGAGGCTGTCAATTTGCCTCGTGCAGATGCGATGAATTCGCCTGGTGAAGCAGATTTTGATGTCAAGGAGTTGTTGTGTCACATTGAGCCGCAGGTGTTGATCAATACCGGTACAACTAAAGGGCTTGATAATTTTCATAGAATAGAGAAGGCATCAAAGGATCCATTATATGATGAATCTAAGGGATGTGGTAAAGAGTTCACCGTGTTGCGTACTGTACTTGAGCTGATGAAGCTGAAGGCCATGCATGGATGGTCAGACGGTAGTTTCACGGATTTGTTGGAACTTATTTTCGATGCACCGCCGAAGCCCAACTTGTTGCCAAGGACAATATACCTTGCTAAGAAGCTGATTTCCCCACTTTTGTTGGGCGTTCTAAAATCAGACGCTTGTTCGCCAACCCTAGGGATGCAGCAATGATGACATGGCATGCACGCGAGGGAGACGGTAAGCTCTGGCATCCCACAGATGGAACATGGTGGAAAAAGTTCGATGAGGATCATCGAGACTTCTCTAATGAGAAAAGAAACCTACGGTTTGCATTGAGTACAGACGGTATGAACCCATTCGGTCAAATGAGGAATCTGCATAGCACTTGGCCAGTGTTACTAGCAATGTACAACATTCCACCATGGTTATGCCATAAGCGTAAGTACCTACTACTGACCACTCTTATATCTGAGCCCAAAGAACCTAGTAACGACATAGACGTGTTCTTAGTATCATTGTTCGATGACCTGTAGAAACTATGGTTGGAGGGGGTCCGTATATGGGATGAGTATCTGAGAGAGTATTTCACACTCAGAGCAATTATTTTTTGCATGGTAAGTGATTCCCCGACACTAAGGGCGTTATCGGGACAGGTCAAAGGAAAGGCGACATGTTTCGTATGCGTTGATGATACATCCCATGTGTACCTTCTAGCATCCCAGAAGCTATTGTATATGCGAAGCCACCGATTCTTACCAGCAAAACACAGATATCGCGATATGGCTAGACATTTTGATGGCAAAGTTGAGAACGACATAGAACCTCGTTGTTGTACAGGCAGGGTCGTGTTTGACCTTGTTAAAAACATCAGTGTTGTTTTTGGGAAGCCGGTGAAGGGAGTCAAAAAGGCAAAAGGTCTCACGCCATTTAAGAAGAAATCCATTTTCTATGAATATTTCCATTATTGGAAAGATTTGGAAGTGAATCATGCATTCGACTGGATGCATATTGGGAAGGGTGTATTTGACAGTAGTAGTAGACTTATACTCGACCAACCCGGTAAGACAAAGGATGGACTCAGCGCATGTAGAGATCTTGTAGTGATGGGAATAAGACCAGAGCTCCATCTGCAAGAAAGAGCAAATGGAAAGTACTTTCTCCCCCCGACAGCCTACACACTTACAATTTAGGAGAAAAAAGCATTCTGCAAGTGCCTCAGTGGGATTAAAGTACCGACGGGTTTCTCATCGAATGTCAAGAATCTTGTAAACTTGGAAGAGTTAAAGATAAGTGGGTACAACACTCATGATTGCCACATAATGCTTTCGGTGTTTCTCCCTATTGCTATCAGAGTTGTTAAATCACCATGGCTAAAGTTGGCTGTAACTCGCCTTTGCTACTTCTTTAACGCGGTATCAAAGAAGGTGATAAATGAAGACGAGTTAAAGGACCTATGGACCGACATGAAAGAAACAATGTGCATACTTGAGATGGTCTTCCCTCCATCCTTTTTTGATACGATGGAACCCTTCATGATTCATATTATTGACCAGATCTCTGCATTGGGCCCCGTCTACCTACATCAGATGTTTCCATTTGAGAGGTTCATGTATGTATTGAAACGCTATGTACGTACTCGTTCACATCTAGAGGGTTCTATCATCGAGGGCTACACAACTAAAGAGATCATCGAATGTTGCTCAAATTACATTAATGATGGTAGCAGATCAATTGGTCTCCCCATGTCTCGTCATGAGGGTAGATTAGCTAGAAAAGGTACAAAATGACGTAGATCGTTCATTGACTGTGGACCAAGCACATTTCAGCGTATTGCAACAGACGCAGATTGTGGGACTGTACTTTGAGAAACATCTGTTAGAGCTCCGCGAGAACAACAAGGATGCGATGGATAAATGGATCATAAACGAGCACAAGCGCTCGTTCACATCATGGTTTAGGTCCCTAAACCTTCCAAGTGGCGAGTCTGTGAAAGAGAAACTATTGAGAAAGTTAGCTAACCACCCAAGAAGAACCGTGGTTATCTTTCAGGCATACGACATCAATGGTTTTACCTTCTACACCCAATAGAAGGATAAGAAGACCAAGTGTCAAAACAGCGGTGTACGAGTAGAAGCCATTGACGAAGAGGACCAGGCGACCTCATATTACGGGTACATTGAGGAAATATGGGAACTAGACTATGGTGCAAATTTACAGGTTCCCATATTTAAA
The DNA here is from genome assembly GCA_032690845.1 of Eleusine coracana subsp. coracana. Taxonomy (NCBI): domain Eukaryota; kingdom Viridiplantae; phylum Streptophyta; class Magnoliopsida; order Poales; family Poaceae; genus Eleusine; species Eleusine coracana. The sequence continues at coordinate 14,566,800 of CM064424.1, forward strand.
TGCAAATAGGTGAAGCACCCTAATGTTGTCGAGATGGATGAATATGGTTTCACAATTGTTGATCTTAACAATGTTGGTCATAAAGATGACCCTTGGATACTTGCCAAGACCGTGGAATAGGTGTTTTATGTACTTGATCCAAAGGACGAAAAGAAATACATTGTTGTTCCAGGTAAACAAAGAATCGTTGGAGTGGAGAATGTGGAGGATCGAGATGACTACAATCAATATGACGAGGTGTCATGTTTCATAGATCCGAAAAATTTTAAAATCTTGGAAGCAAGACTCTCTTTCGCTGGCGGAATGCCCTACATGCGCACTGATCACTGCCAAGGAAAAGTCGTTCGAGGATAACTCAAGCATCATGTAATTTTATTTTGTTAAGTACCTTTTATTATTTTAACCTTGTATATGTTCTATGTAATTTATGCTTATTTGAATATAAATATTATGTAACTTATTTAAATAGAAAGATGTCATTCAAACGGTAAGAGGAGACCAAAAATTTAAGATGCAATCAAAAAATAAGAGTGCAAAAAAAAGGACTAATACTATAATTTTTAAAAAGTGTAGGTGTGTTTCTGCAGAAATCCAGGACTAAAATAAAATTAAAGTGTAAAAATATTAGGACTGAAAGGTAATTAATAAAAAGAATAGGGTTGTTTCTCCAAAATTTTAGGACCTAACATTAATTTTTATTCTTAGTGAATAATATATTTCTTAGGGAATAATATATTTCTAAATGAATAATATATTACTAAATGTATTATGTTCTATGTAACTTATTTGAATATAAAAATTGTGTAACTTATTTTGTTAAGCATCATGTAGTTTGAGCTTCGCCGCTGCTGGCACGGGCCCCCTCCTCCCCGAGCTCCGCGCGTGCCTCCCTCCACCTTCTCTGAGTGCTGCCGCGTCGATGGCTGCCCTTCTTCCGCCCCTTCACCGTCGTTGGCACGGGCCCCCTCCTGCCCGAGCTTCGACGCCGCAGGCACGGGCCCCCTTCTTCCCGAGCATCGTGTGGGCCTCCCTCCTGCTTCCCTGAGCGTCACATCATTGATGGCTGCCCTCCTCCCCGAGATTCGCTGCCGCAGGCACGGGCCCCCTCCTCCCCGAGCTTCGACGCCGCTCTTCAATCGCAGGTAAGGACTTGTATACTTGCTTCTTTCTCTGGATTGTAGACCCTGTTTTCTATTCTTCAATCGCAGCGTTCTTGTAGACTTGCTTCTTTCTCTAGATGACACAATCTGTAGACCCTGTTTTCTGTTCTTCAATTAAACGCGAGGGTTTAGGGTTTAGATGTTGTAAATATCTGATGACACATTCTGATATAGAGATAAACTGCATTACTATTGTTGCTTACCGTTGAGTCGACTTGTAGGTTTGATATATGCTATGCCATGATATAAGATAATTAGATATTTCTGATGAATACCGTTGAGTCGACTTGTATGGTTTGGAGTGATATAGTGATGATCTGAATATGGGAACACACAATGGTATGGTTTGGAGTGATATAGTGATGATCTGAATTGGAGATTTGTGTTGTTTATTTGAGATGAAACTACAGATTAAGCCAGCACCTTATCCCTAGTTATTGTCTGCTATATTTATGATGTGCATTTTGCAAATATTTGTGCTTTACTGGCAGTTGAGCTGTCTAGGTTTAGTTTGTATTCTATTGTGCATGTGGATCCAGGGTTGCACTCTTTACGATGAGCTGGGTTGCATGCTTGATCATATCGGTTTCTATGTTATATCTTCTTGCTAATTACATTGTGCTGGTAGCCTGGTAGTTAGCGTTATCCCTGTTTGCAAAACAAACCTTTATGTTGTTATACATCTCCTATTTCGTAGAGAATTTTGCTTTTATGGCTTTTCCATTCAGTCATTACAGGATAGAAATACAACATTGCAGTTTGCAGCTATTTCCCAGTTGGTGATTAATGTGAAAAACATTTATCTTCCTAGTTCATAGTGTCAAACTTGCCTGCCAGATCTGATCTCCCTTTTAATCTTGAACAATACATGTGGTCATATCTTCTGTGAGTGAAATTAAAAGTACACCATCAAACCTACAAGTCGACATATTTGTTCTAATAAAATGCAAATAGTGAGACTAACTGTCCTATATGCTTGTAGTACATAGTTGCTTGCTGTTGGATATGGTTGCTGCCATATAATTATTTGTCTGCCATCTAATTATTTTGCTGCCTTGATGCTCGTGTGGTCACTGCTTGCTGTCATACATGTGTTTCATTCTTATTTGCTACATGTGTTATTTCTTTTGCTGCCATATCTGAATGTGCTAGCTGTCCTATATGCTTGCTTTTTTGCTCACTGTCATGCTCACTATATTTGCTTATTTGCTGCATGTGGTATTTCTTTTGCTGCCATATCTGAATCTGTTGCTCATACTTAGTGTAAAGTCTAGAGAGAATGCTTGTGTGCACCAGTGCACACAAGCATTCTCTCTAGGCTTTTTATTCAGTAAATTACATATAAAAAGTATGGAGAAAATGTTTGTGTGTACAAGGTGCCATAGTCTCTCTATACTTATTATTTACTTGTGGCCATATATATGCCATATTACTTACTGCCCTATAGTCTCTCTGTACTTATTATTTACTTCTATTCTTCTCCTAGTCTCTCTGTACTACTTATCTATTCTACATAGGCGATCGATGCTCAATGAAAGGGGGCTAAGTGAGGCTAGTGTGGCGACATGGACCATATCCTAGGATATTAGATACATGCTGTTGTACAGGTCAAGGATCTTAGAGCATTGGATGGTTGTTAATTCGGCAACCCGCACTAAGAGCAAATTTTGATTTTTCTATTATTCTCCTTGTCTCTCTGTACTACTTATCTATTCTACGTAGGCAATCGACCCATGCTCAATGACGAAAGCGGGCTAAGTGAGGCTAGTCCAGCGACATGGACCATATCCTAGGATATCAGATATATGTTGTTGTATGAGTCAAGGATCTTAGAGCGTTGGAAGGCCGTTGATTCGGCAACCCGCACTGAGAGCAAATTTTGATTTTTCTATTATTTTCTTTTGTTTTCTTTGTCTCTATGCTCAATGATGAAATATGCATACTCCTTGTTTTCTAACTTAGTCGTCATATCTAACATTAGCTGTCAAAGTCTTCTCGTCATGACGAATAATATGCCCTCTCAAGAGGAAGACGCCCTCAAGACACACTCACAAGCGAGGTCATCTTTAGACGATGAAGGAGCAAGCGAACATTGGGAAGAACTAGAAGATCCACATCCTCCACTACCAAAGGAACGTTGATTGAGGAGCCCGGATCCTGATTTTGTGCCTCCAGATGAGGTATCTTGTCAAAGATAATTCTCTTATTTGTTCAACTAATTTGTAAACTAAAATCTACTACTTATATCCTAGGGCCCCCAACGAAGTGCCCATCGGCTATTTGCAGCTGAGGCTGTGACAGATGAGTCCCTTGAGCAGCAAGTGGAAGAGGTGCCTGTCCAAGTTGCCACATAGAAACACAAGCACGGTCAGCGCTCCACGAACAAGGCAGAGGGCATCTACGAGGTTACTGCACTAGAACCCAAAGATGGAGAACCGATTGAACCCGCTGGTGTCAACGCCAAATGGCGGAACTGTTGTGGCAAAGTGATGAGGGACCATTGCAAAATCACGTGGCAAGATTGGCGCCAAGTCCCGGATGGCAGAAAAGATGATATGTGGGTTGATGTCACGTCAACCATCCGATTCTAGCCAACAGATCTCGAGAGAGTCAAGAAGGCCACAATGTCCACTCTTAATCACATCTTTCGAGATTACAAGTCCAAGCTCAACTGCGAATACGTCAAGAAAAACTGAAACCCATTTGACAAGAATGGAAATATTAGTCAGTAGGAATGGGATGAGTTTGTTGAGCAGAAGTCGAGCAGTGCTTCGAAGGAGCTCAGTGAAAAGATGGTTGAGCTGAACAGCGGAACAAGTACAAGCTGCGGTTAGGTTCGGGCGGATATAAAAAGAAGATTCCAATTTGGAGAGAGCAGGAAGCCAAGCTCCACGCGGAAGGAAGACCTGATCCATTGCCAAATACCAATGAGCGTACCAGAAACTGGGTCTATGGTCGCTCTGAGTTAACCGAAGAAGGAGAGATCATTGCGAAGGATCACGCGACAAGTGAAGTCGTGCAAGCCTTGAAAGGTCCCATCGCGACGCAGATGGAGGCTGGTCTGTTTACACCAGAGTATCACAAGGATGAGCTAGCGAAGGCTATTGGGACCAAAGAACATGGTGGTCTGGTACGAGGAGTGTCATCATCGGTTACATGGAAAGAAGGTTTCTCTGAAACATCCTCACACCTCTACAAGAGGCATACATTGCATAAGAAAGAGCAAGAAGATAAAGCCAAGGAGGATTGGAGGCGACAACTTCTTATGTTTGCTATCGACAAAGAAAGCGGTCGTTTGGACCCCAACCTGCAGGCTGCGGTGGATGTCTTCTTACGTGGTTCGTTCACATCCACGCAGCCATCCGTCTCCATGCAACCATCAGTCTCCATGCAATCAGAAATGGATGACATCACTGAGGATACTCCTTGCGAGTTGCATGTGCCATTTGGTTACAAGGGCAAGATGATGAAGGTTGCATCGGGCACGGCATTTCCAGGAGAGACGCTCTATAACAGGGATATCCCCCCAGGTTACATGCATGTCACTGTGTCAGAAATAGTACCTGGCTATGAGGACAACGAGATCGAATGCCCGATACCAGAGGCGGGTATAGAAACTCTCCAAGATGCCCTTGGTTCTTTCATTATTTGGAAACGCCGTGAAGTTGTCCTCGCACCACGAGTTTCTCCACCCCCGTTGTCTGGGCACGGGTCCTTTCATGCGAGCCAGCCAGCCAATACAGGTGGACAGCCGTCTCCTATGTCTGCGGCAGCCTCGGGAAACAAGCCTCAATCTCCTTATGCGGAAGCTGACTCGACTCACAGTCCTATAATCTATAGTGACAACGAGCCTCTTCTGCAGAGTGTTCAGCCTCGAGAAACAATCCAAGTCAAACCTCCATCAATAGCTGCTACGGTGGTTCAAGTTCAGGCTTCGGTAATCCAAGTCCAGCCTGTGCCAGTCGTCGTCAAGGCTTCGGTAATCCCAAAGACGATTACCGGTTTTGACAAAGAGCCAAAGGACCCAAAAGCAAGAAATGATGTTGATAAGTACTTGGCTGGATTGAAAAAACGTCTATCAAGCACCGGTAAGCTCGTCATCGAAGAACAAGATCCTCGGGATAAAGTGTCATACGATTATCACATTTTGGGCAATCCTGCAGACGATGTGGACTACTCGACATTCAAATTGGGTAAGCCCCTTATATCAAACAACATGTACAAGAACCTGTCGTGAGAGATGCGAAAGTTGCATGACTGGTACATGATGGCATCGAAGGAAGAGGTCATCGTAATCACTTGTAGGATTCGAACTGAGGTGTTCAATGAAGAGGAGGATGAACAAACCTTAGGCCTATTTTGGGAGGATGTCCACTTAATGTTTCGCCTAGGCAGGATGGACATCACCTTCATCACCTTGTGGTGCATGTAAGTTTCACGTTCGATCTACTTCGAATTGTAAGCACAATTCAATATATTACCTTATATCTTTTTTTGTAGAATGAACTCTTTTTATCAAAGAAAGAGGGTTTATAGAAAAGATTAGAAGGTGGCCTATGTCAACCCGAATCACATCAACCAAAGCAGTATAAACCCAACGGTAAATCCGGATCACTATCCGGATAAGACACTGACAGAGATAGGTGAAATGAAGGCGGTCATGAGAAATAAAGCAAGAACTCGGGTTATAAATTATTTATGCGAGTGCTTCCTGAAATAACAAGATAGACAATGCATCTTAGCCCCCTATAACTTCAAGTAAGTTGGACCACTATTGCCTTCGTCATCTATCATATAATGAAGTTAAATCCAATCGTAAGTAACTTGTTGTCAACATTCTTGTAGTGATCATTGGATCTGTTTTATGATAATTCCCAAAAATGGGTACCTTCTCGTGCTAGACAGTCTCGACTGCGACAAGAAGTTGTACAACGATATGGTGGAAGTCATAGATAGGTAACAATTACTCTATGTGTATATGAATTGATAATGTTAATATCATCTAATGATGCTTTTGTCGATTGTTTAGTGCTTACGAGAAATATGTCATAGTGGGAGGAAATGTCATCCAAAACGGAAAAAGAAGAAGTACTTCCGTCATCAGTTTTGGGTAAGATTTATATGCATCACATATATGTCTTTATCGTAGTATCTATCATATAAAGTATAACTAACTTGTGTTCTCTACTACATAGTACTTTAAGCAACAAAAGGGTAGTGTACATTGCGGCTACTACACATGTGTGTTCGCATCTAGCTCTTCATCTTACCTAGATCATATAGTCGAAGAGTCTAATGAAGAGGTAAGTTGATTTTGTTTATGTTTATTTTACTTTACTCGAATAGTGAAGTTTTGAGATCTCATATTAACATACTCAACTCATGTGATACAGAGGGCCATAAGTGAAAAGGCACAATGGACTGCAAAGATGAAGAGGAACGCCGAGATCAGAAAGGGTATGATTCCTCAATCACGCGTTCACTTGAGTACAAATGACATATATCTAGTTGTAGCTTCTCTATGTCGTTTTATGTTGAGAGAGGTGATTAGTCTAGAAAAGAAGTGCTTTGACTCAAATAGTGAACTAGCAACAAAACATAGGTCCTTTTATGAGTGGGTTGGTTCAAGAGCATCATATGAGCCTAATATATCAAAAAAAGATGATGACTATGCATCAGGGTTCATATAAAATATTTTGTAAGCTCAATTAAACATTTTGATGACAATGTTGTATATATTCTATGATGAGATGTAAATATCTATGATGAGATTGTAAATACATGTGATGAGATTGTAAATACATGTGATGAGATGTTGTAAATATATGTGATGAAATTTATAAATTTTTGTGTGTGCAGAATCTGTGATTTCTATATATTTGCTAAATTTTATTTATTTTTTGAAAAATAATAAGTAGCGGCGGTTGATGTTATCAACCGCCGCTACTAATATGTCTGTAGCGGCGGTTTGTATGGGCGACAGACCACCCGCCGCTACAAACACATATTTGTAGTGGCGTTTGCGTAGTGGCAGGGTGGCCTGTCCGCCGCTATAGGCCCTTTCCAACTGCCGCTATAGTGCCTGTTTGTTGTTGTGCACGTGCCTCTAGCGCACCCAACTTTCTCCACAACATTGATCCATTGTGTTTGGCAAGAATACAAAAACACAAGAAAACTAATGTAGTAAAAGAAGGAAAAAGAAAAAACCACAAAGACAGCAAACAGAAGAAAATGTGAGGACAGTAAAGATCAATGTGGCAAAAACCTCTAGGCTTCCCTTCCCTCCAACTCCAACTGTACTACAGGCCATCGCATGAAGTCCCAATCAACAGGTAGCCCGCGTGAAACCTTTTCACACTGGTAGTAACAATCGATCGTAAAACCTGTCATGGTTTGTTCTGAAAAGAAAGAAAAAGAAAAGGTCGCGCTGTAAGAAGGAAAAAAGGATGAAAAAGAAGAGGAAACCAGGCGCGCAAGGAGCTCCCTCCCGAACGGCAAAGCGTGCACCACACCACCGCGCACCGGAGTGGCGGCGTCGATAATGATGGAAAGGAAGAAAGCTAGGCAACACCAGCAGCCCTTGCAATTGCAAGTTTAATTTTCGTGTCAATCAAGATCTCAGTCGGTCTCCACCATCGTTGGCTCCCGCAGTGCTGCTCCCTTTTGCTTGCTGTTGTGACAGTCACAGTTGTTCATATTACTGAATCACTGATCTATGCCCGGCGGCGAGCTGCTAGCACCACCATGGCTGGAATCCAGTTGCTCGGACTACGACTGGAAACTGTAAAATTAGCTGATTTAAAACGATGCAATCAGCTCGTCATCAAATGCTTCTTGGGCTCTGCTGCTATTCCGAAACTGTTTTATGCTAGAGTGGCTGCTAAACAACTCGTAAGGAGTGGTAGTTCTCCAGTGCGTTCAGGAATGATACCATGGTTGGTTGCTAGACACGCCTCAAGGCCCTCACTCCACTCCTGGTCATGATGGTTCAGTCGGTGGGTGGAGTGAATTAGACGTGATGCCCGGCGGGTCAAATCGAACAGGAGTTTCAGTCTAACGCCAACATGGAGATGTGCCGTTTAAGCCTTATCCTTTTGTGACTACCGTAGTGAGCACACCGTATGCATTTTGCTTGTTTTGAAGGTACGACTAAATGCATGTTCGACACAGTCCAGACTACGACGTTCTCTACTAGTTTACGGTAGAACCTTAGCATTTGTTCTTCTAGGAAAGTAACCGAAGAGATTGTTTGCAATTTTGAATGTGCGGTGCGTGGAAGGCTGCACCTATGCGTGCAAAAGTTTCATCATTTCACTCTGATACCATTCATCACAGTTTTGAAGAATTGCGGCATCGTTCAGGATCAGGAGGTCAGTCAGTAGTTGCAATCCTTGCGGTCTACAAATCAACTCTTCGGTTATTTTTTCCCCGCATGCGTATGTTTCGCTGTCAAAACTCCCTACGCATGTACAGATTCTCTGTTTCTCTATCAAATTACATCAGAAAATGAAAAAACAAATCAAGAACGAAGTAACGAACAGTACATAGGACCAAGAACATGATCCCCTGTTCCATTCAGTTGCTGATCGACCATCATTTCACTCTATCTGGTGCCATTCATCACTCGTTTGGACAATCGCACGGTCTTTCAGAAACTGAGCAAGTAGCTGAAATTTTTTGGCCTACGAATCAACTGTTTGGTTAAAATTTCCCCTTGCATCATGTTTTTCTGTCAAAACTCCCTACGCATGTACAGATTATTCTTCTTGTCCCCTCCACGAACCAATTGTTTGTTTGCCTACCAAATTACATCAAAGAAAAAAGAAGAAAGAAATGAAGAAGAAACAGAGGACCAAGAAGATCATATGATCCCCTGCCCTTCCACGCAGTTGTTCAGTTGATGGACCGAATCACCATCTGATCACCAGTTCATCAGAAGGGCATGATGTGTGTAGTCTTGGTGTCGTAGCCCTTGAGGCAGCTCTTGGCGTTCACCTTGTAAATCTTGAGCAGGTCCATGGCCATCTGCCTCGCCGCGGGGGAGCACCCGCTCTGCATCAGCAGCAGCAGCCTGGTGAGCCCGCCCTCCGCCGCCGCCGCCGCGTCGCACGCCCGGCGGTCCCTGTACCGGTGACACACCGCCCACAGCACGGCCACCGCCGCCTCGTTCCCATCCCGCCCCGCCTTCATCATCCTCCCGATCACCGCCGGGACCGCCTCCTCCGCGTGCGCGCACAGCGCCGCCCGGCCCTCCGCGCAGCCCGCGGCGGCTTCCAGGACGCGCAGCGCCTTGGCGCACGCGGCGGAGTCGGATGTGGTGGAGTTGAGCGCGCGTGCGGCGGCGCGGACGGCGCCGAGGCGGACGAGCTCGCCGCGCGCCGACGCGCGGCGCGGCGAGGCGGCGATGGCCGCGAGGCAGGAGAGGCCGGCGTCGACGGCGTGGCTGTCGAGCGCGCCCTTCTCGTCAGCGTGGCCGACGAGGCGGACCAGCTCGGCCACCAGCTGCTGCGAAGTCTCCGCCGCTGCCGCCGCCGAGTCGCCGGCGGAGAGCAGGAGCTCCGCCAGCCTCGCCGCGTCGACGCGCGCCTCGAGGCTGCTCCCGCGGCGCATCACGCGCGCCAGCGACAGCGCCGACGCTGCCGCGTCGGCGGCGAGGCCGGCGGCTACGCGCTTCTTGTTCGCGTCGTCGACACCGTCGGCGGCGATGACCCACGCGAGCACCCGCACCGCCGCCTCGACGCCCTCAACGCCGGCGACGTCCTCCTCGCCTTTCCTCTGGAGCACGGACGCGACGGTCTCGGCGGCGCGGCCGGCGCCCAAAATCGCGTTCTTTTTGAAATCGTCGACGTCGTCGTCGTCGAGGTACGCCGCGAGCTCGCGCAGCGCGGGGGCGAGGTCGTTACCTTCGCCGGAGGAGGACGCGACCATACGGACGAGAGATGCGGGGGACCTTCTCCGGGATGTGGTGGAATCAGCTGAATCGGCTGAGGTGGGGGAGGAGCAGGAGGCGGCGGCCCATCGCGCGATGAGGCTGCGGAGGGTGAGGTTGGGGACGAGGTCGGTGGAGGGAAGCGGGAGCATGGTGGCGGGGCAGGTGGTGTTGCCGGAGTCCAGCCACCGCTGAATGGAGGCGCGGTCGTAGGTCACGCCGGTGCACAGGCTCACCGGCGACCGCATCACGTCGAGCGAGATGGGGCAGCGGAAGTAGCTAGGGATCTTGACTTCCAGACTCTGGTGCTGCGGCGGGAGCCGCATGGCCGTCTCCTTCCGGACCATCAGGTACCGGCGACGGCAGCCGGAGCAAGAGGGAATGCGGGAGAAGAAAGGAAAAGAGGTTGGATGCGATGGTGGTGGTGATATGGATGGAATGGTGCTTGCTGGTCTTTGCGCCCCTGGTCCACCGTGCCCGTGTGAAACGCCCCAAAACCGTTACAACATTTTCAGGAGCATTCTTTGCATGCACCCCTCAAAGACCTGTATTTTCATTACAAACTGCTCATACCCAATTCCCTTGCCCATATAAACTTTTAATATATTTGCCAATTTTTTGTAACCTAAAAATCATTTGTCATATACTTTGTGCTATCTTTTATAGAAGTTTTTTTTAGAACAAATAAAATTTATATTGATAGATGAGATATCTCCGGTCCAAATTGTTGATAATTTAATGTAGAGGATATCTTAAGCAAATCTTCATTATATGATATTATATCGATACTTCCTATGACCTTTGACCAAGATTGGATCGAACTATTTAATTTAACCATCTATCTTTAAGATATAGTTTCAAAATAGATATTATGCATATCTTCATAAGTATATTTATGAGCATGCCGCGATACATATTTTAATTCTACTTGCATATAAATAATAGTATTCAAAGATACTCATCAAAGCCCAAAAACAATTAATGTCGCAATGTATATAAACACAAAAGTGATGTATCTCATGATCTAGATGTAAAGAAACATTAAAAGATTATAATATTCTTATGCTTTAACCAAGATTGAATCAAATTATTTTGATTTGACTATAAATAGCTATTGAAGATTTATTCTGAAAAATAAAAATCAAAAATATATTTAAAAAGATCTTTAGTCTTCATACATGTAATCTTCAAAATTATTCGTCCAAGACTAATAACAAACAATGATGCTATGTATTTATATGTAGAAGGGATATCTGATAAACATACATCGTGTGATGTAGATGGCATGGAAAAAGTTACATTAAGAAACTACAATTTTTTTTCATTCATTGTTGTGGAGGAAATTGTTTACTTTGTCTAGTTTGGTAGAATATTAATTCATACTCGCATGTGGTGATCATTGCTTACTACGTCAAGTGGTACATCACAACATGGAGGAAAATATATGCTATCAAGATCTGAACTTTAGCAACAAAATATCTACGAATAAATGCATGAGATGGAAGATATTGTGTAAATTTTTCTCCGGAGGAGATGATACTCTTACTAATTTTGCTGCTTTGTACATATACTTTAATTTTACATAAAGGCACTAAAAAAATTAAAATTTCTGCATTGTAAAAACAATATTTCAAAATTCTGACCTGTCATATGTAGCCATGCAAATTTCCTGTTTGCTGGACCTATATCTGCAAACATGCCGGAAAGGGGTGGAATGCAAGAAAAGGAGGTGTTTAAAGACGAAAAGGAAAGATGGGTCAAAGGGAGAAGCGAGGGTGACGTACGGGGAGGGGTGAAACGTCGCTTTCCCTGCTGCTTTGGGTGCTCACTCCTTTTCTCCTCGCCCCCGTCTCTGTGGTCCAAGCGCAAAGCAAATGGCTGTTGCTTCTCTTTTGGAATTATTCTGGCCGTGGCTGCCGGATTTGCCGGTCCACGGTCAAGGCACGTCGCGATACGGGTCGACGTCCACCACGCAACGCAACAAACTGGCCAGGGTTGCTGGTGCTGGCTGCCTTGGCTTTTTTCCTTTCCATTGTCGTCCACGCCGGTGCCCTGGTGGTGGTGCACGTTTCGCCGTTCGGGGAGGGAGCTCCGTGTGCGCCTGGTTTCCTCTGCTTTTTCATCTTTTTCTTTTCCTTTCTTGCAGGGAGACTTTTTTTTATTTCTTTTTTCTGATGGAACATGGCAGGTTTTACGAACGACTGTGGTGTGGAAAGGTTGTAACTGTTGATGGGACTTCATGCGATGTCCTGTTGTCACAGCTGTTGATGGGACCCCATGGTGAGAGCTGTCCAGATGGTGATTTCACTACCGGAGGGAAGAGTAGAGTTTTTGTCACTTTGATGTTACCGTTCTCGCTTTTTCTTGTTTGTTGTCTTCCAGAGTTTATTTTTCTTCTTTCGCTGCATCAAATTTCTTACTTTTTGTATCCTTGCTATTCACAATGAATCAATTTTGTGGATAAAACTAGGCGCGCTAGAGGCATGTGGTCATCCTAACTTCAGGGACGAATTTAATGGTTCAAGGATGCTGTTGATGCGAAATTCTACACACAATCTGAAAGATCTGTTTAACTTTAATATAGAATCAAAATAAATCAAGACGTGCTGGTCGATTTTTGTTGCAAATTAAGAAAGAAAACAAATAAAAACAAATAGTTAAATTTCTTATGTCACCGGTCTTACACATGCCGATGATCACGAGATGTGAAAACTAGTTGATTATTAGAGCATCTCTAAGAGAGTCCCATAAACTCTCTTTAAACCAAATTAATGGGGTTTAGTATAAAAACCCATCTCCAACAGTGTGTTGCATGTGCACTGTAGTGAATAAAGTAGCTACGGTGTACATAAAAAAATCCCCTCACTCTTCCAGGGTTAAAGTACATGTAAAGATTTGTGCTGTAACTCACAGTGGCTAGCTGAGTCTCTGTGTAGGATCGAGAAGGGGGTTCGAGAGTTTTCTCGACCTATATAAGAGACTCTTCTCTTTAGAAAAATGCCGTCGAAGTGACTCTTCCCCGGCAGGTCGAGTTTTTTGTTTGATGATGAAATGTTAGCACCAGTCGTTGCTTGACAGTGGCAGATGCAATACTAAACATTGTAATGCAGAATAAGTTGACCGATCCACAGTTGTTAGCCACCTGTTAGCAGCGACCTACGGGATCGCCTCTAGAAGGAGATCGGATCGGGTGGAAGGAAGAACAGCGAAAGATTAGTTGACAACGTGTTTTCTCTCTCTCTATTCGTTACCCTCCTCACGTTTCTCTCCTCTTGTAGCACACTGCACACGGCGCACGCAGGCGCACACACCACGCACCGACTCAGCCACCAGGCAGCACCACCCACTCTGGACCGCTCACTCGGACACTTACCTGGCGCACCTGTCCTGACGTTTCCCACCTTGCTGTTGTCTAATCGGGAATAGCAGTGACAGTCCCTCTGAAGAAAACCTACTTGTCCCCAAGAAGGTGCTTGCAGATACTGTTGTAGTGCCTTATAATCCTCCCAAGTAGCCAAACCTGCATCCACGTCTGTCTACTTGATTAATACTTGTGAAATTGACTTGTCACCTCTTGTCTGAAGACGACGATTGAGGACAGCTTCTCGCACAAACAGCTGGTTATCAGGTTGAGGAAGTGTCTCTAGAACTTACTGGTTCGACGGTTTTGCTGCTTTCAGTTGAGACACATGAAACACCGGATGGATAGATGTAGTACTTGGTAGCTGCAGCTTTTAGGTTACTAACATCCTTATACTCCTACAAAAGGTTAATGACAGCAGGAGACAAAACACTAGAAGTAATACATCAAGCGAAAAAAAGCTTGTTTGCATATCAAAACATAACAAATATCATCATCAATAAAAATTTCAGCAAGCTCAGATTTTGTTGCAAAATATAAATGACCTTGTAATTTAATTCCAGTATCCTTAGAACTTGAACAATCATTAATATTACTAGGTGTAGAATCAGAATTAATAGGTTGTTGAATTTCAGAACCTTTATTTTTTAAACTAACAACTCTTTCTAAATTAAGTTGTACAATTTCAGCAGGGGTCATCGGTAACAAAGTAATTTTAGTTCCTTTATACATAAAAGTGTACTTATTACTTTTACCATGGTGTATAATATCATTATCAAATTCCCAAGGTCTACCCAATAAAAGGGAACATGCTTGCATGGGTACGACATCACAATCAACAGAATCCACATAAGAACCAATGAAAAAAGAAACTCTGCAAGTTTATGTTACCTTAGCTTTTCCAGAGTCATTTAATCACTGAATGTAGTATGGATGTGGATGTGGGCTTGTGGTCAAAGCAAGCTTGTTGACCACATCAGAACTCACCAAGTTATTATAGCTCCCTCCATCAATGATGACACGTGCTCGACGGTTCTTGATGACGAAGAAAATCTGGAACAAGTTGTAGCGCTGCATCGTCTCGGACTGCTGAACTTATGTGCTAAGGACACGCTGAATAATAATGTTCATGTATCCCGTGGTGTCTCTGTCTCCAAGGACGAGGTCACTGCTGGTGGCAGCGACATCCTCCTCCTCATCCTCCATATCGGAGGTGCTCATATAACCGCCATCGTCTATCGTTACATATGCCCGCCTACTTGGGCAATCTTTCTACACATGACCAAGTCCATGGCAGCGGTGACACTGAAACCCTGTAGTGCACCCCGTTGAAGTAACAGAGGAGGCACTACTAGCTGGTACCTGCACAAAAATTTTACATGAGCGCATAAAAGGTGCAAGGGCTGATCTTGGTGCTGCAGAAACAACACTGGTTCCCTTGGCAGCTGCTGGTGGGGGCGGCTAGAAAGATGGCTTGGGCAGCCCCGAAGTCCCCATCGACCGTGGAGGGTAGAAGTTCCTGAATTTGCTGTACTTCTCAGAAACCTGGAAAAGTCCCTGTGATTATTTCTTTGCAAGCATAGCGTACTAGAAACACTGGTTGAGGGTATAATATTCTTTATAATCAAGGATGTTCTGAATTTCTTTTCTCAAACCAGAATAAAAATGGCAAATCTGATCCTCTACTTTTTTAACTACAACACAACGAATCAAACCCTTCTGAAGCTCATTAAAGTATTCCTGAACAGTTTTATCTTCTTGTTCTAAACACTGTAGTTTATTATGAATCTCTCAATAAAAAGAAGGAGGAACAAAATGATCACATGTTGCTACCTTAAGTTCTTCCCAAGTAGTAGGTAAATCAGTTTCAGCAACAGACCAGTCCACCAAACAATAGCAAAGTCCTTATACTCACTAGTGTCTTTTCTAATTCTATGTTGTTCAAGAACAAGATGGGCATTAAATTTTTATTCTATAGTCACCTCTCAATCAAGATAAATATCACCATCATACCGACCCGAAAACGAAGGACTTGAAAACTTAATTTTAGCATACGGGTCATCTAGAGCCTGGTTATCGTGTGCACGACAATTGTAGTTATGGAAACCACCCATACCTTGAGTATTATGTTGCAAACGATGTTGTAATCTTGCGGTCCTTGTAGATGACCTATCCACGGTGCCATCAGCCTTATACACCGTATCCTCATCATGGTCGTCTTCAACGTCATCGTTGTTGTTGGTGGTGTTTGTGTCATTGGTCTTATGAGTGGTCTCCAACTCGACAACCTGATCGGTGAGCTTGGAGACCCGCTTCTCCAACCGCTCGATGCTTTCTCCAATGTGAAGCTTGCTGACTGCATCAGTAACGGCTCTAGTGATCGTCTCTGCCAAATCACCCTGAGCAGCCTGCAAAGCCTTCTGGAGCTACTCTTGGCTCATGCACTCAGCAAATTTTGAGGGTGAAGACACCTCTCCATTGACGCTTTCTGCCATCAGAAACACTAAAACAGGAAACAAATAGTGAAGGTTATCCCTACAAAACAGCTAAGCAGTGGTGCGTCTCAACACAGCAAAAGGAAGCTCCTTACAAAGCTCTTACAAAGTTTCAAAAAGCAAATCAAAGTATACCAGGGAGGTGTGTTCCACGATTGCAAGGGTTACAAATTCTTGAGTCACTTTTGGCGCACACTTTGGAATAAGTTGGATACAAAGTTACTATTTTCTATAACTTGTCACCCACAAACTGATGGACAAATTGAGGTTGTGAACCGCACTTTAGGCATTATGTTGAGAGCTATTTTAAAGAAAAATTTAAAGCAATGGGAAGAATGTTGGCCTCATGTTGAGTTTGTTTATAATCGGGCAACACATTCTACTACCAAGGTAAGTTCTTTCAAGGTAGTGTATGGTTTTGATCTCCGTACTCCACTTGATATACTTCCTCTACTTATTAATGAGAGAGTTCATGATGATGCTAAGGAGCGTGCTGAATTTTTTTTTTTTTGCAAATGCATGAGACCACTAGACTTAGCATTAAAAAGATGAATGAAAAGTATAAAATTGCTGGTAATAAAGGTAGAAAGGATGTAAAGCTTAATGTAGGAGATTTAGTGTGGTTACACTTAAGGAAGGATAGATTTCCAGAATTAAGAAAGTCTAAATTAATGCCTTGAGCTGATGATCCATTTAAAATAATTGAGAAGTGTTGGTAGTCTTTATTTCCCTTTTAAGCCTACCAAATAAACTTTGAAAAGCATGAAACTCTTGGAAAGAACCCTAACCCTTAATAGAACTAACGAGTTCTACGAGTTTTGGTGAGGTATGTGCTTGCAGGGTCAAAAGAGCCAAAAATATACAAAAACATGAAGAAACGCCCCGTCGGCCGATTCTGCCTTAAAACAGTAGGCCGACAGGGTCGTATGAGGCTGAAATCAGGGCCCGGCAGGGTCATGATGGCTGAAATCAGAACCCAGCCGACAGGGCCATATCAGGCTGAAATCAGCCACCCGGCGGGTCAAAACAGAGTCGTTATGAGGCTGATCATACGACCCAGCTGAATGCTCCACTATGAAGCTGCTTTCTCCCCCCAGACAAAAAGCTATGGAATATGGCTAAGGAAAAAGGGTCTACAAAATGGCCTAACCGGGAGAAGCCACGGGGCGACCCAGAGGGGTCGGCATCCGACCTAGGTCGCCGCCCGGCCTCCCATGCTGGCCGTCCTGGCTTGCCGCCTGGCCTGGCCTGCCGCCCGGCATGGGTTGGCCACCTAGGGTTGCCAGCCCATGAGGCCCATGAGGCCTACCGACCCCAAAACGGAGAATTCGGTGGGAACTGACCAAGGAACCGCCATCCGAACCAAATCTGAGCCGTCCAAAGCAAGTCGGTTGGAAACCGATCAAATCTAGTGGCTGCTCGGCCTGGCCTGCCGCCTGGCGGTGCATGCCGCCCGACATGCCCGGCCGCCCAGCACACGTGGCCGCCGGGCATGACCCGTCGCCCGGTGGACCGACTTTCGCCCACCGACTCTCCACCACCTATAAATGCATGCCAGCTCATCGCCACGGGGAGGGGGGGGGAGTGAAGGATTTCAGAAGAAATAAGTATTAGTCCCAAATTTTGCCCAAGAAGAAGAGTAGAGGTGTAGGAGGAGGAGTTCAGGATGCTGGCTCCTTCAACTTATGCCTCGGGGATGAAGCTCCTGCATGAGTAATCTCCCTCGTCTTCGGGGCCGGGTAACTTGTAGTGGAATTGTTACCCAAGTAATAAAGTGAGTATTTCTATCCTTTTATTCTGCGGGATCCTCGTGCATATCTTGTTATTGCTTCACAGCATTATCTTGTTATGCTTACGAATTTTAGAACTGGTATGAAGGTCTATGTTTAGACGTGGTGTTTAGACTTAGCTTTCCTAGGATTGCATTCGTCCCCATAGGCTGTGTGGTAGGCGGCAGGTGGTGACAGCCCTGTCCGTCCAATATTGAATTCCACCACGTTCGGGAAGTCTCGAGCAGGGTTGTCTAGCGTTAACGTGCCCACTAGTTCCAGTGGTTAGTTAGCGACCCTTACCTGTGGATCGTTATTGTGCCCCGAAGCAGATATTTGGAAATAGAGTTCTCACTAAGTTACTTGAAGAAGGTTCCCTACATTAGATTGCCTAGCCCGGGGACTTCTTCTCCCTATAGAGTACACTTTGTTCTGCTCCCTTCATCACTAGGACTTGATAGATTAGGAGTGACACTCTACTCATTCCCTGTGGAAATCGATACTCCGGAATACTCCCGAGTGAAGGCTACGTCGGCATCTATATGCTTGTAGATTTTCCCTATTAGGCTTAAGAACCGCCAACAAGAAGATTAATGATAATGCATACAAACTTGAGTTGCCTCCCGAGTTCGGGGTTAGTCCTACTTTTAACATTTCAGGTTTGAAACCGTACTTGGGAGAAGAGGATGAGCTTGAGTTGAGGACGACTCCACTTCACGAGGGGGAGGATGATGAGGACATCGTTCCTATGGATACACACAACACTCCTCCATTTTTGGACTTCCAAGGTCCAATGACTAGAGCTCGTGCACGACGACTAAATTTAGAGGTGAGCTCGTTCCTACGTTCTTTATTATATGTCACTTTTGAGAATGGTTTGCTACCTAATGATTATATTGTAATTAGGAACCATGGAGAGGACCAAGAGATGATGAGAGAAATAATTGGAGACGTGGAGGACCAGCTAGGACGTGGAAGCAAAGGTGGAGGCCCAAGCAAAACCGACTTTGAGTCTGTTTCGGGATCCAGAACCAGTCTGCACTAAAACGGATGGCTAGGACGCATACGGACTCAGAATTGGACGTTCTACATATGAACGGAAATATAAGAAGAATACCTTTCCAATACCACCAACCTCATGTCAAAATTCGTCCCTAGTCATCAGGAATCGTCAAAAGAAGAGAGGGTCCAGAATCTGTGTCGATGTTGCATCACCCATTTTTTGCCTTTGGGCTTTGTATCCAGTTGAGCCCAATTAGGGACACGTCCAGAGGGTCTTGCACAACCCTAGAGACTTTATATACAGCTGCCAACGCACCATTAGGGTTTAGATTTTGCTTAGATTATTCTATTCATAACAGTTTTGCCGTCGTTACGGTTTGTGAGACCCCAACTTTGTGAGATTCATAATACATCTGCAATTGTGTTGCATTCTTCTTTGTTTTTGCTTGTGTTCTTTATTTGCAGGTAGGGATTAGCCTTCTTGGTGAGGTCAATCATTTTTGGACGGTTGATAACCAGAGGAGACGTCGTGCTACGATTGCGGGGTTTAGAATATGCTCTTCTAAAGCCAGATCGATTTGTGTGTCGTCTCCGACCAAATCAACTTATCCAGAACCTTTCGAAAGATTGGGAACAAGTTGAGTACTTGTTGATTATGGTAAAATAGATTTCTTCCTAATTTATTTATTTCTTTACCTAAAAATCTATATCATCTCCAAAGTTTTATGAAGATCAAACTAGCATATAGTCTATTTAACATAGGAATATAGTTTAAGAAAAATTGAAAGCTTCATACATAGAATTTTCTAGTGAAAGGATAATTGTTCTAAAAAAGGAGGTCTTGGTATCACTGTAAAAAATTTAGGATAAATGTTTCTCTACATACTAAATAATGTATATTAATAAACTAAACATTTAGATTTTTTCTTAGTAGATGCAGCATAAGGACAATCCTTAACAACTATACATGATAGTATACACCATCAGTTTTCATTTATATCCAAAGAATGGAGCCAATCATATCTTTATTATACCCTTCTTCTCCATTCCCCATTAAGAGATACATCACAGTGGACTGTCATAGTCCTTCATGATTTATACCAAGAGATGATACATATTTCCTGTTCTATAAGTGATATTGCTAATTATTGTACAACTTACTACTTTTTTCATCACTAATAGAATCGGGAGAGTAATTAACTTAAAAAATACAGGTTAAATCTTATAGTCATAAATATTCTTAAACTTACCACTTACATTGAATTCCTTGCATCCTTATGTAATGTTGAAGTAATGATTCCATATTGTCTACACTAGTCCTCATGTTTGTGTCTGATATTTACATGTTCTAACATGTTGGACATAAATCCTATCTCAACTAGTCTAATTTTTTTTGTAGCTAATAAATTGGTTTTATATTATCTACAGTGATAGTGAACACACCCTATATCCCCCCGCTTTATCAAACATCTTGTAATCGCTTCCTCAATTGTAAAACTAGTGTGAGAATACTTCACACTTTTGATAGAAATGATCTTTGTTTAGGACAAATTGGCATCAATGTAGTGGGTTGTCGAGCAAATGTAACCAAACTTCTGGTTTGATGTTTGGAGGTTAGATGTAAAGCATATTTAAGAGTCCTATTATTGAAGTTTATTCCCAACTCCTGCGGCTTTATCCTCTGGTATCTACCAAGTGAATAATTACAAATTATTTGACAACTAACATCGCAAAAATGATGGCTACATTAACTTCATCTAAGGATAAAAAAAAGGGATTATCAAACTTGTTAAATGCAATTTCAGCACTTCTGAACCAATTTGATTATCAACTCACCAATCCTTCTAGGTTAAAAGAAAAAAAACTTATGTTTTGTCGGTTTTCCATCATGGTAGCAACAAATCTCTTGTGTTCCTCATCTAGACTTCTTGAACAAAATTCTACAATAAGGTTTTGAAGGTTGTTTGTACTCAAGTGTCTTTTACTTGTTAGCTTCAAGTAGTAGTTGCAAACAATCTTTCATGACCCTATTGATGTCAACTAGTTCCTTATCAAAATGCTCCCTTACTTTAGCCCTTGTACTTGGAGTTCATAATGTTGATTGCTCATCAAATGTGTAATTAGTACTCAAACCCTCAAACACATGAAAATACATTTTTATTCAAAACAAAAGAAGCCAGATAAAAGAAATCAGAGGTTGCAATGGTAAGCATTATATATAACAACATCTATCGAAAAGAAAGAAGTATATGTTCAGTCCTTAGAAGCCACATAAATTCATGTTCACAGTTTTCGGTAAAAAGTGTGTTCAGTCGTGAGAAGCCATAGACTTGTATGATGACAGTAAAATATAATTAGATGTTCAAATTTAGATCCATCTCTTTGGTGTCATATAAATAATCTACAATGATAAGCACTACTTGAATTTCATCTGCAACCTGGCATAGACAATTACTAGTTGAGGTGTTAACAAGTCTATGCCAGGTTGCAGATGAAATTCAAGTAGTGCTTATCATTGCAGATTATTTATGTGACACCAAAGAGATGGATCTGAATTTGAACATTTAATTATATTTTATTGTCATCATACAAGTCTATGGCTTCTCACGATTGAACACATTTTTTGCCAAAAACTGTGAACATGAATTTATGTGGCTTCTAAGGACTGAACATCTCACGCACGATACGCTCCGGATCTTGGCATCGTTGCCTCACGGCTCACGCACCCTAAAAAAGGTTATTCCCCGATGGTGGTCGTGGCCATCACACCGCGCGCACGGATGCTCATATGCTCAGCCAACTTTCCCATGTGCACCACCAGACGTTGCGACCATGAACTTTGGATTGGATTGGATGGGTAGAACTATATCTGAGCATCTCAACATGGCGAGTCCTGCGGAGTTGTGCGACGGTGGAGGAAGCAGAGGCGGAAGCACTCCTAGATGGGGCCAGGCTAACAGCGGAATGGATCCGTCAGCAGGGGATACTGGAGTCTGACTGCTCCACACTGATCGATAGTCTCCAGTCCCTGGAGTATGGAAGAGCAAGCTGGAAGAGCTCCTTGGTGGATATTAGAGCTGCTAGTGAAATGCTCCTAGCATGCATTTTTAGGAAGGCAAAAAGAGAGGCGAACAGAGTAGCACATGCCTTGGCAGAGCAAGCAAAGATGAGGAAAGAGTTTGTAGTGAAAGGTTTTGATGTTCCCGTTAGAGTAAAGATGTTTGTGGAGGCGCAAGCTAATGTGAAAGCTTCCAGTGGTACACCGGATGCAGCTTGTGCGTCCTCAAGCTGTAAGGCTATCCTCAACAATTGAGACCAAAATCGGAGATCTAAATGTGAGAATGGGAAGCCACAATACCAAAAGGATAGGATCCAAAAATACTAATCTCCAATGAAAGTCCAAAATTGAGTCCGTCACTGCTGCCCCCACTGCTTTGAGCTCAGCTCAGGTGAGGGGGTCGGTCGGCCAGAGCTCAGGCGCTGCGGGAGGTCAGGCGGGGAGCCATTGGGGTGCACATTGGCAGGGGAGGCGCCGGCCGGAGATCACGCGCCATAGGAGCTCTGGCAGCCGCACCGTCAGGCGCGCGCGTGTGGGATGTGGATGCAGCGGCCCTCGATCTAGACCAGTCGGAGCTCTGGTGGCTGTGACGCTCGCGTGTGGGAGGTGGACACAGTGACCCTTGATCTGGACTGGCCGGAGCTCTGGTGGCACGCACGGGAAGAGGTGGGGAGGGGATGCACCGGCCCCGGAGCTCGGCCGGCTGAGAGATCTGCCGCCGCAGGGGGTGGGGGTTGTCGGACGGATCTGGCGCCACATGCGTGGCTCGGGTGCTGGGAAGCGCTGGGGACTCTCGAGACAACGCGACACATTTGTGGGTCAGACGGTGCGCGCTCTCAAAAATGGATAGGCCGACTGGGTACTCCGTTAGAGAATGTTTTGGATCTTTTTTAGACCCATTTTAGATTTGGGCCACCGTATAGGTGATCTGTTGGAGATAGCCTAACATTAATGTGTCTTGTTGAATGAAAGCCTCTTTCTTTTAAAAAAACTATACCTGAGCATCTAGGCTACCGGGAACAGCACGACCCGACTTGCTTTCAGACACGGCCCATTCAAGCATGTTTGGCCATGCGTGTCGTGTTGTAACATGCTTCGGGCCTGAGGTGAAGCCCAGGACATGACCCGGAGTTGGATGAACCGTTGTGTCGGTTTGTTTGGTCCATGAGCCCCGCGGCACGGAGACCTGTTGCACCACCAAATAGGAACCAAGGAAGCGCTGACGGCTGACGCACTATGACTGAGGGAGAGGGACCGAGGAGAGGTGCCACACGGCCCTTGACCTTGTAGAGCAAGAGCCGCGAGACACCGAGCAGGGAGAAAGAGCGCGGAGACGCCTAGGAAGGAGAAGAAGCGAGGAGACGCCGAGGAAGGAGAAAGAGCGGGGAGAGGCCAAGGCCACAAAGGGAGAGGGACCAGAGAGAGGAGAGGACGAGCTCGCCGCCTCGCCAACGGGAGCTAGATCTGAAGAGGAGAGCAATGAGGGCTTGTGATGCAGCACGATTCAGCGCTGAATGTGGGAGGGGGAACAGGCATGAGGCGACAGGCGCATAGAGGAGGCGGTGAATGAGGCTCTTTGCCGCTTTGGGGTGCTGGCCTGCTAGCCACTCTGGATTGGGGACGTTGTGGGCTGCTGGCGGCTAGAATGGCCTAGCAGGCCTTGTCGGCGACCCCCCTTTCTGGGCCAAGCTATGTGTCATGCTACTGGCCTGGGTCAGCCCGTAGTTTAGCCCGCACCATGCTGTGGCCCAGCCCGAGCCCAGTTTATAGTTTGTTAGGCCATGCTTTTTTCTACGGGCTGCGTAGTGGCATGTTTTATCTGGCCCGTATGTCCAGTTATAGGTAGAACAAGTATGCGCACTTGAGGTTCCGCTCTCAGAATTTTCTGTGCAGGGCGTATTGTTCATATTAGGTACAGGACGAGGTGCATGATACAAGTGGGTCAATAAAACTCAATTACTTGGAAATTGTAATCTCAGTATACGGATCTTATACACATGCGGCGCGGCAAATACTTGCGCTATAGCGGGTGCGAGTGCCGGGGTGACAGCAGAGTCGTTCGACTCCGCCGCCTACTGTCGAGATTGTTGTCTGAATCAGGCGAAAAGGAGAGCAAAAAATGATCCTGAATCAAAGAAAGTACGTTTAGTTTTCTCGCTACTCCAATCGTTCTTCTTGCGGCAGCCGGCCGTTGTTCTTCCCGCAGCTTTGTCTCCGATTCTCTAGGTGAAATTACTCCAATCAGGTGAAGAGGAGAGCAACTGGGCATGCCAACCAGTCAATGATGGGCGGCGTCGCACAACCGTCGGCGATCCCGTCGGCGCAAAGTATATGCCGGGCGGTTATGCCATATGCGATCAATATACTCAGAACTAGTTTCCAAATTATTGGCCCTGTCTGGATACTCTAACCGTGCTAGAGGTTAGAGTTAGTTCCTATTTTATGACTAACTTTAAACTAACTCTAACTCTTGAGATGTTTGCATGTAAGGGTTAGATTAACAATAAAGTTGTTGATGTAATCATTTATCTCCTTTAAGGATAAAGGAAAAGTAACTTTTAGTGGATCCTACTTAAACTAGCTTCAATTAGCACCTCTTGAATGGACTTGGTTTTTTGGGTGAGTTAGATACAACTAACTCAAGCTAACTCTACCTGTTTGGAGAATTTAGGGTTATTTATGCTCAAACTAACTCAAACTAACTCTAACACTTGAATCCAAACAGGGTCATTGTTTTCTAGTTGGACCGTCTAGGACACGTGTCGCGCAGCTATTCAGCATGCATCTCTACACCTTATTAATTTAGGTGAGTCCCTCTGCCCCTACTAATATTTTATGTTGGTTTTGATGTTGGTGTCCTCCTCTTACACCCGAACCGTCTGTGTCCTCTTACACCCGAACCGTCTGATTTAATTGCTGTTAAGACCAGGTTTCAGCTGCCAGACAGGAAACCGTCCTAGAGGCTACGAAATCTTAAGATGGAAGTCCCTGTCGGATACTACTATTCCCGTAGTACGTGGGTCGTGTGCGGTCGCATGCTTACGCCGAGACAAACAGAGAGAGATCAGGATCGACCAAGTAGATTGGGGCATCCTCCAACGGAGCTGACGTACCAACGCGCTGCCGGGGGCACGCAGTGGCACAACACCACCTGCTATGCTTGGGCTCAACTGCTTCTACGATAAATGCCAGTAGATTGCAATTTTTTTTGCGCATGGCGAGCCGACTTCTCCAATGAGATAATTGATCGCTAGCTCGTGTTTGTTTCCATCACTCTGGTCTGTGCACCTACGGCTGCATGTAGATCTGCTGTTCCTAAGGACACGCATGCCTAATCGAATCTTCCATTGTGCGTGAATCCTTGTTTGATAAGATTATCTTTTCTCCAAATCTCCTGGTTGCTTATAGGTGCTGAGGGCAATAAAATTGACATTGTGCGATTGACTAATTGTATTCGTATTGTGTCATGCAGAGATACAAATTTGTTTAGGAAATGAAGATTACAGAGGTAAGTTGGAACAGCGGGAATACTAGAAGCTCTTTTGTTACAAGTTCTGTAAACTAGGCCGCATCTATGATAGTACTATTTGATAAGACATGACTTTATCTCATATATCATAGCATGTAAGTTTGTATTTTTTCGAATGCTTAGCAATCCAAAATTATTATTCTGCATTGTTATTTCTTAGTCAATACAATTGCAGAAATGTTTTCATATGAAATTTTAATTTATTTGAATAGTCTATAGATCACAATATACTTCATAAATTTTCAGGTTCTTTTTTATCAGTCTGAAGTTTCAAACAATAATTAGTTTTTACGCCTTGAAAACATTTTTTTTACTTTGACCAAATCTGGTAGCGTTAAGTAAACAAACACACAGGGAGATGAACTATATTGAAATATTCATTGATTGCAATTTGCTACATCGTTGCCATCGTCTGATCCATTCAAGCAGATCCGTTTTTCACCTGGTTGTCCTTGTAGATTGTGAGGGCGGTTGCCAACGGGGTGAGATCGAGCAAGGCTAATGGAGCACACACTGACAGCTACAATGCAAAAGGGGGTCTTCATTTGAAATAAAAGAAGATTTTAATTTGAATATTATTATTTTTAAATGTTTGTGGTAACGCACGGATACTTTATTATTATCTCTACTTCTTATTAATTTAGGTGAGTCCGTCTGCCCTATATTTTAGTGTTGATTTTTTAATATTGGTCCAAATACAATACGGTAGAATAGAGAAGAAAACGGCTCGGACACATGCCGATCGACCATCCGACCGACCGAGTGCAGTCAACTTGAATACGGTGAAGCACTTCAGACATTCAGCAGATACAACATCGACATCGTAGTTTGCATCAAATACGGCTATGAGAAATCAGCAGCACAGTATTCGTCGCTCTATCCAATATTTCCGGCAAATCATCATCGGTTATACGTTTTCTACAGTTCATGTCAAGGCTCAAGCCATGTAACGTGTGTTGATTTAACTTCTAAATCATAGTGGTCTCCCATGTCAGATAAGCATGGGACCTGGATTTTTTTTTCTTTTCTTTTTGCAAATTAACGTGACCCATATACTTGGCACGCTCGCCGATTAAACTCGAATGCTCAAGAAAAGAAAACTCATGACCCTGTATATTGTCTACCTCATACAGTCATACATATACTTAATTATTAAGTTTTTGTTTGAAAATTTCGATTTACGGCCCAACTGTGTCCTACGATGGAATTTGGAGCCCTAACGTAGTAACGCATGCATGATCACTCTTATCGAGTAAAGGACACGATGCATTGCAAAGTTAGACATGAGAAACCTTTTCCATGTTCAGATGTGAGAAAATAACAATTTGCAAATGGCGGGAGTGAAGTTGGGAATGCTAATGCACTTAAATATTGGAGATTAAACGATAATTTGAGGATACGTGGGATGGTTGTACAATGCAAAATATGAGCTGTTTTTATGTGATATATCTAAAAAAATTATCATTGCTGATCCGGTTTCAATACATATTGGTTTGTATTCGTGACCGATGTTATATTAAATACAGTGGTGTCGTCCATCCCTGCCTCAGGCCTTATTCTGCCATATGTGAAAACAAAAGGTATCACAGTCTGATCAAGAGTTGGATCGGAGAAAAGTAATCAGCATCAAATCAAAATAAATTAAAGTTAGATCAATATTAAGAAAACATCAGTTTAAAAATAACCAGAGTCCAATTAAAAAATAAAAAGTTGTTTTACGTGACGGAAGGTGGCGAGAAAAAGGACTGTAATAAACTACCAGTGTATTACTAAGGGAGACGAAGCGGAGAGAGGTAGATCGAGAGGTGTACCTAAAGGTCATGGAGCCAGCGACCGGGAATGCACGAAGGTCAGGCGGTGGCACACAACAACTAGCGGTAGTGGGAGCCCTCATGGTGCTCGAAGGCATGTTTTCGCCATGCAGCAGGCAGGCGCGAGGTGCAGCTGGTGAGTGCACAGGGCGGGAGGGCGAGTAGCAAGCTTGCGGCAGCGGGCGGACTTGTGCAGTGAAGCAGGTGCGCGTGCAGGCAGGTGGAGGCGGGCACGGCAGGGTGTGTGCCTGCTGGCGACTGACGGTCATGGCACCTATGCAAGGATTTTTTTTTAGGCACCTTCTTGATTTCATTCGTCGCTACTCGAGGCTGGAGCTCATAGTGGATCTACCTTGATAGTCGACACCATCCACTCGCTAAGACAACCTCGAGGACGGGTTAACCAGCAACATAGAGAGAGGCCAAAGGTAAGTAAGACGGGCCGCATCTATTATTTTTGTTTGGAAAAATCACAAAATAAGTAATTCAAAGAAAAAACCTTCTCTCGATGAAGAAAAATAATGGCTTGTACACAAGAAAATAGACTTTTTATTATTCTATTTTCAAGACAAGAAAAAGTATTGATTCAAAATGAGAAAAGATCCAATCATATTTTATTGTTAATATATTTTTAAAAATATATATATAATCAAATAGTAATTTTAAAACTATTATTAAAATTTTTAAATATTTAAGCCCGTGGTAACGCACGGGCATTTTGCTAGTCCACCTAATAATATGTGCAGGGTGCGCTGCACTGAGCCGATCTCTTGAATTTGGACACATCGTACGCATAGGTTTATTACCTGATTGTGGTCGTGGCAATCTCACCTGCCGTCATGCCATATCCTAAATCCATTTGATACTGAGCATTGAGCATGACTGGACCTGTTTAGGTAGTATTCCTTAATCGCCGTGCACGTCAGATTCCCAAAAGTGCTTGCTTGTCAAGCCTGTTAGGTAATTAGGTTCAGATTAAATTTAATCCATATTATTCGCAGTGGCGAATCTAGGATTTTAGCTTAGGGTATGCCGCTCAAAAAAAAATTCATATATAATTTGGTAAATTCATTTTATCAATTTGGTAATAATTATAAAATTAACAACATAATTCGATATATATATACTAATTAACACAATAATACTTAAATTCATGGATTAAATTCCATCCAATATAAATAGTTTTAAAAGTCATACTAATAATTGATATATAGGCATAATAGAGTACAAGAGACTTACAATGTTATTTTGCTGACGATTTTATCCAAGGATTTCTAAGGGACATAAATGTATTGATTATAACATCTTCATCAACTTGAAAGAAAATAGCTCGCTCAATAAAAGTGACTAGACAATTATCTAAAAGACCATCTCCTATCTTATTTCATAACTTTATTTTCACTACCATTACAGAAAATACCCTTTCAACACTTGCCGTTGCCATGGGTAGAAGCAATACCAATTTGAGAAGCTCGTAAACCATATCATATACTTTGTGTCTTTTTGTTTCAACAAGCTTAACTGAGAGATCAACAATATTTTCTAGACCTTTGAATTCATTGTCCTGTCTAATGTCATCAATATAATTATGTAGCTGCAATTTAAGTTTGAGCAAATTATTATTTGAGAACTCCTTTGGATAGAACTCAGCTAGTCTGCGTAGCTTTGTGCATCAAAAGAATGAAATAAATTAGAAGGATTGAAGGCCGCCATACAAGACAACAACTCCATATTAATCTCGTCAAACTGATTATCAAGTTCTTGACTTATTTGATCAATGACACCAATATATACTTCTCTTCTGAAGTGGTCATCATTGGTTTGCTTTCGAGCGCGAGCTTTCCGTGCCAAATTTCCATAAGAGATATAATCACCATCAATAGCAGGAACATCAACACCATGTTTATCATAAAATGAAATCACCCTCTCAAGAAAATTATCCCAACCATCATATCTCAGTTCTTGCATTCTTTTCTTCGCCACATTAACAAGTGATATTGCATTAAGAATATCTTGTTCCCTTCTTTGCAAACACTCAGATAACTCATTTGTGTATCCAAGAATAATCTATATTTAGTGTGCAAAGAAAATAAACTCAAAGTTCCCAAATGCTCCAGTCATAAAATGTATTTTCGTCCAATCATCCTTATACGAAGGATCACCCCCAAGATCAACCAATACATTATGGATTGCTTCATACATAGTAATGATGCTGCATATAGTTTTGTAATGAGATCCACATCAAGTATCTCCAGACCTAGGTAAACTCATCTCTTCCAGATTCAATTTCACCACACTCAAGTGCTTTCTTGATATTCTCAAGCCTAGCCTTTCTAAACATGTCATGACGCTTATAAGAAACTCCAACAATATTCAACAAGATAGATATTTGATCAAAATGATGTATATGACACTATCGATATCGGTGGTTAATTTTTTTTTAGTTTTACCCACATGATAGCATGACACCTCTAAATAATGTATATGACACTACTATTCCAAAAAGGTACCATGATGCTTATCTGAGCAGAAAAATGAGAATATAGAAGATACATTACTTGAATAAGGTCATAAGAGAGGTAAATACTATGATCTATAAAATAATGAAAATTCTAAACCTCACAAAGATCACCCGGAAGAGATTGGGAGATACGTCAGTGGAGAACCAATTTTCAAATTTGTACAAAAATTTAGATTTCTCATAGAAATTTAGGTTTTAAGAAAAATATTCTATGGATAACTCATATCACATCCTTAGGAGAAACATTAACTTTTTTATAATTTATTTCATTTGGTTGACCTAACTTGAGAAATAATTATCTAACAATGAGAAATATTATTTGCCTTGCGATACGTGGTTCTCACTAAGGACCAAAGGAGTTTTAAAACTTCAAATTCACAATAGTGAAATAATACATTTGAAATCAAACTCCAGTTCATAATATTTATTTGAAGAATTTTATCAAGCAGACTTGAACTATGACACTTGAGCATATTATGTTGATAAGAGTAATATAAGTGCTTGCCAGTGTTCTAGTGGATGGAGCTTCTATCGGATAAGGTCAGGTAGAGTTTCTTAATTTTTTACATTAAACAAACAATGTGCTCCCCCACGAATAAAAATCGTATCGTCCTTCTTTTTCACATAAATATCGTTTCACTGGAAGCTTCTTTACAAGTATGAACCATATATTTTTTTATATTAAAAATTAAATTGGGGCTATAATTTTAAAAAAAATCTAGAAGTTTTACGTAAAAACTTTAGGAATGATATAGATAACTACTAAGATTATTATCTAGGTTGTGAATTTACTATCTTTTGACAGGTACATTTAATTTTGAACGTATGAATCATTCTAAAGAAAGGGCTCTCGTAACTTGCAAACATTATAGTAGAACATGTACTTAACAAGATTGTTTTATAAATGCGTGCCTTTCGTTTTATGGAAACTGGAAAGCATAAAAGCACTTCCTTCCTTATGGTGTTAATGGAAAGAATCTCCAACTTTTAGTCGACTGAAAATTAATATGACTTTTTTTTTCTATTTTCATTCTCTTAGTTGATATGCACTTCGATGTTATTATATGTTGTCATGTGATTTTTTTTTATAAGTGTTTTCATGTAAGGCTGTATTGTGATGGGCTTGTTGATAATGAAAAATGCAGGTTTTGTATCATCTTTAGTTAATTCGTCCCAGAGTAATATGCATGAGCAAAATAAAGGGAAAATTCCCAAGTTTCCATGAATGAATTTTATGTTTTCCTATTACCCATCAGAAATTTTCAACTTTTCTAATGACCATCATTTTGAAATTTGATGCTTTAGTAGCCATTATCATCCAATTCATGAGCTAACGGTTTAACTTGTATGAGAAAAGACTCATTTGCCCCTAAGGTTATTTGGTTTGGTGAATTTTTTTCATTATAGATGATAAAATAGAAGAATTAGAGGGAGCGTATAAACCAGAGGAAATAATATTTTTTTGACAAAAAAAGATGGTGTGTGCCATGATCGAGCCTAATCGAGCAAGCAGAACCGGAAAACTTTATCAAGCGTTTGTTGACGACAGTGAGCATCGGAGAAACGGATCAGGATTCAGGAGGAACTTGCCATGGACTTTGGATCTGACTTCTAAGTGCGACTCTTCCTCGCACCGGGTGCAAGTGTTCTTGGCGGGCAGGGAGTTTGGCGTCATGATAACGCACAACTTCATGTTGCATCACCTGGAGGCGGGCCGCCACCTCGCTGCTCGCCTAGACAGCAGCTCGGTCCCCGCGGCTTTGTTGATGCCACCTCCGTCAGCATGGCTGCTCTCGTCTCACGCACTACCACAAAATAGGTCTGTAGCGGCGTTATAAAAAACCTCGTAGTGGCGATTTGAAAGAAATCCGTCGCTATTGTGGTCCTCCAATTATTAGTGGTGGTTTATAATGTGGCCCGTCTCTAAAAATCGATTTTTAGAGGCGGATCACATTGTGAACCGCCGCTACTGTGGTCTTCTAATTATTAGCGACGGTTCATAATGTGATCGCTTTTAAAAATCGATTTTTAGAGGTGAACCACATTATGGGCCGCCTCTACAAACTGAAGACCTTTTTTTGGCCCATTTGGCCCAATCAGTGTAAATAAAAACACTCCACTGCCTCTCTCAAACCCTAACCCTACTTCATATGCCGCACCCTCCTCTCTCTCCCAGTGCGCTCCGCTTCTCTACCCCCACCGCCAACTCCTCTCTCCCCGCCTCCCCTTTCCTTTGCCATCCAGGCGCGAGCAGCCCCACCCTCTTCTCCACCCAACGCCGCCACCACCTCTTCCTCACTGCCTCCCCTTCCCTTTCCCGTCTAGGCGCGAGCGGCGGGCCGGCGGCCAGATCCGGCGACCACCAGGCAACACCGCCGTCACCTCGACCAGCCCCACCCTCTTCTCCACCCAACGCCGCCGCCACCTCTTCCTCACCGCCTCCCCTTCCCTTTCCCGTCCAGGCGCGGGCGGCGGGTCGACAGTCGGATCCGGTGACCTCCAGGCGCGAGCCACAGGGAGGCGACAACAACTATGCCCATTGAGGCATGAGCGGCGGGTCGATGATGGGTTCCGTGTGCGGGCTCCCCGGCCGCGTGCGGGATCCCTGGCGGTAGGCGGGCAGTGCGTGAGCCCCCCAAGCGGCTGGCCCTCCACGCGAGATCTAGCCCTCCTCCAGAGGTCTGGGAGGCGGCGGCGCGGATCCAGATCTCTCAACCGACCGGAGGCGGCGGCCTCTCCCCTCCAGACGGCAGCGAGCGATGGCAGATCCGTCGCGCCTCCTCTCCCTCGTCAGCGCAGATCCGGCTTGTCGGGCCTCCACAACGGGCCTGGCACGGGTCGGGCTGTTTTTTTTTTTGTTTTCGGATCCAAGTGTAGCAGCGGGTGAAGATGTCACCCATCGCTACTATTAGTTTTTTAACGGTGGATTGTTTCAACTCGGGATTCTCCGCTGTTGTAGATGTTTATTTTTAGCGGCGAATCCGTAGCGACGGCTTGACATGCCCGCCGCTACAGTGCGTCTTGCACCGCCACTACAGGCCTCCTTTGTTGTAGTGACGCCAGTGCCGTGCTGCTGCACATCTGCTTGCACAAAGCTGTCGTGGAGACAGAAGAGGCGTTCTGCGTAAGGGGCAGTGGTGGTCATTTTGACAAAAATATGATAAGTTTAAACCTAACATCGTAGCTAACAGAAGTGGATGCAATGACCACTAAGGCATAAAAATTGAACTCAATGACCCAAATGAAGTTGAATTTTTTTATGGTCAATAGAGGAACATAAAAAAAATTTATGGCCACTAGAAATTTTCCCTAAAATAAAAAAACGGAAGAGGTAAGAGCATCTACAAGAGACTCTTTTAAGGTAGGGAAATTTATCTGAGACACACCAACAAAATATGGTTTTGTCCTGAACACATTACCAAAATCGAATTTAGTTGAAACACACTTTGATTGTGAAAAATTCGTCTGTGACACACTATGACCATTTAACTATTATTTTCAACTTTTCTATCTCAATATGTAAAAGTTGTTAGAATTGAAAACTTGGCACACATATATATTTTTGCATTTTGTATTAGTAAAAAATAGAGCTAGAATTTTTGTTGTTGTTTAGATGGCTTACTTGATAAATAAAATATTGAAACAATGAGCCAACAATGAAAACAGTCAAAAAAAATTATAGTCCCATTTTTTACTGATAGAGAATGCAACAATGTATATATGTGAGAAGTTTCAAATTACAACATCTTTTATATATTGAGATATAAAGGTTTGAATAATAGTTAAATGGTCATAATGTGTTATAGACCAATTTTTTCATAATCGAAGTGTGTTCCAGCTGTGGGACTCTTGCCTTATGGGTATCCTCATACAAGACTAAGTCGGTAGCCGACCAGGTACTTCATCAACAAGGTAGCCGACCGACTCAACTTGGAGCGCAAGACATGTAGAGATAGACTTTCTATGTAAACCCTAAGGGGTTACGACTAGGACTCTTCATGGACCCCCTGCCGACCAGATATATAAGGTGGCAGGGTACCCCATCATCTAGGGACAAGTTCACAAGTCTCATAACATCAATACAATACACAGAACACAGGACGTAGGGTTTTTACTCTCATCGAGAGGGCCCAAACCTGTATAACTCAGCGTCTTATGTTACCATCATAGTTCTTAGTCTCGACGTAGCCCTATACATTTTATTGCCGATCTCAAGCTTCGACTGTTGGCATGCCAGGTAGGGGACAAGGCTCTCCGGGATTCTCCGTCGACTACAATGGCTGAAATTCGCATCATCCAGCCCTCACTGGACTTTAAGATCTCCTTTGGATCACTCGTCTTCATAGTCGATGACAACGGAGCCCTAGGTCTGGAAAACCACAGATCCAACTCGACCACAGTCATCTCCATGGCGCGATTACCGAGTTCGTCTGACATGATCCTCGCATTGGTCTCACTCGGATCTGAGGAAGAAGATCCTTCCTTCTGGAACGATTCAAGATCGGATCGGTCTTTTGACGAGGACTCGGTCGGATCCACTTACCCATATCCCCATACTGTCAACATGGTGGATATAGCAGATCCTGCGGATGGAGACCAGGATGGTGACCAAAATGGTGAACATGAAGATAACCCCATTGATGGCCACCCGAATCAACTAGCCAAAGGAGGTCAACAGGAGGAGGACCCTCCAGCTAATGACTTATCGGTCGGTCACCGCCGTCGACCAAGAGGGTCGCGCGGTTTACACAACGCACGCCGACTGGATCTCGGTCCAGAACTCGAAGTAGATGGCGTCAAGGTCTACCACACTCCTTAGAATAACATCATAGGGGCCAAAACTTTACTCGACACTCTAATGATCGATGCGAATTATTAGACCCATGCGATACAGAAGGCGGTGGCTATGCTTATGGCCACTGCGGCTCAAGAGGCCGCAAAATCTCAGTCGGTCACAAGCTCTAGTCATGTATCTTCGCGAGGTCGACAAAGGTGTGAAGATTTGAGAAATTCTCTTAGCCTCCATGATGGACGAGATACCATCAACTCTCACTATGAAGAACGCGCTCGGGACAACCAACGCTATGAGGAAGAACACCATGATTGGAGAATAGACGACCGACAGGACGACCGACGGGACGACCGATTAGAGGACCATCAAGATCCTCCTCCAAGGCACAACCGTGATGACCGACGTCGATGAGACGATCGAGATCGGCGTGATAATGATGTTAACGACCATCGGCGTCGACGACATGATGATAATATTGGACCGCGACACGGCCGCCATGCAACCCCGTCTCCAGACTGGCATAGGCGGTCGATGATGCTGACCAACGATGAGATCGATGGCATCAAGGCTTACATCCCTAGGCTTCGCATAGCTCGATAGCCAAAAGGATTCAAGCCGGTCCCCATCGAAAAATATGATGGTCAGACCAATCCTCGAGAGTGGCTGCAGCTTTACAGCATGGCGATTCGGTCGGCTAGAGGTGATTCCTATGTAATGGCTAATTACCTCCCGGTCTGCCTGGATCCAGCTATTCGGATATGGCTCACATCTCTTCCAGAGGAGTCAATCACATCTTGGGGAGACCTCAACAGGAAGCTTATAGAAAGTTTCCAAGCAACATGCAATTGACCGGGAAACCACTTCGACCTCACTCGAATCAAGCAGAAGACCGACAAACCTCTTTGTGATTACATCAAGCGATTTTGCGCTAAGAAGACTGAGATCCCCAATGTCCCGGACCAACAAATCATTGCTGCCTTCCAAGGAGGGATCCGTAGCGATGCTTTGGTTCGTGAGATCGGTCGGAGGAATCATGACCTCAAGCTGACCGCTCAAGAGTGCTTCGAGATCGCTGACAAGTTCGCGTCTAGTGAGTCGGTGTTGGATGACATCCGGGGAAGAGGCAAAGAAAAGCGGTCGGACAAGCCCGAGTCCTCCAAGAAGGACAAGAAGAGGAAGCCTGATAACATGGTTCACACGGTGGACCGACTTCAGAAGAACCCTCGAACAAGCCAACCGTCCTCGGACAAGCTGCTGAGTGGCCCATGCCTTTGGCACCCAAAGGAAAACCACAAAGCAAAGGATTGCTATTGACTGAAGGGATTTGCAATAGCTGCGCTCAAGGTGGCCAAAGATCCCCCGAGGCGCAATAGCAAAGACAAGACCAATGACGATGGCGACAAGGATGACTCAGGAGAGTTCCAAGAGCCCCGCAAGGAAGTCAACTTCATCTTCGGTGGCCCGGATGCCTATGTGTCCAAGCGCAAGCAGAAGCTGGAACTTTGGGAGATCAACTCGGTGGAACCGGCTGCACCTCAATTCATGAGGTGGTCTGAGATGCCAATCACCTTTGATCGGTCGGATCACCCCAAGCACGTCCCAAAGCCGGGTCGATACCCGCTGGTGCTTGCTGCTACGATGAAGGAGGTGAAGTTCAACAAAGTACTCATTGATGGAGGAAGCAGTTTGGACTTAATCTTCACCAAGACTCTCAAAGAGCTCGGTCTGTCAATCAATGATATTCAGCCGAGTTCTTCACCTTTCCATGGGATTGTACCCAGCAAGACTTCAGTTTTAATTGGATAGATGAGTCTGCTGGTCACCTTCGGAACCTATGAGAATTTCTGGACCGAGCGCATTCTCTTCCACGTGGCGGATTTCGACTTAGCATATCATGCTATCTTCGGTTGACCGGCTATGGCTAAATTCATGGCTATCCCGTTGTTGTGGTTACAAGTCCAGAACAAACAAGTGATGGGCTAGCCGAGGGCTGGACTGACCGAAGGTCCCTCAGATAAGCTACGACAGGAAGGAACTAATCCAAGCTATGACACTAATGCCAAAGGCCTCATACTGGTGCCCTTCAGCTAACGAACTCTGTATTATCTGGTCAAAATCGTATAGGAAGGTTCTGGTGGTAGGGGCACGTCCTATCTCGCTCAGAGGTGCAGGTGAGCATTTATAGATCTACGCTCACCTATCCTCCGGGCATGTTTACAGATTTGCCCCGGACCTTACATTACACATCTTACTACTTGACCTAAGGGTATTCTTGTACTTTAATCTTCATATAGTACACGCCCCCCGGCTGTCATCCTCTAGCGTCTGCGCCCGGGGCCCGCCACATCATATAGCCTTCGGCCGTACCGGCCTTCGGACGGCTGCTGGGCCGAAGGCCTTCTGGGCCGCCAGTCCAGCTGGACCTTGCTTCTTGTTGCTGGGCTGTCTTCTGGGCTTGGGGAGACTAAGGGATGGGCATTCCCCAACAGTAGCCTCTCATGGTTGAGATCCGCCTTCGGCAGGACCAAAACCGTGATCATGCGAAATGACCACCCCTAGTCTCCCCCCCTTGTCGGGCCTGTCCGGAGGCCATCTTTTCCTTCGGTAACCTGCAGTTGGCACACGCAATCGTATTCAAAAAAGTTAGTGAGTTGTCAAAAGCGAAGCATGCTACCGGAGGCAACATGTTATTTTGTCCCGAACCCGAACTGCCTTCGGGCTCCCGACCCTTAGCCGCCGGACCGTGTAACATTCCTGAAGATGCAACAAATGTGTTGTCATAAATGCAGTCCACGTGTCGCTTTTGCTTATAAATGTGCCCAACACGGTTACTCAGCGCAATTCCAGGGTGAGCGCGCGTCATAAATTCGGCCCCTGCACCACGCATCGGCCATTGGATTGGCGAGTGCACGATCGGACGCGGGCAATAATCGTGCGCCGTGCACCCCACTGGCTATATAAACTAGTCCCTCACCCCCTCTCTTCTAATTTTCACTTTGATTTCTCAACCGCTTCGTGAAAACCGAGTGCTCTTGTGAGCACCCCTTCGCTGTGTCATACTTCTTATAAGCGCGCTCACACCGGAGGCTGCTCATTCTTCTTTCTTCAGACCAGCCAACTACAGCCTTCGATGAGCGATGGGCCCTCGGAAAGCTAAGCCCCTGGTCGGATCTAAGCCGAAGCGGGTTAATGACAAGAAGGCCGGGAGTCCTTACCTGGGTCCAAGTACAATCACCGAAGCGCTACTAGACACATGGGCTGCCGAACCAAAACGATGGTTCGAGAGGTCCCGTGCGTCGGCGCCGAAGGACGGCGAAACCGTACCCCAGCCTCGCCCTGGCACAATAGTGGTCTTTGAGTGATTCTTCGAGGCTGGGCTCCGGTTCCCCTGTTCCCAGTTTGTCGACGACGTTCTAGCCTTCTACGGGCTCAAAATACAACAGGTGTTGCCGAACACCATTGCCCGGCTGGCCTGCTTCGAATGGGCTTTCCAAATGGAGGGCTCCGAGCCGCACGCCGGTGCCTTCACTGCAACGCACCTGGCGTCTCAACGAGAGCACCCTTGCCCCGGACACCCCACACTGCTATCTAACTACCTAACCATCACCCTTCGGCCGCGTCATGAACATGACGTGCCCGCGAGGGGGTCAAGGCAGCACTGGGGGAAGCAGATCGCCGCCGGTTGGTTCTACTATGACGTGGGCCCTGACAGCAATCTTCGCAGTCGGAATGCTGAGATCATATACACGCCAAAGCCCGAGGTCCCAGAGGATAGCCTTCTCACCAGCCGCATCCGGCTATTATCCCGAATGGCCAAGCGACTAAGCATATGGGATTTGGTGGAAGAATTCTGTGCCACTGGCATCGACCCCCTTCGGGCCGACGTGCAATTCATCACCCAGGACCCCGTATGTGGGGCTTTGCAGTTTGATCGAGAGCGGCTCCCGTAGATCAACTTCACCAAGATAGAGCAGCGAGCCATCCACTATCTCGGCCCTCTGATCTAGAAGGAATGGGAGCTGCTTGGGGAGATGGGACGCCATGGGCGGACCAACCGCATTGTGTACCTATACAATGCGAAAGCCGTTCTGCCCCCCCCCCCCCCCCCCCCCCCCCGGGAGCCACACCGGGCCGAAGCTCGGCAGACCGGAGGCAAGGCGGCTAAAGGCCCCGACGACGAGGAGGAGGAAGAAGAGACAGAGGAGGAAGGAGAGGAGGAAGCCACCCCTACTGCGCCGCAAAGGCAAGTAAAGGTGGTTTTCAAGCGCCCTGCAACCCAGAAGGGTGACGCCGAAGGCGCAGCCTCCGCTCCACGGCGCACGAAGCAAATGGCGCAGCGCCCCAGGGGTATGAGGGGCAGCCTTCGGCTTGACGAGGATACCTCTAGCCGAGGGAAGCAGAAGAAGAAGCATTCTGGGGCCACCGAAGGCGCATCCTCGCCCGCACCGCAGCCATCCAAGCGCCGACGCCTCCGCAAAAAATACGGGGGGGCCGTCGCGAGACCGACGACCCCGAGCGAAGTGGCGGCCGATGAGGACGTGGTGGCCACCCCTCCTAACCAAACACCACCGGTATCACCACACTCGAGAACGACGAACTCCGATAATCTACTGAATGTGTTGGTAGCGTCGTTCCTGATAGATCCAAGGAGCGGCCAGAGGGGGGTTCCGAAGGCTTTGCGTCACCTCTGTCCCGGTCCCCTGGCATTCTGATGCCGTCTCTGGATTTCGGCGCCGACAGCCCTTTGGCCTGCACAGGTATCCAAGGCTGCCAAATTATTTGTTGTCCTTTTATGCACTGTGATCTAACGTTCTAGCAACCCACTTTGTTATCTTTGGCAGAACAACACGAGGGTGGCGCTAAGGACACCGCCGACTCTCGCCAGACCGAAGAAGCGATGGTCAGCGCCCGCTCTAGCTTTGAAGCCGGTGGCGAGAGCTCTAGATCGGCTAGTTCGAGCAGCAACTCGACCGAAGGCAGCAAGGCCTTTAGGAAGGAAGAAAAGGTGGAAGGGGAGGAGCATCACGTTGAAGACATCTGCAGCGATGAGGAGGAAGGAGAAGAGCTAGCCCTAATGCACACTCGGAGAGCCAGACGCGGCAAGGGTTTCATGGGCGTCCTTCCTTCGGGTGTGCAGCCGAGTGATGTCGGAACATCTCTTCGGGCAAGTGACTTCAACGGTCGTCCTGAAGTCACCACAGCACTGGGGTACGCATCGTAGATGCTGGACCTTTGCGACAGTGGAAAGGCGCTCGAGAACGTCAACACGACGACTGCTATCAGCTACTTGTCTCGTTTAACCGCACAGGTATGCGACATTCTAATGCTTAACATGTTCGGTCAAAAATACTATTATCAGCTTGTAACTCTTCGTGTATTGGCACAGACTGCGTTGCTGTCCCGTCACCTCGAGACCAAACTATCCCCGGAGGCCACCCTTGCGGAGCTGAAGAAATAACTGGCCGAGAGCCAAACACAAGCCCAGTCAGCAGCCAGCGACCTGAAGAAAGCAAAAGGCGCGCTCATAGAGGCTGAAAGGAAGGTGCAGCAGGTCACCGAGGAGACGAAGAAGAGTGTCGAGGACCTAGGGAAGCGGCTGGGGTTTCTGCAGAAAGACAACCAGGCACTAGGAGCCGAGAATGTGGACCTACATAATGACAATCAAAAGCTATCTAGAGCTCTAGAATAGGCCTCCGTGTATATCAAAGAATCTGAGCAAATGAGCCGAGGCCTGTTCGGCTTAATCTCACAGCTATGTCTCTTCTTTGCTAGAATGGGACTCGCCTCCCGGGAGCCAGGGCATGCCGAGGGAGAGGGTATGAAAAGCATCACCTGGCTGAGCAAGGGCCTTGAACGTGCGAGAGATGGTCTTCGGTTATACGACACCATCTGCGCCCGGAATGGCTGGACAGTGGCTTACTCTACAATGGAATCACTGGCTGCGCCTCGACACTCAGAGATTCACGAGGTTGTGCGCCAGCTGCTATCCCAGTGCCGGGGTGACCGTGCCATGTACAACCAACTGCAAGAATGGCTAAGCCCCCTTGGTAACATCTTGGGGCGGGAGTTTTGGCAGCCCCTCGGCTACAACCTTGCCGAAGCCCTTGCTCGCGAGGCCTGCTCACCTGGCTGCATCCTCCCCCACCCATAACACCCTAGTTTCTGGTGGACGAAGGGAAACCGGCCCGTCGACTGGTGGTGCAGACGGCGTCACCAACACAACCCCTAGCACTTCAGGCCACGGTGCCAGTTCGCCCGCTGCTGCCGTTACCTCTGCAGTTCCGGGCTCCGGCACCAGAGAGCCCCACGACCCCGAGGCACCTTCCACAGCCGCTCCAGAGACCCAGGTGTGAGTTCGCACTCATCTAAGGCCATCGCACCTTCTAGGTTAGCTAGCACTCCATGGGTTGTGATTTTTGTACAGCGATCGTAAGCGTCTAGCGCTCTGATGGCTCTCTCCTTGTAACTTAGGCATCTTTTGGAATGAAACTCAGTTCATTATTCACCTAAATTGCCTATTGCACTTTCCCTAAGATTGTCTTTGTTACTTTTCTC
Organism: Eleusine coracana subsp. coracana; assembly: GCA_032690845.1. Lineage (NCBI taxonomy): Eukaryota > Viridiplantae > Streptophyta > Magnoliopsida > Poales > Poaceae > Eleusine > Eleusine coracana. Next base: position 14,607,782 of record CM064424.1, read on the forward strand.
TAGAACATACCTCCCGAGGATGCCTCCGCGATTCTGCCGGACGCCACGATTCTGGACATAGCTCCAGTATCTATCAAAGTGCCGGGGGTTGGCGAAGCCCCTGGCGATTACTTGATTCGTGGTGTGCACTAGCGGCGTTGGAAGCGTGAGCACCCTGAAGGGAATTTTACAGAATTCCTGTCTTCCATTGATGAAGAGAATGAGCGCATTAAAGCGGCCTGCCTGCACGTTTCTCCGAAAGTGCACTTCGTCGGCGCATGAGCCGCGACGCCCGAAGGGCGAGCGGCGGCACTGCGGTCGAACCCCTTATTCTGTTGCCAGCATCGAAGGTAGAGCCAATTGAGATTTCTAGTGGCAGCCCTAGTACGTCTCGTGGCGATGCTTCATCTAGCAGTTCGTCTGACCTGGACCTGGAGGCTCTCCGGCAAGCGACGCAGACACCCTTTGGCCGCTTGCAAATTATTGCCGACTTGGAACGGCACCGACGGAGCATAGCGCAAGGCCGTCCCCGGATAGAAGAATCGAGCACCACACTTAGTGATTTGGCTGAGCAGCACTGCGAGTTATCAGAAATGCTCAACGAACTGAAGCGGTTGCCTTGAAGAGATGTACCTAGTTCAGGGACCTTGAGGCCCTTAGCATGTTGGGCCTTCAGGCCGTTGTATATTTAATGCCCCCGGGCTCCAGTAAACCTCATGCCTTCGGGCAGATTCTGTATCCCCCTGCCCTCGGGCTTGCGTTGTATTAAAGAAAATGGCATTCTAGTTAATATTCAAACTTACGCTAAAATATGCAGCAATGGCAAATTATATACTAGTTGCTACTCTATGTGCCGAGTGCCTCGTCAGGCCTTGGCAAGCTTCGAACCATAGTTGTTCGGCATCGGGCCCGTGTAGCGCCCGGCTTTCCGGACTTGCCCTTCCGGAGCATCGAACCGTAGTTGTTCGGTTAGTGGCCATAGTTGTCGTTTAAAAGGACAGGAATTAACTAAAGTAGCATCATCTTACCTCATTGAGCACGTAATGTTTTCATATGCTTGCTCTACTGACCTGTCAAACATTGAACCGAACTATGCGCCCCCACCGGACAGCTGTGGACATAGAGCAGAGCAATTGGGACGCAGCCCGATGGACTCCACGGGACGTGACCCGGCATGACTTTTTAAGATGCAGCCCGAATGGCTCCTCGGGACATATCCCGGAATGACTTTTTAAGACGCAGCCCGAACGGCTCCTCGGGACATATCTTGGAATGACTTTTTAAGACGCAGCCCGAACGGCTCCTCGGGACATATCCCAGAATGACTTTTTAAGACGCAGCCTGAACGGCTCCTCGGGACATATCTCGAAACACACTAACTAGGTGAAGTATGACACCAGGAACATATATGTTCTATTCCAGCTTTAGATACACCAAAACAGGTATGACGACTATGGGAATGACCAGCTGCTCCTTACACATAGAAACGCTTCAACGCATCGGCATTGTAGGTGTGTTGCATTGGGGAGCCGTCCAATTCCAACAAATGATAGGCCCCCGGCCTGTTTGATCGGTCTACAATGAAGGGACCTAACCACTTGCTACACAGTTTGCCGACGCTGATTGGGTTAGGGTTGCGCCGAAGGACTAGATCACCTGGTGAAACTCCCACGCGTGAACCTTGCGATTGTATGTCTTCTCGAATGATGTGATGTATTTGTGAAGGTTGGCGACTGCTTGCATGCGTACTTCTTCCAACATGTCCTTTACCACATCATCTTCATTGGCATGAGGCCTGATTGTACGCAGTGATTTAGCCCGAATCTTCTCCGGCGTGACCGCTTCGGCACCATACAATAGCCGAAAGGGAGAGAAACCAGTGGACCTTGTAACTGTTGTTCTGATGGACCAGAGAACATTCGGCATCACTTCGACCCACTTTCCCTTCGGCAAGCCGATCAGAGAACGAAAAATCCCGGAGAACAAGTTACCATTCATTTGTTCCACCTCTCCATTGGCCCTCGGATTAATGACGAAAATTTCACACTTCTTTACTCCCAGGCTAAGGCAGTATTCTTTGAACTCAAGCCCCTCGAACTGCTTACCATTGTTCATAGTGAGCTGCAACAGAACCCCAAAGCGACAGACCACATTCTTCCAGAAAATTTTCCTGACGTTTCCAGCTGTTATCTGAACCAGTGGCTCGGCCTCCACCCATTTGGAAAAATAATCTATAGCTACCACAGCAAACCGATAGCCCCCGGAGCAGAAGGTAATGGTCCAATAATATCAATCCCCCAACGGGCGAGGGGCCAAATTGGAGGAATTGGTTGCAAGGCTGTGGTCGGTAGGTGAGATTGTCGGCCCATCCACTGACGCCCCGCACACACCCGAACTAGGTCTTCGGCATCGCGAACCGCTGTAGGCTAATAGAACCCCTGGCGAAATGCTTTAGCCACCAAGGCCCTCATAGCCATATGTGACGAACACAGCCCCTCATGGATTTCTTGTAACAACTTCTATCCCTCCAGCTGGCTGAGACAACGAAGCAGAGGAGCGCAAACACCCCCCTTGTATAGAATGTTATCAACAATAGTGTATCCCTGACACCGATGCAATATTCTCTGCCGCTCCTCCTTATCATCCGTAACATATCGTCCTTCAAGACATGCTCGAATGGGAGCCCTCCAATCTTTGGCCGTGATGGCCAACACCCTTCGACCTTTCACCTCTGGCGCAGTTGCTGATTCATTCATAACTTCATGAAGCACATCACCAGCCACCGGACGCTGTCCGGCCGCAGCCTTAGCCAATGCATCTGCTTCTCCATTTTCAGTGCAGCAGATATTGCGAACCTTGAAGCCCAAGAAGTACTTATCCATCTCTCTTACTTTACTGATGTACGGAGCCATCTTCGGATCCCTAGCCTGATACCCTTTTGCCAGCTGGGCTGAGGCCAACTGAGAATCGCAGTAGATGACCAACCTCCTAGCCCCCAAGGCTCGAGCTTGTCAAAGGCCCAGCAATATGCCTTCGTACTCCGCGGCATTGTTTGTTGCTTGGAAAGCCAACGTGGCAGAGAACCGCATGGTTTGCCCCCCCCCCCCCCCCGGGAGATCTTATGACTGCGGCACATCCTGCTCCGGAGGCCCCCCAAGCACCATCAGTGTGAACTGTCCAAACTGGATCCTCCGGAATATCCTAAGCTAGGTCTTCAGCTTCACCGTGAGGGGTCCATTCGGCCACAAATTCCGCCAACACTCCAGATTTGATGGCCTTGCGAGCAACAAAGGTGATGTTATATTGAGCCAACTCAGCTGCCCATTTCAACACCGCGCTAGAGGCCTTGTTATTTGTCAACACATCTCGCAGTGGATATCTGGTAGGTATGGTGATAGGGTGATCATCAAAGTACTGTCGCAATTTACGTGAAGCCATGACCACAGCATACAACATCTTGTCCACCACAGTGTAGTTACATCGTGATGCCGTTAGCGTTTCTGATACATAGTACACTGGCAACTGCTGAAAAGTATCATTACCCTTCAGTGCTTCGTAGACCAAAACCGCACTCACCGCCTTCGGTGCCGCAGCAATATATACCACTAGAGGAGCCTTCGACGGGGGCGGTTTGAGAGTGTTGAGTTCAACAAGGTACTTTTTGAGAGCCTCAAATGCCGACTGTTGCTCCTTGCCCCATGTGAATGCCCGGGGATCGCGAAGCACTTCAAAGAAAGGTAAGCTCTTTTCAGCCAATCGAGAGATAAACCTGCTCAACGCTACAACATGGCCAGTGAATTTCTGCAACTCCCGAATAGATGCTGGAGGCGGCATATCCATGATTGTCTTGATTTTGACGGGGTTCGGATTAATTCCCTCCTTCGACACCAGATACCCCAGTAACTTTCCCGAACGGACCCCGAACATGCACTTCGTCGGGTTTAGTTGCATCCCTACCCTCCGCAGGTTGGCAAATGTCTCTGCCAGGTCTTTCACATGGTCCACCTCTTCGACGCTCTTGACAACAATCTCATCAATATAAGTTGCCGCATTGCGGCCCATCTGTGTCCCCAATGTAGCTTTAATAGTACGCGAGAAAGTAGCCCCGGTATTCTTCAACCCGAAAGGCATTCGGTTGTAACAATAAGTCCCCCCTGGTATCTAAAATGCTGTCAAAGGTTGATCCTCTGTAGCCAACCAGACTTGATGAAACCCCGAGTAACCATCCAGAAAACTCATCAATGTACAACCTGCCGTTTCATCCACCAACTGGTCTATGCGAGCTAGCGGGAAGTCATCCTTCGGGCAATGTTTGTTCAACGTTGTGAAGTCAATGCACATGCGCTACTGGCCATTTGGTTTCTTGACCAACACAGGGTTCACGAGCCAGGTAGTTCTGTCAATGGGCCAAATGACATTTGAATCCAGCAATTTCTGCACCTCGGCCCTCAAGATGCTGGCCTTCTCCTCTGTCCAAACTCTGATTCGCTGCTTGATCGGACGTACCTTCGGATCGACATCCAACCGATGCTCAGCAATTGACTTGTCAATACCGGGGAGATCTTTTGGCGACCATGCGAAGACATCCGTATTGTTTCTTAAGAATTGCATCAGCTATGCCTCCACATCCTATGATAACTCCCTACCAATCAGAATCATTTCATTCGGTCGATCGGCACACAACACAACTTCTTTGGTGCCTTCAACCGGTGTGACCTTGGGTACCCACTTGGGTGCTATCGGTGGTTCCACTTCAAGACTCTTGTCCTGACACTCTTCGGCTATAACACGGATGTGATGCTGTCCCGGCGATGACCCAAACTCCAGCCTCCGGGCCTCAACTTGATCCCCATACACCATGATGACACCCTTGGTCCGGGCATCTTCATACACAGGTATCCATGATGAAGTACTGCCAGGAATTTATTGATAACCCTCCGGCCCAACAGAGCATTATAAGGATAGTTCATCTCCACCACGTCAAACCGAATGTCCTTCGTCCGGTGCCCCCCTAAGCTAGAGAACGACAATTTCAGCACAATACTGCCTATCGCATGAATGGGTTCTCCTCCAAACCCTTGTAGCGGAACTGAAGAAGCCTGTAGGTCAGACCTGCCATACCCCATTTTTTCATGAGTACTCCAGAGAATGACATCGGCCGAACTCCCTCCATCAAGCAAGACTTTGCGTACATCAAAACCATTGATATTGACCGCCATTACGAAGGCATCGTCATGTGGAAATATCATCGGCCTCAAATCAGCCGCTGAGAAAGAAATCGGCGTGTCCATCAACCGAGTAACCCCAACCAGAGGGTATGCAGCCACATGATTCACTTGCCGCAAGAACTCTCGGCGCTGCCTCCTAGAGGGGAACTCATGCCCCGAACCACCAGTGATAGCAAAGATCGTGCCATGATGTGCTGTATAGGTTGCGCTCTTTCGAGATGGTCATCCGGCTTCAGCTGTGGTGGAAGCGGTAATTGCTCCGCCGGAGGAGCCGGAAGGGCGAGCTGGGGTGGAGGGGGTGGTAACGCAACTACTTGCAGCGGTGGGGTGGGATGGTGGTACTGCGGAAATGGCGCCTGGTGAAAATGCAGGGGATGGGGGTAGAAGGCAGTGGCATGTGTGTATTGAGTATGCATCACCGACTTAGTTTGCTCAGCCTCTTGCTGCACTCTAGCATCAGACAGCGCTTTGATATCAGGGCAGTAATTGGAGCTGTGGGTGCACCCTGGGCCATGAAATGCGCAGTAGAAAAGTTGACCCGGCCGGGGCTGCCTTGGTCCCAGACGCCGCGGCGACGACCGAGGGCATCTGGGTGCTGACCCCGAGGCCCCCTCTTGCTGGACATTAAAACCTCGCGCCGTGTAAAGTTACGGCCTACTTCACCTTGATTCGGATGCCAACCTCCGGTTTCAGATTTTGCCCCCGCCCCATCATCACACCCGAGCGCACCTTTCGACGCTCTTCCTCTTCATCCTCCTCTACACGTACTTGCCCTTCCAAGATGCTCAGCAACTGATCCAGGGTCTGGGGTTGCTTTACTCGGATAGCACTTCTGGCTGCTCCCATCCGGAGCCCCTTTGCAACAGACTCGATCACCGTGGCGTCATGTGTCTTGGATATCTGGCACTTCAAATGTATGAACCTCCGAGTATAGTTGGCCAGCGTTTCACCATCTCTCTGCACATAAGCAGCCAGATCCCGAGCTCCCATAGTCTTGGCATGATTTCCCCTGAAGTGCACCGAGACTCCCTCTTTAAGTTCCGCCCATGACCGAATGCTCCATAGGCTTGGCGACAGCTTAGCATACCAGGTACCTGCTATTCCTTCCAATGCTAATGGGAAAGCCTTTGCCTTTACTGCATCATTCCCTCCGGCTGACTTCACAACCATCTCATACCACATGAAAAACTCTTTAGCATCTGAAGTTCCTGCAAACGTTGGAAGCTTGACCAAAGCCAATCTCGCGGGCCAATGCACCGCCTGTAATTCGGCCGCCAAGGGAGAGTTGGGATCCACAAGCTGCGCTGGATGAAGGCTTCCAGTGGAATGTGCCCTTACCCCTTCTTCACGAAATTCCTCATACCCCGTAGCCTGCTCCGTAGGGATCCTGCCTCTCCGAAGGATCTCCAACTGTCTGCTCAGCTGCTCCTGCCACCTCTTGGCCGCTTCAATTCTCTGGTTATAACCAGCCTCCTGCTGCGCTAGATTTTGCAGAGCCTGTGCCCCCTCCTGCGTGAGCTGCCCACTGGCAGTCTTTCCCTCGGCCACAACCTCTTGTCCACCTTTGTTGACCTCGTCGGATGCCTCTTCAACAAGGCCTTCAGCTTCTTCTCGAAGCGGGCGCGCCCCAGCCATGGCCGATGTTTCCGGGCGGACGACCTCCATTGCTGCCCTACTCCGGGTTGTTGCCTGTTGCGACAGGCCCGAAGCGGGTGGTCTCTTTCCCCTTGCCATGCCTACATGCTTTGTTGTTCAACTCCCCACGGACAACGCCAGCTGTTGTGGTTACAATTCCAGAACAAACAAGTGATGGGCTAGCCGAGGGTTGGACTGGCCGAAGGTCCCTCGGACAAGCTACGACAGGAAGGAACAAGGCCAAGCTATGACACTAATGCCGAAGGGCTCATACTGGTGCCCTTCGGCTAACGAACTCTGTATTATCTGGTCAGAATCGTATAGGAAGGTTCTGGTGGCCGGGGCACATCTTATCTCGCTCAGAGGTGCAGGTGAGCATTTATAGATCTATGCTCACCGACCCTCTGGGCATGTTTACAGATTTGCCCTGGACCTTACATTACACATCTTACTACTTGACCTAAGGGTATTCTAGTACTTTAATCTTCATCTGATACACGCCCCCCCCCCCCCCCACTGTCATCCTCTAGCGTCTGCGCCTGGGGCCCGCCATGTCGTACGGCCTTCGGCGGTACCGGCCTTCGGACGCCTGCTAGGCTGAAGGCCTTCTGGGCCGCCAGTCCAGCTGGACCTTGCTTCTTGTTGCTGGGCTGTCTTCTGGGCTTGGAGAGACTAAGGGCATGTTTGGGAGAACTCTACTCCTCTCCGGAGCAGCTCCGCTCCCAAACTCCATGGTGGAGCTGCTCCTCTATGGAGCAAGAGTTGATTTTGAGGGTGTTTGGCTAGCTAGCTCCTCAAAAAATGGTCAAACACATAAAACACAAAATACCCCTTCTTCCCGATCTCCTTGTCCAATACTCCTTCCTCCTAATCGACGGCGAATCGAGGGCGTCGGCGCTAATCGGAGCGAGAGCAACGTGAATCATAGTTGGGAGGCGCAAATCGGAGCATGGATGACGCGCATTGGACCTCGGCGGCGCAAATCAGAGAGGGGAGGCGAGGCAGCGCCAATCGAAGCGAGCTAGGGCGACGCAGGCGGCACGAGCGATGGGGAGCGAGCTTGGGCTACACAGGCGGTGTGAATTGAGGCGGCAGCACGGGCTGGCGCGAGGCAAGGCGGCAGCACGGGGCGGCGGCGCGAATCGAGGCGGCAGCTTAGGAAGGCGCGAGTGCGGCGGCAGCACGGTGCGGCGCGGGGCGGCCTGATGTGAGGCGATGCGACATCGGGTGGCGCAAATCGAGGTGGCAATGCGAGCTAGCGCGAGATGGGGTGGAGGCGTAGGCTGGGGGCGAGGCGGTGCAGGTGGCGGGCTGACGGCAAGGCGATGCGGTGGGAGGAAGAAGGGCGTCGGTGGGGAGAAAAAAAATAGAACGAACTATTTTTTCCTATGTAACCGATGGCAGTGTCGGTAAATACTTTGAACTCCATGTTTTTTCAGTCTTCGGAGCTGGGTTTGAGGTGCTCTGAAAAAATGAACTAGAGCTCCTCAAACTCATGAGAGTTGGCTGCTCCAAAGATTTTAGGAGTTGAGGTGTTTGGCTGGCTCCGAACCACTCCTAACAGGAGTTCGGCTCTGGAGCCATGCCAAACACGCCCTAAGGGGTGGGCATTCCCCCAACACCCGTATTATCCATATCTCACCCTCAAGCCCGAATGGAATAATCTCCCTCCACTATGATCTTCGGAATTGTTTTGATTACGATGTACAGAGTTGTGAGATGGCCAACAAACAGTTGATGTTGTCCGACCAGAAGGAGATCCAGCAGGCAGTCGGCACGGAGGAGCAGACCAGAGGGGAGGTTCCAATGAAGAAGCCTACCAAAGACAAGATTCAGACCGATGACATCCAAACCAAGGATATCCTGCTCGATCCTGAGGACCCCGATAAGGTAACTTATGCTGGGGCCAACCTCGACGAGAAATAGGTACTCGCGCTCACTCTTTCCCTCCAAGAAAATAGGGACATCTTTGCATGGAAACCATCTGACATGCCAGGAGTTCCTAGGGAAAAGATTGAGCACAAGTTAAGGGTACCCCCAGGGGCTACCCCCGTTCGGCAGAGGCTTAGAAGATTCGCGCAAGATCACAAGGACACTATGAAGAAGGAGATAATTAGACTATTAGATGCTAAGTTTATAAAGGAGGTGTATCATCCCGACTAGTTAGCAAATCCAGTCCTTTTACCCAAGAAGAATAAAGAATGGAGAATGTGTGTTGATTATACTGATCTCAACAAGGTTTGTCCTAAAGACCCTTTCGCTCTTCCTCGTATTGATCAGATTGTAGACTCGACAGCCGGGTGTGAGCTCTTGATCTTTCTAGATGCCTATTCAGCCTATCACCAGATCCCACTGAAGGCCGAAGATCAGATTAAAACTTCCTTTATAACACCCTTCGGCGCCTATTGCTATATCACAATGCCTTTCGGTCAGAAGAACGCTGGCGCGACTTACCAACGGGGTATTCAACGCTGCCTTGCTGCTCAGATCGGTCGAAACGCAGAAGCATATTTTGATGACATCATTGTCAAGACTCGGAACATCGAAGAGCTTATTTCTGACCTGGCAGAAACCTTTGACAATCTGAGGCATTATTCAATAAAGCTGAATCCCAAGAAGTGTGTTTTTGGGGTTCCTTCGGGAAAGCTACTCGGTTTTATCATTTTGAAACGAGGTATAGAAGCCAACCAGGATAAAATCTAGGCGATCCTTGGTATGGGGCCACCTAATTCTCAAAGGGATGTACAAAAGCTGACCGGATGCATGGCGTCTTTGAGTCGCTTTGTTTCCCGACTGGGGGTCAGAGGGTTACCACTTTTCCGACTGCCTAAAAAGCAGGAAGACTTCGTTTCGACCAAAGAGGCGCAGTCGGCATTGGACGAGTTGAAGGTTTACCTCAGCAGCATTCCAGTATTGGTGCCTCCGGAGCCAGGAGAAAAACTTCAGCTTTACATATCGGCCACAACTCAGGTTGTGAGTACTTTTTTAACGGTCGACCGAGAAGAAGAGGGGCATATACAAAAAGTACAACACCCGGTCTATTTTGTGAGTGAGGTACTTGGCGCCTCTAAGGTAAAATACCAACAGGTCTTGAAGTTGTTGTATGCATTGTTAGTTACCACCAGGAAGCTGAAGCATTACTTTCAAGCTCATTTGATCGAAGTCCAGACCTCCTTCGCACTCGGCACAGTCTACACAATTGAGAAGCCGAAGGCAAAATCACCAAGTGTTCAGTCGAACTTGGTCAATATACCATCACGTTCGTGCCTCGGTCGACTATAAAGGGACAAGCGCTAGCTGATTTCATTGTTGAGTGGACAGAGATTCAAAACCCACCTACTGCACAAGACATCAAGTATTGGAAAATGTACTTCAATGGGTCTCTTCAATTACAAGGAGCGGGTGTGGGAGTCGTGTTTATCTCACCCACTAGTGAGAGGCTTTGATATGTCCTTCAGTTGATGTTTCGCGCGTCTAACAACGCTGCAGAGTATGAAGCCCTTCTACACGGTCTGCACATTGCCTCGTCACTCGGCATCAAGCGCCTTGATGTCTTTGGTGACTCGACTTTGGTTATTAATCAGGTCACTAAGGATTGGAACTATGTGGATGACAATATGAGTGCTTACTGTCAAGAAGTAAGGAAGCTCAAAGACAAATTCGAGGGATTGAAGTTCACGTATGTTCTTCGAGACAATAACCAAGCGGCTGATGAATTGGCCAAGATGGGATCATCCCGGTCTGTGGTCCCGCCAGGTGTTTTCTTACACACTCTGGATTCCCCCACGATTCCTCCTCGGTCGGATGTATTAATGAGTGATGTTACTGATCTCGTTGGTGATGACAACATGGAGACTGATTGGCGCGACCCGCTCATCCAATATTTGGATAAGGGAACGCTGCCTTCGGATCCTAATGAGCAACAAAGGTTGGAGACCCGATGCCGAGGGTATTTGTTAGTGGGAGACCAACTCTATAAAAGAGGAGGTTCAAACATCTTGATGAGGTGCATCTCGATACCAGAAGGCCAAAAGTTGGTAGAAGAAATTCATTCTGGGATATGTGGCAATCATGCAGCTTCCAAGACTTTGGTCGGCAAAGCTTTCCGGCAAGGGTTTTATTGGCCCACGGCGGTTGAAGATGCACACTGGGTCGTTCGGACGTGTGAAGGTTGTTAATTCTTCGCTCAACAAACGCATGTGTCTTCACAGCAACTTCAAATGATACCTTTGACTTGGCCCTTTGCTGTTTGGAGGCGCGATATTGTCGGTCCTTTCAAAAAGGTGCCAGGTGGGTTCACTTATCTGTTTGTTGCTATTGACAAATTCACCAAGTGGATTGAAGCAAAGCCGGTCGGCAAGATTACGTCAAAGAAGGCTATCGAGTTTGTCAAGGATGTCTTCACTCGGTTTGGGGTTCCTCATGATATCATTACCAATAATGGCACTCAATTCACTTCAGTGGAGTTCCGTGACTTTGCCGATGAGATGGGAATAAAAATCCACTTTGCATCAGTGGCTCATCCTCAAAGCAATGGGCAGATTGAACGGGCCAATGGTATGATTCTCCAAGGATTGAAGCCTCGGATATTCGACATGCTTAAGCCTTATGCCGGTCGATGGGTCAAAGAATTGCCTGCAGTTCTTTGGGGGCTTCGCACAAACACCAATCGGGCAACTGGTCAGTCACTTTTCTCACTGGTCTACGGCTCAGAGGCTATGCGGCCGACTGAAGTCAGCCTTGTTTCGGCACGGGTTCAGGCGTATAATGAACAACTTTCTAAGGAGAATCGAGAGATTGATTTGATTGCAGCGGAGGAGTTGCATGATCGCGCTCTATTTCGGTCGGTACTTTACCAACAAGGCTTACGTTGTTATTATCATAAAAACGTACGTAATCGTCACTTCCAAGTTGGAGATTTAGTGCTTCGCCAAGTGCAGTCAATGAAGAACCAGCATAAGCTTTCTCCAAAGTGGGAAGGACCATATGTTGTGAAGGAAGTCACTCACCCGAGGGCTTACCGACTGATGTATGAAGACGGCGATGATATACCAAATTCTTGGAACATAAATAAGCTATGTCATTTCTATACTTAATTATTCCTTTGTATACTTAAACATTATTCATGAATGAAACTTCGGTCTTTTTAATGAAAGATTTTTTGATGATTTTCGTTCTATATTATCTCGATTCCTTAATTTATTTTATTAAACAATCGAGCCAGGGGGCTAGTAATAATGTCCCACTTCAGTCTAACCTTATTTTGGTTTTGGATTACTTTCTGACCGATTTCTTCTCTTTGAATACGATCTTTATTTTCTTGGTCTAATGTCTATACATTATGGTTATATACTTTATACTGCACATCAGACTACCACTACACTAAACCCAGAGCCAAAGTGCGAGAGGTCATGTGTCGATTGGTCGATTCTGCTTGTTATACGGTTACGAGTCACAACCTAAAATGTTAAGGCAGACCGATATAATTTGAGTTTCTCAATGACAGTAACATACTTATGACATTTTTATCAATCTTTTAAAGTTGATAAGCATGAAACTAGATTACATACAGGCAACATTGTTTCATTACATAGATATTGCTAATGATCTCTAATATTACAGGATTTACAGCTCCTTTGAAGGAGAGGAAGATTCAGCTCGAAGCTCAACCTCAGGAGTTGCTGGAGGAGTAGGCACGGTCGGATTGATCTCTATATTGTCGACCAAAGCTCGGGAAGTCTCCAGCATGGAATCCAAAAGTAGCTGGCATTGATCGTCAGTCAAGTCTAGGTTGGAGCCCTCCTTGATCTTGTCCAATGGCAGAGCGGGAGACCAAGATTGGTAAATAGCCAAAACCTGACTCCCGGCTTCGGTCGCCACTCATCGAGTGCTATGAGCAATATCTTCCGACGCATGCTCCAACAAGTACTCCAAGGAATGGCCAGACTGCTCCACTCGGTCGACATGTACATAGTCCATTGCCTTTCAAGCGGAGTAAGATAGAGCTGCAAATGATAATTTGTTGGTCAGTATGATCAAAAGAGGAATTAAGCAGATGTGAGAAATAACAAAGGGCTTACTGGCAAGTTTACATTTGAAGGATTTGGAGGTGCTCTTAGCTTCCTCTATCTTGGCGACAGCCTCCTTCAGCTCCTTCTGCAGCCGGGTGATCTCGGCCTTCTGGTCCTCGACCGACTTGAAGAGGTTTTCCTTCTCAGTATTTAAGGCATTGACAAACCTTTGCTTATTAGAAGTCAACTTCTGCAGGTCGGCAACTTTCTGGTCACGAGCTAAAAGACAAATATTTGAATCTTTAGTGCTAGAGTGATTGGTTGGTTATTTAAACACAGGTGGTGAGTGATCTTACCAGCTAAATCTTCTCGGCCTTGGTTTAAGACTTTGGTCATTTCTCTTTGGTCGGTCTGCAGCTTTTCAATCTCCTTCTACGCTTTGGCAAGCTGCTGACCGGTGACTAGCAAAACACAAGCAAACTGTTAGTCTTATTTAAATACTTGAAGACCAAAGAGTTTAGGACATACCAAAAGTCTCGGCTTCAAGGTATTCCACCCTAGCCTATTTTCTCTCTACGAGAGCATACATTTTCTGTATGCAGAAAGGGGTTAAGCTTAAAGGCAAGATTAAAACAAGGTAAAAGCAGAGTATTGAAGTACCTTGCTAGCTTCTCAATGTTGATGCATGATTTCCACGTCTTCCACTTTGGGTCGACCGAGTAAATCTACAGATAATGTCGTCTTACCTTTGTCAAGAGGCGAAGGGACGACAGCAGGAGCAGGTTGGGGTACAGGCACTGGAATGGGGGCAGGAATTGCCTTGTCGACTGGCTTATCCACCTCGGTTGGCATGTTTGATGACTTGTCGACCGACTTGGGCACATCAGTCGGGCGAGGAGGAGGTCCAGACCGAGTATCTCCGGACTCTTGGGCACTCTGAGAATCACTCGTCCGACCACTGTCAAAATGAATATGGAAGAGATTAAGATGTGTTACGGATGGCAATAGAGACAAGGAGCATAAGGGTAAAGAATTAACCTAGGAGCCTTCTTGAGCTTAATTCGACACAACCTCTTCTTCGAAATAGTCGACTGAAAATCAGTCTCCTACCTCTTCTGGGCAGATTTTTCTGCCTTGTCGGTTTGATCCACCCTCCCAGCATCACTCTGAGTTTGGCTCGGGGGCTCTGACTGGCCTGAAGGTCGGTTGGAGGGAGTGGGGGTTAGATGACTAGCATTAGCAGACGACAACTCTTCATCATCATCCTGATCTCCTATATATTGCCATCAGCGCCCAACGGTCTGCTTTACTCGTCGACCGAGGGGAGGCAGGGTGGAGACCGGGTCAGGATGAGCGCCTGCAGAAGAGCTCAAGCCTCCGGTGCTGGTCTGCTACGTCTTCTCAACATAGCCCGGTCCCTCGGAATCGGTCGGAGGGAGCGGAGGATGAGAAATATAAGTATCCAAAGCCTGCACAGGAATCAAAATATCAAGCAGGGCATCAAGACACGAACATAAAGGATTGCTCAAAGCAGACTGAGGCTTACTCGGGCCCGCATAGTGCCCTTGTTATACGCCTTCTTGATCAGCGAGTTATCCTAAAGGATATCTCCTTCAAACATTTTTGACAGGCGTTTCATACAGAGCTCACCATTCGGCGGGTCAGGCACCTCCCTGGTTTCGTCATTATTGACGTAGTTCCACGCCGGGTGACTCTGTAGCTTCAGGGGCTGCACTCTGCGAACTATGAAGCTCTTGGCGACGGTAATTTTGTCAATACCTTTAGCCTTCAAGTTGGCTATCTTCTTCAGTAGAGTGACCAACTGAGGATCGGTCGGATCGGGCTTCTCTGTCCATTGCGCCAGAGGAATCGCCTTGGCACCCGTGAAATCGGCAAGAACAGGGGGAGGGTTATCACAGTAAAACCACTCATCCTTCCAATTCTTGTTCCTGGTCTTCAATGGCATGTTGATGTAGGCCTCCTTCTTGTGTAATTGGAAGCCAACGCTGCCTATAGCTACTTGATTGTCCTTGGTCGATAGCGGACAGAGGACAAACATATGGCGGAATAAATTGAAATGGGGGAGGATTCCCAGAAATGCTTCGCACATGTGCACAAAGATGGTGATGTGAAGGATGGAATTGGGATTGAGGTTGACAAGCTCAATCCCATAAAAGAAAAGGATCCCGCGCAAGAAGCTGTAGCAGGGGACTCCAAAGCCATGCTTGAAGAACGAGTGGAATACAACTATCTATTTATGAATAGGGATGGGACAAGATTCACGGGGTACCTTCCAGTCGATCCGCACTTGCTCTGGAAGGATGCCGTCGATCACCATCTGATTCATATCGGCCTGGGAGAGGTTGCTCTTCAAGAACTCCCAAAGCTGCTCCGGGATGTCGATCTTCGATGAGGAGAACGCGGCGGCGGCAGTGGGAGTGGCAGGAATCGAGGTGGAAACCTTCTTGCGACCCATGGTGATGATTGTTTCGGGCGTGGCGGATCGAATGCTGAACCCTAGCAAAGGCTTGGGGGCTAAGCGTGGCGAGATCTACGGTGGCCGGAAGTGGCGGTGCTAAATCTAGCTGGAAAGCTAAGGAGTCGAGAACAGAGGAGGCGCGAGGAAGATGAAAGGTTTGTGCGCAAGTGCGGCGTGGACTGAGAGTCAACTCGACGCTGCCTTTTATACTCCCATTTTTTTACCTAAGGGTCCCATGGGCCAGGGTGGGCCATACAGTGAAGACGATTTTCTTCTTAAGCAAAGATTAATTAAGGGCCTTAAAATATGATTAGGGTCTAAAAACCTTGAGAAATAAAGCTCGGGGGCTTCTTTGATGAGAAGCATTTCAAAATTATTTAGTCATATCTATATGATTTGATGATCATGTAGCAAAGGACTTGATGGTCATATGGATATAAGTTCAAAGGTTGTGGTATTGATTGAAGTCAATAACCAAATTGTCAAAATTGGACTTATGGATAATTAGAGTGACTAATTATTAGGAAAAGGTTGTATTATGATTGATGTCATTTAGCTTAGTACCATTATAAGATTGATGTCATATTAGTCCACATGAATTGAATATGATTGAAATCATAAAATTTAGACCAACCAGTCACTCGAACATGGTGAATATCACTCGGCCTATTTAATAATCAATCAGCAAGGCTGAAGCTTTACAAGTTAACTTACTGGTTTGATGATCAGAGGTTTATTAGACTCAAGCTTGATGGTTTGAGTAAAATATATACAAAATAATAAGAGCTAATATAATTAGACTCTTGCATTATTTGTTAAGTCTTCAAATTATACAAGAGCCGGGGGCTACACCTAATCATGTGTACCTAACCGGTGCACCAGATTTATCAGGAACTTCAATAAAGAGGTCTTCCTAATTTATGATCTATATTGAAGATCGTTTGGAGAGTTGAAGCTCAAAATCAGGAAGCACTCGAGGGCTGCTGTCGGATACTTGCCTTACGGGTATCCTCATACAAGATTAAGTCGGTAGCCGACCGAGTACTTCATCAACAAGGAAGCTAATCGACTCAACTTAGAGCGCAAGGCATGTAGAGATAGACTTTCTATATAAACCCTAAGGGGTTACGACTAGGACTCTTCATGTACCCCCTGCCGACCGGATTTATAAGACGGCAGGGTACCCCTCATCGAGGGACAAGTTCACAAGTCTCATAACATCAATACAATACACAGAACACAGGACGTAGGATTTTTACTCTCATCGAGAGGGCCCGAACCTGTATAACTCGGCGTCTTGTGTTACCATCATAGTTCTTAGTCTCGATGTAGCCCTATATATTTTACTGCCGATCTCAAGCTTCGACACCAGCTAAATTCGATTTTAATGGTGTGTTCAGGACGAAACCGAGCTTTGTTAGTGTGTTGTGGACAAATTTCCCTTTAAGGTAATATCAAATTCACCTCTTTTAGGCCCTGTTTGGATACATTATAGTTTCTTAAAACTTGGTTTTTATTTTCAGTTTTCAGAAACAGATTTTTAATAAAAAACTGAGTGGGGATGTTTGAATCCTGGTTTTTATACTCTGTAAACTTGTTTTTGACTAGTTAATACATTAGAATGATGTAAAAACTAGCATTAGCTAGGTTAAGGCCCTGTTTTTATCCCTCCCAGTTTTTAAGAAACTGATTTATAAACCAGTTTCTTAAAAATTGGTTTATAAAAAAACTATATGAGGATGTCAGTTTCTAAAAGCTAGTTTCTTAAAAACTAGCATTAGGTGGTATAATCCAGATTATGAGTTTCTTAAAAACTCATAAACCAGTTTTTAGAAATTGATAAAAAAAACTAGCATGTTTGGAGGCGCTCTAGTTTCTAAAACTGGTTTCTTAAAAACTGGAGTATCCAAACTGGCCTTAAATCAGATTATGAGTTTTTTTAAAAACCCATAATTTGTTTTATAGAAACTGTAAAAAAAACTAGCATGATTGGAGGCCCTCCAGTTTCTAGAAATCAGTTTTTAAAAACTGAAGAGATCCAAACAAGTCCTTAGCTAGTCTCTAAAATATAAACCACTTAAAAAAATATGATGGAAACCAACAGCCTAGATAAGACAACCTCTAACTTTATTTTCAAATTGACCACATCATTACTTTTCCAGATCTTGATGACCCTGCTCCTCATGACAATATCCTTGCCTCCTCTCTAGGATTCGCAAGTGACAACCCCTGTTGATCCGACGAAGGGATTGCTTGTGCAACATGGATTCGGAATACAAATTCAATGATTTTGTTAGACTGCATAGCACACAAATTGATATGCATGTATCAGTTGTCCATAGGTACATCCATAAGTCAGACGCTGCGTTATGTAGTACGAATCGTCCGCAGCAACATTTTTAGCTAGCTTCAATCGTCCCATGATCACAACACCACCCAAACAAAATCATTCCACCTGTCACTCCAATCCTAAACCCACATTTGATCTTTTTCAACGTCCAGATTGAGCGTGGAGTTATCCAATCGAGGACCTTTGTGCAAGTTGAGGAGAACCCGTGATGGCCAATTCTAGCTCTCCGTGTGATGTGCTGAGGCAAGTTGTGGAGAAACTGCAACACTGAGCTGTGCGACGTGGCTATGGCTAGGTCCCTGTGAGCTCAGCTTTTTGCACATGGGGAAACGAGGTAGAAGGTGGAGTAGCTCAGCGGAGTTCGTCTGGATGACGATGATAGTGGTAGTGGGCCCAGTGATGATTTTCTCTTTTTAAGGCAGACTCGGTGACCATTGGGATTGAAGCACGTGACCTTCGTAATTGCTTCGTAACACATGTCTTCGCATGTGTAGCACGGCCCTAGCTCTAGTACGCTGCATCTCGAACTCCTGATATGTGTATTGGCTATTAGTTGAGACAAGAGTCATGCTTTGGTGCTCCCACCTTTCCTGTATGGCCATGACCTCGGCATGATCCATGAAGGCTAGGGCTTAAGAGTGAGTGAGGTAGACGATGCACCTACAAATTAATCCACGTGTACCATGCTTCTTCTTTTTGATTTTTTTAAAAATTGAAACGGCATAATTGAAGTGTAATCCTGAAAATGGCGTAATGAAATATCATTCTGACAATGGTATCATAAATGGTGCAAGGAAGCCAGCGGTCGACTTTGGAAAATACATAGGAACTCCTTCTAAATTATAAGCATTTTTTTTACTTAGGCACATTATGTTTGACAATTTTTTTTTACTTAGGCACATTATGTTTGACAATTTATTTTATTCACAGTTTTTTTATTTAATGAACAGTCAAAGATGATGTTAAAAAAATTATAATTTGAAACAGAGAGTACATATGAAGTCATGGTTAACAGCTGCAGAAAGTGATGGCTTGTATATGTGGAAAGCATCTTTTTTTTTCTTCCCTCCATTTGTGCTGTGATCTGTGAACAGAACAAGTCCATCCTCGTACAGTCCTACTTTATGACGGCTCCCTATATACAGGTCACCATATGTTAGTATCATACCCTCTGAGAACTTGCTATAAATCTCCACCGCTTCCTTCTCCAACCTCCCATTTGCACGAACCAAAACTCCTCTCAAACCCTTCAAGTTTGCATAAGCTCATCCATCTTCATCATCCCTCCTCTCCTCTCCTCTCCTCTCACCGCAGCTGCGTATATGGGATGGTACTGGCAAAGAAGAACTCCGAGGATTCTTCTGCAGCTTCGTGCATGGTTCTTGCTCCTGCTCCTCCTTGTGATGATGGTCCCGAGCTGCCAAGCTTCTACAGGCATGCAGTCATTCAAGGGCCAGCCGCTGGAGAGAGGGGCGTCAAACCACTTCTTGGGGTTCTTGCCGAGGAGTACCGTGCCGCCGTCCGGTCCGTCCAGGCAGCACAACTCTGTCGCCCTGGAGAGCCAGCTTCAGAAGAATCCGTGAAGCAAAGCATCGTCATCGGGCATCAGGGAGGTCAGGATGCACGTAGAGTCTATAGAAAGGTAGAGGAAGGCGTTACAGGATTGTATAAAGATCGTGTATACACATAACGTAGTTAGTTAATTTTATCATGCTTATCTTAAAGATGATTAACTTTAACCAAGTGTAGTGGTTGCATTCATTGGCCATAACGGAGTGGCTGGGATGTGTGTATGTCAACCTTTCGTTGAGGTGTTATTTGGTTTTGTTCCTTTTGGTGCGAAGTCGTTGATGCTTTGTTTCTTTTTCTAGACTAGATCGACTTGATATAGCGTGCCAGCTTTGACAAAATGTTTGGGAGAGGCAGACGGTCGTAGCTTGTGATGCTCTCCTTTGTAGCTTCTCTGTTTCTCGAGACTTTCCTTTTTCTGTTTCAGGGGAGAATCACATTGTTTTCTTCAGAAGCTGGTCGATGTAATTTCTAGTCACTCTTGAGAGCTGGTTGAAGGTAGTGTCGGTGCTGTTGTATTGAGTGTTGGGTTTGCTCAACTGCAGCTGGCGGTTGTGCTCAACGGCATTGTGGCCGAGACGGTTGATGTGGAGAAGCTCAGGTGGCTGGCCGCTGATGTTCAACATGGGTAAAAGGTATGTGCACTGGCATTAGGCGAAAGCCTTGCCCGGCGTCCAGCCGATGCCGGCAACGCTGACATCATTGGCGCCATTTGAGGCGTTGTCGAAGCTATATTGTGCCGAAGCATATATTGTGATTTTGGATTTTCGGAAAAATAGAAGCTGATTGATCAGAACACAGAAGCAGCTTTATCTTCTTTTTTTCAGAATTGCGGAGTAATCTGTAGGCTGGTGTAAATTAATGCATTATCGTTTGCAGACAATGATACTACTGTTTGCTCAGTGATCATGCTGATGGAAAGAGTTGGTCGGCGCTCTATATTTGTTGAACCAGATAATGGTGATGGGACAGGTCGTCGTGGATGAGACGAGAGGAGAAGCCGCGACAAGACGCTGCAAGGCGTGCAGCGTTTTCTCATCGAGACAGGCGGCCAACTTTTTTATCGCTTGCAAATCTTTTGATGTGTTTCAATTATTTTCGTTAGTCCCGTTCGGTAGCTGCATCATCAGGAACGGCATCCAAATTAACAACCACGGCTCCAGGGAGATGGAACTGTCCTCTCTCCATCTGGCAGCTAATCGCGGGTCTTAATTAAGATTTTCTTCCTGCCTCCGCCCCCCACATAGATATTATCTGCTCTCTTGCCTGAATGACAATGCGAGAGTTTTCTTCTGGTCAGATAGTAGCGAGAACCAATTGGCCGTTTTCCCCGACACGGCTCACTCACTGTTCATGCACGACACCTGCAACATCGCTCACTGCTCACGGTTACGTGATTACGCAGTACTACTGCTCACGGTACCACAAGCACGACGAGTACCGACAGAACGAACAGAAGTGCCGTATTCCCGTCTCGTCTTTTCGTACGTGCTAGTACGTCGAGAGGGAAATCCGGAAAGCGAGAGGCGCGCGCGGAAACGTGATCCGACGCGCACGTTCGATCTGCAGAAGAAACTATATAGGGATGGAACAGGCACGGCGATGTGCTTGTGGGCAGCGAAGCAAAACCAATCTATCGATCGGATCAGGTAGTGGTACCTCAAAGTTACAATAAAAACGGCACGGCAATCGGCTACAGCTGCGGTCAAAGCCAAGGACGCGCCCCGTACTTACTGAGAAGGCTCCGCAGCACCAGTGGCGGAGCTGAGATTGCTTGGCTGGGCATTCATATTTGGGCGATGGCGACAAAACTTTTGGAAACGGCAACCAAAAAAATACAATTCAAAACTTTGAATTAACAGTACCATACTCAACAATACAAGTTGTTCAAATTAAAGGTAAATTAATTAAATAGTTTGAAGAAATTACACGGTAGCTAGTACAATTTAACTACACGCTCCTTCATGACTTGGAAGCATGCTATCACAGCATCATCTTTAATTTGTTTGAAAAACTCTCGCTCAATAAATGTAACCAGGTAGTCATTGAACAATTGATCTCCCATTCTGTTTCTCAACTTATTCTTTACATAATTCATCGCTGAAAAGACCCTCTCCACACTAGCAGTTGCAACAGGGAGTACTAAAACTAACTTGAGAAGCTTGTAAACATAAGGGTATATGATATTTCTCTCTGTTTTAACAAGTGTAACTGAAAGATCTCCAAGATTTTTTTTTATCTTTCTGAACCTTTTATTTGTACGCATTTCACGAATATAAAGCTTCAGCTCAAAACTAAGCTTGTGTAAATCATCGGTTGAGAAATCCATAAGATAAAACTCAGCAAGTTTGAGCAAGTGCTTCTCATTATAGGCAGCAAATGAATTAATAGGATTGAATGCTGCCATGCAAATGAGTAACTCTGTGTTTACCTCATCAAAACGGTCATTGAGCTCCTGAAGTTGCCGATCAATGACACATAAGAAAATCTCAACACGGAAGCGATGAAGATAACTGATTTTCCTGAGGTACCTCTTTGATTTTACAATTGGCTCATAACAACTATCCATGTTAGGGACATCGACCCCATGCTTTACACAAAAGGCAATGACTTCTTCAAGAAATTTGTTCCAGCCAACATCCTCTCGCAAGTCATTCAATTCAGCTTTTGTCAAATAAAGCAGATCAATAGCACTAACAATATTCTGATCCTTCCTTTGTAAAGCATTGCTCAAGTTGCTTGTGTACCCAAATATGGCCAATAAGAGATGTGCCATGAAAACAAATTCAAATGATTCAAAATATGCCAGCATTGTTTGAGCATTTACAGCCTCGGTGGAGAAGTCATTTTAGCATTCTTTGGTGCATTTTCCAGAACCACCTTGTTAACTTCTTCAAAATTCTGCGCAAGCCACTTTAAGAGCTCACGGAAGTTTCCTTGATTTAGTGAGTCTTCACTTTCATCATGCCCCCGAAAAGCTAGCCCCTGACCCAAAATAAACCTCACACTTAAGTGAGAAAGTCAAGCGAGCTTTGTATTTAGCCTTCTCTTCAGATGAAATTGTAGAAAAACACTCTAAAATTGATGCTCTAGGTCGCATAAAGTTGTTGAATCTCTCTTGAGCTTTCCAACATGCCTCTTTAATCTATATTTTGTATTCCATGCTCTAAAGCCTTGATTAACAAACGCTTCACCACCAGCACAATCTTCATCCTTGAAGAGGTAGCAAACATAGCAAAAAATAGCATCATCCGCCACACTATACTCAAGCCAATCATTATTCTTATACCACTTGACTGAGAATTTACGTACAATACCACCAATCTTTGTCCTAGGAAAATCATGGTCTCGAGGTTGACATGGGCCTAGTGCAATATAGCCCCTCCTCACTGCATTTTGTTCATTGACATCATAAGCATTGAGAAGAGGCCTCAACCCAGGATCATGCTCAAGCAAATCAATGTCATATATTGCGCCATCATCTGATTCATTATCTGATTCCTCGCTTGATTCATTATCTTCTATGATTTGAGTCAATGTGAATGGCTGGCATATCTCGTGCTTGCAGCTTCAGCGCTTTGCTGTACATCATTTTCAGTAGTCGGGATTGCATCATCTTCAGTGATTGGGGTTATATCAAATGGTTGCAGTTCCATCCCAATTGGAGAATTGCTCTGTACTTGGCTTTCAATTGATGGCATCGTCTGAGAACATGGTGTTGATGTGCTATTTGGCTTCGGTGCCTTTGCTGCTGTTTGTCATAGGGTCCTCAAATCTATAGTCTTATTTTTCTTCATCTTGTATGACTGAACTTTCAGATCATAAAATATCTAGATCAATCCACGATTTATTCTGAGTTCAGACATTCATTTACTATAAAGGAAAAACAAGAAAGTAAATCAGAGCTGATAAGTCCTTACCTGGTCCGGCTGTCCGGCTTGTGCCCCTGTCCGACTGTCCCTTGAGCCCCTCGACAAGCGGCCAAGCGGCAACCCGCAAGCGGGAGCGGCACTGCAGGTGGCCAGGCGTGAGGCGAGCGTCCAGACTCAAGCTAGGGATTTGGGGATTTAGGGATTTGGGGGAAAACTTGGGATTTGGGGATTTAGGGATTTGGGGGAAAACTTGCCGCCAAGTCGATGCCGTATTGCCGCTCTGGCGACTAGCGCTCTCCAACTCCAAGTCGATGCGTGCACCCTGCTGCTGCTACTGCTATGCGTGTGGTGTGCGTGTACCTCTGAATGAAGGCCGTGGGCTGCTGGTGAGAGAAGGGAATTTCTTGGCCCAAAACATATAGATACTATATGAGATTTTTTGTCCAGCAGTTTTTTTGGGCATTCATATGAAGGCCTATGTTGGCTCAAAAAAAAAATGAAGGCCTATGTTGGCTCAAAAAAAAAATGAAGGCCTATGAATCTAAGGAGCTCCGCCAGTGCGCAGCACGGGGACACGGACCTGAACGTGGCGGGTGGCGGCGCATGGTGTGGCCGCACAGAGCCGGCGCTACCCGAGCATGGAAGCGGAAGGGAGTCAAGGGCTCAAGGCTACATGGTGGATGCACGCAACCACCCGAGCCATCGCAATATACACCTGTCCGCGCTAAGCCTGTACATTTGGCTGGCGATCCATTCGTTCCCGCACCTGCCTGCCGTTCTCTGCTGCTCTGTAAATTCACGCCGCGCCCGGGCGGCACGGGACGGGACAGGACAGGATAGGACAGCAGCGCATTGACCCACGGACTGAAAAACGGAGATCCCGGCCCACTGAGAAGACAGCGTTCACATCATCACATGTGGCACCGGTCGGCGGATGACTGTGCGTGTCTGCACTTTCTCCCGAAGTGAGCAATGCAAGGACAGAAGGACTTGCGTGCTGCTGCTTTTTTTATATAATATATAATGGTTTGTGACTGTATTCATTCATAGAAAGATTACACACACAAGAATGTAAACACCTCATGAATAAAACACCTCCAAGTAGATGTGGAGTACAACGCTCGTAAAGAGCCGGAGTACATATATAATATCAAAGAAGACTATCGACACCCAGGTTCTTAAAGTGTCATCTAGAGGGCCTCGCTTATGATAAGCATGAGGTTGGTGTAACTTGTTTGTATAAAAGAACATCACCGGCAAAGCTAAATCTGTTTGTTGTTCACCTGGATGCATGAGTAAGATAGAGACTACACCTTTGGTTGACAACACTTGACATACTAAGTCTGAGTCACATGGATCAGAGCATCAGTAGCGGTTATGTTTATAAGAACATGAGTATGAAATATTGACATGGACGTCAAGTACCTAGATACCATCAGTAGCCTAACTCATGGAAACTAGTACTCTGCAAGAAAAAAAAAAGCACGTTGGAGGAGTAGCACATACACCGAAGCCATGTTGTGCGCTAAGTGTCTGTGAACAGGCTTGCATGCATGCCACATGGTACCCGTGGATTAGATGTTGTCGGTAGCTGAGGTGCTGCCTGAGCCTTCGCCGAATGAAGGCAGAATGCTAGGAAGAGGAAGGCTTGTTGTAGAGGTCGTCGCTAGCCAATTTGGTGATGTTGATATGTGGGTGTGTTGAAGATGGTCTGCTTGTTCTCTGAAGATGAACAGTGAGGACTGAGCTAAGATGTCCAGCGGTGGAGGGGTGGATGTTGACTTGGCGGTGGTGTTGGTGGTGAAGCGGCGATCATAGCCGATGTGGTCTAGCAACATCATTGCAGAGCAAAAATGAAGCCGATGGAAAGAAGGGCGAAGGCCAAAGAGGCTGGATTCATGCGCGTTGCGGACAAGAGGCCTCCGGACACCGGCAGCAACTCCGGTTCTAGTTGCGGATGCGGGGAGCGGAGGAAGCAAAGAGGGACCTAAACCTATTTTATTGGGGCTTACCTCCTGCTCCAGGACTTCGCCATAGAAGGTACCAGCAGCGAGCAAAAGCTCAATCCGAGGCCTATGGCGGTCCCGAGCGGGAGGGGTGCATGGCGGCACATTGGCCGAACGAAAGTAGCTAAGAAACAAACCCTACAGCTACTGGGAGGGGCTGCACTCTCCTATTCACTGTCGGTAAGGGCACTGGAGGGACAGGAGGGGGGGGGGGGGGGTTGGCAGTGGCGGC
The DNA here is from genome assembly GCA_032690845.1 of Eleusine coracana subsp. coracana. Lineage (NCBI taxonomy): Eukaryota > Viridiplantae > Streptophyta > Magnoliopsida > Poales > Poaceae > Eleusine > Eleusine coracana. The sequence continues at coordinate 14,633,143 of CM064424.1, forward strand.
AACGGAACCTTAGCGCAGGGTTGAAGATGAGCGGAGCTCAGTTTGAGAAGCGGTCATCAGCGCTGTTAAGGGGACTCATGGAAGGGAAGCCACTTGTGTGTCGTTGCTTGTAAGGCAGTTGCCGAAGTGCTTGATTAGATTCTTGCCCTGCTTTAGCACTAAAAAAACATACTACCAGAGAATTGTCCAAATCATTTGGCTTCGTGACCAAACCATACACCTAGTAAATGTGTGTATAACTTCTTCGGTAATGGTGTTGGTGATATAGCAGCAAAATGGTTATTTATTTTCTTGCTCTAGTATGATCTAAGTAGACATAGAATTGGTATTGTCAAGCACCGTTCAAGTCCCACCCATTTTTATTGAGCTAGCCGGCTGTGCATAAGCGGTACGCCAAGCCGGGAACTCAAGAAAAATAGGTACAACTCCGGTAGTCCCCTAGTGCTTCCAAGCAATGCTAGGGTCATAGCACATCAGCATAACAACACCACAATCATCACATAGATAGCAAAAACACAAATGTTCAAGATAACATTAAGCATTCAAATCATAATACAAATTCAAGTTACAAGTTTCTGAAATTTCAACACACAAGAAGCCGACACAGCAGCTCATAAAAACCAAAATGAGGTCTAAACAAGTCCACATTACTTGTCCAAATTTTAGTTCAGTTCATAGCAAGTAAAATAATGAGTATGCAGTGAGAAAGAACTCAAAATAACAATAGCAACAATACTGATAGTGCTCAGCCCACGAACACCATCAATCGCCTCATATGGGACAACAACTACTCATCCCCGTTAGCGGGAAAGAAATAGGTGAACATTATTTCATTTTCACATGCAAAAACTTAAACAAAGCAACTGTGAGTATGAAGGTACTCAGCAAGACTTACCCTACGCTATTTTTGACCTCAAAGGATTATGCATTTGGTTATAACAAGAAAATACAATGTATAGGGTACTAAAATTTAATTGAAGCAACGTGCGATTATATGAATTTAAGTGTAGCTAAAAGCATAATGTAAAGACATATATGGGCAAGACATATGATGAAGTATACTACAGCCCCAATATTATAACAATATGAGAACCAAAGTAATGGTCTCATACGACAGCCCACAATTTCATCATTGACATTTAGTTAAAGTTCTTACTATGATGAAGCTCAATGATCACTAAGCATGATCATGACTGAGATCTTGACATTTCAAAATGATTATACACTCTGTAGAAGAGTTCCAATGTAGCCACACGACTAGAGGACCATGTGGCTCATGCGGCTCACGTGATCTCATAAGGGATACTCATGTCAACCTTTTTTTCACCCATCCATGACAGTTGGAAAATACACATGACAAGGAGTACTATGGTCCCGTAGGCACCCATCAGTACCTTGTGCATGTCCATTGAGTCATGAAGTCATCGGCCAATAGCTAGTACAAAATAAGATAATTGACTTATATGCGGTTAGAATGGAAATTGCTTAGGACTAAAAATACAATGCATGGTCCTTAACTGACCAAGCGGGGCTACATCCTGCTCCCCTCTCAGTCCATGGATTAATTAACATCAACTTTATCATACTATAAGTATCAAGTAACCAAGTTTTTCTATCTCGTGAACCGGTGGTGATCTTTGTACCGGTTTATTGCAAGGCTAAGCGTGACACACTGTAAAATATAAAACTAATCCATCATTGTCCATAAACACACTACAACACGGAAAAAGGTAGACACCAAGGACATATGTAAACTTAATCTATTGCCCGACAATGAAATATAGCATAGACCGATAATCAATTAAATGCATATCCAAAACATAGGAGAAATATGATTGGTGCTTATCTTAAGTAGTGAGATTGTTCTCAGCAGGTTCCCCTTCTGGTGCTTCACCCTCTAGAGCACCCGCGTCACTCTCAGTCACATCGTTCACTAAGCGTACAAATATATGTCAATATAATTATGTATGTCATGATGTGATGCAATGATGAAATGACATAGTATTTGATAGAGATGATAAGCAATAAGTTATGAATACAAGGACTTTGAAATCACTAAAAAAAAATTTGTATCGATTACGCTTTGAACAGAACACTACGAGTCTGTTTGGATTACGCTTTGAATAGAGCACTACGAGTCTGTTTGGAATCGGTTAAAATGGTGCTAAGCACGTGCGGTGATTTTAACTAAAAATTAACACAAGACTTATGTACTATGGGTTATTTAATCATGGTAGAGGGTATCAAAATAAGATGTTTGTGTCCAGAGATAATCTCGATAGTAATTCTAGGTATGCGTATGAGTATGAAAGTCGATGGACACAGGACACAGGGTTTATATAGGATTGGGCCTCCTTGCAGATAAAAAACCTATGTGTTGTTTGGTGTTCTTGTATTTCTAGGGTTCGCACTGGGCAGAGATTCCCGATACAAGTTCTGATGATTTCTAAAGACCCCCTGCCCTCTTTATATAGCCGAATGGCAGTGGTTTACATGGTAATCTATCATTCGGTTATATTTGATTTTATCTATACACCATATCTTTTGACCTAACTTGTAGCCTACTCTAAATAAATATCCAAGTAGTTATCTTCTGGGCCTTAATCTGTAGTACTTCGTAACCAAGCCTTTGGCCCACTCAGCCATATTGCCGAGTGGTTAAGTATCCCATCTGTATATATACCACAGTTTGCAACTTCAATCACCTCTGAATGAGTTGTAATTATTTAATTATGAAATTTACAACTTCTAATACTATGAGCAAAAGAAATAAAAAACATACACTTAGACATAGTCCATAAGTATGAAACTTTACAGAGCAATTATATACATAAATTATGAACTTTGAGCATTAGTTTCACAAGAAGATCATATAAATAAATACTACAAAAATCAATAATAAAGACATGATTTAAGTGAAACACTTCATATCATGCAAATACTAAGTACTAGAATTGCATTTCATGGCACATGAGCATAGTATAATGTAACACAAGATCCTCAGAACTAGAATTAACATCATAGCATTCATAATCAATTTTATAGCATTTAAACAGTCAAAACATGGATAAATAGATAACATCCAATCCCTAAACATAATGTGTGCACAAATATTTAGGCTACATATAACATGAGAAACATGCATGCAAAGTCATTCCATTTAAAAATTTATAAATCTTCATATATGAGTCATTTGTTCAAAATAAAGAAATAATTTTTCAAAAATAAATACAACAGATCAGGCCATGGGACCTAGTTATTTGGGTAGATATTATCTTTAGGAATCGAAAGAAATGTATTTCACTTTTTTCACCATATTGATTTTTAAATATTAATTTTACAAGTTTCTGCCCTTTCCTGGATTGAAATTTCAAAAGAAAACCCGTGTGAAAGTTTAAACGCGCGCGCACAGAAGCTCTCACCGGAGCACGGCGGCGCACACCAGCGAGCTCGCTGTGGGGTGCTGGGGGCCTCAGCTGCGATTGGGGTTAAAGGGTAAAATTCTCCCCTCCTCAGTGCGCACCTTCTGGGCTGGTCGACGACCATCGACGTGCGGTGTCCGATGAGGGACCGGCGGCAGCGGCGGCGGGGGAGCTTCGGCCTCGCCGCACGCGTGAAGGGAAGCTCAGCTAGGGTCGGGATCTTGCTGTTAAGCTCACCTAGGTTGACTGGAAGAGCGGCACGAGGTCAAATTGAGGGGAGGGAGGCCGTTGATACCAACTCGTTGACAGGGGTGGCGGTTTTGGTCGACGGCAGGTGGAGCTCCAAATCCAGCGAGTGTGAATCTGCACATGCAACTGGTCTGTTAAGTAATTAGGCATTTTCATGTTAAATTTAATCCATATTAATCGCAGCAAGTGTATGATCATAGTTTTCACAAAAACAGAATTACTAGTTAAGATCGTAACTAAACTAGTAAAAACAAGAAGGGTGAGAATGTACCCGACGGAGGGACCAGTGCCAAGGGCACCGGCTCCTCCATTCGCATCAGACATGGTATGTTGCTTGAAGTAGTCGATCACAGTTGATGCAGGAAGAGGTCGATGCAGTGCAGTCCCTCGAACAGCTCTTGGGGTGCGCACGCCGGGAAGACGTGAGCAGTCACGCCATCAAGCGATCCCCAAAAACCTAATTGCCCGCACCACCCGAGCAGGTGTCACCTTGCGGAAAAGGTTCCGGAGGCCTGCTCTTTTGAAGCTTTGTGCGTGCGGATCGCCGAGATAGGGAAGGCTCAGAAGGCAACTCGAGAGGAAGATGGAAGTTCATGGTTGACTGGGGTGACCTTCGAGCGAGGCCAGAGAGAGTTTATATACTGGTTGCTGGGTTAATGGAAATAATGGCTCCAGAAAATCAACACTGTAACAGAAGGAATAAATGTCATTAATTCCTTTGCGTAACAGGCACATTAATCACGCGACCATTTCCAAAATTAAAATGCTCCCGACCAGCCAGCCAGACTCGACTCGACTCGACACGCACACGGCAGCCAGCTAGCCATGCCTTGCCTCGCCTCGTCATGTCACATCACGCACGCCCGCCCGCCCCAGCACGGCACGACACAACTCGGCTCGGAGGCAGCCACGGCACGCTCGCGCGTGTGGCTCGCCCTTAGCCTCTTTCAACTTCTCTAGAGGATATACTGTAATTCTACCTAATAAGTTGAGGTATTTAATGATAGGAATCTCATGTGGGACTAAATTAATACAATGTTAAATATGGGCCTAAACTTATTAGAATTAGTAGGAATAATATGGGCTTAAAGGGCCATAATATTCAACAATCCCCACCAAGTCTAGTGCTCATAGAAAATGCTCTCGGAAACTTCCTCTCATTTGATATATCAGTGTTTTGATGGAGACTGTTAAGTTGAACATCCATCTAGAACAGGGGTTACGCCTCTTCACAACTGAACAATGGACTATGCCTTGAATTGATAGTTTTGTGCAAAAGAAGGTTTCACCCAAGTTCTTTACTGATACAAAGTTGCCATGAGCATTTCCCTCTAGTTGGAGTGTATAAGTCGTACTCCTGACCCTTTCATGAGTATCTAGAAATTCCCACCATTTCATGGACTGTGACTAGCAGTCGGACTCATATAGGTGCATTCCTTAGAAGATATCCTATAGGCTGATATCTTTGCTTCTCATAAGCCATTGCAACACATTATGGTAAAACCAGCCTGCCATACAGTATATGAAAGAAGTACATCTGAGATAGACCAGTAAAGGGTCTTTCCTCTCAAACTAGTTCCAGCTTGTTTCGCCATTCCACTTCACGGGATCTCCGATCACGTGGAATGAGTTGCCACTGAAACAGTCCTTCAGATGGGTCTCATGCCCATCTCACTTGATACACTATCTATCATGTTACATGACAACCCCTTTGTAAATTGATCTACCAGATTTTTCGACGTATGGACATAGTCCAACGCTATTACTCCAGAGTTTCTCATCTTCCTGACAGCTTTCAACTGCCTTTTGACATGCCTAGAAAACTTCATGTTATCCTTAGAATTGTTCACCTTGACTATCGCAGTCTAGTTGTCAAAGTTCATGGAGATAGCTGGTATAGGTTTTTCAACCATCGGTAAATCCATAAGGAAATCACGAAGCCACTCAGCCTTAATACTAGTGACATCTAATGTTGTTAATTCTGCTTCCATGGTAGATCTTGTTAAGATGGTCTGCTTGCAACACTTCCAGCAAATAGCACCACCTCCGAGTAGAAACACATAAGCACTCATGGCATACATCTCATCAGCATCAGATATCCAGTTAGCATCACAATAACCCTCTAGTACCCTCAGATACTCGTTATAGTGGATGCCATAGCTCATTGTACCCTTTAGATAACGCATTACTCTCTCAAGAGCACGTCAATGATCATCTCCTGGGTTTGACACAAACTGACTCAATTTGCTCACAACAAAAGAGATGTCAGGCCTCGTAGCGTTAGCTAAATACATGAGCGAACCGATGATTTGGGAGTATATTAGTTGATCCCTTGCTATTCTCTGATTTTTCCTTAATAGCACACTAGGATCATAAGGTGTTGGAGCAGATTGATAGTCACTAAACCCAAAGCAACACAAGATCTTTTCCACATAGTGGGACTGCACAAGAGTGACCCCACCATTACCTTCTTTAATTAGCTTGATGTTAAAGTTAACATCAGTTTCTCCCAAATCTTTCATCTCAAAGTTATTCGACAAAAAAATCTTTTACCTCCTTAATCACAATAAGGCTGGTCCCAAAGATTAAAATCTCATCAACATACAAACACAAGATAACTCCCTCGCCCCCACCATATCGATAATATACACATTTGTCAGCTTCATTCATAGAAAAGCCAATTGATATCAAAGTTCTTTTTAACTTCTAGTGCCATTGCTTAGGTGCTTGTTTTAGGCCGTATAAGGATTTCAGCAATTTACACGCAAATCCCTTTTGACCATCAATTACAAACCTATCGGGTTGATCCATATAGATCTCCTCCTCTAACTCTCCATGTAGGAAAGCTATGTTAATGTCCATCTGGTGGACAAGAAGACCATGTGAGACTGCCAACGAAAGTAATACTCGAATTGTGGTCAAATGAGCGACATGTGAATAGGTGTCGAAATAATCTTCACCTTCCTTTTGTGAATATCCCTTTACCACAAGCCTTGCCTTGTACCGCTTGATAGTACCATCAGGCCTCAGCTTCTTCTTAAACACCCATTTGCATCCTATAGGTTTGCAATCATACGGACGATCAATGACTTCCCAAGTACCATTGGACATAATTGAATCCATCTCATTCCTTACTACTTCCTTTCACAGGTCAGCATCAGGAGAGGAATATGCCTCCTCAATGGTACCAGGTGTGTCATCCACAAGGTACATAATAAAGTCATCGCCAAAGGATTTTGAAATCCTCCGTCTTTTACTCTTTTGAGTGACTGCATTGTCATCCTTCTCAGGATTTTCCACATGGGGTTCCTCATTGTGTATAACCGGTGTAAAACTCTCATGGGAAATTATAGAATCATGACCAGAAATTCTATATTCAATCTTCATAGGAAAATTGCTCTAAAAAATATAGCATCTTTGGACTCAAAAATTATACCGACCACCATGTCAGCTACTCCAGATTTAATAACTAAGAACCTATAACCCATGCTATTGAAAGCATAACCTAGAAAAATACAAGCAACGGTTTTAGGTCCAAGTTTGTGATTGTTGTGATTGGCACATTCACCATAGCCAAACAACCTCAAGTGCGCAAATATGAGAGGTTTACTTTCCTTTTGAATCATTCCTCAAATGGTGAAATTTTATTATTCTTTGTGGGCATTCTATTCAGGACATGACATGCTATCAATATTACCTCACCCCACCATTCCTTAGAAAGCCCCGCGGTCTCTAACATGGCGTCAACCAAATCAGTTAGAGTGTGGTTCTTTTGTTCAGCGATCCCATTAGATTCAGGTGAGTAGGGCAGTGTCCTTTCATGAATAATTCCGTGCTCAGCGCAGAAGTCAGAAAATTCATTGGAAAGATATTCTCCACCATGATCAAACCTTAACCATTTTATTTTCCTCTCAAATTGTTTTTCTACTTTTGCTTTATAGATCTTAAAATAATGTAACGCTTCATCTTTTGTTTTTAACAAATAAATATAGCAAAAATGGGAACAATCATCTATAAGAGTCATGAAGTATCTTTTGCCGCATTTAGTCAACTTGCCGTTCATTTCGCACAGATTGGTATGAACAAGTTCTAACGTCTCTAAGTTCCTCGCCTCCGCAGCCTTATAAGGCTTACGAGGTTGCTTAGATTGCACACACGCATGACATTTGGAACCTTTGAGTAAATTAAATTTAGGAATTAAATTTAAATTTGCTAACCGTGACATACACTCGAAGTTAACATGACAAAGCTGTGAATGCCAAATATTTGACTCATTTGAAATCAAGACATTGTTCATAATATTATTACAGACATTATCATGTAAAGAAAAGCAGAACAAGCCTTCGCATATGTATCCTTTTCTAACAAATATCCCATACTTAGAAAGTACACATTTATTTGACTCAAGAACAATTTTAAAACCATCTCTACATAGTAGAGAGCCGCTAACTATATTTTTCTTAATGGAGGGGATATGCTAGATGTTTTCAAAAGCACGGTCTTTTCCAAAGTAAGATTTAGAATGACCGTACCAACACCAAGAACACACGCATGCGACCCATTTCCTATCAACAATGCTCCAGTCATGCCAGTCTGATAAGAAGAAAATAAAGAAATATCAGCACACACATGAACATTAACCCCAATGTCCATCCACCATTCATGCGAATGACAAACTGAAAGAACAGTAGGTAAAAAATTACCGTACCCTGATGTTTCTGCAGTCTCGCTAATTACCATGTTTGCTGATTTCTTTGGCTAGATAAATTTGTGGTCTGGGCATGAACTTGCCCAATGCTCACTGCTGCCACAAACAAAACAGCCCTCGTTTTCTTTTCCCTTTTTCTTCTTAAACGTGGTAGTCTGCTTTGACTTCTCTTTCTTTTCCTGCTTCTTTTTATTGCGAGGTGCATTGGAATTATTTTTCTTCTGCACCACATCGGTAGAAGACTCAACGTCATTTCCGCGCGTGTCTTTTGCTCTCGCCCTCTCCTCAACATCAAGAGTCCTAATAAGATCAGGCACGCTGAACTCTTGTCTCTTGTGTTTTAGAGAAGTAGCAAAATCATTCCAAAAAGATGGTAATTTGGAGATAATACCTCCAGCCACAAACTTGTCAGGCAACACACAAGAGAATTGTTTGAGTTCTTTTGCCAGTGTCTATACTTCATGAGCTTGTTCAATTACAGAACGGTTCTCAACCATCTTGTAGTCAAACATTTTCTCCATGACGTACAACTCACTCCCAGCATAAGAGATACTGAATTTAGCATCCAATGCATCCTATAATTCCATGGCAGTTTTACATGTGATGCACGAGTCAACATATTTGTCAGCAAGAGCTCTAATCACGGCGCCTCGAAACAGGTTGTTGGATGCCACGAACGCACTCTCCTCTTCAAGAGTAAACTGTTCGGGCTTGCCTGTGCGACGTGATAGTAGTTCTTCGTTGTCAACCACAGTATCATCTGTGCATGCCACCTCTTGTAAAACGTGCCATCAAAGTCATCAGGTTTCAATGTAGCAGCAAATCCTCTAACCGAAAAATGCCTATCAGGTTTTTGGATTGTTAAGTAATTAGGCATTTTCATGTTAAATATAATCCATATTAATCGCAACAAGTGTATGATCACAGTTTTCACAAAACCAGAATTACTAGTTAAGATCGCAACTAAACTAGTAAGACAAGAAGGGTGAGAGTGTATCCTACAGAGGGACCAATGCCGAGGACACCGGCAGCTCCATTCGCACCAGACATGGTATGTTGCTTGAAGTAGTCAATCACAGTTGATGCAGAAAGAGATCGATGAAGTGCAGTCCCTCGAACAGCTCATGGGTGCACGCACCGGGAAGACATGAGTAGTCGCGCCATCAAGCACTCCCCAAAAACCTGATTGCCAGCACCACCCGAGAAGGTGTCACCTTCCGAGAAAAGTTCCGGAGGCCTACTCTCTCGAAGCTCTGTGCGCGTGGATCATCCGGACGGGGAAGACTCGGAATGCAACTCGAGAGGAAGTTGGAAGTTCATGGTTGATCGGGGTGGCCTTTGGGCGAGGCCAGAGAGAGCTTATATACTGGTTGCTGGGTGGAAATAATGACTCTGCAATCATAACAGGCACATTAATCACGTGACCGAGACTTGACATGACATGCAGTAGCCAGCCAGCCAGCCCCGCGCCGCCCCGGCCCAGTGGCGGCGATGACGCGCGTGTGGCTCGCTCTTGGCCTCTCTCAACTTCTCTAGGGGATATACTGTAATTCCACCTAATAAGTTAAGGTATTTAATGATAGAAATCTCATGTGGAATAAATCAATATAACATTAAATATAGGCCTAGATTTATTAGAATTAGTAGGAATAATATGGGCTTAAAGGCCCATAATATTTAACATGGTCAGGGATGTGCGCAAGGGTGTGAGGTAGCCTCCCGTGCAAGGAATTGAGCTACGGGTGACCAGGGAATTTATGTGCAGCTGAGGAGCGTGTCGACGCCGTTCTGCCGGAGCTGGAGAAGAAGTGCCTCGGTCCGGCTGTAGCGCATGAAGGAGTGGTGAGTGCCAGTCGGGGAAGCTCTGGGACGGCCTGTCTCAGCCTCCAGAAGCTTCATGCAGGCTCACGTGGGCTGCATGCGCCAGGGCAGCAACTCGAGCAGCAGGGCAGCGCTAATGGCGTTAGCGGCGGCTGAGGGAAGAAATGGGGGAGTGATGAGCCCATGACGCCTAAATTTGTTGTATCTATTCAATGTCAAAAGAAGTGCAATGACTCAAATCCTGCTGCTGGTAATCTATCGCAATATTCTAATATTCAGTTTGGTACTTTCTCCTTTGATGAGAAATACTGGAAGCGCAGGAACAAAATACTTTCTACAGCATCTGCGTCATCCAAGAAGCACATTTCTGATTGGTCTCCCTAGACACCGGATGGAGAGTTTCATCTAGGATTTGGATTGCAATATTATTGTAAGCCGATCCCTCTATCTTTGCTAAACAATTGTGAGTCAGTTCAATTACTTGAATTCTGGTGGTATACTCAGTTTTCAGATTGGTGATCTTGTGTCTTGCTAAGTTATTTGTGAGAAAGTAATCCTTTTGCAACTATCTATCTGTGCTATTTGTTTCTGTGGATTGATAGTATTGGCACTAGCACATGTGTAGAGACTACTATCTTTATCTTTGCTATTGTTGTATTTTATCAAACAACAGAATTAGTTTTCCCCGCTGTATTAGTTTGGAACTGCCATGATCTAATTTCTGCTAGTGTGGTTCTATTGTGAGAGGTACACGACACTGCTGCAATTGGTTAGCCTTTGTTTTATTCATCTTATTGTGGATTACATTACTGGTCAAATCATAAGTGTGTTCTTGCTGTGGAGATTAGGTTCACTCTCACTCATATAGTCATATCGTAGCACTTGGAGAATAATTTTTATATCTGAATCGCCGAGGCTTGATACTCGTTTGGTGCCGTGAAAGATTGGGACATAATCATTTGACACATACAGTTGTGTTCTTATCAGGGAGGGGAGGGGAGAAGCTAGGGTTTGGTCGAGGTCTATTTTTATAGCCTCCAGGAGTTCTGACAGTACAAGTCTATGGCTTCTCACGATGAACACACTTCTTTGCTGAAAACTGAACATGAACTTATGTGACTTTTAAGGACTGAACATACTACTTTTTTTGATAGATGTTGCTATATATAATGCTTACCACTGCAACCTCTAATTTCTTGATCTTCCTTATTTTGTTCTAAACAAAAATGTATTTTCATGTGTTTGAGTACTAATGACACATTTGACAAGCAATCAACATGAACTCCAAGTAGAAGGACTAAAGTATGGGAGCATTTTGAGAAGGAACTAGTTGAGATCAATAGGGTCATGAAAAGATGTTTGCAAATACTGCTTGAAGATGACAAGTAAAAGAGATTGGAGTATGAACAATCTTCAAAACCCTATTGTAGAATCTTGTCCAAGATTTCTAGATGAGGAACACAAGAGATTTTGCTACCATAATGAAAAAACAACAAAACATTAGTTTTTTTACTTTGAACCTAGAAGGATTGATGAGATGATAATCAAATTGGTTCATAAGTGCTGAAATTGCATTTAACAAGTTTGATGATCCCCTTTTTTCCTCCTTGGATGGAGTCAATAGACATCGTTCTGGACATTAGGCGTCATACAATTGGTAATTATTCACTTGGTAGATACTAGAGGATAAAGACGTGAGAGCTGAGAATAATCTTCAAAAAATAGGACTCGACCTCCAGATATCAACCCAGAAGCTTGGTTACATTTGCTTAACAACCCACTACATCAATGTCAATTTGTCCTAAATGAAGATCATTGCTTACAAAAATGTCAAGTATTCTCACACAAGTTTTGCGATTGAGGAAGAGACTATAAGATGTTTGATAGAGTGGGGATACATAATGTGTACAATATCACTCTAGACAATATTAAACTAATTTATTAGCAACAAAAAAATTGGACTATGTGAGATAGAATTTGTGTCAGACATGTTAGAACTTGTAAAGATCGGACACATTAACCATGAGGACTAGTGCAGACAATATGGAAGCAATACTTCAACATCACATAAGGGTGCAAGGATTTTAATGTAAGTGATAAGTTCAAGAACATTTCTGACTCAACGCCCTATTCCTAGTACTAGCTTGTCTTTTCCTAGCTGCCTCGTGGGATTAAACCGCTCGGTCTTTGAACCTTGGTATTTCGAATCAGATTGATAGCTTTTTGAATGGCTGTGGTTCCATAACCTGTATTTTTTTGGGTTAATTACTCTCCTAACTCTATTAGTGATAAAAAAGGAGGAAGTTATACAATAATTAGCAATATCACTTATACAACAGGAAATATTTATCATCTCTTGGTATAATGGTGGATTTCCAGTAATGTTAGAATCAAATTAGATCCATTTTTTAGACTTCTCAGTGTACAAGGGAGCTCGATCATGAAGGATTGTGATAGCTTGCTATGTGCCTCAACCGTGATAACCATGTATAAGCTAGGAGGCTAGGCTAGGATTGGAGTGTGATGCATCTCTTAATGGGGAAAGTTGATGAAGGATATAATAAAACTATGATGGGCTCCATCTTTGGATATAAATGAAATCCGATGATGTATACTATCATGTATAGTTGTTAAGGATTGTCCGTATGTTGCATCTACTAAGAAGGAGTATAATGTTTAGTTTCTAAGAATTCGCTATTTTATATGTAGAGAAATAGTTATCCTAAATTATTTACAGTGATACCAAGACCTCCTTTTTGCGAACAAATATCCTTTCACTAGAAGCTTTCAATTTTTCTTAAAACTATATTCCTATGGTAAATAGACTATATGCTGTTTGATATTCATATAACACTCTAAAAGTTCTAGCATAAAAACTCTAGAAATGTGACAGATAATTTAGGCAAAACATAAATAAATTAGGAAGAGATTCATTTCAAGACCACCAACTTGCTAGTACTCAATTTGTATCCAATTTAAACCAAATATTCATCTTAATGTACTCCCTCAAACTATTTAATTTTGTCAGGTTCCACCCTAGTGAATTTTGTTTAGTTTACCATTATTCAAATTGTTTTCTCATTTTAGTGTTCAGTAAGAATGAGGAGTTCATGATCCGTGTGTACAGAGAAGCCTTGAATGCTCTCAGCATCTGAGCGTGGCATACGGCAAGACTGCACGGCGCCGACACTGTCGGAGCAGGGAAGCGGTCAAAGCTGAGCTACCATGCTGGATGCATGCAACCACAACAGCCCAAGCTGGTGCAGTTAGGCCGACCTCGCCAGCTACGTGAAAAGTCGTGCCATGTCGGTTGACACGGAACGGGGCAGTGTCGGCGGTGCATAGATCACCGGGGTACAGGGTCGGCCCTGAGGGGAGGGCTGTCTAGGCGATGGCCTAGGGCCCCTGAATTGAAAGGGCCCTACCATGTGGCATGTCTATATGGACTATTTCCCAATAAGACAGCAAGCAAACACAAGACTATGCAATCTTCTTTTCTTTTGTTCCCCAAGTGGCCTCTTACATGTTCCACTATCTGGCTCGTTCGTTCAAAAAATCTTGTTGAAGGCGGTCATCGACACTGGCAAAATGATGATTGTGGATCTAGTGCCAATTTAGTGTAGGGCAAATCACCTCCTTGACCCTTGTACCGCTCCCCTGACAGCCTTCGTAACATCCTAGAAATTCTAGAGTATAATCCTAACAATTCCAAAATGTTATCACCCTACACTACCATCAACAACAAAGTACGCGGAAGCATCAAACAAATGGAAAAAGTCGAATTGATTATTTCACAAAAAGAAAGACTCAAAGAACCAAACATTATTGGGACAACTCAAGTATTTGAATGGTATCATAAATTATGCACACATGCTGCTACCCTGATTTCACATTCAAATCTTCTAAGCTCGAGTACCTCAGATGATAAAACAAGCATATGAGGTTTATGGAAAATCTCAATAAGTAAACGGCTTTAACAAACTAAAGTTATTCAAATCATAGTTTGATTAAGCAACAATTTAAATATACAACCGATAAAAGTATTGCATCAACTGAAATATAAATCTAGAATGTAAGATAAAGCATCAACACTTCATGAATGTGAACTTACTTGCAAATGAAAATGATGCAATGCAATGCATGATTTCACTTCTAGCCTCAAATCCAAACAAAAGGAAATGATGGTTGCAACCACATTGCTTAACTCAACGTGTGTTATTGTACCAGTACTTAACACACCAACATCAAGCTATGGTGCCTTCTTATGCATTCCAATGGATAGTGCAAAAATGCAAGATTGTAATATATAATGCTCATGTGCTTCAAACTTCATATGTAAAGAGAACTGTCATAACATGATATAAAAATATTTCAAGATAAACAAATAAATTTTATTCATCGGATCATCTAGCTAGTTTTAAGTACTGAAATTAAATGGAGACAATTTAAATAACAAAGTTCAAGCATGTAGACCACGGTGCTACATTTACTTGTCTTCATCAAAGATCAAGAAAAAGCTAAGCATGCTCCAAAGGTGCACCACATGATCACAAAAAATCTCAGCTGTCGAGCAACCATACATATAAATACAATAAAAAGTAAAGCATTGCTAAGCATCACGCCCTACGACAGAAAAGAAGTGTAAAACCGGGTTTCAGCAGCATTGTTGTTTAATTTTTTTTCATAACTTTAAAAGTACACTAGATATGCTAACAAATAAATATAATGCGAGCATAAACACAAACAAACTTACATTTTTTGTATTCCACACAAACATTTATTCAAAATATAAGTCAGGTTATTCCAAGCCACAAGACAAACATTTAGATTTTAATTGCACTATAGACAATTTATTAGATAATGGAAATAATTTCTGCCTCTGCGAGTTTGCACATAGCGTATAACTTGTTATAATATTCAGCCTATGCTGACATTATTACGAAACATTAATAATAGGTAAAGCGGGACAAAGTCTATTATCAAATTTCCATAGCAAAGAGCTCCAGTACTATGGTCTCTAACATCCAGCTCATTTGTCGGAATGAATTTTTTGTCTCATCATCATGCTGCAACAGCAACCAGAATCGCATCCAATATGTTCCCCTGAAGATAGCCTGCATAAATCATGAATAAATATATTTATTGTATTCCACACAAACATTTATTCAAAATATAAGTCAGGTTATTCCAAGCCACAAGACAAACATTTAGATTTTAATTGCACTATAGACAATTTATTAGATAATGGAAATAATTTCTGCCTCTGCGAGTTTGCACATAGCGTATAACTTGTTATAATATTCAGTCTATGCTGACATTATTATGAAACATTAATAATAGGTAAAGCAGGACAAAGTCTATTATTAAATTTCTATAGCAAAGAGCTCCAGTACTATGGTCTCTAACATCCTGCTCATTTGTCGGAATGAATTTTTTGTCTCATCATCATGCTACAACAGCAACCAGAATCACATCCAATATGTTCCCCTGAAGATAGCCTGCATAAATCATGAATAACAAAAATTTTCAAAGATTACATCATTATGACATCTCCAAATTACCCAACATAATACAGAAACTCCCACTAAAATGTTAATTTTCTCTCCTGAGTTAAAATTGGAGAGCCATTTCTTGGTGGAGCCAACCCAGTAGCTATATAGACAATTCTCCAGATCATCTTAGCATTGTGATAATCAAAGAAAAGATATTGAATAGTTTCATCATTATTACAATAGCAACACTTTTTACTGCCCTTCCAGTTCCTCTTCTCTAAGTTATTATTGGTGGTTTCTAGATGTCTATTTTATCTACCAAAAAAGAATATTTTGCGTCTTAAATTGGTGATTTGGACTAACAATTAACCCCATATTTGCATTTGTAGTTGTTCTGTTTTGGATGTAATCACAGGAAACAGGTGTAAAATAGGATAATTATGGATAAAGAAATAAAGAGTAATGAAGATGGGCCAAATACGGAGCCGTGCCGATCGGCGCGGAAGGAAAAGATGACGAAAACACGACCCAGTCTGAGAAAGACGAAGGCCTAGCCCAGTATGAGTTAGAGTCGGTGGAATAATCCCGTCGGGTATAAAAGGAACATAATTATCAAGAGCCAAGGAGGGACAGCAGAAAGATGGCAATCGCGAGAATCAGTTATTAGAACTAGGGTTCCAGGATATTGGTGGCGAAGGTTGGTCAACACCGACGAGATCCACTAGAAGGGAGGTCACGATGATCGGCGCGACGCTTGCGCCGATCGGCTTATGCGCATTCCAACGCTATTTCTCATCCCTCTGCTATGTCTAGAGGAAGGATGAGTGAGTAGTCTCATATTCTCTTCTCTGGTACAGGGATCTGGTCATGTAACTCTCATACTTATTGATACTGTCTCGATGAATTTAGTTTATGTGATGAACTTAATTGCACATCTATCTATCCTTTTCATTAGTGTATCGGCCAATACACTTTTGCCCATTACATAGTGCAAGAAACCAGTGGGGAGCTAATAGCCTCTGTAGTGACAGCCGGGGTGAACAAAACCACCATGTCTTATAGAATATTAGAGTCATCACTCAAGTTGATAAGAATAAGGTTGCATGCTAGTGAACCAATCCTAAGGAGAGAATTCTTCATTATCCTGTTACCTCTTCAATAATATTCACCCTCCACTCTCTCACCGTCATCATTCACACCAACCAACCCATTGCAATTTGTTAGTAACCCTTTAATAGTAATTGTTCCGCTCGTTCCTTGTGGATTCGATAACCTTGGAATACTCTGAGGGAAAAAGATCTGCAACTGTACACCATCCTCTTGCGGTAAATAAGTGGGTGCATAATTACGACCAACAAGCCCTTTTTTGGCACCGTTGCCAGGGAATAAGCCAGTTCTTTTACTATTAATATTTTACTAACATCTAATCCTCTCTTTTCGAGTTGTTTTTGTTTTTGTGTTTTGTGTGAATTTTTAGGATGAGTATGGCAGGACCTTCTTCGACGCTCAGGGAGCTTTCTGTACCATCTCCAGACGTGTTGGTGCCTCAATCCTCAGATGAGAAGGCCACGGCCTCCTCGTATGTGTTGAACCCTATTATCATTAGCATGGCTGAAGCAAACAAGTTCTTTGGAGCGAAAGAGGAGAACCCGTATACTCACTTACAAGATTTGGAGGCACTTTGCGAAACATTCCATCACAAAGGAGTGCCTCAGGATCTTTACAGGTGGCTGCTTTTCCCATTCTCTTTGGGAGGAAAAGCCAAAGAGTGGCACAAGGTAGCATCTCGAGAAGCAAAAGGTAAGTGGAGTGAGTTAGTTAGAAATTTTTATCTCCACTATTTTCCTTTAACGAAGGTGCAGAAGTTGAGAAGAGAGGTGGTGAATTTCTTACAAAAAGATGAAGAACGTCTCACGGAAGCCTGGACGCATTTTCAAACAACGTTGAAACAAGGACCTGACCTCGACATTGATGAGAATATGTGTGCTCAAACCTTCTACATGGCCATAAACAAGGCATCGAGGATGCATTTGGATGGATCGGCCGGAGGAAGTTTTCTGAGATTGACAGTCAAGGCAGGGATTGAATTGTTAGGTAAAATTGCCGAGAATGAGCTTTGTACAAGCATTGGGAAGAATATCTAGAACCAAATCGGTAATACCCAGAAGTTATGCAGAAGGAAGAGTCACCGGTTGAACAGATCTGATGTCCGAGAGTAGAGCAATGATTACATTAGAGCATAAATTAGAAGAAATAGAGTCCGTCAGACCCACCTCTGTGGATCTGACGTGTGCACCTATCGGTGCAGCCTCTGAGCTGATCGGTGCATTCACGACGACAGGAGAACCGATCACCGTGATGACTCCGTCGAGTTGCAAGGACTATACCAAGATAGAAGCTGCGATTCTGGACAACCACCTGAAGGAATTTGAAGGCAACTTTGCTAAACCAAAGGGGGATAGAACATTGACGAATGCTAAACCACTTGACGAATTTGAGCCGACGGACTGGATTCCAATTGATTTTTCACGCGAGTTGCTCAATATGAGAAGATCCTTCAGTTCGCAAGACGCTTCCGAAGCCGGAATTGAGTATAATTTCCCAAGTAATCGCTTCAAGTCGGAAATTTTCGATCAAGAGATTATTAGGAGAGTTTTAGGGAAGCTTTACAAGGATGATATAGAGCTTGATGAAACGGAGGTGAAACAAGCAAAGAGATTGCTAGATAGTTGCTTTAAGCTATCTCCCTACAAAGGATTATGTGGTGTGTATGCTGTAGGTCCCACTGAAGAGGAAGAAGAAGAACCGTACATACCATGTGAGATATCAGGGAAGAAATTTCCTAAAGCCTTGTGTGACTTTGGTTCCTATGTCAGCTTGATGACTTACGAAGCATTCATGAGCATGCCTTATAAAACTCAACAGCGGCTGATGGGGATTGAACTTGAGCTCGTCATGGCAAATGGAGGGAAGACCAAGCCACTAGGAGTGATCAAGAATGTTGAAATTGAGATCAGCTCGAAAACAATATCGGTGAATTTCTTTGTTTTAGACAATAAAGAAATTGGGGTTGAAGATATCATTCTGGGAAGGCCATTCCGAAAGTTGCCTAGAGGAAGGGGGGGGGGGTTAATAGGCAATCTAAAAAATAATCCTGAAAAGCACTAAAGCTTTATCAAATAACCAGAACTAACAGAACTTCCGTCAGAGAATGACGGAAGATGGAACTTCCGTCAGAGAATGACGGAACTTCCGTCGCCATGGAAGTTCTGTCAAGTGACAGAACTTCTCACTAACCTTCTCTAAGCAATGAACTTAATGCGGATAACAAAGAGGAGGAGATACTAACTTGATGGAAGTGAAGCTACAATAATAAAATCTAGAGTACTTGATTGAATAGCTAGCAACACAAATAACAAGTGATACAAGTACAATAGTATGAAAGAAATGAGCAAGCACAACTATAAAAGTGGGAATGTAAAGAGAGACACAAGAATTAACCCGAGGTTCAGCAACCACACTAAGTAATTCCTACGTCCTCGTTGAGGAGCCATACAAAGTGGTCGGGTCTCTTTCAACCCTTTTCCCCACCAAGCAATCACAAAGATCGTGCTCGGATTTCTTTCTCCACTTGATTCTTTTCCTCCGAAGGCAAATCACACATTCACAAATATCCCCGACTCACCACACAAAGTTGGGAGCTCAAGGGCGACGTCTAGCCGTCTAGGAGACCAAGTCTCCAAGAGTAACAAGCAAATCAAATCTTGATGGGGAGGGAAAGATATGCTCAAGCTTTTGAGTGGATGGATTCAATATTTTTGTGGTTGGATCTCCCTCACTTGGATTTGAATCTCAAGAACAAGCCTAGGAGTTAGAGGGGAGAGATCTAGCTGAAGAGTGAGTGAAATGTCAAGGAATCCAACCCTTCCCACGGGGAAGGGTGAGCTATAAATATGGGTTCTTCAAAAACTAGCCGCTACACTATTTTTCTGGGTCTGATGGAACTTTCGTGGTTACCCACGAAACTTCCGTTATTTCAAAATTAGCCGTTGCACGAGCCTGGGATTGAAGCTAGATGCTGTGACGGAACTTCCATCAAGGGGTGATGGAACTTCCGACACTCTCGGTTTGACAAGGAATGAGCTCACAAAACTTCAGTGAGAGCCACGGAGATTCTGGTGATGGAACTTCCGTCAAGGGGTGACGGAACTTCCATCACTCTCGGGAAGGCAGCAAGCAGGAACCCGACACTGACGGAACTTCCGTCAGGAGGTGACAAAACTTCTGTCACCCTCGAAAAGATAGAAAGTGGGAACCCGACGCTGACGGAACTTCCATGAGAGGGCTCATGGAACTTCCGTCACTCTCTGTTTGGCTAAGAAAAAGACTGGTTCTAAGGTTTTGTTGGCTATACTTCTCACAAAACTTTTTGGAGGCTTGAGCATACACATTTTCCATCTTAGCAAGTTTGTTTTACCCCCCTTTATAGTTTGGCATACCTATGACTCAAAATAAATTAAAGAACTAATCATTGAAGTGCTTTCAAGTCCATATCCTTTCCTTTTTTTTTGGAAGTAAGCAACAACTTGCAAATGTGGGATTATACAATAATTTTGATTATCTACACATTTACTTCATAAACAAGTTATCACAATTTTAATCTTTCATCATTGTACACCAAAACCCACTAGGGGATCCTAGATGCATCTTCAATCTCTCCCTTTTTAGTGATTGATGACAATAGATTAAAAAGAATATACAGAAGATAATCAAAAGATACAAAGAGCAACATATAGCGGAACTCTCCCTAAAGATATGCAAGAATCACACAAACATGTGAGGGAGCTCCCCCTATATTTTGCAAAGAGTGGGGTGCCTAAAAGTGTACAAAAGTGAAGCAACGTGATAAAGCAATAAGCAAGCAACACAACCTGACACAATCATTCTACAAAACTAATAGAAACAAGAACCACACATAACATAAGAACAATAGAGTTATTACAATAAGGTTCACAAATAGTTTTCACACACAAAGCAAATAGAAGGGATAACTAGTCCATAGGTTCATCACTATCCTATTACAAGCAAACCACTGAAACAAATATCCTTTTCATCTCATCTCTCCCCCTATGGCATCAATGCACCAAAAAGAAAGAAAGGAGAAGGAGATAAGAGAAAGGTATCACTCATCATCATCGGTGCTTGCATCACCACCTTCTTCTTCCTCTTCGTCACCTTCTTCTTCTTCTTCGCCTTCTTCTTCTTCGTCGCCTTCTTCTTCTTGGTCACCTGCTTCTTCTTGGGCTGGAGGAGGAGCGAGTTGAGGAGCAATATCATCCCAATCATAGCCGGCAAGTGGATCCTCAAAGACCGGTGGCTCACCATCGGGCTCACACTCGGAGCCATCCGGAGACACCTCATGGCCTTGAGCTCTTTGGTCTTTCTTGTAGCGCTGCACTTGCTTCTTAATGCGCCTCTTGTTCTCCCAATTTTCCTGAGCATTGAAGTAACAAGCATTCAAGATGCTCTTGAGCATAGAGGCAATGGGAGATGATGGACGGCGGCGTGGGGCTTCGGATGGAGGAGCGGACGAAGATGCACGAGGTGGTGCTGCCTCTACCCGAGCTGCCTTTTCTGTTGCTAACTCCCTCGGGATAGTCTCACGACGAGGGTGAGTGAGCCTTGGCACACGAGGTCTCAAGGATGATGCTTGCATTCCTTCTCAAATACCAAGCCAGTCTCAGACTCTATCATCCTTATAAGATATGGGGCAAAAGGAAGCACCTTCCTTGTATCCAGAGAGGCAGAGTAGATCTCCTGAACAATGAAATCCATCACACTAAAGTCTGCAGCTCCATCTCTAAACCTAGCAAGAATGTTCCTGGAGTGCTCAACAAGTGAAGTGGCATACCCACCCTTTGGAGCAATAGTCACCCTGAGCATCCTGTTGAGGGTGAAGTAGAAGTTGTGCATCCCATGAGTGGTTCCCAGATATTTTGGTTGAAGGTCCTCATACATGAATTTCAACTCGGAATCCTTCAACACTGACTCACATGAGAGTTGGTCCCTGGCAGCATCATCATCATCCTAAAAAAAAAAAAGTGGCCAGGCGAGAGGGGGACACCACATACTGCACACCCTGTGTCATCCAATGAACATAGCCTATGCCATCAATGTACATAGTGGAGTAGAACTGACATATCACCTCCTCATTCCAATCATAGTTGAACTCCATGAGATCATATACATGTCTGGCCTTGCAAGCTCCTACAATCTCATTGAAGGTGGACTCATCCTTGTCCTCCATGTACTTCCAATCAATCCACTGATGAGTGGCCAACCGGTTCTTCCTGTTCATGTCAATGAGCATGGACATGTAGTAGTCCTGGTGAAACCAAGTAAGAAACCGGGGGTCACTTGCTTCTTGATCAGTCACAAGATACTGATTTTGCCTCCTTGTTGCATTCAGTCCCTCTGCATCCTTCTTGTAGTCCTTGAAGTCATGATGAGGTAGATAGACGGGAGCATGGACACGAAGGTCCCTCACAATGTTCAAGGGCTCATTGCTCTTGGACTTGCCCTTGCGAGGTTTGGGGTTGGTCTCTTTGGCTGGCTTCTTCCCTTTATCGACTTTCTTCCCTTTATCAAGTGCCCTTCTAGGAGGAAGAGTCCCTCCTTGACCAACTAAAACTGTTTGAGCACCTTGACTGCTTCCCTATCCCTGCCTTCTAGAAACCACCACTTTTCTTCTCTTGGCTAGGGGCACTAGATCCTCTTGGGAGGAGGAGGACTTAGCCGGTGCAGCTTGTTGTTCCTCTTCACTTGATTCCTCATGAATGGATGGATCATTGGAGGCAATCTTGGTGCGGGCCATGTTCACACACCTAAGAAGCAAGAAATAAGGAACAGAGACCTTTTAGGAATGAGTCACAAGTAAGAATGAAGAAGTAGGGAAGATTCAAGGCACTAAATTGCAGGTGACGGAAGTTTCCACGAAACTTCCGTCATTTGCAGTTTGCCCTAAAACTTGCCCTAACTCCTAAATCCTATCGCAAGAGTCAAAAAGCTACTAAGAGAAGATAGACTAACCATGGAGTGACTATTCTATCTCAGCCAAAGTGAAATTAGAGAGCACTTTGACCATTTGACCTAAAGACCAAGATCTAGGGGTCAAATCTCATACCTAGGGCAATGGAGAGGAGAAAGTTGATGGAGATCGCGAAACTTCCGTGGGGAAGGAGTTGAATCTCCACCAAATCCAAGGGAATCACTGGTTGAACCTCCAAATCGCCACAAATTGCCACTTAGGGTTTGAGGAGAAGAGAGAGAAAGAGAAAAGAGAGAATGACCGGTTGGAGGAGGAAGAGAGAGGGGCTCGGGCGACTTAACCAGGGACTGACAGAAGTTCCGTTGATGGGCGATGGAAGTTCCGTCAGTCTCGGGTTGAGATGCGCACGCAAGAGGGAGTCACGGAAGTCCTCATAGAACTTCCACGGATGACGGAAGTTCCGTGAATGGGTCATAGAAGTTCCGTCGTTCTCGGTTGAGCCCAAAAGGATTGGAACCAGAGAAAAGATTCTTTATTTGAAGACCTTGAGGGTGACGGAAGTTCCGTCAATGGGTGACGGAAGTTCCGTCATTCTCTGGAAAATAGGCAAGGACTGCTACAAGATTGAACTTATGGACAAGTTGCATAAGGAGTATAAGGCTTGTTTCAACTTGTGAATAGCAACAATTCAACAATCAAAACTATATTCACAAGTATCGACAATATGATCTAATGATCAAAGAATTTTGTTTGAAATCAAAGACAATATGAAATTTGGAAAGATTATGCTTTCAAGACATTTTGCATGATCAATACAGCAATCAAAGCACAGGATTCTACTCCAAGTTGGATGAGTCAAGAATATTTAGTTCACTCCTAAGTTCACAAAACCGCTTCTTATCTAGGGGTTTCGTAAATATATCGGCTAGTTGTTTGTTAGTTCTAACATAGCTAATATCAATATCCCCCTTTATAGAATGATCTCTCAAGAAGTGGTGCCGGATATTTATATGCTTGGTTCTATTGTGATCAATGGGGTTATATGCAATCATGATGGCACTCTCATTGTCACATAGGAGTGGAACTTTGATCATAGTGTATCCAAAGTCCTTTAGAGTTTGTCGCATCCAAAGTAGTTGTGCACAACAACTTCTGGCTGCAACATACTCTGCTTCGGCCATGGATAGGGCAACGGATTTTGTTTCTTGGAGGACCATGACACAAGGGACCTACCCAAGAATTGGCACGTCCTGGAGGTACTTTTCCTATCCACTTTGCATCCGGTGTAGTCGGCATCGGAATAACCAAGTAACTTGAACTTGGAGCCCTTGGGATACCACAATCCTAAGTTTGGGGTGTGAACTAAATATCTTAAGATTCTTTTTACCGCCACAAGGTGACTTTCCTTCGGAGCACTTTGAAATCTTGCACACACTAAGCATGATATCGGGCCTAGATGCACAAAGATAAAGTAAGGAGCCAATCATGGAGTGATATACCTTTTGATCCACGGGTTTACCGTTTACATCTAGCCCAAGGTGTCCATTTGTCTTCATGGGAGTCTTGTTAGGCTTAGGATTCTCCATGTCAAACTTCTTGAGTATGTATTGAGTGTACTTGGTTTGACTTATGAATGTTCCCTCTTCAAGTTGCTTGACTTGAAAACCTAGAAAGAACTCCAACTCCCCCATCATGGACATCTCAAATTTCCTAGTCATAATCTTGGCAAACTCATCACAAAAAGATTGATTAGTAGAAGAAAATATAATGTCATCGACATATATTTGTCACACAAATAAATCATTATCAATTTTTCTTGTGAAGAGAGTAGGATCAGCCCTGCCAATTGTGAAGCCTTTGTCGATCAAGTATCCCTTGAGGTGTTCATACCAAGCTCTAGGAGCTTGCTTGAGGCCGTAGAGAGCTTTGTCAAGATTGTACACATGGTTTGGTTTCTTTGGGTCTTCAAACCCCGGAGGTTGTTGTACATACACCTCTTCTTGAATGGGCCCATTAAGAAATGCACTTTTCACATCCATTTGAAAAAGCTTAAAGCCATGGTGAGTAGCATAGGCAAGTAAAATACGAATTGGCTCAAG
This sequence comes from Eleusine coracana subsp. coracana, assembly GCA_032690845.1. Lineage (NCBI taxonomy): Eukaryota > Viridiplantae > Streptophyta > Magnoliopsida > Poales > Poaceae > Eleusine > Eleusine coracana. The sequence continues at coordinate 14,657,982 of CM064424.1, forward strand.
CCTAGCTACGGGTGCATAAGTTTCACCAAAGTCCCAACCTTCTACTTGTGAGTAGCCTTTTGCAACAAGTCTTGCCTTGTTTCTCACCACCACACCATGCTCATCTTGCTTGTTACGGAAGACCCATTTTGTGCCAACAACATTTTACTTGGGTTTCTCCACTAATGACCACACCTTGTTTCTTTCAAAGTTGTTCAACTCTTCTTGCATAGCCATCACCCAATCCGAGTCTTGAAGGGCTTGTTCCACCCTAAGAGGTTCCATAGAGCAAACAAACGAGTAATGATGACAAAATGTAGCCAGTCGGGATCTAGTAGTTACCCCTTTTTGGATGTCTCCAAGAATGTTATCAACGGTGTGATCCTTTTGAATGCTTTGTCATACTCGTGGATGAATTGGCCTAGATGTATCTTCTTCTTCTTGATTGATATCATCTTGAGTGTCTCTATCCCCACCATCTTGAGCTTGATCTTGGTTGTTACCTTGACCATGATCGTTACCATGATGTTGGTCTCTCCCTTGATCTTGTTCATCATATGGCTCTTGTGGAGATGGATCATCTTGTCTTGAAGAATATGGTTCATTTTAACTTGAGTTTGGGTCTTGTGGTCTTATCTCTCCTATTACCATATTCCTTATTGCATCACAAGGAGCTTCATCGCCTACATCACTTGGATTAACTTGCTCTACTTTAGAGCCATTAGATTCATCAAATTGCACATCCCGGGTGATTTCAACAACACCGGTGTCTTTGTTAAAGACTCAATATGCATAACCGTTAGTTCCATATCCAAGGAGAAAACCTTCATGTGTCTTAGGAGCAAACTTAGAGGATTTAGGTTTCTTGATAAGAATAAAACATTTGCTCCCAAAGACACGAAAGTATGAAACATTTGGAAGGTTATCGGTGAGAAGCTCATACGGTGTTTTCTTCAAGATCTTGTGAAGATATAATCTATTTGATGCATGGCATGCGGTGTTGATGGCTTTGGCCCAAAAGGTGTCCGGTGTCTTGTACTCATCAAGCATTGTTCTTGGCATCTCTATGAGGGTGCGGTTCTTCCTTTCGGCTACCCCATTTTGTTGTGGAGTGTATCGAGCTGAGAATTCATGCTTGATGCCTTCTTCATCAAGATATTCTTCAACTTGTGTGTTTTTGAACTCGGTTCCACTGTCACTCCTTATTTTCTTGATCTTCACTTCATACTCATTTTGGGCTCTCCTCAAGAACTTCTTTAGGATACCTTGTGTTTCACTTTTGTCCTTCAAAAAGAATACCCAAGTGGAACGAGAATAATCATCAACAATTACAAGGCCATATTTGTTATCGTCAATGCTTATGTAGGTGATGGGTCCAAATAGGTCCATGTGAAGCATTTCCAATGGTCTTGTCGTTGTCATCATTGTCTTGGATGGATGTGTTGCTCCTACTTGCTTTCCGTCTTGACATGCGCTATATATTTTGTCCTTCTCAAAAGCAACATCCTTTAGTCCAACGATGTGGCCACCTTTAAGGAGTTTGGAAAGATTTCTCATCCCAACATAAGCTAGCTGGCGGTGCCATAGCCAACCCAAGGTGGTTTTAGCTACCAAACAAGTATTTAGATTAGATCCTTCTTTGTTGGTAAAATCAACAAGATAAATCTTGTCCTCTAAATACCCTTTGAAGGCTATTGAGGAATCTTTCTTCCTAAAGACGGTCACACCATCATCATCAAAGAGACAACTATATCCCATTTCACAAAGTTGTGAGACGGACATCAAGTTGTACCCTAGACCATTCACAAGATAAACATTACTAATTGAAAGGTCATGGGTGATGTCAATCCGTCCACGACCAATTACCTTTCCTTTGTTGTCATTTCCAAATGATATGCCTCAACATGGTAGATTGTCATCATCAAGTGTGGAGAACATTGATCTCTCTCCAGTAATATGATTTGAGCACCCACTATCAAGCACCCATATTGCACCACCGGAGGAGTATTCCTACAAAGGTAATCAAGCACGTGTTTTAGGCACCCAAGTTGGTTTGGGTCCCTTAACACTAGTTACAAGAGCTTTGGGCACCCACACACAAGGTTTCCACCTCGCATCATGTGGCCCAACAAACTTGGCAACTACTCTACCATAAGCATTACGGGTTAGCACATAAGAGGCATCAAAATCATCAAAGGATATGGTAGAGTTCTTGGTGCTCTTGTTGACTTGAGAAGCATTCTTGGGCTTGATAGTATTCTCTTGTGCCACTCGCTTTCCCTTGTTCTCGTGCACAAAGCTGATTCCTTTGTTGTGCCTTCTTTTGGGTACATTCTTGTTGTACCCTAATCCTCTCTTATCATGAGAGGCTCTTGGCTCACCAACTAATTTTGTTGTGGTCTCCATTTGAGCTTTCTTCTTGAGCTCATTGATTTGGTTGGTTAACTTTTCAATGATTGCATCTTGCTTGGCAATCATATCATCATCAATGTTGTGGAACCTTCCACAACCCTTGCTTGTTGAGGCTTGAGAGGATTCAAGCTTTTTCAACAATGAGCGAGAGCTTGCCTTGAGATCTTCAATGGCCTTCATTAAGGCCTTGTTCTCCTCTTGCAAGGAGTTGCACCTTTCTTGATACTTATTGGTCATTGAGGTGCATGATTCACTTGTCTCATTGACCTTTGTAATGTCCTTGGTTAAGGTATTACTCTTGTCCTTCTCTTGCTCAAGTTGCTTGGTGAGCTCAAGGTTCTTGCTTCTTTCTTCATCAAGCAACTCTTCTTGTCTATCAATGATTCTTTCTTGATTGTCCAACTCCCCTTGTAGCTTATCTAGCATTTTCACCATTTCATGCATAGAGGGGACCAAGTCCTCCTCTTCATCACAACAATAAGAAGGAATGAAATCGGTGTGAGGAGCTACCTTGCTTTCCTTGGCCATGAAGCATCGGGGGGCATCATCCTCATCATCGGTGAGATTGTTGAAGAGTGACTTCTTGGCCGGTGGGAGACCAATGGCAATATTGGCGATGCCGCACTCGTCATCTTCATCTTCATCATCGGAGATGTACTCTTAACCAATGTGAGCTTGACCCTTGTTGTATGGCTTCTTGTAGGGCTTTGTCTTGTTGTACTTTTCACTCTTCTTGCCCTTGCTATTTAGCTTTGGACACTCGACAATCATGTGTCCTTGTTCATGACACTCATAGCATCTTCTACTTGTTCTTCTAGCTTTTGCCTTGTCAAAGCTTCTTTCGGTGAAGCCATTCTTGATCATGTACTTGCCAAACTTTTTGACAAATAAGGCAAATTCTTTGCTGTCTTCTTCCTCATCATCATTCTCTTCATCATCATCATCATTGTCATCTTTAGTTTTCTTGGCTTTGAGCGCCAAGTCCTTCTTGTTTGTGCTCTCATCTCCTATGAGCACATTCACTCTCTTGCCCTCATCATCACGACTTTTATGGGCATTTATTCTTCCAATAACTTCATCCGTTGTGAAGCTCTCAAAACCATCCTTCTCTTCAATGATGGTGCAAAGTGTGGGATTCCACATTCTAAGAGCCATGAGGAGTTTATAGTTGACTTCCTCATCTTTGATGTTGTCCCCATAAGATCTTCTTTCATTTACAATGTCCATGAGCCTATCATGAGTTTGTTGAGGCTCTTCTCCCTTATTCATCACAAAGAAGTTGAATTGATTCTTGAGAAGAAGTCTTGACTTTTTCACAACATCTACTCCTTCATGAGCACATATGAGTTTCTTCCACATTTTCCGGGCATTCTCAATTTCGGTAACTCTTGAATATTCCTTAGGATTCAAGGAAGAGAGAATGGCGGACACCGCTTGAGCATTGTGATGCATGTTGAGTTGATCCATAGTTGTAGGATTGTCCTTGTCTTCCAAGGTGTATCCTTTCTACACAATTTCCCAAATTGGTGGACCAATTGACATGAGATACATCTGCATGCGATGCTTGTACCAACTACAATCATTGCCTTCAAAGTAAGGCAATCTTCCACTTCCACTACCATGGATATTTGCCACATTGGCATAGTTGAAGGGGATGGATGTGTACAACTCACTTCCCTTGCTTGCCGAGGCAATATCTTGAGGCTTGTCACCTTCTCCTGGCTTTGACATCTTTTAATCTTCAAGCTTTCAAGCCTTGTAGAAGATTCTGGCTCTGATATCAATTGAAAGTTGCCTAGAGGGGGGTGAATAGGCAATCTAAAAAATAATCCTGAAAAAGTACTAAAGCTTCATCAAATAACTAGAACTGATGGAACTTCCATCAGAGAATGACAGAACTTCCGTCGCCACGTAAGCTCTGTCAAGTGACAGAACTTCTCACTAACCTTCTCTAAGCAATGAACTTAATGCGGATAACAAAGAGGAGGAGATACTAACTTGACAGAAGTGAAGCTACAGTAATAAAAATCTAGAGTACTTGATTGAATAGCTAGCAACACAAATAACAAGTGATACAAGTACAATAGTATGAAAGAAATGAGCAAGCACAACTATAAAAGCGGGAATGTAAAGAGAGACACAAGAATTAACCTGAGGTTCGGCAACCATACTAAGTAGTTCCTACGTTCTCGTTGAGGAGCCACACAAAGTGGCCGGGTCTCTCTCAACCCTTTTTCTCGCAAAGCAATCACAAAGATCCTGCTCGAATTTTTTCTCCACTTGATTCTTTTCCTCTGGAGGCGAATCACACCTTCACAAACATCCCTGACTCACCACATGAAGTTGGAAGCTCAAGGGCGACGCCTAGCCATCTAGGAGACCAAGTCTCCAAGAGTAACAAGCAAATCAAATCTTGATGGGGAGGGAAAGATGTCTTTAAGCTTTTGAGTGGATGGATTCAATAATTTTGTGGTTGGATCTCTCTCACTTGGATTTGAATCTCAAGAACAAGCCTAGGAGTGAGAGGGGAGAGCTCTAGCTGAAGAGTGAGTGAAATGGCAAGGAATTCAACCCTTCCCACGGGGGAAGGGGTGAGCTATAAATAGGGGTTCTTCAAAAACTAGCCTTTGCATTGTTTTTCTGGGTCTGATGGAACTTCCGTGGTTACCCACGGAACTTCCGTCATTTCAAAATTAGTCGTTGCACGAGCCTGGGATAGAAGCCAGATGCTGTGACGGGACTTCCATCAAGGGGTGATGGAACTTACGTCACTCTCGGTTTGACAAGGAATGAGCTCACAGAACTTCTGTGAGAGCTACAGAGATTCTGGTGACAGAACTTCCGTCACTCTCGGGAAGGTAGCAAGCAGGAACCCGACGCTAACGGAACTTCCGTCACCCTTCGGAAGACAGAAAGTGGGAACCCGACACTGACGGAACTTCCATGACAGGACTCACGGAACTTCCGTCACTCTCTGTTTGGCTCAGAAAAAGACTAGTTCTAAGGATTTGTTGGCTATCTTCTCACAAAATTTTTTGGAGGCTTGAGGATACACATTTCCCATCTTAGCAAGTTTGTTTTACCCCCTTTATAGTTCAGAATACCTATGACTCAAAATAAATTAAACAACTAATAATTAAAGTGCTTTCGAGTCCATATCATTTCCTTTCTTTTTTTTGGAAGTAAGCAACAACTTGCAAATGTGGGATTATACAATACTTTTGATTATTTGCACATTTACTTCATAAACAAGTTAGCACAATTTTAATCTTTTGTCATCGTACACCAAAACCCACTAGGGGATCCTAGATGCATCTTCACATTCTTAAGATTAATACAAGCTATTCTGGATGCTAGGAAAGGTCAAATTACGCTACACCTAGGAGAGGAAGAAGTGCAATTTCAATTTAATGATCCGTTTCATCAAGACCCTTCTTACTATCAAGAATTCTGCCCAGAGGAAGACGAGAAGATAGGGATGGATATGGGAGACCCATTGGACCACATCCTACACGGAACTGACAAGCATACTGTTAGCGCCGATCGGCGTGATGCTTGCGCCGATCGGCTCAACCAGGAAAATCCCGCCAATTGGTGCGACGCTTGCGCTGATCGGCTCAACCAGGAAAATCCTGCCGATCGGCGCGATACTTGCGTCGATCGGCTCAAGCAGTGAAATCCTGATTTTGAACCTCTTGGGAAGCTAGATCCAGATAAAGCGCCAGAAGTGGAACAGAAGGAACTTCCAAAGGAGCTACACTATGAATATCTAGGGAAGAATAGAACATATCCAGTTATTGTGAACAATGCCCTAACGAAAGAAGAAACATAGAAGCTGCTTGATGTGCTCAAAAGGTATAAGAAAGCCATTGGTTATACATTGGATGACATCAAGGGAATCAGCCCCGCATTTTGCACCCACAAGGTTAACTTGGAGGAGAATGCCAAACCAGTGGTTGAAGGGATGCGAAGGTTAAAGAAATCAATGAAGCCAGTGGTTAAAAAGGAGATTTTGAAGCTGCTTAATGCAGGTATGATCTACCCTGTTGCTGATAGTGAATGGGTTAGTCCAGTATATTATGTGCCCAAGAAAGGAGGGTTGACAGTAGTGCCTAATGAGAACAATGAGTTGATCCATCAAAGAATTGTAACTGGATGGAGAATGTTCATAGATTACAGAAGTTTGAACAAGGTGACGAAGAAAGATCACTATCCTCTTCCGTTCATTGACGAGATGCTTGGAAGTTTAGCAAAGAATTCATACTTTTGTTATTTGGATGAATATAGTGGTTTCTTTCAAATACTGGTAAGACCAGAAGATCAGTAGAAAACTACTTTTACTTGCCCTTTTGGGACATATGCATATAAAAGGATGCCATTTAGTCTTTGCAACGCACCCGCCACATTTCAAAGATGCATGAATGCAATATTCATTGAATTCATAGAAGATATTATGGAGGTATTTATGGATGACTTCTCCATGCATAGTGCTGATTTTGATAGTTGTTTGGAGAATTTGGAGAAGGTTTTGAAAAGGTGTGTTGAATGCGACTTACTTCTTAATTGGGAGAAGTGTCACTTCATGGTAACAGAAGGGATAGTACTTGGTCATGTCATATCTAATAGAGGGATAGAAGTTGATAAAGCAAACATATCTACAGTTGAGAAATTACCTCCTCTTACTGATCTTACAACTTTGAGGAGTTTTCTTGGACATGTCAACTTCTATCATAGATTTGTTAAGAATTATTCGAAGATTGCTAAGCCCCTAACAGAATTGTTGAAGCAAGATACAGAATTTGTCATCAATGATGAAAGACTCTTTGCCTTCAGAAGATTGAGGGAAGCTCTATGCTCTGCACCCATTATGCAGCCACCTGATTGGAGTTTACCTTTTGAATTATGTGTGATGCAAGTGACTATACAGTGGGAGTTGTTCTTGAACAATGGAAGGTAAAGTACACGCTATTTATTATGCTAGCAAAAATTTGAATGAGGCGCAGATCAATTATACAACAACTAAGAAAGAGATGTTAGTTGTTATATTTGCTTTTGAGAAGTTTAGATCCTACATTCTAAATTCTAAGGTGATTGTATATACTGATCATGCTGTTATAAGATACTTGGTTTCAAAGAAGGAGTCTAAGCCTCGGTTAATGCGATGGGTATTGATGCTGCAAGAATTTGATTTGGAGATATGAGATAAGAAAGGAGTAGAAAATTCTATAGCAGATCATTTATATCATCTCGAATCGTCATCAACTGAGCCAATAAGAGATGAAATGCAACAAGAGCAGTTGTTTGCCGCATTTTATCGTAGAGAGAATTGGATGATGGATATTATCAAAGGTTTCAAGGGATAAACTGATCTGATGAACAAGAACATAAGGAAAAGAGTTAAGAGTGAAATGAGAAAATTTATATGGGCCGACCCATACTTGTATAGGTATTGCGAGGATGGAGCAGTACGGAGATGTGTACCCCGAGAAGAAAGAGCGAGCATTTTAGCAAAGTGTCATTCTTCGGATTATGGGGGACATTATGGGTACTTCAGAACATAGGCAAAGGTATGGGCAAGTGGATTCTATTGGCCTACTATGCATGAAGATGCAAAAAGGTATGTTGCAACATGTGCTCAATGTCAACGAATAGGGAATGTTAACAGTAGGAATGCAATGCCTCTTAAGTACAATCTTCAAGTCGACATCTTTGATGTTTGGGGTATGGATTTTATGGTACCCTTTATGAATTCTCATGATTTCGAGAACATATTGATCGATGTTGATTATGTCTTCAAGTGGGTCGAAGCAATGACATGCAAGGCCAACACTACAAGAGAATCAAGGAGTATACTTCAGGAGCAGATATTTCCTAGGTATGGAGTACCAAGGATAATAATTACAGATGGAAGATTCCATTTTACAGGAGGAGAATTTACTAGTTTTTAACTAAATCTGGAGTTAAACATAGAATTGGAACAGCCTACCATCCCCAGATGAATGGACAAGCAGAAACATTAAATAAGCAATTAAAGGGAATTCTGCAAAAAATTGTTACAAAGGAAGGAAAAGATTGGGCCACGAAGCTTAATGGAGCGTTATAGGCATATAGGACGGCATTCAAGACACCAATTGGTATGACACCATATCAATTCGTCTATGGGAAATCATGTCACCTACCGGTGGAATTGAAACATAAGGCTTATTGGGCTATAATGAAAATGAATTTGGATCTTGATGCCGTCGGAGTGAAAAGAAAGATGCAAATAAGCAAATTGGAAGAGATGCGATTGCGTGCATATGAAAATGCGGCCATACACAAAGAGAAGACAAAGAAGTGATACGATAAGAAGCTTTTGAAGAAGGAATTCAAGGAAGGAGATCGGGTGCTCCTATTTAATTCGTGATTTAGATTATTTGATAAAGGCAAACTGCAAAGCAAATGGGAGGGATCTTATCTTGTGAATATGGTGTTACCTTCGGAAGCTGTAATCATAATGGATGGCAAGAGAAACAAGTGCACGGTGAATGGACAACGTCTAAAGGTATATCTAGAACCTGACACATTTGAATTAAAATCTTTTGATGTGTATTTCACTACTTAGTGCCCCATGTGGTCGAGCTTAACGATGTAAAACAAAAGCTCTGTATGTATTTTGATTTCCGTGATTTTTCTATTTCTGATTTGGTAATTTAGTGTACTGCACCGATCAGCGTGATGGGGTCTTTTTGGTTTTTGAGCCGGTTTTGGACCTTGTCCTTTTAAGACTCGTTAAATTCCACGAATAAGAGATGGAGTCCTAATCCAGTTGGAGATCAAGGGATATAAATATGAGAGGACAGCAAACCCACGGATCAACTCACATTACATCATCACCAGAACAAAACCCTAAGAGCAGAAGCAATGGAAAGCGGCGCATCGGGCAGCAACCAAGCCGGCGCCGATGGGCACGACCCTTGCGCCGATCGGCTTGGCGGCAGATTTCCACAGTCCTCTGCAAATTGGTCCTGGGAAGAAGTCGATGAAGTGCTGACACCAACACCAGATGATCCTCTCGTCTGGTCAAACCTGCGGAAGAAATTCATGAAGAAAAGCAAAGCTGACGCGTGGAACACCGACACGGTGAAGATGGACAATGAACTTTGGCACATAATAAAGAGAGTATTGGTGCGCAAAGGAAAATTTTTAGCGCCTATTAAAGGTGAAGCTGTTTCTCAAAGGTATACCATGGAAAGTCTTCTTGATCTTGCTAAGCCCTTGTCATATGAGGATTTTCTATCTTTCGAAAGATCATTGACTGAGCAAGAGAAGGAAGAGCTAGATGAGGAGAGCTTTCCCACAATCCATAGGTGCCGACTTTATAGTGAACATGCAATTGCCACCAAGAATGAACTCAAGCTACGAAAGGAAGTTGAAGAAGCCATGTACGAGCGAGATGCGGAAAAGGATCTTCAAGCTAAAAGGGATGAATCCTTTCCTAGGGTTCTTACCGATTGGGAAGGTTTTTAAGAAAATAAGATTCGTAAGAATAGTTGTTTTATTGAGGGTTGCAAGTGTTTCTTTTGTGCTAAAGATCTTCAACGCAAGGTTGAACTCCAATTGGTGAAAGATCAAACTTTCATACCTAGAGATGTATTATATGATGATGGCTATCGCGAAGTTCCTCGAGGGAGGACGCCTAAAGAGATCAACAATGAGATTTTACAAAGGCAGCAGAATAAGGCGATCCGTGAGCGTAATCTAGAGCAGTTAGCTGAGTATATGAAGGAAGCTGCCAGCTGCGCCGATCGGCGTGACACTGAAGCCGATCGGTGCGACTTGAAGATGGCTGAATTTATTGATCTGATAGCTTTACCAAGTGAAGACGAAGAGGCTACTGCAAAAAAGTGTAAGACTATACCAGAGATTCGCAGATCTGCTAGACTATCGAGTAAGCCAATTCAAAAGTATTCTGAATGGGATAACAACTTAGATCAGTCATACTATTTGGAAACTTTGGAGAGTGGTGATCCTAGTGTGCCTGGAGATTTTACTGATGATTTTGATATGCGAAGAAGCTTTGGTAGTCCTAAGTTTGAAAATTGGGGAACACATGAAGAATACAGTAATGACAGGGCAGCAGGAACTTCAACAAGAGTTAATGATAATGCAGTGGAAGGTGGAGGAAGTGGCAATGGTGGAAGAACACCAACGCACCGATCAGCTCAGCCTTTGTGCCGATCGGCTCAGACGAGTTTGAACAGTGCCTCCCCTTACAGCATTGAAAATCATAACCTGCAATCGCCTGCTTGTTGTCCTGTCTGCCGAAGAATCATTGAGCACCTGTATCTAGATAGAGATCGTGCTTACAAACATCAAAGGGATGTGGATCGCAGAATCCTGGATACAATAGAGATGAACGAAGCGGATTACACTTTTATCATAAGAAATATAAGACGAATTTTCCGAGTCTTGAACAGGCATGGTCTGCATGATTAATGTGTTGAGTTTCTTCTCTTGCAATGAGGACATTGCAAATTTTGAGTGTGGGGGAAAGGCTTTGCCATTTGTCATAGTTTTTAAGTGTTTTTGAGTCTAGTTTCTTATTTGTTTTTCTTGTGAGTGTTTATTTAAATTTATGTGTGTGCTTAAGAGAGTCACGAGTCATGTTGAGAGTTGCTTCAAGGTCTTTTATGTAGTTTGAATTATTGCATTGTCTTTAATAAAGTTAGTGTCGATGTCACATTGAAAGTGCCCCATACTATTTATCTTGTCTTTTTGATGATCGATTGGTTGATTACTTGAATTAGTTGGTTACCACTTAACTTTTGAGCTTTGTATTTGTGAAAATTTCTTTTGACTCATCATGAGCTAAAGCAAAAGCAAGGTCTAAATATGCCTACATAGCCGAGTGAATGAGAGCAAGCTACACATTTGAACTAATTGGATTGTAAGTAACTTTGTCAACTTTTTGCTCATGATTTTGACCAAGTTAGAAAAGGATGATCTATTTGTTTATCTATGTATTTCTAGCCATTTTTATCCATTTAATTTCCTTGCTATCATGGAAACCATGCATCTTTGTTTCTCCCTCCTCCTTAATACAACCTATATTCTCAATAAAAGGGAATTTAAAAATTTTCTGTTGCTAATACAAGACAGAAATTACTAATTATATCGAGAATAGAAAAAGAGCAAAAGAAAAAGAAAACAAATATATAGACCGCACTGACCGGCACAGTGTTGCGCCGATCGGCGCTGTTGAAAAAAGAGAAAGAAAAAATATAAAGAGAAAATGTATTCCCTGAGAGGCAATAAGGTCATCGAAGAGAGCAGCTTTCTCATTATTTCTAATTATTTGCCATCGTTCTCATTGATCCAGTTTTCTTTCTTTTCTTTAGATCTTCTAGATTCCTCTTCTCCATTAAAATTCTTTTCCAAGAAAATTCTTTCTTAGTGGGCATGATTGAGCATATTATTGACATGGTTAATCTTATGATTTAATTTAGTTATATAGCCCTCTAAGATCTACATATAATCCTTGATTAGATAGGAGAGGGAAGAAAATACACTTGAGAGATCTAGAGAGGACCAAATGCTTGATGTTTGATGCTAAAGATGAGTCGAGGAGAACTAAAATTGTTTTTGAAAAGGTTTTATGGTAATTTGATTAAGTTCAAGTATGATGTGTCGATTGGTTAAAAGGAGATGAGAGAAAATCTTTGTGGAGGGATAACAAGTAAAAATGATGATTGAGATTGATTGCATGAGAGATGGTGTAAAGATTCTTGTTACATATTTGATTTTGTATTGCTCGAGGACTAGCAATGATTTGAGTGTGGGGGAACTATTGGTGGTTTCTAAATGCCTATTTTATCTACCAAAAAGGGATGTTTTGTGTCTTAAATTGGTGCTTAGGACTAACAATTAACCCCATATTTGTATATATTTGTAGTTGTTCTATTTTAGATGTAATCGTAGGAAACAGGTGTAAAACAGGGCAATTATGGATAAAGAACTAAAGAGTGATGAAGATGGGCCAGATGCGGAGCCGCGCCGATCGGCACGAAAGGAAAAGATGACGAAAACACGATCCAGTCCGAGAAAGACGAAGGCCCAACCCATTATGAGTTAGAGTCGGTGGAAGTTGACCTAATCCCGTCGGGTATAAAAGAAAGATAATTATCAAGAGCCAAGGAGGGACAGCAGAAAGACGGCAATCGTGAGAATAAGTTATTAGAACTAGGGTTCTAGGATATTGGCGGCGAAAGTTGGTTAACACCGACGAGATCCACCAGAAGGGAGGTCGCGCCGATCGGCGCGACGCTTGTGCCGATCGGCCCATGCGCATTCCAACGCTATTTCTCATCCCTCTGCTATGTCTAGCGGAAAGATGAGTGCGTAGTCTCATATTCTCTTCTCCGGTGCGGGGATCTGGTCATGTAACTCTTATACTTATTGATACTCTCCCGATGAATTTAGTCTATGTGATGAACTTAATTACACATCTATCTATCCTTTTCATTAGTGTATCGGCCAATACACTTTTGCCTATTACATAGTGCAAGAAACCAGTGGGGAGCTAATAGCCTCTGTAGTGACAGCCGGGGTTTACGAAACCACCATGTCTTGTAAAATATTAGAGTCCTTACTCGAGTTGATAAGAATAAGGTTGCATGCTAGTGAACCAATGCTAAGGAAAATCCTTCATTATCCTGTTACCTCTTCAATAATATTCACCCTCCACTCTCTCACTGTCATCATTCACACCAACCAATCCATTGCAATTTGTTAGTAACCCTTTAATAGTAATTGTTTCGCTCATTTCTTGTGGATTCGATAACCTTGGAATACTCTGAGGGGAAAAGAGCTACAACTGTACACCATCCTCTTATGGTATATAAGTGGGTGCATAATTACGACCAACAGTTATCTTTTCTCAAGATCACTTCTCTTTGTAAATACGAAAGGAAGATTTTGATCTTGAGAGAAACCTTTATTTTCAAATCAGCTTGTGAGAGAAAGGTGTATTCTTTATTAATCATAAACAAATACATAGAGCGGACCGTAAATTGGCCATGCTTATGTAGACCCCAGATGAAAATATCTCTCTTATTATTGAGTTGTATGTTGATGATTCTATCTACCGCATTTCCATTCTTCGAACTTGTCTCACACCAGAGCCCTCTGAAATGGAATTGAGGAGGTCATCACTTTATCCACCGTTTCATGTGGACGGAGAGCAATGTTATATAAAGTGAAATAAAGATCTTTGAACAGGCAATTTTCTATCCAAGTGTCTTCCTAAAATCTCATTTGAGTTCCATCTTTGACTTTGAAGGAACCACAAGCTAAGACCTGGTATTTTATTTTCATTAGACCTCTCCAAAAATGTGAGGTTTACTCTGTACTTGTGAAAGAGACTTTGTGCTTCCATATTTATTCCTAAGCAAAGATTTCCATAATCCATCTTCATTGAGTAAACCTAGCCATCCTTCACCATGTAACCGTTAAAGTTACCCTGTTTTTCATCGAAGCCGATAAAACCAGACTCTCCAGTTTGTAAAACCGGAGTATCCAGTTTTTGTAGACTCAGCAATAAGACGGGACTACGGGTTGCATGTTTGCGTGCTCTTGTTTAACTGTGTGTTTTAGCGTAACACTCGGGTTGCGAAGCGGAACATGTTGTGATGCAGTGATGGCACACACAAACACTTCACGCTGCATTTCCACCTAGAGCTGTTAACGGCGCATCCCGCATCGTAGTCTTATGAATTATGATAGGAGCGGCAGTTAAACAAGAGCTGCATTTGGCACGAAAAGGTGGCCACATGGGCGTGCAATCCTTGTGTGTCCGGTCGCTGCTGTCATGGGCACAGACGAATCTTCTCGCCGGCAGGCGCTGACAGGTGTTCTTCAACCTTAACGAAGCTCAATGTTCAACTGATCGAGAAGAGTCTTCCATCGGCCAAGGCCGACTTTACGATTTCAAACATGGCGGAATCTTCCTGATCTCAGAAAATACGTCTTCGTGCATGATTTTGTTGACGACATGACGCAGCTATGGCAAGTCGAGGACGGGTGGTAGCATTGTTTACAGGATAGGAGAGAGAGAGAGAGAGGCTTTCGGAGACTTCACGCTGTCGTTGTCCTGCAGAATTTCAATGGGCAGATACCCCTCCATAGCAGGGCAAACACGATCCCAAGCTCGTAGTCCTATCCAAATCCGAACCCCGTCCCGATCAACAGCAGCGAGGCCGATACTCTCCTGAATCTTGATCTTGGCATCGTACGCATCCTGAAAAAGGTTTGGGTCTGATTGGTTGCCTCCAGATCGAGGAACCAGGCCCTTGAGATGCAGCTGCGTCATGATTGGATGCCTGAACTAGGTCGTGGGACTGGCTCTAGCGATGCAAATACTGCTCTAGCGAAGTTTTGAGATCTTATATTAACATACTCTACTCATATGACACAGACGGTCATAAGGGAAAAAACATAATGGACTACAAAGATGAAGAGGAACACCGAGATCAGAAAGGGTATGATTTCTTAATCACGCATTCACTTGAGTACAAATAACATATATCTAGCTGTAGCTTCTCTTTGTTATTTTATGTTGAGAGACGTAATTAGTCTAGAAGGAAGGTGCTTTGACTCAAATAGTAAACTAGCAATAAAATATAGGTCCCTTTGTGAGTGGGCTGGTTCAAGAGCACCATATGAGCCTAATGTATCAAAAAAAGATGATAACAATGTATTAGAGTTTATATAAAATATTTTATAAGCTCGATTGAATATTTTGATGACAATGTTGTATATATTCTATGATGAGATATAAATATCTGTGATGAGATTGTAAATATCTGTGATAAAATGTTATAAATATTTATGATGAGATTTATAAATTTTTGTGTATGCAGAATGTGATTTCTGTATATTTGCTAAATTTTATTTTTTTTAAAAAGAAATAACAAGTAGCGGTTGTTGAAGATATCAACCACCGCTACTAATAGCCAATAATAGCGACGGTTGAAGATGTCAACCGTCGCTACTGATAGCTGACAATAGCGACGGTTGATATCTTCAATAGTCGCTACTAATATGTCTGTAGCGGCGGTTTGTATGGGCAACAGACCACCCGTCACTACAAATATATATTTGTAGCGGCATTTACGTAGCGGTGGGGTGACCTGTCCGCCGCTATAGGCCCTTTCCAACCGCCGCTATAGTACCTTTTTGTTGTTGTGTCTCCAGCCTGGCTCGCGTGGTGCAAAATTTTTGCTCGTTTCCAGCGAGCCTGGCTCGTGCGGTATACTCTGAAGCGCGTTGGAGATTGTGCGTGAGGAGAAAAAGTAAATCCAGGTAAGCTGAACAGAAAATCAAACAAATACTATATTCAGCCTGGCTCCTTCGATATGTCAACCAAACAAAAACACCTTGTATCCGGTGAGCCTAGGCACCGAGGGCCTATATCTAGCGTGCGAGCCAGGCTGTGCTGATATAAAAACCAATCACACCCTTTACCTGCCATATGATGAAATCTCATTGACACTGTCGCCGCGCGTGTCAAACACCCCCCCCCCCCCCCCCCCCCCCCTCGGAATAGTGCTCGCTTGTCGAGCCCTGCCGCACCGCGCGAACGGATGCTCATCTATTCTGCCAACTCCCCCATGTGCGCACAACTAGGCGTTACAGCCGTGGACTTGGATTGGATTGGATAGGTGGAGCAGGAGTAACTCTGAAGTTTCCATGCTCAGAATCTACCTTTTCATACCACTGTGCCATCTCTCGTCTAGGCAAAACACGGGACATCTCTAGAGAGAGAGAGGCAGAGGCCTGATGGTTAGGCGCCCGCGTTGGCTGCCCCAGGTCGAGGGTTTGATTCCCCATCCCGCACTTCACTGTTGTAGCGCGCGGTACTGTAGTGCACAGTATCCGCACTGTAGCTACGTCGTACTATAGCACGCATAGTGAAAAAAACCCTCACTCTCCCCAACTAAAATATAGATAAAGATTTTCTATATATAATTAGGGGAGGATTTGGAGATTTTCTCAAACTATGTAAAGAGCTTTTCATCTTAGTAAAATATCATCGGGAGGGCTTCTTCCTCTAGAAAGAGTGTGGAGACTGGAGACAAGAAAAGAAATGTGCAATTTGGCAACGTTGCCGAAGCTGCAGGTGTCATTCATCGTCGAGTTGACAGCCGCATCACAGGCCGATTAGTGCGCGCGGCGAGTCCCCCGGGACCGTGCCGTGCTCGCCTTTCCCTCTCTCTCTCTCTCGCCTCGGCTGTGCAGCGCACACGCGGGCGCAGCACGTGAAGACATATTTTGACGTGGGCGCGGCAGATCCTCCGTACCAACCAGAGCGACGTTGTGGTGGATCAACCAAACTAGCTGCGGCGGCGTAAAGCGTCGTCGTCGTCGCCAAACTTTTGGGAATTATATAACGTGCGCTCGGGGATCAATGTAAAAGTTGCGGAATCTTCATGACCTGGGCACCGGGGATGCTCAGGATGAGATGGGTTGATCGTTGTTTATCGCGTGATGCAGATTTGGCAAGCTAATGGCTGTTCAGAGTCAGACGCTTTGACTTGAGTAAACACAATCGTGCTATGTCTTGATTGTAACCCTGCTTAAAAATGGAAGCACGAGGGAGGTGAGATCTGCCTTAACGCCCTGCATCCTCTGCCCGACGAGCCTTGCATCCTGAGAAATCCTCTGTTTCTTTCCTGCTCTTTCTTTCCGTGACCTGCAAAAGTTCAAGTGTACACTTATTGTAATAATTGTTAAGTTGTGTAGGGCCTGGCAAAGGCGAAAAGACTCTTCCATTATCTTAAAAAAGTACGCACTTATTCCTGAACACTGCTTGTTTAGTCATCCTGAAAAATATTTAGGCCTCTTTTGAAACGGAGGAAGAGTATAAGAATTTTAGAGGATTCAAATCATGTAGTAAATTTTCATGTGCATGCCATTGGATCATAGGATTTGTTCCAACAAAATACTTTGAATTTTTTATGGAATGGATTCCTCCGTTGAAGATCTGGAGGGAAAAAGCATGAGCTCAAATCTTTTGAAAATTTCTTAAGAGACTTTCTCTCTTCAAATTTTCTATTTTTCATGTGTTGCATCCAAACGCTCAATAGAAAATTTTTATGTATTACAAATTCACGTAGGATAGTGACATATATTTTGCACACAGTGAAGGTAATATTTAAAAGATTAAAAGATTTGCTTCAACAAGAGAAAAGAGTGGAAGAAACATGTCCAAAGAATATTTGACCTACACAAGTTATACATATAGTATTTTTATCCTTATTATCTTAATTATGATAATGGAATATAGTTCCAAAAGTGTAAGAAATATGTCACAATAGACATCAAATGCCTAGCAAGCATTGATCTAATTAGGGAAAATGCTAGTGTTATATCGGATTACGAGTTGTTTAATGGTGAATGATATTTACTTCTAATTAACTACGGAAACTTATTTGATGATTTTTTTGTTATGACCATACATAATCGAGGATAGATGCTTCCTTGTTATATGATGGGAAATATGATGCATCCTATATTAAGAGTAATTAGAACAAGAATTATAAAGCTATGAACTGCTCTAATATAGAAAAATATTAATGAAATCCTAGATGTTCCAATGCTATCGTGTGTAGTTATTTAAGGACTATCTATGAGCTGCATATATCATTTCAGTGCACTCAAAATTTAATCTCAAATTTGAATCCATGAATTATGGCCACACCACAAAACAAAAGGATATATCATAATTTTTTTATTATTTTTACAGCTCTGGAGTATATGATTCGAAGCTTGAGCTACAAAAATTTCATGAAAAAAAGTGATATAAAGTATGATATCATCTACCAGCATACAACTTAAACTGTTCGAGGAAAATAGGTTAGTAAGGGAAAGGTCGGTGGGTAATCAACAAATGGCGGAACCAAATTCTATTGCTTAAGAAAAGTTAGCAGGGAGAGCTTATGTTTTTGTGTGTGTCCCTGTAGCTTTATGTTTTTGTTAACCAAATATAGCACCGGAAATACTAGTATTATAAACTCCTTTTACAAAGGCAACCATGATTCTTTTAGAAATATACAAATACGATATTTTTTACCAGTGCCTTCATTGGAGTCTATGTGAGGCCCAGAATCCCGGGCCCTAACTCCCTTGCAACTGGAAGACGTTCATCTCCTTTTTAATCAGTACCGATCGCCAGTCCTGTTAGCACGAAACGCCAAGGCGTTCTCTTGTAACAAGAGCGTGCGGGTAGCTGCGTGATCCACTGTCCCATGTGGCCATGTGCACCCGTGGACTTGCAGCTCAGGAACAGTATGTGAACGCACGCGCCAATATTTTACTTGTTGTATTTCCAACTTGACCTATAATCACGAGCGGTAGTTAAACAAATCAGCTGTTTGGCGCGAAAACGGGGGCGGGGGGGGGGGGGGGGGGGGGGGGGGCACATGGGCGCGTAATCCATGTCTGGTCGCTGGGCACGGACGAATCTTCTGGCCGGCAGCGGCAGGCGCTGACGGGTGTTCTTCAGGCTTAAACGGAGCTCAGCGTACCGAACCGAACGAGCAGACACTGTTTGCTTCCATTGACCGCCGGCCGGGGCAGACTTTTCGGACCTATGCATGCAGAAAAACGGCGGAATTAGCCTTATGAGACCATACGCTCTCGTGCACGACGCAGCTTTTTGGCAAGCCAAGGGGAGACATGACCCTCGTCGTCCTCGTGTGCTGGTAGTGTTGTTTACGGGAGAGAGGCTTTGACTTCACGATTCGCAGTCGATTTGCTTCGCCATTTGCCGCTGCTGATTGTTAATAAACCTAAGCTAACATGGCGTCGTTTATCGTGCAAAAGTTTGGCGGGTAGCTACCCTCGACAGCAGCAGGCAATCACACACGATCCCAGGGCTTCAATCCTATCGCACTCCGTCCCGATTAACAACAAACAGCCCGATACGCTCCGAATCTTGGCATCGTTGCCTGAAAAGGGTTATTATTCCCCGATGGTGTTCGTGGCCATGTCACCTACCGTATCCTAAATCCCCTGGACAAATGACCTGTTCCGGTATTCCTTAATCGACGGGCCGCGTCAGACCCCGAAAAGTGATCGCTTGTCGAGCCAGCGCCGCGCGCACGGGCACGGATGTTCATCTGCTCAGCCAACCTCCCTCCCATGTGCGCCACCAGCTCCCGGCGGCTGTGGAGCACGAGCCATTTGAGGTTTTCACTCTCAGATTCAAAAGAAATGCACTGCCACTCGGCCGTTTGGCCAAGACACGGGACTTCTCTGGAGAGAACAAAAGAAATGCACAATTTGCCAACTTTCGGTCGTACCCCTGCTTAAAAATAGATGCCCGGAAGCTGCAGGTGTCATCGCCGAGTTGACAGCCGCATCACAGGGCGATCAGTGCGCGCGGCGAATTCCTCGGGGCCGTGCCGTGCGCGCCGTTCCCTCCTCACTCGCCTCGGCTCACGGCGAGACTCTGTGCGGCACATGCGCGACGTGCGGCGCGTGATGATATCTTACCACGTCGTGGTCTCGTGGGCTGACGAACCAACCGCGGCGGCGTGAAGCGTCGTCTCGTCGTCGCCAAACTTTTGGGAGTTAATGTGCGCTCGTCTCGTGGATCCATGTAAAAAAGTTGGGGAATCTTCCTGAGCTAACCACCGGGGATGATCTGGATTAGAATGGGTTAACCATTGTTAATGGCTTGATGCAGATTTGGCAAGCTCACGACCACATCCTGTCCGGAGGAAGGTGCTTTGACTTGAGTATGCAGCCCAGTTGGATTAAGCAAACTGTTTGACTAGTACCTTGCCTGATAATTTTCTCTACCATTTGCGGCTGTACTCCTATGTTGGTTGATAATGGTGCCACTCCTTGGTCGTAAGCCTGTTTAAAAATGGATGCACGGGGGAGGGGAGGTGAGGTCTGCTTCCTCCTCTGATGCAGAGCTCTGCCTCCTCTGCCCCCCGGCGAGCTCTGCCTCCTGAATCCTCTGCTTCCTTCCTGCTCTTTCTGCGACCTGCAAAAGTTCAGGTGCGCACTTATTCCTGAATCAACACTGTTTGTTTGACCATCATGCGAATGTTTACTTCTCTGTCTGAATTGAGATTCTGGTCGTCTGTTTTCCTTTTCATCGTAACTCCAACTCTCGTGCGAGTTCGAACTTTGAAGCAGTAACACCACTTGTCTTTCACCTCTATACTGCATTTCAATTTTTTTTTGTCAGGTGGAAGGTAAACATCATAATCTAATTAGTCAAAGCAATTGACAATAAAGTTAAGAGATTTGTTTTTTTTCTTTGATATGGTATCTTCAAGGAGCATTATTGCATTAACAAGAGTGCAGGAGTTGGACGATCCTATAATGCTGCATCCATTTGGCAACATGTCCAAGTAATCGCGGCTAGTTCCTTCCAGAACAAATCCACACATATCATATTGCCACAAGTTGATAATAATGTACGTGATGATCCGAGCTAACGATGCCAGATTACACCTGCTAATGTATGGGCTGGATTCGCCTCTTTTGACATGTCCTTGCAAAGAAGCATTGCGTTTGCGTAAGCCAAACCGAGCTTCACTTTCCCTTTATAATGAGTGGTTAGCATCTGAGTAACATACTACGCAGTCCAGCTAAAAGTTGTGCACGGTTGCCAGCGTGTGAACGCAGGTGCCTGTGGTAGGAAGAACAATCCACAATCAACAAAGTGGATCGTGTTCCGTGATGCGAGGGTCCGAAAAGTTGAGAGCCCATTAGTTGAAAGACCTGTACCGAAACGTAGTGGCCGGGGATTATCTTATCTGGAGGATCGGAAAGCACGACGATGCTAGACTAATCCAGGCCACTAGTTATACCTCTTCACTCAAATCACATGCGTGCCTTTTTACTATTCCGCTTGCGAGTTGCCAAGAACAGTTCAGAGAAGGGATGCATGGTTGCTTGGATGTGATTGCGGTAGAAATGACGGCAACCACAAGGCAAGATTCAGGCTCTCTCCATAACACAAAAAAATTGGACGACAAATGCGAAATATAAGAATTTCAATACATTATTTTTTATTGGTGCAATAAGTTTTCAAAAAATAGAGAAAATTTTTCCAAATACTTTATCGTGTACCAAGACTGACCGGCCCAACCCAACCCAGCCAGAAGACGACGGTTCGGACGAGTTTACAACCGCGTCGTCGGGGGATTAGCCACCATAATAAGAACCGCTCGATTAGAATGAAACAGACAGGCATTGGAAGCGGAGGCCGGAGAGAACAAGGCGAGAGCGCCCAGGAACTGTCCAAGAGCACCAATCCCATTCGCTTTGTCCCCTCGGAAGTGAAGAAGTACCTCGCTCTCCGCGGAGGCTCGGGGCTCGCCGCCCACCCTGATCCTATCGCTGTTGTGGTCGGGGGCATGGCGCGGAGCGGCCGGAGTCGAGCGCCGGCTGCGGCGGCCGGAGGAGGAGCCGTGAAACCTCTCCCGTCATGAGGAAGGTGATGTGCCTCGCAATTTGTTTCCGATGTGTTCCTAGGGGCGTCTTCTCGCCTGTTTAGTGAACGAATGGCACAGTAGGGATTTGCTTTTGTTACCCCGGCGTTCGTCCTTCTCCGTCGATTATCTTCCAGTGATTAGAGCAGTTCGAACTTCGAATTGTTTTGAAACAGTACCGTTCATACGATTCACGTCTGAATACGGATAGGGTGAAATGCTCAATTTGTTTTTTTTTTATGTCTCGCCCTGTATTATTTATGCACTTCTTTTTTTGGAACCATGTTTTATGGTAACTTTATTATTTTCTCCGTACTTTCTGGACCTCGTTTATATTGCCCGTAAATTTGTGCAAGTTTTTTGGACGCCGTACCCCTGAATTTTCGGACGGTTTCTTTTCGAATTTCATTGTTTCGAAAAACCGAGGAGCGTTTATATCCCGCAAAAAAAGAGAGGAGCGTTTATATTTTTACTCTTTGCGCGTCGTATTTATACATTTTGCACCAGTCCATCTTAATTGCGCAATGGTCCAGAACACTTTGCAACCCAAACGGTTCATTTGTGTTCTCATTTTGCATTCAAGTATGCCATTTCATTTCTGCAAAGCAAAAAGCCAAATGTTCTTCCGGAATTCATTCAAGAACGAAACGCACAAGTTAATTCCTTGTGTCGCTTTCAGAATATAAATAAGGGAAAGTACTAGTGTGGATTTTTCTTTCGGTTGTTCTTTGACTCGCCCCATTTCCTTACGCATAGTATAAGAAGAAACTAAACAACAGCCTTCTCTCTTTCTCTTACTACAAGATTCTGACCAAATAAAAAAAAGAAATTCATTGTTTTTCACCCACGGACAGTTTCTCTGCACATAAAAAGGTCGCAATTTTAATGGCAACAAGTACTGACCTACTCCTCTGAGCCTGCCGCAGCCGTCGGCGTAGAGGCAGACACGAAATAGGCGGCGCCCGCCGGCAGGGCACGTCGCGGGGCCCGGCCGCGGCCGCAGTACCCTACGCGGCAGCGGCTGTTTTTACTACTGCGCCGCCCTACTCGGAGGGCGCGACACCCTTTCCTTCTCTCCATCTTCATTGCCACTAGCCTTTCTGCGCTGTTGTTTTTCCCTGTTGCTCTGTCGGTTCATCGGGATCCGCGGGTTCCGCCCGTGTGGGTGGGTAGTTGTGATCTCGATTCGTCCGCCGGTGGGGTTCTCGAGGCGGGTGCCTTGGGGTGTACAGCTGGTGAGTTGTTGCCTTGTTGGTGAACATTGTGAGCAGGACGGAGGTGGTGATTAACTGAGGCGTGATTAGTTTAGTGGTAGGTAGCCTGGGCCTGGGCTTGTTTGGTTTCTTTTCTTGACAACCTGTGACAATTGTGGAGAGAAGTACCAGTGCTTGCTTGTTGGAGATGGCACACATTTGCAATGGTGATTGCTTGGCTTCGTATTTACTATACTTCTTTACTCTGTTTTCCCAAGACAACAGTAATTCGTTTTTATAATTAAGATCTCTTTTCATTTGCGATTTAGTTGTATCTTTTTCGAATATCTCCTTGTCCCCTGAAATCGTACTGTAGACTGCAATTTGGTACTTCATGCGCTTGTTGTTTTGTTTCCCATAATGCTTTTTGCCTTTTTGATGCAAAGTTTCAGACATATGCACTCATATGACTGGATGGTTGTACCACCCCCGTTTTCTGGAGTAATTGAACTATTTCTTTCCTGCTTTACTGGAGTATTCAGATTTTTAGATAGATGCATTTAGTTTGTAACGTAAACACAATTTTTTTGTTACTACGAATAGGATTAGCTGTACCTCGCTTTTGTTGTACTTCTTCAGCCAGTTCTGTACATTTTCATTTTTACTCTGGAATCTGGACTCATACCTGCGTTGTGAATTGCAGATGACACTTTGATTACTACTGATTGAGCTTCGGAGGGGACTGGAATACTTTGTAATAATTGTTAGAAAATCTCTTTAGTACAATATGCCAATATCTGAATCAGACAGGGATGATATTTTCTTCGACGCGTTTGAGTTTATTCGATCACCAATGGAGCCTTCAGATTCAGAGGAGTGCAGCACGAGTGATGCAGGATGGCCAACAGGAAAATTTGAGTATGAGATTTGGGCCAACGAGCCAATGAGTGTTCAAGAAAGGCGGCAAAGGTTCTTGAAAGGAATGGGACTCAACGAATTTGTTGCTACCAGAACAGACTCTTTTCAGTGCAGTGGTGAAATCACAACCATCGACTCTTTCATGGACATCCAGGAGAGAACTATTAGTAGTATTTCTTCCAGTTCATCTGTTTCTGACAATGAATCAATAGGTGATGGTGCCTGTTGCATAAGGGATCTGGATAGTGGAAGGAAATACATAGTTCACAATGGTGTGCATAACATTCCAACTGGCATGCTTAAGGAGGTTGGATCAGATCAGGTGATGTCTCTTCGGGAGTTTGAGAGCTTACTTGGCCTATCTCGCTCAGTTCAAAAACTATTGCGGAGGGGGAGCGGTAATAGTCCTGCAAGAGATGCAAAAAGTGTTAAGGACATCAAAAGCTCATGGAAGAAATTCATGACAAAGAGAAGTTTTGGTGGAATCTGCAAGTACGATGTCCATGTGAAAAACTGCACGACAGGTATACCATCCAAAACAAGAGTTCAACATAGAAAGAAAAATTTGGTTGAGTTTTCTGCTGTCTACATGGACCAAGAAATCAAAGCTCATAAGGGTTCGATTAGGGTAATGAAATTCAGTCCATCTGGGTGGTATCTAGCTAGCGGTGGTGAGGATTGTGTTGTACGAATATGGCAAATAACAGAAGTAGAAACATCCTCTAAGCTGTATAGGGGTGGAGATTCACATGGATGTGAGGAGAGAGTTAAAGTCCTCAAGACAAAACTATCAAAGGGGCAGAGCCATGCTTTTGCAGTTATACCCAAGAAGAGTTTTCGTATTTCAGACACTCCTTTGCATGAATTCCATGGACATACAAGTGATATCCTCGACATGACATGGTCACAATCAGATGTAAGTTTTACTTTTGAGTAATAATGTGTAGCCCACATCTTGATATTCAGACTACCCAACCAATATAACGATGGCCTGTTACATAATCAGTTTTCATGAAGTGTTAGACATATTGTAGTACATTTTATTTAAACTACTTACCTCCTTTCATTTTGTTGACTGCAGTATCTATTGACTTCGTCAAAAGACAAGACAGTGCGCTTATGGAAAGCTGGCTGTGATGGCTGTCTTGCAGTTTTCAAACACAAAGATTATGGTAAGTTGTAATATCAACACTGATGTTCTCTGAAAGCATAATGACATTCATTTTTCAGTGTTCATATATTTTTGTGCCAACTATATTATATTCTTAAAACAGGGTTTCTATTTTTAAAGTTCTCTGTACTTTATGCACTGCAATTTTTTTTCCCCAGATATAATACCCTGACTTTTCTCCATCCTTTCTAATAAACAGTGACGTGCATCCAATTCAATCCTGTTGATGAGAAGTACTTCATCAGTGGATCCTTAGATGGTAAAGTCCGCATTTGGGATGTTTTGGACAAACGAGTAACTGACTGGGCTGATACACGGAATATCATAACTGCATTGAGTTACCAACTAGATGGAAAGGTATGAGTATGACATAATCTCATTCCAGATTTTTTTTGCCTTACAGATGCTAATTCATCTTTTGGAAATCAGGGTTTCATTGTGGGCACGATTACTGGAGCATGCCGCTTCTACAATCAATCAGGTACTGTAGATTTATTTTTGTTTTTTGTCAACCTGGTTTCGGTTGTGTTGAATGTCACGCCTGATCAGTCAACCTTCTCTGTATTAGTAATTTAATACCCCCAACTGAGAAGATCACTTTTCCTTACAGGTGAAAACATCCAGCTAGAAAAAGAATTATTTGTGCAAGGGAAGAAAAATTCGACTGCCAGTCGGATCACTAGTCTCAAGGTTCATGTCTCTTCCTTTGTTCATTCATGCTCTCTTTACATCATGGTCGAAGCACAGGTATCCTTGCAACTATTAAATCAAAGTAGCTAATTTGTGATCTCTGCTTTGCAGTTATGCCCAAGTGATCCCCGTCGGATTATAATCACATCAAAAGATTCTAAAATTCGAGTTGTCGATGGTGATGCCATCCAAAAGTTTAATGGTATGCATTATTTTGAAAGGCATAGTATTTCAACCTTCTTACGCTTGGTGATTTCAGTTACTAATAGTTCTGTTTTTTCTTTCTCCCATACACAGTGCCTAGTAAGTCGAATATGCTATCGTCACCCTACTTAACATCAGACGGTAGATATCTTATATCTGCTGGCAAGGACTCCTATGTCTACATCTGGAACTATGCCGATTCAGGAGATGCTAAATCAGTTCACTCCTGTGAGCTGTTCTTCTCCAAGGACTTGAGCACCGCAGTACCATGGCCGGGAGTGCATCAAGACAGGAACATGAAGCCTTATGTTAGCACGCCCACTTTGTGCCGCCAAGGTGAAGGCCATTCCCCTGGGCGTCGGTCTTTCACTGACTGTAGTAAGGGTTCCGCGACATGGCCGGAGGAGAAGCTCCCTTCGATGAAGCCTGAAAATGACCCGCAACTTGGTTACTGCCTCTCCATGGCATCAGCCGCGTGGAACACGGTCATAGTGACTGCTAGTCGTGACGGAGTGATTCGGTCTTTCCCCAACTACGGCTTGCCTGTCAGGTTGTGAGCTGCGAAAAAACACAGTTGTCATCTTGGTTGAGGGTGGTTGTGCGGGCGTCAAGTTTGTTCTGGTAATTGGTACAGATAACCTGCCAACAACTTAAATTTTGTCGGACGTCTTAGGAAAGCAGTGGAGAGGGATGTTAGAATGTCAGGGAAGAAATTATTTGTGTCATTCGTTGTAGTTGTAGAAAATGTGGTCTCCAAAATCCAAATTCTTCCTCTATAAGCTTTGTATTATCATCAATTATGCCATTTCGTTCTATCACTAGTTTCAATATGATTCTGTTATGACCTCCATCCGAGGTCAGTAGTACTAGTAATTAGCAGCTGATGTCAGGATAACGTCTTCTGTCCTTGTCTATCTTAAATCTTTTTTCTCCAAGTAGGGCAAACTAGTAATGCCTATCTTTGTCTGCATCCCTTTAGTCTACTTCTAGTCAAGCTGGAGAAGACAACACCTGCAGTGTCCGGTCCGGGAACTAGTACCTTCCTGGACGGTTATAATCGCTGGTCAGAATCAGGCCCTCCTTCTTGTTTGGTGAGAAGGATCCGCCGATGCCGATGGATCAGGCGGCGACGCACAACTTGAGGAGAGGAAAGGTAGAGACTCCAAGCGAACGCCAGCGAGCCGCCCATTTAGGTTCAGTTAGTGCTGCGTAACTTGTCATGCCTGTGTCCTACTCTCCTTGTCTCGTCGTCTTAATTCTTCATTTTTTCCCAATTTACATTTCATCCCTGCCTTTCAATGCATATTTTTCTCTTTTTAATATATTTCTATTTTTCTCTTTCTTGTTTTCTGTATATTTATCTTTTTTTTATTTCTTCTTAATCTTTATGTTCAAGTTTAAAACAACAAGTAATATGGATGGAGGTAGTAGTATACTAGAGATAGAGAGGTACTGTAGTATGTAAGCCCACAAGGAGATCACTGCACTCTTGTTGTAGACTTTGATCAGTTGACAACAGCTTGAACTCTTACAATAAAGGCTGACAATAGCTTGACAAGCACAGCACGACCACCCAACAATTGTGGCGGAAATTAAATACAGCAGCCAGTGCGCCAAGCGAGAGTTGAGCTGCACCGTTGATCATGTTGTGTTCCGTTTCAAAATATGTTTCTTTTATATATTTAGCTAAGTTTTAAAATCTAGTATACTAGATTTTTAAAACTTAATATAATGTATAAAAATGACTGATCAATGCAAAGTTTGATCAAAATTAGATGTAAACTTATTTGAAAAATGATGTAGTAGTAGCAGTACCAATTGCAGCCTCAGAGTAGTTAGTTACTCTGTACTGTTGCTGTCTGACCAATGTTGTTTGGAAACGGGGAAAACGAGTCCATCGAGAACCTGAGACTCGACAGAGCAGTACAGTAATAAACTTTCTCTTAATCATGCACCTCGCGCTTGACCTTGAACAGGGGAGCAAGTCTCTTCAGCGAACGCGTCACAGATACAAACCTTTGAACTGGCCAAACTATATACACGCACCGTATGACTGTTACCGGACTAAATCCTGTAACAGACATTCTCAAAGGAGTGACCGAGGACCACATACATAGAGTTTTTCAAGTTACCGTTCGTGGTCAGAACAAGGTCAGTCTCGATTTGAACCAGGATTTTACTGCTGAAAATAAAACTTATCCTGGGCTTGACTCGAGAATGGTAGGCCAACCGTTTAAAAATTCATCCATGAGCTATTTTAACCGGAGCAGTATAGAGGAACAGCTTGAGAAGCACACCGTGATACCTCGACGCCCTTGCTGTTTCTTTTCTTCAGAGACAGAATTTGGTAAAACCAGAAAGCAGGTTTTGGGCGCTGAGTTTCAGTGCACACGGATTAGTTGAAAAGCAACAATATTTCAATCGGTCGGTTTGGTGAAGACGCAGGAACACTCGCCGAGTCCACCGAACCGAACGGCCGTGTTTGTTGGCCAAGAGGCACCACCGTCCTGCTGCACCCTGGCCCGGGTACCGAGCAATTTTGAAACCGGCCCGCCTCCTTTGTTGCAGCCGCACACTTGCGCAGCGCCTGACCCGTTCAACCTGCTGCTGTGGATCCATCACTGTATTTTACGCCACGCCACGCTACAAAGGCATCTGGCAGCAGGCTTGCCATTATTTTATTTTAACTGAAGAAGAACAAATCGCAGCACCAGAAATGGTTTCCCGATTCGTGGCCTCCCGTGGTGCTCCCGCGCGGCAGAGTAGAGAAACACTGCCAGTGCCGGCGCTGACGAGGACGAGGCGAGCAGCCGGCCGATGTTGGTGGTGACATACATATGGATGGATAAAAAAGCTCACCGGCCTGTACGCGGAGACGAGCCGAGTCCACTCTCCTCCCGGCGCTGCCGTCCTGCTCCTGCCGCGAGCGCGAACGATTCCTCCACGTCCGACACCGCGCGCGGGGCCAGAAACCAAGGCACCGGCGAAGCCCTCAATCAAGTGGCCGTAAAAAAAAAAAATTCCGTGGCCATCGTCCCCTTCCGTAAAACCCACACGTCACATTGACCTCGCCCCTCCTCCTCCCATTCCCATTGCCACTTGCAAGTTGCTGCCTTTACTCTCTCTTGCCTCTCCTCCGCTGCGCAGCGCATCCCCGTCCCCTGATGTTGAACGAATCCCACCCCTACTCCCGGCTCGATTCCCACTCCCACCACTTCCTCCTCCCCCGCGCCGCCGACATCCCGTCGCCGGAGCCGCGGAGGATGGACCAGCAGCCCTCGTCGTCGGGGCGCGGCGGCGGCGGCCCCACCACGCCGCGAAGGCAGCTGCAGGGCCCGCGCCCGCCGCGGCTCAACGTGCGGATGGAGTCGCACGCCATCAAGAAGCCCGCGCCCTCGGGCCCGCCGCCGCCGCAGGCCCAGGCCCAGGGGAGGAGGGACCACCAACACCAGCTGCAGCAGGCCGGGCCGGCGCCGGCGCGAGCCCCGGTGATCATCTACGACGCGTCGCCCAAGGTCATCCACGCCAAGCCCAGCGAGTTCATGGCCCTCGTGCAGCGCCTCACCGGCCCGGACTCCGGCGCGCTTCATCCGGAGGCGGGGCAGGAGCACCACCAGGCGAACGACGACGACATGCTCGGGCAACCGTTCCTGCCGCCGGAGCTGCTGCTCTCCCCCTCCGCGGCCATGTCCCCCGCCGCGCGGCTCGCCACCATCGAGCGGTCCGTCCGGCCGTTGCCCGAGCCAGCGGCGGCGGCGCTGGACTACGTCCCCGACCACGACGACGACGGCACGCTCGCGGCGGTGCTGGGACCCGCGCCGCCGCGGCCGGGGATCCTGTCCCCGCTGCCGTCCTCGCTGCCGCACGCCGCCGCGTTGGGGGTCTTCTCGCCGCTGCCGTTCGACCTCAGCGGCCTCAGCTGGCTCAACGAGCTCAGCCCGATCCTCAGGGCCGCCGGCTCGTCGTCGGCGCCCGGCGCGCCGACCAACGCCCCGTCCCGGCCCCCGCCGCCGGCCTACTACTCCGACCCGTTCGTCCCCAGCCCGCGCAACCTCCTCGCCACGCCGACCATTCCGTCGCCGACCACCTGCGCCGAGTTCTTCGGCAGCTTGCCGGACTTCTAGCTAGTACTACTACCTCGCCGCCGCATCCGTCCAAGACAGCGGCTTGGCTACATTTTCCCACTTCTTTTTTTCCCCCTCTTTCTTCTAGTGGGTAGGCGAGAGGTGGTGGGCCCGGCACTGATGCTAATCTGATTGAGTGCTCCTTTGCTGATTATTATTGTTCCACTGTACTGTAGGTCGCATTATCAGTCGTATCAGGGGGTGATTAGCACTCGCAATTGAAGGGTTTTTCTTTTCTGAGTAGAGTACTTGCAGAGTGTAGAAGATAGAGCTGGCCGGCCCAGCGCTTTGTTTAACTCTTGTTTCTTTTTGTTTACACTGTGTAGGCAAACAAAAGGAGATAATTATTGTTTGTTCAATGGAGGATTTGTTTATTCGTTTTGACTACAGTATATAATTTGGTGTTGTGCTCATGGTTAGGTCACGCTGACTTGCTGTAGCGTCGTCATAACCCAACTCACTTCGTTCATATTTAGATGTTTAAAGTTGTACACGGAAAATAAGAAGAAGTAAAAATATTAATACATTAAAAACGAGAAGAAGAGAGATATAAATAGAGATATAGTAGGAAAAAAAATATTATATTGAAAAGAGAGAAAGATGTATTGGAAAGCGAGAATAATATATAATTATAGAATAGTTAAAAACGTTAGAATAATATATAAATATGAACTGAGGGAGTATATATACTCACTTGAGACTTCAACTGTTCACAAATCTGATAGTTTATGCTCCATCAGTTAACTACGTATTTTTTTTGGAATTAATCAGTGTACTGGTGGCAGCAGTAATTTCCTAGGATTGTTTTCTAGTAATTTCTTTTTATATACGTGCTGGACTGCAGTGTGCGATCGACCGTGTCAGTATCGAAGCTTTTCTTTCTTGCCGGCGGAAAAGGCGAGGGGAAAGAGAGGAGCAGTGGAGCTGTGGAGGTGGTGGCCCGGGTGTCAGCGGATAATCCCCATGTGAACGGCGCGGATGGGAGCTCCGTCGCACGTGCCTCGAGAAAGATTCGAGTGACAGCCAGGACTGAGAGCGCCGTCGGCGGCGGGTTCTGTCCCGAGGAGGGAGAAATATATGGAACAGTACCATCGCCATCACACGCTCATGGGTGATGGGTCTGGCTCGATTCTGCGGAGACTCTGGAAGAAGAACGGAATCGCGTCCACTTGCAGCAGCCCGGGAATTCTCGGTGTCCATCTTGTTACCATTGAATTCCTCCTCGCAACGGTAGTGCATCGCTTGAGTCTTGACTACCGTTTGGTGCCCGTAGGATGACAGGATGACCTTTCTAATGCGCGGGCGAAAGATTTTTTTTTTTCTTAGGAGATGCATATTCCTGACAGTACCGGGTCTCCCTCAATTTTCCTTCTGGACGAGGGGGAGCACTTAGACAATCGCATCTTTTCTTGACCAAACCAATAAACGATGGAACAACTCTTGGTCACAACAAGGTTTCGAGCGAAGCTGCAAGAATTCCTGGTCATCTGATCTCATCACAACGGGAGTCCTCCCGCGCGCATGCATCTGGACAGGATCAGCCCCCGTGTCTCTCTCATTCCGCTCCAGCCTCCAGGTGCCAGCGCCGCGAGACGAGACCAGGCAACCGCCGATGAAGACGAAGCCTCAGCCGCTCAGCGTCAGCAAATAGGAAGACGACATGGCAGAAGTTTTCTTTTTTTTTTTTTGCTGAGACGAGACTTATTTTACGCCAAAAGCTCGTTGAGTTCTCAAAATGCCCCAAAGCTCGTTGAGTTTAAGGGTGTGTTTGACAGGGTTTATGAAATAGTTTATACAATGGTTTATAGTGTGAAAAGTCATAAATCCTACCAAATAGCTATTTTACATAAACACTTATTGTAATAAGTCGTCATAAGCCATTTGCCTTTTTTACTAGAATAGTAAAGCCAACAAATATTAGTTTTTGGGGCTTATGGATCATCCCTCCCTAGAATAAGCTATAGATAAGCTATTTTGGTAAACGGTTTGAGAGATTATACTATAATAAGCCAAATAAATCAAATAAGCACTTTTTATAAATAAGATAAAATATAAGCTATTTTTAACATAAACATAAGCCCTGCCAAATATACCCTAATTTAGGTAGAGAGATAACCCGTAAGTAGGCCCGTCCATTGCCTGATAATGGGCCATGGTTTGCCAACCCCCAACTTTCCGTATGACATATCATTCTCTTATTCTTCTTTGGGCCGCTAGACTGCTAATAGTTAACTGCAAAAAGCCTCTCTCCATCCCCTGTAGTGCTGTCCAAACGGGCCGCCAGCATGGCACTGCGTGGTCTTAGCCTGAAAAAGCATGGCCCATTTAGTTTTGGGTCGGGCCGGCCCGACAAGCACGTTGGCCCAGTCAACCCATATGGAATCAATATCGGGTCATGTCTTGCCAGCACACGGGCTTCATCATCGGCCCGAGACACGACACGAAATTAGTTAGTCATGCCGGGCCGGCCGACAAGCACGCCAGCCCAGTCAGCCCATAGGGCATGGCAACACAACCGCTCACCATCATCGAGAGCCCCCTGCCCAAGGGCTTATTAACTTTTTACCATCCTATCAAAAGACGCATGTCTAAAAACCATTCTACTGCATGTACACTCCCAAAAACCACCACCAGGGGTCCATATTTTCATACTCATTTACCACTATTTGTATTTTCTCACCACCACGTGGCATTTTTTAATCCTGTGTTTGTTCTGTCCGACATGGAATTGAACAGGAAAAGACGCTTCTACCCTCCCTTGAAAAGCCAGCCTTCATTGTTGATGGCTCAGAAGCACAAGGCAAATCCTGTAATGGCAGCACTAACATTTTATGTTGATGCCGACGACTCAACGATGGTGCTCCAGTGCCATCAATAACCCAACGAGTGCTCCAGCGCTAGCGCCAGTAAATCCTAACCTTGGGCCAGCGTCAGTAATTGGTCACGAACGTACATGACTTAGGACAACATCTAACATCTACTTCCACGAGGAATCGAGCTACATTACATCGGATTGGAGTATTTCATGGTGGTTGGCGAAGGAAAACAAATGGGAGGGTCGGATGGCAAGGCTGCCCATCCAAGGTTGTCCCGGTCGTCGATGGGAGCCATGCTGGAGACGAGGAAGATGGGAAAGGAGTCGAGGACGAGGTTGAGGCTGGAAACAGCAAGAACCGCATGGAAGCTCGGCGGCGGACTCATGACACGCACTAGATAGGAGTCTAAAAGGCAACAGGCCATAACAGGGGCAAGGCTGTCTTTTTTTCATGGTTTTGGGGCAAGGCTGTCTTTTTTTCCATGGTTTTTCACCTTGGAGATTGCCAAAAAATAAAAAGGCCACGTGGTGGGAATAAAACAAAAATAGTGGCAATTGAGAGCTAAATGGTGGACACTAGGTGGCATTTGAGAGTGTACACTGGGTATGATGATTTTTGGGAGTGCGCCGTTCGGTAGGGTGGTAAAAAAAGTAAAAATCCCTCTGCCCAGCACGACGCGATAATGTTCGGAGCCCTGTGGACTGTGGGAGGCGAGCAGCGGCGGTGACCTTGCGAGCGAGTAGCTGTAGCCCCGATAAGAGATGGTGGCGACAGCGTGGCGGGCAAGCAGTGACAGCCCTAGCGAGCGGCGGCGGCATTAAGGGCAAGCAGATGCAGCCCAGTGAGCGACAGTGCTGAGGTGGCAGACAAGCATGGCCACAATGAGCAGCTACGATGGCGAGAGAGCTGATGAGGTGCGGCGGGTGAGCAGCAACAGCGCAGCGACGGGATCAGCGGGGGCGTGGCGAGCGAGCAGCAACGGATGCGTTACAAGCAGCTGCGATGGCGCTGGGTGGCCACGAGTCATAGACTCGTAGCCTCGTAGAGTCATAAGGTTGCTAGCCTCGTAGAGCAGCAGCCAGGCCTTGATAGTGTTGGGTAAACTTTTAGTTTTATATTAATCTAGAAATAAATCATAAGTATGATTAATAGATTATATAATGAACTAGACAAGTCTACGCAAAATCTAGACAGGTCTATTAGGCCAGAAAAAAGCATAGTATCTACCATAATAGTAACATCCATCATAGACAAATAGACTACGAAAGCTAGTATGAAAGACATGGTGTAAGATGAGAGTACGTACGTTTCCTTCTGGACTAGGTAGAGGAGGCGGCGACGATGTGTAGCACCGTTACGTTGTTGACGACGGCGGGTGAGACCGACTCGACGACGAGGAAGACGAGCCGTGGCGACGAGCTTGACGAAGACGAGGAAGCGATCAAGCAGTCACGTAGAGCGCTTCCCAAAAACCTTATTCGCCCTCTCCCGGTGCAAGATCACAGAGGACGACGGTTCTGGAGACCTGCTCTCCCGTTCGTCGGTGCATACCGACAATCGGGATGGAGAAGACTTGGTGGCGCAACAGTAGCGAGAGACAAAACCCTAAGCGATTACGTGATATGATTTGCGGCGGTACCCGTACTATTTATAGGGGGGAGCCGCTAGGGTTGGGCGTCCCGCAACCGAGTCGGTTACCATATTAATACGTCGGTTTTCATAATTAAATATATGAAATATGCAGCAAAAAAGAAAGTGCAAAAGGAAGCCGCGCCCCCGTAAGGCAAGAGACCGAATTTCGGCGGACCATTCATGCAGGTGATGCACGGCTGCGCCCATCGCCCACGCTCCGCCCCGTCCCGCCCCGCCCGGCCCGACGAGGCGAGGCAAGACGAGCGAGCACGCGCGTGTGTTCTTCCTTCCTACCATCCACACACTTGTAAGAGATGCTAGAGCAACCAACCTTATAAGTTGGACTCCATCCACCTCCACTAGCAATGTGGGACTAAACCTTTGCACTCCCACCACTCATGAATAGGCCTTTGAGATTTTCAAGAATTATTGTTATTATTAATGGGCCAAGCCCATATAATTCCAACAATCCCCCACCAAATCTCAAAGTCCCAGCTAGACTTTGCCTTACCCCACTGTTGTTTAATATACCAGTGTTTTCAGTGGAGACTGTTAAGTTAAACTTCCACGTAGAATAATAAGCTACACTCATTCACAACTTGAACAATGGACTACGCCTTGAATTGTAAGTTTTGTGTAAACAAGTTTTACTTACTGTCATAACTGATACTAGACCTCCAGTAGGTTTCTTCGTGGGTGGAGCATATAGGTCGTACTCCCTTAGTCTTTCATGAGTTTAATAGAGATCACCTAAATCTCACAGATTGTGACCTTACAACAATCAGGCTTATATAGGTGTATTCATTCAAGAATGTTCTGTAGGACAACATCTTCGCTATTTAATGCCAACTGAATACATTAAGGCAACAACCAATCTGCCATACAGATATCGAGAGTAATGCATCGCTTCTCAAGTGTGTTATAAAAAGGTTACTCTCATGCTAATCAATAGCTTGTTATTCCTAGGTCCTACTTCACAGGATCTCCGATCATATAGGTTGGGTTACCACTATGGAATAGCACATATGGGTCTCATACCCATCTCCTTCGATGCACTGTCTATCACATTACGTGACAGCCCCTTGGTGAATTGATCTGCCAGGTTCTCACCAGTTGAAATATATTCTACTGATATGACTCCGAAGTTTCTCATTTTCCTGACAGACTTCAAACGTCTCTTAATATGTCTTGATGACTTCATATTGTCTTTAGAATTGTTCACTTTGACTATCACAGTTTGATTGTCACAATTGATGAGGATTGCCGGCACAGGTTTCTCAACAATAGGCAAGTCCATCAAGAGCTCACGTAGCTAATTGGCTTCAACTGTAGCTGTATCTAGTTCGGTAAGCTCAGCTTCCATGGTAGACCTTGTTAAGATTGTCTGTTTGCATGATCTCCATGAAACAGCAGCACCACCAAGAGTAAATGCATATCCACTCGTGGCATACAGCTCATCAGCATCAGATATCCAATTGGAATCACTATAGCCCTCTAGTACTGCTGGATATCCAGAATAATGAATTCCATAATCCATAGTACCAACTAAATAGTGCATTACCCGCTCAAGCGCACGCTAATGATAATCTCCCGGACAAGAAGTAAACCGGCTTAGTTTGCTCACAGCAAACGAGATGTCAGACCTAGTAGCACTAGCTAAATACATAAGTGATCCAATTATCTGAGAATACCTTAATTGGTCTCTGCCAATTTTCTTATTCTTTTGAAGGATCAAGCTGGGATCATAAGGTGTTGGAGAAGACTTGCTATCCTTGTAACCAAAACGGTTCAACAGCTTCTCAACATAATGAGATTGCGTAAGAGTAATCCCATTCTCTCCTTTGATTAGCTTGAGTTTAAGATAACATTAGCCTCACCCAGATCCTTCATATCAAAGCTTTGGCACAGAAAAGTCTTGACCTCATTGATCACGTCAAAATTTGTTCCAAAGATGAGTATGTCATCAACATACAAGCACAGTATAACTCCCTGACCCCCACCATGGCGGTAGTACACATATTTATCAGCCTCATTGACTGAAAAGCCTGCTGCTAGAAGTGTTGAATCAAATTTCTCATGCCACTGCTTAGGAGCTTGTTTCAGACCATACAAAGACTTTAACAACTTACACACCTTGTCTTCGTGACCCTTTATTACAAATCTATCTGGTTGATCCATATAGATTTCCTCATCCAACTCTTCATTAAGGAAAGCTGTATTAACGTTCATCTGATAAACGATAAGACCATGTGAGGCAGCCAAAGTAAGTAATACACGAATAGTGGTCAATCTAGCAACAGGTGAATAAGTGTCAAAGAAGTCTTCGCCTTCTTTCTGAGTATAACCCTTAACCACAAGCCGAGCCTTATACTTGTCAATAGTACCATCAGGCTTAAGCTTTTTCTTGAACAACCATTTGCAACCCACAGGCTTGCAACCATATGGTATATCGACAACTTTTCAAGTTTCATTAGAAAGAATAGAGTCCATCTCACTATGGATAGCTTCTTTCCAGTCATCTGCATCAGAAGATGCATATGCCTCTGAAATGGTTCTAGGAGTGTTATCCACAAGATAAACAGTAAAATCATCACCAAAAGACTTTGCAGTCCTTTGTCTCTTGCTCCTCCTAGGAGCTTCACTGTCAATCTCCTCATGGATTGGTTCAAGTGTTTGTTCAGCATGATCAGAAAATGCACTAGGTTCAGGAGTAGTTTCAGCAATCACATCAGAAGATAATCTAGACATGCTATATAAATCTTTCATAGGAAATATGTTCTCAAAGAAAGTAACATCACGAGACTCCATTAATGAATTAATATAAACATCAGGCACCTCTGATTTAACCACTAAAAATCTATAGGAAATGCTATGATGAGCATATCCAAGAAAGATACAATCTACAGTTTTAGGTCCCAACTTACGCTTCTTGTTAATTAGCACATTAACTTTGGCCAAACAATCCCATGTGCGTAAGTAAGAGAGTGATGGCTTTCTACCAATCCATTACTCATATGGAGTCTTCTCCTTATTCTTTATGGGAACTCTATTTAGGACATGACATAATGTCAATAAAGCCTCCCCCCACCATGCCTTAGATAATCCAGCCATGTCTAACATGGAATTAACCAAGTCAGTTAAGGTGCGATTCTTTCTTTCAGCAACCCCGTTTGATTGGGGCAAATAGAGAGGCGTCCTCTCATGTATCAAACCATGTTCCACACAGAATAAATCAAACTCATTTGAGAAATACTCGCCACTATGATCAGACCTAATTCTTTTGATCTTTTTCTCTAGTTGAGTTTCAACTTCAGCCTTATAAATTTTAAAGTAGTTTAGAGCCCCATCTTTTGTTTTTAACAAATAAACATAGCAATATCTAGTCGCATCATCAATCAAAGTCATGAAATATCTTTTTCCACCCTCAGTCAATATACCATTCATTTCACAAAGATCTGAATGTATAAGTTCTAGTGGTGCCAAGTGTCTCTCCTCTGCAACCTTGTGAGGCTTTCAAGGTTGTTTAGATTGCACACAACTTGAGCACTTAGAACCTTTGACAATAGAAAAATTCGGAATTAAATTCAAGCTGGATAGTCGAGACATAGAACCAAAATTTAGATGACATAAACGTAAATGGCAAACACTAGCATCACTCTCATTAACACCATCACAAATATAGTTCACAGACCTATTGCAATAATCTGAAAGGGAAAAGCGGAACAAGCCTCCGCACTCATAGCCTTTACCAATAAATTATCCACTCTTAAACACGACAATTTTATTCGACTCTAGCACTACCTTAAAACCATCCCTATACAAAAGGGAGCCACTAACGAGATTCTTCTTGATAGAAGGGACATGCTGTACGTTCTTCAATTGGACAATCTTCCCTAAAGTGAACTTCAGCTCGACCGTGCCAACACCATGAACAGAAGCATGTGACCCATTCCCCATTAGGACGGAGGAATCCCGGGCGACCTGGTAAGAAGTAAACAAAGAGGTATCAGCACAAACATGAACATTAGCACCAGTATCAAGCCACTAACAAGTAGATTGAAATACAAAAAAAATATATGGTAAATTACTATACCCATTATTTTCTCCAGCACTGGTCACCATGTTCGTAGACTTCTACTGTGGAGGCTTCCTTCCTTTGTGTTCTGGACACTTCTTTGCCCAATGCTCATTAGAACCGCAAACAAAGCATGCTCTCTTCTCCTTGTTCTTTTTCTTGAAGATAGTGGTCTGCTTAGGCTTATTATTCTTGCCCTTGCCCTTACCACCACTGCCATGAAACTGTTGTGGTTGATGCACCATATTAACAATAGTGTTTCCCTCGTTAACTTTAGAATGTCTATCCTTCTCACGAGCTTTCTCCTCAATATTAAGAGACGTGATCAAATCTGAGACAGATATGTTTGTCCTCTTGTGTTTAAGAGTAGTGGCAAAATCCCTCCAAGTTGGAGGCAAATTGGTAATAATGCCCCCAGCCACAAGC
Source organism: Eleusine coracana subsp. coracana (assembly GCA_032690845.1). NCBI lineage: Eukaryota > Viridiplantae > Streptophyta > Magnoliopsida > Poales > Poaceae > Eleusine > Eleusine coracana. The sequence continues at coordinate 14,697,115 of CM064424.1, forward strand.
TTCTCAAGTACGACGATCTTAAACAATTTGAGTTCCTTCACTATGCACTATATCTCATGAGCTTGCGCGATGACAGATTTGCCATCTACCATCTTAAAATCATGGTATTACTCAATGACATACAGTTCAGCGCCAATATCTGAACCACCATAGTCAGCGATCAGAGCGTCCCACATATCCTTTGCGACTGTATGATGGATCTAGACGTCCTGAAGATGATCTACCAAAACTTCAATAACAACGTCCAAGAATATTGTGTTGGCTTCACTGTAGGCCTTTTCCTGATCTGCAGTGAGATCGCCTTCAGATTTGCCAGTGGACATCCAGAACACATTCATGACAGTAAGCCACAGAGTGACTTTCACTTGCCATCTTTTGAAGTGCACGTCAGTGAATTTCTCTGGCCTCAGTGTATCGACAAATCCAGCCATAAAACTAAAGTACCTACAATAAGATTTTTGGATTGTTGGGTAAATTAGCACTTTTAGTTTTATATTAATCAAGAAATAAATCATAAGTATGATTAACATATTGTATAATAAACTAAGTCTACGCAAAATCTAGACAGGTCTATTAGGCCAGAAAAAAGCATAGCATCTACCATACTAGCAACATCTATCATAGACAAATAGACTATAAAAGCTAGTATGAAAGATATGGTGTGGGATAAGAGTACGTATGTTTCCTTCTGGACTAGGTAGAGGAGGCGGCGAGGACGTGCAGCATCGTCACGTTGTTGATGACGGTGGGTGAAATCGACTCGACGATGAGGAAGACGAGCCGTGGCGACGAGCTTGACGAAAACGAGGAAGCGATCGAGCAGTCGTGCAGAGCGCTTCCCAAAAACCTTATTCGCCCTCTCCTGGTGCAGGATCACAGAGGACGACGGTTCCGGAGACCTGCTCTCCCGTTCGTCGGTGCACGCCGACAATCGGGATGGAGAAGACTTGGCGGCATAACAGTAGCGAGAGGCAAAACCTTAAGCGATTGCGTGATATGATTTGCGGCGGTACCCATACGTATTTATAGGAGAGAATCGCTAGGGTTGGGCGTCCCGCAACCGAGTCAGTTACCATATTAATACATCGGTTTTCATAATTAAATATATAAAATACGCAGCAAAAAAAAAAGTGCAAAAGGAAGCCGCGCCCCCGTAAGGCAAGGGACCAAATTTTGACAGACCATTCACGCAGGTGATGCGTGGTCGCGCCCATCGCCCACACCCCGCCCCGCCCGGCGAGGCGAGCGAGCGCGCGCGTGTGTTCTTTCTTCTTCCCATCCACACACTTGCAAGAGATACTAGAGCAACCCACCTTATAAGTTATACTACATCCACCTCTACTAGCAATGTGGGACTAAACCTTTACACTCCCACCACTCATGAATGAGCCTTTGAGATTTTCAGAAATTATTGTTATTATTAATGGGCAAAGCCCATATAATTCCAACAGATAGCTTGCTGGGCTGCTTTCTTACGTGTGGTGGGCCTTGTGTGCTCACGATGCAATTTAATCAGCCGTGCTTTCGTGCCATCCATCAGGCTTCATCGAGTCAGCAATAGACGGACCTTACTCGTGCCACCCATTGGGCCGCCTCTTCGGCCCAAGCATGGCACACACTTTGAATCTTGCTGGCCTGACACGAAACTAAATAGGTTTTGTTGTGCTTGGATTGGGCCAAAAGTTTTATGCTTCAGGCCGGCTCATTTGATATGACCCGTTTGGACAACACTACCCTAGACCCCTACTAATCCGGCTGGTAGTTCAAAGTTACAATCGTGCTATAGGTCCGACCGTTTTCTGACCCGACGGAAAACGCCTCACGACATCAGCTAACGAATAATCGCTCTGCAGTCCAGATGAAATCAAGGCCGGTAGGCCCAAATCAAATCAAGAACGGGGAGTAAGAAAACCCAGGAAACAAATCAAGCCCATATTTCTTTTATTTCAGCTCCGGCCAGATGGCAAACGCCAAAAGTTTTGGGCACTTCCAACCTCTTCAATGATAAAATCATCTTCGTTTAATGTAGCATAGTCTTGTTGCACTTCATCTGAAAGTAGAGTAGTGTTCATTACCTAGAATGACAACAAGTGTCCCAGTTTTGCAATGGAATCATTGCAGTCCAGAATAGAATAAAAGTCAGGAAATTGCAAGTCGAATTTCATTGTACACTCAACAAAGACATGGTTTAATTCTCGAAGTGTAGGCAAGTGGATGGAGGCGACATCTAGAAAAGACAAATAATCAATGTGATCAACTAGAATTGTTGCTCGACATACCTTCTTCTGAGTTATTGAGTATCATGTGGCCGTCACAAAGTAAACCTGATTACGATTGATCTCTTGTAACATGATTAGGAGGGCAAGTATGTTGGAAGGATGACATACGTTAGTTTCCCGGGATACAAACTGATCTGTCATTTGGGCCTGAAGTTGGGCTTCGTTCAGCCCAGCAGAGTTGATCGTGTGTCACTCACGTCTTTCCGTCAGCAGAGCAACGCTTGCGCGGTTGAGTCGTATCAGAGTCGGACGTTCGGGTCGGTTCTGAAGCATTTTCCTTCAAGTTACATGGTCTTTTTTTTTTTTGAAAAAAAGGAAATAACTTCTATTCCAGTCTCTATCGGTTGATTCATATAACTATTGACAGTCCAAAACGCGCACAGGCATAGAACAAAAGAGAGCAGTTAATAAAGGATGAAATAACTCTAAAGTTCAATATCCACCAAACGAGCCAAAACTACAAACTTTTGCTCATTCAGCTCAAGAATGATGTTGGATCTTCTTATATGATATGCCGGAACACTCAAGTGTTTCCAGGTCTTTCGAAAAAAAAAAAGAATGATGTTGGACACCATTCGTCAGCTAGCCTTAGGGCCCTTATAGAGTGTGAGATCACATGAAAGAAATTATGCAGTAAAATTGCTGAAATGTGATCATATGCATTCAAACTCGTAACCTCGATGCATCCAAAAATTAAGTTACAATAGCGTGTCTTCAGATGTCAAAACTTTGGTACGGCACGTAAAAGCATTAACAGAGCGGAAACATATCCCTCGTCATAAACATTGCTCAAACTCATTTGATATATCTGAAAATACAATCAAGGAGAGAGCAGTGTGGAGTTACTAACAAGTAATAAACCAAACTAAAATGTCATCAAGTCAACAGTGTGGATTTGTGGATCAACTCCGAGTCTCAGAAAAAGAAAGGATTGAAACCTCGCCCTGCACGCAAGAGATCAGCCAGCCCATCCGGTCGGTCGGTCGGGGGGTCAACCCGGATCCCGCCCCATCACCGACCACGGCGTCGGCGATCGACCGCCGACGCGCCACGCGACGCAGCACCTGCGTCCAGCTCACACCACGACCGAGTGAGCAGCTGACTTCCATGTGGGGTCACCTTGTGGGCACCGTCACGTTCAAATTTCAAACGCATGGAGGATGGAGCATAAGCTAGTCTCGAGCATTCCAACTCCGATCCTGCTATTTTCTCCTTCGCTCCTACGAAGCCATACATGCAACGACCGCGAGATGTTCCAGATGCCGAGGAGGAGCCTTCAAGCCTTGCCGAACTGACGTTTGACACGGAAAGGGCGCCGCTATTGCTGACTTGTCCCCCCAGCATATGATATGACTTGGATCACACAGAAATACAACGTGCTACCGTTTAAAGTTATTCAAACTTTGTTTTTGTTTATGCTAGCCTGTTCTGGTCACTTGGTTAGGTTGTGACCTTGGACTTAGCTACTAATTCTTATTGTTGTACGACTTTTAAGGTTTTCATCATATATATCCCCTTTGTATTAGACAATCTTGCTTATTTTTGGCTTAACGAAAGCTTCTATGGCTTACTGCTATGGCTTACTGCTATCAGAATTGTTGAAACTAGAAACTGAGAACCAGGCACACTAGTTTTGTTCTCGAGTAGGTTGAAATTCATTAATTAACTTATTATAATTAAATGGCGGGCAAAAAAAGTCTTCATGTTTGCTCAAGACTAGAAATTCTCATGTTAATTAGCTAGAAAAAACACTACCCCTCACTATCATTGTGAGAAAATAGACTAAAACGCCTCTATACATGTTTTGTAAATTACCCATCATTGACAATAAAAATAGTAAAAAATGGCCATTTATAAAATTTAAAAAATATCTGCTGTTAGTATTATGGAAATAATAACAGGATAACTATAGTTGAAAATAACCACTTGAATGATCAACCAAACCTCTGATATAACAATGAGAAATTACCAAATCAATAAATTTGGAGACAAAGTGGAAAAATATTTAGAAATGATCTTACTAGTGATGTAAACAAATATATTGGATATTCCAATACATGCATAAGAAAAATCTCAATTATGAGGATTGAGCTTCATGCAATTATTATAAAAGTAGTTCTCCTTTTTTATGATGGACTGAGAATATATTTTATTGATTCAAGACATAGTATAATTTTATTATATATGCTTAAACCCATAGTTGGCATGCTCACGATGACCTCTGAAGATGAGCTGGCCCGAACGAACAATTCATTTGTTTCATAATATACTACAGCTGGGCCTAGAACTGCAACCAGTATTTCCCTGAAAACAGGCTGCATAAATGAAAAGTAATTGGTTTTGTTAAACACGATATCATTACAAAATTTTCAAATAGTCCAACATAAAGCAACAACCCTACCAAAATATTTGCTTCTCTTTCACTACTACAATAATGATTTCCAGCAACGATAGGCCGTTGGAGATTAGTGGCGTGGCGGGCATCCTATGACCCACTACTGAGGCATATCCACCACTAATTTATCTAACTTATTGATGAACACGTCTCTGTCTGCTACTAAGTGAGGTGGTACGGATTAGTGACGGGCGGAGAGTATGGTCCGCCACTAATATTCGCTATTAAGGAGGTGGCAAGCGGAGTGCAACCCTATCCGTTCCCCTTTATGCCCCTTTTCTACTGCAATGCTCACTTCGCCTCCCTCTACCACTCCCCTTTTCGCCATCGATGCACCACTTCTTCTCCACTGTCATCGCGCACTGCCTCTGTCTCTTTGTGGGGCGGCTGTGTCAGACCTTTGCACGATGCTCCTAGTCGACTGAGGCAGTCCAAGCAAAGAAGCGTGTGCGGCTAGATCTAGCGGTTGGTGCCCTGTGAAGCGTTGCCACAAGGGCACCGATGATTGAGGCGGCACTGCCTTTGCCTGCTCCGCCTCGACCGTGAAGAAGGCCAATGAGGTGGCAGATCTAACAGTGGCGGCGAAGGCCATGGCCAATGTGGTGGTAGCCTCAGCGGCCAAGGCCTTGGCCATGGTGGCCACTGCCGTCACCAACGTGGTGGCCTTCACGGTAGCAGAGGCAACAACCTTCATGACAGGAGAGGAAGCGACGACCAATGTGGCGGCGGCGGTGGCCTGAGTCTGGAAGATGGCGAACGCAATTGAGACGGCGGTGACGGCAGCAACGACGATAGTGTAGGGTTAGGATGGGGCCCAGCACCTATCGGTATGAGTCTACCCTCCCCTTTAGTTTAGGTTAGCTAATGGTGCGGTAATGATCACTACCACACCTTATTTTTGTTATTAAGAACAACCTTAGTGGCAGGCTAGTTGCCCGTCACAAAATATTACAATTTTATGTAACAGATTTTTAGTGGCAAACTCAATGTCCGTCACTAAGGTCGCTTACGGCTCGGTGCTGAAAACTATCTATCGGTGTTTCGTGTCACTGACAAGTAAATTTGTACGAGGATTGCGTGCTTAGGTCTGGATGGTTCAGGAGAGGTGGACACAAAGGGGTTATACTGGTTTGAAAAGAATCGCTACGTCTAGGTTGTAGCTGCTCGTGTCACTCACGAGGGTGCTGTACAATGAGGGGGTGTAGATGGCAACAGAGGAGCGAGCTCCATGTCTCTATGGGAGTGAGTGTGTGTGTGTGTGTGTGATTTTAGTAAGTGCCTCGCCCTCCTGAGGAAAAAGAAGGCCTCCCCTTTTGTACCCTAAGGGGTTGGCCCTATTTATAAAGAGAGGAAAAAGAGTGAAATCAATAGGGAGAGAGAAAGAGTCGATGGCCACCAGAGTAGATGATGTCGCTACCGGCCCTGCATGTCCTAGAATTCTGTCACTACATGTTGCAGGGTCAAGGTGTCGTGTCAGGGCTGTCCTTCGTCTTGGCTCAGTCAACACTGCTTCGGCCATCACAGGCATGATGAGCTTGTCGCCGGATAGTGCAACAAGGCGTGTGATGATTGTGATGGCCCTAGGGGTAGGCTTACAATACAATTTGACCTCCCATCACCGCGCGCCAATACTTTGGGTTAGTTTTAAATGTGGGTCGGTGGTGGTTGTTGACTACTTCTCATCCAACTCAACCCCTGTCACTTAGGGTTGAGCATGCCAGGTGGGAGTCGACCCTTAGCCAAGAGTCGGGCGTTCTGTCGCCTTGTGCTTGATGGGTTTCCTTGGAGTAGTTGTCGATTTATCAAGACGTTTGAGTGAGGTTTACTCTTCCACTAGTTCCTCGTGACACAGGGCTGCCTTACGCCGTCCCGTCCGAGTGATCCGAGTCTCTGACAGGAGTTGGCAGCCTCGTCTGGTGTCAACGATACTATTGGTGCATGCACGGTGTCATGATCGTGTGGTCCTAAGGTTGCACATTATTGTTTCTAACCCCCACCGTCAAGGTCAGACAAGGCGGAGGTTTCTCGACCCCCTTCGTCAGGGCCAGGTGAGGTGAGGTGCACTTGTCCCTCTTTGCGAGGGGTCGAGCGAGACGAGGGGGAATTGGTCTTGTTGCTAGGGCTCGCAAGCTTATGTCTCTTGGGTTATTTCATATATTGCCATGTGTCTTGGCTAATATTTATTCCTGACACTATTATTATAATCTGAGTTTGAGACCTATAGCTAAATAGACTATCCATCAAATCTCCATAGCATCGGTTAAAGAGAATGTGCTTAATTATTTCAATTACGGAAGGCAAAATATATGGACTGTTATCATGCATGAAAGCGAAAACCGGCACCATGGCTCGCTGCCATAGTAGCCTGACCTCTTTTTAGACCATGGAGTTCAATTGAATCGAATGATTCAGGCCATGTTTGGATCACTTCTGTTGAAACATGATCCAAATTATAGTCTCGCTGGGACACCTAGGTGTGAGAGGTGGAGTCCTTTCATGTTATGGGTCATATTGTGTAGGAATTTATTTTCTTAGTTATCCACTCATATATATACATCTTGTATGTTACACGGGAAGAGTTGAGAGAGAGATCATTGTATCCCCTATGTTGTAACTCTCCTCCAATAGTGAAGATTGTCGGTCGGCGCCCATAATTTTTTCCCGTAAGAGTTTTCCACGTTAAATCTGTGTCTCATTTTGATCTTATTTTACGCATTATTTGCTAACAAGTGATATCATGAGCCAGACACGATATTTGTGAAAAAAAATATTTGAATTTTTTTTCCTGTTTTATTGCCACCGCTGATTTTCATCATCGCGTTATAGCCGACGCTTCTCGACAGAGAGAAATTGGCTGTTATCAGTTTTGGTTTCCACGACCAGTTCCAGCGAGAGTTGAAGACGGGATTGTTTTTCTGTGTTGCCGTTGCATCCGCGTCAGTTGAAGCTGTCGACTCGCGTTTATTTTGGCAAGCTACAAAGTTGGAGTTCTCTGATCCACAGGATCGTTTTTACCTGGCTGTAACTGTCTGTTTTCGTTCTGCGTCCGGTTGGTCTCGAATCTCATGTCCAAGACGTAGCTCGTGCTCCATTACCGGTTGAAGAGCTGCTGCTGCGGTTGCCGATTCGATGTCTTGCTGCTTCTCACCCACGTGGACGCGGGCCCATGGTGCAGCGTTGCTATCATCCAGATTTACGGCTGTTTCTGCTGGAGGATCAAGCTGATTTCGACTGTTGTTCCGCCGCTCCAAGCTGAAGTCGTTGGAATTTTGTTTCATGCTGTGCAGAGGAAATTCACCGTTGTCTCCATTGAAGTACCAGATTCTAGATTTTTGGTATTCTGGAGTTAATCTTCATGCAGCATCAAGTGCCGCTCAAGAGAATATTTGAGGATTTTGCGACATCCATCGGTAGCTGCTACCAGAGTTGTTTCTGGTCCCTTGCTAAATGTACACGTTTCGTGTACACACATGAGTCTGTAGATTAATTCTTCAGCACACTGAAGGTTCTACCAGCATATTCGTTTCTGACTGTGTGCGCGTGAAGTTGGTTTCTGCCCGGAGTTGCTAAGCGCACAAAAAGACCAGGAGATTGGGCTCTGGTGTTCTTAGATATACACGCTAGTGTATCTGTGAGTCTACAGATTTTACTTCGTTACATCTGAAGCGTTTTATTGATATTGTAGATTTATTGCTGATGATTGGTCTTTTAACAAGGTTTTTATCAAGTCTTATATTCCGTTGTAAGATCATAACGGTTCATTATTTGAACCAGTGATGGTTATGACTCTGTTGCTTTTGCTCGAAGTAGCAGTTCTGGTATACTCTTCATCACAAAGAGTATTAAACACTCAATTGGACATAGAGTTATGAAGTTTGAGCAATACTCAAACTTAATTGGTGCTACCGTTTGAGTCTTAGTGACTCGTTGGCGTCCGGTGTTATTGTTATTGAAGAGAGTTTGTTGATGATTCTTCATTTGCTACAAGATGGAATTCGTCTCAAGGTGAAGTTTGTTGGAATATGATCCGAATTGTAAAATTCTTACTAGAGACGTCTAGAAGGTTTGAGAGGTGGAGTCCTCTCGTATTATGATTCATATTGTTTAGAGAGTCTATCTTTAGTTTCCACCTTTATATATACATCTTGTATGGGAAGAGAGAGAGAGAGAGAGATCATTGTATCTCATATGTTGTAACTCTCTTCCAATAGTGAAGATTACCGGTCGGCGCCCGTGATTTTTTCTCGTAAAGGTTTTCCACATTATCTGTGTCTCGTTTCGATCTTGTTTTGCGCATTATTTACTAACAACTTTAGTTAAGAAACTGGAACGCCTCCAAATAGTCCAGTTTTTATGCTAATTTCTATAAACTAGATTATGAATTTATAAGAAACTAAAGCTGATCAAACATGACCTTAGAAAAAAAGTCAATAAAAGAGGGAAGACCGAACACAGCACAAGAATCTATATGGGAGTGAAGCAGATCTCTTTACAAAACTCCATCGAATTATAGCATCTGCCAACCTTATGTTATTCTGTACTACTCCGTAGTTGTTATTATCTCCTGTCCTTAGTAACCATTTTTTTTTTTGCAAAGGGAATATGCAGAAGACAAATTAAAGTGCTAGAGTGGATGCCACTTTCTAGCAAGGGCGTGCGACGTGCATACTTTCTTCCGTTTAATTGTTTTTCACGTGCGCATGTGTGCTTGTGTGAGGTGCCACACAGTTTTACACTGCTTTTTTGTTTTATATGGAATATGAGCTTATTATATTTGGGTTGTGGAAATGGCTTTTTTATCTTTGTCTTTTGAATTATCTCATGCGCGCGCACAATCAAGCAAAACATCCGCGGTGTATCCTATGGGCAAAGTTGAATGCAGAATTGATGTTTTCTTTTAGCCATAGTATGACTATTCGTTCTTGCAGGATGTTTATACAAAGTGTCAACTACTCATTGGCAACGACTAGTTGCATAACATAAACAACGACATGGCAAGTAGTCATTCGACGACCACACGTATGCAACCACAACTTATTTTGCAATGACTTGAGTACTTGATGCTGATTAGGTTATGTTAATCAGACCATGATAATGATGGCACCGTAAGTTGGAATGGAACTGATGCAAATCCATGACGCCATGTGGTAATTGGTGAGGGAAATCACACACGCACACGTATATCTAGCACGTGATGCTTGTATACACCAACATAAAAGTCCACTAACGAACGCTCGCGTGCGTTGAAAATGCATGTGAGCTAGGTGGGTGAGATTACGACTATCTTGTTGACATGTGGGCCTCTAAAAAAATGATGCAACTTGTTTGTTGCTCCCTCCCGAACATTTTATCCACAAACAATATGTACTTTATTGATCTTGGTAAACTCTTCCAATTTGGCTGTAGTGATGGCTTGTTACTCTCTCCTTTCTTTTTTATTTGTTTGCCTTTTCAATCATTGAAAATTGACTCTTGGAAGAATTTTATGTAACTTTACATTAATATGTACTAATAAACTCTCTAGTATATTAGGTCAGTCTCAATGGAGTCTTTCATCACACAGTTTTTAACAGTGACACATCAGTTTTGAGATTTTATACTATGAAATAAAACTACGTCTCTCAATGCTTAGTTTCATATCACAGTTTCATATGCTTATCAAAACATTAAATTGTTGCTAGGTGGACTTCAATGGTTGGTTGTGGTTGGTTGGGATGGAAGAAAATACCCTCAATGCACTTTTATTTGGTTTTCATTTTGTTGGAAAGAGTGCACATAGTCTTTTATGGGGATGAAAGACATTTGCTCTCTTTCATAATAAATTTTCTACCATATCACCACTTTTGCTGATGTGGTAACTAATTAAATGCAAATGAAAGACCCATTGAGACTGGCCTGGAACAGTTTCAAAAATGGATATTATTTAAAACATATGTGAGAGACCTGATAATATTAGTATTCTGAATCAGTAAAGTTTGACACAGCATGTTACCTATAGGATTAAAATAGAAATAAAAGACGAGAAGAAGTATTCTATAGTGCCTTTTTTTTTCTTGATGTTAAGAGTGTTAAAGAAAAGTAACCCCTAGTGCTTGGTAGATAACTGTGATGAGTGTGATCAAAACTGAAAAGTATGTGAAAGTTGACAAATATGCAAGGTCGCTTTGTTACATGGATGAATAGAAAGCTAAGAACGCAAGAACGAGAATTACTTTTTTGGAACTGCTAACAATGGGATGTTAACAAGAGTTTGAGGCATTTATATGTATGTATTGTGCTCATTATTAACATTCTGGACTTCTTTTGAGTAAACTAACACATTGACGCATATTCATGTAGTAGATAGGCACACTTCTTTTATTAGAAAAGTAATCTTGAACTACACTTTTATATTTCTATTCCACAAAAAATGTATTTATTTACAACACACTTGTGTTAGTGATATCCCACACGTGGAATAATTAAGGACCTAGCTAGGTTTCTCACAGCGTAGTTTTGCAGGAATATGTCGCTAGTAATATAAAGTGCAATTTTGCAGAAAAGGAAAACAAAATTTTACATATGTGATACATATCCAAACGGACTATAGTGTAATAGGTCCTTTTCACCATTTTTAGTAAGGAACAAACCGTTTGAGTTGGAAAAGAAAGGACAAGCCCTTGATGTGTTGAAAATTTTGAGGGCTCCTCATGTTGCACAAAATGCATGGTTCCAAAGGTAGAGAATACTGAATCCATCTACTATTTGTTTTCTTATGCTATTTGTACAACGCCATTCTCCATCCAAGCATTCCGAAAGTCACCTACAGGAATTAATTCGGCAATCAGCTAACAGTCAGTCGTGATACCAGTGAGCTTAAAGTTTGTGGTTGAAAACCGATCAGAAGGTGAAGTAGAATGACGAAACTGTCAAAGCCAGCGAGATGCATGGTCAGTCAGTCGATGGAATGGAAGGGAGGAAGAGTCGACGGGTCGGCTGCGCACTGGGGAGGATATAAACAGGTTTAAAAAACCAGCATCAGCATATATGAAGGTCAAAGGCGCAGAACATTTCGTGGTCCGTGCTCGATTGCTCGCCTCGCGTTCGCAGCCCCGCTCCGTACGGCAACCCGCGCGCCGACCGGCCCGACGAAGGATCCAGCTCTGGTCCGAGATCGCAGCCCCTCCTCCCCCCGCTGCCAACGTTATTAATTCCCGCGCGCCCGCCATGGGCTCCGCGTCCACACCTACCGCGATCAAACTACCACCGCCTGCGTCAAAGTACGGCTCGGCCTTGCGCTGCTGCGTAGACAGTCGTATCAAAGAAATAGTATAGACTAATTTGTCAAAAAAAAAAAAAAAATCAAGACTGGGCGCCCACTTGTCGCCGTGGACCTCGCGGCGCTCTTACTCTCTCGTCTTCGTCTCCTATATATAAGAAGCCACTTCGAACCATCTCATTCCGCTCCAGAATATTTCCAGTTTCGGCGACCACTCAACCAGGCGGCTCTCTCTCTCTCCGTTCCTATCCGAATCAGTCCATACATGGAGACGGAGCGGAGGACGCCGCCGCCTGCGCCGGTGGAGGTGCCCAACTTCTTCGTGTGCCCGATCTCGCTGGAGGTGATGCGCGACCCGGTGACGCTGTCGTCGGGGATCACCTACGACCGCGACAGCATCGAGCGGTGGGTGTTCACCGACGGCCACGGCGACTGCCCCGTCACGAAGCTCCCCCTGGGCGCCGCCGACCTGCGCGACCCCACGCCCAACCACACCCTCCGCCGGCTCATCCAATCATGGTGCGCCTCCCACGCCGTCGAGCGGTTCCCCACCCCGCGCCCGCCCGTCGACGCCGACCGCGTCGCCGCCGTCATTGCCCGGGCCGGCGGCGGACGGCGGGAGGAGGAGGTCGCGGCCGCGGTACGAGAGCTCGCGGACATCGTCGGCGAGAGCGATCGTAACCGCCGGTGCGTCGAGGGCACTCCCGGCGTCGTCGAGTTCCTCGTCTCCGTCGTCAAGATGGCCGACAAGGCGCAGCAGATGGATTCGGCAAAGGAGAGCTCACCGGAGGAAGCGGCGTTAAGCCTCCTGCATTCGCTCAAGCTCTCGGAAGACACGCTCAAGCGAGTCTTATCAGACAACACCGGCAGCGGCGACGATTACTTGGACACGTTGGCGTCCGTGCTGCGTCGGTGGCCGAGCTACTGGTCGCGCACGTACGCGATCCACCTGCTCAAATCGGCACTCGCAGCGGCGCCGCCGTCGCGTCTGGCCACGGCGAGCACCGAGCTCATCGAGGGCGTGGTCAACGTGGTGTCCGGCTCCGGCACGACGGCGCTGTCGCCCAAGGCCGTGAAGGTGGCGCTCCACGTCATCTGCCGGCTCTGCCCGTGGGGCCGGAACCGGATCAGGGTCGTCGAGGCCGGGGCCGTGCCGGCGCTCGTCTCGCTGCTCCTCATCGAAGGCTGCGGCGGCGGCGTGAACGGGACGACCGGCGGGAAGCGCACGTGCGAGCTCGCCGCGGTGGCGGTCGACCACCTGTGCGGGTGCGCGGAGGGAAGGCAGGAGGTGGTGGCCCACCCGGCGGGGCTGGCCGTGCTGGCCCGCGCGGCGACGCGGCTGTCCCCGGCGGGCGTCGAGAGCGCCGTGCGCGCGCTGCACGCCGTGGCCAGGCACTCGGCCACGCCCGCCGTGCTGCAGGAGATGCTGGCCGTCGGCGTCGTTGGCAGGCTGCTGTTCCTCGTGCAGGCTGGGGCTGCCGGAGAAAGGCCGAGGGAGAGGGCCAGGGAGATGCTCAAGATGCACGCCAGGGTGTGGAGGGGGTCACCGTGCCTGGCGTCGTATCTGGCGTCCTACCCTTGTTGATGTCTTGACGAGATCGCATGACGATGCTGCACAGAGACGAGCAATGCAAGATCGGTGGAAGAGCGTTTGGTGATCACTCTCTCGCCTCCTACTCTCTTGCTGCTGTTCATCTCATTCTACGATTCGTCGCCGACCTTTTTATTTTTTTTCTTTGCTTCAATTTTGCATGTAAAGATTGTATTCTTCAACCGCAAGGTTTCATGTGTAACTTCCCCAATGCAAGTTGGGGACATTGGATCAACAGAAACGATACACTAGGCAGTACAATAGAAAGTGTACATTATTGTGCAGGCCGGCGCGCGGTCGCCGTGTGATTGGCGTCTTATTTGGCGTCATACCCTTGTTGATGATGATCTTGTGTGACGATGCTACGGTGATCAGCAAGATGAACTACGCATTTGGTGCTCACTCTCGCCTCCTGCTTTCTTGCTGTTCATCTCATTCTACGATTTCTCGCCGACCTTCTTTTCTTTGCTTCAATTTAGCATGTAAAGATTGTATTCTTCAACCGCAAGGTTTCATGTGTAACTTCCCCTAGTTGGGGACATTGGATCAAGAAATTCGATACACTAGGCAGAGTACAATAGAAAGTGTACACTATTGTTGGAGAAGTCATTCATGTAGATGGCCAATATTTCTCTTCTTTTTCCTGACATAAATATCGACCAATCGTCATGCAATGCTTTGCTGTTCGTCTCGCGTTTTATTAAATTTATAAAGTCCGTTGCCATACGTACGTATTGACAAATTAACTGAGATGCGATCTCGCTTGCACAATGCACTGGCGGCAGGCTAGTACGGCAGAATATAAGTTGGTTGGACTTTGAAACAACAATATATGGGTGTACTTCATGTGAGCCTTCATTTATTTCTTCTCAATTTGCAATTTTTTTATCATTTGTTTTTATGGTGGAAGGTTTATTCAAAATGAAAACAGTGTTCCTGCACATCAAGTGGGTGCCATGTGGCCAGTAAAAAAGAAAGAAAAACAAAAGAATGTGCGAAACATTGAAATTCAGTACGTGTAAAGCACAACTAGATCTCAAATTATTAATGAAGACAGCGATCAGCTCTTAACTACTCTGTATTCCGATAATTTGAAGCAGTTGGCTTGAAAAAAAAAGAGTTTTTGCTGTTTTCAGTTGCTTAATTTTTTATAAATATATAAATTTGGATCCATGATTTGGTCAGCTTTTGGTGAACTAAAACTCCTACCCAGAAAAGGACGGTAGCGGTAGATTTTCTTTTCATTTCTAAGAGAAGATGGTAGTCTTAGTTTTTTTTTCGCCTTTCCTTTTTAAGAGAAAATGCATGGTTGTGGCAGTTGCAGACCTTGCAGGGCTTGTGTAGCTGCAATGCTAGGTCATCGCCCGTTTTCAAGAAAAGCCTTCTCATTTTCCTGTCATTTCTGGAGTGGTGCCAAGCAACACCACAAGAAAAACAAACTATAATTGACGAGATGAGTGGTACTACAGCAGCTAAAATTTGTGATATCCATCGCGGGATTGTGTGCTGCCAAAATTAATAAAAGAAAAAGAAGAAACATGACGTGATAATAAGATTATAGGAATACAAAGAACCTTGCCACGGAATCCATCCAAAGCCGGCGGCAGAGATGGCTGCTACACTCGCTCCGTCGCTCTCCTGCAGTAGTTCAGCTCCACACGACTGAGTTGGAAACGTTGACCCAAAGTGTCCGGTGGTCAAAATTTAGCTCGCGGGACACAAATAAAGACGCTATTGCGTACCACACTACCAAGTGCTGTCACTGACCAGACGGAGTTCCTCATATCCTCGTGTGCAACACATGGTCGCATACTTTTTACACGAGTCGCTTTGCCTCGTCTACCGAGATGTATAAGGCTCAAGCTCAAAAACAGCGGGAGCGTGCAGGAAGAATTGAAGTCTCGGCTCCTGTTTTATATTAGTACACCTGGAAGTGTGCGCGTAGTTGCCCTTCAAAGCGCCCCCGCCGGCGCCGCGAGAGCTCCTACTAGCTACGTTCATCACCATCTCCAGTTTCTGGAGTAATCAACTCCCAGATGCAATGTATCAACCATTGCTGACGATCAGCATGGAACAGCCAGCCGGGTAGGGACGGATTAGGTGGGGGCGAGCAAGTGGGAAGCGGGCCGTCGAGACCGCGAGAGCGATCTCGATCATATGGGTGGAAACCGACGCCTCTGATGCGCCGCCTGATCTCATGGGGTTTGTAACATGCCCCGGTACGTCGTGCCGGACAGCATCCCCGCCACGCTCAGCTCCAGCATCCGTACCCAGGCCAGGACACCGGACGCCTTGCCGCGCCGAAGAGCACGACGCTGTTCTTGGGCTTACGGGACAGGATGCAAACAGGGCTGACAAAACCATGGTTTGGGTCCGTTAACCATCAATTTTGATTTGAACGGTGAAACCAGCTAGTTAACCGTTAAAACTGGTAAAATCTCTACGAGCATATCCAACAAACTTTATATTCTATTTTGTAAAATTAGAGTTTTTACCTTTTTTAAAAATTAGAGAGCCTATAAAAACGAGCAGATTTACAGTACGTATTACTATCAGTAATTTACTAATGGTAATTCTTTTTTTTTTGATTAAAATAGGAGGGGCATAGCCCCTACTGGTTATATATTACTAAAAAAGAACAAAAGAAGTACATGTAGTTTTAGGGTACAAAGAAACAAAAGATAAGAAAGGAGAGCATCAGAGAAGGGTTTCTAGCCATTGTTGTATGTGGGGTAAATATTTGCTCTTCGCTCTAAGGATAACCAAGGTAAAATCTTCCTTGAAATCTTCTTTGCAACTGAAGGGTCTTGACCATTGAAGAGCCAATTATTCTTTTGCTTCCATATGCACCAAGACATGGTTATTATGATTTCCATATAGAATGGGACCTGCAATGTTCTTCTTAATATGCTAACCATTCTTTTTGGGGACAGTGTATTTGGGAAGGAAATTCCAATAGTTTGCCAGCAAGCTCTGGTAAAACTACATCTCAGGAATAGATGTTTCAAAGTTTCTTCTTTCTGAAGGATACATAGTTCACAAATGTAGTAATTCAAAATCATATTTTTCCTTCGCAAGAGACCTCTAATGTTCAGTCTGTCACTAAGTAATAACCAGAAGAAGACTTTATGTTTCAGTTGGCAGCATGATCTCCAAGTCCATTTATAAGCTGGGTGTGTCACTAGGGAACCCATGAGATGTTTGTATGCCTTTGATGAGTAGTAGTTATCCTGCCTCCATATATATGTCCACTTATCCAGGCACATGTTTTTATTCATTGCTTGTAGAAAAATATCCAAGTCATAGAATTGAGCAAAGGCTTGTTCTGATAGAGGAAGGTGAAAGAAGTCTGAAAGATCTTGATGTTGCATAACTGCTTGTAGAGTGATGTTCTCAGTCTTGGTAAAAGAATAGAGTTCTGGATTAGAAAGCTTCCAAATTTGACCATTCCAAAGATCGTGCCAGAATAGAATTGATCTTCCATCTCCTAGAATTGCATGAGCTAAACCTTTATATTTTGTAAGTAATTTTAGTATATTCCTCCACCAGTATGATCCCTTTTTTCCTTTCAGATGAAAGTTGACCATTTCCATAATAATTAGTCCATACTAACTATACCCAAGGTAAATCCGCCTTTATATAAAACTTATGCAAGTTTTTTTAGTAACAACGCTTCATTCTGTACTCTCAACCTAATAATTCCCAGTCCACCTTTATTTTTTGGCCTTGTTACCAGCTTCCATGCAGCAAGTGGAGGTCTAGATGCATTTAGATCTGAACCTCTCCAAAGACAGTGCCTTCTGTATTTGTCAATTTGGTTGATCATGGCAATTGAGATCCTTATTGTGCACATGTAATAGGTAGGAAGAGAAGAGAGCACCAAGTTTACCATTTGCAGCTTTTCACCTTGTGATAGAAAAATTGATGTACAGAGCAGTCTCTTTTCAATACACTGAACAATTGGCAGGTAGTCTTGAATTGAAGGTTGTGTAAGACTGGTGGTAATTCTTAGGATAGTAATATAATTGACACAATTATCTAGATATCTACATTGCAATGTCACTAAGGTTAAAATTGAAAAGTTATAGCAAATCGTATTGCCTATATTGTGTGGTAATCCTCTCCCTCTTCACTCGCATCCCATCGGCGCTGCCCCTCCCGTCGTCGGCTTTGTCCCTCTCATCGCTGTTTTCAATCACAGATCATCCATCCACCCCGCCACGTCCAGACCCTATACAGGAGATCGTATTTTTATGTCCCAAAACAATTGATTTTGGGTGCTACAACAATCAATTTTTGTGATTAGACATTTAAATTTTACGCACATAACGATTTGATTCTAGTGTTTTGATCAGCAATGGCGGTGAGCAGCGGTAAATAATGTTCCTACCTTAGGTTGACAAAGAGCTCATGTAGCTGGGCCTTTTGACTGCCCCGCCTCAGGCCCAAAGAACTACACACAGTAGCCCATGGGCCAGGGTCCAAAGAAGGGTTCGTTGTTCCATTTCATCTTCTTCCTTGATTCGCTCCCTTTGTGTTCGTGAGCTTCCAAGACTTCAATGGTGGCGCAAGCAGCAAACAACAACATAGATGGAGGATAGGCTAGCAAAACAGAAAATTTTACGACGAAAGTGGTGGTTCCATCTCACCATTGCATATTTATCTTATGTAGTGGATTATTGAGTTTTGTTTAGTCTTTATTTTCATAGTAATTTAAGAATCGGAGGTCTATAGGCCCTGTTTGGAACAGATTATGGGCCGCTTCTGTTGGAACTAATCGGTTTGGGGAGCCAAACGGCTGGATTCCTGATGCGCTTCCCGTAGACACGATTCTCACCGAATCGTTTTTTTGTCTATGACGCAGAATCGAGTCTCCCCCTCAATTGTCCCGACACATGCACGATTCCTCACCTTCACTCAAGTCGTGCCCGCCGGCGTCCCTACGCCCCCGCCCTCGTCCGCTCCAGTCGTGCCCACCGGCCACGCAGAGCCCTCCTCGAGCTCCGCCCATCCGCCCCTGCAGCCCGGAGAAGAGCTCCACCGTGCGCCCACTGTGCGGTTCCTACCTCCCAGCTCCATTGTCGCCCAATTGGTTTTTGCAAACGAAGAGGCGCTCCCTAGCGACCCTAAGCCTCTGGCCGTCCCTGCCATCTTGAGCTCTCCATCCCTGACATCGGCGGCGCTCCGAGTTTCTTCCTCGCACCTTGAGCTCTCCTCTCGCCCCGATTTCTTCCTCGCGCGGAGGAAGCAAACAGCCGCAGCTTCACAATCGTCATGCGCCACGTGCACTATCCTCATCCGCATCAGCGAGCACGGACGCGACCAGCGGCAAGCACGCGTGGCTAAGACAGGAGTAGATGCGAGTCGCCTGAGCACACGAGGGGCGGGACGCGAGGACTCTGCTTCTCTTGCAGCGATTCTTTTGAGGGAGCCAAACGCCACGTTTTTCTTTACAGCGATTCCGTCCTCATCGGCTACTCACCAATGCTGGATTTTCATGGGAGCGCTACTCGCTAAAGCTGTTCCAAACGGGGCCATAGGGTAACCCCAACTTTGGGCCTGCTACTCAACGAACCTGCTCCGTGATTCATCTTGTCATGAATCAGTAGTTGATTCTGTCATATTGGTTTCGGTTATACGGCAAGATGGACATACATACTTGAGACGTACTGCAATAGACAAAAAAAGAACATGTTTGTGATATCCCGGCTCAGGGATTAATAGGATTAATAGAATACTCATACCAATAAGTTGAACCTTCTTTTCTAGAAGCTCATCTCCAAAAAAACTCCAAGGTTAAGCGAGCTTGGTTTGAAGCAATTTAGGGATGGGTGACCGACTGAGAAGTTTGTTTCGGGTGCATACGAGTGAGAACAAAGTACGCAAAAAAGACAAGTATTGGTCTGTGAGGATAGTCTTTAGGTACTAGAGAGCTGCAAAGATGTAAGTGGGCTCGGCCTCGGAGGGGCGGGATGTTACAGTTGGTATCAGAGCCGACCCTTGTGGTTTCACAGGCGCATGGGGTCGTAGTTGCGCAAACATAGTGTGCATGGCTGGTGTGGGTCCGGAGTGGTCATACAACATAGTACATGCGCTAGCACTAGGCACATGGACGTGGCCAAGAGGGGATGTTCCTAGACTGGAGTTGACCGACGAGGACGTCGGTCTTCTAAGGGGGTGAGAGTGTGATATCCTGGCTCAGAGCTTAATAGGATTGATAAAATACTCATACTAACAAGTTACAACTTCTATTCTGGAAGCTTATCTCCAAAGAACTTCAAGGTTAAGCGTGCTTGGCTTGGAGCAATTTAGGGATAGGTGACCGACTGGGAAGTTTGTTTCGTGTGCGCACGAGTGAGGACAAAGTGTGTAGAAAAGACAAGTATTGGTCTGTAAGGATAGTCTTAAGGTCTTAGAGAGCTGCCAAGATGTAAGGGGGCCCGGCCTCGGAGGGGCGGGACGTTACAAGGTTAACTCCAGCGCACGGGGCATATGGCAGATTTTTTATGATGTGAATTTTTCACCTAATCTGGCATTGGGGGAAGATGGAAGCAGAAGAAGCAGCATTTGGCAATGAGCGATTCATCATGCTGTTGTGCTCAGAGGAGATTGATGATACAGGTGACGAAAAGCTTCATGGAGGCTACTCGTAAGATGAGATCAGGCAAACTCGATCCTTGGCAAGTAGGAAGGAGGTGACGATTTCAGAGCAGCAACCTACGCACGGAACATGATCCTAGGTGTGTGGGAAGGAGAAGGAAGGAGCGGGAACAAGATTTCGCACGAGGGAGGGGCAAGCGAGCGAGGGTGCTTCGCTATGTTTGCCCAGCAAGGAAGCCGGAAGAGCTAGCGACAGATTTTGACGAGTCCGTGTGAGAGTATGTTGGAAAGAGTTTTTTGAGACTGTTTGTTATATTTGGATAAAAGAAATAATTTAGCTAGTCTGTTGGAGATGCTCTTAAAAGTTCCAAATACATTCTATCTTTCAATTGTGATCTTCCACCCCTACCTGCGATCAATTATCGCACTTACAACTGCCTTGCACCCACACTATGAACCGGTACCCCATGAACTGAACCCGCATGTTCTCCTCATCTCCGCCAGTACCCTACCAACTGCCCCACCAGCTGCTTCCCCCACCTCCTTGCCTCTGCCGCCCGCCTCCCTGCCTTAGCTGCCTACCTCTGTAGCCGCCCGCCACAGGAATAGGGGAGGCGATGCCTGCACCCACCTCCGCCTACGACTCACCGGGGGAGAGAAGCTACAGCTAGCCGTGTCCGCCTGCAAACCGACATCGTCCAGCTCCGCCCGCGTCTACTGTGTTTGTCACCCCCATGTTAGAATCTCACCGGAGATACGACGCGCACGCCGCCGGAGATATTTCCTAGCACACACACGCACTCACAACTCACGTGAACCCCTTGGACACAATCTGGTTTGGTGCTACAATGTATAGCTTTTTCAGAGTCTATTCCCTTGCTTATATAGACTATTACATGGAAATTAAATATGACCTCAATCAGTCCCACCATACAAACTTTAGTTGCCTAAACATGGCTAGCTAACTATAGAAACTAATCTACTAATTACAGCAGGCAAGGATTATTTCCTACAATCTCATGTTAAGCCTTGCACTGCTCAATATTGATAAGGCCGACCTTTGATCTCAGCTCATGGAACTTGGTCTTACCAAGCGGCTTTGTGAGAATGTCGCCTAGTTGTTCTTTGCTCCATATGAACTTCATGTTGATCAAGCCTTCTTCAGCAGACTCCCGGACTAGGTGATACTTCACCTGAATGTGCTTGCTGTGTCCATGGAGTACTGAATTCTTGATAAGAGAAATGGCGGACTTGTTGTCCACCCTCAGCATCGGTGCTCTCGGTGCTGATCCTTGCACTTCTACAAGCACCCGAGCTAGCCACAATGCCTGACAAGCAGCATTGGCAGCTGCTATATACTCCGCCTCGCAGCTTGATTGTGCCACCACCTTCTGCTTCATGGACTGCCAGGTGATCGGGCTGCTGCTGAGGAGGAAGATAATGCCCGTTGTGCTCTTCCTAGCATCGACATCGTCGGCGTAATCGCTGTCACTGAAGCCAATGAGCTTGGCTTCACCCTCCTCCTTCCGGCGGAACCAGAGTCCCTAATTCTGGGTCCCGGCCACATAGCACAGGATACGCTTCACTGCGGCGAGGTGGTCCTCCTGCAGATCCTCTAGGAACCGGCTAACAAACCCGATAGAAAATGCGAGATCAGGGCGAGTGTTAACCAGATACCTCGTACTCCCGACGATACTCTTGTACATCATCGCGTTGACCGATGGTCTCTCACTGAGCTTACTCAGCTTGAGCCGCGTCTCCATTGGTGTTTGGCAGGGGTTGCACCCAACCATACCGCATCTCTCCAGGATCTTGCCGGCGTAGGCGCCTTGGCTTAGCGAGATCCCCCTCACACTCTGCTTCACTTTAATGCCGAGGTAGTAGTGAAGCAGGCCGAGGTCACTCATCTTGAACGCACCCGCCATCTCCTACTTGAAGGTCCTGATGTCGCTGGCGCTCGAGCCGGTGATCACGATGTTATCGACATAGACCCCGATCACTAGCCGAGCATCGCGACCCTGCCTGACGTAAATGGCGTGTTCTGAAGGGTTCCTCCTGAAGCTGAGTGATAGCAAAGTGTTGTCGAGCTTTGCATTCCAGGCACGAGGCACTTGATGTAGGCCATACAACGCCTTCTGCAACTTGAGCATCTTGTGCTCCTTGCCAGTGATTACAAAACTTGCTGGCTGCTTGATGTATACCGCCTCCTATAGGTCCTCGTTGAGGAACGCCGATTTGTTGTCCATGTGGTGCACCTCCCACCCCTCATGTGCTGCAAGGGCGATGAGCAGGCGCACCGAGTCGAGACAAGGCCACCGGCACGAACATCTCATTGTAGTCGATGCCATGCTGCTGCACGTAGCCCTTCACCACAAGGCACGCCTTGTACTTGGACACCACCCCGTGTTCGTCCCGCTTCACCTTGAAGACCCACTTCACGTCGATCGCCTTGCGTCCAAGTGGGAGGTCGACGAGGTACCACATGTCATTCTCCTCGATGGAGCCCATCTTGTCCATCACCGCCTTCCTCCAACAGGGGCTGCCCTCCACCTCGGCGAATAAGGTGGGATCATCGGCGCTCACCGCATGAAGCTCCTACATCACTAGTGCGCGTGGTGCAAGCCCACATGGCGAGGCTTGCCCAATGCTATTGTTGATGCTACAGAACCGAAGAGGCGCGTCGTCATCATGGTCGGAGTCGAGGTTGTCATCGTCGACCCCGTCTAGTGAGTCAGGCTCCGACTCGCCTGCTCCATCACCCGGGGGCGGTGATTGCTCCCCTAGTGCATCTCTTTCCGGCGCCTCGACCACCTCATCAACAGCTGGTGCAGCTTCTCCCCAAGTGTTGTACTCCATCGTGAACATGTCATCGCCACCAGTCAGCTCATCATCGTTGCCGCTGTTGCCCCAGTCCCACTGGGCTTGCTCATTGAACACCACGTCACGTATCACATGAACACGCTTTGCGATGGGGTCGTAGGCGCGGTACGCTTGGAGTCACGCTCGTAGCCGACGAAGATCATCTTTTGGCCACGATCGTCGAGCTTCTTCAGGTGTGGCATCATGTTCCGGACATAGATGATGTAGCCAAACGTATGAAGGTGGTGCACTGCCTACTTCTTCTCGTGCCATGCCTCAAACGGGGTCATCCCATCCATGCTCTTTGTTGGGCAATGGTTCAGCACATACACAATGGTGTTAACCGCCTCGCTCCACAACCAGCTGGGGAGCCCCTTCGCCTTGAGCATGCTCCTGGCTGTAGCCACCACCGTGCCATTTCGGCACTCGACGATGCCATTTTGCTGCGGGCTATAGGGCGCAGTGTGCTGGCGATGCACGCCCTCGCCTACGCAGTACTCCGTGAACTCCCTTGCGGTGAACTCGCCGCCATGATCAGTTCAGAGTGCCTTTAGCTTGATGTCGGACTCACCCTTAGTTCGCACCTGGATCTCCTTGATAGCAGCCGCTGCACGATCCTTTGAAGGAGTTGCAGCTACCCACATGTACCTGCTGAGGTCATCCACCAATAGCAAAAAAATACTTGTTACCTGCGGGCGTCGCCGATGAGATGGGCCCACAGAGATCACTGTGCACCAGCTCGAGTCACTGTTGTGCCCGGTACTCCGCTTGTGCTGGAAACGAAGTGCGCCTCTGCTTCCCCGCTTGGTATGCCTCGCACAAGTGATTGACTTGCCACGATTACCGACAAGCCACGCACTAGCTCCTCTCGAGCTAGCTTCTTCAGCGCCGCCATGTTGACATGGCCAAAACGCTCATGCCAGCGCCATGCCTCCTCGTTGCTGCGTTCGCGTACCGCCAGGCATGACGTCTGCGCCACCTTGAGCTGGATCTTGTACAGGCGGTTGCCTGCACGTGCCACCTTCACCAGCAACTTGCCTCCCGGCTTGCGAACCCTCATCACCCCATCGTCAATCTCGGTCTTGTAGCCACTCTCATCGAGCTGACCGAACCTGATGATGTTCTTCATCAGCCGCAGGATGAAGTAGACTCCAGGGAGGGAATGGACCTCCCTATTCTTGCATTCGAAGATGATGGTCCCCTGGCCTTTGATGCGTGCCACTGAGTCGTTGCCAAAACTCACGGTGCCGAGCTCCGCCGTATCCAGCCTAGAGAAGGCGGACCTGGATCCGGACATGTGGTTGGTGCCGCCGGTGTCCAGGACCCATGTCTCAGCCTCCCGGTCCTTCTCTTCTCCGAGGTGAGCGAAAACCTTCTGCTCCCGGATCTCAAGCGGCCACAAGAACCTCCTATACAGAAGTCAGATTCTCATAAAACTTTGAGCACTACATTGATAACAAAAGTGAGACCTTACAGCTTCTTTTATGCTTTTTTAGTAGCTTCATTGTCCAGGATATTTCACTTCATGTGTTTGTTGAGCAGCCCATGAAATTATACTTATCCAGAATGCACCCGTTAACTTACAATAAGATATATAATATGTCATGATATATAGTTCCTTGCTGTCTAAAATATTCACTTCATGGAGATATGAAAAAAAGTAGAAACATCCACTCATTTAGTTTTCTGATGCAAATATGAAATATAACTTATTTTCTTCTGAAGATGTGAAGTGACTACTATCGATTTTGGGCATCATACGTTTTGATGGCTCTCTGAAGCAATGTGCAGTCAGAAAACTTGGCTAAAATACTAAGAACCCTACACAATAACATATCTGCTAATCTGAATTTGCTATTCTGGAACTTTGACAGTTTATAGCTCACAGAGTAAATGATTTCATCTGCACAAATGAAACTGATAAATCTGAATCTTTGTCAGTTTATAGCTCATATTTCTAAAAGAATTAATTTGTTCTATAGAATATATCAGATGGTTTCTTGCTAAACTTTTTGAAGGAAGCAACAGACCGCACCACTCATCAAGTAGTCGGCAGGTGGTGACTGCTCTTGCACAAAAATAGTTTTGCGCATGAATCAGTTTAAGATATGAAAGTACCATTATCTAATTTCTCATTGTACTTTGGACACTGTCCTGGGAAGCCTTTAGCTATATCGGAATTGTTTTCTTGTCTACACGGGTTCTCTATCTCAGGAAAAACAAGAGCAAATTTTTAGTACTCTAGGATCCTGCTGAAATGATCAACTCTGAAATTGGAGCTTATTCCAGCTGCAAATTAAAGCATTGAAGTTTTTCAGCTCAAATGGTATGACGAATGGCCTACCATATTTTAAAGCTTGATGATTGAAGTACAGGCATATAGCAAGATGCAGTAGTTGATGGCCTATCCATCTTTCCTCTCACGAGTTTAAAAGATTAGATTTCTTTAATATTTGTCCAAATTTTGTGTTCTCACTGATAATTTGCATATGTGCCTGTGGACAGGACCAAATAATTAATAATCCCTGAAAGTGATCAAATGTACTTTGGGATGGTTGGCTAAAAGGTCGAGTAAGGCTACTACTGTTTGAAAAATTGAATATTTGAAATTCCCTTTATTCTAAGCACATATAGTGGCTTTATCATTATTTTGGGTTGGATGGCTCAATATGCACTAATATTTATTTTTTATTGATTTCATCATTTGGTTTGATTGTAGAGTGGAAACATTGGATCAAAGACTAGGAAAATAGTGCAAGTAGACCTGCAGGTTTTAACGGATTCATAATGTTGATTAAAAGTCCAACAAGTGTACTATGGTTGGAGTTCAATTCCTTGAATCATCCACAATCATACATCCTTTTGTAGCTCTTGAATTTATTTTCCTTTATCGTTTAAGAACTATAGCATCCAATGTTAAAATGGGTTTGTTACCAGCAATGTCAATTATAAGAGGCGTGTGTTGATACTTTTGAGATTTGCTTGTGGTGTTTTATCAACTGGTGTGAATCAAGAAAGCTTAATGTAATAGTTATGAGCCAGTTATTGGTGATCTGCTTCCTTGGCATGGTGTTTTAAGCAATTTGATCACGTATTTATTTAACTAACTAAAACTCTCTGATCAGCTAGATGGTACTGTTTTATTTTGCTGACCAAACCATTGATATAAGTTCATTTGCTATTTTATAAGCATAATGCAAAGTAAAAGATTTCTTTTAATATGTTGCAAAATATTGATCTTCTGTTGCAATGCACAGGCATGTAACTAGTTTATATTTAGAAATCACTAGTACAGAACAACCACTAGTGATGGTGAAAATCACTCTACGGTGGTGTTTTTTCCCACTGCCACTACCTCGACGCCACTAAAAAAATAAAAAATGCCGGTGATGGTGCCATAGCACTGCCACTGGGGAGCAATTAAAATAACAATAAAAAGCTTATAGGCCTGTTGCTGGTTTCTAGTTACCCATTTTATCTACCAAAAAGGAATGTTTTACGTCTTAATTTGGTGGTATTGACTAACAATTCAACCCATATTTGCATATATTTATAATTGTTCTGTTTTGGATGTAATTGCAGGAAACAGGTATAAAACAGGGCAGCTATGGATAAGGAATCAAAGAGCAACAAGGATGGGCCAGGTACAGAGCTGCGCCAATCGGCGCGGGCCTGTGCCGATCGGCGCAGGAGGGTAAAAGACAATGAAAAGTATAATTCAGTCCAAGGACAGAGGCCCAGCCAATATAAATCGAAATCGGTGGAAGTTGACCTAATCTTACTGGATATAAAAGGAAGACATCTAATCAAGAGCCAGAAGGAAGGAGAGAGACAGCAATCATGAGATCCAGTTGTTAGAACTAGGGTTTTAGGATATTGGCGGCGACGGTTGGTCAAGACCGACGAGAACCACCAGAAGGGAGGTCACGCCGATTGGCGTGACGGTTGTGCCGATCGGCTCGTGCGTGTTCCAGCGCTAGTTCTCACCCCTCTGCTATGCTTAGCAGGAGGATGAGCGAGTAGTCTCATATTATCTTCTCTGGTGTGGGGATCTGGTCATGTAACTCTCATACTTATTGATACTCTCTTGATGAATTCAATCTATGTAGTGAACACAATTGTGCATCTATTTCATCAGTGTATCGGCCGGTATACTTCTGCCCATTGCATAGTGCAAGAAATCAGTGGGAAGCTAATAACCTCTGTAGTGACAACCGGGGCGAACGAAACCACCATATCTTGTAGAATATTGGAATCATCATCCGAGTTAATAAGAATAAGGTTGCATGCTAGTAAACCAATCCTAAGGAGAGAATCCTTCATTATCCTGTTACATCTCTAATAACATTTATCCACCACTCTCTCACCGTCATCATTCACACCAACTCAACCATTGCAATCTGTTAGTAAGCCTTTAATAGTAATAGTCCCACTCGTTCCCTGTGGATTCGATAACCTTAGAATACTCTGAGGGAAAAAGAGCTACAACTATACACCATCCTCTACGGTATATAAGTGGGTGCGTAACTACGACCAACAAGCTATATTTTCTGGCGCTGTTGTCGGGGAACAAGCCTGTTCTTTTACTATTAGTATTTTACTAATGTCTAATCCTTTTCTTTTCTAGTTGTTTTTGTTTTATGCTTTATGTGAATTTTCAGGATGAGTACAACGGAACCTTCTCCGATGCTCAGGGAGCTTTCTTTGTCATCTCCAGACGTGCTGGTGCCTCAATCCTCAGACGAGAAGGCCACAACCTCCTCGTATGTGTTGACCCCATTATCATTAGCATGACTAAAGCAAACAAATTCTTTGGAGCGAAGGAGGAGAATCCATATACTCACCTACAAGATTTGGAGGCAGTTTGCCAAACATTCCATCATGAAGGAGTGCCTCAGGATCTTTACAGATGGCTGCTTTTCCCATTCGCTTTGGGAGGAAAAGCCAAAGAGTGGCACAAGGCAGCATCTCGAGATGCGAAAGGTAAGTAGAGTGAATTAGTTGGAAATTTTTGTCTCCACTATTTTCCTTTGCCAAAGGTGCAGAAATTGAGAAGAGAAGTGGTGAACTTCTTACAAAAAGATGAAGAATCTCTCACGAAAGCCTGGATCAGCATTGATAAGAATATGTGCGCTCAAACCTTCTACATGGCCATAAATAAGACATCGAGGATGCATTTGGACGGATCGACCGGAGGAAGTTTTCTGAGGTTAACAGCCAAGGTGGGGATCGAATTGATAGGCAAAATCATTGAGAATGAAGCTTTGCATAAGCACTGGAAAGAATATCTAGAACCAAATCAGCAATACCTAGAAGTTATGCAGAAGGAAGAGTCGCCGGCTAAACAATCTGTATATCCGAGAGTAGGGCAATGAGTACTCCAGAGCATAAATTTGAAGAGATAGGGCCCGTCAGACCCACTTTCATGGATCTGACGCGCGCACCGATCAGCGCAGTCTCTGAGCCGATCGGCGTAGTTGCAACAACAGGGGAACTGATCGCCCTAACAACTACGTCAAGCTGCAAGGAATATACCAGGATAGAAGCTGCGATTCTAGACAACTACCTAAAAGAGTTCGAAGGTAACTTTGCTAAACCAAAGGGGGATAGGACATTGGCAAATGCTAAACCACTTGATGAATTTTAACCAATGGACTGGATTCCTATTGATTTTTCGCAAGAATTGCTCAATATGAGGAGATCCTTCAGTCCGCAAGACGCCTCCGAAGCCGGAATTGAGTATAATTTCCCAAGTAATCGCCTCAAGTTGGAAGTTTTTGATCAAGAAATTATTGGAAGAGTCTTAGGAAAGCTTTACAAGGATGATATAGAGCTTGATGGAACAGAGGTGAAACAAGCAAAGAGATTACTAGATAGTTGCTTTGAGCCATCTCCCTACGAAGGATTATGTGGTGTGTATGCTATAGGTCTCGCTAAAGAGCAAGAAGAGGAGTCATACATACCATGTGAGATATCACGGAAGAAATTTTTGAAAGCCTTGTGTGACTTTGGTTCCCGTGTTAGCTTGATGACTTACGATGCATTCATGAGCATGTCTTAAGAAACTTAACATCGGCTGATGGGGACTGAACTTGAGCTCGTAATGGCAGGTGGAAGGAAGACCAAGCCACTGGGAGTGATCAAGAATGTTGAGGTAGAGATTAGTTCAAAAACAATACCAGTGGACTTCTTCGTTCTAAATAATGAGGAAACTGGAGTTGAAGACATCATTCTAGGGAGGCCATTTTTGAGATTAGTACAAGCTGTTCTCGATGCTGGGAAAGATCAAATTACGCTACACCTGGGAGGTGAAGAAGTGCAATTTCAATTTAATGATCCGTCTCATCAAGACCCTTCTTGCTATCAAGAATTCTACCCAGAGGAGGATGAGAAGATAGGGATGGATGTGGGTGACCCACTAGACCACCTCACGCGCGGAGCTGACAAGGATACTGCCAGCGCCGATCGGCGCGATGCTTGCGCCGATCGGCTCAACCAGGAAAATTCTTATTTTGAACCTCTGGGTGAGCTAGATCCAGATGAAGCACCAGAAGTAGAACAGAAGGAACTTCTGAAAGAGCTACGCTATGAATATCTAGGAAAAAATAAAACATATCCAGTTATTGTGAATAACGCCCTAACAAAAGAAGAAACAGAAAAGTTGCTTGCTATGCTCAAAAGGTATAAGAAGGTCATTGGTTACACATTGGATGACATCAAGGGAATCAGCCCCGCATTTTGCACCCACAAGATTAACTTGGAAGAGAATACTAAACCAGTGGTTGAAGGAATGCGAAGGTTGAAAGAATCAATACGGCCAGTGGTCAAAAAGGAGATTTTGAAGCTGCTTAATGCAGGTATGATCTACCCTGTTACTGATAGTGAATGGGTTAGTCCAGTACAATGTGTGCCCAAGAAAGGAGGGCTGATAGTAGTACCTAATGAGAATAATGACTTGATTCCTCAAAGGACTATAACTGGATGGAGAATGTGCATAGATTATAGAAGTTTGAACAAGGTGACAAAGAAAGATCATTATCCTCTTCCGTTCATTGACGAGATGCTTGAAAGGTTAGCAAAGAATATGTACTTTTGTTATTTGGATGGATATAGTGGTTTCTTTCAGATACCGGTAAGGCCGGAAGATCAACAGAAAACTACTTTTACTTGCCCTTTCGGGACATATGCATATAGAAGGATGCCTTTTGGTCTTTGCAACGCACCTACCATATTTCAAAGATGCATGAATGCAATATTCGCTAAATTCATAGAAGATATTATGGAGGTATTCATGGATGACTTCTCTGTACATGGTGCTGATTTTGATACTTGTTTGGAGAATTTAGAGAAGGTTTTGAAAAGGTGTGTTGAATGTGACTTGGTTCTTATTGGGAGAAATGTCACTTCATGGTGATAGAAGGAATAGTACTTGGTCATGTTATATCAAATAGGGGGATAGAGGTTGATAAGGCAAAGGTATCTACAGTTGAGAAATTGCCTCCCCTACTGATCTTACAACTTTGAGGAGTTTTCTTGGACATGCCAACTTCTATCGCAGATTTATTAAGGATTATTCGAGGATTGCTAAACCCTTGATAGAATTGTTGAAGCAAGATACAGAATTCATTATGGACGATGAAAGACTCTTTGCCTTCAGAAAGTTAAAGGAAGCTCTATGCTCTGCACCCATCATGCAGCCACCTGATTGGAGTTTACCTTTTGAAATTATGTGTGATGCAAGTGATTATGCAGTTGGAGCTGTTCTTGGACAATGGAAAGAAGGTAAAGTGCATGCTATTTATTATGCTAGCAAGACTTTGAATGAGGCGCAGATCAATTATACAACAACCGAGAAGGAGATGTTAGCTGTTATATTTGCTTTTGAGAAGTTTAGATCTTACATTCTAAATTCTAAAGTGATTGTATATACTGATCATGCTTCTATAAGATATTTGGTTTCAAAAAATGAATCTAAGCCTCGGTTAATGCGGTGGTATTGATGCTACAAGAATTTGATTTGGAAATATGAGATAAGAAAGGGGTGGAAAATTCTATAGCATATCATTTGTCTCGTCTTGAGTAATTATCAACTAAGCCAATAAAAGATGAAATGCAACAAGAGCAATTGTTCGCTGCATTTGATCGTAGAGAGAGTTGGATGACGGATATTATCAAAGGATTCAAGGGACAAACTGATATGATGAACAAGAATACAAGGAGAAGAGTTAAGAGCGAAATGAGAAAATTCATATGGGCCAACCCATACTTGTATAGGTATTGTCAGGATGGAGCAGTGAGAAGATGTGTACCCAGAGAAGAAAGAGCGAGCATTTTGTCAAAATGTCATTCTTCGGATTATGGGGGACATTACGGCTATTTCAGAACACAGGCAAAAGTATGGGCGAGTGGATTCTATTGGTCTTCTATGCATGAAGATGCAAAAAGGTATATTGCAATATGTGCTCAATGCCAACGAATAGGAAATGTTAATAGTAGGAATGCAATGCATCTTAAGTACAATCTTCAAGTCGATATCTTTGATGTATGGGGTATGGATTTTATGGGACCATTTGTGAATTCTCATTGTTGCGAATATATATTGGTTGCCATTGATTATGTTTCCAAGTGGGTTGAAGCAATGGCATGCAAGTTCAATACTACAAGAGAATCAAGGAATATACTTCAGGAGCAAGTTTTCCCAAGGTATGGAATACCAAGGACAATAATTACAGATGGAGGATCGCATTTCACAGGAGAAGAATTTACTAGGTTTTTAGCAAGATCTGGGGTTGAACACAGAATTGGAACAACTAATCATCCTCAGACAAATGGACAAGCAGAGACGTCAAATAAGCAATTAAAGGGGATTCTGTAGAAGATAGTTACAAAGGAAGGAAAAGATTGGGCTATAAAGCTTAACGGAGCATTATGGGCATATAGGACGGCATTCAAGACACCAATTGGTATGACGCCATATCAATTCGTCTATGGAAAATCATGTCACCTACCGGTGGAATTGGAACATAAGGCTTATTGGGCTATAAAGGAAATGAATTTGGATCTTAATGGCGCCGGTATGAAAAGGAAAATTCAAATAAGCGAATTGGAAGATATGCGATTACGTGCATATGAAAATACAACAATATATAATGAAAAGACAAAGAAGTGGTATGATAAGAAGCTTTTGAAGAAGGAATTCAAGGAAGGAAATCGGGTACTCCTATTTAATTCGCGATTCAGATTATTTGATAAAGGCAAACTGCAAAGTAAATGGGAAGGACCTTATCTTGTGAATACGGTGTTACCTTCGGGAGCTGTGATTATAATGGATGGCAAAAGGAACAAGTACACCATGAATGGACAACGTCTAAAGGTATATCTAGAACCTGACAATTTAGAATTAAAACCTTTTGATATGTACTTCACTGCTCAGTGCCTTGTGTGGTCGAGCTTAACGACGTAAAACAAAAGCCCTGTATATGTTTTTTATTTTCGTGATTTTTCTGTTTTGATTGGGTAAAAATAGTGTCCCGCGCCGATCGGCTCAGTTCTGCACCGATCGGCGCAGCCCTGCACCGATCGGCGCGGCAGTGTCTTTTTGGTTTTTGAGTCAGTTTTGGACCTGGCCTTGTTAACACAGATGAATTCCGTAAATAAGAGATAGAGTCCTAGTCCAATTGGAAATCAAGGGATATAAATATGAGAGGGCAGCAACCCCACGGATCAACTCGCATTACATACTCACCAGAACAAAGCCCTAAAGGCAGAAGCTATGGAAGGTGGCGCGTCGGGAAGCAATCAAGGCGGCGCCGATCGGCGCGACAGTGGAGTCGATCGGCGCGATAGTAGAGCCGATCGGCTCGGCAGCGAATTTCCGCAGCTTTCTAAAATTTGGTCCTGGGACGAAGTTGACAAAGTATTGATGCCAACACGAGATGATCCAGTGGTCAGGTCAGATCTAAGGAAGAAGTTCATGAAGGAAAGCGAAGCTGACGCATGGAACGCCAAGAAGGTAAAGATGGACAATGAACTTCGGCAGATTATGAGGAGAGTTTTGGTGCGCTAAGGAAAATCTATAGGACCTATTGGAGGTGAGGCCGTTTCTCAAAGGTATACCATGAAAGGTCTTCTTGATCTTGCTAAGCCTTTGTCATATGAAGATTTCTTCTCTTTTGAAAGATTATTGACTAAGCAAGAGAAAGAGGAACTAGGTGAAGAGAGCGCTCTCACAATCCATAAGTGCCAGCTTTATAGCGAACATGATATTGCCGCCAAGTATGAACTCCAGCTGCGCAAGGAATCCGAAGAAGCCATGTACTAGTTGGATGCGGAAAAGGATCTTCAAGCTAGACAAGATGAAGCCTCTCCCAGGGTTCTTACCGATTGGGAGGGTTTTCAAGAAAACAAGATTCATAGGGATAGTTGCATCGAAGGTTGCAAGTGTCTCTTTTGTGCTAAAGATCTTGAACATAAGGTTGAACTCTAATTAGCAGAAGATCCAACCTTCATACCCAGAGAGGTTGTATATGATGATGGCTATCGCGCAGTTCCAGGAGGGAAGACGCCTAAGGAGATTAATGATGAAATTTTATGAAGACAGCAAAACAAGGGGATTCATGACCGTAACCTAGAACAATTGGCAGAAGCCGCCAGATGCACCGATCGGCGCAAAGATGGAGCCGATCGGCGCGAACTGAAGATGGCTGAATTTATTGATCTGACGGCTCTGCGAAGTGAAGACGAAGAGCCTACTGCAAAGAAGTGTAAGACTACACCAGAGGTTCACAAATCTGCTAGACTATCGGGTAAGCCAATTCAAAGGTATTCTGAATGGGATAGCGACTTTGACACGTTAGATTGTTTGGAAAATTTGGAGAGTGGTCATCCTAGTATGTCTGGATATGCAGGAGATGATTCTAATATGTAGAGAAGCTCTAGAAGTCCTAAATTTTGAAAATTGGGGAATATTTGCAGAATGTAACAATGACAGGGCGGCAGAAACTTCAGCAAGAGTTAATGGTAATGCAGAGGGAAGCAGAGACAATCGCAGTGAAGAAAGAACACCACCGCGCTGATCAGCTCAACCATTGCGCCGATCGGCTCAGAGGGGTTTAAATAGTGTCTCCCCCTAGAGTGTTGAAAAACATAGTCTGTAACCACCAGTTTGTTGTCCTGTCTGCCACCGGAATATTGAAAGATTGTATCAAGACAGGGATCATACCTACATGCATCAAAGGGATGTGGATCAGAGAATCCATGATGCAATTGAGATGAATGAAGAGGATTACAATTTTCCGAGTCTTGAATAGGCATAGTCTCCATGATTAGTTGAGTTTCTTCTCTTGCAATAAGGACATTGCAAATTTTGAGTGTGGGGGAAGGGCTTCCATTAGTCATGGTCTTTAAGTGTTTTTAAGTTTAGTTTTGTTTGTTTTTCTTATTAAGTGTGCTTAAGAGAGTCATGAGTGATGTTGAGAGTTGCTTTAAATGTCTTTATGTAGTTTGAATCATTGTATTGTCTTTAATAATGTTAGTGTCGACTGTCAAATTGAAAGTGTCCCATATTATTTATCTTATCTTTTTGATGATTGATAGGTCGATTACTTGAATTAGTTGGTTACCACTTAACTTTTAAGCTTTGAATTTGTGAAAACGTCTTTTGACTCATCTGAAGCCAAAGCAAAAGCAGGGTCTGATATGCCTACATAAGCCAAGTGAGTGAGAGCAAGCTACACTTTTGAATTAATTGAATTGTAAGTAACTTGTCAACTCTTTGCTCATGATTTTGACCAAATTAGGAAAGGATGATCTATTTGTTTACCTCTGTATTTCTAGCCATTCTTATCCATATAAATTCCTTGCTATCATGAAAATCATACGTCTTTACTTGTCCCTCCTCCTTGATATAACCTATATTCTCAATAAAGAGAGGATTCAGAAAACATTTGCTGCTGATGCAAGATAGAAATTGCCAATCATACTGGGAATAGAATAAAGAGGAAGAAAAAGGAAGAAAAAAAAAGAAAAAAAATAAATGTATAGACTGCGCCAATCGACGCAGCTGTGGAACCGATTGGCGCAGATAAAAAAAAGAAAAAGAAAAAAAAGGAGACAAAGAGAAAAATTATTCCCTGAGATGCAGCAAGATTATCAAAGAAAGTAGCTTTCTGATTATCTCTTACTCTTTGCCATTGTTCTCATTTTCTTTAGTTCTCCTTTGTTCCTCTTCTCCGTCATTAAAATTTCTTTTCCTAGAAAATCCTTTCTTAGTGGGCATGATTGGGCACATTGTTGACATGGTTAACTTTATGGTTTAATTAGTTATATAGCCCTCCAAGATCCATATACAATCATTGATTAGATAGGAGAGGGAAGGAAATACACTTGAGAGATTTAGAGAAGACCAATTGCATGATGTTCAATGCTAAGGATGAGTAAAGAAAACTAAAATCGTTTTTGAAAAGGTTTTGTAGTAATTTGATTAAATTCAAGTATGAAGTACCGATTGGTTTGAAAGTGGATGAGGGGAAATCTTTGTGGGGCAAGTAAAAATGATAATTGATATTGATTGAAGGAGAGGTGATGTGAAGATTCTTGCTACATATTTGATTTTGTATTGCTCGAGGACTAGCAATGATCTGAGTGTGGGGGAACTGTTGGTGGTTTCTAGTTACCCATTTTATCTACCAAAAAGGGATGTTTTAGTCTTAATTTGGTGGTATTGACTAACAATTCACCCCATATTTGCATATATTTGTAGTTGTTCTATTTTGGATGTAATTGCAGGAAACAGGTATAAAACAGGGCAGTTATGGATAAGGAATCAAAGAGCAACAAGGATGGGCCAGGTATAGAGCCGCGCCGATCGGCGTGGGCTTGCGTCGATCGGCGCAGGAGGGTAGAAAATAATGAAAAGCATAATTCGGTCCAAGGAAAGAGGCCCAGCCCAATACAAATCAAAGTCGGTGGAAGTTGACCTAATCTCGCTGGATATAAAATGAACATCTAATCAAGAGCCAGAAGGGAGGAGAGAGACAACAATCGCGAGATCCGATTGTCAGAACTAGGGTTTCAGGATATTGGTGGCGACGGTTGGTCAACACCGACGAGAACCACCAGAAGGGAGGTCGCGCCGATCGGCGCGACGGTTGCGCCGATCGGCTCGTGCGCGTTCCAGCGCTATTTCTCACCTCTCTGCTATGCTTAGCAGGAGGATGAGCGAGTAGTCTCATATTCTCTTCTCTGGTGCGAGGATTTGGTCATGTAACTCTCATAATTATTGATACTCTCTTGATAAATTCAATCTATGTAGTGAACTCAATTGTGCATCTATTTCATTAGTGTATCGGCCGGTATACTTCTGCCCATTGCATAGTGCAAGAAACCAGTGGGGAGCTAATAACCTCTGTAGTGACAACCGGGGCGAACGAAACCACCATGTTTTGTGGAATATTGGAACCATCAGCCCAGTTAATAAGAATAAGGTTGCATGCTAGTGAACCAATCCTAAGGAGAGAATCCTTCATTATCCTGTTACATCTCTAATAACATTCATCCACCACTCTCTCATCGTCATCATTCACACCAACTCAACCATTGCAATCTGTTAGTAAGCCTTTAATAGTAATAGTCCCGCTCATTCCTAGTGGATTCGATAACCTTGGAATACTCTGAGGGAAAATGAGCTACAACTATACACCGTCCTCTTGCGGTATATAAGTGGGTGCGTAACTACGACCAACAAGGCCCATTGGACCCACAACACCATGTCATGGGCCAAAGCCCACTGTGCCTGCTGACTGAATCTGCTGCCCGCTGCCCTTTGACTATATTCATCGCGCGCCTTGTGATGCCTGGATCGGGCTGCCCATCGCGCTGCGCATGGAGGAGAGGTGGTGGCGCCTAGTTCCGCCCGCCCACCGTGCCTCCCATGGAGAAGAAGCTGTGGCGCCTGGATCCGCCAGTCCCACGCATTGTACATGAAGTAGGGATAGTGGCACCAAAGAGGGAGGGGTGGGGAAGAAGCGACACACGTGGAGGAGGGGCAACAACGCTTGAATCTGCCAGCCCGTCATGCCACATGTGGAGGAGGGGCAACGGCACCAGGAACCATCCTCCCGTCATGCTCTGTGTGGAGGAGACCGAGCTGCACTGATGGATTCAACCACCACGTCCTTGTCTCGACCTCCATGCTGACGGATCCGAGGAAGGAGAGGCAGGGAAGAGGCGGTGCCGAGGAGGGAGGGGCGGGGAAGAGGCCGCACGCAAGGGAAAGGACAATGGCTTCGCGTACCCCAAGGAGGGTGGGGTAGAGAAAGAAAGGCGGCGAGTTAGAGTTGAGGATGGAAGCTAAGGAAAAAACTAAGACATCGAGTATATATATGCGCTGGTTAGGGTTGGACTTTTTTCAGTTTCGTATATAGGCCGGAATTTCCAGTGGCGTCTCGGTGATGTCAGCAATCCACCACCAGTGGAAAAAATGCTTACATCAGTGTAAACTGCTATCGAGACTTAATCTCGGCAATATATTTATAGGGCTGATGATTAGCACACAAGACGAATTAGACAGGTTCGGGCCCTCTCGACGAGAGTAATAACCTTTTGTCCTATATGTGTTTGGTATTGTATTGATCTGATGTCACGATTGTCCCTTGTGAGGGGGGTCCCTACCGTCTTATATATCCGGTCGGCAAGGGTGCACATGAAGAGTCCTAATCGTAATCTACAAGGAACAACATAGCAAATTTATCTTTAACTTCCTTGCGCATCAAGTCGACTCAGTCGGTTCCTTTTGTGTGTGGGCCATCCTATTGCCCTCTGTCTTTCACATAGCTATGGATACCGGTAAAGTAAGTATTCTACAACAGCCCCCTCCCCGCAGGAGTGCTTTCTGATTTTGAGTTGTACCTTGCCGAGTGATTCATATTCATTAATCATGTGATCAGGTCACAAATTAGGAAGGCTTCTAAATGAAGCTCCTAATAGATCTGGTGCACCAACTAGGTTGACCTGATCAGGTATAGCCCCCTAACTCTTGTATAATTTAGAGGCTGAAAAATAATGCAAGAGCCTAATAATCATTGACTCTTTAGATTTTTTCGCATAAGAAGTAAGGTTTCACTCAAACCATCGAGCTTGATCAATAAGCTTTCTGATCATCAAACCAGAAAATTAGTCAACATAACATCAATCATGCCGACCAATTATCATAAGGCAGAGTGATATACACCCGTTATCCGAGTGATTTTCTATATCACTTAATGACATCAATCACCAATGAATAAAGATAGTTTATGACATCTATCATAACCCAATACTAAACTACTATGGCATCAATCATATTTAAATAGTATTTTCCATACGACCATCAGTAAAGTTTGATTCTCACTATTATTAACCGACTTCAATCAGTAAAGTGACATTCAAACTATACCCCATACAACCATCAAGTCCTCTGTTATATGATTATCAAATCATATAAATATGAGCAATGATTTTAGTGGCTTCAACCACAACTTCCCATCAAAGAAGCCCCCGAGTTTAATACTCAGGGCTTTAATAATACTAAAAGATCCATTAAATGATAATTGCTTTACTTAACCTAATCACGGGAACAAAAAAGTAGCCCGCACTATATGGCCCATGATGGTCCACTTGGTCCCCCACCTCCAGGTCAACCCTAAAGTATAAAAGGGAAGAGGCGCGATGATGAAATCTTTACTCCGTCATTTAGCGCACAACCCCTTCGTCTTCCTCGCAACTTCTCTGCTTCCATTGTTTCTTAGTGTTATCTCACCGCTAATCGCCGCAACAACTTGTGCTCCCACAAACCGAGCCCACGAGCATCCATAGCTGAAGGCTAGGGTTAGGGTCGAGGCATAAGATCCACAGCTCCATTTCCTCCACCAAGCCTCGCAAGCTCGTCAAGGGGCTGAAGGGGTTGTCCAGCACCATCGACGCCATCATCCTGGAGCAAGAGATCCTCGAGGACCTGCGCAAGTTCTTCAAGAGCTCCCTCAACACCGACATGCTGAACTCCATGGTCATCAGCTGGGTTCTGCCTGAGCAGGTGTGTCTCAAATGGAGAGTTCCAGAATCTGAATTGCATCCCCTACCCATTCATAAGCAGATCATAGTTTTCCGCTCCATCTTTGAGCGAGCATTTGGAATGCCCTGCTGCAGTCTTCTATGCGGACTTTTATTTTGGATTAGATGTATTGTTCTAGAGATGTAAACATGGTGCTTAGATCAATAGAATGCATTATTTCTTGTGTAGCCCGTAGATTGTATTGAGGTAGGCAGTAGGTGGTGATAGTCCTATTTGTACTTTAAAATCCTCTATGTTCAGCTATGCAATAGGCACTTGGAAGAAATTGTACTGTGAATGCAGGGGAAAACCGGATGACTAGGGTGTGATGATCTAATTGTCTTGCATTGCTTATATATCTGTATAATAGTATATAGTATAGACTAAAAGCAATATAGGAACTTAGCTCTTTCTTTGTCCTTCTCCACTAGATTTGTCTTTATTTATCTTGAATATGCTATCAGTGTGTGCACTACCCTTATTTTCCTATATCCTTACTCCTATAATGACTTCGCCTTATGGTCTATTATGCACGTCTAGAACATGGTAACCATCTTGATCATCCCTCGCCTTCCTTTGGGATAAAATAAATATGATACCCTAAATACTTCTGGGTGAAATGCTACAACGGTATTCTTCGTACGCTTGCGGATTACCTGCATTCGTTAAAAATACCAACACATGTGCCATTTGTTTATAGAGGAAAGACAATGAAGGTTGCATTAGGCATGGCACTTCTTGGACGGACACTCCACAATAGGGATATCCCTCCCAGTTACATGCGAGTCTCCGTGTTGGAAATAGCACATGGTTATGAGGACAACGAGATTGAATGTTGGATAACTAAGGTGGGTATAGAAACTCTCCAACATGCTATTAGCTCTTTCATCATGTGAAAACAACATGATGTTGTCCTCTCGATGCCACAAGCTTCCCCACCCGCGTTGTCTAGTCACGAGTCATTTCATGCGAGCCGACCACTCACGATAGGAAGACAACCATCTCCTGTGTTTGCAGCTGCTTTGGGTAGCAAAGTCCACTCTCCTCTTGCTGAAGTCGAAACGACTCACAGTCCCATACTCTATAATGACCACGAACCCAAGCCACTAGGCAGTCGCTACTGAAGGTTCCATAGAGGTTGCGATAGTAGTTGAAGTCAAGGCTCTACCAGTTTCTATCACGCCTTTCCAAGTTAAGGCCATAATCTCAAAGAGTTTTGCTAGTTTTGACAAAAACCCGTAGGACACGCAGACAAAGGCGAACATTGATAAGTACT
This sequence comes from Eleusine coracana subsp. coracana, assembly GCA_032690845.1. Classification (NCBI taxonomy): domain Eukaryota; kingdom Viridiplantae; phylum Streptophyta; class Magnoliopsida; order Poales; family Poaceae; genus Eleusine; species Eleusine coracana. The sequence goes on from CM064424.1 coordinate 14,737,460, forward strand.
TGACCGGGATGAAAACATGATTAGCAGCCATCGATAGAATTGTCCTGCGAGATCCTTGAGACATATTGTCGTGCGAGGATAATATTTTTGACAATCCTAATGACAATGTAAACTACCTAAAATTCATATTTGGTAAGCCACATGTATCAAATATTATGTACAAGAACCTACCGTGGGAGATATAGAAGTTGCACCACTGGTACGTGATGGCATCGAAGGAAGGGGTCCACATGATCACTTGTAAGATTCCATTGATGATGTTCAACGAACTAGGCAAGGAACAAATATTACCCCTATTTTGGGAAGATGTTCACACAATGTTTCGGATAGGCAAGATGGACATCACCTTCATAACCTTGTGGTGCATGTAAGTGCAGCGTTTGATCTCCTTCGTATTCCAAAGCACATGTGATTATATTATCTTATGCTTTTTTTAGCATGAATTCATTCTTCCCAAGAAAAAAAGAAGGTCAATAGAAAATATTGGAAGGTTGCCTACCTCAACCTGAACCACATCAACCAAAGCTCGCAACTGGCTATTAATTAGGCTAAACACTCAAATAAGACCCCGGAAGAGCTAGCTCAAATGACGGTGACCAGGAGAAAAGAAACAAGGACTCGGGTTACAAATTACATATCTGGTTGCTTCATGAATTGGCAGGATAAAGAAGCCATTTTGGCCCCCTACAACTTCAAGTAAGTTCAACGACTTTTGTCTTCATCATCTATCCTATGTTGAAGTTAAATGCAATCATAAGTAACTTTTTATGAACATTATTGTAGTGATCATTGGATCTATCTCTATATCTTTCCCAAAAATGGGTACCTTCTGGCGCTGGATAGTCTTGACTATGACAAGAAGTTATACAACGACATTATGGAACTCATAGATTTCTAAGAAATTAGTCTATGTATGTATGATTTGATGATGTTAATTATTTAAACTACTTAGTGTACCAATTTATACGTTAAAAGTGTCTTGTTTTGAGCATAAATACCATCATTTTAGGCCATTAACCCTTGATATTAGTGAAATATTTATGCATTTGTTGTTATGGGAGTTTTATTGCAAAACAGATGAAAGAATGATATTTTGCGCGATTTTAGTGGATTTGGACCTTGAAGAGCTGTACAATGCGGGTCTGCCTCCTCATTTCTTCCAGAAGGAAGTTATCTGCACAAATCTTGAAGATATTCATCACCAAGGGATAAAAGGAAACTTCAAGATTCCAAGGGTGCAATTCAAGACTTTACTTCAAGGAATTTGATGAGCAGACTCACATGGAAACTACAGAAGTCTTGGAAACCGATTTAGAAAAGATATCAGGCTAAACACGGAGTGTGTCGATTGGCATGATCCTCCGTGCCTATCGGCATGTGGATCTTTTCCCAAGAAACCGACTTTGTCTCAAGTTGAGTCTATATAAATATTTGTAAACCCTAGGTCCAGGACAGATGCCGCCCAGAGGGGCAATAGATTTCGTGAGTTTAGATCCACCGAGGTTTTGCCTCATTCTTTACATCTATAGTAGCTAGGATTAGCTTGGCTAACCTTGCCAAGTCGATGATTGCAAGACCATAGGCTTGGATTTTCAAGAATCGTGCTTGAGGTGATCCATCAAGGTAGGCCTACTAGATAGTAATATATCTTGTACTACATAATATTAAATATGTTGATGAATGGTTTTGAATGCTTGATTATCTATATTTTATGGTCTTACATGTGCTTGTTCCAATGCTTAGTATGTATGCTAAGTATTTAGATGGTATCTTGATCATGGTGATTAGGGTAGTATTTTTGATCTTGTATGCACCATATTTGCATGTGTCTCTATTTATGCATGACAATAGATGTGTGTAGAGTAGAGGGTGGTAGACCAATCAAAGTGATTGGTTGTAACAAGGCTCGTCAATAAAGTGTCACTTCTCTACCAATCTTCGGTTCCTTGTTTCCAAATAATACTATTTATGAAGCTATTTAATTACACTTTATGGTTACAATCTCAACTAGCAGACATCTGAAGAAACTTACATTAAGGTTTTCTTTAAGCTCTTCTATGAATTAAAAAAGACCTTCACTTAAAAAAGCCTCCATACCGATCGGTACAAACCCCTCAGCTCACCAAAAAACAACTCTCGCCCATTCAGTAAGCTTTACTAGATCTTTTATTGATAATTTTGATTAGTTCCCACTGGTCTCTACGGATTGATATAAACCTTGGAATACTATAATGGGAAACATGCTATAATTATATCTTCCTAAATAACGAATTCACTTGAGTACAAATGATATGTATATAGTTGTAGCTCATCTTTGTCGTCTTCTTTTTAGAGAGGTAATTTGTCCAATATGAAAGTGTATTGATTCGAAGGGTTTACTAGCAACAAAGTATATGGCGCTTTGTGAGTGGGCTAGTTCGAAACAACCATATGAGCCTAAAAAACCAGAGCAAGTTGATGACTACAGTTTAAAATTTACATAAGACATTTGTAGTAAGACCATATGGATGTTGGAATGTATTGTGTATGTATTGTGTCTTTGAATTTGGATGCTGAAATGTGGTCTTGTGCTACTGTATACGTATTGTGTATATTGTGATTTCTGTTTATTGGAATATTGTAAATATCATAATTTTTATGAAGAAATAAATAGCGATGATTGACATCTTCAACCGCCGCTAATGTTGCGTAACATAGCGGCACTTGAAGATGTCGACTGTCGCTAAAGAACTATGATAGTAGCAGTGGTTGACATCTTCAATCGCCGCTAAAAAGTCTTTTATAGCGGTTATTTGTTTTGTTCTTAGGTCACCCACCACTACAAACACGTATTTGTACTTACGATTACGTTGCAGCGGAGTAACCTGTCCGTCCCTATAGTGGTTTTTCAACTGCCGCTACATGCCCCATTTGTGCTAATGCACACTTGTGGCATCATCAAACTCGCGTGAGGTAAATTATTGTTATAAAATATAAAATATTACATGCATTTAATGCCATTTTCTGGCTGACATGGATAGAGATTCTTCAGATTGATCGGCTGATTTTTGGCAGTTTTTGTTGCATTGATCCCTTGTTGGGTAGCATAGAGTTGCAGATGTACCAACGCAACAGAAGCAAGAACCTTGGCACGGTGCTTTTTTATTCACACAAGTGGAAATATCGATCTTGTCACTCGCCATCTGACTAGTGCTTGACCTGCAAAAATGTTAATTTTTAGTATACATGCACGTCAAAGATACGGAGTTCCATATTAGAAGTGAAATGGATTTTTGTAACATCTAAAGACGAGAGATAAACATGAAAATGATTGTACAAATGTGATGAAACTATTTTACTGCACTTACACACTGATACTACAATGAAACATCCAAATATAAGCAGCAGAACACTGAATATGCGGCCCTCCATCGAAAGCTTTGTGTTGCGGTGTATATGTTCTTGTACAAAAGCATGTGTGCCTGCTTTGCAAAGGTACGCTAGATATAAGGATCAATGTTTTCAAGTCATCTGATTAATCGTGATTAGTTGCGATTAGTTGGCCAGATCGGTTCTGTGAACACGATTAGGGTCTGCGATCTGGCCAGCTCGCCTAATCGTTTAGTTGTTAGATTAGGTGACGACTAAACGTGACTAGTCATCCGATTAGGAAATAAAACGATCAGCTGCCGGCATCCAGTTTGACTGGTTTTCACACGCACGCACATGGACTTTTGACCTGGCCCACTAGGGTTAATAAAATAAGGGCAGAACGCCTCCAACAAAAGCAGCCAAAGCGTCACACACGTGTGCTCCTTTTTCCCCTGTTTGATGGCCGCCGCCTCTGCACTCTGAAGCTTCATCGTCGTGGCCTGCCCTCCTCTGATCACCCAAGATGAGCTCCTCTTCTGATGATGGTGAGTCTGGCCTTGTTCCCTCCCCTCCCTCCTTCACTTTCTTCAATTCTTGCTGCTGGATCATCAAGCTGCTCCCTGCCTCCCTCTTCCTTTTCTTCACATGGTCACATGATCTCGTGGTGTATTGCAGATGTAGAACGGAGGCACGGGACAAACGTGGAAGTGATCATGGCTGAATATACTCCACCTAATACTGGCACAGTCTCGTCTAGTGCATCTGGTGGTGTTGCTTCGGCTTCCTCAACTGCTCCAGATGGTGCAACTTTGGCTGAGAAGGCTATAGCAGCTCTGCCATCTGATCTTGCTACTGTAGCTATCGATCCCAAGAGGAAGGCTAAATCCCAAGACCCAGGATGGAAATATGGATGGTGGCCTGATCCTACAAAGAAAGATACTATTTGGTGCATCTTTTGTAAGAAGTTGGTTCCTTCAGGAATTAAAAGGTTTAAGCAACATCTTGCTGGTGGTTATGGAGATGCAATGAAATGCTCAAGGGTTCCTGAAGTAGTTTCGAGAGAGGATGGCTACATACTTGAAGAAGAATTCAAGGTTTGTGCTTGTGTCGATGGACAAGGAAGATGATGAAGAGAAAACTGGAGAGGCAGATGGACAAGTAGCTGAAGAACAACCTGAACCAAGTTCTGGGACAAAAATCAAGCAAGCAAAGAAGAGAGCTGCTCAATCTGTGATCACATCATTTGTTGTTTCGGCAGCAACAAAGCCGCAAACTCAGAAGCAGTCAAAGTCAGTAAGTTCTATGCTTTGCAAAACACCAGAAGAAGTAGTTGCAGAGAGGCATAAATCTAAAACCTCTCAACCTACTCTTGAGCACTGCACCAAGAAAGGGAAAGAGGCCAAACAAATTGTTGATGACCATGTTGCTGATTTCTTTTTTGAGAATGATATCCCTTTGAATGCCATCAACTCAAGAAGCTGGGAGATTTTGCTTGAGTCCATTGGACAGTATGGTCCTAGGTATCGCTCACCATCTTATCATGAGATGAGGAATCCTTTGCTTGAAAGGGGTGCGGAGAGGACAACTCTTTTGAGGAAGAAACATGAGGAGGCTTGGAAGGAGTATGGTTGCACTATTATGTCTGATGGGTGGATCGACACAAGCCACCGCCATCTTATCAATTTTCTTGCCAACAATCCAGCAGGGACATTCTTCCTTGGTTCGGTTGATGCTTCAAGTGAGGTAGCAAGTGCACAGAAGTTGGCAGATTTGTTTGAAAGGCAAATTGAAAAGGTTGGGAAGGAACACGTGGTGTAGATTGTCATAGACAGTGGAGCCAATTTCAAGGCAGCAGGGAGGTTGCTCATGGATAGAATCCCACACTTATTTTGGACACCTTGTGCTGCTTATTGCTTGGATTTGTTGTTGGAAGACATTGGCAAGATCAAGGAGTTCAAAACTCGCATCAATATGGCAATGAAAGTGTCCAGATTCATTTATAAGCATGGGAGAGTGCTTGACCTAATGAGAGAGAAATTGGGTGGGGATCTTGTGAGGCCAACCGTTACTCGCTTTGCTACCTCATTTCTCACATTGGCAAGCATGCATAGGCACGAATGGACTGAGGAATTTATTTGTTAGTGATGAATGGCATGCTACTAAGTTTTCTACTTCTCAAGAAGGCTTAAAAGTAGTGGACATTGTTCTCTCAATGCCTTTTTGAAAGATAGTGGAAAAATGCCTAAGAGCTTCACAACCACTACTCATTGCTTTGAGGATAGCAGATGGAGATGAGACACCAGCAGCACCTGAGATCATGGCAGCAATGGATGTGGAAAAAACCAACATCAAAGAAGCTTTGAAAGAGAAACCAAGATTACAAGTAGAGGTACTACAATGTTATGAGAAAAGATGGGAAAATCAGATGGAGCAAAAACTTTATGGGGCAGCCTTGTACTTGAATCCAGGAAAGTTTTTTACCATAAGGGACAAGGATAGGAGGCAAGCTGCAAGGCTAAGGTCCATGTTCAATGACGTTTTGTGGAAGATGATAAGTGATGACAATGAACAGACAAAGATTAGTAAGCAGGCAGATGACTATGAGAGATCTGAAGGCGAGTGCTTCTCAAAGCCAGGAGCAATAAGAGATAGAGATAGAAAAAATCCTAGTAAGTGTGTTGAAAATATTTCGTTTGGTCCTTCTCTTATGGTTTTGCTACAACTAACAATTGTATATATCTATTTATGTTGCAATTGCAGTTCTTTGGTGGGGTTCATATGGTGGCCTAGCATATGAGCTACAAAGTTTAGCAAAAAGAATTATTAGCCTTTGTTGTTCTGCATCTGGATGTGAGCGTAATTGGAGTGCATTTTCTTGTGGAAGTACTAGTAACTAGCAAGAACTGCATTTTCTCAATTGTTGATTCCTGGTATATGTGATTCTCCATTATTTTGTTGCAGTTTCATACCAAGAAGAGAAACCGGTTAGAGCATAAAAGGCTAAATAAGTTGGTGTATGTTAGCTATAACAGGAAGATGGAAAATAGGTTTTAGAAAATCAGAGAGCTTGGCTCTAAAGGAAAGAAAAGCAACCCCCTGCTGCTTGTCGAATTTCAATGGGAAAATGAATGGGTCGATGAAAGCTGCCAACCGGTTCATGAAGCTGATGGTGCTGGCATTACTTGGGATGATGTCGATGAAGCTGTGGGTGCAACACAGGGCCTGTGCGGTCGTAACTTGCCTAGGGATGCTGCTACTCATGGTTGAGCAGCTACCTCTGCTCAACTGACTTATCCCAGGACTAGGAAGCGTGCAAGGAAGACACCACCTCAAGACCTCCCTGAAGAAAATGACACTGATTCTGCTGACGGAGATGAACAAGATCATGAAGAAGACGAACAATCTGATGCAACAGCAACAATGGAAGAGGACGATGAAATTGTTGGAAATGAACTAGCTGCTGCTCATGGCTTCACTTTGGATGATGACTTACTAAATTAGATGTTTAGATCAATAGATGCATGGCTACCTGGCTTGCTTATGTACTGAACTTGTGTGCTGGTGTGACTGTTGGTGTCATGCTATGGTTTATGCATTATGCAATATTATGCTTCTGTTATCTGCTTCATTAAGTTTTATCTAGTTATTCACTACTGCAGTGCTTCTCTTAGCCCTCTCACTTTGATTGTGTGACACTAATTCTTTGTTATTTCAGATTCAACAACAGAAAGACAACAACAATACGGATTTTGGGACAAGGACATAGAGCTATGGAGAATCAGGAGTTCAAGTAAGCCACCAAATAACCATTGTTCACTAGTAGACACTTGATAATTGCTATATTGTGTCTGTTAAATAGAATATATACAGGAATATATATCCTGCAATAGTGGATGATTATAGGGACGACCAGCGTCAACCAGCCTCGACTAATTGGTCTGGTCGACGACTAGTTGCGATTAGTTTCCAGGTCGGTCCTAAGGCGACTAGCGTCGACGACCAGACGACTTGAAAACATTAATAAGGATCTATACATGCAGAAGAAATGACATAATTAAAATTGTTATGAATTAACTATGGCCAGGCTGGTGACCCATATATAGATCGAAGACTTGATTTTGTACAGGGAGGCCGATCGTAGTCTTAATTGCATTTTTTAAATACAGCGGCTCTGGTGCAGGGTGCCCTGCACATATTAACCAAAATAAAATGTAAAGCATGGTAACCGGAGAAGATGCGCTGGTCCTTGGACAGAGAAATGGCTGGCTCTGCCGCGGAGGCCCCTCTTCTCGTCGGTGCCCCCACAGAACCAAAGATGAAGCAACAGGAGACAGGAAGACACCGGTTGCGACGGCATCCTAACAGTCTGCGCACAGGCGATGCACCTCACACGTCGCACTTGACCGCACTGCTAATTCAGCTACAGGACCGGAGTAAAGCTATTCTTCTCTGCCTCATCCGTTGGCAAGGGTATAAACTCGGACGTGCAATACGTCGAGATGGAGTATATATAGGCGATGGTTCTGAAAATCCAGTGCTCGGCGGAACCATTTGCCAGGATGGCAGAAGAACAATTTGTGAGCTCAACGGCGTAGAGTCAAAACAGTATCATTGATTACAAGCACGTTGAGTCGAAGAAAGGACGAGAAAAAGGTCAAAGGACATTTTTTTCCACACACGCAATAGTTGAATAAAAATTGTCTTAACATAAGTCAAGTCATGTTGTTTCATGTCACAAGTGATAGTCATGTTAGATACATCATACAATCTGTTTTCATGTAATATTTTTTTTCTAAACATATGGTCATCTCCACTTTCGTGTTATCTGAATATATTAAAGCGCGTGCGTTTTTTTGCAAATAAGCCACCCCACGTCACCATAAAAACCTAAACCGTTTGATCTCCCTGTAGATAAAATCTGACCAGCAGACTCTCTCTTATAATGTTTGCATCCAAACCCTTCTAGAAGTGTCAAATTATAAAGTTTTGCATACAGACCCTCCACTGCCTCCTTTAATCCCTCGGCTGTCTTCCCAACATCAGTCGAAGACCATGCCTCGCCGCCTTCTCCCTCCTCCGTCCTCTCTCCGAATTTATTTTCGCAGGTGTCCGCATCCTCCACCTCCGTGGGATGGTAGCTCATGCGTGCCAATCAGAGCTCTTGAGGTACTTGAGGGGCACAATCTCTTAGCGGCGCTAATCGCTCATAGTCACTGGCGGAGCCATTCATCGGCCAGCCTGGGCCGCCCCCCCCCCCCCCCCCCCCCCCCTCCTTGGCCCAGAGAAATCTCTAAAGATTCACCCATTTTACCTGGTTATGTCTGGCCCAAAACCCAGGACATCAAGCAACAAGCACCCACCAGCAACCAGCCCATCAAGTTGACCCACCAAACATTACCGATCGGCCTTTCAGAGCTAAACATAACAGATGCATCGGAGACTAGCTTCTCCTGTACGCAAACCGGCAGACGGCTCATTGCCTCGATGCACATGAATGGGGAATAGAAGCGATTGACGCGGTGACGCCATCGCCGACGGTTGCTGCCTCCACCTGCCTTGCTGATCGACGATTCACCAATCGCTGCGGCGCTGTTTGCTTTGCTAATCGATGATTCACCGGTCATCAACTGAGTACTCTCCTTGTTTCCCACAGTCCAGTCCGAAATTCCAAATGCTATTGGTTTGTCGTAACTAGTTTTAATCATTCAATCTAGGTAGCGATGGTTAGACAACAGCAAGAAATCCTTTCATTTTTCAAAAGAAAAAAAGATGATTTGAAAAATCAGAGTGAGGTCGTGGAAGAGCAGCAAGCTCTGGTTCGGGTTCCTTTAATTGAGTCCGAAAATCATAGGCAAAGACAAGACCAACCTGTTGTATTTTACGGCATTGAGTTCTTGGAAAGAGATCCGGGATTACGTCCACAAATATGGGAGTATCCAAGCAATCAACAAAATGAAGTGCAGAGAGCACAGTGACGGACCTAGGAATTAGGAGTTGGGTATTCCTCGTCCATAGAGAGGGAAAAATTTGTTGAGCATAAATAGATAAAATAATTATGAAAAACTTATATACAGTACCTCAATTTAAAATACACTTTTTTAATAGGAACCACAAAATATACACAAATAACAACACAAATTTGCATTTCTTTCATGCCATGGAAGCGCTTGATAATGTCACATTGAAATCAAATTGGCTGCTACTGAAACTGCAACTCAAAATAAGGAAAAACACTCTGACTTTAAGCTTAATAACTCATTGATAATTGATCATGATGTTGGTGATGTGTAATCAAAACTATACTTTTCTTCATCATTTGCCTTTACGAACTAAAAGAGTGCATGAAAACCTCACAACAAAGAACATATATGGCTTTATTAGTCTATTTGTGCAAGAGCATAAGAAAGATGGAGTTCTTCTCGCCTGAGACGACAGTGAGCTCGGCCTGGTCAAACCTGCTGGCTAGTGGAGACTGGAGAGACCTGAGATAATCAGATAGGTGTCGCCTGCCATGTTTGACAATTTAGGTGATAGTCTAATACACTAGTGCTGCGAGGCACACAAGAAGTCAGGAGGAGCAACCCCTTGCCCGGGCATCGAATGCTCATGGAAATATGCTATGATGGAGCCAAACGCAGGGTCTGTTAGAAAAAAACTGTGCCACAACAACGTGAAGCAAATTCAGTCCAGCATAAAGTATACCATACATATACTCATTTTTTGGACGAAATAGTTGGGTATTCCTGGGAATACCCAGCCATCATGCTGGGTCCGCCAGTGAGAGAGCATACTTGCAATTAGGACCAATGCAACCAAAATTACAGAATTATAAAGGTTATGGGTCTGAAGGGCATCAACGCCGTTTCCAACACCACTGGTTTGTTCAATTTCCAAGTTGGTTGGAGTACTTAGAGAGCAACCACTACGCATATTGTCTTTTTTGCTTTGTTTCCAACAAAAATATAAAGAAGAGAGGTGGTTATGATACCTTCACAACACAAGGTTTTAACAGTTGAAAGAAAGTTCATGACGGTAAAAACTGTGCATTCTTGGTTCATGTAGGATCTGATTCTTCATCATACGACAACAACTCAGTTAAGAAGTGTCATGATTTATTAAATTATCCTATCCATATAGATAATGTTATGGAAAAGAGAGAAAAGAGGAGAAGGAAAGAAACCGTCTACGTCTGAGAACATCTATTACAGCTGTTAAGTGGTTGACCTTTCAATCTTGTGCTTTTATAGGTCATTGCGAGACACCCTAGTCAAAAAACAGAGGAAACTTTGTTGAACTGATCAAACTTCTTGCAGAATTTAATCCTGAAATTGTAAATGTTGTTATGGAGAATGCTTCACAATATGCTAAGTACACATCACCTGACATACAGAAGGAAATCTTAAGTATTATTGCACTAAAAATCAAACAGCATATCCGTGAGGAAATAGGTGATGCAAAATTCTCTATTCTTGTGGATGAAACATATGATGTTTCAAAAAGAGAGCAAATGACAATAGTTCTTAGATTTGTTGATGCTGAAGGTGTTTTACAAGAACGGTTCTTTGAGTTGAATCATGTGAAGAATACAAAAACGTTAACATTGAAAGCAGAAATATATTATGTATTGTCTAGCCATGGTTTTGATTTGCAGAACCTTCGAGGCCAAGGGTATGACGGTGCTAGTAATATGAGAGGAGAACTGAATGGATTGCAAGCACTTATGCTTAAAGAGTGCCCTTATGCTTATTTGTCCATAGCTATGCACATCTTTTACAACTTGCTCTTGTAGCTGCAGCAAAGGATGTTGTTCTAGTTACTCAATTTTTTCAGAAATTGTTATTCATTGTTAACACAGTTGACTCATCATCAAAGCTTTATGATGAGCTTCATGATGCCCAAATGGTTGAACTTGCATGTTTGTTGGCTATAGATGATATTGAGACAGGTCAAGGAGCAAATCAAATCTGCTCAATAAAACATCCGGGTGATACAAGGTGGGGTTCTCATTTAGGTTCTGTTTCTAGTCTCATGGACATGTTCAATCCTGTAAGTGCAGTTCTACAAGATTTAGCTGCTGATTCCATAGCTGGTACACACCGTGCAGACGAAGATACTACCTTCAACTATATGACAACATTTGAGTTTGTATTCGTCCTATGCATGATGAGAGAAATATTGGAGATCACTGAGCAACTTGGCCAAGCTTTATAAAAGAAAAGAAAGACATAGTAAACGTTATCCATCTTGTGCACTCAACAAAAATTCTTCTTGAGAACATGAGATCAGATGATGGTTGGGAAAAGTTTATTTGCAAGGTTGTTGAGTTTTGTGTGGTTCATGAAATTCTTATTCCAAACATGGAAGAAACATACATTTTGCGTGGTGGCCATGCTCGTCGTCAACCTGATCACTTTACAACGGATCATTATTTTAGAGTGGAGGTATTTCAGGCAACACTTGACACTCAATTGACTGAAATAAATCTGAGATTTAATGAGAAGGTGATGGATCTTTTATCATTTAGTCTTACACTTGTTCCAAAAAGTGGATTTGCATCTTTTCAAGCTGGTGACATATGCAAAATGATTGAGAAATACTATCCAGCAGATTTCACCCCACAAGAAAGAATTGGACTAGAGTACCATTTAAATCATTTTGTTGTAGAGGCTTCTAGAAGTGATGATCTTAAAGGAATTGCAACCTTAGTTAAGCTTTGTCGATGCCTTGTTATCACAGAACGTCATGGAGTTTTTCACTTAATTGATAGATTGCTCCGGTTGCTTCTTACTCTTTCAGTTTCAATACCTACTGCTGAGCATGCTTTTTCTGCCATGAAAATCATCAAGACGAGACTGCGCAACAGGATGGAAGATGACTTTCTTTGCAATGAAGGTGAACTTTTGGGATCAAGACGAGCGTTCTTTTTCAATAGCTACTGCTTGTGCACATTGAAGGTGAACTTTTGGGAGACTACAGCTATGATGATATAATTGCTGATTTCAACACTGTCAAGGATAGGAAAGTGGAGTTCTAAAGTATTTGTTCGATGACTTATATTTTGGTAGTGCTTTTGGAATGCTACAAAATATTTTGATTGTGGCCTGTGGTCCAATTGTATATAACACTATTATGAATTATAGTAAAGACTCGTGCACTATCGATATACTTCTCGTTCTTGAAGAGCTTGACGAATTTTCCTTAGCCCCCCCCCCCCCCCCCCCCCTGTGTTTTGTGTCTGGCTCCGCCACTGCTCATAGTCCTCGCTCTCAACTCTTCCTGTCGAGCCATGCGAGCTTGCCTCCCTAATCTCATATGTTGTCACCTACTCACCATCTGCAGCGCAGGATAGAAACAAAGGGCACGCTGGGTGCATATAGCCGTCGCCGTAATCCATTCGGTGCTGTAGTGGTGGCGTGGTGCCAGCCGGCGGCCATGTTGTCGATCGATGCGTTCTAAGTAGGATATGTGCCCAAGTTCTCAACGAAGGTGATGGGCTTGCACACCACACAGATCATTGGGCATTAACAAGCCAACAAGCTGTATGTTCATTTGCTCTTTCTCCAACTACCTGTGCTCATAACATGCTCAATTAAATGCCTAAAACAAACTTGTAAACCCAATGGGCTTTCTCATGTCTAACACTAATAGTGGCATCAACAAATACTTGAGGACTACTGCAGCGTCATATAAGTCATTTGCATTTCTTTATCAAACTGTAGACTGTGTAAATTTTGCTGAGAGTGGATAGGAGCTATAAGCTATTTATGCTTTTATTTGCTTGGCCCATAATTCCATCTTTTATCTATAAGTGAAAAAAAATAGTTAATGAAATTTGGATTGGATGATAGCTAACTGTAAAGAGAGGAATTGAATGTCATTGAATATTAAAACTGCAATGACCTCATATGAATGTCGTATATGACAGATCAGATTGAGTGTTTGTGGATGGCAGCAAATTGGCTAAATCAAATTATCTGATTGTTACAAGGAACAGAGGAGTATTTACCTACTTCTTGACTGACTGCCGCTGGAAGCAGAGCTATCCATTGAGCCGGATGATCGAACTGAGAGATGTGAACTGATCAAATGTAGGATGGATTTTTTTGTTGTCTCTAAACATACACATATGCCTCAGGTACATTTTAGCCATATTTCTATAGCTTGATCAAAGTGCTGTCCTTCTATAGCTAGATTCGTCATTAGACTTCATTACGGCATATTTCACATCGCAAACCTTACTTGCCATGTTCTAATTCATATTAAGACTTGTGCTACGATAGCAAATTTTAACTATACCTGAAGACTATCTGATTCATATTTTTGGGTGGGCCAAACTGGGGCTATCAATAGGTGACAAAAGCAAGAGAAGCGCGGCAACGATGCACGTCATATCTAATTACATTTTCTAATCCTGCTAACATAATCACAAGCATCTGAAATTCGGTATTCTTGGTCCTTACGTGAGTTTCTTCCCCCCAAAAGGTTGACTTTCCAAAATATAAAATTAAAACAGTAATTATGGGACCTATTACATCCTAGAAGGTAATTGCTTATATTAAGCCTCGAGATCTGATCAAATGGACCATCCATAGTTATTTAGAACTATCTTAAAATCTCTCTTATATATATGTGTGTGTTGTTATTCTCCTTTACTGGCATCTGGTGATGGAGTGACGGTAGAACTCCGAAGAAACCTCACGAGTTGGTAGGATGATCGAGTACGGTCGTGACAATATAGTACGCGCTCAGTGACAGTTTTGGCCGGTGTTGCCGCGGCTGCACTTTACGCCGAATCCTGCCAAGATCACAGAACGGTTCCGCCGGTCGACCACTCCTGCAACTCTTGCATCCGCGTACAACGCGTCACACTTCGTCTTTTTTTTTCTCACTTGCTCCTTGCTCACGTACGTGCTGCTACAGCGGCAAGGGTTCCAGTACGTGTGCAGCACTCCGATTAGCTAACGGCACAGAGTGAGCGCGAGACGTCCAAACTTTGAGTGGAGGGCCCATGGAATTCGATAAGACCCAATAATGGCTTTGGCGACGTTGAACCAAAAGCAAGAACGAACACTTGGATCGATACGCCAGCAGTGACGCGGTTATACAGAGCAGGCATCAACAGAGCAAAGGTTCACCGGCCTATCGGACCTCAAACCCGGAGCACAAGCGCTCAATTGTAAATATGTTCCCTTTTTTAGGTACGGAACACGGATTCCACACGGAGTAGCCACCATAGCCGGTATGCGCTAATATAGCTAAGCAAGCAATTTCATTATCCGGCAGGCTTTCACATTTTCCATGGATGATTGGCCCTTTTCACCTAGTCAAGGATAGTCGTCGATCTTTTGGCTTAGCTCCTTTATTAACCCGAGTGAGTGGAGCAAGAGGCGAGTGGCAACATGTAGCAGCTAGCTAGTAGCAACCAAGAGGAGGCAAATCAGAATTAAAAGAACATACGGATAACGTATAATGCGCCTTGTAATGCTTTTGTTATTCCACTGAGTAGATCGGCGCTGCGGGTAGAAGCTCCTCTCATCCTCGGCGCCTATATAGGGCCACCTAGCCAGCCAGCCAGCCTCCCACAAGCTGCATCACAACTAGCGGCGCACACAATCTTGCTGCACTCTGTTATATCTCACTAGCGCTCGGCGTGTCGCTTATATATATAGTTCACGTAGGTTTTCCCTCAAACCATGGAGCCTCAGGCTCAGAGCGTCAATAGCGGCGGCGATGAGGACAGTGGCGGCATTTTGTCTAGCTGCCGGGAGCGGCTCTGCTCAGCACGGGACAGGCTCCGGTGCTTCGCACAGAGGTTGGCCACGATTGCCAGGGATGACCCGAGGCGGGTGGCCCACGCGCTCAAGGTGGGAGTGGCACTCAACCTGGTGTCCATGGTATACTATATCTCGCCCATCTTCAACAGCTTCGGGGACTCTGCCATGTGGGCCCTGCTCACCGTCGTCGTCGTCATGGAGTTCACTGTTGGTAAGTGCCATAAGCATAACAGTAACCATCTCTCTCTAAGAAAACACACGTGCACGTGGTATACCGTATACATATGTGCACAGTGGCACTGGCACACGCACGATAGTCGATATAGCATATAGACGTGCAAAACTGAAGTATATAAGTGTCTGTGCAACAGGTGGCACGCTGAGTAAAGGCCTGAACAGAGCTTTCGCGACCTTGGTAGCCGGTCTTCTCGCCATCGGAGCTCATCTGGTGGCTGACTTCTGTGGTGGTAAGGGAGAGCCCATCCTGCTCGGCATATTCGTCTTCGTAGTAGGTAGGTTGGCCCATGCATGTTTATGTACACCTAACCCTACTTTGTGCCACATCCATGCCTCCAGGCAAACCAAAAATTACCCATGACTTGAATTAGCCATGGTGGTGGTGCTGCCGTGCAGGCACCGGCCATTAGCTACTTCTTTGAATTAGCCAAGGGGTTGTTTGGTATGGCTCCATTCCAAAACTCTAGTGTAGAGCTGCTCCACTGTGGAGTGGAGCCATGCCAAATAGGCAAACATCCCAACTCTCCAAAAGTGAAGTCAAACACGTAGAACAACCTTTTACATTTTCATAGGAGCGGTACAATCGGAGTTGGGAGAAGGAAGGAAGTGACGGGGACAAGGTAGGAGTGGTCGGCGAGGCAATAGATGTTGTAGATGGCGTCAGCGAGGATGAGGATGTCATTGGCGGGGTCGGGCTTGAGGTAGGGTGCGAGGAGGTGGGAGAGCGGGAGGGAGGGGATGCGGTGCATGGTCTTGTGGAAATGGAACTCAAAGTTGTAGTTGCCCGGAAGGAGGGAGGTGGAGGTGGCGGCAAAGGTGGGGTCGGAGAGGATGAAGGTTAGGATCTGGAGCTCTGCAGGGATGGCTCGACGAAGGTGAGGGCGAGCGAGGTGGAGGCATCGGGACGCATGCCTACGAAGGTGAAGAGGAGAGATTGGGGGGGGGGGGGGGGGGGAGGGGGAGGCACCGGTGCAGCGCAAGATGGGGACACCGGTGCCGCACGCGGCAGAGCGCCGGTGCGAAGTGAGGCGGCGGAGCGAGCTAGGGGTGAGGCGCGAGGCGAGATATGGGTAATGGGAGGAAGAAGGGTGGAGGTGCACGTCGGTGGGGTGAAAGAATAAAACAAACCTTTTTTTCATGTAACTGATGGCAGTGCGGTAATTACTTCAAACTCCACGTTTTCATAGTCTTTAGAACTGGGTTTGAGACACTCCAAAAAAAATAAACTAGAGTTCCCCCAACTCTTTAAAGTGGGTCTACTCCGAAATTTTTTAGAATTAGGATGTTTGGCTGGCTCCCAGCTACTCTAAGCTAGAGTTCAGCTTTGGAGCCATGTCAAACACTATCTAAATTGTCTATTATTTTTCATCAACTTAACATTATAAATACGAGTGGCACATGCATAGTAGTTTAAAAGAGAAAGATAGAAATATGTGACAACTCTTTATTGTTGCTACCTCTATTCATGGTGTTGCAGCATCGGCGGCAACGTTCTCACGGTTCATTCCAGAGATCAAGGCAAGGTACGATTATGGTGTCACAATCTTCATACTAACCTTTAGTCTGGTAGCCGTGTCAAGCTACCGTGTCAACGAGCTCATCCAACTCGCACATCAGCGCGGCTCCACTGTCGGCATCGGTGTCGTCACCTGCCTATTCACCAGCATCTTCATCTTCCCAATCTGGGCCGGGGACGACCTCCATAGCCTCACAGCCGACAACCTTGACAAGCTGGCAGAGTTCCTTGCAGGTACACTCAAAATGCATGTGTTGCTTAATCGTCGTCCTGCATTAATAAAAAAAAGTCATAGCTTATTTTATTGTTTTTGGAGAAATAATGGAAATGTGTTTAAATTTTATTTATTTATTTATTTATTGAATCTACTATATTTAAAAAACCTTTTTATCAATAACCTTTGGCAAGTTTTCTTCACTGCTGGTGCCTACAATTTCACACGTGTGCAGGAATGGAATCCGAATGCTTTGGAGAGAACGCTTCAAGTGATTTAGAGGGCAAATCCTTTCTTCTTGTTTACAAAAGTGTCCTCAATTCTAAGGCCAGAGAGGACTCTCTGGTAAGCTCCGGGCTATGCAATTTGTTTTTTTTTTCACAATGTAGAATATAAAATCTTATGCTTAGTTTCAAGGCTCCTATGTATATTCCATTGATATTATTATTGTAACTACTGAGCAGAGCACATTCACCAAGTGGGAGCCCATTCATGGAAATTTCCGCTTCCGGCACCCATGGAGCCAATACCAAAAGCTTGGCACTCTTTGCCGTCAGTGCGCTTCTTCAATGGAGGCTCTCGCTTCATATATCATTACCCTAAAAAAATATCATGTAACTACACATTCTCTCACTTTATATTGCACACGTAGAGGAACTATAATTTATTGGCCAACACTCTTTTCTTGTTTGTAGTGTCGTGAAGCAAATTCTGAGCTATGCTTTAAGGTTCATACAGCATGCCGTAAAATGAGCTCGCACTCTGCAAAAGTGCTGACAGAACTCGCGAAAGCAATTCGTACAATGACTGTGCCATCTCCAACCAAGAACAATGACATGTCTGCAGCCATGGATGCTGCCAATTATTTCACAAGCAATTTATTAGAGGACACAGCCCTATTGGAGGTGATGCATGTAGCAGTTATTGCATCTCTTCTTTCAGACTTGGTCACACGGATAAACACAATTACAGAATCAGTTGACAACTTGGCTCAGCTTGGCCGTTTCAAAAAACCTCAAAATATTAGAAATGATGTGGTTATCAATGTAGAGGGTGGATAAATACTATCAATTTGTAATTAATTAAGAATACATATGTTTAATAATTTTGATCATTTTTTGTTTGTTGTCCGTGATTTGAATTACAGAGTTACGGAAGGAAGAAGTTCGTTTTACTTGCCTAAAGTATACAAAAAGTCCACTTAATTCCCTAGGTTTAAAAGGCTGGTCCAATTTTCACCTTTTGCAAACTTTGCATACGACAAACATGATCCCCTTATTACAGCATGTGGTGCTCATATGGCGCAAGGAAAAGTAAAAGAATAATAAACTAAAAGCAAAACACATACCGCGATGATCACCCATTCCTTAAGAAGACACTCATGACGACAACCCCCAACACATGGCATGCTTTCACAATAACATTTCTATAGATTTCTTTTTACAATACTCCCTAGAAATGAAACCAATAAGTTGCCCTCAAGACCACCTTGTTCCAAGTTATGCCTAGCCGCCAACTTCTGAGCTTTGAGCATCATGTCATCATCTCCTTATTTTTTTTCCCCTCAGCTGATGGCATTAAGTTAATTGTGGGCCAGACACCATGAACAAGGACTCCTTCCTGTCTGGTGCGTCTGTCACATGGGCAAGGACGCCTCCATTCCTATGAGCAAGGTCACGGAGAGAATATGTCATGACCTTGTTCAAAGTGTTCGTTCGTACCCCCATTCTTTTTTACAAACCTCGTAGAGCACACGACGTGGTAGGAAGTGAAAATCAAAATGAGTATTCTCACCATAATCCAGCAGCGTAGTGTTTCTCTCCTCGTGTGTCTTGGACACCGGCACCATCACCGGCATCATACCCGGCATAGAAGCCGAGCGGGGGTGAATTGTAGCACGCGGCGACGAAGCATCCACGAAGGCCATCTTACCCATCAGGCCAAACAACAATCCGCCAAGATCTGTGGGCGACTGAGCTAACTGCTGTGCCGGCTGTCCATCGGCGTGTGCTGCAATGCATCCGCCTGCAGCGGCTCGGGCGCACGGTGGCCGATCATGGGGGCAGCCGACCCGCCCATAGGTACAGCGGCCTCGTTGTCACTAACCGCAGTCCCGCCCTCACGGCAGCCTCGGTATCATGGGCCGCCGCATCCGCAAAGGCGACGCTCCCAGCAATATTGATGAGACCACCATGGCCTGTGGAGGCGTCGGACCCTTCAGGAGCTTCGGCATAGGCGTCGTGGTCTGAAGCACCTGAGGGGTGGAGTTAGAAGCCTCCACAACCGCAGGCCCATCAGAAGGTGACATAACATTGGCGTTTTATACATGCCTAGAGGTGTCCAAACGGGCCGGCATGGCCCAGGCCTTAATCAGCCCGGGCATATTTAATATAGAGCCGGTATGGCCCACAAGCCTTTTCGGGCCGTGCCAAGACTGCCCTAGGGCTTGACCTCCGACCCATAGCATGACATAAAATTATCTAAATGTGTCAGGCCAGCCCACTAAGTATGATGGGCTGACTAAGAATGATGGCCCAATTAAAATTGAGGGTGTTAAAATAAAGAAAATAAGGTGCTAGAGATGAGAATTGAATTAGTGATCTCTTGAAAGAGAAGAGATGACCTTATCACTAGATTAGAATGATTTATTATATGCAATGAAAGTTATAATTCTATTGATATATTTCTAAATTGGTCGTGGCCGGCCTTAAAGTCTGCTCCTCGGCCCTTACCACCAGGCCATGCCGGTATGGGCCCTAAAATCAGTGGGCCGTATCAGATTCGTGACGTGCTTTTTTTAAGGGCTTCGTACCAGCCCACTCGGCCCGGTCTTTTTGGACAGCTCTATACATGCATACCGAGCCGTGCCAGGCCAAGCTACGCAATCTCTGGGAGCAAGGCCGATATTACAATTGATGCATGTTCGGTGCCTAATGATTTGATGGAGACATAGCTAGGTTTTTGGGATCTTTCAGACCAGGAAATAGAGACTTATGTCAGAACTTCGCTAGTGCTTTTTACTTATCCCACTATATGTCAGAACTTTCACTCAGGAGTGAGCTAATCTCTGGTGACAGACAGAAGGACATTTTGAAAATTGCAATGGAAAAGCCGTGCTGCAGTTGGAATTGGAGAGGACGAGTCGACGTTCATGGAGAGGATGGGTCACGGAGCTGCAGAGTGCTGTTCTCCTTTGGCTGATCTTGGTACCCATGGTCGCATATGATGGGCCACGCTGCATAGTCACATAGATCCTCTTGATCGTCATGTGCCAAAGAACCTTGAAGGCAAGAGTTTTCATACGTTAGTTACAATATTTTGGTGACTCCTATGAAATAAAGTATTATTCGGGTCTTCATTTGTCTAGTTAGTTGCATTAGAGAAGATGATTCTAGTTGAGCTTGTGGTGTCCTATTTGTAATGTTTATGCACCCCAACATTCATTGTGTTATCTTGGTTACGTCTGTATTTTTGGTCATGGTCATTGGCCGTGTAATTGTAAATGTTGTATTTTCTCTTCTTTTTAACGTGAAACATACTCAGGAGTGATAGATAGAAAAAAAAGAGACAAGCAATTAGGAAAAGGGAACTGCTCACGAAAGGGATGAAACAGTGGTCGCCGTCGTCCGTCGCATGCTACCTGAACGTTGGAAGAAGAGTTTGACCACGAGCAGACGAGAAATAGAACTCACTCATCCGCATGCACTTGCACTGACATGTTCATTAGATCGTGGCGTGCCATGTGCAAGAATATAAGCGCGTGCCTGAACTGGAAGGTTCGGTAGAATCTGGACGTGATAACCTATATTTGAGAAAAAAATCCGAAAAGGTCAAAAGACGATTGATAAGCACAGTCGCATCTCTGCTGCTAGTCTACCGGTGGAGACTTGAGGCGCCAGAGCCCAGAAGTCGTCAATTCACACAGTTTTTATCTTATTTAAAAGGAAGTATCTAATTTTTAATTGATTAAAAATGAGATTCTTTTTAATTAACGTTTTTATCCATTAAATCTATATTTAATAGATAAAAGGAAACTGTCCGTGTGTTGCTACGAACTTAAAAAAATAAAACACTTTTTATGATTCAAATATAAATTATTTATATAATATAATTATTAGATATATATAATATTATTGACATTTTTTATATGAATGATCATATTTGTATTATCGTTAGTACTTCTTAATATACTAATTTATATGTCAAAAATAATAACTTTTTACTATTTTTTTATCATATTCTCATCATAAATATGTTTTTTAACTTCTAATATTAACAATTTCTATATATAGTCTCGTTTGAGTGCTATGTTGTAAAATTAAGTGAAATGATATTAAAAATGTCCAAATATAAGAAGTATTGATATAAAGCCCAGCTCACAATGCAAAGAGGGATTTTCATAAGTCTATGACGCCTACAACACACCCTTGGATCTTCATGAAATCCAACATGTATGGTCAAGGTCGTGACCCAATGCATAAAGATTTCTATAAACTTTATCCAGAAGAAAAAATCAATTCACATAGTCCAAATATAGCACTATATTGTAACACGATTGTGAACTTGAATACATGCTCTAATAAAAAAAATTAAAACATAAAAGTTGTAAATCTCGTCGAGACCTTTTCGAAACATATGTGGATCATATTATTTGGACCTCGGAGCTAGAAGATATGGACCCCGCATAGAGATCTGTGTAGATAAGTCTGAATCAGAACAAATATTTTTACATCACATATTTGAAAACCATAACTGCAGGATCTGGACTTATGTTGAATACCAAAGTTGTAGAACTTTTTGAGTGCTACGAGATAGAGTCTGAGTTTGACTCATTTGAGTTCCGGACGAGGGAGTTATGATTTTTGGAATTTGGTACTTGATATGGAAGTACAAAACCGATTTGAATTCAATCTCTAATTTTGTGGATACGAAGTGGACGACCGTACCTCAATTAATAGATTATAGAGATAAAAAGACAAAATACTTTTATAATCTATATATAACACTAATTAATATAAATAATCCTACAAAGAAAAATAACAAAATAATTGTACAAAAGAAGTCCCACATGCACTGCACCGTTGATTGAAAACATTCTCATTTTTAATTGACTGAAAATAGCATTCCCGTAAAAATGATAGACCGAATTGCTTAACGCGTCATAATATCAAAGTGGACTTCATCTTTGTATAGGTAAAGAGGGGGATAGTCTTGATGATGCTCAGCTTTGTTGGGCATCAAAAGTCAGATGAGTTTGAAGATGTAATAGTGCCTACAGATCACGGTTCAGCAACCGCACGTTGTCATATGATGGGCTACTGGCAGCCTACATCCCCACTTCTATGTGATTTTGTCAATGATAAGAGATATAGCTAACCGGTTCACTTGTTGCAAACTAAACATAGCTCAGCAGTTTAGATTTTTTGTGGTGAAACTAATAATCCACATAGATTCAAATCTCAAATATAACATGGATATTACATTTTACAACTAATTAATTATTTTTTTAATGATAGGTGACGTCTCTCTCGAAATCAAGAGGCGCCAACGAAAATGCAAATACAAATCGGCGGTATTGGTGTCCATGACCTCGTTCGTTCTAATAACGTTCATGATGAAGAAACTTCTTGTCGTGACTCGTGAGGTTCTGTTCTACGTGTGCCACAACTGCACGAGACGGCGAATACCAACAAGATCACAGAATCTCAAACAGTTCAGCCGGCCGGACGGCCGGCTGCCTGCAACGTTTTACAGCCACGCACGTACGACGCGTCACCCTTCGCCTTGTACTCATGTTCTGCTACAGGTAGGTAGCATTGCCTGGCAACAAGGGGTTTCCAGTGCGACACTCCGATCACTTACGGCACTGTACGCGTGAGACGACATCGGAAGCTTCTTGAGCTTAATCGTGGCATACAGCACAACGTCAGAGCGGCATTGGTTTCGCCTGGGTGCAGTAGAGCCAGTTTCTTCACCAACCAGATCTCGAACCCGGAGCTCATCAAGTGCTCAATTATTTTTGCTAAAGAAGAAACGATTTTGATCAGAGAAGAATTCCAGACACGGAGTACCCACCAGAAACCGATGTCAATTTCAATACCCGGCAGACTTTTGCATTTTCCACGGACCGTTGCACCTTTATTTGCACACCTGCACTACCTAGTCTAGGTGCCGTCGATCTTTCGGCTCCTTCAACCGGCCGAGTGGGAGCAGACGCTAGTGGCAACAAGCTAGAAACGGCAGAGAGCGAGCAAGACGAGGCGAAATACAACTCACCATCAAGAACATTAAAAAAATAATATATTTACTTAGCACCGCCATGCGATGCTTTTGTTATTCCATTTGACTAGAGCGTGCCGCGTCTGGCATGCTCCTTGTCTCATCCTCTTCTTCTGCCTATAAAAAGCCAACATGGCCAGCCACCCAGAATCCCACTGCATCACAATTCACAACTAGGCGGCGCACACAATCTAGCTGCCTAGAGCGCGTCAGTCTCGCTCTCGTTTATCCTCAGAGACGCCGTGTAATTATTTGAGCTGGTCATGAGGACTGAGACTCAGAGCATCAGTGCCGCCGGCGTCGGTGAGGACAATGGCAGCTTCTTGGCTAACTGCCGGGAGTGGCTCTGCTCGATTGTCGACAAGATCCAGGGCTCGATCGTCGGGTTCGCCGGGAAGCTTGCCAAGATCGCCAGAGACGACCCGAGGCGGTTGGCGCACGCGTTCAAGGTCGGGCTGGCCCTCAACCTGGTATCCATCGTCTACTACGTCTCGCCGCTGTTCAACGGTTTCGGGAACTCCGCCATGTGGGCCGTGCTCACCGTCGTCGTCGTAATGGAGTTCACCGTGGGTACGTAACCATCTTTGAACGCACGTGCCGTACGATGAGAACAGTAGCACACAAGTATCAATTCCATCCCAGAGTCCTGAACTTTAATGAGTATGTTTGTATGCAACAGGTGGCACGCTGAGTAAAGGCCTGAACAGAGCCTTCGCGACGTTGCTAGCCGGCCTTCTCGCCGTCGTAGCTCATCTGGTGGCTGACCAATGTGGTGGAAAGGGAGAGCCGATCCTACTCGGCGTATTTGTCTTCGTAGTAGGTACGTTGGTCCGTGCATGTCCATGTACAAAACGCTACACCTGTCCCTACTCTGTGCAACATGCATGCAATGTCGCTATGCAAAGCAAATACAAACGCCTTTTGTACCTTTGGTCGTGCTGCCGTGCAGGCACAACAATGAATTACTTCCATATGAGCAGCGATGGAAGTTCAAAATAGGAACACGTCATTGTTTTGTTTATTAATTATCACTGGTACATCTGTTGATGGTATTGCAGCATCGGCAGTGACATTCTCGCGGTTCATCCCAGAGGTCAAGGCGAGGTACGACTACGGCGTCACAATCTTCATCCTGACCTTCAGCCTGGTGGCCGTGTCCAGCTACCGCGTCCAGGAGCTCATTGAGCTCGCGCACCAGCGCTTCACAACCATCCTCGTAGGCGTAGGCGTCTGCCTATTCACTAGCATTTTCATCTTCCCAATCTGGGCTGGGGAGGATCTTCACAGCCTCGCCGTCAACAACTTCGACAAACTGGCGGAGTTCCTTGAAGGTACACTCGAAATGCACATGTTTGCTCAAATTGTGTTTGACTTCTATTTAAATTTATTGATGAGTTTCTTTTCGAATATGGCATCTCTCATTTTAATGGTAACCATTGGTAAATTATTCTCTTTTCTCATTCACAAAAAAAAAATCTCTTTTCTCACCTGGAACATACAATGCCTAAAATTTTCACCCATGTATGTAGGAATGGAATCTGAATGCTTTTCAGAGAACGCTTCAAGTGGGGATTTAGTCGGCAAATCCTTTCTTCAAGTTTACAAAAGTGTCCTCGATTCTAAGGTCAGAGAGGACTCTCTGGTAAGCTCCCATCACTAAGCAGGTTATGCGATTTTTTTTTTGTTTGGTTCCATGAAGTTGAATATGGACCATATGTTTACTTCCAAGCTCCTATGTCAAATGATTGAACTTTTCCATTGATATTATTGTGTTGTAAACCCTATGCAGTGCACTTTTGCCAAATGGGAG
This sequence comes from Eleusine coracana subsp. coracana, assembly GCA_032690845.1. Lineage (NCBI taxonomy): Eukaryota > Viridiplantae > Streptophyta > Magnoliopsida > Poales > Poaceae > Eleusine > Eleusine coracana. Next base: position 14,762,641 of record CM064424.1, read on the forward strand.
CCTATTCATGGAAAGTTCCGCTTCAGACACCCATGGAACCAATACCAAAAGCTTGGTACTCTTTCCCGCCAATGCGCTTCTTCAATGGAGGCCCTTGCTTCATATGTCGTTACCCTAAAAAAATATCATGTAATTACACATTCCCTCACATGATGTTGAGCATGTTAAGAAACTATAATTTATTGAACATCAACCTTTTCTTGTTTGTAGTGTCCTGAAGTCAATCCAGAGCGATGCTTGAAGGTCCGTGTGGCATGTCGTGAAATGAGCTCAAACTCTGCAAAAGTTCTGAGGGAGCTTGCGAAAGCAATTCGTACAATGACCATGCCATCTCCAACCAACAACAGCAACATGTCTGCAGCCATCGAAGCAGCAAAAGGTTTCACAAGTGACTTATCGGAGGACACAACCCTGTTGGAAGTGATGCATGTAGCGGTTGTTGCATCTCTTCTTTCAGATATGGTCATGCGGATAAAGACAATCACAGAATCAGTTGACAACCTAGCTCAGCTTGCCCGCTTCAGAAAAACTCAAAAGATACGAAACAATGTAGTTATTGACATAGACTGTGGATAAAGACACTACAGATCAATCTTTTGTCAGGTGTACATATGAGTTGTATCAGTTTGTAAGAGTATACATCTTTTCCAATTTTGGCCATTTTCTTGTTGTACCTCACTCATGAGAATTATATAGAAATAAAAAGGCATATTGTAGTGGGATATCTTTTTATGTGAAATTTTGTATTATCCTTGCATTGCTCAATAGAATTGGGTTTTAAGGAGGAAAGAGTGTGATAAAAAAAAGCATCTATGTTTCCATGACACCCTCGTAAAAGTATCTAGTATTTTCATACATTATATCCTAAAATTGCTAGTGAGTGAATTAAGGAAATTATTTGCTCTCAAATGGTTGTCACCGACTTCATTTATGAAATTCTCCATTGAGGGCACCTTAATAATACTTTCAAATGATAGATCTGGAGAACCAACACGGGCTTGTATGGATTCCGAGGCAGCCTATGTCAGTCTGACGGGTCGGCATGCCCACGCAGCACTGCCCAACCCGACCAGTGGTGGATCAGGATTCTGTTGGTTTTGTGACCATAGGCCAACGTCTGATTAGTTATTATGAAAAGAGATAATTAGTTTCCTAGTTACATGATAATTATCTCATTAATCACGTTTCTAATCTTGTGCCTCAGAGGTGCAATCAACACTATTGGTTGTGGCCTCGCTCCGCAGCAGCGCAATATAAATAAGAGGTGTCGGCTTCACTTAGTGATCCAACGATTCATGAGTTGGTTTTTTCTCTTCTGACATTCCAAACTCTAAACAAGATCGTCAGGGTGCTCCTAAAGAAACGAAGGCTACCGCCACCGCCACTGCAGAAAGGATGACAACGACCATCACGGCAGTAGACGGACAGTGCCACTGGCACCCTGAAGAACGTCACTACTCCAAGACAAACGCCTCCACACCGGCATCACACAGGCACGGGACTTCGCTTGGCCTGATGGCTTCGTCCAAGGACTGTAAGAGCATAATCCCTTGTTTAGACTATCCTAGATGGTCAGATGAGAGACTAGTTCATGTTCATGACAAAATAATGTTGATACTTATGCAAATTATTCCCTACAGATTCGTGACATGCTGTGTACTCGTGTTGTGCTGGTCAGTCATCACCGCCGCCCTGTGAAGCAACCGTTGCAAGGTTTCGGCCGAAACCAATGGCTTCACCATCGCCGGCCATGACGTCTCGCGTACCGCTGTATGGCCTGACATCACAAGATTCGCCGCGCCCAACACAACCGTGCATGCAGATTTTGACTTGTGCGAATGCATATAACTATAAACAAAAAAGTTGATAAGTACAGCCACTTCTTGTTATGACATGAAGTACAGAAAGTCAACAAATATCAAAGTGGACTTTTTGGCGGGTAGCATGCCGTGACAGACACGTGGGTGGAAACACAAACGGCCCAAGTCGAAACAACCTGCTGCGGCGGCACGTCCGTTTTTGTTGAGTGGGCTGCCACGGTTTTTGAAAGCCCGAGCACCTTCGTGGATGCCATCCGTCCGTTCGGCCGTGGGCTTATACCCTGGTGAATGGTGATGAAGCGAAGAAAACGTGCGCGCCATGAATTCTCTGCCGGAGTAGTAGCACTTGCAATGTCGACGGAGATCCTCGGTTTCGATCCCGGCATCCCGCCATGGTTTCTGCCGGAGTAGATAGCGCGACAACGTCTTTCGAGCATACTCTAGGACGCGACGCCTATGGCTCCGGAGGCCCTGTGCTCGCTCACAACAATTCCCCCAGCTTATTTGCTTTAGCCGCTGTCCTTTCCAGACTTTCTCCTCGATCCAGCAAGCAGGCAAAGGACGGAACAAATGCCACGGTACGGGGTACTATACAAGTATATATGGCACAAAATCCAAAAGAATGTGGAATCAAGATAAGGTGAGATTCGAACAACACGTCACGGTGCTCCTACCACCTGGTGTACGTCTCGCGATGGTCGAGGGGAACCGTATCATTACTCATGAGATGAGGAGTTCGTGATCGAGTTGGGCCCGGGTCTATCCACCGCTCCAACGATACCAAGGGCCAGTTGTTGTCGGGTCAAGTTGCTGATGGGTTTCCGTACCACGCACGGACGGTTCCGGATGCCAGCTACAGCTAGTGCGGTTGCAAGAACCGATGAAGTGTAGCAGCTAGCTATGAAGATTCTTGATGCGAAAATAACGAAAAGCCACAGCCGGCACGGCGCGATGAAACTAGCTAGCTGTTCTGTGTCGATTCTTGATGCGAAAATATTGGAAAAGCCGGCGGCGGGATGATACAAAGAGGCATCCCTTGGCTGGAGTAGACCGTAGTGCATTCCGACTCGTGCAAGCCACAGTACTCTGACCTGACCTAACAATTTCTCAGTTTTTTCGGTGGATACAGATTACAGAGAGCCCAGCACCTCGTCCTCGATGGGCAGAGCGTTTTGCTCCCGTAATAAGAAATGAGAAGGCAGAGGTGCGGCGTGGCCGCATGGGGGACTGGGTGGCCGGCAGATTGGCACAAAGAGACGCCGGAAGGTGAGTAGAATTCCGTCGACAGAGAAATGGATGCGTGGTCCTCGAAGTACGGCGGCCATGCCAGCCAAACGGAGCCGTACGATGATGAGCTCACGCACTAGTCACAGCTCCCATGGCAGCATGCATTATCCAACGAACGCAAGCTCAAATCAGAGAACGACACCAGCCAAAAGGCTTCTTTTTTTCACATACAGAAAGAGAGAGGCCACTCCACTACGACCATTTCCGACAAGCTTTCACGGCGCTTTCCATAATCCCACCACCATTCATGCTCATATTGTGCCGACGAGGGTCACTACCTAGCTATAGCAAGCTGCTCTCCCTTCACATGCGAAGCAGAAACTTTGCTTTCCAGTAGCACGCCAATGCGCAGATCAGAGTTATATGTCATTGTTTTCTTCTATGTTTTTTTTAGATTTTTTTACTTGGAAATCTTGTGAATGGAAATGGAAAAGAAGTGAAATAGTCAATATGTAATGCTGTAATGATTTTGCTTTAGACATAGCCCACTAACGAAATTTCTAGGGTCCTCGACGGCCACAGGAAGCGGGAAGCAACGTAACCCTTGGAGTATATGAGCACATATTGTTGGATCCTGGCATGTTATGTTGCATTGTCCTTTGTTACCGATGGAACAGGTTATTCAGATGTTGTTCTTGTTCTTCTCTGATTTATGCCGTTAGCGACTCACCTGGGGACGTACTGCAAGATTATATCGATGAGATCAAAATGACAGTTATATCAGCCAGCATAAGGAGATGCGATGAAGAGACAGGAGAGGAGAGGAAGAGTTTGAAATTTCCTCAGGCTTCGAACTCTCTGCTTTGTGTGCTGTTTCATGCGTATGAACAGATCATATCGTAAAGGTTCGCGCTTTTCAGCAACTGTGTATGTTGTCTCATTTGAAGTGATCCATGCTGCACCGAGAAGCTCACGACGACTCAATGGAACAATCGCTGTATTGCATTCAGAGTTCAGACACAGTATTGCTCTATGAGCTGTACAGTGAGCCAGTGAGAAGTGAGTCAATGACAGACAAGAGACGAAGTCTGAACCGTACCATTGTGTTGAATTCTCTGTTGGACTTGGACAGTCTGCATCACCTGAAACTGCAACAAAGATTCCCCGAGTACACACGCAATGCAAGAGATCGTAGAGAGATCGGGTTAGCTAGCCGTATACGAAGAAAGGAAGAGTGGAGTGTAGCAGTACGCGGCTCAACGGTGGAGGAAAGAGTCTGACGAACGATTCGCTTGCAGTTGCAGATGATAAAACTTGTCCACATGCATTGAACAAGTTCATCATATAAGTATTGCGGTGTGCCAGACAATAGAACCGCGTCGCGTGCTTGAACTAGAGCGTTGTTCCGTTGGTGCTGATGGGATTACTCCACGTGATAAGCTATAGCTGCTAATTGTTACCAGTGAAATCCAGAAATGGTTGATTGATAAGTGAGGTCTCATCTTGATAGCTACTAGTAGAAGTAGCCATGTGAATGCAACAAGTCATCACGTCCCATTTGTTTTATTTGTTTTGCGTTTTCTAAAATGTTTGCACCGAATTTCCTTATATACATATGTACCACGATTGTTGCCGAAGAAGATTTTTTTTCGTTATTAAAAGAAACAAGAAAAGAAGAAAAGAAATTTGGCGCCGCTCGTCTTTATCGGTTCATGAAAAGTCAGAGCGTCATCTACAGATCACGCACTCGTGTGCTCTCCCCTCCGAAAGCTAGGCATGCAAGTCGTCCAAGACCAAGATGCATTTCACCTCCTCATCCCGACAACAGGATTTACAAGTCAAAAGCAGAGACAGCTAAAAACTAGTAGTAGTGCTGTAAGGCAAAAGTCTGACACGCGGCACAAGTAATAATATAATATATCGTCAATGGTCGTAGGGAAAACTGTTGTAGTTCTTCCAACAGAGCAACTGATGAAGAGCTAGCAGCAGCCGCGCAGACAAAGCGAGACGACGAAGACGACACGAAATAGAACACGGGAACAGCCATATCGCGCGAGTCGCAGTCGCAGGAAAAGCGTGTGTGCCAATGGCACGCTTTTTGTTTCCACCACCATGCCCGTCTCTGTCTGTCGCATTACGGAATCCCATTATCTTATCGGCGTCCAAGGGCACCGCCGCGTTCTCCTCCGCGCTTATAAAAGACCTACTCCTGCGCCACCCAGTCGCTCCCCATGCTTAAACACCACCACACAGCTCGATCGAAGATCACCAAGCAGGCGTCGTGCACACTACTTATACACAACGAAGCCAGAGCTTGTGCATTGGTTGAGAATCAGCAGCTAGAGGATAGCTAGCCATGGCAGCGCAGGTTGAGGCCGTCGTCGAGATGAGCAACATCAACGGCAATGGCGTCGCGGCGAGCTGCCGGGAGCGGCTCTGCTCGGCGCTGGACGGGCTCTGGCGCTCCATTGTCGGGTTCGCCGGGAAGCTTGCGAAGATCGCGAGAGAGGACCCGAGGCGGGTGGCCCACGCGCTCAAGGTTGGGCTGGCGCTGACGCTGGTTTCCGTGCTTTACTACGTCACGCCGCTGTTCCAAGGATTCGGGGTTTCCACGCTCTGGGCCGTGCTCACCGTCGTCGTCGTCATGGAGTTCACCGTTGGTACGTATACTCGGACTGATTGATCATCAAAAGCCTGCTGCTGCGATAAGTACGGTCGTTCGTTCGTAGTATAGATGATACACTGTACACGTGCACACACGTCATTCGAGCAGACCGTACATGTATACTACTTCCAGTCCAGTTTATTTACCAACAATCAGATGCATTGAACTGTGTGTGTCTACGCGCATGCTACAGGTGGCACCCTAATCAAAGGGCTGAACCGAGCTTTCGCGACGCTGGTCGCCGGGTTCATCGCCGTCGGGGCGCACAAGGTGGCCGATCTCTGCGGCGATAAGGGAGAGCCCATACTGCTCGCCGTCTTTGTTTTCTTGCTAGGTACAGTACATTCATTGCGAACCTTAATTATCTGGTATTTTGCATGTACAGGTACTACCTTTTACGCTACCTTTTTTCCAACAATATTGCAGTGTGCAAAAGCCAAAGCACGGCTGACTAGTTAGCCCGTGCACGGTTCAAAAGCGATCACGAGAAACGATTACCATATGTTTGCTTAATTACCGCCGCTCACGGTGTTGTTGTTGCATTATTGCAGCGTCTGCGGCGACGTTCTCGCGGTTCATCCCGGAGATCAAGGCGAGGTACGACTACGGCGTCACCATCTTCATCCTGACCTTCAGCCTGGTGGCCGTCTCCAGCTACCGCGTCGAGGAGCTCATCAAGCTCGCGCACCAGCGCTTCTCCACCATCGTCGTCGGCGTCTTGACCTGCCTCGCCACCACCGTCTTCGTCTTCCCGGTCTGGGCCGGAGAGGACCTCCACAAGCTCGCCGCAGGCAACCTCGACAAACTGGCAGGGTTTCTGGAAGGTACGTGCGTCTGATAAAAGCTAGAGAACTGTCATGCATTCCTTCAGAGTGGAGATAAACTATTACTTCCTCCACTTTTTTTTTGTCATGCGGACAGCACATCAAGTTCATTTTTGACTTGGGAACGTCAATATTAAAAATCCGGAGGTAGTAGTATATATGTAGCAGCATCTTCACTTCCAAGGAACTGGGGGCATATAATTACTCACACTACCTGACCAAATTGCTGTGATATGCACTGGGACCAATAAATAGACAGATATTAGAGTACAAAGTGGCATTCCAGAGTTTAAGAAATTAATTAAGAACTACGTTTGTATATATGTGTGCAGGAATGGAATTCGAATGCTTTAGGGAGGACCCAACAAGTGACGACTTGGAGAACAAAGCCTTTCTCCAAGTGTACAAGAGCGTCCTCAATTCGAAGGCCACTGAGGACTCCTTGGTAAGCTTATCTCACTCTGCAGAACATGCACTTTATATTGAGCACCAAATCTCACATGTACAGAAACTGCAACAATCCTTTTCCAATGACATTTTATTCCCAAAACTGCAGTGCAACTTTGCCAAGTGGGAGCCTGGTCACGGCAAATTCGGCTTCAGGCACCCATGGGGCCAATACCAAAAGCTCGGCGCACTTTGTCGTCAATGCGCTTCTTCAATGGAAGCTCTTGCTTCCTACGTCGTTACCCTCACTAAATCTCAGGTAGTTACAGATTCTCCTTTCCATGATCAAAATGTTAGAATCAACTCACTGACAAAATAACCTCTCCCTCCCTCTCACAGTATCCTGAAGCCAATCCAGTGCTAAGCTTCAAGGTTCGAGCAACATGCGGTGAGATGAGCCTGTACTCGGCCAAAACACTCAGGGAGCTCTCAGCAGCGATTCGGACGATGACTGTACCATCCAAAGCCAGCACTCACATGTCTGCAGCAGTCAAAGCTGCAAAATGCCTCAGAAGCGAGTTGTCTGAGGATGCAGCCCTGTTGGAAGTGATGCATGTTCCTGTCATTGCGTCTCTTCTCTCAGACCTTGTTTTGCAGATTCAGAAAATCACAGAATCAGTTGACAACCTAGCAAAACTTGCCAAATTCAAAAACCCTGAGAAAACTCAAAAGGAAGTGGTTATCAACGTAGGGAGTTGATAGCGAACAACTTCAGTGGGATTCAGATTGCGGTGTTCTGTCTTCTGTACTACGGGGAATAACCACACCGAGAGCCTCTACTAACTGGAAGAAGTGTGATGTACAGTACTATATCTGTGTACAAGTGACTAGTTTTTTATTTATAGAAGTAATTACGGTGATAAATTTAGATGATATAAATGTTTCTCCATTCCTTGCAGTTGTACTACAATTAGCTGTTCTCATGTCTATGACAGCAGTGGGTGCTCACAGACAATCTTATTGAGCCTTTTATATAATGGACTATTTTCATCTATAGCACTAGCAGTGCGTAGAAAACAACAACAAAAAAATGGGTTTAACAAAGATGGATGAAATAATAGTCTTTTGTAATGTACGACAGAGGAAACAAAAACTATACATTTATTTTTGTAACGAACTATGGCACAGAAGAAGAAAATATTTACATTCCTTGAGGCCGCTAAAAGACTCATCAAAAGTACAGGCATGAAGCAGCATCGAAACTGCACGACAATTGTAGTATGCACATAACAATGGAGAAACAACTTTTTTTTTTCGAATACGCAGGAGAGCTACGCATCTTTTGTATTAAAGAGAGAAAAGAGTGGAGAAACAACTTTCAAGAGTAATTAATGAGACTAGCCTATCTGGAGGATCATAATCACAGGCAAGAATACATAAACGAAAGATTTGATTCCTCATGGACCCAACTCCAACTATTTGAATACTCTGCAAATTTACATGCTCTAGTCAGTACGGGAACTATCACTTAATATGCACATACCTACGGAAAAACATCCTTCAATTATACACTCGTCAAAAATGTGAGCCGGTTCACATCACCAGCCATATACAGGGTGTTGAACTTGAGGAGGCAGAAGATTCAGATCCATGCACTGTTGTTTATCATAGTCACGTGTGCCGGGAATTGCACCTGTTGCTAATCTGAGGATTTCATTGCCAGTGAGGCAATGATGAGCAAATGCCAACCCCCCATCAACAACACCTGACAATTTAGAAAGTAAAGGCATCTTTTGCACTTTGTTTAACTTCCCACCTCGTACAGGCTGAGCATTGTTATCATTCAGAACCTTGTCAAGCTCTGAGTACTCCATAAACCTCTCAGTCGCTGCGTCCCATGACAAACTGTAGCGTTGCTCAGGCGTCAGAGGCTGAGGTTCACCAGCCATGGCCTCTTTGATCCGAACAACAAATTCCTCTGACGTTTTATATGTTAAGCAGTTGGGGAATGACTTGAAAAATTCATTTGATGGATGATCTGCACATATTACAAATTTTCCCATTGCAAGAGCCTCGGCTGTTGCTGTGCATAGCACATCACTAATACTCGGATTAACAAAAACCTTATATCTGAAATTTAACAAAAGAAGACAGATAGCTGCATCAGCAAAAATACAGCACATAGATGAAAGAATATTCATATTAGCAGCTTCCTTGACTCACCCATGGAGTGAATCATCCGCATGGTCCCTTCCCTTAAAAAAGTTAATGCTCAAGTCCAATTTTCTAGCAGTAGCCTGGACAGCTTCAGAGTCCTCACCATTCCCATATGCATCTAACTTGAAGTCCACCAAGTCATTTTTATGCTTGGATAACAAATCTATCAGTTCTCTGTAACCTTTAGCCCACACCATCTTCCCGAGGAAATATGCTCCCTTGGAAAAGGCCTTCTGTCCACACTTCCTCTCAGCTGCAATTTTTTCACCAATATTGAGGAATTTTGGATTTACACCATGTACATTACAAACAACAGATCTTGGTAAATCTTGAGTTGCTGCAGAAAGACGCAAAACCTGCATGAACCTATATTAGCTGCATGGCTACACTCTAGTGACCAGCAAAACACAAAAAAGTGCTTAATCATAATACCTTGTGGCAGTATGCCCTAGTCACCCAGTTGTTGATATGTTTAACAAGGAAAGCTTGAAGAGCACCATTTTTCTCTCTCTTGATATATTCCAGGTAATTTGTATGAACCACGCCAATGACATGATTGAACTTGTCTGTCCAACGCTTTCCATGATGATACCAGTTGAGATGCTCCGGTTCTTCCAAAATTGCTATATCAGCTTCCTTTGAAGGAATAAACTGTGAAGTATCTCCAGCAGGAATTATGCTACGGCGCTCTTTCGAGAACTGTGGAAACAATACATCATGAATAACGGAAATCACACAGGTAAAGATTGGTACTATGATTAAGGGTTTTAACAGGGGGTTGACAAAAATGAAGGTTTACCTTGCCAGGATAGAAGGATATCTTAAAATTCGCTTCAAAACCAAGCCTTTCCTGTAGCCAGTTCCTTATATAAGTTTCTTGCTCTTCTGGAGAATTAAAGGTGATATTATTTGGGTAAACCAGTTCTTGCTCTGGTTTAGAGAGCCAAGGAACCACCAGGGTCACTTTTTGCTTTGCACTCCTTGCCAGATATGCAGCACGAAACAATGGATTAATGGATGTCCCTGTCATCCATGGAAGGCTTGCTGTGGTGACAATTGCAATATGCCGTCTGTTGTCTGATATCTTGTACTTAGCAGGCTCATTCCAAAACCCTTCTTCTCTATGATAGCCAGTACATTCCAACACTCTGGCTATTCTAAGATCAAGCTCATCAGTTAAGTTCTCAGATAAAGATTTATCTGCTGAAAGAGAATCATACATGGGTCGAACATTCCGTTTACTATATAACATATCCACTAATTTGTCACATAGATCTGCATCAAAATATTAGCTAGGCCAAGATGATCAGTACAATGTCACCAAGACTCCAAAGAGTGTGGACCAGCAATCATGTTTCATACCTCTTCGTATGCCAAGTTGATCCAAAAATGGTCCAGACTGCCGAACCAGATATGCCAGAATTTCAGGTAGGTCCAACGGTGGGACTTCCTGCAGAAATTCAACACTCCGTTCAGGAAAATAGAACACACACTGTAAGACCTTTGATTCAGTCAAACAGCATTAAAAATTCCATTACCAGTTACAAACAAATTGTTCTGATAAAACAATGTTTGCCTTTTAAAATCTTGCAAATTAATTGCAAGCAGATGTAAAGAACTCACTGTCTATGAAGTTGAACATATCTTCTGCTATATCAATGAAATAGGCACAATCTCATGCCTGTTCGTTAAAAAAAAAATTGAACACATTGGTTTTAACTGTACTTTGGATGCTATTGCATATAGGTGTAGCAAAATCTACAACTGAAGTATGTCGTCTTCATAAGCACCAATTCTTTGTATAACTTTCTTTCCTGGAGAAGGTTATATCACAAAAATAAAATTCCATCCTGGACTACTGAAGATAAATCTAGTATGCACGCAATTGGCAAAATTCTATAGAGCTATCTATGTGGAACCAAACTCACAATACAAGTCATAAGGATAAGTCAGAATCGGAAGCATATCCAACATCACTTGGCAGCTAGAATTACTCCTTATTTGCGCAGGTTGGAATAAACCCAGCAGTCAAGTAATGCTTTGACATTACCTTGAATTCTTTATCCTCCTTGTTCAGTGATTTCTGCAGTAAACAAATATATAAAATTATAAGCATACGAACAAGAGTGTCCTCAATTCAAATCAGTTCTGAATCATAAATTTACAACCCACCTAGCGATTTTATATATATAAATGCTTGTTCCTCAGTTATTCTTTGATACCTGTTTTCTTTAAATAATGGTAGTCTGACTAGTGTTACAAATAACTTTGAATATCAAATAAAATGTGAATAACTATTGTAAGAATATGAAAATAAATATCAGTACTGAATTTTCTTGTTTGTGAGTAAGGAAATTAATACAGCAATGTTTAGCAGCACCGAAGGGAATTGCTGTTCATCAGTAACACTCCCGGTTAAAAAATAGCATCTAATAATACTGTAACGCCAGTTTTCAAATCCTACACGGTAGTCGGTAGGGTGCATCATCATTTAAAGTTGTAGTTAAATTACCAAACTCAGCTTGAATTTCTCCACAAAGTCGCTGCGGCCACGGAATCCAGCAAGCATGTCACTCGACAGGCTCCGGCGCTCGAATTCTTTGAGGCCGCTACGTATCATCCTCACCACCTCCCACTCCTTCGCCTCCTCCTCCGCCCGGTCCGCCTTCCACCTGGCGATCCCCCACCTCCCGTTGCCTTCGCCCTCGGCCACGACGGCGTTGCGGATGGCCGTAATCCGAGGTCGATGCGGAGGCTGGCTCCGGCGGGCCCGGGCGGCCACCCGCCGAGCGCGGCCTGCCTTTGGAGCTCCTGAATCTTCGGTTGGATCCGCCTCCGCACGAACTCAACCTCCGCGATGGGCGCCCCCGCCACCACGGGCGGCCGCGGGGCGAGCGCCGGCGCCGAGGCGAGGAGCTGCTCGAGCTCGCGGTCGGCGCGCGCGCGCAACGATTCCGCCCGCGCGCGCATGAGTCGCAAGTCGGCGGTCGCCGAGTGTTGCACCTCGCGCCATCCCTTCGAGATGAAGGCGAAGGCGCCGGCGGCGATCGGCGGTGTGTCATCCGTACCCATCCTTCGCTGCAGGCTTTGGTTCACGCACCGGTTGAGCAATGTTAGGGTTTGGGTTCTAGAATCGCGTGGAGTTTTCGTCGCGAGTGGCGCGTGACTGGCGGGAGATGGTTGGGGAAGAAGACGACGACGACGGCGCCGTGTGACTCCGGCGAGTGGGGCGCCGTGTCAGAGACGGGAAATGTGGTGGCAGTGCTCTGGCCGGTGGGCCTGGGGCAATCTCCGTGTGTGGTGAGTGACTTGGCACGGTGTGGGTCCGGGGATGCTGCGGGAATATACTTGCGTGGATGCGTGTCTCTCGTTCCAGGTTTGGGCCATTGCTGTCTGCACCTGGTCTCTTTCGCCATGAGTTTTGTCTTATCAAATCTGGATGAAAACGTTCGCTTCGAAGTATCTGGATTTGAATGTGAAGTTGTCGTGGCTATCTGTTTGCCAGTAGAGTGAGTGGTGGTCCAGGATCAAAGTAAACATTCCTTTTTCGTGTATAAAGATGCAGAATCATCAAACCACGCGGGCACGCTACAGAGTGAAAGTTGGTCTTACAAAATTGGTTCAACACATGTCATGATAAATAAAACGTCAGCAAGTTTTTATGTGGGAAAAAAAATGTAAGTGGAATCGATACTATATACACCTTTTAGTTGTATTTCTATGTGCGCAAAAGAAACCTCTCAAACACAAAAACTGATTGCCGTAAACTCGCGCGCACACACACACAAGAATTGATTGGGAAAAGAAAATAAATCATCAGTTTGTCATCCTTTTCATAAAATTCAAAGCATTAAGAAAAATTCCACAGAAATCAAATTTGTGTTACTGATTTGCCATTGACAAGTACTTCAGCTATTCAAACCAATTCATCACAAGAGGCGCCATCTAATCATAAGTTTAAATCAGAGCAGGTGCCAAGTTTAGAGAGCTAAATTCAAGAATTTTCATATAATTTAGATTCAAGCTAAAATTCAAAATCAGAACATCCAATTACTAAGGCATAGGGATAGAGATCCCCTTAGGCTTTAGTGAGCACCCCTCCATGCCACCTCGCCTTACAAAGATGGTCTTTGAGCACTCAAGGGAATATGAATTGTTGAATGGATTCTCGTTTTCCACTAACATTGATAAACTCTCGCTGATTAATGGCATCGGTCACGCTCACAAACTCATTACTAAGCTTAAGCACATAAAGAATTTGTCTCGCTCATTATCTTTAGCCTAGGTTGTAGGTGGGAACGAGCGTCAACTCGTGTAGTCGTGTGGTTGAGGTATTGGTCGTGAAGCCTCCTCGCCTAGGTTCGATCTCTGGCTCTCACCAGCGGCACTGTAATGAACAGTAACACAAGTTATTGTTTATTATGGTGAAAAAAAATCCTCTTCATTGTGCTCGCTAGCCTGTGACTTGGGGGCGCACAGCCTAGGTATTGGCGTGTTATTGGGCTGCTGTCGACCTCAGTCTGTGTTACGTCAGTCTAAGTTGGCTTGATCCGGTTTCGTCGGGTATGGGCCAGGGTTCAGGGGATTTTCTCGACCGGATATCGAGGAGTCTTCTCCTTAATATAATATTGTAGGAGGCGGTTCTTTCCCACGAGTCGAGTTTTTTTTTTTAAGTTATAGATGATCTTCTCATGAAAAATCATACCACCCATATAAAGTTTAATGTAGAGGCGGATCTCTCAATAAGATATGATAGGGTGGACGCCGACCTAAGCTTGACATGTCCCTCTTGCTCCTCCTTGTGTGCAGCTCCATCCTCAGATATCTATGAGCTTCCGACGCTGCTATTGTTGGTTCTTCCAAGGAAGAAGAAGCAGAAGCAAGTAACAAAAGGGTATAAGCTGATGGGTCTGTTGCAAATGGACCATGAATTCACCAATGCCCAATGGGCCTGCTAATGATGTTAGTTTTATTCTTCTCTGGTTGCTTTTTAGGACTGATTTGTGTTACATACCCAGAATAACTAAAAGGACGTGGTGGACAGAAGCTGAAAATATTGACACTCCAACATACCTTAGCAGCAGTGTAACATCTTGCACGTAGTCGTAGTTCAGTTTCAACTACAGAAATTCCTTTGTATTTCTAGACAAAACGCAGAACTCATGTGCATCAAGTCATGACTTTACAAAATTTCTTGTCCATGAAGCAAATTTGCTGGTTCAACTGTTCATTGCTTCTATTCATCTCCAATAAAAATCAATCCATTGAATATGTTCCCAAATCCCTAACTATAGTATCGTTGGGTGCCGCATGTTGTGTTATTCGTTAAATTTGTGTCACAACTTTGGCACTTCACTCTATCTAAAGTTTCTTTTGAGATCCGCCACTGGTTTAATGTTGACCCGGCCTTGTAATGTTGTTGCTCACTGAAAGTTGCCTAGAGGGTGGGGGGATAGGCAAATACTACTAAAAACTACTAATTAAAACAATCAGTTCTAACATAAGCCAGACTAAGCCGTTAGTATTGGCGTCTTAGTCCGGTATGGTGTATTAGTCCACTAGGGTTAGCGTTTAAGTCCGGGTCCTACATACGGCAGATAGTAGAACAAGCTCTAAATCAAAATTAATAGAACAACAAATGAACCAGGAGCTAGAGACAAGTAATATCAAGCACTAGGAAGCTTAAAATACTATAAAAAAGCTAGTGAACAAGCTACAGAAGTAACTAAAGCAAGACACAATAATATAACAAAACAGTGAGTATGAACAACAATAATAGGAACAACCACATAAGACACAATCATTTTTTTACTAAAGTTCACTACCACTAAGTAACCTATGTCTCCGTTGAGGAGTCCACAAAGAACCGGGTTACTCTCAACTCTAGAACCTCTTCCAAGCAACCACAAAGGTCAAACTCGGTTTTCCACTATCAATCCTTTGCTAGGAGGGCAATACAAACTTCCCGGGTCTTCAACCACAAGCTTGGGAGCCTCAGGTGACGCCTAACCGTCTAGGAGATGAATCTCCAAGAGTAACAAACACAAGCAATACCAATGGTGAAGAGAAATCGAAGTGCTCCAATGCAATATGAGGTAGCTCACTCAAATCCTCACAAATCTCCTCTCAATCCCTCAAGAATCGGAGTAGTAAGCTTGGGGGAGAGTTGGAGAAGCTCTTGAGTGCTCAGATCTATTTTTCAGCTTAATGGAATGGCCAACCGTATTTTAGGAACGAAGGATTGTATTTATAGTCGGGGGAAGTAAAAGAGTCGTTAGGGTGTCAGGGACCCGGCTTAGTCCGGTATCAGGGGCCGGACTAGTCCGACCCTGAAGTTCAAAAAGTAACACGGAGGCTCAGCCGACCCCTAAAACGGCTAAGTGTTAGTGACCCGGACTAGTCCGGAAAATCCCGACTTAGTCCGGATCAAGCATCTCCCCGAAGAAAATGTTTCAGGAATGACCCTGACCTGGCTTAGTCCGGCTGTTGCCATCTTAGTCCGATCTCCCCTAGTTCCCGACTTAGTCCGGATTTGGGCGTTTTAGTTCGGCCTGAGCAATTCTAGAATCAAATTGGTTCTGTTTTAGCCCCAGCCGGTCTAGTCCGGCTATAACCGGTCTAGTCCGGATCACAGAAGGTAGTTAAGGTTTTTAGGCTTTGAGAATACAATATGATGTTAAAAGTTAGTAGCACTTGATTAATTTTACCACTTTCTTTCTTGTGTCCCTCTTGATAGTACGACACACCTATGACTCAAAAAGTGAGAATTAAAACTAAGAGTCGCCGGTTGTCTTCTTTCTTTTTCCATTTTAATTTGAGGGGTCATCTTTGATGCATGAAGTATTCGCCCTGCTTATATACTTAGTAAATATTATTAGTTCTTTAAATATTCGTCGTAAATCAACCAAAACTTACATAGAGACCTAGATGCATTTTCACTCACAACGTGGACTTTAGCTTCCATCTCATGTAATATCTATTTTGACCAACAATATAAGAGTGGCCTTGGCTTGATGAAAATGTTTTTGAGTCGAAGAAAAGAAGAAAAAAAGTACCACCGAGGGAGAAAAATTAAAGAACTCCACTCATCAAAAACAAATTGCTCGCTCTCGGCATTCCTTTTGACAAAATAAAAACGTGAAAAAGAATGTTTCTTAGCTGTACTGTAACAGGCGCAACCCATTAGGCAATCAGGCCCATATGAGAAAAGTAGTAAGCATCATGGGCCTCACCTTTGATTTTTTTCTGTCACGCAACGCAAGGACACGCACCAAAAAGGCGCACTTCCTATATCTAGCGCGGCGCGTGAGTAGCGGGTTGAGCTCTACACTATTATAGTCTTGCACTGCATACAGTGGTCCAACTTCACCTTTCCCTACCAAAATATAATGGGGAGCAAAGAGCTTAGGTCCATCAAATAATTTTCTACACACTTTGCACTACCAACCGTGTAAAATGATACACTCCACAGATTCCTCTCATGCACCTCACACACATACACACCAAACGAAACCAAAGAGATGGGACGGTAGGTGACATGTCCCGGCTACCGAGCTGGAAGACGCACTTGCCTGCGTTTTGTTGTAACCGCGCGGCCAGAATAGAACAGAACAGGTGTGCCACTAAGCTGGGCCGGAGCAGATTGCAGAAGCTTCTCTGCTTGCATAATGCCCTGTACTTCCAAGTTGAAATGGTCCTGAATGTATCATGTAGGGTAGGTGGCCTGTACCGGTATAAGATAGAGTATACACATCCTGCGCTCCTCTTGTATTTTTGCACACTGATTTTTGTGTCTGAGAGTGGAATGTTGTTGCCCTTGACAGTATTACTAGTCAACAAAGCATCAGCTGTCTAATTAAATTTGCCTATATGCCATGGGCATTTGTATAGTGTGATTTGGTGAATCACCGGTAGCTGATACTAACTCCAATTTCAGGCTCTTCAACACTTCAGTTATGTGGTTTCAGGTCTTGCATCTTACTTCCTGACTAAGTTGGTGCCACTCTTGCACAGGCGGGGTCCTTTAGGTCCCTTTTGCCCAGCTTTGTGGAGACGATAACGGGGAGTTTCCCGAATTCTTTTAGACGCATATTCAAGGTGCTGAGGTGCAGATCCCCTTTTCGCAGCCTGTATCAATTCGTGGTGACTCATACACTGCGTAGGATTGAACGAAAGTGATCCCAAAAGCTCTCCTGTTACTTTCTGTACTGACTCTTTTTATCTGAAAACTTTAGCTGAAATGTAAAGAGTAAAGAAAAGCAAGTTGAAATTGTTTCAACAACGCTGTGAGGTCCCTTTCGTTTAGTTGGCCCAAAATTGGCATCGTTCACTTGAGTCTCGAGCCTTTGAGCTAATTAATACTCTTACTCTGACCAAAAGCAGGGCTTTGTGTTCGCTCAAACTCTGTCAGGTAGGATGCAGTTTTCGTAAACGATTTTAGCAGTTGGGGGGGGGGGGGGGGGGGGGGGGCAAACCTACACGGAGGTGCGCTGAGCAGATGGTGCCAGAGGGCAGAGGGCGGAGTCGGTGCCATAGATAAGGAACGGAGGGCGCCGGTGGAACGTGCTCACGCGCGCCCCTGTTTCCTCTGTTTTGTTTGATGGTGATGATGCGGTGCTCTTGGCCCTGTTCCGTGAGGCGACGTGGGAACCGCCGGCCGGCGACGCGAGCTAGCCGCCTTGACTTGCGTGTTACACCGCACCAACCCGCATTGCTCCGGAAATCTCCCGCTCCCCGGCCGATCCACCGCGCCGACGCCTCGGAACGGCCGTGCGCCACGCCGCTCGCCGTCCTAAGCTGCTCTGAAATGGGAGAAATAAAGCAAGGGATGAGCGGATCCCCGTGAAGTGAAGTCTCTTTTGCACGTCGCATGCGTTGCCGTGGCATCGTACAGCTTCGCAGATCACGATCGCATGGAGTATACTACTAGATTGGTGGAGCGTTGTCGCGCATATGGTAGAAATCGATGAGCGTTTTTGTATATTCGGCATACATGTGTCAGTAATGATAGACGACAGTCGACAAGTCTCGAGTGGTAACATGGACGTGCACATGCGAACACACAGCAACCTCCAAGGTCGAAGCTTCGAAGGTCTCTGAAGAACCGTCTCTCTTCCTTAGACCCCAGTTGACCAACTGACTTGGAGTAAACCTCAAGCAGCAGCAGACTCGTGGTGGCATGGTTGACAGCTGCTCCGGTGCTAATTAATCTCGGAACCTCCATGCTGAAGGAAGGAGGGGTCCCCGCTCCCTGGGGGGGCCGAAGGAAGCAGAAGAATCTTGGCAAGGTGAGCTGTACCTATCCTCGCATCCATGCGTCGCCCTAAACCCCAAAACCAAGGCCCTTTTAAAAACACGGCGCCACGCCACCTCACTTGTAGTTTAGTCTTAAAAGGCCGCCTCCCACTCGCACCAAACTTTTATTTCCCACATGCGCACACAGTCCTAGCACCAGCCGGAGCTCGTCACAGTCCACTGAAACTGTCTCCGTTTAGATTAATCCTCTTCGCGTTCGCCATGGGCAAGGAGAAGCACCACCGCGACTGGGTCCTCCGGCGGTGCTGCGGCTCCATCGCCGCCTGCATCCTCACGCTCGCCGTCCTCGTCGGCTTCATCGTGCTCGTCATCTACCTCGCCCTTCACCCTTCCAAGCCGTCCTTTTACCTCCAGGACGTGGAGCTTCACTCCATCGACCTCAGCGACCCGGCGCTCTCCCTCAACCTCCAGGTAAACAATTAATTAGGTCCATTTCGTCATATGGAGGCAATCTGCTCAAACTCGACGAGAATTGATCTGAATTGCTCTGTGTTTACGACTCAACAATGTATGAATGAAGGTGACGATCGCGTCGCGCAACCCGAACGACCGCGTGGGCGTGTACTACAAGACGCTTCACGCGTTCACGACGTACCGCGACGAGCCTGTGACGATCCCCGTGTCGATGCCGGCGATCTACCAGGGCCACAAGGACACGTCGGTGTGGTCCCCGGTGATGTCGGGCGACTCCGTCCCCGTGGCGGCGTACGTGGCAGAGGCCATGAAGCAGGACATCGCGGCGGGCTACGTGCTGCTGCACATCAAGATCGACGGCCGCGTCAAGTGGAAGGTCGGAAGCTGGGTCTCCGGCGGCTACCACCTCTTCGTCAACTGCCCCGCGCTGCTCGCCGCCAGCGGGAGCAACGTCGGCGGCGCCTTCGCCATGAGCGCCGCCGCCGGAGGGTTGGGTGGAAACAGCACCGTCTCGCTCAAGTTCACGCACCCCGCAGACTGTACCGTCGACGTGTGATCATCATCTACGAGGACGCCGCCGGCCAATTCGCGCGCACTTTTAGTTTATTTATTATTTATGTCGAGTTATTAATTATCTTTTTTTTTTGTAGCAACTGTGATAAGATATCGAGTCATCTTTTTTTTACTTTCCCGCTTTTCCGAACATGTGTATGTATGTAGAAATAAAGCTATATATACACACTGCTGTGTCGAGTGTCGTAGATCAATTTCCATTGTACAATAGTACACTATTTATGCGCCGGCGCCGCGCACAATGGAGCTTCCACTCAAATGTAAATTATTGAGCCTACTACTAGTTATTTGCCATTGTTGTACAATAATGCAGTACTGTAGTTTTTTTTTTTAAAAAAATACAGTACTGTACACTATTTATGTCACGGCCTCACGGGAAGGAGAATTTTCAAGCGATGCAGTTAGGTAAGCGACTTTCTAAGCCCGTACTACGAATGATTCAGCGAATGAGGGACGGCCGGATCCGGGAGGTGGACAGCGACGCTGGACCAACTTAGCAACGTGAGGAGGTCGGAGCTCGAAAGTGGCGTTAGTTCGGCGGTGCGTCACGTCCCGGTCCGGCAGCAGCGTGTAGCAACGGGCAGAAATTAAATCACCCTCGCAGTCGCAAACTATACAGGCGGATCTGACTACTCGGCGATGATCGCTGCAGCGGCAATATTACGAGCTAGTAGCTAGAAAGAGTAGACGGCGCCGCCGCCGGTTTCGCGTGGCAGCGACCTGTTGAGATGGACGCGCGCGCGCACGTATGCAACGCTTGTCAGCAGACAACAAACTCGTCCTTTCGACCCCCGAGGTCACGAGCCGAAATGGACTCGCGGCGCCTGCGCTTTCTTGGAGAGCGAGAGGTGAGCAGTCACCGGGACGGCGACGCGCGCGTGCCATGACGGGAGCACACTCTGCTCAACTCAACGCCACGCCGCGCGGCGCGCGTATGGGCAGGGCAACCGACAGGGGTTGTGTACGCGAGCGCGCACAGCACAGCACAGCACAGGTCTGCAAATATGGGCCGAATGACAATAACGTATGGGCTCCGTGGCCTGGACCTGGATTACGCTCTGTACCGCGCAAAAGGAAGACGGGCTAAAGGACAACAACAGCCCATACGTCGTTGAAATTCCTACGTCGGGCGGCGTGGTGGATGATATGGATGAGGGTCAGAGGATGGGCTAACAGAAATTTCTTCAAACACAAGTAAATTCTGTTATTTTGTTGCCAATAACGAACCAAGTTGCAACTGAACTCTTGATGAGTAGTTTGAGTTTAGTTTCAGAATATGATTGGCCGTGCAACTCGCTCTTTTAAGAGTTTGCTACCTGCTGGGCCAGATTAATTTGAACAAGAGTTGCAACAAGGGAATCATCATTTGCTCATAGCTTTAGGTCGAGTTAGCCAAATGTGGACTGATCCAATCAGGTTTTCGTACTCGTACGCATCTTCCGCAGGCTTAACTCGTCTGCATCTTCTTCTTAACAACTTCTTTATTTTTCACTGTATCTATAGCTTCTCCCATAAAGGGCTTTATTGTTTGGTTCACTACCGTAGATTGCCACATCTCTTTGCCAAACTCTTGCTACTATCATCCCGCCATCATTATGCGATGGCCCTAGCTCCCCCTTATAGAAGAATATATATAATCACCTCGAGCCCTTCAGAGACGTCATTTATTGAACCAAGCTTCAAAACGTCAATGGGCACCGTCCTCATGCAACACACCACATGTTAGTGACCAGCACTGCCACCGCCTTCCTCCGCCTCACATCCCCCGCGTAATTAAACCTTTGATCCCGTGCCTGGCCGTGTGATGAGGTGGTGCCACAGAGGAGGACGACGACCCTGAGCATGCATGAATCATATCCACCTTGAGGTGAGAAAATTAAAACAAAAAAGACATGTAGCAAGTTCGAGGTAAATAATTATAGAAAAAATGTCATAAGAAAAACATGTAGCTTGACTGCAACGAATATGAAGAATGGAGTTTATGAACACCTCTACTAGTTTGTTCTCTTACAAAAAAAAAAATTTCGTTCTGTTACAGAATTTATTAAAAAAAGAATAAAAACTGCAACAGTGCACTAACAAATTTATTACTGGAATATCAAAGCCTGGAAAGAAAACTGACAATAATGCTAATCTTTTGAAAAACAAACCATGAATGAAGAAACTCCTTACGTGGACTAACTAACCAGAAATTGATGATAGATAGATGTGTTGTTGATCTCGATCAGTCTTCGCCCGTCACAACGTCGTCGTCGAGTCGTCGTTGTCATGCATCACCGCCGGCGGATGTGAGGTCAACGCCAGCTGCAACATGTCGTGCCGAGCCATTGCCGTCGTCGTTTGCGGGTGCGCTGCGCTGGGTTGATGATGAGTCTGCACCACGGCGCGTTCCGTCGACATCGTCGATGATGCCGCCCACGACATGGCGGAACCGCCGCCGCGCGGGCTTGTTGACGACTGCGTCGCCATCTCGGGTGTCGTCGCGTGCCGACTCGTTGTTGCCATCAGTTGTTGTTGTTGCGGGACGACGTCGAGACGGGCTGTCTGCTGCTGCTGGTGGTGGTGGTGACGACGAGGCCGGCTGCTGTTTGCCGGTGACGACGACGGATGCAACAAGTTGAGCGTGGTGGCTCGCCGCCGCATCTCGACGATCTGGCGCTGCGCCGTGATGAGCTCGGTGTACATGTCCCTCAGCTGGTCCTCCAGGTCCCGTATCACGCCGTGGCAGCCGCGCACGGGGTCCTGCCTCCGCACGTCCGCCTCGTACACGATGCTCCGCATGCACGCGTCCCGCCGCGCCGGGCCGGCCGATTTCAGGATGTGCAGCATGCTCTTCACCCCGAACAGCCGCCGCGCGCCACGGAACTTGTCGGGCTGGGAAGCCGGGAAGTAGGGCGCCAGCACGCAGTCCGGCGCGCACCGCCGACGCTGGTGCTTGCACGCCGCGCACGACGGCGGCGCCGGTGGCTGGTGGTGGGCTATTACAGTCGGCGGAGGCGGCGGCGGCGACGAGGAGAAGGAGCGGGAGGAGGAGGTGAGCGACGACGACGAAGGAGAGGCGGATGTCGAGGCAGTAGCGCCAGATGGAGGAGGCCACGGCGGCGCGTCGGCCCGCGCCGTGGGTTTGGACGACGACATCCCCCGCGTCCAGCAGCATCGATCTCCTCGCGGTTGGGGATCTCACGCCGCCGCGATCGACCTGGCGTGGACTTAACTAGGTCGGCGATCGATCTTTGGGAGTTGACAAATGGCCTGGACGACAAGTTATGTGTCTTTATATTGAGAGAAGAGAGGCCGACACGATACAGAATAACAACGGAATGGATAACGCGCGTCGATCAGCAGGGACGAAGGATGATGTACCACGGCACGTGCTGTGCGCGTGATACATTTTTCGTTTTATTTATCTTAATTAATAACAGAAAATCTTCAGAGTGTTACAACTTGACATCCGAACAGATGGGATCGTGATAAATGACGTGCCCAGGGCACAAAACTGTAACCTTGTCGACGAGAAAATTACATTATATTTTTAAAATATACTTTCTCGATTTTAAATTATTATAATTCACTTTTTATGTTACATTTAGTTGTTTGTCTAATTTAAAATTTTAATTTTAATTAATCATAAAATAAACTATAATAGAATATATATACTAACTTTTAAATTTTTAAATTTTTAAAATAAAATAAATAGTCAAACATGATTTAAGAACGAGCGAGTAGTACTTTTTAAATGAAGTATAATATAGGCTTAATTGCAAATCCCACCTCATATCTCATTATTGGTTTGATTTTCCACCCCAAAAGCTTATTTGTTGTATAAACCCACCCACCCCATGTCCTATAGGTCGAAACTCCTCCCTATCCCCATGTTCTTTGTCAACTGGACAAAATTTGCCACCGTGGAGGGAAGCCTTGATGCTGAGTCAGCCGAATCGGGCCGCACCTGCACCTGAATCCACCTTTGTGGCCGAATCACCTCTGGTCAATATGGCATCGTGGTTGGTCAAGCCACACAAGAACGATAGCAACCGAGCGCACAACAGTTTTGCGAGAAGGCGGCGGCGGCGGCGGGGGTGGCGGTAGTGAGACTTGCGAGAACGAGACGATCGCCAACGATCAATATCCTTTCACGTATCCGCACCATCAGATAGGCAAGCAGGGGCCATTGTTTGATGCTCGTCCACACATTCTGGTGAGATTCTGATCTACATGCCAGTTTAATTTATTAGATGTGTGGAGGTCATGGTGGGGGGAAGATGTTTGCAAAAAATGGTTCAGCCTTGTTATTGATTGATAAGGGCTAGCGTCATCATCAAGTAGGCAAAATAATCAATTGACATCGTACTGCTTGCTTTTGTAAAACTAGGGTTCAGTTCGTGTAACAGGGTATTGTATAATTTCTTAGTATTTGTTAATTACTAGCTAAATACAATATAAAATATTTTGTTTGATAAAAAATCACTTGATTTATTTTGTTTGCACAAGACTGATTTGTTGTGTGTATTGCATATTCATCTGCACTATGTTCGGTGTTGATGGAGTGATTGGAGGAGAATGCAGAACTATCCCAGATTTCGATAGAGACTACATGAGTTATTTTGAGCTGTGAGATCAACTGAAGGACCTTGGGCTCAAGGATGATGACTGGTTGTATTATCTAAAGCCTGGATATTGTCCACCCGTGGGGCTTACGATCATTATGGATGATACACAATGCAATGAACTATTAAGTGACCATGATGGCAAGGATAGTTGCACATGTATATTGTCTGAAATCCTATGAAACAAATGCTTGATTACGTGAAATTGTTGTTAGAAGAAGGAGTCGTGATAGAGTCCAGTGCTAATGCTAGAGGATTGGGGGATGATGGTGATAATGATCGAGATATGATGGAACATGGTGTTGCTGGTGAAGGAAGGGTAGAAAGTGCAAGTGATGGTTATGATAGTGCTCACTCCTTGGATGTTGAGGTGCTCGCAGAACATGAGATTGAAAACAAGCTTGTGGATTCAGGTGGATATATATTTGAAGGTGATGTGAGGGATGAATAATTATATTCTCTGAAAAAGCACCCAACAAGACCCGAAAATGAGAGTAACTCTAATATTAAGGGAAAATCCAAGTCCACTACAAGGTCCAATACAAGGGCAAGTGGCCAAGCAAAGCGTAATGTCTCAAGTGGTCAAAGTAATCTACCTAATGAACTAGATGCTGGAAATCACACCACAGATAAGGCTTGTGAATTTCAAAATTTTGTGCATAGGTCAAGGGGCCTCGAGGAAAATTGGTTTAACAATGCAACAATGGGACATCTGGTAGTGGAGGAGGGTATGCTGTTTGCTGATGTTGGCCAATTCAGAGAAGCATTAAAGAGTTTGATTATCAGAGAAGGGAGAAAGGTTCAAAGGAAAAAAAATGACCCGGAAAAGGTTTCTGCCAAGTGCTTAGGGCTTGGATGTCCATGGTACATATATGGTAGAGTGATACCTGGTGAGAAGACATTTAAGTTGAGAAAGTATGTGAAAGAGCATACCTATGGAAGGTCCCATGATATTAAACAGTTGGATTCAAAGTGGATAACAAATGAGTATATTGAAGATTTTAGAAGTGATAGAGAATGGAAAGTGAAGCATCTAAAGGACTCTGTTCTTCAGGACATGCATGTCGAAATTTCAAAGTACAAAGCTTATAGGGCTAAGAGGGAAGCATTGAAAATGGTGTTAGGTGACCACCTAGATCAGTTCAAAAGGATCCAAGACTACGCACATACCCTTTTGCATGTCAATCCAGGAAGCAAAGTTGTAGTTAAGTGTGATGTTTCTGTGGATCCAGCTGTGAAGCCTGTGTTTGAGAGAATGTTCGTATCATTTAAGGCTCAGATTGATGGATTCACTGTTGGATGCAGACCTTTCATAGGTGTTGATGGAACTCATGTTAAGCTGCCAAATGGAGCACAAATACTAGCAGCAACCGGGAGAGACGCCAATAATAACATGTATCCAATTGCATTTGCAATTGTTGAATCTGAAAACCATGACTCATGGGAATGGTTCTTGGAGTCCTTAAAAGATTGCATTGGAGATGGTAATGAGCATGGTGGTTGGGTTATCATGAGTGATAGACAGAAGGGCCTCTTGTCTGCTGTCCCCATTGTGTTTCCTACAGCTGAGCACATGTTTTGTCTTAGGCATTTACATGCAAACTTCATAGTTGCTGGTTTCAGGGGGCATGAGTTGAAGAAATTGATGGAGGCTACTGCTTATGCATATAGACAATACGATTTTGATGTAGCAATGGAGAAGATAAAGATTGTCAACTTAGAAGCATGGAAGTTGTTGAAGAAAATCCCACCTCAGCATTGGAGTAGGCACAAGTTTTTCTCAAGGGGGAAAACAGACTTGGTGGTAAACAATATAAGTGAGACTTACAACTCCTCCATATTATAGGCTAGAGATGAGCCAGTGGTCACAATGCTAGAGCACATGAGATATAAGGTGATAGAGAGTTTTGCAACTAAGGATGAAAATGGACAAAGGGACACCTGGGCTATTGCACCAAATTACCAGAAAAGACTAGAATTGGAGAAAGAGTTTGCAAGCTTGTGCAGACCTGCTTGTGCTGGAAGAGGGATATGGCAAGTCTCAATGGGTGAGTTCACTTTCACAGTAGATTTGAATAGAAGGACGTGTGGGTGTAGGAAATGGGATGTCACTGGTATACCATGTTATCATGCTGTGTGTGCCATACAAAAATTTAATCATAAACCTGAAGACTATGTAGATGACATTTTTAAGAAGGAAGCATATATGCTTACCTATGCAGGGCAAATCATGCCTGTCCCAGATAAGACACAGTGGGTGAACACTGAATACCCAGATGTAGATCCTCCTAGATTTCGGGTGCAGCCAGGAAGGCCCAAGAAGAAGAGAAGAAAGGCTGCTGGTGAGTTTTCGAAGAAGAAATCAATTAGGTGCAGCCGCTGCATGTGTCAAATGAAACTACATATACAAATTTTTCACCTATATTAAAGTTTTTATTCTTTTTTTTAAAATGAAACTACATAAAAGTTGTTATTAAATGCTATCGTCAAATGGTGAGAAAAGGTATCCAAAATTTGGATGACACTCAGGATGTTTATTTCTTTTTATAGCTCTACATCGGAAGTTCTTTAAGTTAAATATACAAATCTCATAATTATATATACAAAACATAGAAAATAGTTATGAAACGAATTACTTATGAGAATTGAACATTTTATAATTTAAGGAAAAATATTGAATTCTTGGGTTGTGGTTCTTTCATATTTGTTTGTGTACCCATAGAATAAATAAAACATAATGCCAACAACAACAAGTTTCAGCAACCAATAGTAAAATGCCCACTGGATTTTTTTTTTGTGAATTAAACATAGTATAGATGCAGACACTCACATACACGAGCGAGTCCTCACCCCTATAGACACACGCACGTAGACCCTAACCCCATGAGGGATTTGAACCTGGGTGGGTTGGCTCCACAACAATGAACCTAACCACCTGACCTAAGCTCAGTTTACGATTGCACTGGATATTTTATGGTTAATAGGTAACTTGGCAAGTCAATCTATATAGTCGATGCCTCGATTAATGTCTGATTGCTAGAAAAGTGCTTAAAAGATTAGGAAAAGCATTAATTAATGAGATTACATATACCCAATATGATTAAAGATACATTCATTATCATTACAGAACAATGAATTTACAACACCTTCATATTCGTCTTCAGCAAAACACGTGAAATTCCTTAGACTTAGTCATATAATTAACACCATGATCCCAGGCCCCCATCCCTCACTTAGAAATAAAAGGTAAAGAGTTAACGAGATGAGATAAATGAAAGAAAAAAAAGCTAATCATGCCTGCAGCTAAATCTAGCTTCTTACAACAATCTTCTGACATGCAGATAGATTCTTCGGTGTACACGATCAGTTGATCACTGGGTGTTCTCGCTCGTGCCTCTTGAAGTACAGTGTCCGGTCGACTGCTGTGAGCAAACAGACATCATCCACTTTGGCCTCTTCCACCTGATCGATCTCCACGTTGACGTTCAAATCAAAGCAAGAAGAGGTGGACGAGCCAACTTCATCGTGTTTATGGTCACTTGTCTGCTCCTCTTTGACCTCGTCCGTCTCTAGCTTCATCTGCTTGCTGAGTGGCGAGCAAGCTCTAGATCTGGCATCGAAGTTCTCGCAGCTCAGGATGATGATGGCGTCACGCAAGCCGACCTCGTGGCCGTCGTGGTTTCGCACCACCCCGCTCTCGATTGCCTCCTTGATGCCGAGCTCGCAGTCCCGGTCGGCCTGATCGACGCCCTCCATGAGAATGACACGATGAGGGTTCTCGGAGACAGCCTCGTAGAGCCGTTCAAGGCAGGCCAGCTTGCCGGCAGGTGACGTCTTTTGCCGCTTGCTCCGGTGCTCCTCATCCGAGGAGCCCGAGGCGGACGGAGAGCAGGAGGCGCCGATTCTGATGGACAGTAAGTTGTTACGTGACCCGAAGACGAGGTTAGCGAGCTCCCTCGCCACCGTCTCCTTGCCTTCGGCATCGCCGCCGAGGAAGAACATCCACGTCTCCTCCTTCGCGACCGCCGACTTTGATTTGTCACGCCTCTTGGCGATCCCGGAACGGCATTGGAGGACGGTGCTCGCGATCTCAGGGACGATCTCCTTGTGCCAGGGCACCTCCTTCTCCAAGGCTCCGCAGAGGACCTTAAGGTTCTCAGCGTTGAGCTCCTTGAACTTGGCACGGCATTCCACCTCCACGGAGCCGATGGAAGGGCCGGAGTCGTTCGACCTGGACTTCCCGCTGGTCTCGCACTTGGGCTTCCACGGGTGCTTGCCATCGAGGTCGGCGAGGAGCCACGATTGGCGAGGCTGGTGCAGCTGGTGTCCGTGCTCGTAGGAAGAGACGGAGGAGGCTGGTGACACCGGCGCGGAGAAGTGCAACGTCATGCGCTGCGACGGTTTGCTGCAGATGGAGCTCCATGTCTTGCCCAGATCCGTAAGATGCGTAGTGTCCTATATATAGAGTCCCACAACAATAAATGTCAGTTAGAAGATCAGACCATGTGCAAAGTAGGATTAGTTATTAGTATATATATGATTGGAGCATCGTGCTTCATATGCATCATAGTAATAATGAACATTATACTATATTGTACCTGGTCACGGCAATGCTGAAGCCAGGAAGGGAGGCTCGATGACGAGACGAACGGCCGCGGCAGCGCTGCCTTGGTGTCGATCCTAGCGGCAGAGCAATCGCCGCAGCATCTGGACAGCAGCGGGTTGCCGCCCAAAAGTGGCCAGCAAGACGTCGGTCCGTTCCCATCCGTGTCAGGGCTCGCTTTCATGGACTGATTGACCGTGTCTAGAGCACTGCAGAAAGAACAAACGGAATAAGATTCCACGGTCACCTCACAGACCCATCGACATGTGCATGAAATCAGCCCACCATTCGCCCCGGTGTACCGTGTGTACCATGCATGGATAATGACATTAAAACTGTAGCAGTAGACTGTATATATGCATAAGCAAATGCCACATGATGATTTTTGAACTTTTGATGTTCAAACTTAAAAACTAGAATGGAGAGGGAATGTGAAGGTGATGACCTAGCTACTACCCTAGTGCCCTAAAGCTTTTGCCCAGAAAGCACGCAAAAGATGAGATGCAAGAGCTTTCACTCACACTCACGGTAGGCAAAGAGGAAAGGGGCAGAGAGCACATTGCAGAATGCAGGTGTGACAGATTGACGCTACCGCTACTACTAGCTCAGTTACGAATTGTCAGGAACATCTCGCTTCAGGTTGATTCCTTTTCTCTACCACCTGACGTGACACACACTCTTGCACCGGAAAAATTTATCATTACCTGTCGTCGAAGGCGCAGGTGGTGAGGCTGAGCGCGAGGCTGCCGGCGGGCACGGTGAGCGCCTGCAGCCCCCACAGGCTCTCCAGCGACGGCTGCCCCGCCTTGCACTTGACGAACGCCTGGCGCGTCCCGAACCCGACCAGCCAGCAGCACCCGGCGCCGGCGCACGCCAGCAGGGCGCGCACCTCCGTGACCACGTGCTCCACGGCGCAGTAGAACCCTCCTCGCCGCCCGCCCTGCTGGACGCGGCCGGCCCAGAACTCGGCGGCCCACCCGAGGTCCTCCACCACGAGCAGCACCGGCTGCTGCCCCCTACTGCCGCCGCCGACGAGCCGCCGCAGCTCGCCGAGCCGCCGCTCTGTCTCATCCCTCGGCGCGTCGCGGAACGACGACACGCGGAGGCTGACCACCTGCGCGCCGCGCAGCGCGTCGTGCTGATGCCGCGCCAGCTGCTCGGCGCGCCTGATCCTGTCGACGGCCGCGCGCGCTAGTGCCTCCGCCGCGGTCGTGCTCTCGGCCACCACCACGAGCCGACGCTTCCTCTGCGCGGCCAGGCAGTCGAGGATGCAAGTGACGTCCTCCTCGCGGACGTGGTCGAGTTCTACTGGCCGCTTATTATTATTACTCGCCTTCGTTTCCTGATGAGACGGGCTCGCGGTGGCGCTAGGGTTAGGGTTCGGTTTACTACTGGGAGTGGCGGTGGATGCTGATGTGTTGGCTGCTGCGGCGGCGCTGCTGCACACGGCCTGCTCGACGTTGGCCTTGACCTGGGTGCTGGAGAACCCGGCCTCCCGCATCACGCGGCTCACGCTGGGGTCGTCGAGGATGGACACCACCAGCTGCTCCAGCTCGATCTTCACGGCCAGCACCGGCTGCTGCTGGCTCTCCACGGACCCGCGCCGCTGGTGCGCCTGCGCGCGCTTGAACGCCGCCACCAGCGCGTTCGACAGCGACGGCGGGTAGTAGTGGTGGTGGCCGTGGCCGCCGAGCAGCGGCGACGAGGCCACCGCGGCAGAGGCGGGGAGCCGGTTCAGCGCCACGTTGAAGCACAGCTCCAGCGCCTTGCACTGCAGAGGGTGGGAGTGGGACCGGAGGCACGCCGCGCGGAGGAGCCCGCCCGGCGCGGCAAGCATCGCGCTGGCAACGTGGAGAGGGGTCACCTGCGCGTTCCCGCGCCGCCGGGCCAGGCTCACCGCCTGCTTCACCACCGTCGCAGCGTCCGCCGTCAGCGACTGCTGGACCGTGCACCCCCCGGCCCTCATCGTCGACACAACTCTCACCACCTCCCTATTAGCTTGCCACCAACCTTGATGAGCAGCTAGCTATCGGTAGTTGCGAGGAGAGTGTGAAATAATCTAGCTATCTGGTGTATATGTAGATACAGAAGGCGTCACTGCAACTGCAGCCGGTGGTACGGTGCTGCTTTATATGTTGGTTTGAGAGTTCATCTTTTGGGCAAAGGGCTGAGGTATTGAGGATAGTAGAAGGATTTCGGTGTGTGGATTTGTGCTTTTCTTGTTAGGGAGGGCTGCCGAGGACTTCTTTACTCTCTCGGCCGGGTTACAATTGTTTTTGGTCCAAAGTGGATTTTGTGGGTGGGAAAAAAGGAAAGCGGGGCATAGATAGGGGGTAGAATGCATGTGCTGACAAAGCAGATACAAAGGCGCCTCAGCTTTCCCTTCTTTCTATCCCTCTCGCTCTTCCCATAGCTACAGCTAGCTCGGGCTCAGTCTATATGACCATGAGATCGAAAGCAGATCATATGGAGCCACAGGCACAGCACTTAAACAGTGGTGCAGTAGTATCTTTGTGACCAGATTTTGCATGTGATCGGCCGCCTCTAAAGAATGACCCGGCGCGTGAGAGCTAAATGTTATGCATGGGCTGATGGGCGCATCAAAGTGAGCAAAGGCCAACATAAAATTTCGAACCTGATCTGGTCCAAGGATTTGAACAGCTGACGAGTGTGCATTGATCATTGGAACAGTCCATGCGTCGTTCGAGATGACTCTGCATAAAGGTACGGTGAAGTTTACGACAGAGATACGATCCGCGCGTATTTTCAACTTGTTGCCGATTGTCCGTTTCCCGTCACATGCAAAAGTAATCGGCACAGCAGTTTAGCACAAATCACAAGAAATCCATCATCATATGACCTATAAGTATATGTTTGGATCCGAGAAAATTAATGTGAAACATATATTTTTTAGCTCAGGGGGGATATGTCCCGAGTGACATAGATTTCTTTAGATAATGGAGTTAGATTCCAGCCTCTACAACGTTTGAAGACAAACAGTGGTGCTCATATAGTGACCCTATTTCAATTTAACTGCATTTTGGGAGCAAAATTACAAAATAGGCTGCCATAATTAGCAGAGATTTGTTACTGTGCTTGAAATTAATATTAACTGTTTATTTAGTTAGATCTGAGGGTTAGTAACAGAGAGGTATCTGCTAAAAGATACTTTAAATTGTGGATCAGTACCAAAAATAATGGGAACAATATGAATTTTATTATTTTTTAATTACACAAAGAACAATTTAGTAGCTTCAATTATCCTCTGCCTCACCAAGCCCTGTCGAGGCCCTTTAACTTCACCATCGCTTGTCCACATGCCAACGAGGCCCTTCGACTTCCCCCACCGAGTGTCCAAGCTCTGGCGAGCCCTCGGACTTCCCCCGCCTCTCCTTGCATCGGAGAGCCGGTCTGAGACGGAGAAGGATTGGGATAGACCTTGCTACTCCACCATTGGTTCATGGCTGTCGCTCGAGTCACATAGTGAGGATGAAGGGGCGGAGCTCATGTGGTGCTGAACTAAAGGAGTATCGCCCTACGTTGTGTTCCTCTCCCACCTATTCCCCCGCCACAACGCGCCCTCCAACCATCAGTTCCTCTGCTCCCTCTTATCCACAAGCCAACTACGCGCTCTTCCTCCCCAGCTGCGATGCCGCCACCTGTTGCACCTTCCCCTTCCCTGCTGACGCGCTTCACAAGAAGGTTGCGCCCTTCAACTATGCACAGTTGCTAAGGATCTCCACACCATCTTCAACTGAAGCGGCAAGCACGAGGTCTAGATGCCAGACCCGCGGTGTCCTCCAACCGGACTCAATTGAGGCGAGGACACACTCGCCCGCTGCACTCAAGGAGCGAAGCAACCTACGACCACTTGGATCGAGGCTGTCCCAAATGGCCGGCTATGACCGACAGGGAAAACGACGAACAGAGCGTATGATCTGAGTCAGAGCTATGGAGGTGTATATAGTTGATTAATGAAGGGTAATTACCAAGAGCAGTTTTATTATGCATATTACCTTCAGTATTTTACTTATGGTAATAATGAAGATAGTAATGTAATTAATTCATATTTTTATATATTTACGAATAATGCCACTGAGGACATAATGGTAATTTGGTGAGTACATCGCCACAGGTCAGCCCCGCATCCCACCCATCTGGCTTGTTCCTATCTTGTTCCGCCCAACACTGTCGTCTCTCACGTCGAGCTCCTCCCCGACTCATGCAGCTGCCACATTCAATTACAAATTTATTATTTTGATCTTTTTAATAATGCCCTAGTAAAATTATTACTACTTTAAGTTACTCTTAGGAGTAATTATTACTCTACCACTAATAATTATTGCTCTACCACCAGTAATAACTCATTACCAAATACGCTTGACACTGATTAATTAAAATAGTAACAAACAGTCTATACTCCATAATTTTTCCCAAAAAAGCCCATTTAAATTGGTTTTCTTTTCTGGGAGAGAGATCTTTTGTGCTCTAAAAGAATCGGGAACTGTGTACGGCCTCTTTCTCCCTGGACTCAAAGTATAAGGAATAAAGTGTCCCCTTGCTGCCCATATGCTCTATGTATGTGTGAATGCATCATGCATGGCAAAGATTGGTAGCGTCACACAATTAGTTGTTGGAGCACAAAAAACAGCCACATAATGTTCAGCAAAGCAGGGGCTTTTCAGCGTTCCTACTTAATAAAGCAAACTGCATCACTATCTAGTCACAGAAATTGGCACATTTCACCAAGTTTAGGCAACTTATTGATTCTCAGGTAGATCAGTGCCACATTGTCAAGACAAGAATGCATTGTAGTGAAGAAAACACATTTGAATAATACAAATATTTGATTTGTAGTAGGATATATCAACAGTAACATGCATGTTTTTGTAGAACAAACGAGGTAAGCAGAAGTTCAGGAGTGCCACAATCAACGACTACTGGTTACAAGCTTTCCTCGGAGCAGTGTTTAAATGAGTATACTGCTACGAGCAGAATTATCAGTCAGGAAAAGCTAAAGCATGTAAACAAAGCGAGGTTTACAGGGTCATTGACCGGTCATTACTGTGTGTATTTGCATCAAAAGTTGCGCGCGAACATTGTTCTTTATGGGGATGCGAACAGAGAAAAGGGGTCGGTTAACAGCTACCCAGAGCTAACCATCAGAAGAAATGACTTCCCCCAATCCCCCTCACGCCTTCCATCCCAAGAGATCTCCCTTCGTTCATTACTCAATCATCATCTCCCCAGCTTATTAGTTTCACTTCTGAGATCGCAATGAATTGTGCAGTTATCCATATACACGCCTCTCAACATCAATGCACCAAACATTAAGCTCTTCAAATTTTCATGAATTTGGTGACTACTACTTCTGAACTGCTACAGAGAGCTGCGCCGCAGCCTTCTTTCTAGGATTCCGGCATATGTAGTGTGAGCTCTGAGCGTATGCAAGATCTTTTCAAACTAATCTGAGGGGTAGTGGTCACAGTCAAAGAAATCTTTGGTAACATATGGCCCAAAAGGGAAGCAAAAGGCCAAGCCCTAATCATCACAAAGCCATTTGCCCCAAAAGGAGCGCTCCAAGGAGAGGAAAGTATATACGCAGTTTGAGGAACGACCAAAGAACAGAGAGAGGGGAGGAGCAATACTGCAAAAGAAAACACAAAGACGAAAGCAGAAAAGAACCCTAATCACTGCACAAGCCCTTCTTTTGATCTTTTCTTTTCTTTCTCTAGCTACCAAATCGAACCAGCAGTTAGGTTTCTGGTTAGATCTGTGCATGACAAAGGGCAGTGTGGCGTGCCGAGGAATTAAACAAGCCTTAAGTTCTGTGTACCCTGCAGGCAGCTTTTTAAAGCGTAGCAAGAGGGATGCTAAAAAGCGCATAAGTGGCATTATCTGCAGAAAAGCTTCTGAATTTTAATGCCCCTGGCGCGCTCGTAATGGGCGCGCAGAAGCTGCGGCAGAGGCAGCACTGCAGTAAAACTGCAAGGTGATGGAAAAGTGATACCAGTGTGTTTTGAATCTAGTTCTTGTATATTAAGTTTGTAATGTTGTCAAACCACCCAATAGGCACTATGGAAAACCAGCTGTTTGCCGCGTGCTGAAACGTTTGCCGAGAGCTTTATCACGGGTATTCGGCAACCAGTATAGTTGCCGTGTGTCCCTAGACCAAGCCCTCAACAAATAAATAACACACGGCAACCAAATGTTTGCCAAGAGCCGTTGCTCGGCAAATCACAAACGCACGGTATAACCAAATCTTTTGCCGAGAGCTTTCTTTATGGCGCTCGGTGTCGAAGCTTGAGATCGACAGTAAAATATATAGAGCTACGACGAGACTAAGAACTATGATGATAATATAAGATGTCGAGTTATACAGGCTCGGGCCCTCTCGATATGAGTAAAAACCATACATCATGTGTTCTGTGTATTGTATTGATGTTGCGAAAAAACTTCCCCCCGATGAGGGATACCCTACCGCCTTATATATCCGGTCGGCTAGGGGGTACATGAAAAGTCATAGTCGTAATCCGCAAGGATTTATATAGAAAGTCTATCTCTACATGCAGTGTGCTCCAAGTCAAGTTGGTCGGCTTCCTTGTTGATGAAGTATCCAGTCAGCTACCGACTTAATCTTGTATGAGGATACCCGTAAGGCAAGTATCCCACAGCAATCCCCAAGTGCTTCCTGATTTTGAGGTTTAATTCTCAGAGTGATCTTCAATGTAGATCATAAATTAGGAAGACCTCTTTATCGAAGTTCCTGATAGATCTGGTGCACCGGTTAGGTGCACCTGATCAGGTGTAGCCCCCGACTCTTGTATAATTTGGAGACTAATAAATAATGCAAGAGTCTAATTATATTAGCTCTTATTATTTCGTATGTATTTTACTCAAACCATCAAGCCTGAGTTTAACAGACCTCTGATCATCAAACCAGTAAGCCAACTTTCAAAGCTTCAGCCTTGTCGACCGATTATCAAAAGGTCCGAGTGATATACACTATATCCGAGTGACTGGTCAGTCTGAACTTTATAACATCAATCATATTCAATTCATATGAACCAATATGATATTAATCATATAATGGTATTAAGCTAAATGACATCAATCATAGTATAGCCTTTTCCTAATAATTAGCCACTCTATCTATTCATAAATTTAATTTTGGCAATTTGGTTATTGACTTCATCAATCCATAACCTTTGAACTTATACCCATATGACCATCAAGTCTTTCGCTACATGATCATCAAATCATATAGATATGGTTAAATATTTTTCAAATGCTTCTCATCAAAGAAGCCCCATGTTATATTTCTCAAGGTTTTAGACCCTAATTATGTTTTAAGTTCCTTAATTAATCTTTGCTTAAACAAAAAATCATTATCACTGTACGGCCCACCCTGGCCCATGGGACCCTTAGGTCAAAAAGCGGGAGTATAAAAGGCAGCGTTGAGTTGACTCTCAGTCCATGCCGCATTCGCGCGCGAACTCTTCGTCTTCCTCGCGCCTCCTCTGTTCTCAGTGACTCCTCAACTTTCCAGCTAGGGTTAGCGCCTTCGCTTCCAGCCGCCGCAGATCTTGCCGCGCTTAGCTCCCAAGCCTCCGCTAGGGTTCAACATTTGATCCGCCACACCCAAAACAATCATCGCCATGGGTCGCAAGAAGGTTTTCACCTCCATTCCTGCCACTTCCACTGCCGCCGCCGTGTCCTCCTCGTCGGAGATCGATATCCCGGAGTAGCTTCGGGAGTTGTCGAAGAGCAACCTCTCCCAAGCCAATATGAACCAGATGGTGATCGACAGCATCCTTCCAGAGCAAGTGCGGATCGACTGGAAAGTATCCTGTGAATCTTGCCCCATCACTATTCATAAACAAATAGTTGTGTTCTGCTCGTTCTTCGAGCATGGCTTTGGAGTCCCATGCTGTAGCTTCTTGCGCGGGCTCCTTTTCTTTTATGGGATTGAGCTTGTCAACCTCAATCCTAATTCCATTCTTCACATCACCATCTTCGTGCACATGTGCGAAGCATTTCTGGGCATCCTTCCTCACTTCAATTTATTCCGCCATCTGTTTGTCCTCCGTCCGCTGCCGACCAAGGACAATCAAGTAGCTATAGGCGGCATTGACTTTCAGTTGCGCAAGAAGGAGGCCTACATCAATATGCCATTGAAGACCGGGAACAAGAACTGGAAGGATGAGTGGTTCTACTGTAACAACCCTCCCCCTGTTCTTGCCGACTTCACCGGTGCCAAGGCAATTCCTCTGACGTAATAGACGGAGAAGCCCGATCCGACCGACCCTCAGGTGGTCACTCTGTTGAAGAAGATAGCCGACTTGAAGGCTGAAGGCATTGACGGAATTACCATCGCCAAAAGCTTTGTAGTACGCAGAGTGCAGCCCCTGAAGCTGCAGAGTCACCTGGTGTGGAACTATGTCAATAATGACGAAACCAGGGAGGTGCCTGACCCGCCGAATGGTGAACTCCGTAAAAAACGCCTGTTGAAAATGTTTGAAGGGGATATCCTTCAGGATGACTCGCTGATCAGGAAGGCGTATAACAAGGGCACTATGCGAGCCCAAGTAAGCCTCAGTCTACTTTGAGCAATCCTTTATTTTCTTGTTTTGATGTCCTGCTTGATATTTTGATTCTTGTGCAGGTTCTGGATACTTATATATCCCATTCTCCGCTCCCTCCAACCGATACCGAGGGACTAGATTATGTCAAGAAGACGTAGCAGATCGGCACTGGAGGCTCGAGCTCTTCTGCAGGCGCTCGTGCTGATCCGGTCACCACCCTGCCTCCCCCCAGTCGACTGGTGAAGCAGACCGTTGGGCGCCGACGGTAATATATAGGGGATCAAGGTGATGATGAAGAATTGCCATCTGCTGATGCTGGTCATCCCACCCCTACTCCCCCCGACCGACCTTCAAGCCAGTCGGAGCCCCCGAGCCAAACTCAGAGTGATGCTGGGGTGGTGGATCAGACCGACAAGGCAGGAAATTCTGCCCAGAAGAGGAAGGAAACTGATTCTCAGTCGACTTCTTCTAAGAAAAGGTTGTGCCGAATCAAGCTCAAGAAGGCTTCCAGGTTAATCCTTTAACCTTATACTCCTTGTCTCTTATTGCCATCCATAACATATTTTAATCTCTTCCATCTTCGTTTTGACAATAGTCGGACGAGTGATTTTCAGAGTGCCCAAGAGTTCGAAGCCACTCGATCTGGACCTCCTCCTTGTCTGACTGATCTATCCAAGTCGGTTGGCAAGTCATCAAACACGCCGACCGAGGTGGATAAGCCAACTGATAAGGCAATTCCTGCCTCCATTCCGGCGCCTGCACCCCAACCTGCTCCTGCCGTCGTCCCTTCACCTCTTGACAAAGGTAAAGCGACATTATCTGTAGATTTACTCGATCGGCCCGAAGTGGAGGACATGGAAATTATGCACCAACATCGAGAAGCTAGCAAGGTACTTCAATACTCTGCTTTTGCTTTGTCGTAATCTTTCCTTTAAGCTTAACCCCTTTTTGTATACAGAAAATGTATGCTCTCATAGAGAGGAAACAGGCTAGGGTGGAATACCTTGAAGCTAAAACTTTTGGTATGTACTAAACTCTTTGATCTTTAAGTCTTTAAGTAAGACTGTCACTTTGCTGGTATTTTGCTAGTCACCGGTCAGCGGCTTGCCAAAGCACAAAAGGAAATTGAAAAGCTGCAGACCGACCGAAGAGAGACGACCAAGGCTTAGACCAAGGCCGTGCAGATTTAGCTGGTAAGATTACTCACCACCTATGCTTAAATAATCAACTAATCACTCTAGTGCTAAAAGTTCAAATGTTTGTCTTTAGCTCGTGATAAGAAGATCGCCGATCTAGAGAAGTTAACTTCCAATCAGCAAAGGTTTGTCAACGCCTTGAATGCTGAGAAGGAAAACCTCTCCAAATCGGTCGAGGAACAGAAGGCCGAGATCACTCGGCTGCAGAAGGAGCTGAAGGAAGCTGACGCCAAGATAGAGGAAGCTAATAGCACCTCCAAATCCTTCAAATGTAAAGTTGCCAATAAGCCCTTCATTATTTCTCACATCTGCTTGATTCCTTTTTTGATCATACTGACCAAAAATCATCACTCGCATCTCTATCTTACGCCGCTCGAAAGGCAATGGACTATGTTCATGCCGGCCGAGTGGAGCAGTCTGGCCATTCCTTGGAGTACTTGCTAGAGCATGTATCAGAAGATATTGCTCATAACACTCGACGAGTGGCGACCGAGGCCGGGAGTCAGGTTCTGGCGATTTGCCAATCTTGGTCTCCTACTCTGCTATTGGACACCCAGACTTGACCGACGACCAATGCCAGCTGCTTTTGGATTCTATGCTGGAAACTTCTCGTGCCTTGGTCGACAATATAGAGATCAATCCAATCATGCCTACTCCTCCAGCGACTTCTGAAGTTGAGCTCCGAGCTGAATCTTCCTCTCCTTCAAAGGAGCTATAAATCCTGCAATGCTAGATGTCTTTAGTAATATTTATGTACTGAAATAATATTACCTGTATGTAAATTGGTTTCATGCTTGTCATCTTTTAAAAGATTGATAAAAATATCATAAGTATGTTTCTGTCATTGAGAAACTCAAATTATAGCGGTTTGCCTTAACATTTTAGGTTGTGACTCGTAACCGCTTAACAAGCAGAGTCGACCAATCGACACATGACCTCTCGCACTTTGGCTCTGGGTTTAGTGTAGTGGTAGTCTGATATGTAGTACAAAGTATATAACCATAATGTATAGATGTTAGACCAAGAAAATGAAGACCATATTCAAAGAGAAGAAATCGGTCAGAGAGTAGTCCAAAACCAAAATACGGTTAGACTGAGGTGGGACATTATTACTAGCCCCCCTGGCTCAATTGTTTAATAAAATAAATTAAGGAATCAAGACAATATAGAATGAAAATCATCAAAAAATCTTTCATCAAAAAGACTGAAGTTTTATTCATGAATAATGTATAAGTATATAAAAGAATAATCAAGTATAGAAATGACATAGCTGATTTATGTTCCAGGAATTTGGTATATCATCGCCGTCTTCATACATCAGTCGGTAAGCCCCCGGACGAGTGACTTCCTTTACAACATATGGTCCTTCCCACTTTGGAGAAAGCTTATGCTGGTTCTTCATTGACTGCACTCGGCAAACCACTAAATCTCCAACTTGGAAGTGGTGATTACGTACATTTTTATCATAATATCGACGTAAGCCTTGTTGGTAAGTGCCGATCGAAACAGAGCACGATCACATAACTCCTCTACTGTAATCAAATCAATCTCTCGATTCTCACTCAGAAAGCTGTTCATCATATGCCTGAACCCGTGCCGAAACAAGGCTGACTTCGGTCGGTAGCATAGCCTCTGAGCCATAGACCAATGAGAAAGGTGACTTACCAGTTGCCCGACTGGTGTTTGTGCAAAGCCCCCAAAGAACTGAAGGTAATTCTTTGACCCACCGATCGGCATAAGGCTTAAGCCTGTCGAATATCCGCGGTTTCAATCCTTGAAGAATCATACCATTGTCCCGTTCGACCTGCCCATTGCTTTGAGGATGAGCCACTGATGCAAAGTGGATTTTTATTCCCATCTCATCGGCAAAGTCACGGAACTCGACTGATGTGAATTGAGTGCCATTATCGGTGATGATATTATGAGGAACCCGAATTGAGTGAAGACATCCTTGACAAACTCGATTGCCTTCTTCGATGTAATCTTGCCGACCGACTTTACTTCAATACACTTGGTGAATTTATCAATAGCAATAAACAGATAAGTGAACCCGCCTGACGCCTTCTTGAAAGGACCGACTATATCGAGCCCCCAAACAGCAAAGGGCCAAGTCAAAGGTATCATTTGAAGTTGTTGTGAAGGCACATGTGTTTGTTGAGTGAAGAATTGACAACCTTCACACGTCCAAATGAGCTGGTGTGCATCTCCAACTGCCGTGGGCCAATAAAACCCTTGCCGGAAAGCTTTGCCGACTAAAGTCTTGGAAGCTGCATGATTGCCACATATCCCGGAATGAATTTCTTCTACCAACTTCTGGCCTTCTGGTATCGAGATGCATCTCATCAAGATGTTTGAACCTCCACTTTTATAGAGTTGGTCTCCCACCAACAAATATCCTCGGCATCGGGTCTCCAACCTCCGTTGCTCATTAGGATCCGAAGGCAGCATTCCCTTGTCCAAATATTGGATGAGCGGGTCACGCCAATCGGTCTCCATGTTGTCATCACCAACGAGATCAGTAACAACACTCATTAATACATCCGACCGAGGAGAAATCGTGGGGGAATCCAGAGTGTGTAAGAAAACACCTGGTGGGACCACAGACCGGGATGATCCCATCTTGGCCAATTCATCAGCCACTTGGTTATTGTCTCGAAGAACATGCGTGAACTTCAATCCATCGAATTTGTCTTTGAGCTTACTTACTTCTTGATAGTAAGCACTCATATTGTCATCAACACAGTTCCAATCCTTAGCGACCTGATTAATAACCAAAGCCGAGTCACCAAAGACATCAAGGCGCTTGATGCCGAGTGACGCAACAATGCGCAGACCGTGTAGAAGGGCTTCATACTCCGCAGCGTTGTTGGATGCACGAAACATCACCTGAAGGACATATCAAAGATTCTCTCTAGTGGGTGAGATAAACACAACTCCCGCACCAGCTGCTTGTAATTGAAGAGATCCATCAAAGTACATTTTCCAATACTCGATGTCTTGTGCAGTAGGTGGGTTTTGAATCTCTATCCACTCGGCAACAAAATCAGCTAACGCTTGTCCCTTTATAGCCAACCGAGGTGCGAACGTAATGGTATATTGACCAAGTTCGACTGCCCACTTGGCGATTTTTCCTTTGGCTTCTCGATTGTGCAGCACTGTGCCGAGTGCGAAGGAGGTCTGGACTTCGATTGGATGAGCTTGAAAATAATGCTTCAACTTCCTGGAAATGATCAACAATGCATACAACAACTTCAAGATCTGCTGATATTTTACCTTAGAGGCGCCAAGGACCTCACTCACATAATAGACCATGTGTTGCACTTTTTGTATATGTCCCTCTTCTTCTCGGTCGACTGTTAAAACAGTACTCACAACTTGAGTTGTGGCCGATATATAAAGTTGAAGTTTTTCTCTTGGCTCCGGAGGCACCAATACTGGAATGCTGCTGAGGTAAACCTTCAACTTGTCCAATGCCAATTGTGCCTCTTCAGACCAAACAAAGTCCTCCTGCTTTTTAAGCAGTCGGAAAAGTGGTAACCCTCTAACCCCCAGTCGGAAAATAAAGCGACTCAAGGACGCCATGCATTCGGTCAGCTTCTGTACATCCCTTTGAGAACTAGGTGGCCCCATACCAAGGATCCGCCTTGATTTTATCCGGGTTGGCCACTATACCTTATTTCGAAACGATGTAACCGAGTAGCTTTCCCGAAGGAACCCCAAAAACACACTTCTTAGGATTCAGCTTCATTGAATAATGCCTCAGATTGTCAAAGGTTTCTGCCAGGTCCAAAATAAGCCCTTCGACGTTTCGGGTCTTGATGACGATATCATCAACATACGCTTCGGCGTTCCGACCGATCTGAGTAGCAAGGCTGCGTTGAATACCTCGTTGGTAAGTCGCGCCAGTGTTCTTCAGACTAAAAGGCATTGTGATATAGCAATAGGCGTCGAAGGGTGTTATAAAGGAAGTTTTAATCTGATCTTCGACCTTCAGTGGGATCTGGTGATAGCCTGAATAGGCATCCAGAAAACTCAAGAGCTCACACCCGGCTGTCGAGTCTACAATCTGATCAATACGAGGAAGAGCGAAGGGGTCTTTAGGACAGATCTTGTTGAGATTAGTATAATCAACACACATCCTCCATTCTTTATTCTTCTTGGGTACAAGGACTGGATTTGCTAACCAGTCAGGATGATACACCTCCTTTATAAACTTAGCATCTAATAGCCTAAATATCTCCTTCTTCATGACGTCCTTGCGATCTTGTGCAAATCTTCTAAGCCTCTGCCGAACGGGAGTGGCCCCAGGGGGTACCCTTAACTCGTGCTCAATCTTTTCCCTAGGAACTCCCGGCATGTCAGATGGTTTCCATGCAAAGATGTCCCTATTTTCCTGGAGGAAAAGAGTGAGCGTGAGTTCCTATTTCTCATCGAGGTTGGCCCCAGCATAAGTTACCTTATCGGGGTCCTCAGGATCGAGCATGATTTTCTTGGTTTGGATGTCATCGATCTAAATCTTGTCTTTGGTAGGCTTCTTTGTTGGAACCGCCGCTCCAGTCTGCTCCTCCATGCTGACTGCCTGTTGTATCTCCTTCTGGTCGGACAGCATCAACTGTTTATTGGCCATCTCACAACTTTGTACATCATAATCGAAATAATTCCAAAGATCAGAGCGGAGGGAGATTATTTCGTTCGGGCCTGACATCTTGAGGGTGAGATATGGATAATGCGGGATAGCCATGAATTTAGTCATAGCCGGTCGACCGATGATAGCATGATATGTTGAGTCAAAATCCGCCACTTGGAAGAGAATGCGCTCGGTCCTGATATTCTCACGGGTCCAGAAGGTGACCAGCAGACTGATCTGTCCAATAGGAACTGAAATCTTGCTAGGTACAATCACGTGGAAAGGTGAAGAACTCGACTGAAGATCATTGATTGACAGACCGAGCTCTTTGAGAGTCTTGGTAAAGATTTAAGTCCAAACTGTTTCTTCCATCAATGAGTACTTTGTTGAACTTTACCTCCTTCATTGTAGCAGCAAGCACCAGTGGGTATCGACCCGGCTTCGGGATGTGCTTGGGATGGTCCGACCGATCAAAGGTGATTGGCATCTCAGACCACCTCATGAATTGAGGCGCAGCCGATTCCACTGAGTTGATCTCCGGAAGTTCCAGCTTTTGCTTGCGCTTGGACATGTAGGCATCCGGGCCACCGAAGATGAAGTTGACTTCCTTGCGGGGCTCCTGGAACTCTCCTGAGTCGTCCATTTTTGCCATCGTCATTGGTCTTGTCTTTGCTATTGCGCCTTGGGGGATCTTTAGCCACCTTGAGCGTAGCCGTTGCAAAACCCTTCAGTCAATAGCAATCCTTTGCTTTGTGGTTTCCCTTTGGGTGCCAAAGGCATGGGCCACTCAGCAGCTCATCTATGGACGGTTGGTTTGTTCGAGGGTTCTTCTGAAGTCGGTCCACCATGTGAACCACGTTATCAGGCTTCCTCTTCTTGTTCTTCTTGGAGGACTCGGGCTTGTCCGACCGCTTCTCTTTGCCTTTTCCCCGGATGTCATCCAATGCTGACTCACCAGATGCGAACTTGTTAGTGATCTCGAAGCACTCTTGAGCGGTCAGCTTGAGGTCATGATTCCTCCGACCGATCTCACAAACCAAATCATCGCTACGGATCCCTCCTTGGAATGCGGCAATGATTTGTTGGTCCGGGACATTGGGGATTTTAGTCTTCTTAGCGTAAAATCGCTGGATGTAGTCACGAAGAGGTTCGTCGGTCTTCTGCTTGATCCTAGTGAGGTCGAAGTGGTTGTCCGGTCGATTGCAGGTAGCTTGGAAACTTTCTATGAGCTTCCTGTTGAGGTCTCCCCAAGATGTGATTGACTCCTCTGGAAGAGATGTGAGCCATATCCAAATGGCTGGATCCAGGTAGATCGGAAGGTAATTAGCCATTACATAGGAATCACCTCCAGCCGACTGAATCGCCGTGCTGTAAAGCTGCAGCCACTCTCGAGGATTGGTCTAACCATCGTATTTTTCGATCGGGACCGGCTTGAATCCTTTTGGCCATCGAGCTATATGAAGCCTAGGGATGTAAGCTTTGATGCCATCGATCTCATCGTTGGTCGGCGTCATCGACCGCCTATGCCAGTCTGGGGACGGAGTTGCACGGCGGCCGTGTCGCGGACCAACATCATCATCATGATGACGACGCCGATGGTCGTTATCATCGTTATCACGCTGATCCCGATCGTCACGTCGACGACGGTCGTCGTGGTTATGCCTTGGAGGAGGATCTTGACGGTCCTCTCGTCGGTTGTCCTGTCGGTCGTCCGTTCTCCAATCACGGTGTTCTTCCTCATAGCATCGGTTATCCCGAGCGCGTTCTTCATAGTGAGAGTTGATGGTATCTCGTCCATCACAAATACTGAGGGAATTTCTTAGATCTTCACGCCTATGGCGACCTCGTGAAGATGCATGACTAGAGCTTGTGACCGACTTAGATTTTGCGGCCGCTTGAGCCGCAGCGGCCTTAAGCATAGCCACCGCCTTCTGCAT
Organism: Eleusine coracana subsp. coracana; assembly: GCA_032690845.1. Taxonomy (NCBI): domain Eukaryota; kingdom Viridiplantae; phylum Streptophyta; class Magnoliopsida; order Poales; family Poaceae; genus Eleusine; species Eleusine coracana. The sequence goes on from CM064424.1 coordinate 14,807,638, forward strand.
TGCAGGGGTCTAATAATTCGCGTCGACCATTAGAGTGTCGAGCAAAGTTTTGGCCCCTGTGATGTTATTCTTAGGAGTGTGGTAGACCTTGACGCCATCCACTTTGAGTTCTGGACTGAGATCCAGTCGGCGTGCATTGCGTGAACCGCGCGACCCTCTTGGTCGACGGCGGTGTCCGACCGATAAGTCGTCAGTTGGAGGGTCCTCCTCCTGTTGACCTCCTTTGGCTAGTTGATTCGGGTGGCCATCAACGGGGTTACCTTCTTGTTCACCATCTTGGTCACCATCTTGGTCTCCATCCGTGGGATCTGCTATATCCACCATGTTGACAGTATAGGGATATGGGGAAGCGGATCCGACCGAGTCCTCATCAAAAGACCGATCCGATTTTGAATCGTTCCCCAAGGAAGGATCTTCTTCCTCAGATCTGAATGGAACCAATACGGGGATCATGCCAGATGAACTCGGTGATCACGCTATAGAAATGGTTGTGGCCGAGTCGGATCTGTGGTTCTCCAGACCTAGGGCTCCGTTGTCACTGACTATGAAGTCAAGTGATCCAAAGGAGATCTTGAAGTCCGGTGAGTAGTGAATGATGGGAATTTCGAGCCTTGTCCCCATCCTGGCGTGCCAACTGTCGAAGCTTGAGATCGGCAGTAAAATGTATAGGGCTACGTCGAGACTAAGAACTACGATGGTAACACAAGACGCCGAGTTATACAGATTCGGGCCCTCTCGATGAGAGTAAAAACCCTACGTCCTATGTTCTGTGTATAGTATTGATATTGCAGAAAAACTTCCCCCTGATGAGGGATACTGCCGCCTTATATATCTGGTCGGCTAGGGGATACATGAAGAGTCCTAGTCGTAATCCACAAGGATTTATATAGAAAGTCTATCTCTATATGCAGTGTGCTCCAAGTCAAGTCGGTCAGCTTCCGTGTTGATGAAGTACCCGGTCAGCTACCAACTTAGTCTTGTATGAGGATACCCGTAAGGCAAGTATCCCACACTCGGCAAAATACAAAAAGCCATCGGCAAAATATTACCCTCAGCAAAGTGTGTCCTAGTCAACCTTCCCGGTCGTCTCCGTTTGAATGGGGCCTGTGACCTTAAAACTTTGCCGAGAGCAAGCCGTTAAACACTCGGCATATACTTATCTTTGCTGAGTGCACGTGCTAGCACAACACGCATTAGCAAACAAAGGAGACCATGGAGAAACATATTTGCAAAAATGGATTTACGCCAGACTATACCCGGTGGACCTTCCATGGCGAAGCTGATCATATGAGAGACAAGGTCATGAGACAACGCATCGATGCGCATAATGCTGATGCTGGGGTAGGAGATATGTTACATGACTATCATGAAGCACACTTCGATGAGGAACATAAGGAGGAAACCACAAAGGCGTATTACCACATGTTGGATGCGGCACAGCAGCCTCTTCACTCATACCAAGGTTTCTCGATTGGATGTGATTGCACGTCTAATGGCCGTGAAGTTCCAGTTTAGCTTGAGTCGAGACGCCTTTGATGATATGTTGACGGTTTTTGGAAGCCTATTGCCAGAAGGTCACATTCTGCCTAAGAGCATGTACGAGTCGCAAAAAGTAATTCGTGCACTAAAAATGTCATATGAGCAGATACATGTGTGTTCGAATGGATGCATCTTATTTAGGAAAGAACATGCAGAAGCAAAGTGCTGTGCAAAGTGTGGCACCTCTAGATTCATGGAGGTAGACGCTGGTGATGGTCAAAAGAGGCAACTTGTGGTCCCTTAGAAAGTCTTAAGGTACCTTTCATTCATACCTAGGATCCAACGACTTTACATGACTGAGGATTCCGCAAAATAGATGACATGGCATAAAAAAGGAATTCGTTACAACCCTGATAAGATGGTACCTCCATATGATGCTGAAGCATGGCAATATTTTGACGAGAGGCATCTAGACAAAGCTGATGATGCTCGTAATGTACATGTTGTGCTCGCAACAGATGGGTTCAATCCTTATGGAATGGGGGCAGTCTCATAGAGTTGTTGGCCCATATTCGCTATTCCCCTCAATCTCCCCCCTGGCGTCATCTTCCAATGGCAGAACATATTCTTGTCGTTGATAATTCCTGAACACCCTGGGAATAATATGAGTGTGTTCATGGAGCTGTTGGTTGATGATTTGCTCTGTGCTTAGGAGGAAGGGGTATGGACATACAACCAAGCTTCAAAGACAAACTTCAAAATTCATGTTTGGTACCACTTCTCCCTTCATGGCATGCCGACGTATGGGGTATTCTATGGATGGTGTGTTCACGGGAGGTTTCCATGCCCAGTATGCAAGGCAAATCTGAAGTTCATTTGGTTATTGAAGGGTCGCAAGTATGTTGCATTCGACAAACATAAAAAATTCCTTCCTCTTGACCATCCGTTTAGAAAAGATATCAAGAACTTTACAAAAGGTGTCATAGTTAATGACCCTCCACCACAGATGATGTCAGGTCCTAAAATTCTTGCTTAGTTAGAGGTGCTCTAGTTCAATGAGAAAGAAGGTTGTTTCGTGGGATATAATGAGCTACATGTCTGGGCTAAAAAGTGTGGATTGTGGAGGCTCCCCTATTTTATTGACCTTCTTCTTCTGCATAACATTGATCTAATGCACACTGAAAAAATATCGCGAAGGCACTTTGGGCAGTGATCATGGACATTATTGATAAGATAAAGAACAATGTTAATGCTAGATTGGATCAAGCAATCTTATGCGATAGGCCACACCTAAACATGGTGCCTCCTAGTGCCGGCAGGTCGAGATGGAGAAAGCCCATGGTCGACTACGTGTTGACGAGGGCCCAAAGGAGGGAAGTGCTACAATGGTTCCAAACAGTATCCCTAATGGGTATGCAGCAAATCTAAGGAAGTGGGTGGGGGTGGGGGTTGAACTTAGATACTATGCATATTAATGGGCTCAAAAGTCATGACTACCACATATGGCTTGAACATCTTCTTCCGGTGATGGTTCGAGGCTATATCCCTGATCATATCTGGTTAGTGCTGGTAGAGTTGAGCTATTTCTTCCACCAGCTTTATGCTAAGGAGTTATCTAAGACCGTGAGTGCAGACATGGAAAAAATGGCTCCTGTGCTGCTCTGTAGTTTGGAGAAGATGTTCCCACCCGGTTTCATGAATCCGATGGAACATATGATCTTGCACCTCCCGAACAAGGTACGAATGGGGGGGGGGGGTGCCAGTGCCGTTGGTGCTATTCAATTCAAAAATGTCAAAAGGTTCTTCAAACTAAATGTAGAAATAAATGCAAAATTGAAGCTTCTATTACAGAGGCATGCATTCTGGAGGAGGTGTCAAAAAACTTCACAACAAAATACTATTCTGACAACCTTTCGAGCGTCCATAATCCACCCCCTTGTTACAATGCTGGCGAAAAAGAATCAAAACTCTATATTTTCCAAGGCCAACTCGGAACGACAAGTGAAGTGACCGCGAAAACCTTGAAACATGAAGAGTGGTGCAATATCCTGCTATATGTGTTGACCAACCTTTCTGAAGTGGAGCCGTACATGTTGTAAGTTCTCAACATACTCATTCTTGAGTAACTATCATGTTGTACATGATCCAACCCCCTTGTTTATTGTTGCTACAGGGAGTTTCATAAAACATTTTGGCGTCATTCAAGGGAACCTACCCCAAAGGAACTCGAGACACTTCTTAAACGTGGTGCGGGAAACAAAATGCCCAATTTCATTTCTTGGTTTAAAGAGAAGGTATTGCACATTCGTAGTGTGAATAATATATTGCACATTCTTAATGTGAATAATATATCGAATGCTCTTGCTTGTACTTGCAGGGTCAAACCGATCCGTCCATGAGTGCCGAGTTGAGACAGGTTGCCAACGGTTGTGCCTACAGGGTCAACTAATTTTCAAGGTATGATGTTAATGGGTACCGCTTTCACACTAGAAGACATGAGGAAAGTCGGCGCAACCGAAGAATCACAAATTCCGGAGTTTTTACACCAGGACAAGATGATGTCAAGTATTACGGAATAGTTGAAGAAATATATGAACTCATGTTTCATGGTTGCAAACCTCTTACTCCTGTCATATTCAAATGCCATTGGTTTGATCCTCACGCGGTGAGACGGACCCCCAATCTTGGGCTTGTCAAAATTTGACAATCAACCACCTTACTTGGAGACGATGTCTATATTGTGGCTCAACATGCCACACAAGTTTATTATTTGTCATACCCATGTCAAACCGACAAGCGTCTCAACGGTTGGGATGTTGTGTACATGGTGTCGCCACACGGGAAACTGCCCATCCCAAACAGTGAAGATTACAACATAGACCCAAACACATATGAAGGGAGTTCTTTCAAGAAGAGAAGATGGACTAGTAGGGAGTTTTGAGATAGAATTAACCAATTCAATCAAAATGGATACAGATAATGAAAGGGTTGTTGATGATGACGCTGGAGATGAGGTTGACAATGTGGCAGACATACAACTACTTGAGCGAGTGCAATTAGTAAATGATAGCGATGACAACATTTCACCTGCGGAGCATGTGCATGATACTGATTATATCGATATGATCCAACTAATCCTAATCATGATGACTATTTTTAATACATGTATGTCCTTATAGTTACTTTATATTTTCCAATACTTAACTATTTTTGTCATATGTACTTTTGCAATACTATATTACTTTTGTTTATTCTAATACATGTATTTTTTCATATATTGTGAATTATTGATGGGTTTACTCAATTTAATTGTAGGTGAAGGATCAAAGATGGTGGACGGTCTGAAGAAGCTCACATCAATTTACAAAAGAGCGACTAGAAAGTCCAATAGAGGTGAGGAGTCCTCTAGAGGTCGAGGGAGTGGTGGAGGTAGGGGTCGAGCCAGAGGTGGAGGCAAGGGGCGAGGGAATAGGGCAGCTAGGGAGCCATCGCTGGTACCTTCCGCGCACGACTCTAGTGAGGAGGATGAGACTTATATACAATCTGTTCACCAGTCTAGTGAGGAGGATCAGGAGGATGAGGAGGAGGAGCATGGAGGAGGAGCATGAGCAGGAGGAGGAGGAGGAGAATGAGCAGGAGGCAGAGGCGGGAGGGGGTGCCACTGGTTCATAGGGTGTCTGGTTGCGCGCCCCCATGCAACTACCGAGGCAACCAATTCATGTTGAGAGACGCCCGTTGATTGAACCCATTGGAAAGAAGTAAGTAACTTACCAATTATCGCTACTTTGTCATTTTATTTGGTCTTCTACATTCTCATTTGATATGTTATCACTACTTTCTCATTTCATTTGTTTATTTCATATGACAGTGGTTGGTAGCTACACGTGATCACGAGCACCATGTTAATGGCATTCTGGGTGTTCTAGTTAGGCAGCACTTCCCTGGCCTCGTTACGGTCAATGACAGGGAGGTGGCTGACGTACGCGTGGGAGCACTACAAACTTGTCCGCGATTTCCCAGATCGGGATGACAGGGTTTTCGCCAACAAGGCGGCACGGGTGATGGCTCAGCTGTTGGTAAGTTTTTTTTTTCTGAGTCCCTCCATTTTATTGCATTGCTTATTGGATATTCACAAAATAATAACGAAATAAATTGCTTGTTTATGCAGGATTTCTACAGGTGTGTTCCTGACAAGATGGACAAGGCGATGGCTCAGGTTGATGCTGCATGTCCTAAGCTCGTGACGGACATGCATTACGAGACACGCGTTCAAGCCATCATAACATACAACACAACTTTCCTTGGAACAAAGCTATCAAAAACTGTTGCACGAACCATGCACCTGACACAAGAGCAATACCTGCTGGTAAATCTATAACATTAATATTGATTTTTCCCAAGGTTTAGTAAGTTTACTTGCATATTCTGATATATCGTATACTTGATGATGTTTAGGTGCCTCCGTGGTGGTGCACCATGTATATGCGCTGCTGGGAACATATGATGGAGAGGTGGCTCGACCCCGACTTGGAGGATAGACATAATGCTTGCCGGGAGCATCGTTTGCTGATGCCTGGTCCCGCACACCATTAAGGTAGCGTCCCCCTCCCCACATACATGCGCTGATGGGTACGTAAATTCATTTCTCATATATGCTGCATATGCTCATTTCTACATAATTTCTAATTCTACATAATCTCTAATTATTTTGTTGTTTCCTTCATAGAGGGGTCAGCCCATTGGCCCGTTGAAGGGATATGCTTTGGCCCACAAGGGAAAGGCGTCTTTCGACGTCGACTACAACCTAGACGACCTATCCTTAGCGTACAACAACTCGAGCATCCATAGCCGCATTAGTGAGTACTCATCGATGGCAAGGGACGTGCATGGCCCCGACTTCGACCCGAGCACTACGGATCTCGATGGAGAGATCGGCATGAGGGTAGGAGAAGGCAAGAAGCATGGAAGATACTAGATTGGTGATAGCATACTGGACACGGCTAGTACTCCCACTCTCTCACAGACCCGAACAAGGAGCACGAGTTCAACCCCGCCCATACGCCCACGTCCGAGTGTTGCACAGGTCCAGATGGAAGAAATGTAGGTAATTTATTTTTTGTAATTTGTTTATTGCTTTTGTACATACATTGGCATCTTAATATGTTCATATATTGCTATATAGGCCGCGCTAGGTGAAGAGAGAAGGAAACGGGAGGAGATGGGGGAAAGGTTGGAACAGATGATGCAGTACATGCAATGTTTTGCCACAACGATGGGTCACCCTCCGCCACTGATGCCATTCTACACTCCACCTACTCCTTCAGGCACTCCTATGAGTCACCTCATATTTGCATGTTCTAGTTTGTAGTTATCTTATGTCTCACACATCTAATCTATTATTCTTTGTGTAGTCTCAATTGGTGGCGGAATCGAATCAATCGCTGGCCTCTCAACCAACGCCAGGTTAGCCGCAGTGGCCAACTCAATGAGGAGTTGTTCACTTCATTGTATTTTCCAAGTACCCTTTACATTTGATGAACTTAGATGGAATCTAGAACTTTGTTGACCATATGAACTTAGTTTATATTTATATAACTATGGTTTGATGATATATATGCTTGTGAGTGTCATGACAATGGATAATGTGACATATGTGCTATACATGGTGAAAATTATGAGTTATGATGACATTTGTGGTTGTGGATGTGTGATGTTGATGTATATGTGATATATGATGATGTATATGGGGTAAACGTGATCTATATGTGTTTTTTGTGGTTTTTAGAGCGAAAATAAAGAAATTATGGCAATCTGGAAATCTTTTTTGCTGGGTGCTCTAGAATTATGCCGAGTGTTGTGACCATAACACTCGGCAAATGACATGATATTTGCCGAGGGTTTTTGCCACAGCGCTCGGCAAACAAGGAAAGTTTGCCGAGAGCCAGGACGCGGGCGCTCGGCAAACAAGGGAAGCTTGCCGAGGGCTAGGTCCAGCGGCCCTCGGCAAAGATGGGCTGACGCCGTTACGAGAACTTTTTTTTGCCGAGAGCCCTAACAGCGCTCGGCAAAACGTTTGCCAAGTGCCCGACGTTTGGCTCTCGGCGAACAGGTCATTGCTGATTGAGATTTGCCGGCAAAGCTTTTGCCGAGAGCATTCTAGTTTGTGCCGAGCGCTTTTACACTCGACATATGGGGGGTCTCCAGTAGTGAGGCTGTATAAGCCATCCCCCCCCCCCCCCCCCGCTCTCTCTCTCTCGCTCGGTCGCTCTCTCTTATCGTGAACATGATATATATTATCGTGCTTATTATGAAATACACTTTGGTGGGAATTGATAAAAAAGGTAACCAAGTAGGGATGGTTTGAAACTGCAGAAATTTGGTGACAATGACTGCTGCCAATTGTAAATTTGACTCTTTGGTTAAGTCCCCCCCCCCCCCCCCCCCCCCCCAACTTGCACCAAAGGATCCTGAGTTCAACGCAGTCTATCTGTAATTTATTGTAGGGGTAAGATTTGCCTCATATAATATTTCTTGGAATCTCACCTAGCGTGGGAGCTAGAGCACTAGTCTCCTGTCTCCCCCCCCCCCCCCCCCCCTAACAGTAGCAAATAAGGCTCGATTGAAAAGTAGTAATCAACCAATCAGTTGTAAAATAAAAGTAGGGATTCACATAGCAAGAATTATAGGAAAATTTATTTGTTTCCTAGGAAACTTTGTCCATTTTCCTACAATTTTCTAGGGAAAGTGGTCAATATCTCTTGGAATGGTATTCCTAGGGAACATGCCTTTTCATGTCAACCCTCCGTGTCATATTGTAGAGTTTCCTACAAGACAGTTTTGTAGAAAAAGATTCTTTCCCTACGTTTCTGCTAGATAACTGTAGGACACTTTCTCTTTTCCGTCAATCTTTTCCCTAGGCAACATTCCTTAAGGCATTTATAGGAAAATATATTTTCTATTGTTTTATGCTTGTTCTCTAGTAATTTTGTTAGGAAACCGGTCGATTCCAGCAGTGAGAGGCAGGTGATATTCATGAAGGTGTATTTGGGGCAATTCAGGCCAGTCGTCTGGACTGGACTTTGATCTGCAAACAAAGCACTTGTCCTCTACTCAATCTACTGAACTTCAAACAAGATACTCCATAATGATGCCAGCAAAATGTTGAACATAGATTTTCATGTCACAAATCTAAATAATCTATCAGAAATATAATTGTTATTTGTCAATTGAGGAAGTTTGTCCAACCAAAATTCCCAAGCATTCCATATTTCAGAACAGATGGTACGGTACTATATTATAAGCACGGATCCTGAGTACAAATCTTTGGGTATATATGCATGAGTCAGGGGTTAAAATATTCAGATACTACTGAACCCCAACTACCATATAGTGATTTGGCAATCTTTTAGGTAGTGTTGACTGTGAAATAATGTAGTTCATGTTTTTCCATACAAAATAAGAGTCTTTGTTTAGGCCAGTTTTAATGGTCTTTCATTGATAATTAATTAGCTGCCACATCAGATTTTTAGATGACATGGTAAAAAATTTAAGAGAGAGGAGATGATGTTCATCTACTTATTAATTATGTTTCAGTTGACAGTGTGGTATGTTACTCTTGACTGCTTTGCTTCCCAATACCCATGAATCTTAGGCTATACATTAGCTAGCAGCTTCATCAGTTACAAAACGTAGCAGTTTCTTTTCACATGTTTCGCCCGAGTTGCCTTGTTGCAATAAAAAATAACATTGCACTTTTCCCAAACTAGGAAAGTGCCTATGCGTTACAACTGACGTAACATTTTTTCAATAAACTATAGATATCCATATATAGAAATTAAATTATTATATACATACAAATTGTATGACTGACATTACCGTGCTCTAAACATTGCATATTGGATTATAAGACAAAGTCCTCACAGGGGTAAGGATAATGATAATAATGGGTAGGGATGGCAACGGGGCGGGTTCGGGGCGGGTGGAGCAAAAGCCCACCAGCAATGATAAATATTGCGGGTGGAAATCCCCACCCGCTCCCACACCTGCGGGTAGAAATCCACACCCGCGCCCACACCCGCCGGGTTTTGGGCGGGTGACGGGTCCCCCGCAGGTTTTCTAGATACATAAAAAATACATTTTTAGTCTAATTTACTATTATTTTAGCATATTTTATATAATAAAAAAATACTAACTCATTCATAACTTCATAGTTAACATGTACTAAGAATTATTTTTATAAATAATTATAACTCTCACGGAGGAATATTTAACTAAAACTCTTGATGGGTCTTATTTTTCGGGCCCCGCGGGGCACCCGCGGGTGGGAGAAAAAACCCGCACCCGCCCCGCGATTGTGCGGGACGGGTGCGGGTGAGCCACGCGGGTGAGAAAGTGCACCCGCACCCGCACCCGGCGGGTACCAAACCCAGCGGGGCCCCGTACCCGGGATCCGAATTGCCATCCCTAATAATGGGTAGTGGACACATAGATAGCATACTCAAGATAAATAAAACTAGTCTAGTGAAGAAGGACAAAAAAAGAGCTAAGTTCCTACGTTGCTTTTATATAGTTACATAGTCTACACTATATACTATTATACAGATACATAGACAATATAAGACAATCTAATCATCACACTCTGGGCATCCAGTTTTCCCCTGCATCCATAGTACGATTTTGACCAAGAGCCTATTGCATAGCCGAACATGGGGGATTTCAAAGAACAGATAGGGCTGTCATCACCTCCTACCTACCCCTAGCAAGCCATGGGCTACACGACAAATAATGCATTTTATATACATGAATAAATCATGTAATCAAACAAGAAATATATGACCTAACATAATTATATAGAAAGACTAAATATATTAAATAGAACAAAGTCTTATAAAAGGAGAAAGATACAAGAGCCATACCACAACTTCAAAGAAGACTTGAGAACTGAAGAAGACTCTATTCTAAGCCTAACTCCACTAAAACTAGAGAGAAACTCAAAATAATGAAAAGAGTAATGCTTCTTGGTGTGTGTTGAGGAGTGAGCCACACCGTTCATTTTATAGCTATTCAAAGGCGGTTCTGAGGTCGGTAACTCCTGCCCTAAGGGGGACAACTGCCTTTGGGGAGTCGGTGGAAAACCGCCATAGGAAGCTTGGCCCCATTGGACCCACTCCCTGTTCGACCGAACAAGGGTGGAGCCTAGTGCCCCCCCCCCCCCCCCCCCCCGGCTCTTCTGGCACACTGGTGGGTGGACCCCTTTGACTCCTCTATCGCTTAGCTCTTCTATATGTCAGTTTGGTTCTTCAGGTGGGCCATTTGATCCGGGGGAATCCTTGTTGGTGAACTCTGATTGGTTGACGTTGTGTTTGTTCGACACATTGGTGTGTTTTCTCCTCTCTTTTGATAATTCTCCTGCATGTGAGTATTTCTTCAAGCACAAGTGGATATTATTAATTATAACTAACATGCATGGTGGGAATGTTGAATCCTCCTTTATTTTGAGTCATATTGATGGTCAGAAATGGTATTTAACGGCTGCCAATAGTGATAATGTTAATGCGATACATGATGTGAATGATAATATGCATGATGCAAATGACCATGTGTCCTCGTTGCCTAAAGTTAATAAGAGAAGAAAAGGAACTCCAAACGTCTCATCGAAATTGTGGCACTATCATTTAGGCCATATTTTGAGGGGGGGAATTGAGAGACTTGTGAAAAATGGCATTCTTCCTCCATTGGTGTTCATAGACTTAGAACAATGAATTGAATGTATTAAAGGAAAATACATAAAGAAAATTAAGAAAGACGCAAAAAGAAGCCTAGGAAAATTGAGTGTATGGATGGTTATGACTCGTTTATAACAGTCACAGATGATTACTCTCGCTATGGTTATATTTATCTAATCAAAAAAAGATCAGAAGCATTGGATAAAGTCAAGATATTTAAAGCAGAAGTAGAAAATCAACATGATTCAAAGATGGAGTACTACGGTAGGCATACGCCATATGGACAAGTCTCAGGACCTTTTGCTAGGTTCCTACAAGAAAATGACATAGTCGCCCAGTATTCTAGTCGGGCGAACCATAACAGAATGGAGTTGTAGAAAGGCATAACCGTACCTTAATGGATATGATGCACAACATGATGAGCTACTCCATATTGCCGGTGAGTTTATGGATGGAGGCTTTATAAACCGCTATTCATATTCTCAACAGAGTTCCAAGTAAATCAATGCCCAAAATATCATATGAATTATGGACTGGAAGAGTGCCCTCGCTAGAGCAGCTCCAAGTGTGGGGTAGCCCTCCAGAAGCTAAGATATTTAACCCAAGTCTTGAGAAATTGGATCCCAGGACAGTAAGTTGCCATTTTATTGGCTACCCAGAAAAGTCCAAAGGTTAATGTTTCTACTGCTCAGATAGATATACCAAGTTTGTAGAAACAAGACATGCCATCTTTTTAGAGGACGAAATGACTAAGGGGAGCATGGTAGCTCGAGAGATCGATCTTGAGGATAAATGGGTATATGTACCCAATCCTATGAGTCAAGAGCCTTTCTTCTCACTACCTATTGATATTGCGCTTGTGATACCTGATGTTGCATTGTCAGCACCTGTTGTCACTCTACCTGTGGTAGAAGAGGAACCTGCTATAGATGAGGGGGAGCAGCAATTGCCTCAAACAAATGATGTGCCAGAAGAGCAGGCTCCACAAGAGCCTCAACTAGAAATTATGCCAAATAAAGAGGCACCTAGGAGGCCTCAAAGAACTAGAAAGTCGGCAATACCAGCTGACTTTGAATTGTATAACACAAAAAAATATCATATAGAGGATGATCCCACCTCATATGAAGAAGCCATGAGAAGTGTCCACTCATCCAAATGGTTGGAGGCCATGAGAGATGAAATGAGATTAATGAGTCTCAATGAAGTTTGGGACTTAGAAGAAATTCCTAAAGGAGCCAAAACAGTAGGTTATAAATGGGTCTATAAGATTAAATATGACTCTAGAGGGAATATAGAAAAGTTTAAGGCACAACTTGTGGTAAAAGGCTTCACGTAAAGAGAAGGAGTTAATTACAATGATACGTTCTCTCTAGTCTCTTGTAAAGATTTTTTTTAGAGTTATAATGGCACTAGTGGTGCACTATGATTTAGAATTACATCAAATGGATGTAAAAAGAGCATTTCTGAATGGGGATTTCGAAGAAAGGGTTTACATGGCACAACCAAAAGGTTTTGTTGTGAAAGGAAAAGAAAATATGGGATGTAGTTTAAAGAGATCCATTTATGGATTAAAGCAAGCTTCAGGACAATGGTACTTGAAGTTTCATAGAACAATAAAGAAATATGTATTTGAAGCAAATATTGAGCACAATTGTATATATGCAAAGTTCAAGAATGGAAAATTCATTTTCCTAATTTTTTATGTGGATGATATTCTGCTAGCTAGTAGTGATATCAGTCTACTGCAAGAAACAAAGAAATTCCTGTCCTCAAATTTTGACATGAAAGATCTTGGTGAAGTGTCATATGTTTTGGACATTGAAATTCACCGAGATAGAAGAAAATATGCATTGAGATTGTCTCAAAAGACATATATAGAGAAGGTATTGAAGAAATTCAACATGCACAAATGCAGTGCTACACCTGCTCCTATAGTCAAGGGCGAAAGATTTTGGGATTGACAAAAATCCAAGAATCAGTATGAGCTCAATGAAATGAAAACAAAACCATATGCTTCGACTGTGAGAAGCTTGCAGTGTGCGCAAGTATGTACATGCCCTGATTTAGCGTCTGTCACCGGGTTACTTGGCAGATTTCAAAGTAATCCAGGCCTAGAGCACTAGAAGTTGATAAAGAAAGTATTCCGATATTTGCAAGGGATGAAAGGGCTTATGTTAGTATACAGAAGATCAGATTCACTCTAAGTGGTGGGGTATTCTGATTCAGACTTTGCTACAGATAACATGAATCGACATTGAGATACGTGTTTATCCTGGCCGGAGGAGCTATGTCATGGAAAAGCTCTAAACAGACTATTACAGTAGGGTCTACCATGTATGCCGAGTTTATAGGATATTATGAGGCCACAGGGCTGGTCAACTGACTAAAGAAATTTATACCCGATCTAAGATGGTTGACAGTATTGAGAAACCACTCAAGTTATATTGCGGCAATGAACCAACAGTAATGTATGCTCACAACAATCAGTCCAGTGGTGCTGCCAAGCACATTAACATAAAGTACTATATCGTGAAAGATAAAGTCCAGAATCGCACTATAAGTCTCAAGCATATAAGGACTGAAAGAATGCTCATGGATCTGCTCACGAAAAACCTACCGCCCAACATGTTCAAAGATTACGTAGCCGACATGGGGTTAATGGAAGTTTTGTGATTCTAGACTTAGGGCCTAAAGAAAAAGTTTCTAATTCTGAACAGAGATGTGTATAGTAGCTATTGAATCTATCGGTGATTAGCTGTGATGATGAAACATGCTCTATGGATAAATCCATGATGAAATGAAAAAAGTGAAGTGATGATGAAATGAGATCTGGGGAGAGAATGTTGGTAGATATCCGAGATGGGTCCAACGGTCCAACACCTGGATCGCGCCCTGATTGCGGGCGCTCCCAACCTTCCTCTAGTTGGTGGGCCCCCTATCACCATGCGCCATATAAAAGGATGGGTGGAGTCGGGGCACGGCTCACAAAGTTGGACGCCGCCACTGTTCACCCTATAGAACCCTAACCCTATCTTAAGGTGGGGCGCAACCAGTGACGGGAAGGCTCTCACTGACGCCACGTCGATCTTCTCCGCCACCATTACAGGTCAAAGTCGGTGGAGGCCCGAAGGCCGTCGACACCAGCGACCGCCATCACCACTGCCTTGACACCTCACCGCCAGACTCGATGAGATCCTCGCCGTCGACATGGCTAGACCGGACGCTGCCGCCGTCTCTACATCGGCTCCTGCACTCACCACCACGTCAGCCCCGCTCTACGCCTCCTCCTCGGCTACTACTCCATTGCAAATCCCGGTAACACTTCCTCCTCTCCTCCTCCTAGATCTCGTACCAGTTCCTCTCATATACCAAGCTAGTCAAGAACAGAACTTAACACTTTCTTGACAGCCCGATCTATATTTCTTTGGTACATCATTTCTTTTTTGCAAGTAAGAGAATTTTAATAAGACGCTCGTTAATTTCAACTCTCTAAGTCATCGGATCTAATTCCAATAATTTATAATTATTACATAAATAACTATAAAAAAATTAAAATACAAAGTAACTCACCATATCGCCTGAAACTATAAGTCCAAGGCTAGGAAATATGTTTCAATAATCACTCAACAGGGTTATAATCGCGATAGTTTCCTGATGTACCGGGAACCTACACATGCCTCACAATGGTATGCATTATGCGTTTTATAACCGAGTTTCAGATTGTCGCCTATTAGCCTAGAACGACAATACTGCCAAGGCACTATGCCACTACCTACGCTTCTAATGTCTTCAAAGACAAAATACAAATCCTAGCGGCAAGTCGCTCCTCCATTCAAGCTCGTGAGGATCCTGGTGCAGTCTGACTCAAGTATCCCTTCCATCTAAAATCACACCATATATTCATCTCGAACGACCACCCCTACTGTAACGACCTAGAGTCTAATATCTGGCTGGTCCGATTTGCATTTTAAGTGGACCCTACATACCTACTAATCTATTTATACTTTTGTTATCACTTCGTGGTGGTGAACACTTAGTCTTATATATTGGCCTTCCTCCCACTAGAGTACTAACTTATACTAATTTCTCACCCCCCTCCCCCTCATGCACATAAGAGCTCATGAGCCATTATAGGACTAGAATATCAGAGCATATCGAGGAGAGATCCATAAACTTTCCCAAATTAAATTAATAGATTTAACTTAAAAGAGCCATCTTCAAAACTTCTTAAAACAACTCACAAATTTATCCTCTCATTAAATTCACCTTATTTGTAGCTAAAAATAGGGGGAAGGTTGGAGGCTCTAAGAGCATCTCCAAAAGAACCCATAAAATCTCTCTAAATCAAATTAATGAGATTAAATTTTAAAAAATGATCTCTAATAGCTTCTCAAAACAACTTACAGACTTATTGTCTTCCAAAATTCATCTTATTTGTAGCTAGAAACAAGAAAAAAGTTGGGAGCCTCAATCCTTGTATTTCTTAAAGAATTAATGTCGTTGTGGCCCTAGATATCGATGAAGTCCAATCAAAAGTTTTTTGATCTATTTTTAGGAAGAACTATTGGACAAGACAAGAAAACTTATTTCTGTTACTAAAGACACTCTTTTGAGATCTACTTTTTTTAGAGTTTTTGGAGATGCTCTAATCCTTGTATTTTGAAGAGGAATAATATTGTTGTGACTTCATATAGTAATGTGTGCTAATAAAAAAATTTCTTGATTTATTTTGAGGGAGAACTGTTAAAGGAGACAAGACAACTTCCCCTAACAAATTTTAAGCAGCTAAAAAACACTTTTTTGAATTTATATTTTTATGAAACTTCTGGAGATGCTCTTGCACGCACACCTACCTTCTTTCCCTTATTACTTCTCCCGTTGTAAAAGGCAAAGAAATATTGTAAATGTAATATATTTGTTTTCCGTTATCTATTACCTGTATTCCTTTGCTACAAAATGATACAAAGTATAATACAATTGTTTTCCTTTGCCTATACGTGTACTTCTTTTTTGCTGTCAGATTGTAAAACAATAACATAGCATTTCTCCTTTGCATTTCTTTGCGATAGTCCATTTGCATATTTAATATTACTGCCATCACTATTTTGCTAGTACCATGATCTCCCTCTCTATTATTTTTCCTTTTTGATGCCCGATCCATATGCAGATCTTTCCTGTAGTATTGAAACGTGGCGAAGGCACAACCCTTGCAACCCTTGATGCTGGTTGCTCCAAAAACAAAGAATGAGCAGCATGCTCGAACAGATCGATGGCAGAATGTTGGACTCTTTTGACATGCCTTTTTTAAACGAAGGTATAGGTGTTGGAATTTGACCCATTTCTATATACCCTATTTAGAAGAAATTTCAAATTAATAAGTGACGCTATTGGTTTTAGTCTCAACTTGTCAGTCTATGGTTGTGTACACTAACTGAAATGGCATCACTCCTATCCATGGCTAAATAAAAAAAGCATTGGGGAAAGAAAGAGAGTATTACTATGAGTACACACGCACGTGTGCGCGCATATATGCTTTTTCATGTATTGCCCCATATGACTTGTGATTCGCGACGCACGACCGTGACGTGGCATGACTGCGAGCCTAAGTGATTTTTTATCACTCATATCCTCCATGATCTGAACTAGATCTTTGGAGACACCCAGGTTTCTAGAACCCAAAAATTCTCTTTCATTTCTTCTTCTTCCTTCCTTCGGAGAGTTGTGTTGTGGTGTTGAACTGCTTGCATCTCGCTTGCCCTATTGTTTGGCGTGCATCAAGAAAAGTGTGAGCGGAATCTCTAAAACCTTTGTTGTCGTGAACACTGCACAAGGAGCAACAATAAAGTTTTTGGACAGCACATCTGCATGACCGTTTGAGATTGTCCGCGATGATCTGCGCTGCCTCATCGATAAACTACGACATCTATATTGACGGTCTGATTTATCTACACTACCAGAAAATCCATATTTGCCAAGTGTTACATTGTTTATCGAGTGGCTTTAATCGGGCACTCGGCAAAAAGCGACTTTGCCGAGTGTTTCCACCAAGACACTTGGCAAACATCAGACACACGGCTTGTACATCCATCTAGCGCTGAATCCTGGAAATATTTTGATGCGAAACATCGTGATAAAGCGAGTGAGGCTCGTAATGTACGTGTGGCACTGACAATAGATGGGTTCCAACCTTATAGAATGGGTGCTACGCCATATACTTGTTGGCCTGTTTTTTGTGATACCTCTCAATCTCCCCCCCCCCCCCCCCCCCCCCGACGTCCTCTTTCAACGATAGAATATATCCTTGTCATTGATAATTCCTAAAAACCCGGGGAATAAAATGAGCGTGTATATGGAGCCTTTGATTGATGATTTGGTTCATGTTTGGGAGGAAGGGGTTTGGACATATGATCAGGCTACAAAGACAAACTTTAGAATGTATGTTTGGTACCAATACTCCCTGCATGACTACCCGGCATATGGGATATTTTGCGGCTGGTTGTTCATGGGAAGTTCCCATGCCTAGTATGCAAGGCAGTTGTGAAGTTCATTTGGTTGAGGAAGGGTGGGAAATATTCTTCATTTGACTAACACTGACAATTCCTCCCTCTTGACCATCCATCCAGACAAGACATAAAGAACTTTAGAAAAGGCGTTGTAGTTAACGACCTCCACCACACATCATGACAGGTGCCGAAGTGCGTGCTATGTTAGAGTCTCTTGTGGTTGATGAAGAAAAAGGTGGTTTTATGGGATATGGTGAGCTACATGCCTGGACTCACATCTCGGGCTTGTATTGTCTTTCCTATATGGATGACATTCTTCTTCCATTTAACCTTGACCTGATGCACACTGAGAAGAATATCGGTAAGGCACTTTTGCAACAAGCATGAACATTCCTGATAAGACAAAGGACAACGTTAAGGAAAGAGTCGATAAAGCGGAGTTATGTGATAGACCAAAGCTGAACATGGTGCCTCCTTCATCTGGCAAGTCATGAAAAAAGCCTAAGGCCAATTTCGTCTTGACAAGACCATAAAGGAGGGAAGTACTAGAATGGTTCCAAACAGTGATGTTCCCTGATGGGTATGCAGCAAATCTGAGGCGGGGAGTGAACTTATCTACTATGCGAATCAACAGGCTCAAGAGTCATGACTACCACATATGGCTTGAGCGTCTTCTTCCAGTGATACTTCGAGGCTATGTCCCTGATCATGTTTGGCAAGTGCTTGCAGAGTTGAGCTATTTCTTCCGCCAGCTTTCTGCTAAGGGAGTTATCTCGGACCATGATTGCGGACTTAGAAAGAGAAGCTCCTAACCTACTCATTAAGTTAGAGCAGATATATCCACCCGACTTCTTCCTCCCGATGTAGCATTTGATTGTGCATCTCCTGTATGAGGCACGAATGGGGGGCCTGTGCAGAACCGTTGGTGTTATTCAATTGAAAGATGTCAAAAGGTTCTTTGAACTAAATATAAAAATAAATGTAAAATTGAAGCTTCCATTATAGAGGCATATATATTGGAGAAGGTGTCAAACTTCACAACAAAATACTACGCTGATAACCTTTCTAACGTGCATAATCCACTCCCTCGTTACAATGCCGATGAAAATGAATCGAACCTCAGCCTTTTCCAAGGGCAACTTGGAAGTGCAAGTGGTGCAACCTACAAGTCCTTGACACATAAAGAGTGGCGCAGGATCATACTATATGTGTTGACCAACCTTCTGAAATAGAGCCGTACATGGGGTAGTTCTCAAATAATTTTCTTCTCGAGTAGTCACTCTTCAGCATCCAACACCTTGTTGCTCGTTGTTACAGGGAATTTATTCAACAATTCTGGCATGGTTCAAGGGAACCTTCACCGAATGAAGCTGAAACCCTACTTAGACAAGGTGCAAGAAATGAAATGGCCGATTTCATTTCTTGGTGCAAACATAAGGTAATTTCTATTTAATCCCATACATATTTAGACATTAAAAGTTCCTTGTAATGACCTATCCTGCTTGAACTTGCAGGGCCAAACCGATGCGTGCATGAGTGTCGAGTTGAGACAGATTGTCGATGGTACTGTATTTGTCGAGTTTCACCCCAAAGACACTCGGCAAATGTCTTTGCCGAGTGTCACCGGCGAGACACTCGGCAAAGCGTCTGTTTCCGTCGGTCCACCGCTTATCGCTTTTTTTTTTTTTTGCCAAGAACGTCTTCTGACTCTCAACAAAATGTTTGCCGAGTACGTGATAAAAGACACTCGGTAAAGTACCATTTGTCAAGTAAATTTTTGCCGAGCTGATTTTGCCGAGTGTTTCTTATGACAGAGAGATTCCGGTAGTGCTACAATTTGTGTAGTTAAACGCCGATAAACCTAACGTGAATCAATGTCTCCTCAACTTTTTGTTGTATTGCTCTATATGCTGCTAGTGGTAGTTAGCGTCACATGCGAGGTCTCAGCTAACCGATGATTACTATGAGGACACGTGCCCTCAGTTGTACTACATAGTTCAGCAGCACGTGTTTGCCGCCATGAGGGCTGAGATCAGGATGGGCGCGTCCCTCCTAAGGCTCCATTTCCATGACTGCTTTGTCAATGTAACTGTCACTTAATTGGATGACTTATACGTCTCTGCACTCTAAATCTCTGACTCTACAAACAGTTATGTCACAGCTGAAATTTTATGAATTTATTGAATGCAGGGTTGTGATGGTTCAATCCTACTCGATGGAGAAAGCGGAGAGAAATTTGCCCTTCCTAACCGGAACTCAGCTAGGGGTTATGAGGTCATAGATGCGATAAAGACAGATCTCGAGAGCGTGTGCCCGGAGGTGGTGTCCTGCGCTGACATTGTTGCCCTTGCTGCCAGCTACGGAGTACTCTTTGTAAGTTCCTAGTCCGTTGACTCCAGTTGTGTGACATTGGCTTTTGACAGACAGGAGTGTACACGCTAGTTCTCTGCATAACATAATATATGTTTTTTCCCTTCAGAGTGGAGGACCTTACTATTGTACTCTCCTTGGAAGAAGGGATGGACTGGTGGCAAATCAATCTGGTGCAAATAACGGCTTGCCATCACCGTTTGAATCGATTGACAAAATCACTCAGAAGTTCAACGCCGTCGGCCTTAACACCACCGATGTCGTCGTCTTGTCAGGTATTAATACCATCCCATGAACGATATCCTTATACTCAAAGAGTTTTTTGAGCTCTATCAGTCCTGAAAATTAATAATTCACTAAAAATGATCAGAATATTTTTGAACAATTATATATTTCCTCACTATCATATTCTACCGGCTCAAGATTCTGTAGAAACTCACATGGGCTGAATATTCCTGAAAATGAGCAGGAGCTCACACGATCGGCCGAGCCCGCTGCGCACTCTTCAGCAGCCGCCTGTCCAATTTCTCAGCTACGAACTCCGTAGATCCGACGTTGGACGCTACTCTTGCCGTCAGCCTCCAAACCCTCTGTGCAGGCGGCGACGGCAATCAGACTACTGCGCTGGATGCCAGCTCCGCAGACGTGTTCGACAACCACTATTACCAGAACCTCCTGGTGGAGAGGGGCCTCCTGTCCTCCGACCAGGGCCTGTTCTCCAGCCCTGATGGCATCGCCAGCACCAAGGAGCTTGTGCAGACCTACAGCTCCAACAGGGAGCGGTTTTTCTGCGATTTCGTTAAGTCCATGATCAAGATGGGTAACATCAGCCCGTTGACAGGGTCGGCTGGGCAGATTCGTAAGAACTGCAGGGTTGCCAACTGAGGAGCAACGATAAGTTGGGATATCAAAATTTCAGTTATCCATGGGTTTTGAGGTCTATCTCCTCTACATGTTCACCACGAGACAATTGCTAGTTCTCTAGGTTATGCGTGTAATAAATATCTAGTGATGTTTGTAAACATGTCCGTAATCAATAGCCAGCCCATACGGTGTGCAGTCGTATCACCTGAATGGTGAGTTGGTGACTGCACTTGCAGTCTGTTTCTTTCAATTCACGTTGCCTCTGTCATAAACAATACTCCATCCATTTAACATTATATGATGTTTTACCTCTAGGCATGCGAATTAAGGAAAGATAAAAAAGATGAGTGCACAGGAAACGAGAAGAAGAGAGATAGAGATAGAGGTGTATTGGGAAAAGAGAAAGGTGTATTAGGAAATGAGGGTGTCTTATAATTTAAGAAAAATTGAGAAGTCTAGAGTGTTATATAATATTTAACGGAGGGAGTAAATCATATCCTTCCGATATCTTATTTTTATTCAGATGAACAGTAGATTAAGCAAGAGATTCATATTCGACTATATCCTATTCCTTTTTCACCTTCGCATCTCCAGCTAGACACAGTTAATTATTATGAATATAGAAATTAAGGCAGAAGTAAATGACACATACTTCTTGGCAACCTCTCTAGTGGGCTTGGTGGCGGCCATCGACGGCATTGTCATCCTCCTTTTCATAGTCAAGGAGATCCTCCTCATAGACATCGTTCTTCTTGAAACAGCCACAACTCTCATGCTGGTATCTGGGTGCAGCTACCAAGATCATCATGGAACATGCAGGATTTAAATATGATGAACTGTTGAAATGAGAGCTGGTGGAAAAGGCTGCAGGACATTACATCTTGCATACAAAACGGATCTCCTTGCTGAGTGTGGCTGAAAATATCATGATCTGCTTATCATGAGGTGTCATTTTGAAGAAAGGACAACAAACAATTAAAAACTAATGCAGGATGAACAAGCATCCAAGCTGCAGGGCATTGCAAAGCTAGCAAGTAGAAACACTAAAAACAGATTGTGAATGAAGGAACCATTCTTTAATCAGCAACATCTCAGTTACAAACCATCTCTTACAATAAGCTAGACGGACATATTATGCATGTAATTTTCTATCCATCAAAGGTTTTATAATATTCACATATAAGGAAAAGGCACCATGAATGTAAGCATCATGGTAAATGCATGAGTTTTTGTGGAAAACCAAATATCCAGTTCACTTAAAAGATATTTGACGATACTTGCAATAGACATGAAAGGACTCCATAGACAATTATCTAAGATGACAATATGGCTACATTTTCCATTAGTTTACATATAAGGAAAAGGCAACATGCATGTAAGCATAATGGTAAATGCATGAGTTTTTGAGGAAAACCAAATACTCAGTTCACTCGAAAGATAGTACTTGCGGTAGATATGAAAGGGCTCAATAGACAATATCTAAGATGACAATATGGCTACGTTTTACATTAGTTTTGCAAAATTCAGAGATAATAAAGGCCTGCCATTGGTAGGATTTCTCTTTTTTTTTACCAAAATAGAGGATATGCCATTTCTGAGTACAAAACATTTTTGTATAACTAAGTCCAACTTTTAGATTATAAACAAGATTTCAATAGACTGCAATGAAATTAAAGATAAAAGAAAAAGAGTTCAAATATATATCTCATGAATTTCCCATAAATATAAAAAAATAATTTCCTGAAACTAATATGAAAAAGGTAATATCAAACTGTTTTAGATGCACATGCATCACAGATTAACAGGCGCATATAATACCATAAATCCAAACCTCATGGCAGTTTCTGTTTATACAAATTGGAGAACAAACCATTGCAAGGGCAGTATAGAACGGGAATCTATCATTTATACATGGAACATAGAAGATCTTTATCAGTCCCAAGGGCTATCCGAAATTGCAAAGTACCATCAAAGTAAATAGATGACTTACAAAATTCAAAGGTAATAATTTGCATGTTAACTGATAAATACATTAATGCAAAAAGAGCTCTCTATCCAAATATGATGAAATGAAATGGATATTCAGCAAAAGAATGACAAGGCAAAGATACGATACGATGCTACTGAGCATTATGTATTCTATGCATAGAAATATTCAGCTTCAGCATATGGGAATCATAAACCCCTTCAGAGCTTCAAAACTCATATATCCAATGAACAAGTGATTCAGCATATGGGAACAAAATTTATTTCTCACATAATATGATAGAATAATGAATTAATATCGACATCAAATTTCATCTCAAATATTGTACTTATCAGGTATGTAAACATCCACCAGAGTGCAAGCTTTCCGTCGGTTTTTAATTTAGTGTTTTTCTTCAAACCAGGGTTACAAATATGATTTTTTTTTATAAGATGTAAACTATGTTGCTGCCATAGGCATGAACGTGTTTTCATACTCCTGATATACCTACTAAGGTTGAACTGTGATAAACCTATAGCAAAGTAATTTATCTAAACCAGGGGAAAGGGCAACATTGCCCGCAGATAGCTAGTGATGGAAGGTGCCAAATAATGCTGCCGGAGGATATTGTGATGTAATTCTTGGTCATGATGGTGCCGCTGCGAAAGGGTGTTCAACATAGTGGTTGGAGCTTCCGAGTAGCACCTCTCAGATCTCAGGTTCGACTCCAGAGAGGATGAATTATAGTCTGGGTTTAAAAATTCCCTCGCCTCTCCGCAATCTCAAAGCACGGGTTAAAGTTCAGGCCGGTCACAGGTAATAGTGCTACGCGCCGGCCCGGCTCTCATAGAAATCACGTGGCCCTCGTGTAAGGAACGGAGAGGGGTTTAGAGGTTTTTTTGACGTGCGTGAGAAGATCTTTTTCTTAATGCAATGCCCGGGGTGGTCTTACCCCTTGTGGATCGAGGTTTTGATGATAGTGCCGGTGAAGAGACATGTAATTTGATACAGGCGAGGAAAACCAAATAAATCATTCAAAGATTGAGAGAAAGGACTTTACAGCCTTCCTGCAGCGTGATGGAAACGTTGGAGACCTCACGGTTGCTGTTGCAGTCCATAAGCTCTTTCTACCTTGGAGTATTAGGCCCCTCCACTGCTGCCGGTGACCTCGACGATCCGCAAGGGCTTGGAGGGCGTCTCTATGGCCATTGTGGATGAGAGGCGAGAGGCACGAACTGGTGGACGTCGCCAGCCTCTAACGCGGCTGCCACCCATCGACTTTCAAGTTAAGGTGGCAAAATTTAGTGAAAAAAATTTTAAGAGCACTAAAAATTTAGCACACTAAAATTTAGTGAGGGTGTTTATTTCTCCCACAATAAAAAGTAGCACCACATACAAAATATAATCAACATTATATCTATGCATACAGGTTGTGCTAAATAGGCCCATATACAGCCCGGTCTGGAAGTGGCGGCCCGAACATAGACAGGCCTGGTGGGAGCTGGGCTCGTGCCAGCCCAAAAACTAGAGCGGGTTGTGCCACAGGCTGAACTCCAAGCCCGTAGCATGGCCCGTGGCACGGTCTAGAAAGAAGGCAGTCCGGTAACAGTCTGGTAGCCAGCGTAACCCATAACAATTTCAGCCCACCATTCATTCTCCTCCCATCAAATAATTGCAGCCCATCTTAAAAACCCTAGAGCTCCTGCTCCAATCCTCCATCCGCCTCCAATCCTTCCATTCTCCTCCCTCCGCTGCCACCAGCCCAACACCTGCCAGTCGAGCTCTCTGCAGCGCCGCATCTCCCCTTGCGCTGACGCGTCCTCGCCCCAC
Source organism: Eleusine coracana subsp. coracana (assembly GCA_032690845.1). NCBI lineage: Eukaryota > Viridiplantae > Streptophyta > Magnoliopsida > Poales > Poaceae > Eleusine > Eleusine coracana. The sequence continues at coordinate 14,832,375 of CM064424.1, forward strand.
GCCGCCCAGCCGTCATCACTGTCTCTGGGTCGTCATGTCATCAGGCTTGCGGGCCTTTCGTGCTGGCCTGGCATAGTTGAGGCCTTCACGGGCCATGCTGGAGGTCTACCAGTAGACCTGGAGGATGGTTAGGCCCGGACCGGTTGACCCGCGTGCTAACGCGGGTCGTGCCGAACCGGGCTGGGCTGCAAAGTGGGCTGGTCAGGGCGGCCTGGATGCTCAGCTATAATCAACATGTTGTCGTCTAGCATGTAATCAATGAGAAAATCAGAAAGGTAGCAATTTAGGGAAAAAGACTACTCAAATAATCAGAAATAAGAGTGGTGATTAAGACCTACGATTGGGTAGGTAAAGTTTTAAGGCCTTTTAGTGCTTCTTAGGACACTAAAGATTTGAGGTCTCAAAAGGTCTTTAGCACTAAACTTTTGACCTGATGCCAAGCCACTAAAATTTATTGCTAAAGGCTTTTAGAGCCCGGAAACGAACAGACCCCTAAAGCAAATTCAGTACTCCCTTCATACTTCAATTACTTGTTGTTCTGGACATGATTTACAATACCAGCAAGGAGTGTTTAATTAGAAGGTATTTTTACCTGTCTGTCCATATTAAATGGTATCTTGGGAGCTCCCTAATCAATGGTTCGGGTTTACCTGACTGGCTAGCATGATGGTCCTCAGTTCATCTGGTCGCACTCGCACGTTCGATCCCACCCAGGTGCATTAGTTTTTGGCGTTGCTGCGAGTACGAAACAGAGGAGTCCGTAGGCGCTATTAATTTTTCTCGGGACTGAGTGTAGGCAAGCCGAAGCGAGGATTTGTGGGGGTAGTTTAAGGACGAATCAAAGGAGTCTGAGGCGCTATTAATTTTTCTCGGGACTGAGTGTAGGCAAGCCGAAGCGAGGACTTGTGGGGGTAGTTTCATCTCAGACGAACGTCTCTCCTCAGAACGACTTCCTTTCGTAAACCGATCAAATGACCCAGAACGACATTTAATCAAAGTATGGAGGGAGTATTTAGCTTCTTAATTTCCCCAAACCTGTCGCTTGAGCAGTGATTTCTCCAAATAGCCAAGTCAGCGGCCAAAGGATGTTCGACTCACTAGTTGATAGCCAAACGTCCAGAGTATAGAAGAACGGAATCACATAGTTTGTGCCGACGTAATCTGAAAAAAAAAAAAGAACCACCAGCGCCAACATCAGCTACAATTATCACCGGCCATATACTACGGGATCTACACATTCAAGCACTGAGCACGAGTCAACAGCTGATCTGAGATACCAATCGAGTATAGTGTATTTCTGCTAAAATCAGCTCTGATTACACTTGAAAGAAATGTTCAGCAAAACATGCTGGTGTGCGAGTTAACTTATCTTGAGGAGCTCTCCTGACGAAGACGGACTTGGCCTTAGAAACCCGACGGGCCGACGCCCTCTTCCTTCACCGACGGCACGTCGCCCTTTGCACACACATCGAAAATCTCCGGCCGCCGCGGCCGAGGTCGTGGTGGAGGCGAAAAGGGCGCCGCCATGGCCCATGGCCTTGGACGGATTTGTGCCGGGCCTTAAGCAAGAACGAGAAGGCCCAGCCTTCTCGTCAGCCCGGAAAGAGTTTCGGCCCGGCTCGACGTCGGTGGGCTTTGAAGAATCCCGTGACCTCCACACGGGGCGCCGTGCCGCCCCGCCTGCCACGGCCCACGGGTGTGGGGAACGGAAAGGAAACGAGCGGTCGACCGCGACGACGGCACACGGCTGCGGCGGCTCCGGGACGTGAGGAGCGAACGGAAGGACGTGTCAGCCCCGTGCTGTTTCACGGGCTCCGTTCCGTGTCTCCTTCTCCTCAACTCCTCGTCGTGTCAGTCGGAGTATTTGACAATAGGTCCTTGTGCTTGTAGACTACTACTTTGCATGGCTACCCTGGCCGTGACGATCGTGTCACACGCTCTCTTTCACGACTTTGCCTTGGCGCGTCGCCTTTCTGCGTGCCGAAATCTATTATTGCATAATCGAAAATAGAAAAGCATTATTTGGTAAAGCCAAGGCAGAATGCCAGAGATTTTTGCGTCTAAACCCTCGAATAAGTAACCACATGGCAAAAAGCCCAACCCCTCCGTCGGCTTCCCCTTCCCTCCGCATAAGCCGCAAACAGAAACGCTGTTAATTTCCCTCGTTTTCTTCCCCCTTCCCCTTAACCCCTCGCCGCCTCCACCCCGGCCTCGCCGTCGCCGCCGCCGCCGCCGGGACCCTAGGTCAAGGGCACACTTGCGACCATATCCGGCCTCACGGTCGGCGACGGGAGCTCTCCGCGAACATCGATCGCCGGGATGGTACGCGCTGACGCCCGCCCGCCGGAGGCCGTGTCGGGTGGCGGCCGCCCGGGGGCCGCGCAGAAGATCGTGAAGCTCTGCGCCCCGCTCGCGAGGACGCGTCCGCCCCTCTCCGAAGTCGTCGGGGACTACCACCGGTTCCCACGGGCTTCGTCGCCTGCCGCCGTGGGGCCGGCTGCGACCGAGGCCGCCGGGTGCGGCGGGTTCGAGGAGGGGATCGTCGCTAAGACGCCGGTGAGTCGCCGCTTCTGAGGTTACCGAAGACCTTTGCTGGAGATTAGCTCGTTGTTTTCTGGGGTTTTAGTGCGGATTTGGTGGGGTTTAGTTTGTGCGAGGTTCGAGCTGTAATTTGGTGGAACATTTCATCCATACCAGTAGTTTTCCTTCCCAATTACTTTTCCGTGTAGAATTGGTGTACGGGTTGGGTGAAATGCAGGATAGTGGCTCCACTGTTACTTCATCAGTACGTTTATTTGGGGGGTCGAAAAACACATGCGAGACATTCAGTATGTTATCTGTGAAAGTGGAGAATTGGTGTGATGTGCTTTGCTGGTCTGTTGGTGAGATTTGGATGGTGGTCAATCTTCTAATGTGAAATATTTCACATTAAGGTCCGTCATGCTACTTGTCCGCTTGAAAGTTGCTATGTAGGATTTTGTCTGCATTGTAGGAACTAGTTTAGATCCGTGTTTTCTATTGTAACATGTGTTTGACGAGAACCTCAAGACAAGTGATTCTAATATGGACTTTCATAAAAAAAAAGGGATTCTGTTATGCTAGCCTTTTGTAATGTATAGTAGTAGCTGCAATTCATCATGTCAAATGTTATATATGTGCAAACTAGAGCAACATTTTGTCATCTCCTATGCTTATTTCTAGATATGCCTATTTCATTCTTTGCAATAGGGAGAACTCATCTTGGATCGCCTAGGTGCACTGTACTTGTTTCTAATTTAAAGGTTAGTGCTAAATTGGCTTGGAAAAATGTGTCTATAGAACATTTTAGGTTGAAGCTTCCACAACTGTAGTCATCTAGTCTATTATATACTGAATTTGTTAGTTATTATCTGCTAGCGCTGATATGATTACTGTACATGTAATTGAATCATCTATTCCTGAGACTGCTGCAACTTTTCACAGAATTTCTTTGGGATGCTGGGACTGTATTGTGATTTTCTTGAGAGAAGAATTAGATATTGTGTTTCTTTTAACAGTTATATTGTTGAGAAACAGAATGTTTGTGTAGCCCTTAATTGGTGGTATTATAACTTTAACTCATTATACACATTTCCCCTTGTTCTGAGGTATTGTCACAGTTTAGCACCTTAATACGCTTTGCATGAGCTGTTAATTGATCACTGATACATTTTCCTCCTTTTATGTGCAGCTAAAAAGAAAAGCTATGTATGGGGAAAGTGTTACTAGTGAATCAGCTGAATGGATGATCGCCACTCCTGGATTCGACAAAGAAGTTGGCAGTTCACTTGGTACCCCAGTTTCTGGGAAAACAGCAAGAACATACAAGTCAAAGGCTAAATGCAGCAAAGCTGGACCCCATACACCTATATCAAGTGCTGGCAAGTAAAAATCTGTTGTTCTATATACTAGTCACTTCAGCGCAGTTTGTTTCACACTATGTTTCCTTCCTTCCTTTGTATTGTTTTGTCTTACAGCTGAATGCACGTGGCTTTATGTTTTAGCAGGTTCACCTGGCAATCCACCTACTCCTGGTTCCTGCCGCTATGACAGTTCATTAGGTGATTGTAACAACCTTGTCTTATAAATTGACTGTTGTAACCCACCATAGTCACGTTATTTATCTGGTATTCCAATTACATATCCAATATTTTTACTGACAGCTTGTTGTTATATGTATTTAGCTGTATTGACCAAGAAATTCATTAATCTACTAAAGGAGGCTCAAGATGGCATTCTAGATTTGAATAATGCAGCAGAGATGCTAGATGTAGGAAACTTTTCCTCATTTAAGCTTGCAAATCTCTTTGTCCCTCTTGAGTCCTGATGCAAGCTTGTACTTGGTTTCTGAAAACTCAGGTTAAAAAACGGCGCATATATGACATTACAAATGTACTTGAAGGAATCGGATTGATAGAAAAGATTCATAAGAACAGGATTTGTTTGAAGTAATCATCGCCTTTCTTTTCTGCTTGCACTTTTATGTTTGTATTTATGGTCTGACATGCTAACCTCACACATTTGCAGGGGTTTGGTTGCCTCAGAAACTAACTTGGATGAAGAACTGTCAGTTCTGAAGGTACTTTAGATTCCTCTTTCAGTTTCATGAAATCATGTAGAAATTATCAAACTCATGGTGCATGTACTATCTGAGTTTAATTGACACATGGTTTAATATTCTTGCAGGCAGAAATTGAAAATCTTAATCTGCAGGAGCAAAC